>CM028673.1:13120000-14530000 GCA_016760335.1 Gastrodia elata
GAATTACTTATTTAACTTATGTAGTCGACATTGATTTTAGAACCTGGCCAGTTCTAATTACTTTCAACCTATAAGGCCAAAAATCTAAGTTACATATAGCATGAGAATTGATGATTATAATCTTGTGTAACTTAGAATAGATAAAATGAATAATTAGACAATAATGGATATCACTTGGGTCTTAGTTGAGTCTCTTACTCACTTTGAATATTGATGCTTTGCTTTCCTTAAAATTGAGCTTATTACCTTGAACATATGTGTCGGGATACTTGATGAGTATCTCATGTCAAATTTGATTTACATAAATAGTATTGGAATTTATTTTTATCAATGCTTTGGTTTTGATGATTTTGGTTAAGTAGAGTGTAGCCTAATTAGTATGCTTTTTCAGTTCCATGCCTTTGCTTTAGTACATGCGTGATCTAGGCCAATCACTAGCTAGGATGGTATACGTCTGTCTATTACAAGTCTATCCAAGCCTAGGCTTATGACTAGCTAGGATGGTATCTGTTATACTCTATATTCAATTCCCTGTTATGACAGTACTAGTTTAGGTGCACTTATATTCTTTAACTTAATCCTTCTACATTAGCTTGTAAGCAAAGTGAGATTATTGTACAGTTTCAGTTTGAGTGGCTTTTTTAGCCATAACAGGTTTCAATTTTGCGCTTATTATTTCAGATCATTTTGCTATATTTAGCATTAATATCTTATAGCATTCTAGCTTACTTATATGTCAGATTTCTCATGTTTTATATTTCCATACGTGCTATAGGATGTTAGCACTTTATGTTGATCATATCTAGTATACAAGAATTGTATATCTTATTTTAGATAGGATGCTAGATGTATGTTGAATTATTTTCAATTGTATTTCATGATTCATTTGAATTGTATAAATTAGCTTGAGTCACTTTGATCATAAGAATAATTAGGAAAAGTTTCCTTACATTTATTAGTATGTTATCTCTTCATTTTATTACCTAACCTTATTGCAGCAGAGTTTTGGAGGTATGTACTTACTTCCATCTTATTTAAGTTATAAACTTATGGTTTATAGTTTTCTATTCTTTTCATATGCTTTCTTGCTCCTATTTATTATTGCTTAGCTATTAAATTTATGGTGATATCTAAATTAACATAATAAGGAATCAGCATAATATGTACATAGACATTTTGTCTAACTATGATTTTATTTTCTTTTGCTTGGGACCATCATTATAAAACAAGATAATGATAGAATTAGAGTTATTTGAAGTTGTGGAGCCATCCAAGGACGTGCATTTGGAGGAGGATCGTGCTATTGAAGACCCTTTGCCTTTTTGTTCTCTTTTCATTCTGCTTGTAAGGCTAAGTGTTTTTATGTTTCGTTTCTGCAAAACTTCTTAAATATGTTGTAATAAGATAGGTTAAAACTTTACTTTTTGCTACTTTATTTATTCTGAGTTGAATATCTGGATTCTCATATTATAATGGATGGATGTTATTATTTCGCTTCCACATTCTGAATTCATGTTATCTTTCATTTAGTGAATGATACTTTGAATGACAAACTTCTTATTTATAATGGGTTAGGATGAGTGCCTAATCTATTCATAAGTAAGGATCTTGTCATCAGGTGACCACTCCATCATAATCATGTTAATATTATAGTTAACATGACCACAATGGGGCTGGGGTACCACAACTTAGGTATGGCCTATTCTATTGCATATGTAGTGAACTGAAGAGGCAGACTAAATAGAATGTACTCTACTAAACTGAGCATTGAAAAACTGAATGAACTGAATATATTGAATTACTAATTTAATTAATGAGGTATTGTGCATACAAGACTGACATAGGATATTCATCAAAATATCCCATGTTCCACTATTATGTCCAAGGTATAAAGCTCAAAATACAAGCTATGCGAAGCAATAATAATCAAAGCAAGCAAGAGACTCAACTAAACATATGTGATATATGTTATTATCTAATTTAATTTGTCCTATCTAATCTGAGATAGTACAAGCTTTGGATCTCCAATATCCATCTATCCAGTACAAACCTAGATTTACAACTTTACAATTAACATTAGAACTTAACAAGTTCTAATTTGTAATCAAAATGATGACTACAAAGGTTAAGTAATTAATCAACAACTTAATTATTGTATTTTGATAGCACAAATCCAATCTTGATTATGCCAATCAAGATTTAAGAATTATGGGTCCAAACTCTAAATTGGGGTTTAAACCTGAATTCTATGTACTAATCTTCTAAAAATCTAAGGGTTGTTCACACCCACACTTATTCTAAAGGTAGAAGATCTTAGAAGTTGAAAGATTAAAAAAACAATGATCTTATAAAAAGGCTAAATCTAGTTGTCATAAAATAAAATAATCAAACAAGAACTTAAGAATTTAAGATTTAAGGTCAATCCATAGAATAATCTTATTATTATATAGGTTAAACCAACCTAAACACACAATAAGGATTTCAAGGTATTTAATTAATTAAGAATTTTAAGAGTAGAATGATTCAATTCAAACTGGATTTATAAATGATGAATTTCTAAGGATCCAAGAACTTAAGGTTATATCACATGAATTATTATAAGGTTTAAGAAATTGTGGTTCACTAGTCTTGACTCAAGTATTAAATCAGCAAGAGTTAAATGAATTCATGTAGATTAATAAATTCTAAGAAGTTCAATTTAGATTAACTTTCCTTTGAGGCTAATTAAGGTTGATTAAAGTCAAAATCAATGTTACCTTAAGAAATCTAAATCACATGATAAATTAATGATGTTAATATGAAAAATGAATGTTTCCATTAACTAATTATGCACTACAATAAATGTCACTTTAATTAACAACTTAAGAAATTCAAATTTTGAATCTAGTCAATCAAAATATTTTATAAGCATTACAAGCATGGATTTTTAAAAAAATCACCTCTATATTTATTAAATGCATGATTTTAATAAAACCAAATTTGATTTGATATATTTTTAGATTATTAGAGTTCTAGAGTCATTAAAATGCGAAAATAAGCAATTTGGGCAAAACTGGGCAGTTCTCCACGTTATGGCGCGCTGTAGCCCTTTCAGGCATTTAGGCGCTACGGCGCGCTGGGGCGCGCAGTAGCGTATACTAGTCGAGAGCCTGGCAGTACGACGCTAGTCGATGTGAGACTTGGGCACTATGGCGCTCTATTGCACCCCCTGGAGAGAGTTAGGCGCTACGGCGCAATGTGGCTGATTTCAACGCTGCGGCAGCCAGATTTTCTGAGAGTTTGGTGCTGCGGCGCGCTGTAGAGTCCCTTGGCTGGAACCAGATGCTATAAGGTATGGTGGCACGCTATGGTGCGCTAAGGCATAGCTAATCCGAGACACGGGTGCTACGGTGCACTAGAGCTCCTCCTGGTAGAGAGCCAGGCGCTACGGCGTGCGTAGTGCTCGACGGTGATTTTGCATGTATGAAAACTGAAACATGTCCCATTTGGCACCCAAATACTATTGATTTTGGGCACCTCAAGTGCGGTGCCATATACCGATGGAAAGGTCTTTCTAAGGCCTTTCCATTGATACTAAAATCTAGACAAAACAATGATTATAACCATGTAAATGATGAAGCAAAAGGTCTGAGTATATTTTTGCATTACTACAGTTCTAAAGTCATTAAAATGCGAAAAATGTGATATTTGGGCAAAACTAGGCAATTCTGCACGCTGTTGTGCTTTCAGGCATTGTTGCGCATTAAAGCACCTACTAGCCAAGAGCCATGTACTACAATGTGCTACGACGTTAGCTGCTGTGAGACCTGTGAGCTACGGCACGCTGCATCCCTTGACCAAGAGCCAGGAGCTACGGCGGGCTGTGGCAAAATTTATCACAGTGGTGCATTGCAGTGCGCTACGGTGCCATATTTCTTGAGACTCGGGCACTATGGCGAGCCACGACACTTTCAAGCATTGCGATGCGCTAGGGCGTGCTATGGTGCGCTGAGGCATAGCTAACCTGAGATGCGGGCACTGCGGCGCGCTGAGAACCGTCTGGCCGAGAGCTAGGAGCTACATCGCGCGATAGCGCTCGACGGTGATTTTGCCTGTGCTAAAATTAAAACGTATCTCCTTTGGCACCAAAAAACTCTTAATTTAAGACACCTTAAGTGTGGTGCCATATATCGATGGAAAGGTCTTTCTAAGGCCTTTTTTATTGATACTAAAATCCACACGAAATGATTATTCTAACCATGTAAATGATGAAGCTAAAGGTATAAGTATACAGAAATCATTTTTTGCATAATTAATTTTCTTCCCTAAAATTTACTATCTTAATGGGCTCTAATGGATTCCATATCTCATCCACAGATTCTTAAGGATGTGAAATAAGCATTGGAACTAAATGGAGTAGCCATTGGATCAAAATAATGGGGGGAAATGAGGTGCCTTGCAAATGACATATTTCTCTATGGAGGGTTCCTTCAGTAGCATGAGCAGCCAAGGAAAATTGAAAAATGGAGGCTGAAGGGATGGCGACCGGGGATCGAAGTTCGAGAGTCTTTAAAGAACAATTCATCTCAATTGAAAATATAAACATTTTTATATACAAAAAGGACATAATAAAATAATAATAGTCCACAATCATTTTATACATAGAGCCAAAATATATATGAAAATTTATAGTCTATCTTTTACAAAAATGAAATATGAAATATGAAATATCTACATTCTTTTGCTCCTTTAATTCTTCTTCTTTTAATTTGGCAGATCTTCTAAACTTTTTAATTATCAAAACCTGAAAAATTCAGTTTACCAGTCAGGTAGGAGTACACAAATTATTCTTATATGAATAAATCTAGCATCCTATAATAGGTATGAATCAAATATGAAAATGATTGAAAAACTGCATATAAAGTAAAGCAATTTTCAAATTCGATTTTTGCCCTATAAATTAGCTGTGAAAATCAACATATATGAAATAAATTTTATCAAAAGCATTTGTAACAATAAGTCGAGTTCGTAGACTCCTGATCCCAAAGGGGTAAACCCATAGGCATAACATGTAGGAAGCTTATCTCGCCACCCGTCGGTAGCTTACTCAAAATAGGAACTGATGGTGTGTCTTTCCTCTGGATTTGCCTACTTCCTACAAGAGGCTAAATCCCTCCATATAACTCCCAGGGGCTTGCTAGCCAGCCCAATTTGTACAGATTCCAGTTTTGCATTCCACCCTCCAAAGATAAACACCACAAAATATATATATACTATGTTTCATTCTTTTTGTTACATGCTATTTGATATAAATATTTTGTAGATTAAAATGCAGTAAGCAGTGTAAATAATACTCAAATGGAAAAATGGCTCAAATAAGAATACTGAAATAAGACTTATAAGTTAATTTGCGTACCTGACTGTTTTGACTCAAAATCAATCAATTCAATTTCTTTGATTTACCAAAATAATAAAATTTATTAATTTAATGTTTTTATCATGATTTGTGATATTAGGTTTATAAAATGACTATTTTGATTTAATTGAATTATTTTTATTAAGTTATATAATTATTTATGCCTTATAAGGTCAAATTGGGAATTTGACCTTATAAGGGCATTTTAGTAATTTTACCCTTAATAATATAGAAAATTTCTGTAGATTATGTTTTAAGGTTTTTATAAAACCTGAAATTATTCAATTCTGATATGAATTGGTTAAGTTATAGCTAATCTAATTTCTAGGGTTAATAATTAAGGTTAAATGTGATTAGTGAGTGATTAGTGAATTTGGTCACAAAATTATTAAACTAATTATACATTTAGGTTCTAATTTACTTTATGAGTCATCTAAAACTAAAATCACTTAATTTGGATTATTATATTTGCTAATATTCACTAATTAAATTTTAAAGTAATTAGGGTTAATTAGGACATCTAACTGTTGGATACTAAATATTTTTGCAATTTACTGAAATTTAGGATTTTCTGATCTAAATGGATATTTGGATTACTTAATTTGGAGCTCAATTGACTTACTTATGGTTATTTGAAGTTTTTAGGGTTTAAGGCTTAATTAGGGTTAGGTCCTAATTATGATTAGTTTAATTTTAATCCAAACAGCAAAATTAATAGTTCTAAATTATTTTTTAGGTTTTTTTGAGTATTTTAAGACCCATATTTGATATATTTGGGTAAGCGCATTTAAAATTATGGTTAATCTAAATTTTGTATTATTTTTGTAATTATTTAAATATTCAAAAATATCATTATGTTAGGTATTGATCCAAATAAAATTTTGATAGTTCCAAATTAATCTTCTATTTTTGCTGATTAATATAATATATTTATTTGTATGATTTGGATGAATATTTTAGGAGTTATTTAAGTTCAAAATTTTTTTGTAATTAATTTGAATTATATTGTAAATATTAGATTCTAAATTGTTTATTTATTATTTATTTTATTTTATCTATTTTTATTTATCTTATTAATTAATCAATTATTTATTATACTTTTCTGATTATTATTTATTAATATTTTATATTAATGTTATTATTTAATTTTAATTTATTTATTTATAAATTTTCTGTTTATATATTATTTACTGTATTTTGATTATTTGTTTTACTGTTTTTATTATTTTATTTGTAATATATATATATACGTATATATTATTATTAGTTTTAATATTATAAGAATTTAAATTAATTAAATATATTATTTTAATTAATCTATTTTATTTTATTTAATTATTCATTTTCTGTTTTTTTTTTTATATTTATATGTATATTAGTATACAAATATAGTTATGTTATAAGTAAATATATTACATATATTCATCTTATCCATATTTTAATAAATATTATTTTGATTTGATATGTATATATACATATAATAGTATGTGTATATATACATATAAAATAATTCTGCACTTTATACAATAATATCCCTATTATAAGATTTAAGTTTATAAGTATATATATCTTAAAGTGATTTAATATATACATATGATTTATATAAACTTAATATTTAATTATATTAACTAATAATAATATCTGCAGAATTCAGCAGACGGCGGGCCCACCAACATACACGTGGCACTCTATTACTCATCGAAGCTAAGCAGTGGGCCCCACGAGTAATGATGCTCTGGTTTTGAGACAGCGACGACTGAAAGCGGGCCCCACCATACGATGCGTGTCACGATATGATACGTCCAACCGTATCTATGGGTCCCACGCTTTGCTCTGTCAGCGCCAGTGGTTCGAACCGGTGTTCTCAGGACCGGTGGAACCGGTCTCCGGTTCGAGAGGTCGAGTCTCTACATCTCCCGAGGGTGCGAACGCATGCGATTAGGGTTTAGGATTTTTCGGTGATACGATCGATCAATTCGATCGATCGTATCATAATATTAGGTATAATTATAAGGATATATAAGGATTCAAAATGAGTGGGGAGTACGTACCTTCACAGATGATTTTAGCGTTTCGGAAGATCTTTACTTGGCTCGGTCTCTTTGTGTTTGGTTTGTGCAGATTGTGAAGATAGGCCGATGGAAACTTTAAATAAGTGTTTTAAGCGATCGTATTATCCATTGGAATGGTGGTGATTTGCCCAGATTGCCGCGTGGATGAAGTCCCGAGCGACGCGTGTAGATAGGTCGACACGCGGAGAGTTCTTACGCCTGGACGAGGAAGATGGTCTGTGGACCGTTCGATCCTCCAATCGAATGGTTCGCAAAACTCGTTTGATTAAATGGTTAAATTAGGAATTAATGAACGGCGTTAAGGGAAATGTGACAGTGTTGTTAATGCATAATTAATTATATAATTATTTAATTTAATTTAATCAATTTAATTAATTAAACTTAACTTAATAATTATATTCCAAAAATTTTAAAAATATCATTCCTAGCTAATTGAGGGCTTCTGAACTCAATGGCGCACTCAGATTTTTGATCCGATGAGTATTTAATTACTCGAATTTTTAGGTATTAAAATAATATTAAAATATTCGTTGAAAATTCAATGACTTCCAAATGCGTTCAAAATTTCACCCTTACCTAATTTGGGGGTGGTGAACGCAATGACGAAGTCAGATTTTCAATCTGAGATCAAAATTATTTAAATATTAATAAATAATTGAAACGAGATTTTTGGTATTTTACAGAAGGGCTCTTTTAAAGATTGAGTAAGGCATGACTTTGGATGTGATGAGCTTGAGTCATCCCATCACAAGCATGCGGAGGAGACTTAGCAAAAAATGGAGAGGGAAAGGGGACTCGAGGTTGTGGTGCCCCGTACCCTCCGCGTCCATGCTAATACTTATATTAACATAATCACGAGGAGTACGGTCTCCAACTATGGCAATTTCTTAACTTAAGAAGAGTCATGTATAGCCCAACCCGCCTTAAGCAGAAGACTTGTCACCTGAAACTGAGAATATACATCAACATATCAAAGTAGCAGAAGTAAAAAATAGTATAATAAAACATCCACATCACTGCATAGTATAGAAAGGTAAAAGCAGTTGTAACTCAGCTTAAAGTGCAGAAAGTAAATACATCCAGATTAAGAAATTAATACAGACTGAATAGTTTAAAAGAAAAGATCTCTTGTTCTCACAGCAAAATATAAAGTCTAACTAAGCAACAACAGGAAGATCCTCCTCATGCTTAAGCTCCTCTCCAGAAGAACCACTAACAAACAGCTTCGAATCTGATATTTGTCGGTATCATAAATGTCAGGGCCCCAACCAACAAAAGAAATGGTTACAGTTAAGCAAATCATCTATGTACATTTTAGGTTGATTAAGTGAAATAAACATTTAAAGATATCATATTATTACTTTAAGCATACAAGTAACTTAAGGTGCACCAAGCTACAATGAACGGGATAGTTATAAGCTAACACTTAAAACCAACAAGCAAAGTATGTAGAAAAACATACTATAAATGAAGCTGAACATGGTAGGGCTAAAAAGTATAAATAATTGCAAACTACTAAAAGTAAACTCATCATACATGATTATAATCACATGAATATGTGCTGATTACTTAAAAGAAAGGTTGTACTGAAATAGGTGGAACTGAATATACATAATTAGCATCCTAAACATGCAAGTACTAAATAAATGCTGAACTAAAGTAATGAACTAAAATAGATATAAAAGTATGTAGAAAACTGTAAGGCAAAAGCCATGGCAAGGCAAGCCAAAGCACTGAAATTGAATTGAAAGTAAAAGCATGCCTAAATATAGTACTATCATAATAGGATTAGGTCATACAGGACCTATAAATAGAAACTTCAACATGTATTCATCCTAGGCATCATCAAAGCTAGGTCTGAGTTGAACTTATAGAATAAGATATGTATCCATCATAGCCAAGCACAAGGCTAGGTCCGAGTCTATTCTATAACAGAACGGGTACTGAAGAGATAGACTTAGCTAGGACACACTCTACTGAACTGAATGTACTGAATCAATTAATTAATGTTTATGCTATTCAAATACTAACTTATGATACATTATCAGTATCCTGAGTTCACCTATTATGTCCAAGGAAAAAGGCTTATTGTACAAGGTGTGCAGAGCAATAATAGTCAAAGTAAGCAAGAGACTCAACTAGACTCAGGTGATATCCATTATTATCTAATTTAATTTGTTCTAACTATTCTGAGAAAATATAAGTTTAGGATCTCCAATATAAGGTTATTGAGTATAATCCCAGATTCACGACTTTAATGTTAACATTATAACTTAACAAGTTCTAATCTAAAATCAGATGATGACTACAAAGGATTAAAGTAAATAATTCCATGACTTAATTTAATGTATTCAGAGCACTCAACCCAAATCTTGAGCATACTAGTCAAGATTAGAGATTTTGGACTTAAACTCCATACTTGGGGTTCAAATCCTGAATCCAAGGTACTATCTTACTAAGGATCTATGGTTTGCATCTAACCATAATCTAAAGGTGGGAGATCTTATGAGCTGAAAGATCAAGAAGCTAAGATCTTAATGAAAAGTTATTATATTGTTAAAAAGGTTAAATAATCAATTAAGAACACATTAATCTAAGATTTATATTCAATCCATAGAATAATCACAATATTCTATAGGTTGAATAAATCATATACTCATAAGGAGGTTTCTGACAGAATTAGATAATTAATCAAGTAGGGAATTCCAAATGAGATAGTATAATTCAATTAGATGATCAAAGGATCTAATAAGATCTAAGATCTAGGGTTTGATCACTTAAGATCTAAACTGAAATTTAGGCTTAAGATTTACATAACACTTCTTTTAAAGTTAAAAGTTCATGAATAATCTTAATAAGGCAATTAAGATTAGAATTTGAGTTATAGTATTATTTAAGTTATTCTTTAATGAGTCTTATATCCTCTTTATGATCTTAAGATCTATTTAAGGAAATTTAAGACTAAATCATTTATACTAAATCCATTTGAGTTAAAAGTTATAAAAAGATGCTAATATATTAATTAAACGCACATTACTGAAATTCTAGTGTTTAAGAGTGCTTAAATAATATTATGGTCAAAATGACCAAAATACCCTTCTTAAGACTAAAATTAGGAATTTAGGATTTAAGTATTCAATTTGATTCAATCAGTTTTAATGGACTTAAGATTGAGCTCATGATTAGCTTAAATAACACTAATCACACTTTAAGGTCAATTAAGCTGATTAAGAAAGTTAAGGTTCCTTAAGATGATCCAAACACATTTATAAGCCTTACTGCTCTTAAGAAGATGATTGAGACCTAAATCACCAAAATTAGAGGTTTAACTAAAGCTAAATTCACTAATCAAGGATTAGGGTAGAGGTGATTAGCAAATTTTGAAATCCTAAATTATTTTTAATGGCATAATTAAATTCTCCATAGTCTCATAAGCAACCAAAGACCTTAATTACAATTTTTGAACTTAATTGAATTAGTTATAAATTAAATAAGCTCAGAGAAGGATTAAGCAATTTTATAAAATTTAACCATTGGATCTTAGATTTTATTTTATATTATTATTCCTTATATTTTTTTGATTCAAATGGTATATTGGATCATATCATTTGGATAAGTATTGACTAAGTTATTTCATTAATTTATATTGAATGTTTACAATTAATCAAACAATATGATAATTAATTAAATCCATTTATCACCTATTTAACAGAAGGAAAATAATTACAAAATAAATTAATTAACCCGACCCAAATATAAAACCACGCGGGTTAGATCGGGGCCCAAATGTGTCGGCGTTGTCGCACCGCGCAGGCCTGGACTGGCCCGGCCCGATGCGCCAGTGCCTTCATCCCCGATACCCCTTACACAGATCGCCGTGAGAGGGTACCTTGAAATGCAAAATTCATTCAACTTGGATGGACTGGAATGCCGAATACTTCACGTATACGGCCAGCATTCAATCACCACACCTACAAAAAGTCAAGGCGCGTCTATTGAACCTGAAAGCCCTAACTCGGATGGACTGGAATGCTGGATAACTACTCCACCAAAATGTCCTAAATGTGAGCAACTAGGGTTTATTGTGAGGGGATAATTCTCCTCACAAAAACTACCAAACGGACGGGGCTCCATTCCTGCACCATTAGTGAGGTGAGGCGAGTCGAACCCTCAAGGTTTCATAACCTAGGGTGCAACCGACCGCTGGGTCCTTACTCGAAATCAGCCATGGCTCGACTGCTAGCTCGATCGATCGATACAATTGATTAGAGCTAGCTCAAACCCTGGAGACAATCAAAATAGGTTCCCTAGAAGGCTAAGGCAAGCTAGACGACATCCAAAGACTCATTCAGAAGCTTAAATGACGTCGAGCCCGCACGACTCGATGGGGTAAGGATGTACCTGAAATTGGGTATGAAAGAGGTGATAGAGGTGAAATGAGAAGCTCTGAATCCTCCAAATAATCATAGAAGCTCAGCAGGGGGGTCTGAACTCCAGACCCCACCCTCTATCAGCGATTCACAGCTGTAAGAATCACTTGGAATGCTGATAGCTCCAGTAGCTTGAGCTGGAAAATTCAAGGATGATAGTGAGAAAAGGGACTCACTATGATAATCTAGAGGTATTTATAGGCTGAGGGAAGGTCAAGGGTGGCTGCTGTGTTTGGGAGTCATGGAATAGGCTCAGCCCGAAGGAGTTCAGTCACTTACCAAAATTGGGGTGGACCGGGCCTCATTCTTAGCTGAGAGTGTTAGGGAAGCAAAGGCAAGGCTACAATGGCCTTTCGGACGTGGCACAAAGGGTGGCAAACCAGCCCGGTGACGTGGTAGTGCGAGGGGATTCGACTGTCGGGCACGAGCTGAGGAAGGAGATGATCCACTATCGCGGGGGACTCCAGAGCTGTCTGATTGATCATCAGTTGATGCGGAACGGTTTTGATTTCCCAACACCTAACGGCCGAGCGTGGATGCTAGATCAGCTATTGGATCAGATCAAAAGAACGGACGGGTGATCGGGGTTTACTCAAGACGGATGGTTAGATGCCGTCAGATTAGAATCTTGGAACTGCAAAACAGTCGAGATGAGATGGATCTGATCGAAGGCGCGGGCCATTGGATCAAATCCGCAGGATCAACGGCCCGGATGGTTCCCGCAGTTTGGAGGTAGCCGACCGTTGGAGGGAGGGTAGATTTGCAATTAGGGATTGTTTAAAACCTTAAATTGCAATTGACTACTTTAAATTAAATCCAAAATAGGCCTAAAGGACCTCCAAAAATTCCCAAAAAATTAACCCTTAGTTAATTTGGGGGTGGGGAATTCAAAATGAACTTTAATTTTAATTTGAAGATCAAATTAATTTAGATAATTTCTAAGATCCTAAAATAGGCAAAATATCTAAAATTCTCAAATGAGCTCTAATTAATTTCAAACTTTTATGGTTATATTTAAATGACCCATTGAGTCTAATGGAATTTTGGAAAATAAGAACGAAATTTTAATTTCTAATTAACCCAAATTTTCTACTTAAAATTGAATGAATAAACGGGCTCTAAAAAATTCCAAAACTTTATCACTAGCTAATTTGGGGGTAAGTAACTCAACGATGAAGTTGGATTTTAATTTGGAGGTCAATTTATTTATCCGAATTTCGGAGTATTTAAAATACATTAAAATATTCGTGAAAATCTGAGCGCAATGTCGAAGTCAGATTTTAATTTCGATGACTATTTAATTATTCTATATTTCGGGGTATTTAAATATATGAAAATATTCAAGAAAAATTCAACGGCTTCCAAACACTTCCAAAATATCACTCCTAGCTAATTTGGGGGTGACGAGCGCAATGGCGAAGTTGAATTTCAATTTTGAGGTTAGATTAAATATCTGATTTTTCTAATTAATTTAAATATTAAAATATTTTAAATATTGGATTGAGCTTCGAATCACTCTGAAATTTTAGGGTTTGATTCTAATGACCAGATAAGCTTAATAGAATGATAACTAGGATGTGATTAAACTAAAAATTTAGCTAAGTAACAACCTAGGATTAGGTTGTTACATATATACGCTTCAAGTAAATAAGAAAAGGAGCTATAAATATAGGTAAATCTATAATATATGTAAATAAAGCAAAACTTAGTCATAAATGACTGAATGTAAATCTCATAAAGTAAGTAAATTGGGCTCTCCCATAACACTTACATTCATTCTCTTGGATATATCAGGTCTCCTTATTACATCATTGTCTGCCCTGGCATAGTCCACCACATGACCCCAAGTGAATGTTATAAGTTTATTATATGCACGAAATTTTTTATGAATGTATTCAAGGATTTAGTCTCAATGTGTTGCAGCATTTAAGGATATTTTAAAGCTACTTGTAAACCTTATGATATCCAATGTTATTTACTTTAGTTATCTACCCTATGATTGAAGCTAATCAAGCTCCTCAATTGATTTAAACATTCATCAAATGTCTTCATCATTAGATTTAATAATAATAGAATATTTAAAAATGAGGTTTGAGCATAATAATTTGATTAAGGTCTTTTTCATGTGACAAAAAAATTTATAGATAGAATTGATTTGCTGTAAGCAAACATCTTTTCCTAAATCTAATACTACAATCATCTGATTATCAACCAACACTTCGACTCTATATGAACAATTTAACTTAAATATTAAAGGTTTCATTATTATTCTACTTAAGCTATTAGATTCCTATAACTTAGACTATTTAAAGGTTTATCTATTAGTCTCCATAGCTATTAGGCATAATGACTCACTATACTTAAGGTAGAAGGTTCTCTTAACTTACAGTACCCAAGCACTTATGTTAACACTATCCTCTAAGCATCCTATATTAATATCTTCTCTAGAGGTTCGATTCTTAAAAAGGTTTACTGTAATAACCAAAGTTGTTACCTTAGTCAATTAGAACTAATCTCAGTCTTAATCTTGACCATAAGTGTTTATCAAGTCATTAGGAGTCAACCTCTAAGACCCTGTCCAAATTAGGAGTGAAATGGATCGAATCTTAATTTCTAGAGATTCCAGAAACCCTAAAATTTGCATATCTAAATTGACCTCAGATCGAAAAACGGACTCCGACATTGCGCTCATTGCCCCCAAATTTGCTATGGGTGATTTTTTTGTGTCAATCGGAAGTTATCGAAATTTTGACGAATATTTAAATAATATTTAAATACCCCAAAAACTAGGAAATTAAAATACTCATTGGATCAAAAATCCCACCTCACCATTACGTTCCTCACCCCTCAATTAGCTAGGGGTGAATATTTGAAAATTTTTGAAAGCCATTTTATTATATAAAATTAATTAAGAAATTAGGTATTTAATATTTAGATAAATATTAAATTATTTAATTGCTAACAGCACTGTCTGCTGCGCCGTTAGGATTTTTGTGCATGCCGTCAACCCACCGTTCGATCGAATGCCGGGATCTGACCGTTCGATTGAAATGATCGAACGGTCCAGCGCTATCCCTCTCATCTTCTCCGTCCGCCTACCACGTGTCACCCCGCCGTGCCTCTGGCCAACCGGCGGCCACCCAAGCCTCACAAGCTCCACTGGTCCTCCCTTAAGCTTCCTTAAGCATTCGCAGCGCTCCTCAGCACGCATCAGGACCCTTTGGAGCCATCCAAACATCAAGGCCACCAACTGCAGCCAACAAGCCCTAAACTGTGTCGACCGTCTGTAGGAGGTACTCTCCGATCCCTCTACTTCCGTTCTCGCTTTCGAAATCTATAGTTGTGCAATGGTATCTCGTACGTCGAATGAGGTTTTGATCAGCTCGATCAGGTTCGATCGAACCTGATCAAGTGAATTCGTCAAATCGTCCTCAGTCACGCACGGTATCTTCCTTCGCTTGTCGTGGCACCCTGCTAGGGTTCGATCCTAC
This sequence comes from Gastrodia elata, assembly GCA_016760335.1. NCBI lineage: Eukaryota > Viridiplantae > Streptophyta > Magnoliopsida > Asparagales > Orchidaceae > Gastrodia > Gastrodia elata. Next base: position 13,135,389 of record CM028673.1, read on the forward strand.
TGGTGGTATACGCACCCTCCGGTAAAGTTCTTGCCACAATTTGGAAGGTCTCTCAGAGGCATTCCCAACGGTGGGTGGATTGTCTATCGGCGACAGTGGGAGGTTCGCCGTTTCACAATCCCTAGTCCTCGGCCTCGGTCGCGTGCGGGGGAGAGGAAGTTTGGGTCGGCCCGGGTCGACCCGAGCCCAACCCACGCCCCATCGGACGCTGGCATGGCATGTGGGACTCGCTTCTGGACCACTGTCTCCTCCATCTGAGCCGATGGGTCCCGCCCGCAGAGCTGCAGTCAACGGGTCGCTGTCGCATGTCCAGTGGGGCCCACCTTCTCTATCGCGCTGAATCAGTGGACGACACGTATCACCCGCGGGTCCCGCCGCCATAATTAGCGGCAGAAAAAATAATAAAATAAATAACTAAATAAATAAATATATATATATATATATATATATATTTATATATAGATATATATATATAAACATATACTATAACTACATAAAACAGAACTTATACTACACATTTAAACATATTTAGGGTATTAGAATTTGGTTGGATTAATTAAATGTTAAGTCAGATAACTGTTAAATTTATTATATCATTAGTCATTTAATTAATAATAAGTAAAGATTAGCAGTAAGCTTAAAGTTAAAATTATACTTAATTAATTTATTCAAATTAATAGTGAATTAAATTAATTAAGTATATTTAGTATATATATAAACTTAATTAACAGTAATTAGATAATAAATAATAGAATTTAGAATAAATTTAAACCCAAAAAATTTAATTAGTTAATTAAAATCATTAAATAATAAGTAAGATTAATTAAATTAATTTAGTATAAAAAAAGGTTTAATTAGTAAATTTATAATTATTAGATTAAATTAATTAACTTAAATTAATTAATTATATTTAACTGAATAAATGATAAAATTTATATATAGCTAGTGGATTGGGATAAATATATATTTAATTGAATTATTTAGAACAGTAAATTCATTTAATTTGTATTTTTGAATAGTAAATTAAATTAAATTAATTTAAATAAATCTTAAAAATTTAATTATTTCTTATACAATGATCCGAACATAACAAATATATGTCTCATTTTACTCAAAAAAATAAAAGGAATCAAATGGCGTAATTCAAAAATCCGTTTCGGGTACGTATAATATAGCGACATTTTAGAACCTAAACAAACCCTCACAATTTTTATCATAATCATCCAAACATATGCAATATGGGTCTTAAAATACTCAGAAGAATAGTCCCAACACTATAGAAGTATTGGTTTTCTCATTTGGAGCTTCGTTTGATAAGTACTAAAAATGACCAAAATACCCCTAACCCTAATTCGGCCATAACTTGGCCATTTGAAATCTAATTTGGGTTTAATCCCTGTTAACACACTCAGTATATTATAAGGAAGCTATAGAAATTGAGATTGCTGAAATTGGATCTCAAACAGAAAAACACAATTTTTGTCCCCCATTGACCGACAAAACTACCGAATTGCCCTTAGAAATTGAAATAGCCATAACTTATCCATTTGATTTCAGAATGCAGTGTTCTTAGACTCTATGGAATCCTTGAATAGTAACCAACAGTAAACTGTATAAAATTTTAGGTTCCATTAGGTGTAAACTACTAAAATAACCCTTAGGTCAAAATCTTTAATTTGGACTTATATGACTCTTTCTTATCCAAATTGAGCGTATTTACTATCTATCTTCAAGTTAGACAGTAAGAAATCATTGGACAATAAGAAAGTTCAATTTGGAACCCTAATTCAAAAAGAAGCTCTTTGGACCCTAAAGTAGGGGCAAAATGATCATTTTACCCAAAATTTAGGTTAAGCATCTTTAGACCCTAAATTATCTTCTAAGTCACTAAAACTAACATTAAAACTATAATAGAACCATTCTAAGTGTTAAAATCAGTTATTAGGTCAAGATAGTTAGATTTATTAAATTATCTCTAAGTCTTTTCTTAAGGCCTTACACCTCATATTAGGACTATTCCTAAGACTAGGACTAGCTCATATATTATATTTTATTTATTTGATAAGTGGGTTATTCAATAAATGAATCCTTGGTTTTATTAGTTTCTAGATTTTTACAAGTTATTTTGATTATTTTATCTTTTAATACTAGATTCAGGATAGGAGATTCATTATATTAAGTTTGATTTGCTTAATAGGATTTACCCTAATCAATAGATCACTTTTAGAATAAAACCTTGATCTTATGTCTTATCTTTTTTGGATTATGTGATTAAGCCCAATCTTGTGGTGTTTAATCCGTAATCTATAGTTTAGTGAATCTTGATTAGATCTTAGATAAAACGACTAAATTCATTAAATTAGGACGTTATGATTTATATATTAAACCTGTAGTTATACTTGATTGAATTAGATTAGAACCTGATCAGTTTTAATCCTTTTAACTTATAAGGTCGTGCTTCTAATTTACACTCGATAATAGGAATTGGAGATCCTAAACTTGTGTAACTTAGAATAGTTAGAATGGTTCAATTAGACAACAACAGTGTCACCATATTAGAAGAGTCCCTTACTTACTTGATTTATTTTGTTGCTACACATTTCTTGTATTTTGTGCTTAACTCCTTGGACATATCAAATAAGAAAACTTTGTGCGTGAAATGAAAACTTAGAATAATTATGATAACAATTACCTTGGGTTCAGTATATTTTAGTAGATTCGGGTGCACATTTACCCTAATAGACATGGGTAAGGAGCAATAAGGATGCTTAATATTACTCATTGAGGAGTGTGTGTTAAGCTTGGAACTCGTATAGTCTTGTAGATGTGGTTGACTCCTCAGTTGTTTTTGAACATGTCCACAGAAATAAAAGTAAAATAACTAAGAGATTCTATATTTGTATTTACTACCTCCTACTGATTCTATTTGCCCTAGCCTAGAAAGGCTATGGGAATTTCTGTCTGCCCAAGCCTAGAAAGGCTTTGTAGATTTCGCTGGGCCCAATTGGCCAATTTTCTAATTTGGCAGTCTTTACATACCTGTTTCAGTTTTAGCTCACTATGTACTGTATTATTGATGCATGTTTCAGTTAGGTGTTTTCTTTACTTACCTGCTCACTTATATGTATTTATAGGATTTTAGACTTTACTGCTTACTATATGTACCATTTTCATATTTCTATCTTTAATTAGCATATGTCATATGCTCATCAGTATGTTTAGGATTAGACTTTACTTTCAGTACTTTTACTTACTGCACTATATATATGTATATGCCCATTTCTTGCATAATTTGTTGAGGTGTGCTTTTGCCTCACTTTTTGTTTAGTTATAAATGTTATATTTATAACTTATCTTGTATTTTATACGCTTTTTGCACCTACGCTTTTAGTTCACTTTTGTTGTGTTTAAGTATAAAATGGTGACATTAATAATTCATTTAAGATATTCAGCTAAAAATGTTCTTAGAGAATTGTCTAATAAGATTTTATTTTATTAGTTGAGGCCTTAGTATTATGAAACTGATAATATCAGATTCAGATAGGTTTGAGGAGCCAGGTACTGAGGAAGAGGAGCCATTCTTAGAGGAGGAGCATCAACAAGGAGAGACAAACGATGCTTAGTCTTCTTTTTAGCCTATTGTGAGGATGAGAAATTTATTTTCAGACTTTTAAACTATTCCTTTTAGCTTACTATGACTGTGATTACTTTTTTGCACTTTATTATTTGCTGAGCTGTAGTACTATTTCTTACTTGATGTATGGTGGATGGATGTAATATTTATTCTATTTTGCTTCCGCACTCTGTATGTATATCTTATATAGTGACTGATCTTCTCAGTTATTCAGTTCACGTCCTTCCCTTATTAGTGGATTGTGGATCTTACCTAATCCAATGATAAGTGAGGGATTTGCCAGAGTGACACTCAACTCCTTAGTCTAATGATTGTGGGCTTAAGGAGCGGGGCACCATATTTACTCATCTAAATACTTATATTGAATTAGTCTTAGATATGTTACTAGTGGTCTAAAACTAGATTATCCTTAATCTCATAGTTGTACAAAGTTACTAGCTTATTATTGGCAAGATTTAAAAAATGGAACTTCATAAGTTATAATTGTCTAACTTACTTCCATAAGCTTACAAATCAAAATATTAAGATTCTTCCTTAATCTTTAGGTTCCAAGCCTTAATACTTCCATCACTAAGGTTCTAAGTTTTACTTTAAGAACTTAACTCTTAAATGTTTTAAGCCTTTTTAAAACATAAGGTAATATCTAACTTTAAAAATAATATGTAATCATTCTAAAGGGTTCTAAATCTAATAATATCTCATCTTAGGAAAATCTAGGATTTCAAGTTTAATTGAAATGGAAACTATGTCCTAGATCTTATATTAATGAGTTTCACTTAAGGGATTCCAAGTCTATCTCTTACTTAGCTGATTAGAGCCTTAAAGTTCTAATCCTTCTTATTATCTAAGATTACTTCTAGTCATTACTTACTAATTCAGTCTTTCAAAATGATTCTAGGCATATTACTTTGTATAAGATTATTAACTACAACACACTAAGAAGGTCTCACTTAAATACTTAGATCAATCTCTATGTCCTACATTTTGCATGATAAGACCTCTCATACCAACCTAGTAGGTTTCACTTAGAAACTTAGGTTAGTCTTTGAGTCTAAGTGGAAGGCACTAAACTTTCTAAGAATACTCCATCTTAGATATCTCATAAGTTCTCCTTTAGTTGTAAGAGCTATACTAAGGACTACTTAATATTATTCTAATTAGTTACATGATCTATGTATGATATATATATTTATATATAATCCAAGTTGGATTAATAGTTTAACTTATTAACATCTACCTAAATTCAATAAGTTACAAGATTTATACTTGTACTATTATTCTTAGCTAGAAGATTAACATGGAAACTTTCAAGCCTTAAGTTCACTAAGGAACCTTAGGGTAGGACGATCTTAATCAACAACCAAACCAAATGGCTAGAAACAATCTAATTCAAATCTTAAGTAGTAAGGTACCTTAGTGAAGATTATCTAACCACAAGTTTTTTAGTCTCAAACCAAGGCACTAAGAGCCCTAAAGATTAGTTAAGTGATTAGGCTCATTACTATAGTACCAAGCTACTTAATAGGGTAACTAAGGTCAAGTCTATACTTAAATAAGGTATGGTACTAAGTTTAGCTAAATCTAACTATTTAAGGGTTTTATTAATAAATCTTACTAACATAAGGAGCTAACTAGTCCAATCCACCCTATAGTTGAGGACTACTACAAATCTTAAGTACTAAAATAGGCATTAGGACCATAGAAGATATAGTTATTTCTATGATGGGTAGATTAGTTTACTAGCACTAAACTAGTAGTAGGTTATTCTATGTATTTTTCTACTCAAAGTGCCATCTAATGTTGTAATATGACTTAGTGTATGCTTTTTAAGGTGTCCTAGCCTTTAAGAGGCCTAAATATGCAAAATCTCAAATTTGGGAATTTAATATTATTTTATTCAAGGGTCAAAAACTTATATTTTTCATTTGATGTTAAAAACATGTAAATGCAGTGGCTATAACTTTCTTATAGCATAACGAGTAAAATGACACTAAGTAAGGTCAATTAGACATCAATTGGCTAATCGAAGTACTCTTAATGACACTAAAAAGGTCATTAGCAAAATTAGATGTCAGGTTGAAAATTTGATATCATATTATTGTCCTACACTTTTTTTTGATCGAAATGGACTATTGGATCATTGAATTTGGATAAGAATTAGCTAAATTATGTCTCTTGTAAAATTTGGCTAAATATTTAATTAATTAGTTAATCAAACTAGGGATTAGAAAAATTAATTCCCAAACTAAAAATCTAATCCCGTATTATTGATACTCACAATTTTCTGGTCAAAATGTTATAAATTTCATTATTTTTGGAGCTGCATAATGAAAGTTATGAAGCATAAAATAATTGCAGTTATTAATTAATAGTTAAGTTTATTTGATTAATCCTTCATCTACTACCGCATGCCATATACATATGCATGCGGGCATGTTAGGCCTGCGGGTCGGGCCCACATATCAGATTGCTTGGGTTGGGCCAACCCAAGCCGAGGCTGACACAGCGTGAACCACTGGCCGGGAGCTAGGGCATCAAAATTGCCCTAGCTTCGACGATCGGAGGAGGTCGGCTCGCATGCCGATCGAAAGGTCTCTCAGTGACCTTTTGATTGGTGACTTTAGCTTCATCGGAGAGTGCACCAATCTCTGGCAAGATGATGCTCTAAGTTCTTAGGGTGTGGTAGTCCAATGTAAACTACTGTGGAAAATAATTGAAATCTGGCTCCAACCGAGCTCGGTCGAGCTCGGTTGCAGCTCTACAATAATTGCTGGAGTCTTAAAATATCTATTGTTGATCAATTAAAAGAAACATTAAATGAAATCGGAAGGATCGGAGGTACTTCGTCACTGAGTCTCATCGATTAGGGTTCAAAATTTTGGATTAGCATGTAGCAGCTCCCCACCTTCTCAAGCCTACTCGCAGCTCAGCCTTTGCTGAATGAGGCACATGATGAGGTTGAGAGGCCTTAATTGGACCTGGAGGTTGGCTGGTGCGCCGTGGGTACGGCCACTGCCAGCTCCCGACCGTGTGGTACGATCGAGAGAGACGCATAGGAGAGGCGATATGTCGTTGAATTGATTGCAATGCGAAAGGATGGTTGGATCAAGCCCATCAATGTGCAGCCATCCGATCCACTCCAAGTGTTCGATAGGATGACCTAGATTAGGAGCATCTTAGGGTTGGTTGAAATAGATTAATAAAAATATAATTAAATTATAAAAAAATTTAATAATTAATATAGTTTTAATTAATCAAAATTAAATAATCAAATGAGTTACAAAAAAATCCCAAAAATTCTACCTTGACTAAATTGAGGGCCAGGAACTAAAAAATGAAGTCGAATTTTTGATCGAATATCAATTTAATTATCTTAGTTTTCAAATAATTAAAATAATATTAAAATATTCAGGAAAAATTCAACTTCCAAAAATTCTCAAAATATCACCCATAGTTAATTTGGGGGGTGACGAGTATAATGATAAACTCCAATTTTAAATCTGAGATCAAAACAAATTTAGTAATTTCTCGGATACTCAAACATCCTCGAAATATGCATCATCAAAAATAAATGACCTCCAAATCGCACCAAATTTTAGGTGCAAGCTCTTAATGCTAATGGGAGTCTACTGACAATGCTTTTTACCTAATTTAGATGTCTAAAACTAAGTAATAACCAAGGGCTGTTACAATCTCTCTCGTGGTTAAAAGGATTACTGAATTGAATTCAAGCCGTTTGATTGAGCGGGTGACAGAGCACTACACTCTGTCACTTATTCCAGCTAAGTTTCAACCGTTTGAGGTCACTGGCAACTGCCTAGAATTGTTTCCTCTTCACCTCTAAGATGCTCAAGACATGGCCAAACCCCTCCTTCATGTCCATTTGGATAATTGCTTGCAATTGGTAGAGTTCTCAAAGCACGAAGCTTTTCTAAGCACACATATTGGCTCGTAGGACTCGACAGATGGCGAATGCTAGGTACTCTATTTTTTCGATCCAACTTAGATTGCAATTGCTTCCAATGCATTTCATTTTTTTATTACTAGTTATTACCCATTGATTGTCATCTTCAATTGGACTAGGTGAGTACAATTGAAGAATGATAGTCTCGAGCCTGTACAATAATGTACATTGCTTGAGCTCCAAATGGATCCCAATCATTTGAGCTATCTCTAATGGACAATAGGTGTTTCTTAGGTCTGTCTTAAGTGAAGGAACATGTTGGGACCTCAATCTGGTGATTCAGTGAACTGTGGAGGGAGTACTAGCCCTCCAAATAAAACCTTGGCAAATTAAAATATAGGGTTAGGGTTGACATTTTAAGAGATATTAGTTAGGGTTTGTGCAAGCTTTGGGTAGGTCTCGATCTCAGCTTCAATTTGGAATAAGGAACATTCGTTAAAATGGTTTATGTGTGGTGTATTTAGAAACCTTAGGTCTCCCTCAACAACAAGCATCGATAAGAGAAATAGTGCATGGCGGGTTGACCCCAACCTGCATGACACTGCCATTGGGATCGCACTCTAGGTCCAGCTTGTTGACTCCGACTCGTTAGGTGCTGCTTATGAATTAAATGAGGAATATTCATAGAATATTCCTTATTTGATTAAATTAAAACCATTGAATTGATTTTAATGCCATTTAAATAAACTAAATAATTTTTAAATAATTATCTTAACATATTAAAATAATATATTAGAGTGGTCAAAAAAATAAGTAAAATGATTCTATGATATTAACTATTTATTTTAATGATTAATTTTACTAATGATATTCCTAATTATAATTAGGATGATTAGCATATATTTGAGCCTAGAGAGCTCTAAATTTTGCATACTGCTAGTCATTGGATTCTTTATGAAATGAATATTAATAATTTACTATGTTTATGCAGATTTGACTCATAAATCAAAATATCAAATTTTAGGTTTATAAGTATTATCATTATATCTAATTTAGGTCTTTGACCTAATTAGGCCATGTTTGAACTCCTTAGAAGATTTGAGGGTAGATTAACCCATAGAATGTTGATGCTGGGATGTTAAATTTGAAATTGAATAAGAATAGTCAAACTTATAACCATAATATAGAAAGCTTTAGAATTAACTAATATAGACTTTCCATATTTAAGTGTTTAGTGGAACTGTGAAGCTTGTATGGTAGAGATTAAGGGAAGTAGATGATCAGCCATACCTTTCTGATAGCATAGAATTGCCTTAAATAATCAAATTTTAGACTACCTTTGTAGATATTGAGTCTAAGAAATAGTTAAGGCTTAAATGAGCCTAGTTAAGGATCCCTCTTTCCACAAGGTTTAGAGATGATGATTTATGAGAATAGGTAACTCTATGTTTTGGGATTTGGATGGAGTGGTGTTAGAGATCTTGGATTTTATTTAGGGAGATGACTATAACTTGATAAGTAGATCAGATCTAAGAGAAGTTAGTACCTAAGTGAATTTAGACTAATCAATAAACCTTCCCAAGATGTTTAATGAACATAGTAGCTATTAAGATAAGAATTGATGGTTGGTGATAATATAGTCATATTTAAGAGAATTTAGGTGAGCTCAAATTTAGAATATTTGGTTTAAGTCAAGTGTTAGAATTATTAATTTTAATATAGTAGAGTAGTACTGGATCAACTTATATATATATATATATATGTAATTTATTTATTTATTTATTTATTTTTTATTATATCTCAATTGACTAAGACATGTGTTTAATGTCTTAACTCAATTGGGAGTTCAATTGAACTCAATCATTAAGGTAGATAGTTTAATATATATATATATATATATATATATATATATATATATAATAGATATCACATGAATTGTATTTATTTTGGAAATTTCGTGAAAGACAACAACCCTTTGAAACATTTAGTTCTTTGATCATAAAGCAACCTTATGAATAAAACATAAATAATAAGTAATATTGAGAAGGGGTTTCATTCAGGGTGAATTAGTGTAATAATCCTAGTATTATTACCCATCAATTAGTGACCTAATTGACTCTAATCCTTTACATTAGTCTTATTATAGTATTAGGAGTTTCTAATTCAAATTTTGTGCGATTTGGAGATCATTTGGCAATTTCTAATATTTCTTAATTTTTTGATAATTCTGAGAATGCTTAATTTATTTAGACCTTAGAATCAAAAACGGAGTCCACCATTAGACTCACCACACCCAAATTAGCTATGAGTGGTATTTTGGAAGTGTTAGGAAGTCGTCGAATTTTGCCCGAATATTTTAATAATAATTAAATACCTAAAAAATTAAAATAATTAAATTGACCTCTGATAAAAAATTCAATCACATTTTTGAGTTCCCCACACCTCAATTAAGTATGAGTGAATTTTTAGGATTTTTTGGAGTGCATTTAGTTATTTAAATTTGATTAATAGATAGAGTATAATTAATAATTTAATTAAAGTATATAAATAAATATATATAAATTATATTTAATATTAATTAAATGGTAAAAGAAATCGGACCACGTGGATCCCGTGCGCGAGTCCAATGCACGAGACAGCCGCACAACTAGATCAGGGCCGTCGCGCTGAAATTGGAATTGATCCAACGGCCGTTATCCTTCCTGATGTGAGATTCGATCTGCACCGTAGAATCTCTAGTTCGAACCAGTGGCCAGGATCATTTGTCTATACATCTCCTTAGCTTTCTGCATGATGCTCACTGAGGCGCAGAGAGGGAGGGGGTACGACTCACCTAGCTGGCCTCGTGGATGCAATTAAGCTCCTACCCTAGACATTTCCTTAATTCGCTGCTTCCGAAACCTTTTGCGGGAGTAAATCGCTGTGAGAGAACCATGCCTGGAGGGGGAGAAGTTCTTGTGTTTGAACCCCCATTTCCCAATTTTAGGTGCACACCCAACCTTTAATCTATAGTATAGATGCTTATCTATTGATTACCAGTGCTTAAATCGATTATGTTTTAAGGATCGATTGAATTTAGGCAATTTCAAATCGACCCGAAAAGATTTAGAATCCTATGGGATTTTAGGATTTGGTCAATGATTTAGGGCATCAATTTATTTGATGATCCCTAAGTCTATTGGCCTCGATTTTTATCTAGGACGATTCATCCCGGTGAGATCTTCTCGCCAGTATGTGGATCTCCCTGAGGCTCAATCAGAATCAAATTCTGGCAGAAACCCTAATTTCCCACCGTCTGTGCGTCTGTTCTTTTAGGGATGAAACGGTTTGGTCCAGTTCCTTTTAAGGAATTCCATTTCAGCTGGACTGGGACCGGTTCATTCCCGGTTGAGCCGCATTGTTTTCTGCAAACGAAAAGATGTGTGTCAATCCAGGAGATAGCCGCGTCTGTATGAGATTAAGTGTAGCGCTGGTATCAATGCTACTCAAAAATTTGCGCCATCGCCTTTTTCATAATCCGTGCCACTATTTTTTGTGTGGTTATCATTTTCTGTGCAATCATATTCTACTAATTAATCGACTTAACATAATAATTAATTTTGCATTTACTAAGTATTTATTTATTCAAACTTATTTCAATCATAACTTAAAATATACTCATTCCAAATAATACAAAATTATATACCATTTTGATCACAAAAATGTGTAGATTAATAATATGCAATTTAATTTCTATTTTGATTAATATTTTAATTAGTCAATATTTAGGATTAATTAATTATTTATAAATTAATTTCATCATTTCATGTGACCTAATTTGATCATTTAAGTTCAAATTAAACGATCAAATAGTCCATTTCACTCACAAAAATGTGAGGAATAATAATATGAAATCAAATTTAGCATTTGAACCCTAATTTTCTTAATCACTTTTTTAACCCTAATTAAGAATCATTAAAACCCTAATTTTCCAAAGTTGTCCAAAACTGATATACTTAGTGTCATTTTTCTTCTTATGATATAAGGATTTCAATTATATTTAAATCATTTCCATTGGATAACAATATATTTTATTAGGTTTTTGACTCTTGCTCAGTGTTATTATGATTATTCTAAATTCTTGGATAGCTTGTTTTAGGTTTTATAAAACCCTATGATAGCTAATATGTCACATTTATTCTCTCCCTTGTCAAATTAGATTGCATTTAGTATGAGCTTAGTTCTCAACTTTCTAATTATGTGAATTAATTGCCAAGTGCTTAATTCACCTTTCAACCATAAGGTAGAAACTTTATGATTGATTTGTAAATTGAATTATAGTTGATCCCAAAATCTATTTAATGACACCCATTGAGTGTAGATAGATTCAATGTCTTTGTAATGGTAGATTAGTGAATTAACTAGATCTAGTTTAGTGACAAGATTAGAACTTAGTTCATTCACCCTAGCCCTTAAGGCCTTCTCTTGAATATTTTAAAGATCTAGTAATAGGAATCCCTAACTTACTTAGATTAGTTTAGGAATCCTATCAATTTCCTTAAACATTAATTATTAGAATACTTAAAACTTGTAGTTCTTAAGTCTTAGCAATTACTTACCTTAAACCCTTCAATTGCTTATAACTTAGTTAGATTAACATTTGATTGGTTAGATCCTTCAAACTATAACCTAGCTAGTAAACTTTAGTGAATCTACCTTAACTCCAATTTCTTGAGTTAGACATTTTCTTTATTTTGATCTCTTCCTACTAGATACCTAAGCCTTGATTTAATTATTATAATTAAATCTTATAGTTTAGGATGTGAATAAGATTTAGTTTCTAATAGTATCAATTATACTTATAAATTATTTTGTCACATCATATTAATTGAATTGAAACTACTACTTTCAAAACCCCAACTACTACTATACTTACAATTAACTTGAGATCAATATCTCAAAGTTAATTGGGAGCTCAATTAGCTCCAATCATTAAATAGATCATTAAAATTAGATAATTTTGGATATCATTTAGTTACAATTATTGAATTTTCCTTGAATGCTTGCTTAGTCTTGAGCCTAATTCATTTGAATCATTCATATAATATAATGTGCATGAATAAAACTTTCACATTAAAATTTCTAGGGATTTATATGGTGGATCAGTCTAGGGCAGGCTGAAAAAAGAGTAATAAGGGTGAATGTGAGTGTGTTAGGACTTGACCCTGCTTTTCTTTAGTTATTAAACAGACATGCTTAATTCCTCTCTTCATTCTGAATATGCCCACAGAATGAGTATAGACTAAAGTAACTTCAATTAATTAACATGTGAGATCTTCTTCAATCTTATAGATTGTTAAGACTCACCATAGCTTCTAGCTATGTTACTTTTCATAGTTCTAGACTATGTGAATCTTAGACTAATTATCTAAGATCTTCCTTTAATTTCCTTACTATGCATTTTCTATGATTTAGAATTATACTTTATTTATTTACAGTTTACTTAGATTACAGAGAATGTTGTAAAATTACATTTAAATGCTTCGTTGTTTCTTTTCCTTACTTAGCATAAGTTCATTTGAACATATACATGCTTTACTTTATATACTTTTATATGCACATTAGTTTATTTCTAGCCTATTTATGATGCTTTTACCCTTATTTAATTTGCAGGCTAGGATGTATACTTAAGTGAGTATTCTAACTCACTTTGTTTTTCTTACTTACTTTTCCTCACTTGTATGCTTACTATATTTCACCATGCTTGTGCTTATTTTGTAACTAGTAGTGATATCCAATTAAAATAATAATATGCTTAGCCAATCTTAAATTGTACTTAAACTATTTAGTCTAACCAGATTTTCCATTTCTTAGCTTTGCCTTATCACGTTTAAATGCTAAAATGTGATAAATCAGGTGCATTTGAGGGTTAGTGGAGCTGGACCAAGTGCTAAAAATTAATTGCTTCCGCCTATCATATACTAAAATTACATAGTCTAATATAAATTTCAAGTGTGCTTTCATTTTCTTTCCTTTATTTAAGTTTATTGTTGGTTTGTAATAAATGTTGTTTATTCTACTTTTACTACACTTGTGTTGGAGCTTAGTTTATATTTAAATCCTTGTGATGAATGTATTGCATCTTTATTTATAAACTACTTAATACCATTCATAATTTCCCTTCCATCTTAACTTAATGCCCTCTTCTAAATCCTTGGCCAAACACAATATCTAATGATTTGGATTAATTTTCTTCTAATCTAATATTAGGTATTGTGGTGACGTATCAATGTTGAGTTAAGTGATTCTCAATATTTGGGTCGTCACAATTAGTCTGTATAAGCACTAGTTAGCCATGGTTGGCTATGGAGTGATCAAAAGACTACACATTTCCTTAAGGGAAAATGTGTAGTTATACAGGAGACCCTAATACATATAGTTGAGTAGACGTACCTAACTCTTTGTTGTTTTGTATATGCCCATAGAACAAAACATTAAATAACAAAACAAATTTGCACTTCCAATTTACAACTACATATTATATACTTCAATTCAATTTTACTATTACAATAACTTACATTGTCAATTTAGCTTCCAGCATTCATTTATTTAATTCATACTATGTTTATTACTATTGCTTAACCTGTTGACTTGTAGGCAACCATTGAGTGCTTGTGTATTTACTTGCTTCATTTATTTTTAAGTCACTTTACTACAAGTATTCCTATTTATATTATATTGTGCTCCATATATCTTGCTTTATAAATGTGATATCCTTAACATTTAATAAAATATAAAGCCTTGAAATGTACTTGAACTTAAATAAGTCTAATCACTTTGTTTTCTTTTATTGCTGATGCCCTACCATTTTAAAAGTAAATGCGGTAGACCAGGAGCTTGGAGTTGATTCAGCAGGTGAGCCAAGAGCGGTGCTAGAGGATCAGAAGCAGACTTGAAGTTCTTCACTTATTTTTGTTTTCTTTTTATTTGAGGATAAGTGTTCTTTTATTTAATAAAATATTATAAGACTTAAACTTACTTGAGACATTTTATTTATGCAAATATGAGACAAATGTTTTCCTTTTATTTATTTGGATGGTTGAAATGGTAATATTTTCTTATAAATGTGTGTATATTTTTCCATCTTATAAATCCTTTGCCACTCATAGCACTTAATAGTGGGTTAAGAATTGTCAACCCAGTATTAAGCACTATGATAACGCTCAGTGTCGGTTCGGGACATCTAATCTGACACCGGGTCATTATAATATGTGTACCTCTCTATATTCAAAACTATAATCTCCACACCATAATGAATAATAGTTTTGATGAACGACCTTACATAATTTATTGAATTTGATCATCCCCTTTGGATATTCATAATCAATGTTCATAATTAAAGTCACCAACTTGTTACAAAAATCTATCTCAATTAACTTCTCAAAAGTTTTGCCAATTATTTTCTTCTTAAGCACCAACTATTTTGAATTTTTATGAAATGTCAAAGATATTTCTTAAATCATAATATTTTTAATTTTTGTAAGATTTTGAGATTTTTTGTACTTTATTCTTATTAAATTTTTTCATCTTTGAATATATATATATATGTGTGTGTGTGCGCGCGCGCGCGCGTGTGTGTATTAACAGAAACTTATAAAGTTTTATTGATAAGAAAAACAAGGATACAACGGGTTGGGAGTTTACACTGTACCTCGAAAAACGGACTTCGTCATTACGCTCATTGACCCCAAATTAGCTTGGGGTGAAGTTTTCGTGTCGATCGGAAGTCGTCGAAATTTTGACGAATATTTTAATAATAAAAATGCACCGGAAATCGAGAAATCAAAATACTCGTCAGATCAAAAATCTGACTTTGTCATTGTGTTCCTCACCCCTCAAATAGCTAGGAAAAACATATTTGAAATTTTGGAATTTAAAAAAAAAAGTATATATATATATATATATATTATTTAATTAATTACTTAACGGTGCCGTTAAATACTTAACCCTGCCGTCAACTGTAGACGATGGCGCCGTCTGATGGCGCCGTCTGATCAGACGGCGCCATCTCAGCCATTGGATCAGATCCAGATCCAACGGCTACCGCGCGTCTTTCTCGGCCTCTCCGTCCCCGAGTGCCACGTGGCGTGCCGCCGCACGCCTGGCCAACCGGCGGCCTCCCCCGCCTCGGCCGGTCCGTCCGAGGGCCTATAAGGACCTCCCCCGCACCCCCGCACCCCCGGTTACGCATCCCTGAGCCCAGATCGAGCGAACCCGAGCCGAGCCCCCCGTCCCCCGTCGAAACCAGGTATCTCCGATCTCGTTATTTACATCTTCAATAATTGCAATCTTAGATTCGAAATGCTATCCCGGACGCCCGATTGATGATCCATCGGCTCCGATCTAGGCTAGCCCAACCGGATCGACGGCAATTAGGTTTAGGTCCACAGTAGAAACCGTTAACCCTCCGTAACCCGTAACCCTAGGTCCTAGGGTTGAGTTTTGCCGGCGATCCCGGCCACCTTCGGCGAGGGTCCGCCCACCGACGTGTAGGCCTCGTCGAGGGCTACCGTCAGTAGTGCGGGCCGAGGTGGTCCGGCGCCGGGAAGGCCGGCAAAAGCCGTGCCCTAGCCCGGCGCCCTCGGGATGTCTCCGTGAGGGAGACGAAGTCCGGGCCAGGTCGGGTAGACCCGAGCCCGTCCCGGTCGTGTCCAGGTCCGCGTAAGCCAGGTGGGGCCCGCATCGCCACGTGGCACCCTCCAGGCTTTCCACGTGTCACATGGGACCCACCGCCAGAGCCGCGCCTCTTCAGCTTCGGCTGTGGGGCCCACTGCGCCACGTGGCAGCCAGCCGACACGCCACGTGTCCCGTGGGGCCCACAGCCCGAGCCCGCGCGGCGCTTCGGCTTCCATGTGGGGCCCACATGTGCCACATGGCGGCCTCTGGGCCTGCCACGTGTCAAGTGGGACCCACGGCCCAGTCACTCGCGGCGTTTCGGCTTCCCCGTGTGGCCCATAGTGCCACGTGGCAGCCTCTGGCAGTGTCACGTGTCAAGTGGGACCCACTGCCCGGTCACCCGCGGTGTTTCGGCTTCCCCGTGGGGCCACAATGCCACGTGGCAGCCTCTGGCAGTCCCACGTGTCAAGTGGGACCCACTGCCCAGTCACCCGAGACCGTTCAGCTTCCCTGTGGGACCCACAGCGCCACGTGGCAGCCTCTGGGCACACCACGTGTACAGTGGGGGGTCCACACGGAGTGCTACACCCAATCAGGTGCTGCCACATGTCATAGGTGGAGCCCACTGCCCAGTCAGCTAGTTAATTAGGTTAATTAATTACTGTTAGCCTAATTAATTATAATTAGTAGTTAATTAAATTAGGATTAGTGTTAATGACTTTTGAATAATAATTTTATAATTAATTAACTAAAATTAGTAATTAGAGGTTAATTAGGATTATTTTAATGTTAATTAAATCTTAACAATAATTAGAATAATTAATTACTATTAAGCAGTAATTATAATTAATTAGTCTTAACTAGATAATTAGGATATAATTAAGACTAAGCAAACAGTAATTAATAGTTAATTATATTTCTACAGTAAAAAAAATATAATAATATTATATAATTTAGTTAATTAATTAATGGATTAATTATTGTTAATTAATAATTAAGCTTAATTAATCACAGAATAATTAAAGGTTAATAAATTTAGAAGTTATATATATAAACTTTAGGAATGAACAGTAAAATCATTCAATTTGAATAAATGAACAGTAAAATAATTCAAATTGTATTTTTGAATAGTAAATCTTAAAAGTTTAATAACTTTTTGTAGGATGATCCAAACATAGCAAATGTAGGTCTCAAAATACTCAGAAAAATGTAAGGAATCAAATAACATAAGTCAAAAATTAATTTTGTCGTACACATAACGAGGTAACATTTTAGGAACTCTTTAGAACCTCATAACTTTTTACCCAGTTATCAGAACATAGTCAATATGGGTCTTAAAATGCTCAGGAGAGCGGCCCCATAACTGTAGTAGTATTAGTTTTCTCATTTGGACATCAGGACAAAAAGTTAACCCTAGAATTTTTAGTGAAAAATAACCAAAATGCCCATAGACTTCAAACAGCCATAACTTAGTCAAATCAACTCCAAATTTAAAAATTCAAGATGCTAACTAGTTTAGAATTTTAATGTCATCAATAAACTAAAATAATATTTAGGATCTGATCCCTAAAAATTTGGAAAATGACCAAAATACCCTTGGCCTCATTTTGGTCATAACTTGACCGTTTAGAGTCCCATTTGAACGTACTTACTGTCTATCTTCAAGTTAGACAGTAAGAAATCATTTGGAATTAAGAAAATTCAGTTTGGACCCTTAAGTCAAAAGTTGACTTTTAGACCTTTAAAGTAGGGACAAAATAGTCATTTGGTCCTAAGATTTGATTAAGCACCCATAACCTCTAATTAACATTCCAAAATACTAAAACCAATATTATAAAGATCTTAGTGACATTTAAGTGAGAGAAATCAACTATTAGGTTAGATTTTAGGATTTCCCTAAGTCTTTAGCATTACACCTTAAGGATATTTCCTGAGACTAGGACTAGATCATATGTTAGAGTTCATTCGTTCGGTAAATTAGGTTATCCAATGGGTGAAACTTTAGTTTTTATTAGTTTCTAGACTTTTTTTTTATTTTACAACTTATTCTGATTATTTTATCTTTTAACCTTAAATTTAAGATAGGAGATTCATCCTATTAAGCTTGATTACTTAATAGGATTGGTCTTAACTAGTAGATCACTTATAGAATAAAACCTAGAACTTAGGTCTTATCCTTTTTGGATTATGTGATTAAACCTAAATCTTGTAGTGTTTAATCCATAATCTATAAGTTTAGAAGATCTTGACCAGATCTTAGTTAGAACGTCTAAATTCACAAAACTAGGACGTATGATTTATTAATTCAACTCGTAGTCGTCTTTGATTGAACTAAATTAGAACCTGATCAGTTTTAATCCTTTTTAACTTATAAGGACGAATTTCTAAGTTACACTCGATAGTAGGAAAATGGTGATCCTGAACTTGTGTAACTTGGAATAGTTAGAATGGTTAAGTATAAAACAAATGATATCACCATATTTAGTAGAGTCCCTTACTTCTATTTGATATTTTGTTGCTACGCATTCCTTGTATTTTTGTGCCATATAAGATTTTTGACGCATGAATAAAATGTTAGGAAAATATGGAGACTCTTTAGATTCATTGTGAAAATACTAAAATGATTGATTAAAGATAATAGTCATATGAGCTGCCTCTCAGATATGTCCTTATTGCCTAGTCTCCTTATGTCATTAGGGGAAGAACCTGTTTTGTTGTGTGCCTTGTTGCCTAGCCTCTTTATATTGCTAGGGGTACACCGTTGGTGCCTTAGCCATACTGGTGTTAAGGTTACTTTTTGTGCTTAGTTGCCTAGCCTCCTTATGTCGCTAGGGGCACACAGTTGGTGCCTTAGCCATATTGGTGCTAAGATCCTTCAATTACTTTTGTGTGCTTAGTTGCCTAGCCTCCTTATATCGCTAGGGGTACACAGTTTTGTGACTTAGCCGTGATGGTGCTAAGACCCTTTGATATTCGATGGGCTAGATAAGCTCTTTTCTGTATGGCAATTGATGCACAGATGTTTATATATATATATATATATATATATATATATATATATATATGCAATTATGATATTTTATTTACTTTTTAGTATTTTTATTCAGTCAGCTATTTCTTTGTATTGCTTATATATTTTAGGATGTTAGAATCTTGCTGCTATTTATATGTACCACTGCTGAGTTATTTTATCTTAATTTACATGTTTTGCTTGATCACCAGCATGTTATGATGTATTATTTCTCTTACAGTACTTGTTTAATTATCTACATTTATGCCTTATCTTGTTTAGCTTACATTTGAGGCATATATTAACCTCTCTTTTGCTTAAGTTATAAATGATGGTTTATAGCTTTTTCTTCCTTTTGTATTGTTTGCTGCTCCCTTATATATTTACTGCTTAGAAGTTATAGAATGGTGATATTACATAACACGTATAAAACTTATCAGCTTAAAATGTACTTAGATAATTTTCTAACCAGATTTTTCTTTTTTTTGGCTGAGGCCCTACATTGTGAAATTGACAATGACAGATCCTCTTCAGTTAGACGATCATGATCTCGGTGTGGAGCCATATCCAGAGGAGGAGCCTTTGGAAGAAGCAGTTGTTTAGTTTTATATGTGAGGATGAGTGTATTTGCACTTTCTTTTACTTAAACTTTTAAATGATGTAATAATACAGGTACCTATGACTGCATATTTGAATTCTATGCTTATGTTCTGAGATGCATTTCTTTATACTTATGTTGTGATGCTTAGATGTTATATATTGAAAATCGCTTCCGCACTCTGTGTGTTTACTTAGATAGTGACTGAATGTTTGATTCTATGCTTACTCCTTCCCTTATTATGTGGATTGTGAATTTCATCCTAATCCAATTATAAGTGAAGGGTTGGCTAGAGTGACACACCACCCCTTAACTTAATTCCTGTGGATTAAGGTGTGGGGAGCCACAACTACAGGTCGAGAGCAGGATAGAATTCCAGTTTGTCTGCCACTCGAAAAGCCCTAAGCCTCGAGCACATAAAATTCCAAGAAACTAACCAAAATAGCCTCGAATGGATGGAACTTGAATCCATGATCACTTGGACGAGGGACTAACACAACAAGCAGACAATAAACAAAAACCAAAACCAGCAGAAGATTAGAAAGAACTATCAACCTCACTAGCCAACAGCAACCACCCAGAATGCCCAGCCAACCACAGAAGATAGCAGACAATAAACAAAACAGCAGGTAATCAGGAACCGCCAGCCACCCTAGCCTACAATGACCACCCATAAAGCTCAGCACAGCCACAAAAGACAACAAACAAAAACCATACCAGCAGGTAATCAAAAAACGCCGCCAGTCACACCACATCAGCCACACCAGTGCCACCAACCACATCAAAATTTTTACAACAGAGTCGCACTAGTTAACAACGTCTACCCAAAAATTGCAAACCAAAAACTAAAAGCATCCAAATAAACACAAACTAGCCATATAGAGGGCCGAGAGAAAAGAGACCCACCATCAGCCAATTATAATAAAAGCACATTTTTAGTATAAGTCGCATTTAATCTATCTTAGCTGAAGTTGTTAAACTATAATTGTTAATAATAATACGCACATCAATTTTTATAGCATCTAGAATTTTTTCGAGTTGATATGTATCAAAGAGTATTTAGCCTTATTTCGTGCATTCCAAATATTTTAGAGAATAACCAGTTAACCAATATGAATTTATTTCAAATGAGAGGGCCATCAAACAAAAATATCTTTAGTATCATTATGATTAGCCACACATGATATAATATTAAGAGAAGTTTAAACATTGTTACTGGCAGTATTATAAAAAAAATATGATTAATTGTTTCAGTATTATCAGAATAGCAATGGAATTTGGATGCCAAATTGTAACCCTTAGATTGCATAATGTTGTCAACGCTTATGTAGTTATTGTAAAGTCTCCAAAAAAAGATGCTTATAAGGTATAGGATACACTTGTTCCAAATCTAAATAGGAAACACTGGGGGACCATGAGATCTACAACCGTGCCAGAGAGAGGTTAAACTAATATTATTATCGATGCAGAAATTTGAGTTGGCCACTTTAATATGCTCAAGTTTACAAGTATAGCCTTTAATCTTGTCAACTACTTTCATTGGAAGCATATTTTTTAAAAGATCAAAGTTCCATCCAGTATTAAAATCAAAACAATCGCTAAGGTTAATTTATGATTTGAAATATTGCAGCTGTAATTGGCCAAAACATTTTTTTTATTCTAGCAATCATACCAAAAAGAGATTGAAGGGTCAAGAGCATCCCAAGTTAATGTTTCTTCGATAATGTCAAGAGAAGAAAGAATTTTCTTCCAAGTAATGGAATCAGTAAATTTGTGTTTAGTTTGAGAAGGATGAGATCTAACATAGTATTTAGCCTTAAGAATGTTCGACCAGATTGTGTTAGAAGTTCTAAATTTCTACCAAAATTTAAAGGAGAAAGCTTTATGTATGGAAGAAAGACATCTTAATCCAAGCCCTCCCTCATTAATGTGATAAGTGAGATGGTCCCAAGAATACCATAGCAGTTTGCTTCCTTTAGGATGAGTCCAAAGGAATTTATTAAAAAATGCCTTTTTAAGTATTGAAAATAAATTTAGTGGGAGAGGTTACCTCAAGCCAATAATGGGGGGATATTGTTAAGGACGTACTTGAGGATGATCAACCTCTCACCCTGAGAAAGGTATTTATGTTCCCAGCCTCTGAGTTTTTAAAATAATATCAGTGAGGCTAGAGAAGTTGCTATTTTTGTTATGACCTTTGGCAATAGGAATGCCAAGGGGTTTGCTAGGTTAATATTGAAAATATTGATGATTTTGTTGATATTGCTAATCGGTGTTTTGTTACTAGTGAAAAATTGAAATGTTAGAGGTTTAATTTGAGACCAGAAATCTGCTAAAGAGAAGTGATAAGATTTTTTATTTTGTTGATAGATTTCCTACTTGTATTACTAAAAATGATGAGGTCATAAGAATAGGCAAGGTGTGTAACCAAGATTTTACGACCAACATTGAAATGAAGACTAGGGTCATTGTTAAATAGAGAGTTTATGTTGTTAGACCAGTAGTTGAAGGCAATAATGAATAAAATAGGAGAGAGGGTCCTCTTACGAAAGACCTCTTTCAGAATTGAAAAAACCTCCAGTCTTGCCATTAAAAGAACAGAGAAGTAGTTATGGTGAGTAAGGTTTTTGATTTTTTGGGATAAAGCTATCATTGAACCCATAACTACTTAGCATCTTAATTAGAAAATTCCAATCATATTTATCAAAAGCCTTTTCAAGATATAATTTTAAGATGAGATTATGCCCCCAACATTTATTATTTAAATTGTGAAAAATTCGTGGGTGACCAAAATATTATTTTGAATTTTCTTACCCGGGATTAAGCCAGATTGGTTTGATTCAATGAAGGAAGGTAAAAGTTTTTGAAATCTTTTTGCCAAAATTTTAGAAATAATTTTGTTAATGGTCGTGCAGAGGATGATATGTCTAGAGTGAGACCACTAGGAGGCTTTAACAGTTTTGAGGATTTAGGAGAGCATGGTATGAGTGAAAATTTTTGGTAAGTTTATATCTAAAAAGAATTCCTTTGAAATTATGTATATATATATATATATATATATATATATAATATATATATATATATATATATAATGCATGAACCCGCACAATGTGCGAAGATGGCGACAACACACCGACCGTAAAAAGGAAAAAATAACAAAGTCGTAGCATAAAACTCGCACAATATGCGAAGGTGCTAACATGTGCAAGAAAAATTTAAAGACCACAAACCGCAGCGAATGAGAAATATTCCAATTTCGTATACTCCTTAGCTATGCATGTACCACATATTTATTTTGATAACACCTAGCAAGTGACATATTCCAGTGGATTAGGTATAATTACAAAAGAACCTCAAATCTAACCAATGCTAAGAAATAAATATTTAAAATTTGAAAGACATGATAAAATTACCTCCTATCCATCGAGAAGGTTTTGCGCATCAACTGCTGCTCTATCCCTCTGTAAATCAAGCAACAGATCTCTTTCACGTTGCTCTCTTGCTTTAGCTCCCACTATAACATGTGACATTGTTCGTATCTATATTGCAAAATCCATGCTTGTTGTTAAGATTCGCTTGTACATTTGCTGTCTTTTGAAATTTTTTCCTATGCATTGCAGGGGTTTCATGTTATATATATATATATATATATATAAGCATGAAATCTGCACAATGTGCGGAGACGGCAACACATAAAAATAATGAAAAAAATAACACATTCAAAATATATAATGAATTCGCACAATGTACCACATAATTTCAATATAAATATAAAATGTATCAAGAAATCAGAGTTATTTATTGCAGAAGTATAAAATACAAATTTAAATATTTAATATCATTCAGTATTTGTAAACTATAAATGAATGATTTTAATAAAGAATAACTCTGAAAACTATATACTTAGCAGATTTAGTTGACGATACATAAGAAATTAATGTATTGCTAGCTATCAAAAGCCTTGTAAATGAATCACAAATCAATATCGCAAGAAAACCTAAAAAGGGAAACTATATATCTTAAAAGAATATCTAAATATATTAACAAATTCATAAAATAAAATTCTTTAAAAGTTTGGTTTGCTTACAGTAGGAGTTATTGCATTGAATATTATTTCATACACAATATTTTTAGTATACTTAATTGGCTGACCAAATTTACCATAACACAATATTTGCAATCCATTTCGATTTGCACTCTAGAAAATGCAACATAAAGTTGACCATGCGTAAAAACCGGCTTTGGCAAAAAGATTCCAATAGTACTCAGTGTTTGACCTTGGCTTTTATTTATTGTTACAAGCAAATGCAAACTTGACAGAAAATTAACGACGATATAATTGAAATGGAAAATCATGGTTGTGCGGGCATCATTGAAATTCTAGGTATAATAACTGCTTGACCAATATTTGTTCTCACAATTGCCACATTCTTTCTAGAACCCCCGGTATGTAGACTCTCTCTGAAATGTGCAAAAAATATAAAAACCTTTAAAATCAGCATAGTTGCTAAGAGATAATTCAAAGATGCGGGTAATGGATATTCTTACTTTCACAACGTAGTGAAGCTCGACTCAAAATGTTTGAATCGCAGCGGAAAAGATTTAGAGCAGCGAGGGAACAGCGAGCGAGCATATGGCTAAAACGCAAAGATGCTTTCAGTGGGCGAAGAAGCAATTCGAAGAGGAGAAGAGGCGATTCAGTGGGTGAAGGAAACGAAGGGTCCAACTTTTTATGAAAAAAATTAAATTTCAAAAGACTGACAAAATTCCATTTGGGAATATCTCAATTTTGCAAGTACTATTTTCTCTTTTCTATTTCAATATATATATACAAGCATGAAATCTTTACAAGGTATGGGAAAATTTTTCAAAAATTATAAACAGCTTATTATGTAAGTATTACAAATATTTTTCAAAAATAAAATGAATGAATAAATTTATACATATATCTGTATAATCTATATATCTATATATTATATATATATATATATATATATATATATATATATGTGTGTGTGTATATGCGAGAGAAAGATTGAAAGGATGTGTGTAGAAACTTAAAAAATATAAATAAAATTTTCTCAAGATTTTTGTATAATAATATAAAATAATTTGATAATAATTAAAATTAATTGAAAATATTTTTCTATTATTATTAATTTATAAAGATTTTGAATATTCCATTAAAGGTAATTAAAGATTGATTGTACGAGGATACATAAAAAACAATTCATTTAGTAAGATAAAATATTTAAAGATAAATAAATAATTAAATAGGTGTTATAGTTCAATTATTAGAATTATTAATCAATTATTATTATTTATTAAATTTAATTTTAAAATTTAAATATTTTAAATTATTATAGTAATCTTTTTTAAATTAAATTTTTATATTAAAATAATTAATCAAAAATATATATTTTTTTTTAAAAAAAATCAAATTAACTAATTAAATATTAAAAATTTGACTTAAACTCAAAGATAAGAAATATTTAGAGATAAAAATAAAAAAGTAAGCCCAATATTTAACTTAAGAAATATTATATTGATGAATATTTTAAGAAATAAAATTTAGTGATTAATATTATTAATGAAATAAATTATTTGCTTAAGCACTCAATTTTAAGAGACAAAATAAATCTTTTCAAATTTTTAAATAAGAAAAAAACAAATTTAAAGCTGTTAACGTGGTACCTAAGAAAAACTCATCCAATAAATTTGAGATTATTTCATTAGTATTTTATTTTATTTATATTAAAATAATATAAATATTATTTCTCTATACTAATAGATATATATGTATACCTTTAAACCCATTTTAAAATATGCCAAATAAATAGATCTTTTATTTTTTCTTCGCCTTACTGTAATTTGCAAATCACGAAACCCTACAAAGGTAGATTTAGGGATTGCATGATTTAGCCTTTCAACTTCTGATTTTGGGGTAGGATTTGAATTTACATTTGATCCCGTAACAGTGCTCAATAGCGCTTGACGAATTTGAGAATTTACTTTTTTAAACCCTGCCTAAATCCTAAACCTAACGCCCCCAAAAATTTGAATTTTAAACAGACTTACCTCAAATCGTTTCTGACCTGACCTATGGCGTCGTCTCTTCCAATGAAGAGGCAGAAGGAGCATCATACGAAGAAAAAAGGAGAAAAATCGTCCAGGGCTCATATCAACGACCTTTCCATCCTCTTTATACGTTCTCTCTTCATCTTCCCCAGATGACCATGTACTTGAATCTATAATCTCACTACAGCCGTTCTTCCTTCCCCTTCTCCCAGAAATTTCATCCATTTTCATCCCTTTCCAAACAAACCATTGAGGAGGAGCATCTCGAGGCCTCTTACAAGTCGTGGCTTCTGGCTAGGTTCGATGAGTTTATAACTCGCTTATTGCCTTTAGGTGTTTCAGACGCCACGACTGAAGCTATTAAAGTATTCTTCCTTGCCTTGACTATTTCTTACGTTGCTGTAATTGCTGTATGACTTCTAAGTATGTTTTTTCAATAAATTGACAAAATTTTATTAGGTAATCTCTCCTTTTTGCAAGTGCTACTTTCTCTTTTCTATATCTGTTGTGTTGTGGAGACTTCATTGTCCAAGAACAGCACAGACGCTACCGCGTGCCGCAAGCGCGCCCTGGCAGACCCAAGCCCGACGTTGAGGTGCTACGGCGCCCCTCAGTGGTCAGCAATCGAGTAGCAAGTGCAAGTGCTGCAGCGGAAATTATCGTCGCGGCGCGCCACAGCGGAAAGCGGCGCCCCAACGCACCGCGGCGGAATTTCAGCAAATCATTTTTCGGATCATAGTCCAGATTAATATGACGCCGCAGCGCGCCTAATTCGAAAGTTGAGCGCTTTCAGGCCCGACAGATATCTGCTTTGTTCCAGGTCTCGATCTGAAGAAAATCAGAGGCATTTTAGACATTTAAGGGTTCGAAATAAACCTAAGTACTTAAGGCTAAGTGTTAAGAAGAAATCTAAGAATTTTTGCAATCAGTTTGGAGGTTTTAGTGGCTGTGGAAATGAGAACACTAGAAGGAACCCTAGGGGAGATGCTGTCCAAGGCAAGTCTTGTAAGGTGGAAAAGCAACTCCAAGTGACAGCCTCTATTCCTCTCCTCCATTCTAGAGTAAGAGCTTAAGCGGTTTGTGCTAAAGTGATAGCTCTTTGTAAACTATGTAAATCTTAAGTTTTCATAGTTGATTTTTTCGTGGTGTGGCTCCATGGTTTCTCTCCATTTTCTCCCATTTTTGGGTTTTTCACGTATATGCTTGTGTTTTGAATGATTGTATGTGTTGTGTTCTTCATGTTGTGATTTTATGAACTCTAAGCTAGCCCGGTAACTGTCAACACACTTCGATCATCAAAAGCTTTGAACTTTGGTTTGATTGTGTGCATTACAAGTGGTATTCTGCATTGCTTATCTTGCCCACCACAACAATATCAATATAATATACTAATAGATAGATATTTCTCATTTTTTTGAATTATAAGAAAAAAAAAAAGTCTCTTTGACTTCCATCCTTCAGCAAAAATGAAACGCCTTTATTCAGGATTCTCATTTTTCTTTGGCATTTGAACTACCTTTTTTAGTTCTTCGTGTTACTAAAGCTCCTTCATGCGACCTTTGCTCAAAGCAGGAAGAGAGGAACTGAGGCATTGCATTAAAGCAGGAAGAGAACGTCTTCATGCAACCTCCTTTATGCCCTCTACTCCTGACGGTGCATCTAAGACACAAATTGGTCAGACTCCTCTATTATACACGTCCTACTTTACACCTACTTGCAAAACACCTAATCTCTGTGAGTGCATTTATGGAGTATCTTTAGAGATGCAATATGCTTTTTGAAAGAAGTTCAGAGGGATCGAGAGACTGCCGCATCTCTCGCCCTCTAGATTCCTCCGATTTAAAGCCCCAACGAACGACTAAGAGGAAAGAATCCGAGAAGACCTCCAAAATGATTTTTCAATTTCTTTTTCAATGATTATTCCCTTCGCTTCCATTCTTAATTTTAGAAGTGTAATCTTGGTGCTAGATTTGGTGCTATGCCTTCGGGTGAATGTTTTTCTTAATTGCGATATCTCCGGTAATGTCTTCACTCCGGCTTAACTTTGTGGGTTCTTCTCTTTCGCGATTCCGCTGCTTTCTTACTAGCTCAGTTGATGACCTTTAGCTTAAATCATATTCTAAATCAATCTTTATATAGACCCTTTGAGATATTAAAATAAAATTTGTTTTGATAATTAGGAATCACTCATTTTTCCTTAGAAATAAGAAAGAGGCAGCTTAAGCCATAATACATATTGCTTGACAGTGCTATTGTTATTTTATGGAATTATATGCCACGATATGTTGACAATCAATGAGTAAGTTTACTATATTTTTGTTATGCGTTATTTATTGAACAAAACTTTTTTCTTGTTGAACTTTTAAAAACTCTTAAATCGTAGGGAACGAAATATATCTCTATGCATTTTATTCGCAATTGAATCACACAGTAATCAAAATTTGTAAATCCAATTATGTTAGTCTTATCTATTTTTCCTTAGATTCAATACAATTTGAAACAGTGACTTAAGAAAACTGTGCTTTTTCTTTTTTTTTCGGTCTTTACTCCCATCAAGCAGTGAAGAGAATTTGTGGACCATGGGAAAATGTAGATTCTGCTGAAGTGGGATTTGATAATGTTTATAAACGATTTTGATGTGTTGCTTCAATTTTAATGAAAACATTTTTGATGTTTATAAACGATTTTGATGTGTTTGGCTTTTGGCCAAATGCATAATTAAATATATTTCATAATCAAATGAAAACATTTTTTTTAAGAGCATACTATTCTTTCATTATGGTTATTATCTCGCTTTCGATTATTGTCTTTCTCTCTCTGTTCTTTTTTCTCTCTCACAGTATTAGCTTTTTATCCAAACTATTATGATTAATTAATGTCTTTCTCTCATTCTTTCTTTCTCTCTCACAATAATATTGTATCCAAACTATTACGTTGTTTTAAGAAAATTGGCTAGGCATATTTAATTACATTGGTGTGTAGTTATTAATCCTGTATATAATGTTATCATTGTATCACTATAATGTTTTCTTATATTAGATATTAAGCACAAGATGTTTGTAATTACTCCTACGGAGATTTTAAGAAAGCGTTTGAATTCCTAAATTAGACTCTTGGTCTTATGGGAGGTTACAAGAAGCAGTTTGCAAGTACTCTTATGGAGGTAGCATTTATATATTCGACTATTCAGTATGGTTGCGTGCCTCATGTTACTGGATTGGTGCTTAGCCGCTTACCAAAAATTCAAGTTTGCAGGAAATATTTTATATTTGGTCTATTAGATTGTTGAATTTTATAATTATTTGCGATTTCAAAGCTCTCGGGTTTAAGACGAAACCAATATTATATATTTAATCACTACTTTAAGGGTAATTTTTATTAGGTTTGGTTGTTTGTTTGTAAATTAGTAGCTTCAAAGTGTATTTGTTTTTTATCATAATTTAAGATGAGTCCTTTCTTTATTTTTTTGAGAAATTTACACACCTACCATTGAAATTTTTATAATTTACCTTTTCAATATATAATATTTGATAATTGTTGTGAAACCACCTTATCTTATCTATGTACCTAATCATACTTTTTATGATTGTTTAAATGTTCTTTATATAAAATGAAAGTTCATATGTATTATAAAGAATATTTAGTCCATTCCAATCTTTTTATGGTAAAAGCTCAAAACTCTCAAAACTTATGGGTGGCAGTTGTCAATGAGCCATCAAAAAGTACTTATCATTTGTAAATGAGCCATCATGTGTAGAGCTTTCACCACCTTCCTCCACCATGTATGAGATGAGAAAGGGGACACATCATTGTTGTTGCACCAGTCATCTTTAAGTTTAAGTATTCAACTTTCTTTGTAAATATGCCACACAATAGAGTTGAAGCGATTGCGAAAACGTCGTACCTTCTTGAATACTTAGGTTTTAAAGAAGTTCCAATTTATGAATATAAGATTATTTCGAGCTATAAGCAGATCACACAAAGCTTTAAAGTGAACGCATTGAGACTTTGCTTTAAGCCATATGGCCACCTTATGCCGCTCAAAATGATTTCTATTCCTCTTTAATATTGTGGTTGCTGAACGACGGTACCAAGCGGAAAGCTTATTTACATAACTAAAATCATTTTAAATTCTTACCCAAGGATCATCTTTAGACCCATCATTTCAGATAATCACTTAATCTTTTATCTTAAACTTAAAGTGTATGTTATAATTCTCCATCCTTAAAATTATTATCATCCATAACAATGTCCTTTTAAAAAAGAAAATCAATGCACACTTAAGAACAATCACCACCTCTATTTATTGTTGATCTCATTTTTTTAATTAGGATTTAACTTATTACCTATGACAATGATATATTTTAAAGGTTTATTAGGTCAAGAAAAAATCAATTACCTAATTTAAAATATTTTTAAATTTCTTTTTATTTATAACTATCTCTTGCTTAAGAATTGAATCTCTTTGCCCCTCTTTATTTATTAGCTCAATCAAATCAAGAAATTGAAAATAAGAGTTTTTATTCGCATATACAACCAATTAATCTATTTAAGAGAGAGAGAGTTACAGTGGGATTTATCATGTTAGCATTTTTATGAGAATTACTTTAAAGGTGATTGAATTCTGATAAACCCTGAATACGAAACGCACCGAGGATGATCTTTGGCGGAGCGTCTCTCAAACAATCTATGCAATGGTTTATGCTTGGAGCTCAAATGTAAGAAGAAGAGAAGTTAACGTGGTAGTGCATTCTCACATTGTTATGTTTCATCTGTGTTGCCGCCTCCGCACATTGTGTGTGCATTGCACAATGTGTTTGCGCCTTCGCACATTGTGCGAGTTTTATGCTATTGTTTTATTTTGTTTTTCCTTTTTATATTTTGTTGTCACGTCCGTAAATTGTGTATCTTTCACGATACTATCTTTTTGTTTATATACATATATATATATATATATATATATATATATTATATATATATATATATATATATATATATATATATATATATATATATAATATATATATATATCTATATATATATATATATATATATATTATATGTAATATTTGTGGTTAATTATATGTGAGATTAAATATTTGTCACGTACTTAAATTGTGCTGAGCCCCACATAAATGAAGCATAGCCAGATGAGATTTAATGTGAGATGATTGAACTAACATGAGATTAAATTGAAATTGTAAGGATTAAAATAATTTTTTTTTATAATTTATAAAAATTTACTTAATAAAATTTAATTTCAGAAAATAATTTGAGATTTAACTAAAATTATAGGAATTAAAAAAATATTTTATCATTTATTTTTTAGTGCTTTAGAGAGAGATTGAGTTTTATAGTATTAATCATTTAATATTTACGTAACATTATTTTGAAAATACAGTAATGTTTTTTGTCACATTTGAAAATCAAAATTTGAATAGAGTGTTGTTATACTTACA
This sequence comes from Gastrodia elata, assembly GCA_016760335.1. Taxonomy (NCBI): domain Eukaryota; kingdom Viridiplantae; phylum Streptophyta; class Magnoliopsida; order Asparagales; family Orchidaceae; genus Gastrodia; species Gastrodia elata. Next base: position 13,166,727 of record CM028673.1, read on the forward strand.
TATTAATATATATTAAATATATAAATATATGTCAATTCAATATATAAATATTATTGATTGAATATATTTTTTTTGTGGAGTATATATATAAATTATATTGATCCTGCATATTTTTTTTTAATATATATTCTTATATAATATAACAATTTTCAATTAGAATATGCGTGACGAAAGTCACATGCGTCGAATATCTATGTAAGAGATTTTTAAATTATTATATTTGTGATCCGAGCATTTACCTAAGCTTAAAACACGTTTATCTTTAGATAAATATGTTTAATAAAACATCCAGCATAAAGAGGTGGGCCCGCATAGTTTGACCACAACGAAAGAAATGTATCGATCGAAGTTTCCTTTGAATGTTCGACGTGCAAGCAACTTCAGGTTTTGAGTATCCCCAGCCGCAATGTTTGACCATTTTGATAAGATGACAAAAATTTGTAGGAATTTTTTATGTGCTAGTGTTAGAGGGGTTTGCACATTAATTAGTTGCAATGGGAAATGATGTTAGTGCTTTTCCCGAATGAACCAAATGAAGATTACTTGGGAATTCCATTAGAATGATTGGAAGATAGATGCCTTTCTTGCTTGTAGATTGTGAATGGTTGAGAGTATCAGTAGATGCACTTGTGATCTACGTTAGTGCTTTAATGATAAAAGAAGCTCAAAAAGGATTCCCCATTTGCCAAAGAGAAGTTCTTGTAGTAAGAATTTAAGGAACATGCTATAAAATAGATAATTACGTGTCGTAACACTATTGGTGAAGTGGTATGAATTGCACATAATTTGGCATTTGGTTTTAATCATCAATAAATACGGTATAATGGAATTGAACTCTTGCTGGATACGAGTTATAAGGAACCAGGGTAACGACTAGAAGAAATGCGCAAATCTCTATGCTTACCAAGTATTGTTCTCACCAATAATTCCAATTGAATCGTCAATACTGGTTTACTTAAATACGAAAATATTCGAGTTATAATTAAAAGGTATAACCACATAATTAGTAATACGCATTTTAAAATTAAGAAATGTGGACAACCCAATTACCTAATAAATTTATTATAACATTTTAAAATTAGTATTGTTGTTGTATCAATAATGTGAATACAAGCAAAGTTATTCCTCCACTTTCCCTTAATGTTGAATCCCCTCCTAACCCTGTTGTTCCTATTGAGAATAGCTTTACTTTTATTACTATGATATAAATGTGGCCTTGAGAATGAACATGTCTTCTCCATCTTTTCCTACCATCCTACAAGTTGTTTCTTATCCCTCCACTGAAAATACATTAACTTCTCTAAATGTTAATTGTTCCCCCCTTGCCCCCAATTAGGCTTGTTGGAGAAAGAAATAACTTTTAAATTCAATGAGGTGAACCTTACAGATAAGGATGTTTGTGTTAGTAGCAAAACACAAAGAGTTCATGCATCACAATTGAGTGATTTTTGGATTTTTCTCATTTAGGTTTTATTTCTATTATGGTTTGGACTCTTATAATTTGTTACGACCCATGGCATTATCATGCTAATTATAACTAAATTCAACTCAAAAGAATCAGTGCAGCTTTAAAATTAGGGCAAATCAAAAATACCATTGGATAAAGTATATTATTTTGATCATAATATTCAAATTTGGGAGTAATCTAAAAAATAGATACGACTGAATTAATTTATGAATTTTTAAATACAAAAAATTGAGAAAATTAAATACAACATCTTTCTCAGCAATTTTAATAAAGCTGGATTAAAAATAATATAATAAGACTACACAAAATGTTTTTTCAAATTTGAAGCTCTGGATTGACCGTTATTAATTTTTGAAGTTTTAATCTTTGAGAATTAATATAAAATAAAATATAGCTCTAAATTGAGAAATTTTGGTACGGGTGTGTATGTATCGTTAAAATACACATCCGAGTTAAATTTCATTAATTTTAGAGATTAAACAATCGAAAAAAATGAATAATTTATTTGAAATTAATTATTTCAAAATTTCATTCAGAATTTTCTCTCTCCCCAACTGTTCTCCCCCCCCTCCACACGCACCCGTGTGCCCTAGCACGTGGTCATTGCTCTCCCACAATGCCAAGGCACGATGCCATGCAGGAAACGACTCCCCTACCAGCGATCGGTTATCGACGGGCCCGACGCTGCTAGCTGGCAACCCTATCTAGCCAAGACCGAGCCCTCCCCTCCCCTCCCCACGTACAACCCTATGTGTATTGTACGTGGTACCCCAGATGTCAATTAAGTAACCTCTGATACCAATTCTAGTGCCCCATCCCGTCACTTGCGCAAACGAAATATCATTTGCAAAGAGTTGGGCCATTATTAACTAAAAGCCCTGGATTAGTGCCGACATTATAAATGTCTACTAAGAGACACTTATGTTGTCTACACTAATCTTGCTGGAATATCAATATAATTAAGTATTTAGATATTGAAATGAGAGTAATTGTGCCCCGAATTATTATGCAATAATAATGATAATTTAGAGTACAATATTGTAATAAGCAAACATTCATCACAATGTGCAAAAATGATAAGAAGATAGATACATCCATTCATCACATTTATGATTTATAAAATGAAATAATAAAGAGTAAATGTCTCAAATAATAAAATGTTGAAAAGAGGAACATGTAAGTATTGAATTTAAGTATTACAAACCAAAATTTAACAAAAATAAAGAAAATGAAAAGTTAAAAATTACTCCCTTCCAAATAAAATAACAACTATAACTAAACAAACATAAAATGATCATCCTCTTGCTCCTATTACTGACCTTATGAAGAATCTTCAAATAACTTTAGATCTGAGATGTTGGTTTTTACATGTTAGGGCCCCCAACTAAGAAAAGAAAAAGATATGTTGTTAAACAAACTGTCTAAATACATTTTATGCTAATAAATTATTACTGAAATTTAAGATTCACAAATTAACCTAAGCATTTTAGGTGCAATAAGCTTTCAACTATAAATGGAAGTTATAAATATATCTTAGAAAACTTAACATAACAAGGCAAGTAAAGTAACATACCTCAAATTCAACTGATGTAGAAAAGGTCAAGCATTCATGTATACAAAATTAATATAATGTGATGGTCGTGGAATCAAATTCGAGAATTTCCAAGAAATAATTCATACGTACAATACCAATAAAGTAAAATTAACAATATGTCTATAATTATACATCCAGAGCCATACACATATATATTATAAGAGTTTATTAAATACAACAAAATTTTAAAGTAAAGGTTCATTTCTTGCTCACTTCTAACCCTTTTCTCCTTACTCAAGTTAATCCTTGAATATTCAATTATCAAAACCTAAAAATTTATTAATAGATGCCAGTTAGGTAAGAGTACATAGACCATTCTTATAAGAGTTTATTTCTAGCATCCTATAATATGTATAAATCAATATAAAAGTGAAATAAATAATTTTGCATCACAAGTAAGAATAAGTAAATATTTGCCAAATGAAATTAACTATTTCCATTAATGTTAGACTTGAATTCAATATATAAGAAATCATGAAATAAATTTTTATCATAAGTATTATGTAACATAAAGTTGAGTCCGAAGACCCCTGAACTCAAATGGGTAAACCCATAAGCATAGCCTTGAGGAAGCTTTCTCACTACCCGTCAGTAGCTTTTTTGCAATTTCAAAAATGATGGCGTGTCTTTCCTTTGAATTTTCCCACTTTATAATAGGGCTAAATCCTTCCATATAACTTTCAAGGGCTGCCGGTAAGCTCAATATGTACAGATTCGCAGTGTTGATTTCCATCCTTCAAAGATAAACACCATATAATATGATACATTTCATCTTTTTGTTACATTCTTTATGATAATATTTTTGCAATTTCATTGAGCGGTAAGCATATTAAAAATTATTTCAAATGGAAATAGGTTCAAAATAGACATGCTGAAGTAAAACTTACATGTAGATCTATGTACTTGACTAATTTGATATTACACAATAATTCAATTGATTTAATCTGTCAAATATTAATTTTAAACATCAAACTAATATTTTACGCACTTGATTGACACGCTCTCATCTCTTACTTAGATCATAAGCAATATAATGACCCTAACCTTGTTTAAGCTCTCCAAACAGAATGATTTAAATTCACTTAAGCATCAAATTCATTTAAACCCTACACACACACACACACACACACACACACACACACACACACACACATATATATATATATATATATATATATATATATATATATATATATATATATATATATATATATATATATATATATGGTTTAAAATTTTATTTCACTTGAGCAATCTTAAAATTTTATTGTGCCAAATTATCACGGGATTTGATTAAATAAAAATCAAGATAGACAAAATTTAAAATTTGGTATTTTGCATCTAAGTATAAAAGAACATTCCTAAACAAATATGATCAAATCTAAATATGTTGAACATACTGACAAAATACTAACATATATATAATAGGACTAAAAAATCTAGCATCCTAACATGCATAAATATATAATGCCATAAAATCTATTGAAAGCAGGAAAATATAGAAAATACTCCGAACTATAAACTAGATTGAGCTAAACTATATGTAAACTGAATTAAAACTAATATTTTAATTAGATGTATTCTTAAACTAGCCTACCATAATAGTAATTAGCTGAACATAGTTACTGAACATAAAGTTTCACATGTGTAATCTAGACCACTAATGGCTAGATCATTGATAGACTATAGAATCTTACATATATCATCCAGACCACTCATGACTGGATCCAAGTCGATTCTACCATAATAAGATTTGAGGAAGTTGAACAACTATGACACACGATTATACTATTATATGATTTATTGAGATTCAAGTTAACTGATGCAATGATGACATATTTAACAAAGCTAATATAGAATATTCATCAAATACTCCATATCTTAAATAAATATGCACAAGGAAATAAAGCTCAAAATTATGGTAAAGCAAAGTATTCATATCAAGAATTAAGCAGTAAACTAATTATATGTGATATCTTTTATTTTCTAATTTATTCATTATAACTATTCTGAGAATATACAAGCTCAATATCTATAATATTCTACTATCTAGTATAATCTTAGAGTCACAATCCTATAAGGTCAAACATAAGAACTAATCAAGTTCTAATCTAAAATTAGGCAGCATCACTTGCTAAATTTAAGTAATTAAATCAGTCATCCTAATTGATATTTTTTATCATCCCAAACCAATCTTGATAAATATTATTAAGATTTAAAGATTAAGAGTTAAAACTCCAATATATGGGGTTTGAGTCTCTTAACTCAAGGTTATAAACTCTTAAGGTCTAGTTTCACTCATTAAACTCTCCAAAATTATAAGTTAAGGGAAATTTTATTGAGATAAATCAAACTTAATAAGACAAGAAATCACGAATTTAATTAATAAACATCGCTAATCAAGTATCAAAAGATAAAAAAATCAGACTTTAAGCCTAAAGCTAAAGCTTAAGCTAAAATATCTTATTTATAGATTAAGACACAATGTATTGAGTAAATCTATTACTCAATAGAATTAGACTGCTATAATCTTAAACATAGGTCTAAGAAGGAGATGGTGAATGCTCTTCACTAGAACACTTATACAATTCCCTATGTTATTATTAAGGTTTTACTTTAAGAATATTTTACAAGTACAAAACAAGTCTAAACTGATTGCAAATGTTTTATTATGTTTTATTTAAGTATTATGAAATGAAATGTGGAGTCTAAATCCACATTTTCTCACCTTAGGATTACTTTAGAGCAAAAACTAAGGTTTATGCAAGTGGAGCTAATAATCAGTCAAATTGACTTAAACCAAGCTCTAAATATTTTACTTACTAATATTAAGAGTAATGGATTGATTATAAATTTCTAGTTTTACTTAAATCAAGATTAACTCAAAATTACCAAAATGCCCAGCATTAAGGATCTAAAAGTTGACTTTATGTTCTAGGGCTTCAAATTGTATCTATTTTATGTCAAATGATTCCTTATTGTCTATGAAGAAATTTAGCACCTTAATCATTGAATTTGGTTAAGAGATGAGCTTAATGAGCACAAATTAGGGTTTAAGCTCATTAATAAGTGACTAGCATAATAAAATCTTAGGTAGATTATACTTAAGTTCTAGACTGACTAAGGAGTTATTAGACACCTTAATCATTAAAATCAGAGCTCTAGTGATCAAATTATTTATTAATTAGAGTTTAGAGTGATTAGTGAGTGCTTAATCAATTTAAGCACAGAAAACTATTTTTGACTTCATAATTCGGTTCTCCTCTGTTAAATGAAATGAATAAGACCTTCGTCATAAAATTTGGCCAATGATTAAACCAAATATTCACTAATCTATTTTTAAAGTAATTGGAGCTTAATTAATAAAATTAATCACATAAAGTTTATTTTTTTGCAGATTAAGATTCTACTCATATTCCTAATCAAAATGGCATTTAGGTTCATTAAAATTGGATTTGAATTGAGTGATTAATTTCATTAATTTAAATGAAAATTTCTAGAAATAAAACCATGTGAAACTGAATTTCTAATTGAATATGTAGAAAGAAAATAATTATTAAAACTCAAATTATTTAAATAATCCATTCCAAAATGTGCTGGTCGGGACTCAGCCCGGCCAGTTACTGTTTATCTTATGTGCAACAAATCCCCAATGTCAGAGATCTAGGGTTAGGTTCTAACTCAAATTCCCTGACATATAGACTACCACTCAGCCTAAACTTAATCGCTATACCATCCTTTTATCAAGACGCATCTATTTCACGTAGAAGCCTCTTGCGGGAGCACGAGATGCTGAAACCTAAATTGCTTTAAGTTAGATTTAGGATTTGCAGTGGGGAACAAATTCTTCCCACATGGACTAAGCCATGGCTACCTCTTCCTCCTGACATGTTCACCATGTCAAGGCGGAGAGGAGACCTAACCTAGCTTAGCATAGGAATGGCTAGAAAGATGGAACCCCACTTGAGCCCAGTACTGTACTGTATTATCGTAGCTCAATAAAATTGATGCTCAATCGAGCTAACCCAAGCACCCAAATGGCTATCAAACACAATCAATTACTTTAGAATAAGCTTACGAGTAATTAGGCACTAAACTTTAGTGCCAAATATCTGTAAGCAACTCAAATGATACCAGGGCTCAGTGACCCCTTCATGATAGGAAATATCACTTTCGGGACCGTTGCCAAAGACTAGTGTGATGCATAACACTAATACCAAGAAACCTTAAAGAATTCTTAAGTCTATCAGTAAGTGATTGAACACCAATTTGCAAACATTGAGTTGGATTAGCTCAATAGGTAAGGTGGGCACAATACCTTAATTCGAGATCAACGGATTACAAGGATTCGGGTGTACACCAGCAACTGGATCAGTTTCTAGAGGGTTCCTTAAGCTTTAGGAGATGAGCCGGGGCCTTGAACTCCAAGTTTTACCCACTGACTGCATTAGAAGAGCTATGGTGGTCGGGCCATGGAGGATTGGTCTTGGGTCGGAGAGCTTGGTTCTCCAAATGCTAATAAGGGATTAGCCGGACCAAGTGAACCAATGGAAGCGCTCAATCATATCGGGAAGACGAGCAACAGGGATAATCTATCCAGTGAATTTGATAGCATGTAATAGAATATATTGAAGGAGTCTTGCCCTCTAGCAAAGCTCAATAAAAGCTGAGAATAGTTGACCATCTTCGAAGGTGACGTGGCCTGGTAGTGGGGGACAAGTCCCAGCACAGATGGTACACAGATTCTTCATTGTCAGAGACAGGCGAAATGACAACGATGATGAATTGGAGTAGGAGCAATGTCAGTTTTCTGATGGATTGAACAAAAAGGCACAATGGCCCAGATGCGATTAGCCCGTAAGAGCCGATCGCTAATCAGATCACAACCATTGGTTGCGGCTACTATTTAACAACTGGAGATGGATTTGAGCGAAAGGTCGGGATTTAGGTTTTTAAAACCACAGAACGCTTGGGATTTCTTTGGATTTTGATTGCTGATAGTTGCAAAGAAAATTTTAATTTGTTTAAATTAATTTAATTATCTTAATTAGAAATAAATCCAAATTATGCTTGAATAACTTTCAAAAATTCCCAAAAATTTACTTATTGCTAATTTGGGTGTGAAGAATTCAAAATATAATCATATTTTGATTTGGAGATCAATTTTAATTAGCTAATTTTTTAAGTCAAAAAAATTGACAAAATGACCAATTGATTTAATCGAGCTATGACAGATCCCAAACTCTTAGGGTTAGATCTTAATGACATTAACATTTAATGGAACAAGAATTAGAACTTGATTTAGTTCACATTAGTCAGGAAATAACCTAGGGTTGCTACACTGACCCCATCCCCCTCTCCCTCTCTCTAAAAACCTTCCCACTTCTTGCTCTACCGTCCGCAGCCCCTGCCTTAGCCACCGCCTCCAACCTTCACCGTTACCCCTCTACTTCCGCTCCCTCTTGTCGCCGACAAAATCCCTTCCAATGAGCAAACTTAAGACAAGAAGAGGAACAGGAAGAAATTAATTTTTTTTAACTTTTTTAATTTTGTTTTATTAATAATAATAATAATAATAATTTTATTATTACAATTATTATTAATATTTTATTTAAGAATATTTACATAATAAGGTAATTATTATTATTATTAATGATATTATTATTATTATTATTAATGATAATAATATGTTATTGTTATAATAATAATAATTATTATTACTATTTTTATTAATGATAATAATAAGTTATGTATTATTACTATTATTATCATTATATATATTTTTGCAATTTTTATTTCTGTCATTTTAATAATATTATTTCATTTCTTTTATTATTATTATTATTATTATTATTATTAATGATAATAATAAAATTATTATTTTATTATTATTACCATTCATTCATTTTAATTCTATCAAATTATTTATGTGAATATTATTATTATTATATATTATTACTACTATTATTATTATCATTATAATTATTATTAATGATAATAATATTTTTTTGTATTACTATTATAATTATTATTTTCTATTTTTTGCAATTTCCATTCAATTATTTTAATCTGTCAAATTCGTTATGTCAGTATTGTTATTATTATATATTATTTGTATTATTATTATTATTATTATTAATGATAATAATAAATTAATACTATTATTATTATTTTCTACAATTTTCATTTGAGTCATTTTAATTTCTTTCAAATTTGTTATGTTAATGTTATTATTATTATATATTATTACTATTATTATTATAATTATTATCATTATTAATAATGATAATAATAATTTATTATTATTATTACTATTATTATTTCTAGTTTAGCAATTTTTTTTCTATTATTTTAATTCCATCAATATTATGATTATATATATATATATATATATATATATATATATATATATATTACTTATTTGTGGCCGGTGAGATTTAAATCCACGACCTATGATAACAAATCAAATCCTGAGTCTCAACTACTGGGCTACAATACCATTCATATATATATTTATATATATATATATATATATATTATTACTAATATGATTATTATTTTTTATTTATTTTCATTTTCCATTAGTTATTATTATTATTATTATTATTATTATTATTATTACTATCATTGCTACTAATAATATTATTTTATATAAGAAACAGAATGATAATTTCATGTAAAAAAATGAGAGAAGAGAGATAGCGTAACAACCCGTTGTTGTTACTTGGTTTTGGGTAACCAAATTAAATTAAACCTCTGCCATTAATCTCCAAATGATATTTGGAGCAATCCCTAAAAATTTGGTGCTATTTGGAAGCCGTTTGAATTTTTAAATATTTTAATGCATTAAATTAATTAGAAAGTTAAAAAAATTAAATTGAACTTCGACCAAAAATATAATTTCATTTTTGAGTTTCTCACCCCCAACTTAGTTAGGGGTAAATTTTTTGAAATATTTTGGAGCTTATTTTATAACCTAATTTTAATTAAGAAAATTTTATAATTATTAAATAATTAAAATAATTAATTAAATTTAAAATGATTATACCTATCTTTCACAGAGATCCCATGTAGGAAGCTAGATCACGGGACAACCAGTCCCATAAGATCTCAATGTTGCGTCTGTTATTCGGGCAAATCAAATGGCAGCTGATCAATCCAGTCGATCTAGTCATTGGAGGAGCGACCTAATCCAATGACCAGAACATGATAGAGCACTGTGCTCTATCGTGTTCTGCACGATTGAAAGACTTGCATGGTAGGTGAAGGACCATGACCATCCTTCAATAAGCAGGCCTCCAAAACCTCCCATTCTAATCCCAAATTGCTCAGTCACCCCTTAGTGTTTGCCTACAACTGTAATCGAAAGCTGAGGCCCTCTGTGGAGTGAGCGTAATGCCTATAATCCTCGGCAGTCATTGGTGTCATATATACACTTTTTCTCGTCGCTAGAATCCAGCATTTGCAAATTTATGAGTTTGTTATTGTATTCCATAAGGATATGCATCGATTGATAGGGTCAATTAGAATGTATCAGGTGATTAGGGCTTACTGTGGCTCAGGTAGCTACAACAGTCAGCAGTACCTGAGCCATGAGTAGGCTCGAGTAACCTTCTCTTAATTTGAATGGATTAAGTTGCAATGAATCGGTCCATTGGTTAGCTATGGTTGCAAGGAATGAGATGGCCTCTATCGCAGTAAGCAGAGATCAATGCGGGTATCAAGAATTGACCCCACAGTCAATCCTAACCTTAAGAATTTTGTCGTCTAATCAAAGCTGCGACATCCATTAGGACTAAGACTTTATATCTCGTTGAATAGATCTTCTCAATGGCTTCATTTTAAGGTGCGTTAAGCAAGGGGAAATTGCATGTGCTTGGAGTTTTGTATAGCCTGCAGACTTAAGGGGAGGTGTGCCCGCCTCCTAATCCACAAAATTAGACTTAAGGGGAGGTGTGCTACTCTGTCAAATCCCTTACTTATCATTGAATAAAGTGAAATCCATAATCCACATAATAAGGGAAAGATAAGATTAGAATGCATACATAATATCATTCACTAAATCAATACAGGTACAGAGTGCAAAAGCAAATAAGTAAATAGTACATCCACTTTACCATAAATCAAATGAGAGACAAAATGACAATAGCTCAGAAATAACGGTACAGACAAGAAAATACAGTCACAAGTACCTGTATTATTACAACATTACTTAAAATTTGAAATGAAATAAAAAGCATCACTCGTCCTCACAAGTAAATAAAAGGATCTAAACAAATTTAGCTCCACCCTGTTGCTCCTTTTCAAGAAAGGGCTCCTCCTTAGGCACCAGCTCTTCAAACTGATCAGACAGATTCTGACATTGTCAGTTTCACAATGCTATAACCCTAGCAAAAAAAAAGAGAAATCTTATTAGATAATTGTCTAAGTACATTTTAGGCTGATAAAATTTTTATTATACATTTATTAATATCACATTTTTTTAAAACCTAAGCAAAAGAAAGTAAAATAGGAGCAACAAGCATACAATAGAAAGGAGAATAATTATAAATAATAGAATTTATAACTTAAGCAATAGTGAGGTAAGAGACACACCTCAAAAAGTAAACTAAAACAAAGTTAGGCAATACATATGAAAGCATAGTGAAAATACTGAAAGAAAATCTAACCTAAATATGCTGATGATCATATGAACTATGCAAATCAAAAACAACAAATCTAATAGTGCTATGTATAGTAAACAACAAAATATCTAAAATTATATATATATATATATATATATATATAAGCAAGTAAATAAGGTAGCTGATTGAAAGAAAAGTATAATTAAATCAAGAATTTAATATAAGTAAGATAATAAAAGTTGTGTAATAACTATCATACAGATGAGGGCTAAATCTAGCCTTCTGAAATCAAAAAAATTCTTAGCGTCAACAAGGAGTCTAAGGCGACAAAATGTCCTAGCGTCAACAAGGAGGCTAGGGCTACAAGAATCGTAGCATCAACAAGGAGGCTAGGGTACAAGAATCTTAGCGTCAACAAGGTGGCTAGGGCTATAAGAATCTTAGCGTCAACAAGGAGGCTAAGACATAAAATTTTCTAGTGTCAACAAGGAGGCTAGGGCTGTATATAACTGAACTGAGAGGTAGTATAAACACATGCAATTCATATTTTAATTATTTACTTTACTTCTATGGACAATTTTAGAAGTAGTTGAGGAGTCATGCATATCTGTAAGACTATTCAGGTTCCAAACTTAACAACGCACTCCTCAATAAGTAATGTTAGGTAATCATTATCTCACATTCCCCTTGCCCATTGGGGTACTATGCACAAAAGTCAACCAATAATTGAACCCAATGCAAAGTTATCCTAAATATTATATGTTTTTATTTCATGCAACATTGTTCTTGTATGACATGTTCAAGGAATAAGGTACAAAATTTAAGGAATGCGTAAGCAACAAAGTTCAATAATGAGCAAGAGACTCTACTAAATATGATGATATCATTTGTTATCTAATAAACCATTCTACCTATTCCAAGTTATACAGCTTAGAAATACATCCTTATAAGTAAAAAGGGATTAGAACTGATCGGGTTCTAATCTAGTTCAATCAGGTACAATTATGGATTAAGCAATAAATCATGATATCTTAATTGATGAATTTAGATGTTCTATGCTAAGATCTGATCAGGATCTTACTAAGCTAGGGATTATGAATTAAATACCATGAGTTTAGGTTTAATCACATAATCCAAAGGTAAAGCTTATGCTCTAGATTCCAATCTAAATGTGAACTAATAATTAAGGTATATCTTATTAATCAAAGTCAAACTTAATAGGATGATTCTCCTATTCCTATCCTAAGGTTAGAAGACAAAATAATCATAGTTAAGTTATAAAATCTAAAAACTAATAAAACTAAAGTTTTATTCATTGAATAACCCATTTTATTCAACGAATAAAATCTAACTTAGGATATATTCCTAATCTTAGAAAGGGTCTTAATGTGAGATGTAGATCCTAATGAAGCTTTTAATGAGAAGACTTAGAAGATTCTAAAAGTTAAAGGAATTGTTATTAGTTAGCTTTAGTTGCTATTTTTATTCATTTAAGGAGTTTAGGAATGAATTTTAATTAAGGGTGCATTTTTCTTACTTAAGGAATTTAAGCTTTAATAGGGGATTTTAGCTAAGTTGCTTAACTTATGGATTTGTATGATTTAAATTAATAATAAATTAGTTTTATTATTGTTATTAATGATTTAATAGTTATTTTAGGGGTTAAGGTTAAGAGCACTTAATCTAAATTTTGGCCAAAATAACTATTTTGTCCCTACTTAAGGGTCTAAAAAATATATTTTTTTATTTAGGATTCCAAATTGGGTTTTCTTATCACTAAATGATTCTTGGCTATCTAACATGAAGATAGACAGTAAATGCACTTAATTTGGACTGTAAATGAGTCTTATAGGTCAAAACAAAGGATTTTGACCTAAGGGATAATTTAGAAATTTTTTCTTAATGAAATTTAAAATTTGTGCAGTTTATTGATGCTTGCTGTTCAAGGATTTTATAGAGTTCAAGAACACTAACTTTTGAGGTTTATTGAATTAGTTATGGGTGTTCTAAGATTGAGGACATTTATGGAACTTTCTAAGGTTAAGAGGGGTCAAAACCTAACTTTTCCATTTAATGTTCAAATTAAGCAAATTTAGTGGCTATAGCTTTCCTATATCACACTAAGTACTTTAACTGGGAGTTGACCTAAATTGGACCTTATTTGGTCAAGTTATGACCTAATTAGGGTTAAGGGTATTTTGGTCAACTTAGGGTTTCTAAGATTCAAAACCTAAATATTATTTCAGTTTACTATCGACACTAAAATTTTAAACTAGATAACACCTTGGTTTTTTTGATTTGGAGTTCAATTGATCAAGTTATGGTCAATTGAAATTTAAGGACTTTTTGATCATTTTGGGAGGGAGTCCTAAATGTGACTTTGCAAACTAATCATCAAATGGGAAAACTAATACTACCGCAGTGATGGGGCTATTCTCTTGATTATTTTAAGACCCATATTGATTATGTTTGGTTGACTAAGTAAAAAGTTATAGGTAGTTGCGTAGGTCCTAAAATGTCACTACGTTAAATAATTCCCGAATGAAAATTCTGATTTACACTATTTGATTCATTTTATTTTACTGAGTAAAATGAGATATATCATTGCTATGTTTGGACTTATAGTTTAGGAGTTATGAGGCTCTAAAGTTTCATCTAATTTGAACTAATTGACTTTATTTATTTGAATAATACATATTTAAATTAAATGAATAATTTATTACTTTAAATATTAGATTAATTAATTTAATTTCTTTCAAAATTAAATTAGTTTATTTAATTTAGTGTTATGAATAATTGACCGCTTAATCTATAATTATCCAATTGTTAAAACTAATTAATTATCTAATTTAATTAATCCCTTACTATTTCTAGATATCTTAATTAATCAAATAAATGTATGAATTTACTATTTATAAATAATATTAATTAATTAACTAATTAACTAATGAGATATATCATCGCTATGTAACTAAATTAATCTAATAACATCAAATTAATATATAACTATAAGTGTATGCATATATGTATTGTTTTTTGTTTATAATTATTAATATATATATATGAATTTCTTTGTTTAATTTTCTGTAGGTTTAATGGCTGCTGGCCCACGCTGCCACGTGGCGAGCTATGAATGAACAAGGCGACGGCTGGCGGGTTCCACAGAACATGCGACGGCTTCTCAGAGGCGGGGCTCACCTTAGGTGGGTCCCACGGTCCCCGATAGAGGCGACACACGGGCCCCAGGGCTGCACGCTCGAATGCGCAGGCAGGCCCCCCAGCAGAACAACAAGCGAATCGAAACGTACCAAATGGCACCACAGGTCCTACCAGTTCGATGCGTCTGCCGACGAGGATGATCCAACGCAGAAGCGGGTCGGGCTCTGCGCGCCACGCGTCCGACCCGACCCGAGGTTTTTCGCCATCTCAAGCGGTCCGGAGCTAGGGTTTGAGAATCCGGCAGCTTCCCGGCGATGCATGGCGTTAACCCGCATGTCATTGGGTAGGTCTCGACTTCCTCTTCCTAACTAGGGTCAGGATGTAGGCTGGGGTGTACCGAGGCAGCCTCAAGAGCGAACCCTAATGTCTATGGATCGGCGAGGGACGGGTTAACGAAAAGTACTGTTGATTACATTCCAAATACGGCCAATCGAAACATTTGATGTTCGATCCGACTCACTTACATCATAATCTAGCACATGCAATAGGATATCGAAGTAAGAAAGCAGTGATCGAATGAAATCAGAGGAATTTGGGGTGTACCTGATCGATGACTCTGAGGGATTAGGCTCGATTGGGGTTCGCCAACGCGGTTAGATCTATCCTAGGTCTTCGTGCAAGGATGGAAGCTCGCGGGGATGCTCAGAAGTTTAAGTTAGGTCCCCGGCGTACTCATCGAGGGCCATCGCTGCTCGGGTTGGGCAGCTGCCGCAGTGGAAACCCCGCGTGGACCTCTTAGGGTTTGTGGGAGAGAGGGGCGAAACAGGGACCGTCTAATCTTAGATCAGAGGGTCTGGATAGACCGTCTGATCCGATGGAAGGAGTAACGATGGGCGCTATTTATGCGAACGACGTCAAGGAGATAACGACATCGCGGATTTAAATAATAATTTAAATAATAAATTTAAAATTTAAAATTCTAATTTCCTTAATTAAAATTAAATTATTAAATGATTTTCAAAATTTTCCAAGTATTCACTCCTAGCTAATTGAGGGGTGAGGAACGCAATGGTGAGGTTACATTTTGATTCCGACGAGTATTTTATTTTCCAATTTTTCGAGGTATTTAAATATTATTAAAATATTCGACGGATTTTTGACGACTTCTGATTGCCACCAAAACATCACCCATAGCTAATTTGGGGGCAATGAGCGCAATGGTAAAGTTTGATTTTTGATCTGAGGTCAAAATAAATAGGTCAATTTTTAGGGTTTCTGAAATTCTCAGAATGAGGATTTGATTTATTTAACTCCTAATTTGGACTAGCTCTTGGTGGTGAACTCCTAATGACTTAATTAGTGCATTAAGATCAATATTAGGACTTAGATTAGCCCTAATTAACATGGGTAACAATCTGGGTTGTTACACCTTGGGAGCTTGAGCTTAAGAGGAGAAGCTTCTTCTTCTTCTTCAGTTGCTATCAAGAGGAGGGAGAGGGCTGAGGGTTCTTCCTTAGCTTGGGAATGAGCTTGGAAGGGAAGGAGCTTGACAACAATTGAAGAAAGGAGGGCCAAGGGGCTCTTTTAAAGATGGAGGAAGGCATGGCTCTTGGATGGGATAAGCTTGAGTCATCCCATAACAAGCATGGGAGAAGGAGATGGAAGAAAAATGGAGAGGGAGATGGAGAGGGCCTTGCGTGTGAAGGAGCAAAGGAAGAGGCGTACGCAAAAGGAAATGGGAAATGAATTATTGTGATTAAATTATTTTAACTACTTAATACCCTTTTAAAATTTTAATTTAATGCATAAAAATTTAGATTGGTAAACGAGCTCTGAAAAATCCCAAAAATTCACCCCTAGCTAATTTGAGGCTGAGGAACTCAACGGGAAAGTTGGATTTTAATTTGGAGGTCAATTTATTTGTCCTAATTTTTGGGATATTTAAAATACATTAAAATATTCGAGAAAATTCGATGACTTCCAAATACTTCTAAAACATCCCGACTAGCTAATTTGGGGGTGATGAGCGCAATGACAAAGTTGGATTTTGATTTTAAGGTCAAATTAAATATCTCAACTTTCTAATTAATTTAAATATTAAACTATTTCAAATGTTGGATTGAGCTCTAAATCGCTCCAAAATTTCAGGGTTTGGTTCTAATGACCAAATAAGCTTGATGGAATGATAATTAGGATGTGCTTAAGCTAAAAATTTGGCTAAGTAACAACCTAAAGTTGTTACACATACATACTCAGTATGTTTCTGAGAAATGTAACTTGACGCCCTTAGTTTGTTTAACTGCACTTATCAATATGCACAAAATAAGGGGACAAAATCTTTTTACAATTTATTCTCTCAAATTAAGCTATTCAATCACATACTTACAATATACTTAGGAATTGGATATTTATCTTGAATAGTACTTATCTTGTTAACTTAAGATAAGACCAGAACTCTACAATTTCTTATAGGATAAATCAACCAATTCCATATCCTACTGATTCAAATTAGTTTTATGGATATGCACTACAATCTCCATATGATATTGCTAGTACTATTTTTCATTATATTTCTAAACATACTAATTTAGTAAATAAAGAATTTTAAGCTAATGAATTCATTCTCCATTGAAATAGGTTCAATACATATAGCTCCATGGAAATAATATAATTTAAGTTGGGATAATATCTTTCAGGTTGGGATAATAACCACAATTTAATAAGCTCAAACTATATCTTTTAGGCTATCTTACCACAAAGACATAAGTTCAATTATCTAATGTTTAAGAGGTTCATCTAGAGGCCTACCTCAATATGTGAACAATAAGGCACTTTCTACCTCGAAGTTCCCTTAACTTAAGGTGCAATAACACTTAAATTATAAAGTCTATCATAATAATTATGAGGTCTATAGTTTCTTATCATTACATCTAGATTCATAATAACAAAGTTGATTTTAAAATCACGGTAACAAAATTATTACATGTAGGTTTGCAAGTTCAATCATTTAATTAAAATGAAGAAATCAAATATGCTTATCTTCTAAATTCTTAAGCTTGTCTTAAACAATCAAGTCATGGGGTGAAATCATACAACTATTAAAAATTGATTGTTTGATAATCAAGCATATCTTAATAAGTTTATTAAAAGTTAATACCTGTTGTTCCTCTTTCTTAGGAGAAAATCAAGAAATCTTGATTTAAAGATTAAGATGAAAATCACATTATCAATTATGAGACTTAATTCATCCAACAAACTAATTTAAGATCAAATAATAAAATCACCAAGGTTAATAATAAATTGAAGCTAATCTTTACTAATTACAATTTTTGACACTTAGCAAATAACTAATAATTTGACCATGGGAAAATAATTCTAGCAGTACAATTAAATTCTAAATGATATGATGAAGATGAAGAATCCATAAGAAATCTATTTGGATAAGTAAATTTACTAATATTCTCTAATTGTACAAATTAGATAAGAAATGAATTTCATATTTAAAGCCACTTCTATATTTATTTTAGTATATTTTTATGTTATTAAGGTTCTAAAGTGGGTAGATTGCAAAAATTGTGAAGTTGTGCAAAATTAGCCACTATAGCGCGCTACTATGCGCTATAAGGTGTGCTATGACGCGGTACGCATGCTACTTCATGCTATGGTGCGCTATGGCATGCCTCCGTGAAATAAGTCCCAAGACTCAGGTGCTGCAGCGCTCTATGGCGCCCAATGGCCGCTCACCAGGCGCTACAACGTGCTATGGCGCCAGGAATCCTAGGGCTCGAGTGTTTATGTGCGTCATGATGCTCAATGGCCAAGCGCTAGGTGCTACAGCATGCAATGGCGCCAAAAACTCTGAGATAGGGCGCTGCTGCACACCATAGTACTCGATGGCAGAGCGCTAGGGGCTACACCATGCTATGATGCCACATGGTCATTCTGCATGGATGAGGGTCGAGGGTCTTGCTTAAGGCATCTAAATACTCTCGATTTAGAGCACTTCTAGGGTGGTGCTATATACCAATCGAAAGGTCTCTCCAAAATCTTTTGATTGGCACCTAAATCAATAGAAATGAACCACTTTAATACCGCATATGACGATGCCCTAGTTAAATATTACAATTTATTTATTATGCATCACTCTTTATTTACCTAGTTAAATATTGGATTCTGATTGAGCTCGCTACCTAGTTAAATATTGGATTCTGATTGAGCTCGCTTGAGCTGGATCTTACGAATGGAGGTTCTTAAGGATAAGCAATAAGCATATGAAATGAAATGAAGCAACTATTGGATCAAATCAATGGGGTAAATGGAGTACCTTAGCTTACAATGAAAGGTTCTACTATGGTTTTTTGGAGGCTTGAGAAGAAGATCATTCAACTGCCAAAAAATGGAGGATAGAGGCCAATGGAGCTAGATAAGGAGGGAGGATGGGCTCAAACAGGGCAACAAGGGCAGCCCTTCCCCCTGCTATATGTGCGGTGGGCAGGGCCATGCCGCACATGCAACCTTCAGTGTGGGGAAGGAGGGGAGTATTGTAGCGCCCCGCCCCGTCGCCGTGCGCAAAAGGTAAAACAGATTCGTGGCGGAGCGGTGCGCCACTCGGGGATGAATATCCCGTCTCCCTGAATAGATGCAAACTGAAACCCCTTTGAAGGGCTACTGACTCAACATAAAGAAGGGTTGAGAACTAATACTTAAGATAAGAGTAGTATCCTTATCCTAAGTATTAGGCCAATACATATATTGGATGTAAAACATATGAGAAATCTAATATATGTATAAGATTTTAGCATTTCCAGTATACTGATCACATCACAATACTAAGTATAAATAGTATATAAACAGAGTGCAGAAGCTAAAATAAACATCCAGAAACATTCATCACAGAAGTTGAATAAAACATTTATCTCATAAAAGAAAAGAAAAATATATCCAGAATTAGTACAAACAGTGTACTAAAATACAAAAATAAAAGCTAACTATTGAACTGAAATAAACTAAGCAAAATAATAAGCTAGAGAAGAGTCCACTAGAGCTCCACAGGCTCTTCCTGAATCTCCTGAGTGCCCTCCTGACCTGATTCAATATACAACTCAAGATCTAGCAAATTGCCAGATCCCAAAAGTACCCCGTGTTATATAATAAGTCTAACACATTGAAACTAATCTAAACAGTTTTAGTTATTTATTTAGCATTTACATAATGTAAATAAAACTGCAGAAAAACTGTAAAGTAACTAATGGTATAAAACGGTATAAAACCTTACAAAATTGAAGTAAAGTAAAGTAAAGATGTACTGAAAATTGAAAACTGAAAGTAAACAGAAATAGTAATGGATCTGAAACTGAGTAATAGCACGTAAAACTATGTTGTATGCCACTGAAACTGTGCACCTGAATATGCCATATGATATGCAAGCAAAATATCACTGAACTGCTATGAGTCATACGATCCAATGTATACATACATCCAGTTGGGAACTACGATGCCGATGAATCCTGAAATTCCCCAGACAATATATGCAATATTTCGTAACCCATAAATCATCACTGATACTCATACATCATTATTAATACTCAACATCATGCTTATACTTATGCTCATGCTTCTAGCTACATGAGATAAATCCAAAAATCCAAAAAATGCTTTGAAATCCAATAATGAATTCAAGGTCTCCATTGTGCAGAATTATGCTAAAAGGATTATGACTCCTAAATTCTAGTCTCGATAATTCGTTAAAGTTGAGAATTTACTTAAAAATCATTAGATGAGATGATTGTCTACACATATTTAGCATGTTTCCAAGAAAGGTGGATTCAATCCTTAGCTTATTTTAAACTATACTTATTGAAACGTACTTCGATAGGAGGCAGAACTTGGTCACAGTTTATATCTCAAGCAAAATCATTAAATAACATAATTACAAGCATACTTAGTGTTCTACGCAAAGTGACTTAAGATACATAATTTGCTTAAATTGCACTTATCAAAGTGCACTACGATAGGAGGCAGAACCCGGTTGCAGTTTATATTTCAAACTAAGGATCTTGTTCACTAATTGTAACACTCTTAGTCTTAGAATATTTACTCTAATGGGACTGTATTCATCTAATCACTCGGGATAGCACCTGGTCATAAGTTCACATTGGAGTGAATCAACAAATCCTAAATACTACTAAAATAATTTAGCACTATGGGTATACCCTACTATACCCCACCAATAATCTGGGTTCAAAAGATTCTATTTAATCAATAAGGACTTATCAAAGTTATTAATCCTTACTTTAAATGGGTGAGTCCTACATAAGGCTCCAAGGATGTGATCAAAAGATCACTCAATATTGATTTCTACCACAAGGGAGAAGTTCCATTCTGACTACTTTAGGTGATTCCTACCAAGAGGGGTTAAGATCAATATCTAAAGTTATGAAAGATCATCTAAGATTCTTACTTCAATAAGTTATAAAAGTCCTTCCTACCTTAATGTATCAATAATTAAGGTGTTTAAATATTTCAAGAATGATCCTAAAGCAAGACCCTTAAGATCTCGCTTTTCTATTTCTTAAGTTAACATTCAAGGTTTACTTATTAGACTTGGATTAAAGTGATCAGATCAGATAAATAAAATCGATATGATTATATGTTCTACAATCATGGGGTGAAATCAATTATATTATTAGAGTTAGATTATTTCATAAATCTTTACAATTTTATTATCTATTTTATGCTAATAATCTTATATAAGAGAAAATCAAAGATCTAAGATTTAGATTCAGATGGTTCAATTACACTATTTTAATATTAATCTTAGCACTTCTAATTCCATGATTTAAGATCAATGTCAAATCATATGCATTATTGGAATCATGTCAATTAAATTGTCTCTTAATCAAGGTTACTTGATTAAGGTTATTAAGGTTTAGATCTTAATCAAGATAAGTTAAGATTTAATCTATATCTTTACCAAAATTAAGACCAATAATTAATTTAAAGGTCAATAACAAATTAATGTATTATTGGTATATTATTGATGTCAAATTTTAGATTTAGATTAAGTATTATCTACTTAATCAAGTTCTCAAAGTTCTTATGTTCACTTATAGTTTAATATAAATTTAAGCACATTTAGGTGTCCAAATAAATATTAAAGTTCTCTAACATACGTCTTAAAATCAAGAAAGCATAGGAATGTATGATGACATAACATAGGAGGTAGTTAAGGATAACCAAATTTTAAATCAAAATAAAGGGGTTAGTACTTGATTATAATTCTTAAAGACTTAAGTTTCATGTCATTTAGTTATTGAGGTATACTTGGTTAATATACGCAATCAAGGATCCAATTCTTTAACATTTGGCTCTAGATTTTTATGACACATAATAGGATTTAAGCGCATATTAAAAAGGGAAAATTTTCAAATTTAATTTTCACATAGAATTTTATGCAATACTCAATTCTAACTAAACTAGGTTCAAATTTGATATAATTCAATCCCACTAGGGTCCTAAGGACATTAAAATGCAAAAACACCGAAGTTTTGGCCATTTCAATCATTTCTGGACAATTCAAAAAATTCTAGGTGCTATGGTGCGCTGAGGCGCACTGCGGCACACTGCAGCGCTTGCAGGCGCTGCAGCACGCTACGGCGGAAAATGATGCCGTGGTGTGCTGCAACGCTTTTGATGCTGCGGCCCACTACGACGGGACCAATCAGAGAGCTGGATGCTACGGCGCATGGCAACGCTTTCAGGCGCTGTGGTGCGCTTTGGCGGATCAACTTGTGGAAACACTGTTCATTTAATTTTTCTTCTGGTTTCATTTAGTTTTCTAGAAATGATGCTGCAGCCCGATGTGGCGCGCTGTAGCAGTCCAACTTGCAGGTTACTGTTCAATTAATTTTTCTACTAGTTTCATGTAGTTTTTTAGAAATGATGCTGAGGCCCGCTGTGGCGCACTGCAGCGGTCCAACTTGCGGGTTACTGTTCAATTAAATTTTCTTCTGGTTTCATATAGTTTTCTAGAAATGACGCTGCAGCCCGCTGTGGCGCACTACCGCGGTTCAACTTGCGAGTTACTGTTCAATTATAATATTTATCAATTTCATAGGATTTTTCCTGAAATGATGTTGCAGCTTGCTGCAGCGCGCTGTGGTGGGCTACAGCGGAAACTATTTGAGTTGCGGGCACTACGGCACGCTGTAGCACCCAACGGTGATTTTGCCTGTGCAAAATCTGTATATGGTAACATTTTAAGCTCAAGTACTATCAATCTAGAGCATTCCATGAGTGGTGCCATATATTAATGGAAAGGTCTTTTCGATACCTTTCCATCAATACCAAAATTGGCACAAATGTATTATCCTAACTATACGAACGATAGAGTTAAAGGTTCAGATATACAAAATAGACATAAAACAGAGCATGCGATTTTCAAAGTAATATGATGCTTAATGAACCTCAATGACTTCCAAATATAATCATGGATCTTCTAAATATACAAAAGCATGATAGCAACATGAAGTAGACAAGGGGAGTAAATGGGTACCTTAGCTTACAAGAATGGAGGAAGAAAGAAAACTTTGTTTTCTTCAAGAACATAGAGAGGAGCTTCTTCTTCAAGGTGCAGCAATTGGAGGAAGAAGGGAGGGCTCTCAGCCTTAGCAAATGGGGAGGAAGAAGGGGAGAGGCCATCATGATTTAGGGGAAGAGGGATGGCCATAGTCATCAAAGCTTATAATTAATGAGGGGGAGAAGAGATGGGTCAGCTGAATATAGAGGGATGGTTTAGCTGAAAAATTAAAGGAGAAGAAACAAAAAATGCAATCTAAGGAAAAAATTAGTATTTATTCATAATATTCGACTTATTAAAAATTCAGGTTTTTCAAACGCGCTCCAAAAA
This sequence comes from Gastrodia elata, assembly GCA_016760335.1. NCBI lineage: Eukaryota > Viridiplantae > Streptophyta > Magnoliopsida > Asparagales > Orchidaceae > Gastrodia > Gastrodia elata. The sequence continues at coordinate 13,190,480 of CM028673.1, forward strand.
TTTCTAAGAATCTGCCCCAAGCTGATTTGAGGGTGAGGAATTCAATGGCAAAGTCGGATTTTAATTCCGACGATTATTTAATTAGTCCATTTTTGGTACATTTAATTATATAAAAATATTTGCGAAAATTTGACGACTTCCAAACGCGTCCAAAACATCACCCTAGCTAATTTGGGGGTGGCGATCGCAAAGGTGAAGTCGGATTTTAATTTTGAGGTCAAATTAAATACCTCAATTTTCTAATTAATTAATAATTAAAATATTCCAAAATATTTATTTTAGCTCTGAATCGCACCAAATCTTTAGAGATTGGTTTTAACGACTAGATAAAATTAACAGAATGATAATTAAGATACGATTAAGCTAATATTAAGCTAGGTAACAATATTGGGTTGTTACAAGTATGCGGTAAATAGGAGAATGGCAGTCCCCATCCAAAAAAGGGGGCTAAATTTATTATTTAATTATTTTAATTAACATTTTTTAGTAATTAAAGTTAGATGGATAAATAATCTCTGAAAAATCCCAATAGCTCACCTTTAATTCATTTGGGGGTGAGGAACTCATAAATGAAGTCAGAATTTTAATCGGGGGTCAATTTAATTATCATAATTTTGTGGGTATTTAAAATAAATAAAATATTTGGGGATTTTTTATGGCTTCCAAAAGTTCCCAAAATTTTATTCTTAGCTAATTTGGGAGTAATAAATTCAATGTTAAACTCAGATTTTGATTTAGAGATCAAACTATTTTAGCTAATTTTATGAGTCCTAAAATTGGAAAAATAGTCAATTCAATTTAATGAGATCCGATTAACGCTAAAATTTTAAGGTTAGGTTCTAATGACTAAATGAAAATAATATAATGAAAATTAAGAAGTGATTAAAGGGTAACAACATAGGATTGCCACATAGCACTAATAAACTTAGGAAGAAGCCTTAATATATAGATGAGAGGCCAGTGTTGAGAGGTTAGTGTGGATCCTTAGCAATTGACTTTGTATTTGATTTTTGTATTGAATATAAACCCTATATTGGATAGTAAATGGGTTTGTTCCTTATGATTATAAGATTCATTAGTAAAACTCTTAAAATATTAGAGTGAGCTCAGTTAGCTCCTTACATCTTTTAAGTGTAGGATTAATCCTAAACACCCTAGGATGTAATCTTGTATTATTAGCTTATTTTAGTAAGCCTAACCTCCTAGCTAGTTTTAGAACTCCTAGTGCATTAATTGAGCCTAAAAGCTAGTGGCTAGAAAACCCTCACTTAACACCTTACTTATTATAAGTACATTAGTTTGTAACTAATCAAATTAGTGAAATTGATAAATTAGGATCTCCCTAATCCTTAGATGCCTTAGTGAACTTAAGGTTAGTAAACTTAAAAATTGACCTTCTAGCTAAGAACCTTAGTGCTGGTCTAAGTCTAGTGGCTTGAGAGAATATGAAGTTTAGTCGTACGTTAGGTTCTTAATTCAAGAGCATCCATACTAATGCATTATTTATCATTTAGATAACTCTAAATGAGACTACTATTTTTCTAAAAGACTAAATTTATGTATAGCAATATATTTCAATTGATTGGCCTAGTATTAGTGATCTTAGATTGAATCCTAACTTTTAGGAAAGAGAATATATATTTCTTATCTACATCTTGAGAATTTCATAGAGTAATATTGAGTAATCCTTAGTAAATCAATTGTGACTAAGAAAGACTTATAAGATGTTAGGATGTGACCATCTTTGATAGATTAGTGATTAACTAGTGTCTAGATCCCACTATGATCTAGTAAGTGATCTAAGTAACCTAGGATGACATACTTAATGAAGTATAAGTGGCCATATCATGCTAAGTATAGAGCTTAGAACTACTTATGATGATTTATTATTAAGACTTAGAAGTCCTTAAGTGTTAATTATTATAGTAAAACATGAAACTTAGTGTCTATAGCATTAAGATTTGGAATCTTAATATTAAAAAAAGAGACATGATGTTTAGATTAGTAAGCTTATGTGAGATGAATTTAGAAAACTTTAATTTAAGTAATGTCATCCCTTAAGTTTTAGCAATATATTCTAGTAGCCATGCACACCAGTAAGATTAAGGATAATCTGGCATTAAACAACTAGTAACATATTTAAGGTTAAGACAACCCAAGTGGTTAGATAAAAGAACATTCTTAAGCATAGAACCTTAAGATGTTAGTGAGATAGAGTAATTAGAGATTATCAATAACTTAGACTTTTTTAATAGTTTAATCATACAAATACTACAACCTATGTAATGACACTTATAAAGCATGAGATAGTTTAGACAATTGTAGTATAGCAATAGGATAGGATGATTATTTGTTACATTGCAACTATATTTATAAATTATTTTATCACTTAAATAAGACCTCAATCAAATCATTATTTTCAAAACCTCATTAAATTATATATACTATGTATTAATTAATTAAAACATTGATGAATGTTTAAGTCAATTAAGGAGCCTGATTAACTCCAATCATATAATATATAATTAAAGTAAATAATAACAGTTATCACATAGTTTACAATCAGCTTTGAAAATCCTTAAATTCTACAACACGTTGATATTAAATCCTTGAATTCATTCATTAAAGATATTATGCATAAATTAAATATATAACATTACTTAGGGTTTCATATGGTGGACTATGTTGTACAATAGCTACTAAGTGGGAATGTGCGTGTTATCAAGAGACCACACAAGTAGAATGTAGTCTATGGAGTGATCAAGATACCACACAAGTCCTACAAGTGGGAATGTGCGTGTTATCAGAAAAACTCGCTTACTTCTGTTGGGTAGACGTGCTTGACTCCTCGTTTGTTCTATTATTTTTGCCTACAGAACAAAACACATATTTAAATCAAGATAAATAAATAAATTTTATAGTTACAATCCTTTATGATTGTATTCACAGTCTATCCAATTTTTGAGACCAAGATCTCCTTACTTTCATATATTAATGTTTACTTATATTTATTGTTCTTTTACTTATATTTTTGTAGTGTATTTTAATTTATATATTCATTTTCCTTACACTACTCTGCTTACTTAGCATGTCCTTTGTATGTACACATTTCTATTATTTTGTTGCACACTTGTATGCATAGTTGTACCTGCTCTCCTTACTTACACATCTAATGCAGATTGTGTACCAACATTTCTCTTTTACTGCATTTACTTTTTTATTTGTTACTTATAGTCATTTCCTTACATCTCCTTTTTTACTGCTTTGTGCACCATTTATAAAACATTATAAATGGCTAATGTAATATCCACTAAATTTTAATGGCTTAGTTGCCCTAAGTTGTACTTAGACTTTTAAGTCTAATCACTTAGTTTTTCTTTTGTTGGTTGTGCCATACTATATTAAATATCAAATATGGCAGATCAAGTGCTTGGAGTGAATCTTGGACCTGAGGTAGATAGTGTCTAATATCTGCTAATTTAATACCTTAAATTTTACTATCTTTTCTTTTCTTTATTTATCTCGTGAGAATGAGTTTCATTACATCAAATATTTGTATAACTTTTATTAAACTCTAGATGTTTTACTCTACTATTCAGTGATGTGTTTTTATTTCTTTTTAGGATGGATGGAATTGTATATATCTATATTGTATTATGCATCTAATTTTCCCATTTATAGATTCTCCCCTCATAGTGCTTAATAGTAAGTTAAGACTCACTAACATAGTATTAAGTACCATAGGAACACTTAGTATTGGATTAGATTGCTTAATCCAATATTGGGGTGTTGCAGATAGAGAGATAGAAAGAGAACATGATGATTACATATCAAAAAGGAGAAGAGAGAGAGAGTGAAGATAAACATTTTATGTAAGAATAAGAGAGAAAGAAAATAAAAGAGAAAAATAGAAAGAGAGAAAGATAATAACAGAAAAAAAGAGAAAATAAATGAAAGAGAAAGAATAATAAAGAAAAAAGAGACAAAGAGAGAGAAGAAAAAAAAGATCATTTCTCTCTTACATAAATATAAAATCATCCCACTTTAACATATATTTATGATTATTTTTATATACATATTATATACATATATATATATATATATATATATATATATATATATATATTAATATATATCCTTAATTTTTCAAATTTATCCATTCTAATTGTTTTCATAAAAATAGATTATCACCTCCATAGTGATTATATTTTTATTTATCTCTCTTATATAAATATTTCAGTTTATGTTATTGAGAATTAATTTTCATTATAAAATTTTAAGAATTTGTGTGATGCTAAGTGCAAAAGTATATTAAACAAGAGTAAAGAAAGATATTCCATACCTTTTCTTAGTGTATGTCAAAAGTCAAAAATTAAGTATATCTGCATGATTTTCTAATTGATAAGCAATTACTTGTGAATTAATATATATGATATTAATATTTATATAGAAAAAGAGAAAGAGAATTAAGTATAAGTATTTTGGATACCCACTATGGAGGTGATAATCTATTTGTCTTATTACAAAAATGATTGAACACCAAGAAAAATGATAAAACTTCTTTCTTCTAGATTTAAAAAGCAGATAACTTGCTTTCTAATTCTCTTAAAGAGCACCAAAATAACTTACTTGAGCAACTAGAATGGTTTCCAATTTGTTCTAATTTGCTTAGGGACCTATCTTATATTGAAACTCATCTTAGTTACTTTGTCAAGCAAGAATTATCTTGGCATCGACACCACAATAAGCCTACTGTTAGGCAAAATGGAAGATGATCTTAAATTTTTTATTCACACATGACCACATGCTATAATTGAAATTGGGTGCGCCTTTCAATTAACTCTATGGTTTTTATAAAAGAAGAAAAAGTCATATGCTTCAATAACATGTTAAATGCTCCATTTGTTGGAACTTCGTCTTGTCTTCATTCAACTTGGTTATCACTACTTCCTCACAGGCCTTTCTCTCATATTACCCATTCATATAAGATCTTAAATATGCTATTTTCAGCATCGAAAATGATATTGCATTGGGTGCAAATGGCTTTACATCTTATTTTTAAAAGGTAAATTAGGATTTTATTGGTACGTCTGTGTGCAATGTTGTTTCTCATATTTCTTAAAAATATTGGTGATTCTTAGATGGCTTAATCACTCCATCATTACAATTTCAAAAAAAATAAAATAAGAGCACCCATTGTAACAACCTATGGCTGTCAATTAAATTTTTAATCACCAAATTAGCTTAAGGACATCACCATTATTCTTAAAATAGTCTTAGATCAACTCCTGAAGTTTTGGTGGAAATCAGAAGTCGTTTGAGAGAGAGCAATATTTTAATCAATATAATTAATTGAGAATTTGTGATAATTATTTATACCTCAAATAAAAAATTCGACTTCATTTTTTAATTTCTCACACTCAAATTAACTATGGGTGTAATTTTAGCAATTTTTGAAGATTATTTAGAAGATATTTGGATTTATTAAATTAATATTATTAATTAAATAATTAAATATATTTATATAATATCATTCGACCGTTCTTTAAAAATGGCGGAAGTTTTAGCCATTGGTTGATCTTTAGATTTGATCAGGCGCATCAGATTTGATCTGGACCATCATTCTTAGAAACGGAGCCCAGAGCAGCATGTCGCTTTGAATCGATGGCAGAGCCATCCATTCAGCCACTCCAAGTTAGGTCGGGCTCGTTTGAAGGCCTTGTTTGGCGAAACGTAGAGCTGGGGTGGTTCAGACAAAGCCAGGGTGCGATTTGGTTGAGCGTTCCAACGGGTTAAGGCATCCCGACGACGATCAAGAGGCACTCTCCCTAATCCCCATTCAATACGCTACAAATAAACAATATTGTAATTTGTATGTGCATTTCAATCCATGTATCGACAACATGCATAATCCTTAGGACTCGATCGGGTTATGTTAGGTTTGGGTTTAGCCATTAGAAACAGTACTACAAAGTAAAACCCTAGCCGAAGAAATCGGAGGCTAGGGTTTGTAACTTAGCCGACCTCCGATGGGGCTTTCTGGTCCGATGGCTAGAACACGACAAGCCCGCCAATTTGACATGTGGCTCGCCACCTGGGACCTACTAGTCACCAAGATAGGCGATTCCCTAGGTCATCCTGCTGAGTGCCAGACGGGATAGTGAACAGTGACGGGCAGGTGACCTGCGCGGCACTGTCCGTGAACCTACATGCACGTGGTGCTCTGCATTAGTGGGTTGCACGCCCGTAGCTGAGCGATCGCGTGCGGGTGGAAAATTAATTTATGAATTAATTATTTGATTAAATCATAATCTTAAATGCTTCAAATCTTCTTAATCAGTGATTCAAATATATCAAAATTATAACTCAAAATGCTCACAAAATGTGCAGAATATTATGGTGACATTTATTTTGCAATTTAAATTATATTTTCAATAATGATATTTTGGTACTTTAATCAATTAGGTCAAAAATATTAATTTGTTCAAATCAAGTCTAAATTGAATCTACTTACTGTCTATGTTCATATTATGCTATTAAGAGTGTAATCATATTGATTTTATTCATATTTGATATTTAATTTATGATTTGACTTTTAGGAGTTCGAATCACTTAGTGATTTTTTGAATAAAGATGAGATTGCTATTAATGTGATCTTTAAGCCTTTGAGTACAGTAGCTTGAGCCTCTTTCAATTCATTTAATTATTTTAGGAGAGGGAGTAATTGTGATGAACCCTTAGCTGAATTTTGAAGAATTAGTGTAGTGAGATGCTTGGGAAATTAGCTCATGAGGGATGTGTGAAAGAGATTGAGAATTTCATTTGAAATGAATGATGAATCTATAATGGATTGATAGTTTAATAAATAACTAAGAAATTTAGATATGGATTCTAATGTTAGTGACATTAGATTCTTTAGCTTAACATTTTGGTACATTTGGATAACTTCAAGACTTTGGGAATATCATTATAGTTTGAGATGTGCTTAACTTAGGAAAAACTACCTGTGAGGCTTTAAAACTTATAAGCTCCTTAAGGTAGATTGAATCTTAGAACTTATGTTGGATAGGTTAGGACATTTCATTTTAGAAGCTCAGTTAGTGATTACGTGATGAATTTGAGGATGGTAACCCTAGGATTATGTTAGAGAGTCTTAATTTGTTAGTTATTATAAACTTTATTTTTAAAATTATAAAACTATATTTTTTACACTCACACACACAAATATATATATATATATATATATATATATATATATATATATATATATATATATATTATATTTTTTATTATATGGCTATTTTGCAAATTATATATATATATATATATATATATATATATATATATATATATATATACTTATCAATTGATCTAAGACTTATGTCTTAAGTCAATTGGGGGTTCAATTTACCCCAATCATTAAGGTAGACAAATAAAATTAGATAAAAAATGGATATCACTTACTTAGTTTCTTTGGAAAACCCTTGAATGCTGCTATGCTTTGAAGCCTTACTCAATTGATCATGATCACTGCATAATAATAATAACTCTAATTAAATAAGAAGTTTCAATTATGGTGGATTAGTCTGTATAGATATTTGAGCCATGGCTAGCTATGGAGTAATCTAGAGACCACACATGTCCTTAAGGGCGAGTGTTTGGTTATCAGGAGACCCTATCTCAGATACTTGGGTAGATGTACCTAACTTCTATTTTTGTTTTGTATGAGCCCGCAAACCATAACTTCATAAAACATTGAATATTAATTAATTGCTTAACATTATTCTACAATTATTTATACTTACTACTGTTCAGCTTATTTCCTGCTATACTTGCATATGGGATGCAAGAAATTGTCTTTTATTTCCTTACTTGCATATAGGATGCTAGCAAATGTCTTATATAGTTCTAAAAATAAATGTCATACTTGCTTAACCTCTCTTTTGCAGAACTACTTAGTGTGCCTTAGCACAAATACTGCCTTACTTTTAATGTCCTATTATTATATATTTCATTTCTAGTTTTTATTTACTTTTACTGCATTATGCACCTTACTACTTAACCTAATATTATATTCTTAAACATAAATAGTTAGACACCCTAAATTATGCTTAGAATTTATAAGTATAGCAATTTGTTTTCTCTTTATTGGCTGTGCACTATCGTGCTAAGAACCAAACAGGGTAGATCAAGAGTCTGGAGTGGAGTATGTGAGCTAGGAGAGAAGCTGGAGATCTAAGAGTAGATTTGAAGACCTTGGAAGTTATTTACTTTTATTTCCTTTAACAAGGATGAGAGAGTTTACTTCTCATTATTATTAAAATGTTGCAAACTTAAAGTACATGGATTGTATTATTTATTAAATTTAGGATGAATGTTTCTCTTTTATTTTTTTAGATGAATGTAATTGAATGGATGCTTATTTTTACTCTTAAAAATGCATGTATGTTTTCCCTATCTTATATATATTTTGTCTTAGCAGTATTTAATAGTGAATTATAGAACACTAATCCAATATTAAGAACTATAGTGACACTCAGTGTTAGGTCAGGATATCTAATCTAACACTGAGTTGTCACACCAATTCTCTAGTTGACTTTTGTTTGATTTCTCTTTGCAAAACTATCTTCAAATCTATTACTAATATTTTGTCTAATCAGCTATCCTCAATGCTTTCCAACCATATTATCCTAGCTCAATTAGAATATATTAAAGAGAGTCAATCTTTTCTAAATATCATATTGGCTAATGAAATTCTCCATTTATTTAATTTTAGATATTAGAAGAGTTCTATTTGTGTCAAGATAGATTTGAATAAATTTTTTGACTCTGTTAAAAGGGAATTTATTATTGAGAGGCTATCTCAAATGAATTTTCTTGAGGTTTTCATTAACTAGGTTAAAGCTTGCATTTTCAATATGCATTTCTCTAATTGTGTAAATGGTGCTACAGAAGGCTTCTTCCCTCATAGTAGAAGTTTTAGACATGTTTTCTTTAATCTCCTTTATTTCTTTTCATTGCCATGAATGCACCATCTAATTTGCTTGAGGGTGTTATTATTTCTAATATATCTAAACTAAACAAAAAGGGCACATTCTCATTATCCCAACTTCTATTTGTTGATGATGTCTTAATTTTTGGAAAATCCAATAAAGAAAATTTATGCATTTAAAATTATTTCATAAATTAATTTCTCATGTGTTCTTAGCTTGCATGACCACATAAATAAATCACTCAAACTCTTCTCTAGTGAGGACTCCAATCCGATTGAATTGGCAACTATTCTTAGCTTTAATATTAGCTCATATCCAACCAAGTATTTGGGGCTACTTATTTCAAATGTCTTTACCATGTGCTTATTGACAAAATTAATAAATGGACATATGGATGGTCTTGCAAACTTATCTCTATATCTATCATACTTCAACTTCAATAATCTTCAGTTTGGTTGATGTTAATCTACTGGCTTATGGCTTTACATATCCTTGACAGAGTCCTCAAAATACATGAAAACATTTTGTTCAAGATTTCTGGATCATAAGAAAATGCACATTCTTGCTTGGAACATCATTTCTACAATAAGTGATAAAGGTAGAATTTGGTTGGTTTCCCTAAATGTTCTACATATAAGTTACAAGCTTTCTTTATATTGATCTTATCTAGCAATCTATTTAAACTAACCGAGTGGTGGAAATATGATAACTTATTGAGCATGCAATGTGTTAGTTACTCTTCTAGATTTGCAAAGCAATTGATGCAATATATCTATATAATCGGGCCTCATTTATTCTTTAAGGCATATAAAATTTGTACAACGGCAAAAACTCCTTTAAGGATGCCGACATGCTTATGATTTTTAATACTCAGTTGATTTATTGGGATAAACTAGTTGTAACAACCCTAAGTTGTTATCTTAATTTATCTATGACTAATCAAGTCTTAAACCTAGAACCACTAAGTTCTAATATTCATTAGGATTAAATCCTAAAAATTTGGGATTCATTAGAATCCATTTGGAGCAAGTGACTAATTAGCCAATTTAGTGACCTAGAAAATCAACCTAATTAAATTGATCTCCAAATTCAAATGTGATTACATTTTTGAACTCATCACCCCCAAATTAGCCAGTGGTAAAAGTTTGGGAGTTTCTGAGGTCATTTATGCCTTAATTCAATTAAAATTTAATTGGGGATATTACACAAAAGGGTTTGTAAATTTAAGTATTTGCAATATGAACCTCCAACAAACGACAGATCGCCCGGATCAGTTGTGCAAACTGTAGATGGTTCGCTGTGGAGTCCTGCGCACACAGCAGCCTATCGAGCATATCCAAGCCTCCCTCTTCCGTGGATCAGATGGTTAAGATCAGATATTGCCAGATCCAATATCCGACATTGGGTCACAACCGCAGACGGTCGTAATCCCATTCCGCAGTACTTGTCAATCAATCAGACAGTTAGCAAAAGCCCAAGCACTGTTTTGCTTCATCCCAACTATTCTCAGCTCCGATAAGGAGGATCGCCTGTACCTGCCATGCTAGATCTTGTCCCCTTCTCTTTGTCTGCCTCAGTATTTACCATTGCCTTCTCATTCCACTAATGGGGAGGCACCACGTCAGGCCACAGATCCTGACTTGGCCTTAAATAGATGCTGAAGGCCAACCCTAAGTCCGAGCATAACAGCCATGGCCTATTCACCCAAGGCCTTCCTCTATCTATAAATAGCCAGAGGAACACCTAGTGAGCTCCTTTACTCACTATAGAGATCTCAAGTTTCCTAACTCCCTTACATTCTCCTGAGCATCTCCCTACTGCTGCCAGCCAATCTGACAAGCTTAGGCTCCCATTATCCCATCGGTGTAGAGGGTTATGCTTGGCATTCAAGCTGCACACCCTTGAGACACCGTCTTACCCGATCGTAGGGAGGCTAATAGAGGCCAGCTCTATCCCTAAAGCATCCCTAGTCACTCATAGAATGAAAACCCATTCCACAGCTAGGTACACTCCTTTTTAGTGTACTGAGCCTTTGACTCCATCTCACAACAACTTGATTATCAATTGCAATCGATTTGAGCCTGTGCAGTAGGGTACAATGCCCAACCCATAGTAAGCTTCCATTGATCTGGACAATCAATGATCGAGCCAAATCAGGGATTTTCTTCTCCTTGAGACACTTATTGTGTCAAGATAAAGCGAGAGCCATGCCATCATCTATGTGGGGAGAATTATTTCCATATAGTAAAACTTAAATAGGAGCTTCGGGTGAGCAAGGTTCAGGTAACCCTGATCGACTCACAAGGGGCTTCTTGGTGCATTTGACATGCCTTGGTCCAATGATCATGTAGCGATCAAGCTTGGGATGTGCATAATCTGAGCACCTGGTAGTTTGTAGAAGACTATAACCCTAGCCGATCTTGAGGACAGGGTCTTCACAGAGACAAAGGAGAACAGTGCAGGTTGGGCCAGCCCATGACCCGTGCTGTTCGGAAGTAGCGGGTCTTCGGGTCCTGAACCATGCAATATCCTGAAATTAGCTAGCCCGTCGAGTCTCGGTTAACCTGACAGATCCCGAAATGCAAAATTGAAGAATGTGGTTTGATTATTATTAAACCTAAAGTCTAAACTTTAGGAAAAATGCATGAAAATAAGGGTTTCAATTATTTTCTTTAATATGCATCCAAAATATATGATAATATATACCATTTTGATTAAAAAAATATGTAAATTAATAAACTGCAATAATATTTTAGTTTCTATGGATGGTTTCCTTAATTATGCCTTAATTGTCTCAAATCTTGCTTAGTGAATATTAGGATATACATTCATTCAAATTGCATATTTAAGATCTCTATTTCTTTATTATGCCAGTTAGGTATGACTTAATTATAATGTTAGATCTATTTTTTGGTGATTAATTTTGCTAATTATTCATTAATTACAATAAACATTAATTTGTGAATATTAATTTCCATTGTATTTTGATTTTAGTATTTTTGGTACATATGGATTCTTTAACCAGTAAAGAACCTAGTAATAACTTTATATTTTAGTTTAGACATGTCTAATTATTAATTTTTATTAATTAGTTATAACCTTAATTAGTTAATATTAAGCATTTTACTTATCTAAATTAATCTCAATTCCTACCTAAACCTTCATTAGACTGTAAGGAATAACTTAATATCATTTAATTTACTTCTTGATACTAATTCTACATATTAAACTATTAGATCCTTAAGAGAATTAGTGTGATTAAGACTTAAGTGCTAAAGCTTCTATCCTATAAATTTTCTCTTAATTTAGATAATTGGCCTACTTAATGTGACTTAGTAAGTTATCATAATATGTTAATTGTTCAAACAACTAAATTCTAGATTTAATGATTCATTTTATGGATTTGAATGTTAACTCTAAGAAATAAGATAACAATTATACATATTCTTGATTTTATCCCTCAACCCCATTTAGTAAACATGAATGGCCTGTACTCTTGCATAAGTTAAAATATATCTTGATTTTTATTTCAACTTATATTTATTAATAGAATGATTGAGAACCTTAGAAGTAACTCTAAATGTTAAGGTTAAGCAATATGATTAGTGAAACTTTAGTCAAGCTAAATTATTAAAGTAAGATGCCATTATTGTGATGTGTTGAGATAGAATCCTAGAATATTCATGTGAACTATAAAGATTGATCTCTTACTCTTGTAGTAGTAATAAATCAATACAAATTATACTGAACATACACTCTTGTAGTAGTAAGTTCAAATTGAAAGACTTAGATATCATTACTGTGGAGCTTTGTATTAAACCATTTGTGTTTAAGTGCATCTCTTGTAGCTTTGAAAATCCTTGAATATTAAATAGTTTGTTTAGAACTTAACCCTATGATAATATTAGAATTATCATATAAGAATGCAATACATATCTATAACTTAACCTTAAATTATAGTTAACTTATGGAATTGATTGATTTGCCCTGTAGAGAAATGCAGAGTTTTAGTATTATCTTAGATAATTGGATAAGTACAATTCAATTCAGGATAAATACCCAATCCCGAAGTACATTATAAGTTCGGTTTTGGACATCTTAGTTTGAAAAAACAAACTGTGAAAGAATGTATGTCTCTTATCCCAATGAGCAAGGATAAGTATAGTTAAACAACCTAAGTGTCCAATTACACCTCTCTTAGGACATGTTAAATATATGTATATACTCTTAACATATGATAAATTAGGTTAATTTCATGATATAATCATGAAATTTGTTGATTCAAGCATAATTAGGATCTGAGATATATAATTCTTATGATTTAGAGTTTTGTATAAGTGTGGAACATAGATTAATGTGCATGATAGAAGTAATAAGTTAGATAATAAGGGATATGTTTTTCTATTTTCTGGTTTTGGTTACTTATTCCCTCATTTCATTTGGAATCTTGGCATAACATGATTATCATAAGCCAAACATATCATTAACGGTGCCAGGCATAGCACACTTAGGATCTATTGGTGGCGCGATTCAGAGCACACCTAGGAAATGTGGGATGTTGTGTGGCATCAAGGTCATGCATATTTTGTGGCATATTTCGAAGCATTTATAGTGGCATACAGTACAATTTAAATTCATACTTTATTCATTTTACAGTTTTATTTCAGTTATTTTAATCTTAATTCACTTACCCTATTTTCAGAATTATTTTATCTCCATTTTAAGTATTTGGATTTATTGTTTTCTTCCATTTTTCCACAATTTGATATCTATTTTACTGTTATGGCAAGTAATATCTCTTAAATGTAAGAAAATTTTCAGCATAAAATGTACTTAAGCTTATTGTCTAACTTAGGATTTCTCTTTCTGGTTGGAGTCCTATCTTGTGAAATTGACATGTCAAACTTGGAGCAATTTGAGGAACTTATGTGGCGCCCACCACCCTTAATCCGCCAAAGGATTAGATTAAGGGTGGGGTGTCACGCTGGCTAACCCCTCACTTATCATTGGATTAGGATAGACTCCACAATCCACCGGATTAGGGAAGGATTAACACAGAATCAAACTAACAGTCACTATATAAGTAAACAAACAGAGTGCGTAAGCGATTTAAGGAAATATAAACCATCCAAGCATCACAGTACAAATAGGAAAGAAATAGAACTCAGAATATAAGCATACAATCCAAATACACAGTCAACAGTACCTGAATTATTACATCATTTAAAATGTTTAAAGAAAAAAAAAATAGAATGAAAACCACTCATCCTCACTCAAGAATATAAGAAGGCTAAATGGCAGCTTCTTCCACGGGCTCTTCCTCTGGGTATGGCTCCACACCTAACTCCTGCTCGTCTAACTGAAAGAAGTCTGCCATTGTCAGTTTCACAATGTAGGGCCCCAGCCAAAGAAAAGAAAAATCTGGTTAGACAATCGTCTAAGTATATTTTAAGCTGATGAATTATTATAAGTCTTAAGTAATATCACCATCTGACAACATCTAAGCAACATATGTATATGAAAAGGAGCGGCAAGTAATACAAAAGAAACAGGGAAGCTATAAATCATCATTTATAACTTAAGCAAGGAAAAGAAAAGAGGCTGAGACATGTCTCGCATACAAACTAAACAAGGAAGGGCGTATAAATATACATAACTGTCATGTGCTGTAAGAAAAGTTCTACATCCTAAACATGCTGGTGATCAACAAAAAAATATGCCAATTAAAACAAGTTAACTCAGCAGTGGTACATATAAATAGCAGCAAGATTCTAACATCCTAAATATATATAAAAGTAGTACAAGGAAATAGCTGACTGAATAAGAATACTGAAAAGTAAACAACAATAACTGCATATAAAACCATACGTGTACAATCTGCCATACAAAAAAGAGCTACATTAGCTCACCAAACAGGGCTGAAGATCTTAGCACCAGTACGGCTAGGGCGGTTCCTAGCACAATACGGCTAAGGCAACATCAGTCAACGGAAAAGGCCCTAACACAGTACGGCTAGGGCGGTTCCTAGCACAATACGGTTAGGTCACCAACAAATATACCTGAAAGATCCTAGCACCAGTACGGATAGGGCGGTTCCTAGCATGGTACAGCTAGGGCAACAATCGGTATGAGCAAAAGAATACTGAGAGGCAGCTCAAACACATCAAATCATTATCTTCCCATTAATTACTTTAATATTTTCACAAGGAATCTAAGGAGTCTCCATATTTTCCTAACAGTTTATTTATGCATCAAAAATCTTGTATGGTATGCTCAAGGAAATATGGCACAAAAATCAAGGAATGCATAAGCAATAAAGTATCAAGCAGAAGCAAGAGACTCTACTAAACATGGTGATATCATTTGTTTTCTACTTAACCTTCTAACTATTCCAAGTTACACAAGTTCAAGATCACCGTTTTCCTACTATCGAGTGTAACTCAAAAATTTGTCTTTATAAGTTAAAAAGGATTAGAACTGATCAGGTTCTAATCTAGATCAATCAGATAGACGGCTATGAGTTAAATAAATGAATCATACATCATAGTTTTGTGAATTTAGACGTTCTAACTAAGTTCTGATCAAGATCTTCTAAACCTATAAATTATGGATTAAATACTATGAGATTTAGGTTTAATCACATAATCCAGAGAGGATAAGGCCTAAGTTTTAGGTTTTATTCTATAAGTGATCTACTAGTTAAGGCAAATCCTATTAAGTAATCAAACTTAATAGGATGAATCTCCTATATTAAATCTAAAGTTAAAAGACAAAATAATCAGAATGAGTTGTAAAATAAAAGAAAGTCTGGAAACTAATAAAACTAAAGTTTTACCATTTGGGTAACCTAATTTACCCTAATGAATGAATTCTAACCTATGATCTAGTCCTAGTCTCAAGAAAGGTCCTTAAGATGTAGTGCTTAAGACTTAATAGAGATTATTGGAATCTAACTTAAGGATTGATTTTACTCACTTGATTAATATTAAGAAGATTATAATATTTGTTTAGGGTTCTGGAATGTTATCTAAAGGGTTGGGGCACTTAATCCAATCTTAGAGGGTAAAATGACTATTTTGCCCTTACTTTAAGGGTCAAAAAGTCAACTTTTGACATAGGGATCAAAATTGAATTCTCTTAGTTCCAATTAATTTCTTACTGTCTAACTTGGAGATAGACAGTAAGTACGCCTAAATTGGGCGAGAAACGGTCAAGTTATGACTAAAATAAGGCTAGGGGTAATTTGGTCGTTTACCTAAATTTCCAGGGTTCAAATCTTAAAAATAATTTTATTATATTAATGACATTGAAATTCTAGGCTAGTTAGCATCTTGAATTTTCCAATTTGGAGTTGATTTGACTAAGTTATGGCTATTTGAAGTCTAGGGGCATTTTGGTCATTTTTCACTGAGGATTCTAGGGTTGACTTTTTGTCCTGATGTCCGAATGAGAAAACTAATACTACTACGGTGATGGGACCGCTCTCCTGAGCCTTTTAAGACCCATATTGACTATGTTTCGATAACCGGGTAAAAAGTTGTGAGGCTCTAAATAGGTCCTAAAATATTACCACGTTATACGTACCTCAAAATAAATTTTTGCATTACGTTATTTGAATCCTTACATTTTTCTGAGTATTTTAAGACCTATATTGGCTATGTTTGGATCATCCTACAAAAAGTTATTAAACTTTTAAGATTTACTATTCAAAAATACAATTTCAATTATTTTACTATTCATTATTCAAATTGTATTATTTTACTGTTCATTCCTAAAATTTTTCTAAAATTAATTAATTTCATTAATCTGTACTTAATTAGGCTTAATTAACTATTAATTAATCAATTAACTAATTAATTATAATTATTTTTAATTTTACAATAGCAAAGTAATTAGCACTAATTACTTTTTAATTAGTCTTAATTATCTGTTAATACTTAATTACAAATTATTAATTAGGTTTTACTGTCCAATGATAACTAATTAACCTAATTACTGTTTAATATTTAATTAACCCTAATTAATCTCTAATCATATTTAATTAATTAAGGTTACTGTTTAAAAATAATTAACACTAATCCTAACTTAATTAACCACTAATAAATCATTAATAGTAATTAATTAACACTAACAGTAATTAAATTATTAATTAAATTAATAAACAGTGGGCCCCCACTAGACACGTGGCACTGCCAGAGACTGCCACGTTGCATTGTGGGCCCCACAAGGGCTGAGTCAGCTCGGGTGACTGGGCTGTGGGCCCCACCTGACACGTGGCACTGCCAGAGGCTGCCACGTGGCACTGTGGGCCCCACGGGAGCCGGACCGCTGCAGTTGACCGGGCAGGGGGTCCCACTTGCCACGTGGCGGGCCCAGAGGCTGCCACGTGGCATTGTGGACCCCACTGGGGAGCCGAACCGCCGTATGGGGCTCGGGTAGTGGGTCCTACTTGCCACGTGGCGGGCCCAGAGGCAGCCACGTGGCACTGTGGCCCCACCGGGGAGCCGAACCGTTGCGCGGCTCGGGCTGTGGTCCCCACGTGACACGTGGCGTGTCGGCTGGCTGCCACGTGGCACTGTGGCCCCACCGGGGAGCCGAACCGTTGCGCGGCTCGGGCTGTGGTCCCCACGTGACACGTGGCGTGTCGGCTGGCTGCCACGTGGCACTGTGGGCCCCACGGTTGAAGCCGAAGCGTCGTGGGCTTCGGCTGGTGGGTCCCACTGGACACGTGGCAGGCCCAGAAGGCACCACGTGGCACTGGTGGGCCCCACCCGGCTCGGGCGGGTCGGGCTCGGGTCGACCCGGCCCTACCTGGACTTTGTCTCCTTCGCGGAGACGGCCCGAGGGCGCCGGGCTAGGGCACGGCTTTCGCCGGCCTTCCCGGTGCCGGCCCGCATGGCCGCCGGTAGCCCTCGACGAGGGCTACACGCCGGTGGGCGGACCTTCGCCGGAGGAGGACGGGATCGCCGGCAAATCGAAACCCTAACTCCTAGGGTTTCGGCGGCTGCGGAGAACGGGCCCGAGGCTTCAAGCCTTGATCTGGGCTAGCCGGACCTGATCGAGGCCGATCAGGTCCGGTTTGATCGTCGATCTATGTCCTAATCTACAATATTCAAAAGAAAGATTGAAATTTCAACGGAGGATGGGGGAGATCGGGGGTACCTTGTTTGGACAGCGGACGGTGGCAGGACATCGGGGCTCAGTTTGGACTCGATCTGGGCTCGGGTTTTTGCTAACCCGGAGCCCAGAGGTCGACCAGGGTCTTATAGACCCGCCAGCGACCTCTCCGAGGTCGAGGAAGGCCCGGACTCGCCGGAAACGGCGACAGCCCGCCGCGTGTCACGCGCGGGCGACGGGGCCGAGGGCGACGGCCCCGTAGCCATTGGATCTGGATCAGATCCCACGGCTGCGATGGCGCCATCCGATCTAACGGCACCGTTAGCTACAGTTGACGGTAACGTTAAATACTTAACGGCACGCCGTTAAGTATTAAAATATTTTTTTTTTTTTTTTTTTGAAAAATTTCCAGAAAATTTTGAGCATGTTTTTGCTAGCTAATTTGGGGTCAAGGAATTCAATGGCGCAGTTGGATTTTCGATCTGATGAGTATTTTGATACCTTGATTTTTGGGGTATTTTTATTATTAAAATATTCATCGAAATTTCGACGACTTCCGATTGACACGAAAACTTCACCCCAAGCTAATTTGGAGTCAAGGAATGCAATGGCGGTGTCCGTTTTTTGATCGGAGGTCAATTTAAATATGTCAATTTTCTAGGGTTTCTAGATTTCCAGAAATCAGGATTCGATTCATTTGACTCCTGATTTGGATTAGGTCTCAGAGGTTGACTTCAATTGACCTAATTAGCACTTATAATTATGTTTAAGACTTAGGGTTAGTCCTAATCAACTATGATAACAACTCGGGTTGTTACAACTTACCTTTGAGGAGATTTAGGAGCTTCAGGAGGAGACGGAGGGGCAACATATATAGGAGAGTTGATCTTTTAGTTTGTCTTGTTTACTACTTTTTGCTGGTGAGATGAGAGGGTTAATTTGTTGTAATTAAATTATGGTTTGTAAAAATTAACTCTGGATATATTTTTACTTTTCTTTTTTGAGATTAATGTTTACTTAGTTTTTATGATGAATGTTATGGATGAGTGTCTAAGCTTCCACACTTTGATTATTTACTATCTTATACTTAGTATTGTGATGTGATCATTGTTTTATTTGATTCTTACTTCGTATACATTGGCTATTCTTTTCATAAGTTATCAAATGCCAATAAATATGAGTAATGTAATTAACACTTAAGATCAAGATCTTATACTTATCTTAAGGATTAGCCCTAGTTGTTGTTACATGCAAGGATAACTCATTAGAATCTTATTAACTCATCATGAGCAATGGGTTGATTACGAGTCAGGATGGGTTATCCTCAATAATGACCCATTCTATGGCTAAAAATATTATATTGTGCATAGTGACGGGGTGGGGCATTACACTAGTCCTGCATAAAATCTCAAATTAAAATACTTCTATTTTTTTTTTAGAGCTATCCATAATGGGGTGAAATCTTGTGATCTATTAGAGTTGAGAGGATTGTCTGTTAGTTCTACTTATGTTTTGTGTTATACAGAAAGATAGTTCTACGCCCATATCTTTTTTTCCTATCTTTGTAACTATAAATTGCTTTAAATCATTATGCTTACTTGTTCCCGCCCTTTTTTCCCTCCCTTTTTTCCTGCCAAGCTTACTCAAGTGCTCTATGTGCTAGAAGCATATGAGGAAAATGCTCCAAAGAGTTTTTTGATTTCAATTTCTATTTAAGCATATTATGATGAGCATAATTTACGTATCTTCTTTGATAAAGGCTTTTATGTCAAACTCTGGAACTCAAATGCAAACTATTTTTGCCAAGAGTCTCCAATAGTTGGAATTTTACTTTCTGCACGGCTTGGATACTAGGCTTTCCTCCCTTATTTCCTTTAATCGATTGTAAGGTGGTGTGTATTGTTGATGGCTTTATGGCTGCAGTATCTAACCATGTGTTTGATTTTTTCCCCAATTTTTTGTCCATAGAAGTATGTTGCTCAGGCTCTAAAGAAGTTTTTTCTTGGTCTGTTTGATTTGCTTTGGTAGGGTAACTTAGCCTTGATATTGGCTTTATTAATTTGGTTTGGCCTTATCTCTAGATCATTAATTGGGCTCTTTAGTTTAGTTTAGTTTCATTTTGACATGAGGGCATTTGCTATATATGACAATTGTGGACATCCTTAGACCTTAGAATTTAGTTGTCATGTATACTGCTGAAGGCCTCATTGGTGACATTGCTGATTAAATCTGCGATCCCACTAGTTTTATGATGGGAATTTTATATTTTTGGTTGCTGATTGAGCATTGACTTGTTAGTTGTTGGCACATCAATTTTTTTTTTTCCAACTAGTACTATCGTCGGCTTTACAATAATTATGTATAATGTTATCTTTTGTTAATCCAAGCTTACCCTTGATATTACAAATTTATTAGTTTTTTTCTCTCTTTCTTTTTTATGAATTTGAAATATACTCTCTTGCGCAATTGACACAACCACTACTCTTGAATTTTAGTGCCTAGTTCTAGTGTTATCTGATTTATTGTATCGTGCATATGTTTTTGCAAATTCACCAACTGTTTCGTTAAAATTCTACTCATCTGGATAGTTTGGAGAGTTCCCTATATGAAGGGTCTTTATTAGCATTGAGGATATGGCTTTTGGGGCATCTCATTATTCATGAATTTTGCATTTTGTATTATGCTTCTTTCTACTATACAATACTTAAGATTGTTAGCTTCGATTGTTGGAAAGATTTAATAAAAGCTTCCTGAGGTTGTCTTATGATTTTGCTACATTATAACGAATTTTGCTTTTAAGAAGTATGATCGGGCGGACAAGAATGAATTCCAACCATTATCAGCTAATGTAGGATTGGAACGCCTATTCGATGCCTTTGTTTTTTTTGGATCATTTGCTTTATTTGCTTATTGCAATTTGGTACTAGCTTAGGGTTCTATTTGTCTTGCGTGTCTTTGTTTTCTTTAGACTAAAATCTATGAATACTTTGTTGGGATATCAATTTTACTGAGTTCTCTTATATTCACTTAAAAAAAAAAAAAAAAAAAAAAAAAAAAAAAAAAAGCTAAGGACGAGACCCGTGCGGAGTGAAATCCCACGTTTTGTAGTATTATAGAGAGGAAAAGCTAGCGTACGTTTTATGCCTGAAATAGCGCAACACGTTTATAATAGTGGCCTTCGAGAATACGGATCCTTCTTGATGATTCCTCGGGCCTTTCATGCAACAGGGATCGCTACACGCGCGACAGTAGTCAGCGCGGCTCATCATCCGAAGTTCCCACGCATAGGAAGCCTCGCAGCAACCCCGTAGCCCACTCGAACACGTCAGCACCAAAAATATAAATCTTAGTTCCCCTCTCTTATAAAAGCAAGATTTTCTTCAAATCCGCCACCCAATCTATTTCCTCCTCTTCTTCAGCTCTAAACGCATCAAAAGAGTCCCTTATGGCTCCCCTCCTCTTGGCAGCACAATTGGCTACAGGGATCGGCACAGTGGCAGGCGCCATGCTAGTGAAGGCTGCGGCTGACCGTCGATTGCTTCCGCCTTTCCCAGGAGGCGGCTGTCCGCGATGCCCCACGTGCAAAGGTACCGGTACGGTCAGCTGCTTCTGCTTGCGGTGGTCGGACAGGGACATAGGCTGCCGCACGTGTACCGGTTCGGGCCGGATGATCTGTAACAATTGCAATGGGTCGGGTAAAAGCCGGCCCATTCCTGTCCGCTTGACTCTCCGCTCCGGCCGGCCTGCTTTGTAATCTTACTTCTGCTTTTGAATTTATATCTAAAAACCTTTGTATGTATTTATTTTAATATATATTCAAAAGCTTGAAGTAATATAAAGATCACAAAATCGATTTTTTCATCGTCTTTATACTTAATTATCATATATTTTTGTTGACTTCATTAAATGATGTTATATTAATATGAAAAGGCCTAAAACAGTGTCCAAAAATGTCCATATCCATATGAGCAAAAGAAGTTAAAAGTTGGGTAACGATAAAAATCAATGTTTTGATGTGAAAATATAATATTAATGCACACAAGCACAGAAGAGAAAGGAACTTAATGTCAAGCAACATAATATTTTTCACTTTTTTCTCTCTCTCAATGTATTCGAATTTTGAAAAGCTTTCAATGATGAAACTCTCCACCTCTCCTATTCACTCATAATAATATCATCAATAAAGTGTCAAAATTATCAATCTCAAATTCGAACGGAGCCTAAATTTGACCCGTAAAAAGCTACAAGCTCACCATATTTATTAATTTGAGTTCTTTTATCGTGCATATATATAAGCTGTCAAAATCTCATAATTAACATTGTAGAAAGCGGATAAACCAGACACGATGTTCACCCTTATTCAAACATTTCAGTGATTAGAACGAGAGTGTAAGAATATAAATCAAATTATTAAATTAAATTACTAAAAAATTGTGACATCCACACCAATATTGCAAAGCTTACTAATTTCAATTGAGTTTTAGATTCACCACATCATTAAAAGTAAATAATTCAATTTATATGCATGTAGTAAGATATACTCGATTAATAGTTTTGATCTTCTAAGTACATCTCTTCCTTTCATAATTAATAATTTTAATCTTTTAAACACTTCTCTTCCTGCCCACCAAGTAGATTCTATGAATTCTTAGAGGCCCTTAACACCTAAATATGATCATTAGTAATCAGGTGGGAGCATAGAATTCAACATTTTAATATACTTGAATTTAATGATAACAGGAAAGGATAATGCTGGTTGTGTAAGCAGTATAACAATTGCATTATATTATATATTTATAAATACACTGATAGTGAAGCAAAGTTATATGGAATTATAAGAACAAAAAATATTATCACTAAACTTGTGTGACTACAACCAAATGGGACTTTCACGCACTTTGGATTTAAATGATCAAGTCCATGCTTCTAAACTTCTAAAAAATTAAATGTTATCTCATATTAATACTATTTTATGCCTTAACTATACAACTCATTACATCTCTTATAAAAAATCATTATTCTGAATTTTCAAGTTTAATCAACAAGTGTTAAATAGAATATTTTGGTTTACTCAAATCATCCCATTCAAGGCTATTACAATTTATCCTTAAGTGATTCATTTTTTTTAAGCAAGAGTCTAAAGCATTATTATGAGAGCACGATCAAATTTAACATTAATACATTTATTTTTCTAAGTTCAAGGATTCACTTCTCCTAAAACCTACATATAGATTACCAAGTTGAATCTTTAAAAAATTTCAACTTTATTAATCAAGTCTCAAAGTGTTTAATATTTGTTTTTTTAATCAAAAGTAGTAGTTATAAATTGTAATGCCCTTGGACATTAACTAGAGATAACCCATCCTGACCCATCATCATACTAAGTTTATTAGGATCAAATGGGGATCTCTAATTACTGCAACTACTGAAACTAATCCTAAAGATAAGTGTAATCTCTTTATCTCAAGTATTAATTAACTTACCCCTATTCATTGGTGGCGTGATGACTTATGGAAATAACCAATGCATATGGAGTAAGATTTAAATAACGATTACATCACAATATTGAGTATAAGATAGTATATAAAATCAAAGTGCAGAAACTTAAACATTCATCCATAATATTCACCACAGAAGCTAAGTAAGTATTCATCTCAGAAAAGAAAATGAAAAATGCATCCAGAGTCATTTATTACAAACCATAATTTTAAATGTTCAAATAAAATAGTCCTCTCATCTCAACAGAAAAAGTAATAAAATAACTATTAGACTACTACTCCTCCATCTACTCTTGAAGCTCTTGACTCTCCTCAAAAGTAGGCTCTTCAAACTGCTCCAAGCCTGGCATGTCAGTTTCACATGCTAGGGCCCCAATAAAAAAAAAAAGAGAAAATCTTATATTAGATAATAAGTCTAAGTATATTTTAGGCTGATTACATTATTTTCTTTATTATTTAAGGGATATAAAAATAAATAAATATTAAAATTGAAACCAAACTATAGAACTAAAGTAAAAAGGTAGCTATAAATCAAAATAATTAATAAATCAGAGATAAAGTAATACTAAAATATAACAAGTGTGCTGAAAATAAAATGATTGAAAGTAAAATTATAAACTAAATAAAATATGAAACTAATTTATAATATATGCCACTAAATATACATCTGAATGTGCTACAGAATACGCAATATATACGCATGACCTTGATGCGACATTTCATCGCACATATCCAAGGTGTGCTCCAAATTGCACCGCTAACAAATCCTAGGTGTGTTACACATCGTGCCGCTAATGATAAATGCTTATGTGATTCATGTTATGCCAAAAACTAAAAGAATTAAATAACCAAAACACATAAAAATAGAAATTATATCTCTTTTGTTATCCATCTATTTATCATATCACATCCTTATACACATATTAAATAAAATGACATATTTTCATAAGTCTTATTTATAAGAATCATTTGATTATACACATTCAGACCTTAATTATACTTGATTCAATAAGTTTCATAACCATAACTCAAAGTTAACGTAGTTTATCATATGTTGAGAGTACACACATATAATTAGCATGTCCTAAGGAAGGTGATATCGGACACTTAAGTTATTTTACTACACTTATTCTCATGCACATTGATAGGAGACATACATCCTTTAATAGTTTATTTTATCAAACTAATGTGTCCAAACCCTAACTCATAACATACCATGGAATTGGGATGTTTGTTCTGACAAGAACTTTACTTATCAAAATACTTAAGATAAGATAGTAACTCTACAGTTCCTTGCAGGGCAAATCAACCAATTCCTTAAGTCAAATACAAATTAGAGCTAGGGTTACATATATATATATATATATATATATATATATATATACCTATCAATTTCCATATGATAGTATTATTAACATCACTAAGTTAAGTGTTAAGCAAGCCATTTGATGTTTAAGGATTTGTGAAGCAACATGAGATATAACTTGGATGCTAATTATAGACACTAAGCTTCAAGTCAAAATCAACTAAATCCATCATTTCAACTTACTACCGGAAGAATGAAGTTCAATCTAATTTTTACTAGGTTACCATTATCACAAGAGTATGTTCAATTCTTATGGCTCATGTAACATTTCTAGGGTTCTATCTCAAAGTATCATAATTAAGGCACCCTGCCTCAATATTTCAACTTAACTATAGTGCATTCAACATGTTATCCAATCTTATCCTTTAAGGATTTCTACAATATTCTAATACTTTTAATTATAAAAAATAAGATTCTAAGAATGAAATATAAATCATAATGAGTCTTAATTAGTGCAATAATACTCACAATTAATGTCTACTAAATAAATATAGAGGACATAATCAAGTATGTAAGTTCTTTTATTAAAGCTACATTTTGAAGGTTAACCCCTTATTTAATTAAATGGTTCCTTACAATTGAAATATGATTATTAACAATCAATGCCTTTTATTTAAGTTACTAAGTGACTTAAGCATATTATATACTGATTTTGAGAAGTATCATTAAGGATTGAGAGTTTACATATAAACCTTAAATTCCTATAATCAAAATAATCACATTAATGGTTTTAAGCTCTAATATATGAACTTGACTTCAAGAGCAAGATCTAATGTTATTAACTAACACCTTACTGTCGAATGAGAGTTTAGATAGTAAGTATGATAAATTTGGTTGAGAAAAATGCTTAATCTTAGCTAATTAGGGTTATGAGATAATTGAGGGTGATTAACAAATTTAGCATTTAGAAATGGAGTATTAATTTACCATTAGATTCTTTACTATTCAATGAATCTATAGGTACCAAAAATGCTAAGAGCATATTACATTTGAGGCTAATATTCACTAATCAAGGTTTGATATAATTAGTGAATAATTAGAAAAATTAATTGTACAAAAATAAATATATTATTATTAATAAAGTATAATCTTTATAATGAAGAAATAGAGATCATAAACATATAATTTGGCTAAGTAATCATCTTGATAGTCACTAATTATGCTTTTAGGTAATTATGGCAAATTATAAAAATCATCCACAAAAAGTAAAATATTATTGTAGTTTATTATTCTACACTTTTTTTTTTACCAAAATGGTATAGAAGATTATATAATTTGGATGCATATTGGCTGAAATAAATCAAACCATAGTTTCAATACAATTTTATATAGTTTGAACTTTATGTTTAATAAAAATCAAATTGCATTATATCATTTTGAATTTCGGGCTCTGTCGATTTGTCCGGGACCTAACGTGTTGGTTACTTATGGGACAGTGCGGGTCGGTCGGGACCTGATGACCCGCTACTATCGAACCATGTGGGTCATGGGCTGGTTCGATCAACATTGTTCTCCTTCATTTCTGCGAAGACTCTGACGTTGGGCTAAATTAGGGTTAGGGCTTTCTTCCAATTCCCGGGTGCTCAGACCATGCCACAGCCCAAAATTTTTTACGAAGGCACGTCTAAAACACCAAAAACCCCCTGTGGGGTTGTCGGGTTTGCGCAGACCTTACCCACTAGAGCCTACAAGCTAGAGTTTAGTGTGGCGAGCAAATTCTCCCCATAGGAATGACAAGACAGCTTCTGCTACATCTTGAAATGTTCAACATTTTAAGATGAAGAGAATCCCCAATGCAACTCGGTCTAGGACAGGCGAGATGTAAATACTATATTTTTTCAAATTAGCTTTATAATTTTTAAATTCACAATAAATTGACAAAATAAAATTATACGGTTGTTAGGAATATTCTTAGAAACTTTTTGGTAATTTATTTGAAACTTTTTAATTTTTCGTTGTTTCCAGATTATTTTATTTAATTAAGAAACATATGTTAAATATTTTGATATCAGATTGAAAATTCGACTTCGTCATTGCGCTCATCACCCCCAAATTACATATGAGTGATATTTTGGAAATTTTTGGAAGTCATCGGATTTTCCCGAATATTTTAATATATTTTAATACCCAAAAAATTATGATAATTAATTTGATCTTAAAACCAAAATCTGACTATGCTATTACATTACTCACCCCCAAAATAGTTAAGGGTCAATTTTTGGGATTTTCTGGAACTCATTTGATTATTAAATTTTGGATAATCAAATTATGTTTAAAAAAAATAAAAATAAAACACCGTTAACGATGTTAACGACATGAACGGCATATTGACAGCGCGCGTCAACAGCGCTGTCAATTTAAGTGGCGGATCCTACGACTGTCATCAACTGCCGCTCTAGCGGACGACGCAGATGGAATCTACGTCTGACGCCGTTCATAACGGTGGTAACGGCCCGTCAACGGCGCCGTTAACTGACGGGTTAGTAAAAAAATTCTAAATTTTTAAATGTAGATTTCGGCTCAACCAATTATTCAAATTGGGCGATTTTGGTGTCTATGAAATCATCTCATCAAGACCTACCTAATGGACAGCTTAATTTAAAGTTTTAGTAATTTTTATGTGACTAATTTTAGGAATGATTAAACTTTTATTTTTTGTACTTTTGAGCAAATTAAACAAAGATTTCACAAAAATTTCATCTTAATTCAATCCATAGAAACATGCTATTCATATAATAATATATATTTTCTTCATTATATGACAAAATAAACACCATCCAATCTTATCCATGCAAGATCTCTAAGGTCAAATACTCTTCATTGGATCTAACCTAATGCTTATCTTTGAAATCTACTTAATTAGAAAAAGGGCTTGACACTTACTTATCCTCTTAAGGCTCTATTATTAACTTCATCAAGCACTCAAAGTCCTTTCCATTTCTTTCTCTCATACTTCTTCCTTAAGCTAGGACACTTCATGTAACAACCCGGTGTTGTTACATTCGTAATTAACTCTAAATTTAGGAGAATTAACTCGAAATTAGAATTTTCAATTTTAGTCAATTAAAAATTAAATAAAAATATCCTCAAATGAAGCATATTAAGGGGATCCTTTCACCAAAATTTGAGGGCAATCTGAGTTTCGGATCCTCCTAAATAAAATCGGAAAGTTTAAACTTCCGGAGTCAATAAAAGATAAAATAAAACACTGATTTCAGAAATTTTTGTATATTTGAATTAAGCATAATAAGATGAATCTATGTTTTAAGTTTCGTGATTTTTCGGGCTCTGGATTAATCGTAGTGAATTTTTAAAGTTTTTTACTTAAAAATTCATATAAAACAAAATACTTGTCCAAACTCAATAATTTTTAAAAGCTTCCGTTTGTCTCATCGAGACGGTCATTTTGATACTAAGTTTGTAATTTTTGGAGTTCAATCGACTTAGATCAAGGCTCGAGAAGTTTCAGCCATTGGATTTTGATCTAACGGCTGCGATAGGACTTAATTGCTTTGCCTCTTAAGTATCTAACCCTACCCTAGCAGCCCAAATCCGAATTTTTTACTCCCTCAGCCGACTCCTCCTCTCCTCCTTGGCCGATCAAGCTCCTCCTCTCCTTCACCACGGCCGACACCTCCTCTCCTTCTCCATGGCCGGCACCTCCTCTTCTTCCTCCATGGCCGAGCCACCTCACCTCCTTCTCGGCCAAGAGCTAGCAGCAGCCTTCATCCACATGACCGAGCACAAGTAGCAGCCCTCCTTCCATGGCCGAGCACTTCTCCTCCTTCCCTTGGCCGAATCTTCCTTCATTCTCCAATGGTGGCCGAAAATCAGCATGCCCTCTTCATTTTTTTTGCCAACAATAGGTCAATTGTTGGATGGGTAACTCCTCATGCTCTCTAATGAATCTAATTTGTATTGTCATTTATGTTAAGTTAAGATAAATGAGATGTTTGTATTAGGGCTCCTCACATTGATATGCATATGTATATGTTAGCATAATCTAGATCTTGCAAATTATATAGATAGATCTACTTCCATTCAAATTATATAACTTAATCAAATTAAGTTTGCATATCATTACTAATTGCACCATCATTTTCTTGCAATTTCTTTGAAGATTAAATTTATGCATATTATATAATACATATTAAAATTAAATTGACACCACATATTCTAAGACTTGTATAATGTATAGAAGTTATATTAAAAATATTATAAGGCTTCAAAATAGCTCACTAAGAGATTGGAAGATTAGGATTTGCATTTAAAGTAAGTATATGTTAGTAGGTCTTGCACACAAAGAATTAATTAAATGACTTAGACTACTTGTCATCTTAAGTTTTTTTTTGAATAAATCATATCCTTAATTATTATTAAGCTATTATATTTCATCTTGTAGATCCCGTCTCTAACTTATTGTAGTTTAGTCTTCTTTCTTGTGAATTGGAGGATGATTTGGTTTGGTTCCATATTTGCTTAGGACCAAATAAAGTTATCAAAAGAGAGTATAATTTAGATGTTCTTTGCTTAATTATTGCAGATGTGGTAATTATCATCTCATTCCAATCAATCTCCAAGCTTCAGGTTTGGATTATTTTTAAAGGTACGTAAGTACTTAGAACTTATATTGAGTTCTATATATTAAAATATTTGTTTAGTCCTATGTTAAGTGCGTACATCACTTGCATAGTTCTTATTACTGTTTTCTTTTGTGCTTTTACTTTTCTTAAGTTGTATGTTAACCTTATAAGCTATGTTTAAGGATTTAGGTGTCTTGATTATGTCCTGAATGCTAAATTTCCATAAACTCTCATATATCCTTAATGTAACTTAAGAGATCTTAAGGGATTGATTAAGTGATTTACACTTAATATGGATCTTAGATCGCCATCAATAATTCATTTGATTTGTCATTGATTTGTAATGCAACTATAGGTCTTAAATTGATAAGGTTAGGGGTTAACACCTAATCTGTCGGATTTAGACTCAAACTCTTAATCACTTAAATAATCGACTTGATTATAAGATAAGGAACTTGACATTTTCTAATAATGCATCCAATTTGGTATTGATCTTAATCATTTGAATTAGACATGTTAAGGTTAATAATAAATTTATGTGATTGCTTGATCTGAATCTAAACTTTAGATCCCTGATTTTCTCTTAAGAAAGAAGACTAGCATAAGAAGATAATTAAAATCATATTGATTAAACAAGTGATCTAATCCTTAACAATATGCTTGATTTAGTTCCCATAATCTTAATCTAAGTGTGATCAGATGACTTAATTGTCTGATCTAATTATCCTAAACTAATTATGAACCAAAACCTAATAGATTAATATCAACATCTAGAGGAGAGATCTTGATGTTCTCTTCATAAGATCATCATGAATTATTTAAAAAGACCTAAATTCATATATCATGAGATAGGAGGCCTTGTATGAATCCTTGAGGTAGGAGTATAGAAGATCTCATCACTTTAGAGATTGATCTATTCTCCTTGTGGTAGTAATCACTTAAGACATTAGAAGAGATACATCTCCTTGTGGTAGAATCCATATTAAGTGATCCTTGATCACATTTGATTGGTGAAACCTTGTATAGGATTTACTTATTAGTTTAAGACTTGTAGTCTTGATAAATCCTTGTTCTATTAAATAGACTTGATTGAACCATGATTATTGGGTAGTGCAGTATAGTATACCCTTATTACTGGTCCCCAGTAATATTCAGGATTAGTTGAGTCACTCTAAGTGAGATTTATCTTTGTTGCTATCCTGCGGGCTTGAGCAGATATAACCTCACTTAGAGTAAATCAATCGATCCTAAGAGTGTATTAAACAGGTGCCCATTCCTTAGTTCTATTGAAGGACAGCTGCCATCGGGCAATGCCTCCTAGCGAAGATCGCTTCAATAGGTATGGCTTAAATAAAACTGAGTAAAGGGGAATCACCTTCCTTAAGACGCTAAGTATGATTGTGAGTTTAGTGACTAAATGCTTAGTTTGAGATACAAAATCATCATCGGATGGTGCCTCCTAATGAAGATCGCTTATTAGGGTGGCGTAATCAAACTAAATGTGTCCTATCTTTGCAGCATATTTAATATGTGTATACAATCACCCCGCCTACTGATATTTAAGTAAATAAGCAACTTTAACTAAATATCGATCTAGAGATTTGGAGTCAGAATCCTTTTAGCAGGATTCTGCACTGTGGAGACTTAGGATTCATTTTTGTTTCTTACTATATTCTTCATGGATTTCAGGATTTTTCATTCACAACATATAATGGCATAAGCATAAGCATAAACATGAGTTGAACTCATTCCTTTTATTGTGACACATGGTTATTAGTGATATAGTATGAGATACAAAATGTTATATACAAAGACTAGGGAATTTCAGGGTGCATCTGCATCACCATACTGACTTCCTAACTATTGTGCTTATATTGAACCGTACTACTCTTAAACCTTCAGTGATAGTTCTGTGATATACTGTGGTATAACATATTTGGGAGCATTGTTTCAGTGGCATATAGTGCAGCTTATAGCATCCTTCTCAGCATTTGACATTCCTTTCACATTGATGTATGAGCATCTAGTATTTTTATTTACTTTCAGTATTTAGTTTTGATGCAGTTTTACCTTGCTTAGTCTTTACAGTTTCAGTTATTTAACGTCTTTACAGTTTTTTCGCACTTTTACTTTACTTTGCTTCCATTTTGTACAGCTTATACTTTCAATTATTTACAGTATTATGCAGTTTGATTTCTGTCTTACTCATATGTTGAATAACACCTTCCTAAATGCAATTATAAGATATTTTATAGTTTCATTGAGCTTAGACATTCTAAGTCTAATATTATGTTTCCTTTGTTGGCTTGGCCCTGTCATATATGTACATATGGCAGTATCAGGTGTTAGCTCAGACCTTGTACTTGGGGTGTGCTGGTGATAGAAGGTCAGGTGAGGTTGATACTCTGCAAGAAAGGAGACCTTGCTCAGTTAGTAAAAATTCATGTTGTTCTAATTCAATTAAATGTAATAAAGAAGTTTCTTTCTTGTTATTATGCATTTTCTATATTGTATACGAATAAATGGATGTGGATATTATTGAATGCCTTTTTCCTTAGTTTCTGTACTGCTTTACTTATGTTTCTGTCTAATACTATGCTCCCCTTCAGATTAATGCCATGGATAAGTTGTCTATTATATGCGGTATTAGTGACAACCACCACTTGATCGTAGTTGAGTTAGTGTTACTCGACGATGGTCAAGGGGCGGTCGTTACACTTCATCCTACACTTTCTCAAAAACTAAAGAAGCATCAAGAGGACTTCAAGTTCCCATCAAGATAATAAGAACTCTAACAAAATCATCATCATCTTCCAATCTATCCTTATTCCCATAGTGAACAAGCATATTATAAAGGTACACCTTTTCCTTATATTTTTTAATTAAATTTTAAGACTTAAGTGATGAATTAGATTAGATTTAAATCATTTTATAAAGTAGATATAGATTAATAATATGACATGAGAAAGTTATAAATCATGTCTAAACTCAAGAGAAATAATGAGTTTTTCTTGATTATTTATGTTCATGCTATGGATTAAGATAATGATATATATATATATATATATATATATATAATTTAAGTTTATATGTTCAAGCTATTATTTAAATTAATGTTTGGATTTAAATTCATCTGCAAAATCATATCTTACATAAATATCTCACATAAATATGAGTTTCATATATTCAAGTTCTTACTTAAATTAATGTTTATACTTATTCTCATATTTAAATAAGATTTGAAAAATAACATCTTATGTTAAGATGAAAATTTATATTACTGGGAACTTTAGATTTACTTCCATAAGAATGAATATTGTATTTTTAATTTTTATTTAAATTAATATTTAAATTTATTCACATCTTATGTTTGGATTAAAATTATTCAATTAGTATTTCTATTTGGTGATTAGTTTCACTAATCACCTTTTTACCTAATTAACCACTTAGCCTCAAATATTGATAATATCACAACTTAGTCAAATCATATCCAAATATAGTGATCCAATAAACTATTTTGATCAAAAAAATGTAAGGAATAGTAATCTACAATAAAACTTTAATTTATGGTATTAAATTTTTTAATTTAGCCTAATTACTTTAAAAATAGATTAGTGAATATTAGACTCATTAATTATCCAAAATTTGAATTTTAAATTTTTGATGACTCACAAAATAGAGGAGAATACATTGGCATAGTCAAAATAATTTTTTTATAATTAATTTTACTAATCACTCACTAATCATCCAATAATGAGCTTAAATAATAAATTAAGCTCATTAGCCTTATGACTTAGCCAAATTGAGTGTTCTTAGTGTCTATCTTCATATTAGATTATAAAAAAATATTTGATATTAACAAAATTTAATTTGGAACCCTAATCCTTAAAATCACTTTTTGGACCCCTTTAAGAGGGGCATTTTGGCCAAATATCAAATTAAGTAAATTTTAATAATTTAAATCTATTCTTTATCTTTTAAATTAGTAAATTAATGATTCAAAATAAGCTTAAGAAAATTTAGAATATTTTCTTATTTTAAAAATTTTAATTACTAAATTTAGTGCTTATAAACATAAGGTTATATTAATAAATATAAAATTATGTTAAATTATAAAATTTTAAATTAATGAATTAAATTATTATCTGACAAATCATCATTTGATTATATTTTTATCAAAATAATGAGGTACGTAGATCTACTTATAAGTTTTATTTTATCATACCTACTTTGAGTCATTTTCATTTGAATCTTGTTTATACTTTCTGATATGCTTACCGCTTATTAATTTGCAAAAGTATTATCATAAAGCATTTAATAAAAAGATGAAATGTATTATATTAATGTGGTGTTTATCTTGTAGGATGGAAAGTAACATTGAGAATCTATACAGGTTGGGCCTGCTGGTAGCCCCTTATAGTCATATGGAGAGATTTAGCCCTTTTTAGGAAATGAGCAAATCCAGATGAAAGATACACTATCAGTTCCTAATTATGAATAAGCTATCGATAGAAAGCAAGAAAGCTTCCTAAATATTATACTTATGGGTTTACCCATTTGGGCTCAAGGGTCTCCGAACTCGACATTATGTTGCAAATGCTTATGATAAAATTTATTTTATATTTTTATTATGTTTTGAATACAAGACTAATATACAGGGTAATCATTAATTACATTGGCAAGATCCTTACTTTCTTATATGTGATGCAAATTTTCATTATATCACTCTTATATTGATATATGTCTACTATAGGATGCTAAAATATAACACTTATAAGAATGGTCTACGTATTCCTGCTTGATTGACATCATTTGAAAATTTTCAGGTTTTGACAATTAAGAATATTTTCTTGAATTTTAAGGTTAAAGTTAAAGCTTTGAAGAAGGGGCCGATCGCCCAGTCGTTCTGATTGGGCGCCTGTCAGTCACCATGCGAGTGTCGTGCCCCTGATGATACGTCATCCCCACGCATGCCCTATGGCACGCGGGCGACATGAGGGCGTGCGTGGGAAGGGGGAGGAGAGAGAAAGTGAGGGGCAATTAGAAATAATTAATTTCAAATAAAAGTTTGGCATTTTTTCATCGTTTGATCTCCAAAATTAATGAAACTTCACCCATAGATGTATTTCGATGAGACAAACACACTTGAGCTACAATTTATCGATTTTGAGATATATTTTATTTTATATTAATTTTCAAATTTTAAAACTTCAAAAATGAATTACGGTTAATTTAGAGCTCCAAATTTGATGAAATTTTTTGTGTAAATTTTTTCTAATAATCTTAATCAAACGACACTAAAATTATTGAATTTGGACTTGTATTAATTTTCTTAATTTACTGAATTTAAATAATTTAAAAATTAATTAATGAGTATACATTATCTAGATCGCTCATAAACTTGAGTATTACGATAATAAAATTATACTCTATCCAACGGTATTTTGGGTTTGGCCTAATTTTAAAGTTGTCCAAAATAATAATTTTTGAGTCAGATTTAATCATAATTGTCATTGTAACGACTTGAGTTACCTAAATGGTTTCCATATCCCAAAAATTTATTTATAAGAAAATAACAATTGTAATAATATTGTGCACTGGATAATAAAATATTCAATTAAATAAAAACTTTTTATTGTTCAATAGCTTCAAACAATTTTATATATGTAAATTATGATTAGTTAAAGTTTAAAGGATTGTTTGGTGCATTAAAGTACGGAGTCAAAATCATAGATTTTAGCATCATTTAAGGTGAAACTATGAAATCATGATATTGACTACAATTTGAATTTAAGAATAGATTTTAAGGAATATTTAAGTGAATTTAAAGCTTATTTTTAGGTTTTAAAGAATATTTAAGTTAGGTAACAATATATAGCTTCAAATGCCTTTATTATTTTGTTTGATGAGTTTAATTTTTCTAAACCTTATTTAACCTTAGTTGTAATATAAATCCTCAAAATTCTCTATACTATTTCTAGGGTTTTATAAAAATTTGATCATCTAAGGGTTAATATATTCCCATAACACGTTAAGGGTTAGAGGTGTTTTAATGGATATTCTTTTAAT
Source organism: Gastrodia elata (assembly GCA_016760335.1). Lineage (NCBI taxonomy): Eukaryota > Viridiplantae > Streptophyta > Magnoliopsida > Asparagales > Orchidaceae > Gastrodia > Gastrodia elata. The sequence continues at coordinate 13,226,106 of CM028673.1, forward strand.
CTTTATATCAAACCTATAAATTTAACTTCCTAGCTTAAGGTTTTTTTCCAAATATAATAATTAAAATTTTTGAGTCGTTTTGATTATTACATTAATTTGTCAACTATGATTTTTGCATTATGATTCAAATTAATATTTTTTCCAAATATAATAATTAAAATTTTTGAGTCAAAATGTAATACTCAATTACAACTATCAGGTGTACAACCTCATGGATTATGTTAAGAAAATAAAGGTAAAAAAAGTAAATTTGACAAATTCAATTAGTAAGAAAATTATGACATCCTATTTTTTCATTTTTAACATCATAAGAGTACGTAATTAAAATTACATGTAGTAATTGAGAAACTCAATTAAAAGAATGTTATTCCAATAAATAGCTTCTTTTCAGTATAAGTTTGCATAGATTTTTAGCGCCTAAAAATGGTTGTTACCATTCAAGTAGGAGTACATATAATCTAACGTTCTAATGCACATGTAGTTAATAATATAAGAAAAGTGTAGTAAAAGTAGTGCAAGTGATATAATAAAAACTAAAGAAAGTAGCTGAACTAGCAATGCCTTGGTGAAGAGCAACTAGATGAAGCATACACGAGTAATTGTTATACATACAAATATTTATAAATGCACTCATAGTGAAGTTAAGCTATTATAGAACAATAAACCAAAAAAAATTTATCACCAATGTTCTATGGCCACAACTGAATAAAACTTGCACCAAATGTCTATTAAGACATCTTGATCACATGCTACTACTAAGAAGGTGTATAAGTACCAATTAGTAATTATTTACGTTAAACTGTTGGTGAGCCATAAACCAACATATGACATCAGGTTCTTCCTAGTGGTCACAATCTATCCTTATTTCTTAATCTGTGATGATAATACTACCTATGCTGGTTTACATTATAATACTAATATCTTAGAGTCCCACCCAACTTAATGATACTTGACTCAAAGATTACTCCTTATGAATGTATAAAATTACACATCCATAGTTCTTCACATGGTGAGTCCTAATTAATAAGTCACTAGCCCCCTCCTAGTTGATACAACTTCTCTCTATTTTTTTATTTTGACTTACAGTACCACATGTGTTAGTTCCCTATAATTTTTATTCTATAAAGATCTCACCAACCACATTGGTTACAAGTACTCAAAATAGTATTTTATAACCTAAGTATACATATACACATTATTTTCATAGCAAAGTAATCAAGAAATGAATGTGTTTTTTAATCTTAAATATGCCCAAGCAGAGATCTAACGCCACTGTGTAATTGTGCTAAACTCCTCATATTTCTTCTAATACATTAAATGAGGCACAATTATTTTATTTTTGAGATGCATACATAGTCAAACTTTTGTTAGGGAAATAAACAGTAACAACAATGAATACTTAGAATTACTAAATTTACAAACCCCAACCCAAAAGTGAAACTAAAATCAATAATGACCAATTATTGCACAAATATTTAAATATTATGAATTAATTAAGTTATAATAAGTTGTGTATTAACTTATTACTAATATTGACTTAAGATTCAAATTCTCCTTCTAAGATTCACCGAACCAAATAAAGAAAATTCTACTTTTAAGAGAACATCATTTTCTAAAAGTCTTACTAAGAGTATGGATTCATAAATATTAGAGAAAAAATCACTAGAAAGTCTAATTGAATAGTGCTTCTCCATATATAGAGACCAAGGGTCCATCAAGAAAAAAACATTTTGATAGGGGTAACTATACCTTTGGATTTAAATGATCAAGTCAATACGTCTACCTTCTTTATAATTAAATACTATCACCTATTAATACTATATAAGACATTAAAATGTTCAAGTTTGATTACTAAGTGATCAATAACATTTTTGGTTTTCTTAAAATTATCCCATTCAAGACCACTGCAATTTTTAGGGGTTTCATTCTCTCAAAGGAAGCGTTTAAGTCATCTAATTAGATAATGATCAAAATGTAGCATTAATAAATAAATTTTGCTAATAGGCAATGAATCATTCCTCCTTTAATATATTTAAATAGATTACCAAATGAATCTTAGTAAATTCTAAGTTTATAGATACAATCTCAAGAAGCCTAATATTTATTCAATTTTAATCTTTAGTTTAGTTTTTATAAAAAGCATATGTAAATAAGACATTAAATAAAATCTTAAGGGTGATAATGCTAAGACTAATTAATACAAGCCTAGGGAATTAAAATGATCATTTGCTTACCAAGTTTCAACAACAACTTTTTATAACAAATGTGTTGAAACTTAGAGTTGGAGGATCCTCAAGTTGATTAGGCCAAGGGTCTGATTCTATAAACATTCAAGATATTTTGAATTCTTAAGATCAAGCATGAATTAAAAGAGTTTTATATTAGACAACCAAATTTTTTCTCAAGCTAAATCTCTATAGTAAAAGCTTATACAATTAATCAAAATATATATTTTTTTTCGAATGAAACATTATAGACTCGTTGTGAGATGATCTGTAATATTATTTTGTGGAGCTATTGCTTGTTTTTTCGGTATGCATTTTAAGAAAATAAATATTTCTTCCATAAAGTGCATGTTGCTATGGCGATGATTGTCTTACTACTTGCATAGACTTTACTATATTTGTAAATATAATGATATTAATAATACTTACGAATTGATGCTATGGTTGAGTTAGATTAGAAGGCAGTTGAGTTGCTATGTATAGAGAGTGCTAAGCTAACACATTTAAAGAAAGTTTGGCAATGCTTGATTAATGGAGTTATATAATAAAGAGTCTAGTGATACCTTGATTAGATGTTTCTAATGAAACGTGAGCTCAATAGCGACAAATAAATGTTGTTCTCTTAAGGATCCTTAACCCAATAGCATGCAAAAAAAAAAAAAAAAATGACAAGTAACATGAACAAAAGAACTCTTACACATTTCTTTTTTCAGCATATTTCCCAATAATAATGTTATTAAACTTTAGATATTACCTGCTACATTAATTGCCCACTTTTGCTTTTACTTAGATATATTTTTTCCATTATTACTACTAAATATATACATTTTCCCTTTTTCTTTTACAATATTTGCTTTACAAAACATACTTAGATAAAGAAAAAAACCAAAAAGTAAATTCTTGGTTAGGGTGCTGTCCCTCGCAGAACCTTCCCCGAACCTCCATCATGGAAGTCGCTCTTCCCAATCTTCACAAAGAACAATGACAACTTCAAGCTCACGTTACAGCCTTCAGAGGAAGGCCCCCTCATTTTCGAGAAAAACGAATTTGACGTCGGCACACAGCTATGGAGCTCCTTCTTAATTGGGTATGCTTTGGAAAGAAGCACTCCTATCCTGCCCTCTCAGTGGACATGAGGAAAAGCTGGAAGCTCAATGGTACATTAAAACTCCTCACAATGGACGAAGGTTTTAATTTATTGCTGTTTTCTTGCTCTGAAGAACCTTATCGGGTTCTTGAGGGTGGACCGCACTCCTTTTCAGATGTCCCTTCCTTTTTCGGCTTATGGGATCCCTTTTGTAATGACCTTAGTTATTTATGATGAATATCTAATTTATGTTGTATACCCACGTTTCTGTTTCAGTTAAAAGTTCCAGCAAAAATCTGTTTTTTCCGTTATATCTGTAACATACTTTATAAAAAAATGGGGGGTGTTTCCTCTAATTCTCCATTATAAGCATGATTTCCATTTGTTTAAGCCGTAATCAAAGGACCCTCGATCCTCCCTCCATTGACGCAGAGAGGAAATCACGCACGCTCCAGAACCGTCGGTTTCCAGAAACCGACGCACACTTCGATTTTCCTCTTACCATTCTCGTAACAGATGGAAGAAACTCTCGCCTTCCACGCCTTCTTCTGTAGGCAATGAAGGCTACGGTTACCATCTGAAGAACCAGTCGCACGGCAATTTAGTGCAGACCTTTCCCGTTCTGCTCGTAGACACACTATGTCTTCCGTTCGGGCGTTTCCTGAAAGCTTTATTTAGAGCCACCGAGCATAATCAACTGCTTCACGAAAGCCGCAAAGCCCTAAGAAGCCGCTACCCTCTTTGTAATTTGAGGGGTGAGAATTCAAAAATAAAATCATATTTTTAATCGAAGATTATTTTAATTATCTTAATTTTCTGATTAAATAAGTACGCTAAAATATTCATGATCATTCCAAATTTTTAGAAATTGCTCCAAACATAATTTGGAAACTAATGTAAAGGTTTTCAAGCTGATTAGGTTGATAATCAAATATTAACAACTTTAGGTTTTAATCATTGAAAATAATTTTCTAGTTGCTAAAATTTTGCATATCTTCAACAAAGACAGATTTTTTTCTCAATCAAGTCATATAATAAAAAAGATTATAACTCCATAAATATGAATTTCATACTTTAGAGGCGGAAAGTTAAGGATTTTCCCCAAAACTTCATCAATTGCATTGGAGCTTGTATAAATCATACAAAGAATTCAATAGTCATAAGGAGAGGTCTTTGTGATTATTTCATTTCCTCTAATAGTATTAGGCAAGATTGTCTGCCTTCCCACATAATATTTGCAATTTGTTATGGATGGTTTACTCTCTCTCTTAATAAGGACCTGTCATAAGGTTTTTATTTGCCTTACAATGTGCTAACTTTTCTTGTTCTCATCTCCTATTTGCGGGTGATCTTTTGTGCTTTGGCGTAGGTTCAAAGGATAAAGTTTCCTCTTTCCTAAGATTTATAGAGGATTTCAAAATTTGCTCGTGTCTAAAAATCAATTTTGCTATCTCAAGTATTATTTTTTTCCAAAACAGTGGCCAATTCCTTCATTCTTATGGAGAGGTCAATGCTTCGAAACCTTACATTGCCCTTTTCTTACTTGGAACTGCTTGTTTCCACGTAATATGGAGTTTTCTTCCCTTTTGGGAAAAAATTGTAGATTCTCACTGGTTTGAGCAAAAAATTCTTCTCCCTAATTAATCAGTTGCAACTGCTTAAATTTTTTGTTTTGAATCTCTTAATATATTGGGCTAGAGGAGTTCATATCCCTGCAACTACTATTAAGTAAAGTAATACCGTAACTAGTCGTTTTCTATATGGTGGGTTAGACAAAAAGAAGCTTCACCTCATAAGCTGAAACAAAACAACCATTTTGAAGAAATACGAGGAGGGATGGGTATCCTCCATGCAGCCATGCTTCAAAAATCTTGCAAACTGGCAAAAAATATTAATCTGAAGTCAAACTCAAGATTGGGCTTGTGGTGGAACTGAATGCCATGGGATCCAGGAGGCTATTTCGACTCTGCTCCCCTTACTAGAGGGATTTCACCTATTGGCCGCACGACTATGTTAGAATCTAATATCAATGACACTGTTACCTCTGTCTCTATCTCAAGCAAAACTTACTATTATCGGCAAGCAAAATCCTGTTGGCTAGTATACTTGAGTTTGGCACAAGTCGTTTCAAACTTAAATTTGCAATCTGTTTATGGAGATGCAATCATTCAGGGCTAAAAACAGTGTATAAACTAAGGAAAGTTGACTTTAATTTCAAAACACTTGCCATCTTTGCCATGAGGTGCAGGAAACAGCGGAACAATTATATTTCGGCTGTAGTTTCTCTCCTTTGAAAATCTTTAAATTGCTAAACATTATGGCAAATCTGCTCTTTCCTCCCTCTATGCTTCAGTTCCTGGAAATGGTTGCCGCCATTCAAATAGCAAAAAAAAAAAGAATCTCATATTGATTGGAATTGCTGCACATAGCATTTGGAAAGAATGAAACATTAAGGTTTTTAAGTACCAAATTTGCTGCAACACAACTATCAAAAACAAAGCTCTTTCTATCTACAATCAGATTTCATGAGGAAACCAGGAAAAGCAAGATGATGTGGTTAAATCCTGCTCAGTTTAGAATGATTAGTGAAGGATTATTTATTTTTCTATGCCCTTATTTCTCGGCTGCTTACGCTGTTCTTTTTTCTATATGGGCTGATGATCGACTGCTTTATTTAGGATTTTTTAGTCTTAAAAATCTGGCTGCTATCTGATAATTCGAACCCTTGAAAGGATATTTGCTTGCTGCTATTATTGATCATCCACACGGCTGTAGGGTGTGTTTTTGTTGAATATTAATTCTATCTTCGGATTGGAGAAATAATTTTTTTCTCAGCGCGGATGTCCTCTTATTGCAGCAGAATTGAAGCTGCGCTAGAAACTTACATGTGGTGGCAAACCAGAAGATTTTAAATTTCATTTCTTCTTTAGCAGTTATCCTTAAGAAAATGCTGGAAGCTTTAAGATTTGTGGGGCGATTTTCTAGACTTTGTCTTGGATTTAATTTTAATAATTTTGGTATTTTTTCTGTTATATTATGCAAGGTTGTGTTGAAAGAAGGCCCACGGGCCATGGGTTTTCTTAATATCCAAGTTCCTTTAAGCTGGTTGCTTGCAGCTTTTAGTTCTGTTGGACCTGCATCTGGGCTGTTCTCGTTTGTGCAGAGCTGCTAGCCGTCAATTTTATCTGTTTGTGGCTCTAAATGCTAGGCGGATATCTGATCCTACAGGAGGTAGTGTAAATCATCCTATATAATCCTTTTGATGTATATGGATGATATGTTGATTGTAGGATCATACATGGAGGAGATTAAGATGTTGAAAGTGCAAATGTCAAAAGAATTTGATTTGAAGAACTTGAGGCCAACAAAGCAGAGTCTAGGAATGAGAATCAACAGAAATAGAAGTGCAAAAATTCTGAAATTGTCTCACAAGGAATATGCTGAAAAAGGTGCTTAACATGTTCAACATGAGCGAGGCAAAACTAGTGGGCACTCCCATAGCAAGTCATTTTAACCTATCATAAGGTCAAATGTCAAATACTGAAGAGGAGCAGGAGCACATGAAGAAGGTTCCTTATGCTTCAGTGATTGGGAGCTTGATGTACGCGATGATATGCACAAGACTAAATATTGCACATGCAGTGAGAGTGGTCAGCAGATTCATGGGCAACCTAGGAAAGCACCATTGGGAAGCGGCCAAGTGGATCTTGAGATATTTGATGGGTACAACAGACAAAGCACTATGCTTGGGTAAGTTTAATATTACACTACAAGGATTTGTAGATTTAGACCGTGCAAGAGACATTAATAGCTGAAGGAGCATTACTAGATATGTGTTCACACTAGGAAGTGCAACGGTGAGCTGAATGTCCAGGATACAAAATATTATTTCTTTATCAACAACGGAGGCTGAGTATATTGCCATCATAAAGGCGATTAAGGAAATGATTTTGTTAAAGAACTTTATGGCATAATTAGGCAAGTAACAGGAGGATTTGAAGCTCTACAATGATTGTATGAGAGAAATTCATCTTGCAAAGATTGTTACATTTCATGCTATGATGAGGCATATACAAATTTGATACTATTTCATTCGGACACTGTTGGAGGACGGTCTACAGGAGCTAGAGAAGATTCACACTTCAAGGAATCCATCGGATATGTTCACGAAGACAGTGACAGTGGAAAAACTGAAGCTATTTGCAGCTTCAATTGGCATTGGAATGTGATGAAAGGCACTGTGAGCCACACCATATCCTTTGAGAAAGGATAGACCTTCAATGAAGAAATCTAGGTATGAAGATGATTTGATCGCAATCAGTCTCAAAGTTGGAGATTATTATGTTGTGGAGACTGATTGGATCACCAATGATGACCTCAACGATGTCTTGGTGGGCTTCAGGACGTGGTATCACTTTTGGGACAACCAATTAGGAGCTCGAACGCACCTCAGCACAAAGCAACAGAGAGGCGGGTACTCAGGCACGCCTCAGCGCAAGGTAACATAGAGGCAAACGCCCAGGCGCAGCCAATGCCTGCGTTAATTCTGAACTTGTTTAGAGTTGTTTGAGGGCCAATTTTGGAAATTATAAAAGGGAAGGTCATGGTTTAAACTATGTATGAACTTCATTTCAGCTCTTGGATGCGTGAGAGTGTGTGACAGCTTGAAGAATCCCTAGCCATAGAGTGGTAGATCTTGAAGGGATCGAATGAAAGAAGGTTGGAAGATTTTTCAAGGAGTTATCTTCTTCATCTATTGATCAAGCCAAGGTCCCCTGTAATTCTGTACCTTAATATTTCATATATTGGATTTATTGTGGTGATATGGTTCTGTTATTTTTTTCGTTATTGGGTTTTCCTTATAAATCTTGGTGTGTTCTTCTGAGATTGTGTGTGCATTTTTTTTTTGTTCCTTTGTGTGATTGAATCTTGGATATTGCTCTACTAACATTCTATTGTTCCAACCTCGATAGCTCGATATTTCTGCATTTCATATATATTAGCATAACAATTATAATTAATATTCACTAGTTAAAATCATGATTATAAATCAATTAAAACCAATAAATTACCTACGAAAAAGAGTTGGGGTTCTAATGAGAATGCCAATACATTTTTCAAATTTTTTCAAGAGTGACAAAGCTTTAATAAATATACAAATTATCAGAATGGGGAGTTTTAAACACAAGTTTAAGGCTATCAGTCTAGTCTATCATTATCTTAGATATGAAACAATTCGTATCTTTTGATAAATTGAGCCTTAGCTTTTAAATTTTACGAACAACAAAATTTGGTCCTTATAAAACTCAATATGATGCAATCATAGACTTACTGCTAATCAAATTCTTATCAACCATAAACAGTTTTATATATTTATATATATATATATATATATATATATAAAAGAACGTACACTAATTGTAAATCAAATTTTTTACGTGCGAAGTGTCGTGCCTTTTTTACGTGCAAAACAGGAGAAATTACGATTTTGCTGTATTTACACGAACGTGGTTTATCAAATTTTAAGGTATTTGTTGGCATTGTGGCTTTATCCATATATTAGTTGTTACCTATTTTGTTTTGTACTGTAGAGATAATTTAGTTGAATGTTTTGTAATCAAATTATTTTCTTAACGAAAATTATATTGTAGAAATAATTTACTTGCATTTTATAGCTTCTTAGAAGTGCACCACAACGGCTGAGCCCCCGGCAGCAAGGCGCTACAGTGCGCTGCAGCAACTGAGCGCCCGAGAGCAGGCCGCTCAGCAAACCACAACGAACGAGCGCCCGAGAGGCGGGCGCTACGGTGCTATAATTTGGTTTGTAAGGCGCTACAGCGTAGCTCCCGCCGCCCAATTAGCCCAGTTTTGTGCTGCCTGTTAAGGTCAATAGGCAGAAAATTGAAAAACTTATTGACCTCCATTGGTTTTGGGCGATGGCTGCTCCATTGCAAGGAAAAAGAAAGACTCTTAGAGTTTGTATAAGGGATTGTAAATCCTAAACCTTTGTAATCTCCTTTCAATAGTGAAATTATTTTTGCTATCATTCCTGTGGATATAAGTGTTATCACCGAACCACGTAAATCATTTTGTTTATGCTGAGATTGATTTCATATGAATGTTTCTTGCTTTATTTAGTTTATTCAACATTTGAAGCTTTTGTTACGCATTGATTTGAAACCCTAACACCCGGCCAAGAGATCCAACAAGTGGTATCAAAGAGAGGTTACTTTGTTTGTTCTTGAGTGCTAGGATTTGTTTGGAGCTGTGCATTATTTTTTGTTTGAGCTTTTCTTAAAGCAAGAAGAAAAGCATGGCAGATAGAAGAGAAGGCGATTGCAACTTTGTCGTTATCTATGGTGGAGAGATCCCTCCACCAAGTTGTTACACATCCAATGAAGATTGATGTTATCAAATTTGATAGGAATAATAGCTTCGGTATGTGGCGGTGGGAGGTGACATATGCACTATGGGAATTGATCCTTGAAGATGTTCTTGATGGCAAAAAAAAAATAGAAAAAATTTCAGAGAGGCAATGGAACAAGATGAACCGTAGTGCATGCGGCTTGATCCCAAATTACTTGACTTAAGAGATCAATATGTTGTGATGATGGAGACATTGGCATGAAAATTATAAAAATTTGTAGAGGGCAAGTACTTGACAAAGAGTGTGGAGAACCGACTCCACATGAAAAGGCCGCTCTATCAGTTTTAGATGGGAAAGGGTATTTTCATAGATGAGCACCTTAATGAGCTCACCTGAACAATATTATGCTTAGCCAATCTTAAAATGTATTTAGACTGTTTAGTCTAACCAAGTTTTCTATTTCTTGGCTTTGCCCTATCACATTTAAATGTCAATATGTGATAGATCAGATGCATTTGAAGGCAAGTGGAGTTAGACCAAGTGCTAAAAATTAACTGCTTCCGCTTATCTTATACTAAAAATATATAGCTTAATATAATTACAAGTGAGCTTTTATTTCTTTCCTTCATTTAAGTTTACTGTTGGTTTATAATTAATAATGTTTACTTTACTTTTATTACACTTGTGTTGAAGCTTAGTTTATATTTAAATTCTTGTGATGAATGAATGGATGAATATAATGAATGAATGGATGATTATAAATGTAGAAAAATGAATATTAACTAAGTCATTAGTTGCATATCTACTTAGGATGTTAATTGGAATTAGTTGTATATTGCATTACTTATAGAATTGGAAATTGGTTTCTTATTAAGTTGAGAAGCTTTTCTTTATTTACATGTATGTAATGAATGCTTGTGGATTGAGTATACTTTATGATAGATAATTATTACACATGTGATTTTCTTCCATTTAAACTTGTAAAATTGTAAATGAGCAATCCCATGTAACAGATTGAACTCTATTTTAGAATTAAAAATAAGCAATCTCATGTAACGGATTAACTATACTTTAGAATTATAAATGAGCAATCCTATGTAATGGATTGAACTCTATATTATAATTAGAACTAAACAATCCTATGTAATGGACTGTTACATATTAATTTAGGTTGTTCTTTCTTTCAAATTATAACTTCCATTGGAATGGAAGTCTTGTATGTCTACTTTGCAGGTGTTCTTTAACCATTTACAAAGGAAACTCTGCTGAAATTTTTAAGAATTTTAGGACTTAGAATAATTTGGCAAAAGTTGTAGACTATAATTCACATATTAAATACTTATTAAATATCTAGAATTTCTTTGTTGAGCATTGCATAAATTTGTCGTTCTTACAGTTGAGCATTGCATAAAGTTGAGCATTACATAAAATTCTTTGTTGAATAATATCAAAGTTTAGCTAAAATTGAGCATTGCATAAAATTATTTATTGAAATTAAAATTGAAACTTTGTCATTCTTAAAGTTCTCAAAACCTACTATGTTCCTTAAATGTATTGATATGCCAATGGCTAAGTAATAGAATCTTAAATGTTGTATTAAATAGGTATACCTTAATAACCAAATGGCATGAAACCTAAGTCTTTTAGAATTATAATTAAGTGCTAATCTCATTAGTTTGATTTAGAATTTGATTGATATTAATTACCTTTTATTCTATGTTATCTTTTCATTTATATGCCTTCATGATATTAGAATGAATGTTAGAGAACTTTACATTTTGGACACCTTGATGGATCTAACTTGACATTAAACTACAATTGAACATAAGAACCTTGATAACTTGATAAAGTAGATGATACTTAATCTAAACTTAAAGTTGACATCAATAATATACTAATAACACATTGATTTGTCATTGACCTATAAATTAACCTTAGTCTTAATGGTAGAAAGGTTAGGGGTTAAACCGTAACTTATTTTGATTAAGATCTAAATCTTAATCACTTAATTAATTAACTTGATTGTAAGATAATTCAATTGACATCATTCCAATAATGCATATGATTTGATATTAATCTTAAATCATTGAATTAGAAATGCTAAGAATAATATTGAATATTTGTGATTGAATCATCTGAATCTAAACTTTAGATCTTTGATTTTCTCTATATAAGACTATTAGCATAGAATAGATAATAAAATTATAATAATTTATGAAATATTCTAACTCTAATAAGATCCTTGATTTCCATCCCATGATTGTATAATAGAAAAGGTCAGATGAATGGTAATCATCTGATCTGATCACTTCAATCCAAAACTAATAAGAAAACCTTGAATGTTAGTTTAAGAAGTAAAAAAGTGAGATCTTAAGGGTCTTGCTTTAGGATCATTCTTGTAATATTTAAAGACCTTAATTATTAATACATTGAGGTAATAGAACTTTTGAAACTTACTGAGGTAGGAACTTAGATGACCCTTCATAACCTTAGAAGTTGAACTTGATACCTTGTGGTATGAATAACCTAAAGCAGATAGAATGAGACTTTGTAGTGCCCCACCCCTTAATCCACAAGATTAAGCTAAGGGGTTGTGTGTCACTCTACCTAACCCTTCACTTATCATTGGATTAGGATAAAATCTACAATCCACCTAATAAGGGAAGGAGTAAGCATAGAATCAAACATTCAGTCACTTAATAAGAATTCACACAAAGTGCGGAAGCGATTTATGATAAGAAATATCCAAGCATTATAGTATAAATATAATAAAATACAACTCAAAATATAAGCATATAATAATCCCAATACGCAGTCACAAGTACCTGTATTATTATTACAACATTAAAGTTTAAACAAATAGAAGAGAAGGCACGCTCATCCTCACAGGTAAAGTAAATGGCTAGATATCCTTAGGTGCAAACTGCTGCTCCTCCTTTAAGTAAGGCTCCTCCACAGGTATTGCAACCTCAGCCTGCTCTAAATTTGACATTGTCGGTTTCACAATATAGGGCCCCAGCCAAGAAAAGAAAAATCTTATGTTAGAAAATTGTTTAAGTACATTTTAAGTTGATAAACTTTTATGTGTTTTGCAATACCACCATTTTACCATTCCTAAGCAATAACCATATAAGTATAGGAGCAACTAGCAATGCCAAAAAGGAAGGAGAAGCTATAAACAATCATTTATAACTTAAACAAAAGAGAGGCTAAGACATGCCTCAAATGCAAGCTAAACAAGGTAAGGTATATGAATATAAATAATTAAATAAGTACTGAAAGAATATACTACATCCTAAATATGCTGGTGATCAAGAGATATATATAAATAAAAATATCATTAACTCAGCAGTGATGCATATAATAGCCAGCAAAATTCTAACATCCTAAAATATATATATAAGCAGAATAAATAAATAACTGACCTGAATAGAAATGCTTAAAACGTAAACAAAACATCATGACTGCATATATATAAATATCCGTATAATAACTACCATATAGAACAAGAGGCTAATCTAGCCCACCGATATCAAGGATCTTAGCACCAGTATGGCTAAGGCACCAATGGTGTACCCCATAGTGTCATACGAGGCTTAGGTAATCAGTACACAACAAAACAATAGAAGATAAGGTCTTCCCCCTAGTGTCAACAAGGAGACTAGGCACTCAGAAGACAATACTGAGAGGTAGCTCAAACACATACAATTATTATCTTTAATTAATCACTTTAATATTTTCATAAGGAATTTAAGGAGTCTCCATATTTTGCTAACATTTTATTTATGCATCAAAGATCTTATATGATATACTCAAGGAATTAAGGCATAAAAATACAAAGAATGCATAGCAATAATCATCAAATAAGTAATGGACTCTACTAAATATGGTGATATCATTTATTTTTTAATTCATCCATTATAACCATTCCAACTTACACAAGTTCAGGATCACCATTTTCCTACTATCGAGTGTAACTTAAAAACTTATCCTTATAAGTTAAAAAGGATTAGAACTAATCAAGTTCTAATCTAGTTCAATCAAATGATGATTATGAGTTGAATTAATAAATCATACGTCCTAATTTTGGTGAATTTAGACATTCTATCTAAGATCTGATCAAGATCTTCTAAACCTATAGATTATGGATTAAACACTATGAGATTTAGGTTTAATCACATAATCTAAAAGGATAAGACCTAAGTTCTAGGTTTTATTCTAATAGTGATCTAATAAGCAAGGTAAATCCTATTAAGTAATCAAGCTTAATAGGATGAATCTCCTATCTTAAACTAGAGTTAAAAGATAAAATAATCAAAATGGGTTGTAAAAGAAAAGAAAAAGTCTAGAAACTAATAAAACCAAGGCTTCACCCATTGAGTAACCTATTTACTAAATGAATGAATTCTAACATATGATCTAATCCTAATCTCAGGAGTAGTCCTAATGTGAGGTGTAGTATTTAAGACTTAGGAAAAATTCTGGGATCTGACCTAATGGTTGATTTTACTCACTTAAATGTCACTAATACAATTATAACATTGGTTTTAGATTTTTGAAAGGTTAATTAAGGGTACTTAATCTAATCTTAGGGCAAAATAGTCATTTTGCCCCTACTTAAGAGTCCAAAAAGTTAACTTTTGACTTAAGGGTCAAAACTAAATTTTTTAATTCCAAATAATTCCTTACTGTATAACTTGAAGATAGACAGTAAGTACACTCAATTTGGATAAGAAACGGGTCCTATAGGTTCAAACTAAGGGTTTTGACTTAAGGGTATTTCTGAAATTTCACTCTATTGAACCCTAACTTTATATGCAGTTTATTGTTGGTGGTTGTTCCAAGGGCAGTTTGATAATTCCGGGTCAGTCAACGGGTGGTAAAAACCGAACTTTTCTGTTTGAAGTCCAATTTTAGCAAACTCAGTTTCTATAGCTTTCCTATAATATACTGAGTATGCTGATAATGAGTAAACCCAATTTGGACCTCAAATGGTCAAGTTATGACCTAACTAAGGTTGTGAGTATTTTAGTTATTTTCAATATTTTTAGGGTTCAGATCCTAAATATTATTCAATTTATTGATGACATTAAAATTCTAAACTAGTTAGCATCTTGAATTTTTGAATTTAGAGTTTATTTGACCAAGTTATGGTCATTTGAATTCTAGGGGCCACTTTGGTCAATTTTCCCTAAAGTCAATTAGGAATTCGAGAGTTGACTTTTTGTTCTGATGTCCAAATGGGAAAACTAATACTACTACAGTGATGAGGCCGCTCTCTTGAGTATTTTAAGACCCATATTGACTATATTTGGTCAACTAGGTCAAAAGTTATGGGGTCCTGAAGATGTTCTAAAATGCTACATCATCATACGTACCTGAAATTAATATTTACACTATCCCATTTGATTCCTTTTATTTTTCTGAGTATTTTGATACCTATATTGATTATGTTTGGATCATCCTACAAAAAGTTATTAAACTTTTAAGTTTTACTATTCAAAAATATAATTTGTATTACTTTTACTATTCATTTATTCAATTTGTATTAATTTACTGTTCATTTCTAAAGTTCAAATGTATTTTTTCTGTATTTAATAATTAGTTAATTATATGTGATTAATTATCATTAATTATTAATCAATTAATAATTAATCTATTTATATAAGTATTTATTGGTTAATTTAATCACCCTTAATCTGTGTTTAATTAATACTAAACTTTAATTAGTCTTATTATTTAATCAATTCATATTTAAGATATTATTATGTTACTGTTATAGGTTAATCAGTCCTATTACTTAATTAATCTAATCTAATCATTATTAGAACATTAATATTTCTGTAAGATATTAATCAAAGAAGTTTTAATTAGGTTTAATTAATTACTAATTATACTTACTTATTATTAATATAATATTACTTAATAAACATTAATAATTTATTATTTACTGTTTTAGGATTAATTAAATCTATACTAATTATTGATTAACCTAATTTAATCAACTAATTAATCCTAATTACTTTAATTTAGGAATATAATATTAATATATCTAAAATTATACTAATTAATTACATAGTTACTAATTTAATTATCTTATTATTAATAATTATGTAGTTATTATTATTCTAACTCTTCTGCAGGAATTGATGGCGGTGGGACCCACTGAAGACACATGGCAAGTTCTGGGTGGCTACGGGACTGCGGGTGGGACCCGCAGTCAAGATCGAGAGACGGCTAACACGGCTCCGGGCCCACCACGGCCACGCGGCGCCACGGGCGCGTGACACGCACGAAGGCGGGCCCCACGCGCTGACGCCAACCCGGCCCACTGCACGCGGAGGCGACACGCCAGCCTGGTCCGCTCGGGATCTGCGCGGGTCGGGTCAGACCCGACCCGACCCACTGCCGCTTCGTCTTTCTCGCCCGAAGACCCCGAGGGCCCGTGCCTAGGGCACGGCGAACAACATCCTTCCCGTCGGTGCCTCGCGCCGGCCCGCATGTCGCCGGAAAGGTCTCGTCGAGACCATTCGCTTGGTGGCCGGACCGAGCTGGAGATGGACTGGGTTGAACGCAAACGCGAAACCTAGACCTACGACTCGGCGAACACATTTTAATGGCTTTCACTGTCGACCGTTCCCAAAATTTAACCGATCGATCTATCGACCGATCAATCAGGTTTAACACTAGCCTAATCTAAGTAGTGGAATAATCATACGGACAATTATCATTGACATCGGGAGTAGATCGGGGGTATGGACAAGTACCTGAAATGGACGGAGGAGGACTTAGGGTTTGTCGAGGTTCAATCTACGGCTCCCGCAGCGTTTCGTTCGTGCCCGGATGACGGGTCTCACATGTGGCTAGGACCTTAAGGGCGCACGACGGAGGCTACGAGGTCACTGCAAGCGGTGGTGGGCAGTGGCCGCGGCGGGCGACGCGTGGAGAAACCGTGGAGGTTTCGAGGACGAAGGCCTTCAGCCGTTCGATCCTTCTGATCGAACGGCTCTGAATGATCCGAAGGATCAGACGGCGCGAGCAGATGGCGTGCATGTGAGTGGATGGCGCGGAGGGATCTTGACGACGCCGTTTGAGAAATAATAATAAAAAATAAAAATAAAAAATAATTAAATGAATAATAACTTAATTAAATAAATTATAAATAAAGTCCAAATATAAATTAGCCCAAAAAATTCTAAAATACCCACCCATAGCTAATTAAGGGGTGAGGAACGCAACAGCGAAGTCGGATTTTTGATCTGACTAGTATTTTATTTCCTCGATTTGCGGGGTATTTAAATAATATTAAAATATTCGTCGAAATTTCGACGACTCTCGATTGACACGAAAACTTCACTCATAGCTAATTTGGGAGCAATGAGCGCAATGGCGATGTCCGTTTTCCAATCTGAGGTCAATTTAAATAGGTCAAATTTTTGAGGATTTCCAAAATTTTTAGAAATCAGGATTCGATCCATTTGACTCCTTATTTGGACTAGGTCTTAGAGGTTGAGTCCAATTGACCTAATTAGCACTTATAATTAGTCTTAAGACTAAGATTAGTCATAATCAATTAAGGTAACAACTTGGGTTGTTACAGACTTACTCCCTGCTGTAGAAATCAATATTGAGTGATCCTTTGATCACATCCTTGGGGCCTTGTGTAGGACACACCTAGTTAGAGTAAGGATTAATAGTTTTGATAAATCCTTGTTAATCAAATAGAGTTGTCTGAACCCAGATTATTGGTTGGTGTAGTATGGTATACTCATAGTACTATATTACTTCAGTAGTATTCAGGATTAGTTGATTCACTCCAATGTGGACTTATGACCAGGTGCTATCCCATGGGATTAAACGAATACAGTCCCGTTAGAATAAATCTTCCAAGACTAAGAGTGTTATAGATAGGGACTCATTCCTTAGTTTGATTAAAATACAAATCGCCATCAGGTGATGCCTCCTAGCGAAGAACGCTTCAATAGGTGTGGCTTAAACAAACTAAGTAATTCGAGTCACCTTCTTTAGGACACTGAGTGTGATTGTGAGTTGAGTATCTTAATAACTTATCTTGAGATACAAATTGTCATCGGGTGATACCTCCTATCGAAGATCGCTTCGTTAGGGTGGCTTAATCAAACTAAGTGTTAAGAACCACCTTTCTTGCAAATGTGCTAAATATGTGTATACAATCATCCCATCTAATAATTTTTAAATAAATTCTCAACTTTAACCAATTATCAAATTAAAATTTAGAAGTTAGAATCCTTTTAGCAGGATTCTGCATGATGGAGACCTTAAATTTATTATCAAATTCTAGCATTTTTCTGGATTTGTTTCACGTAAATAAAAGCATGAGCATGAGCATAAGCATGATGACATATGAGTATCAGTGATAATTTATGGGTTACGGAATGTTGCATACATTGACTGGGGAATTTCAGGATGCATCGGCATTGCAGTTCCCGGCTGGATGTATGTGGTCGTTGGATCATATGGCTCATAGCAGTTCAATGATATTTCAATTGCATACCAGTGGTATACAGTATTGTGGCATATTTAGATGCATAGTTTCAGTGACATACAATATAGTTTTACATATGATTACTCAGTTTCAGATTCAGTACTGTTTTAGTTCATTTTCAGTATTTCAGTTTATAGTTCAGCTTTACTTTACTTTACTTCAGTTTTGTACAGTTTTATATAGTTTAATGATTTCAGTTATCTTTACAGTATTTTTGCAAATTTAATCATATTATGTAAATGTTAAATGAATAACTAGAACTGTTTAGATTAGTTTCGATGTGTTAGACTTATTGTCTAACACGAGGTACTTTTGGGATCCGGCAATTTGCTAGATCCTGAGCAGTATATTGAGCAAGGTCAGGAGGACACCCAAGAGATTCAGGAGGAGCCCATGGAGCATTAGTAGACTCTTCTTCAGTTTTATTTTCTGCTTAGTATTTTCAATTCAGTACTTAGTTTTATGTCCATTTCAGTAAATGTTTGTAATAATTCTAGATGTATTTTCTTTTCTTTTTTGAGATAAACATTTTCATGCAGCTTCTGTGATGAATGTTTCTGGATGTTTGCTTTAAGCTTCTGCACTCTGTTATATACTACTTATACTTAGTATTGTGATATGATTAGTATACTAGAAATACTGATATCTTATATATATATTAGATTCCTATTGTATTATAAATCTAATGTATGTATTTATCTAATACTTAAGATAATGATACTACTTTTATCTTAAGTATTAGCTCTCAACCCTCCTCGAGGTTGAGTTAGCAGCCCTTCAAATGGGCTTAGTTTTCAGCTATATTGGGGAGACGGGTTGTTCCTCCCCGAGTGGCGTACCATCTGTCGCCGAACTTAATTATGACTATTTCATTTGCACACGGCGACGGAGCGGGGTGCTACACCTACTTCCACTACAACTTCTCAAACTGAACAAATGCAAAATTTGATGGATCTAATAAAGGTGATGATAGAAGCACAAACACATGCAGCAGAAAGGATGGCTTCATCCTGCAACCTTTCCCAACCTTTTCCAGTTTCATCCCAAATCTGCCCAACTCCTCCTCAAGCTTCTCCTCCTATTATTCCTGTACTTCCCTTGGCTCCACAGCCATCCTCAGGTTTTATTGTCGATACCTACCTTCTGACCTTTCTTCGTTTGAACCCTCCAACCTTCAATGGTTCAGTTTCCTAATTCGAAGCCATTGATTGGCTGAAGGCCATTGAAAATACACTAGCCAGTATTAAGTGTCCAGAGAGTGAATGCCTCTGTCTTACGACCTATCTATTCCACGGAGAAGCCGAGTACTGGTGGGATAGTGAGTTGAAATCTCACTTCTCTTAAGTGCAGATGGAAGACATCCCTTGGGATGAATTCGAACAAGTGTTCCGTGAGGAATTTATTTCTCCTTCTGCCCAACAATCATAGAAAATGATTTCATGCAACTTGTCCAAGGAAATCATTCAGTGCATGACTATGAGATGGAGTTCCGTAAACTCTCTTGCTTTGCTCCAAATCTAGTCCATACTAAAGTGGCTAGGTGCACTAGATTCCTTTCTGTTCTTAAAGATTCTGTTAAAACTCATTTGATGTCTCAACATCATGACAGTTTTCCTAAGATTTTGGAAGGTGCTCATATGGTAGAGTACCATCAAAACTAAATGGATTTGAGGAAGCACTCCCATCCTCAACCTTCCAGATCAGAACCCTTTAAAAGGAACCATTGTCATGGTCCAAAAGTCCTCCAGCTTACTTCTAGCCAAATCCCAAATCAAAATCCTAGCCAGAACCCCAGACAAAACTAGCAAGGAAGACCAGGAGCAGTATGTAATAGACCCCATCTATATGGGAAGTGCTACCACACCGGTGGTAGGTGTTACATATGCAGAAAATCAATTATAAACATTGGGACTATCGAGCAAATTGGACTGTGGACAACATAAAGATCAACCACCAAGGTTCTGTTCAAAATCCAATTCCTATAAATTCTCAAGCATCAGCATTTGCCTTGATGCCTCCCCCTACTGGTGGAAGTGGTCAGCACCAAAAGGGAGTACCACCATCTTCCTCCAAGCAAGGCCGTTACAGTAGGAAGGACAAGGGAAAGTCCACTGCTCAACGACCTGCTGTACCAAGGGTATATGCTCTGTCTTCTTCAGCTGCCCCATATGACAATAGTGTGGTTACCGGTACATTCTAAATTTAATTTCCTATTTTCTGTTTTTATTTTCTTCTGCAATTTTAATTTCAGTATTTTCCTGCTTTAATTTTCATTAGTGTAATTAGAGTTTATTTTCTCTGCTATAGGAACTTTAATTATTAAAAACTAGTTCTGTGATACTCTCTTTGACACTGGTGTTAGTCACTCTTTAATGTCTATGAGTTGTGCCTCTTCTTTAAATCTTCAACATTTCAGCCTAGGCAATCCCTCGGTAGTTCAAATGCCATTAGGTGTTGAGATGTGTGCTAATGAGTTCTGTTTTGTAGACATCCCAATTAATAACCAATTCTTCCAATCCAAACTTATTGTTATGTCCATTACAAATTTCAATATAATTTTAGGAATAGATTGGTTAAGTAAGTTTAATGCCATAATAGATTACTTTCATAAACGAGTTTCACTTAAGGTTGGAAAGAAACTTGAAGTGTTTATAGGAAAACTTGGCTTGACTGCATCCTTAATCAATGCAATGGAAGCCAAGCACCTCGTTAGTAAAGGTTGTTATGCAATTCTAGTAACTTTAATCAATGAAGAGAAGCAAGTAAGTAGTTCAGAAGAGACTATCATTGTTAGAGAGTTCCTGGATGTGTTCCCTGAAGACTTGACTGGACTACCTCCTCTGCGAGAGGTAGGGTTTTTTATTGAACTTGTCCTTGGAACTCAACCTAAGTCTAAGGCTCCTTTTAAAATGGCTCTGAAGGAATTGCAAGAGCTTAGAGAGCCATTGCAAGAGTTGTTAGAGAAAGGATTCGTTCGCCCTAGTATGTCACCTTGGGGAGCTCCTATCCTATTCATCAAGAAGAAGGATGGTTCAATGCGGATGTGTATAGACTACCGTGAGTTTAACAAAGTGACTGTGAAGAATAATTTTCCTCTTCCTAATTGATTATTTGTTTGACCAATTTGCCGGAGTGAAGATCTTCTCCAAGATTGACTTAAGATCATGTTATTATCAGATTAGAGTTAAGGATGAAGATATTTCCAAGACTGCATTCAGGACCAGATATGGGCATTTTGAGTTTCTAGTCATGTTTTTTGGACTGACAAATGCTCCTTTCATCTTCATGGACCTGATGCAGCGTATCCTTAAGTCGTATCTCGATGAGTTTGTCATTATATTCATTGACAACATCCTTATCTACTCGAAGTCAGCTGCTGAGCATGAAGAGCATCTTCGTACCGTTCTAGAATTATTAAGAGAGAATAAACTTTTTGCTAAGTTTTATAAGTGCAAGTTTTGGCTCAAGTTCGTGGCATTTATGGGTCACGTGATTGATGCTGAAGGCATTAGAGTAGATCAAAAGATAATCCAAGCTGTTCAACAGTGGGTTCAACCTAAATCTGTAATAGAGATCCGGAGCTTCTTAGGACTCGCTGGTTATTACAGAAGGTTCGTTCTTGGATTCTCTCTAATTGCTTCATTGTTAACTCAGTTAACTAGAAACGACATTCCATTCATCTGGAGCACAGCTTGTGAAGAATCATTTTAGAAGTTGAAATAGTTATTAACTTCTGCTCCTGCTCTAGTATTACCTCGAGAGGGTAAGGATTTTCAGGTTTATACTGATGCCTCCAAGGTAGGACTTGGTTGTGTTCTGATGCAAGATCGCCGCATTATAGCCTATGCCTCTAGACAGCTTAAGCCCAATGAGAAGAATTATCTTGTACATGACCTTGAACTTGCAGTAGTTTTTATGATGAACAGAGATGTTACTTTTGATGAAGAGTTTTTCTTGAGATTGAGGAGTTCTTATCTGGTGGAGGGTAATATTAAAACTCCCATAAGCATGTAGAGTTTGATGCCACCTCATTTGTTCCATAGAGTTCCTTACATCACATTGAGGACACTCCTATAGATGAAGACCATATTAGTGATGATGAAGAACAAACTGACATTAATGGTGAGGCTCTAGTTTAGGAGTCAATTGCAAGAGATTGACCCAGAAGAAATGCAACTCAACAGCTAGCCTATCTCAAAGACTACGTCACATATGCACTATCTGTAATGGAAGATGAGGTTCTCTCTTATTACAAAGAAGTGGTGACATGCTTAGAAGAAAATTTATGGAAGCATGCAATGGATGAAGAGATTGAGTCTCTTCATAAAAATGAGGTATAAAGGTTGGAGAAACTCCCTCTAAGAAGAAGAGCTATTGGTTGCAAGTGGCTGTATGAAAGGAAAGAAGGATCTCTAGAAGCTGATGTGCGCTACAAAGCTATACTGGTGGCCAAGGGCGTTGCTTAGGCGAAAGGGATTAGCTATGATGAAGCATTTTCCCCAGTAGTCAAACACTCATCGATTTATGTGCTTCTAGCTTTGGTGGCATAGTTTGATTTTCTGCTTGAGCAACTTGATGTTAAAATATCATTCTTGTACGAAGAAATAATAGAAGAGATCTTTATAGCATAGCCCCCAAGATAGATTGAGCCAAGAAAAGGATACTTGGTCTACAAACTGAGAAAATCTCTTTATGGGCTAAAATAATCACCAAGACAATGGTACAAGAAGTTTGATCAATTTATGAAAAATGAGGAGTACCAAAGAAGACAATTTGACCATTGTGTGTATTTCAAGAGGCTGCCTCAAGGTAACTTCATTTACTTGTGTATATTGACGACATGCTGGTGGCTACTTCAGATCAGTCTGAGCTGGATCATATGAAAGATCAATTGTCGAAAAATTTTGAAATGAAAAACTTGGGAGAGGCCAAGAAGATATTGGGAATGGAAATCTGTAAGGATGGAAAGGTGGGAAAGATTTGGCTTACCCAAAATGGGTATTTGGAGAAAGTGCTGAGGAGGTTCAAAATTGATGACTCTATAAAGTCAATGAGTATACCTCTAGCACCTCACTTTTGCTTAACTGCATTACAATATCAAAAGATAGATTTTGAAAAAGAAGAAATGCACTCAGTGCCATATGTTAATGCAGTTGGAAGCTTGATGTATGACATGATTTGCACTAGATCATATTTGGCTCAAACAATTATAGTTGTGAGCTAGATTTTGCACAATCTAGAGAAAGATCATTGACAAGTAGTGATGGGAATATTTTGGTACCTGAAAGGTACAATTGGTGTTGGCATGTTATTTCAAAAGCAACTTACAATAGCTGACTTATGCATTGAATACATAATTTCCGACTATGCCTGAGATTTGGATCGAAGCGATCAATGACTGGTTATGTATTCACTTTAGCAGGAGATCTAGTAGGATGGAGATCAACTCTACTGTATATAGTTGTCTTGTCTATGATAGAAGCATAATACATGACAGTCACTGTAACATTCAAGGAAGCTATTTGGATGAGAGGCTTGCTGAAAGATTTGGGTGCGAAGCGAAAGGAGGTAGTAGTTCACTGTGATAGCCAAAGCGCTATATTCTTAGCAACTAATCTGTTCTATCATGCTCACACAAAGCACATTGATGTTCAACTCTATTTTGTTAGAGATGTCATTGAAGAAGGTGAGATCTTACTAAAGAAGATTGACACTAAAAATAATTATGTAGATATATTGACAAAAGTGCTCACGATTCAAAAATTCACCCATGCAAAACCTTGGTGAATTTGGAGAAGCATCTATAAGTTTTTCATTTGTTGGAATTATGGACAGCTTGATTCCTTTGGGAGGAGAATACGTAGGCAACCAAGTTAGTGCAATCGCATTAATCAAGAGCATATGGGATTCAGCTCTCATGTAGAGCACATGAGATCTGAGGTGGAGATTGTTGATTGAAGATCTACACGGAGGGGCGCCACAGCGCGCTACAGTGCGCCACAACGGCCGAGCGCTACTGTGCATCTCAACTGCCGAGCACCCGAGAGGCGGGCGCTACACTGCGTTGTGGCGCCTGTGGCCCAGTCAGCCCACTTTTAAGCTGCCTATATATATATATATATATATATATATATATATATATATATATATATATATATATATATATTATTAACCCGTTTTTAGGGTCAAGAGGCAGAAAATCAAAAAACATATCAACCTCCATTGATTTTGAGTGGTGGTTGTTCTATTGCAAGGAAGAAGAATGCTCTTAGAGTTTGTATAAGGGTTTGTAAACCCTAAAACTTTTGTAATCTGCTCTCAATAGTGAAATTACTTTTGTTCCCCTTCCCATGAATGTAGGTATTAGTACCGAACCATGTAAATTGTTTTGTTTGTGCTGAGATTGCTTGCATGTGAATGTTTTTTGCTTTATTTAGTTTTACTCAACATTTGAAACTTTTGTTCTGCATTGATTTGAAACCCTAACCCTAACACCCGATCAAGAGATCCCAACAGATAAATCTCTTAAAAGTAAATTATTAAGATGCTATGAAGACTAAGCAAATTCATTTAGCAAACACCTCTTGAACCCACCACAAAGAATAAACTAAGCCTAACATAGGAGCATTGTGGAGATACTATCTAGAGGGGTTGGCTTGAGAAATAACTTTAAAATTGAAGTTGAAAAACTGTCTAAAATAATTAACAATGACACTAGCAATAAAGATACTATTCGACCCATTTTTTTATAAGATTTTTTGTGCGAGAGCTTGGTGACTGTGAGATACACCATTTTTAGGTTTACGATGAAGGGTTTGTGAAACTTTAATTGTAATATCTCCTCCGCATAGTGAAATTCTTCTTCCTCTCTTTCCGTAAGCGTAGATGCTTACCGCCGAATCACATAAATTTTTTGTGTTATGATTATACTACAGATAATTGTTTTTGCTTCGTATTTGATTTTCAACAAGAATAGTCGAAAGCATAGTGTTTAGAGATTACAGTAGTCAATGACTACATTTTCGATTTTTAAAGTCATTTGAAAAATAGGATTAGTTAATGGTGGTGGAATTTCAATTGCAATCACTTTATTAAGTGGCCATTTTAGGCTTTGTGCAGAAAGTTTTAAATAGTGATCCGTTAACTAATTACTGCAATATACCTTCTTAATATGCTAGTTTGATTTCTATACATCTCAAAATGATTGCAAATATATATATTTATACTACTGTTTAATTAATATGTATATAAGGAATATGCAACAGTTACAAAAGCATCATGTTAAGCACTTAACTAATGTTGATGGCTTCAAATCTGCAGCTGATTTTTCTCGTTCTCTCCTCTAATGTTGATGGCTTCCTTATGAATTCCTTATGAAAACAGCAAAAATTATTCAAAAGCATACAAATATAATACAGGAATTAGTTCTATGTATTTGTCTGTGTGTGTGAAGTCCATCGATATTTTATCTAGCTTTTTTATCACAACTCTCTTATATCTGTATAACTTCTATAATAAATTTGGGGCATCATATTATTTTTATTTGCCCTTTGCTTACATAGCCGATAGCCCTTTTAATTAAGGCTGGTTGGCATAATATATGAGAAATTTTATGGTGATTTTATTATAGTGTTTTTTTAGTACAGTGTAATCAAATTATTTTATTATTTTTTATGATTTTACTTCAATGATATTTTGAATAAATTAGGGAGGTAAGCTTATCCCTTAAATTTATTATATATTTTTTAGGTTTTTGTTTGAATGAAATCTAACAAATTATTCGTCTTATTCGTTCGATTCGTTCGAACAAAAAATTTACTATTGCTCGTTTGTTCACCGGAAATCGTTCAGTTGCTCTGTTTGAAACCCAGCAGGCTCTTTTTCCTCTACTTTAGTTAAACATAAGTTCTCAAAGAAGTGTTGTCCAATTATAGTAAAGCATAACAACAGAAGCATTAATAACCAATACTGTGAGGAAGTGTTATATGTGTTTGGTTTTAATTAAAATATGTGAAAATTTTTACAGTGTAATTCAATTTTGCGCTTGTATTTAAGGGGGGTGGCATGATATAGTAACTCCCGAATAGAGCGTAGCTTGCAATTATGTTGTATTGGCAGAGAAGCCGAATGAACAAGACACAAGAAGCAAGAGGAGCTCCGCCGACAGAGCTGCTGCGACTTGAAATCTCCTTCTCTGGCAACGAATCGTCGAATCATCCGTTCGTCCGATCGAACGAATCGTCGGTTGAACGATCGAATCGTTCGGTCAAACGACCGAATCGATTCGCTCGAACGAATCATATTTGTTTCGTTTGAGAAATATAAATTTCAAAAAAAAAAACCAAATTTTTTTAGAGTAATCTTACTCTTAATCTACTCAAAACACCACAGTTTTGATTACTTCATTCCAAACAAGAAAATCTTAAATTTTTTGAAAAATTATCAAACAATAGTAAAGTAATTTTGATTACAGTATAATTTGAGTATACTGTAATCTGATTGCACTGTAATCAGATTACTTTACACTAAAATTTCTAAGAGTTTCTCATGCCAAAGAGTCCATTAATAAAAAAATTGTCAAGGTAGCAGCAATTACTATTGTGAAAAATCTAAGGCTTATTTAAAAAAGTCCTTTAGGTTTTAATTATGCTGAGTAAATTGAAAATTCAATGAAGGTTCTCCTTACAAAAAATTTGTAGTGAATTTTATTCCACTATTGGGAGATAGTTCTGGTTATAAAAAATCATATTTTTGTGAATTAGTTGCCTAAGATTTTTATATTTAGTTTACTTTTATGTTTCGTGTATGAATTTGGCATTTTAATTTTTAATTGTAGTGCTTGATGCACACACTTGCTAGTATGGTATTTGTTAACAAGTTATTGATTGTGATTTGACATAATGACTTACAACTATAATTAAGCTACAAATGAGCATGATTCAAGTTGGGCTAATCTCATTCTAATCTTTTATCAATAGACATACCCAAGCATCTCTAAAGAGAGATCAAAGGAAATTAAATTAAATGTTTTGGTGCCTGAGATGATTTAAAGGATGAAAATAATGTTGTAATTTTTAAGTAAGTTTTAGAAGAATTTGTAATAAGGAAAGATCATGACATTACTTTTTACTTTTAAATGATTTGTTTTTATATTATTGCTTCGTATTAAGCTGATTTTCGTTTTTATATTGCTTAGATGTTTTCATATAATTATGATGATTTGTCACTTGTCAAACCTTAATGAGTTTTGATAAAGTGCCTAACACTCATGCTTTTGCAATTTCCACCATTTGAGAAAAATATGATTTTTTGACATTGATCATATCTTGAGAATATCTCTTCTGTAAGATCATACTCACTAGTACGGGAATACTAATTGGCTTTAAGGGTTTTGCATTATCTAAGAAAATGCCATTATTTGCTCTCGATTAGATTTTGATTAATATCTCTTTTGCAAAACTCATACACATAAGCGTTTGTGTTTCATGGACAAGATAGATTTATGGAATATTAATTGATTGTCTATTTAGCAAGGATGTTCTTCTCATGTATACATTTATTTATTATACATTCCTTATATTTCTCACTAAAATTTTATTTTTTATGTTTCCTTTCATTGCATCACCATTTATTTAATTATAACTTGTCGTATTCTAAAATGGTATTAGACATTTTATAGCTAACATCGATGTTAGATGTTATTTTCCCAATTGATTTGAGGTACACAACCTTGACGGTTGTGGGAATGAACAAGAGCATGCATTCCTTTAGGAGTTGTAGGAGGAGCAGGTGGCGGCATGACCGCTAGAGCAGGAGCTCTGCTACTCAATGGTTGGGGTGGAAAGCTTGATCTCTTCTAGAACAGACAATGGAGACTCCATCTATCATCTTCTCATAGGGACTGGTGAAGAAACAATGGCCTTTTCTGTGACAAGTGAGCAAATGTTTCCCTAATGGTAACATTTATCATAGGGATGAGGATGTTTGCACACCGAGGCCTCCACCGGTGTAACGATCCCAATATCGGATAGGAGATTAATCCATCATTGGGATGTTACTGTAGCACCCAATACTCAATTTGAAGAAAACTAATCAAATATAAATGCTAGTTAGCCAAGTCTCTTTATGAGCAAATGTTAAGTTAAATTAAAATTGCAAAGAATAGCAATAGAAGATACATGTTAAGGAGATACATGAAAACACAACATTGCAAGTATAAATAATATAAGCAATTATTATAATTCACTTATTCATTCCAAGCAATTGAAAAATAAGTAATCACAACACAGATAGACACGGATAGGTAAGAATAACTTAAGTAGTTTAAATTTAATTAATACAAGCCTTTTAAAAGTAAGAGTAAAAGAAAGTAAGTCACTCTCTCACTTGTAATAAAATGCAAGTAAACATTTAAATTAAGCGGAAGCAAAGTACTTTATAAGCTCTTCATGCACTTGGACCTACATTATCTGTATTAGAGAGCTCTTGATCTATTATATTTTGGTATTTAAATATGATATGACAAAGCCAATAAAAGAAAATTTTAATTAGACTAAACAGTCTAAGCACATTTTAAGAATGGCTACATTTTAAGTTGATAGGATATCACTAGCATAATTTATAATTTAAACTAAGAAGCGGAGCTATAAAAGTTGTCAAGTATGGAAAAAGGAAGTAAACATAACTGTAAGGAAGATAATATGAAATAAATTGAATAAAAATACTCACTTGTATATATGTCCTAACTTGCATCCAAAAATGGTGAGTGAAAAACATTATAAAAGGCTGAAAACTACTATGTGCACTTAAAGTAAATGAAATGGAAGTAATACATGTTCAATAAAATTTATACTAAGTAAGCAAATAAAAAAATAGTGAAGCACTAAATGAAATTAAGCAACATACACTGTATTTAAATGAATTGTAAGTAAGCAAAACACAATACTAGAAATAGAGAGTATAAAGTATAGAAAGTAAGGAAGTATCTTAGACTCTTGGTCTAAGACAAACATAGCCTAGGACTATGAAATTAATTATAACTAAATAATTATGAAGAGGTCTTACAATAAATAAGATTGTAAAAGAACTCTTATATTATTAATTGAAGTTATATTTAGAAGCTATCTCATTCTGTGGCAGTAATCAATAGAATGAGATGAAGAGTTAAGCACGTCTGCCTAACTAGATACAGTGGGGGGTCGAACATTCACATTTACCCTCTCTAAAATATGAAGCCTATTATAAGTGTTATCTTTCTTGTTCAAATTTTCATAAGGCATTCCCCATAAAGACTTATGAAACTTTTATTTATGCACAATCATCTTGTATGAATGTTCAAGAAAAAAGGCTCAAAGCTAAGCAAGCATTCAATAAATTTCAATAATTGTAAACTATGTGATATACTTTTGTTATCTAAATATTAATGATCTACTTAATGATTGGAGCTAATTGAGCTCCCAATTGACTTATAGATATTGATCTTTAAGTCAATTATTTTTAATAATAGAAGAAAGATAAGTTTATAAAATAGTATTTTCATGTAAATGAGGTTTATCCTATACTAGTCCTAAACTAATTAAATCAAATAGATTATTGATTAAAATTTAAGGAAGCTACTAAGGAAGAGTAATATTTATAGTTTACTAACCTAAAGGAAATTTTATTAGCTTCATCTAGTTAGCTCACAAATTAGAAAATATCAAATCAATTTAATCATAAAGTTATTTATGATTAATTGATGTTGAGTATTTAAAAGTAAGGAAAGAAGTATATAATATCTTACAAGTAATAATTTATTTGTAGTTGTAGGAAATTAGAAATCTAATAGCTTATTTAAAGTATGAAAGGGAGCTATTGTCCTCTAGCTTAATCAATAGAGAACTAATTTGGAAGGTTAAAGACTATGGAGATATATGCTAAGCATCTAAGTGATTGTTTGAGCACTAGCCTTATCATTAGTTCTTTCAAAGAACTTTAACTTAGTAATTGAAAGTGTTAAGCTAATTTGATAACAAAAGAAATTAAAAGATTCTTAATTAAATCTTACATGTAGCTAAAGGAGAAGTAAAACATGCAAAACATAAGAATGAAATTCCAATTCTAATAATTTTGGCATGAACTCTATTGTATTTTCTCAAAATAAACACATAGGACATTACAATACAAGTCTTCCATTCATTTGGAAGAGTAATTGGATAGATCAATAATATAAAGCTAACTTAAGTCAATCCATTGCATAGGATTGCTTATTCCAATTTAATACTAGCACGAGATAAGAAATTGAAACTACATTCTAATATATAAATAAAATATCTACCAAATGAAATAAGACATGAAATTCTCAACTTACAAAAAGATAATATGAAAGAACATTTCCTTAAATAACTATTATTAATTTAGATTATGATAACATATACTAATTCCAGTAAAGTTCCAACATAATTAATTATAAGTAGCTTTAAAATTCTAGATACATCAATTATGACTATGCATTCAAGTTATTTATTCTAAGTTCCAAATGAAATATCCATAAAATAAAGGATTCAAATTCAACATATGTTATGCAGTTTTCTATTCAATTTACTCATACAATTATTCTTCATATGAAATAATCAGTTATAGAAGTTCTTAACATCTCCAATTCACAATTTATATTGATATAAGAACTAGCAATAGGGATTGGAATAAACTAGTTAGAAAGAATACATGTATTTCATTCAATTAAATCCAATCCTAAGCAATTCTACCATGGGAGAAATTCAGCTTGAATGTACATTTAACAATTATAATAATCACATTTATGAAAATATAAGATTTAAATATACAAATTTAGACTATATGGGAGATAATGAATGAAATAAGTTTACTATACTATGGTTCACACATCCTAAAATAAGCATTTATGAAAAATAAAAAACTAATATTCAAACTTAAATTAAAGAGCTAAATACCTAAAATGATCCAATGTTGTCCAAATAATATGTTATACATGACAATATGATCCTTATGCCCCAAGAAGTAAAATGACACTAACTACATTAAATTTGGACAATATTTAATTTTCTAAGGTTTGGAGGGGTCATAATTGGGGTTAAAATGTTATTAAGAGATTTCGAATTTAAAACCTAAATTTGATCTCAAATTATTGTTCCTCACATTTTTGTGAGTGAAATAGACTAATTAAATGTCCAATTTGGACATCAAATAATCCAAATATGTCACATATAAGTTTGGGATTTATTTGAAATTAATTAATAAATCTAAAATAGTGATTAGTTAAAGTTATCATCTAAATAGAAATTAAATGTCATATTATTAATCTACATATTTTTGCGATCAAAACGATAAATAATTTGCGTATTTTGAGCATATATTAATGAAATTATTAAGAAAAGTAAAATCTGCAAACTATATAATCATTTACAATTAATTCAGCTAATTTATCAAATAATAGAAAAAAAAAAGGCAGAGCACGGAATTTTATGGCGCAGAATTCCATAGCATTAAAAATGTTGGCATTGAAATTTATAACACAGAAATTCTCAATTAATGAAATTCGGAGTGGCACAGAAAAACAGAGAGACACGTGTCACTCTCAGGAGTCGACAAGTGTCGCTCTAAGAATAAACGCTGTTATTTATTTTGGGGCGGTCGAATCGAGATGGACCAATCCGATCCAATTTAATCAACTGGATCGAGCATCAGACCCCTTCATACCCGACAACAGAGGCTTAAAGATCTAGAGTTTCGAATCCCAAATCTGTTCAGCGCCTCTCTCGAGCCAATCCGCATACAAATGATGAAGTATCGGCATGGCCAACACGCTGGGTCCTAGGTCATTGCCAATCATCGACTTTAACGTCAGTGGAGACGAGGCCCTAACTTACGGATTAGGGTTCTATCGATAGGAACCGAAACCCTAATCACTCAGGGTCGATTCGAGCTCAACTGAGTTCGATCGACTCTCTTTATCGTGATTTCCAAATTCTTATAAGAGATAGGAGAACGTCTAAATGATAGGGAGTTCAAAGATTAGGTACCTGGCAGTTCGTCATTGATGACAAGAAGTAGAGTTTAGGGTTCACTTGGAATGCTCCTTGTGGTTCCTTTAGCGCTCAATAAAGACTCCTAGGTAAACGAAAGAAGAGCCCCCCTCCACTGAGGATAGAGAGATTAATTCAAAGATAAGAAATGGCTGAGAAGATGGCAGCTGTAATGGAGTACGATAGCATGCCACGATTGCTGAACGCAAAAGAAGGCGTACAGGAAATTCATGGGAGTCGTTCGATCAGGCATCAGATCGAACGACTTATATTCTTTGGCGTACAAAAGGATCACAATCGTTCGATTACCCTAAGAAGAGATTAGCGAATATGATTTGCAGGATTTGTTGTTTCGTGAAAAGACGAAAACAGCAAATCTCCGCCAAATAATAAAAAGAGCCGTTTGGATTAATATATTAATAATTAAATTAATTATTTTAAATTTAATATTTAATTAATATATCATTTCAATTTATTTTCTTAATTTTGAACACTTAAACACACTCCGAAAAATCCCAAAATTTCACCCTTACCTAATTGAGGGGTGAGGAACTAAAAAATGCAATCAGATTTTTGATCGGAGGTATATTTAATTTATCTAATTTTCTAGGTATTAAAATAATATTAAAATATTTGC
Organism: Gastrodia elata; assembly: GCA_016760335.1. Taxonomy (NCBI): domain Eukaryota; kingdom Viridiplantae; phylum Streptophyta; class Magnoliopsida; order Asparagales; family Orchidaceae; genus Gastrodia; species Gastrodia elata. Next base: position 13,258,988 of record CM028673.1, read on the forward strand.
AAAAAATTTGACGACTCTCAAACACTTCCAAACTTTCACCCTTAGATTTAGGTGTGCTGAGTACAATGGCGGACTCCGTTTTCAATTCTAAGGTCTAAATAAATTAGGTATTTTAAAAATTATCAAAAAACTAAGAAATATTAGAAATTCTCAAATGATCTCCAAATCGTACGAAATTTTAGGTGGAGACTCCTAACACTATTATAAGAATAATATAAGAGGTTTGGAGTCAATTAAGTCACTAATTGATAGATAACAATATTAGGGTTGTTATAACTGGGGGTTGATTGGTTTCAAGGTTGTAGACTTTATTCACCATACGGAACTTGAAAGGTTCTCTTCTTGCATGGGTGAAATGTGCTTTCCTCTTCTTCTCCATTTGGCCTTGAAGTGTTCTTGCATTCTGGCCGCTTAAAAAAATTTAAAAAATGCTTAAGCTTATGGGAGACAAAGTGTGCTCGAATCAAATATCATAGTCCTTTTAGAAAGCAATTGCATCTAGGTGTTTCAGACCTCACCAGATCAACTACTGAATTCACCTACAAAAGAAGCACATAAATCATCATAAGAGATGATGTGTCGTCCTCTCTTACGCTTTTGCTCTAGTTTTTGAAATGTCAAGAACCATCATCTTTCTACAGATCCACCAAGCAATGATCCAACGATTGAAGACTATAATCATCAGGACAAGCAGTCTCACGAAGGGAAATTGTTACACCAACTAACCATTCTCGAGCAAGAATTGGGAGATTGGTTCCTATAAAATTTGGGAACACCAAAATTATGTCCAAAACTTCAACACTAATGGAAGAAACTTCACTAATTGTCCTACCATAGATCTTTCCATCTTGAAAGTTATACATCCAATAGTCATCGAAGAGCCTAAGATAGTGACTAAAACCAAAATGATGGTCTCCCATTCTTATAATTATCATTTATTTAGGATTAGGATTTTGCATCTACTAAACTTATTTAAGCATCTTTTAAACATTTAAGTTCGTTCAATTCCTAAGGTGTCTTTTCCCAGATATTTTTAGTTTTTATTTTTTGAGATTCATTCTGATGAACTAAGGATAATGCTTTTTTTACACTTAGTGATTATGATCATAACTATTTCAGAGAATGGATCATAAGGTAGATTGAAACACTCTTCTTATCTTATGATTTTTGCTCTGATACTATAATAATCCAAATAATTAGATGGAAGATTAATCCAACATTGGGATGTTACCTTAGCATTTCATACATAATTAGAAGAAAATAAATTAAGTATAGATGCTAAGTAGCTAAGTCTCTTTATGAGTAGTTGTTAAGTTAAAATAATTTGCAATAAAGCAAAAGAAGGTGTGAAATAAAGCAAGTATAAGTAATAATAGCAATATATATTATCATCCACTCATTCAATCCAAGCAATTTCAAAATAAAACTCACTACAGAACATAGATAAAAATATCTCAAGCAGTTATAAGTCAAGCTATTACAAGCCATGTAATATGAAAGAGTAAGAGAATATATAGTCATTCTCTCACTTATACTAATAAAGTATGTAAATTTAACATTAATAAGCAGAAGCAGTTCCATTTAAGCTCTCCTTGGACTAATACCGACATTGCCTGTATCAAAGAGCTCATGATCTATCATATTTTAGAATTTTAAATATGATAGGATAAAGCCAATATAAGAAAAAGAGTAGTTAGACTAAATAGTCTAAGCACAATTTAAGAATGGCTAACAATTTAGTTCATTCGAATATCACAAGCTGATCTACAATTTGAAATAAGCAGTAGAATATTAAATACATTCAAATAGGGAAAGAAAATAAACGTAACTATAAAGAAGAAGAATTTAAATTGAATATAACATAACTGTAATGAAGAATAGTTGTTATTTAAGTTAACATAACTGAAATGTAATAAGCTAAGTAAGAATACTCACTTTAATATAAGCCCTAGCATGTAACCAAAAATAGTAAGGGAAAAGCATCTTATAAGGCTAGAAAATACTATATGCATTTAAAGCAATTTAAATGAAAGTATTACATGTTCAAAAGAATTTATGCTAAGTAAGCAATTGAAATATAGTAAAGTATTAAATAAAATTTAAGCAACATACACTGTATTCAAAATGATCTATAAATATGTAGAATACAATACTGAAGATAGAGAGTGTAAATCATAGAAAGTAAACAATGTATCTTAGATTCTAAGTTTAAGACATTCATAGCCTAGGACTATGAAAAGGAAGCATAACTAAATAGTTATGAAGAGATCTTACAATCAACAAGATTGTAAAAGAGCTCTTATCATTTTAGTTAAAGATTGCATCAATAACTAACTCATTATGGAAGAATTCAATAGAATGTGGTGAAGAGTTAAGCACATCTACCTAACCAGAGCAATGGGATATTTTAGACATTCACATTTACCCTCTCTAAAATGTGAAGTCTTTTAATAAGTATTTTAAGCTTTATTCGGTTTGCCATAAGGCATTCCCCATAAAGTTTTTATAAAACTTTCATTTATGTGCAATGTCTTGTATATTATTTTCCAAAGAAAATAAACTCAAAGCCATGCAAACATTTAAGATAATACAAGGAAATTAAGAGATTCTTAAGTTAATCTAGCATACACTTAAAAGAGAAGTAGAAACATGTAGAGGCATAAGAATCTAATTCCAATTCTAATAATTTTGACATGAACTCTATTGCATCTACTTAAAAGAAACAATTAGGATGTTAACATTCAATTCTTCCATTCATTTGGAAGATTCATTTTGAAAGATCAATATTAAAGAACTATCATTAAGTTAATCTAATACATAGAAATTTATTCAAAATTAATATCTAACATGATAAGAGTAATTGAAATTACATTCCATAATCATGATATAGCATTCACTAAAGTAAATTGAGCATAAGATGATTTTATTACTTCTCAATTTGCTAGGAGATGAAATAAAAGAACAATTCATTAAATTCACTTATCAGAATAAGCAATTTATTTATAATATTTTCATGCAATTAGAATCTATCCAGTATTAATCCTAAGCAAATCAATTCATTTTGATTTATGAATGAAGTTTAGGAAAGTAGTAGGGAAAAGTAAAATTAAGTATTTACTAAGCTAAAAGAAGTAGAGGTTAAGGTAATAACCTATTAACTTCATCATCAAAGCATACAAGATGAAAGGCTTCATATCAAACAAATCACTAACCTAATTAGGATCAGTTGATAGAGAATGCTTGAATGGAATAAAGAAGTGAGATTAGTAATCTACCACTCTAGTTTTATTAAAGCTCATAGATTCTATAAATCCTTACAAGATGTCTTAAATCTTGATTAACAACTATGGAGATTCTTGATTTAAGTATTGGAGAACTTAAAAGAATATTAAAAAGTTGTTGAGGAGGAGAGCTAGTAATTCAAATCTAATGAAATTGGACATTTGTCCTACTAAATTCTCTAAATGAAACTATATATAAAGTTAACATACTAGTCTTCTACTTAATACAATATTCAATTGAAAAGATAATCATTAAAGAACTAATATTAACTTAAATTAAAGTATAAGATATTATTCCTAATTGAGCTCCAACATAAAGAATTTACTTGTAACTTTACAACCTAGATACATGAATTATAACAATACAATCCAATCAATTATTCTAAATTTCATATAAAGTATATTTGAATTAGAAGAATTAAACTCAACATGTACTATACAATTATTCATATTGAATTCTCAACCATCACATTCCATAAGTTTTGAAAACCATCCACAATAGTAGAGATAATCCTAACTTAGAAAATTGCATGCAATTTATTCTATGAAATTCATTCATACAACCATTCTACATATGAAAGTGATCATTCATGGAAATTTGTAAATAGTTCAATTCACAATTTGCATTAATATAAGAATTAATGACAACATTATGAATAATTCAACTCGTAGAGATACATGCTTTTCATTTAATTCCATTCATTCCTAGGTAATTCTATAATAGAAGAAATTCCACATAATTGAGCATTAAACATTTACGATCATTACATTTATCGATATGTAAGATTTAAACATCCAATTCAAAACTATATGTGAGAAAATCATATCAAACAGTTTGTTGTCCTAGGATTCACACATCCTAAATCAAACATAATTTGAAAATAGGAAATTAACAACTTAATTAAATTAAGAGCTAAATAACTAAAATATTCAAATAACATTGTAAAGAACAGCAATTAATTAAAGTTGTATTGAAAGGTGCAGCAACATGGATTCATCATTTTGAAGTATTGTAATCATTTAATTTCATAATTATAGAAGAACGACAATTATTTAGATTAGCTTTGTAGAGGACAACAATATGTAACCTAACATGCAAAGAATAGACAATATTGCTCATGTAGAACTACATCACTACATACAATGGTCTGGAGCTAGATGCACATCTCTTAAATAAAAACTCAAACCTAGCTGAAGATCTAATCATCAAAATAAGAACTTAAGCATAATGAAAATTCTGTAAACTCATCATCAATGGTGGCAATTACTCGAATGATGTTCCAAGTCATCCTTAAATTCTTCCAGAGGTTCTAGATAATGATTATACTTATTTCCTATAACTTGTAGAAGATCATGCATATAATGAAAATTATATTTTATAAACCATCCCATATCATTAATGAAAACAATATCTAAATAAGAAGTACATACAAGAATTACAATCAAAAAGAACCTGCATGACAATTAAACAATCCAATGAAGCTAGCAAATATATTAAATTTCTTCTTCATTTCTCCATAGTTAGGTGTTGACACAACTCAAATAAGAACTGCATATACCCTTTATACGACTCATAAATGTTCTATAAGAAATCGCAGAATAATATATCAAGAAGACTAATTGATTGTCATATTGCAGAAGAAAAGTTGATGGGAAGAAATTCAGCAGCTCGAAACTTCATATTATCATATGACATGTATTAATCATAAATGAATTATTATCGTTACTTTGCTATCATCAAAACAACAAACAATTATCAATTGATTAGCAACAAAATCTTGATTTCTTAAATGAATCCAACATTTGCACTTAGCACCAAGGCCATATCTTCTCGAAGAAAATATCATGATCACTGAAAGCATAACAAGTTTTACACATCTAAGAGGCCCACAATTTCTTTCCAAGCTTTACTGCCGCTGAAGTTAGAGAAGAATGAGTCTCTTCATCAATATTAGCCATTTCTTAAAAGATATTATCTATATCAAGCATTACAATATCTGTAGTATGTTATTACATAACCCAAAAAAAAAAGAAAATGGCATAGCAGGGTATGAAAATAAAAATTGAAAACTGAAAAATCTTAATGCCTTGTTAGATTTTAATAAACCTCTTCTCATCTTTCAGCAAATAAATTGCAAATCTTATGAGAGGAAAATATAATAAAATAAGTTGTTGGTCAGCACCAAAACATGCATACCAGCAAGCTATGATAAAAAATTTGTATGTTTCTTTGTTCTTCTAAAGAGGTGATTAATTAGTTCTTATTCTCTGCATCAAAATCTGAAGCTTGAAGATTCAAAGAATGGGGAAATGGAAGTAATTGCACAGACTAACGAATTAAAATCCTAATTTGACATTTTATTAGATAACTGAAGATTCAAAACTTTGAACAGAAATAATTCAAAGACATATGGGAACATTAAATAAAATTCGATTTGCATAAGATGAGGAGTAGGCAATAAAATCTGCACTCTCCTTCCTGTAAATCAAAGTAATGGAATATACGTTGTTATTTTCTAACTTTTATCAGATGTTAAAAGTACAAGAAATGTTTGATTTGAACATACACTAATAATAATTATTGAATGAAAGAAAACTCAAGATCAAGTGTGTTGAATCCATAATTTATATCATAAATATAGGAAAAATCTCACACAAATCCTTATTATAATTAGCCTACCTTGATTAAATTCTTCTTATTTTCAGGTAAAATATGAACTCAGCAATTTCAGGGAGAATTTGGAATATTTTTGTAATTTCTGGGAGAAAACCGCTACAGCACGCTAACAGCGCGCTCCGACTACTGGCATACAAAAAGCACTAACCTATGGGGATTTCTGAAATCTGAAGCAATTCCGCTACGGTGTGCCACAGCGTGCCATAGCGGGTCAGAATTCGAAACTCAATCGCTCCAGCGTGCTGCAGCGAGTGAGATTTTGAAACTCAATCGCTACAGCGCGCTGCATTGGGAGAGTTTTCGAAACTCAATAGCTACAGCGCGCTACAGCGGGTGAGTTTTCAAAACTGAATTGCTACAGCGCACTACAGCGGAAGAGTTTTCAAAACTCAATAGTAATAGCGCACTGTCGCGGGCAAGTTTCCAAACTTAAAACCCCTACAGCGCGCTGCAGCAGATGAGTTTTCGAAACTCAATCGCTCCAGCGCGCTACAGTGGGCAAATTTTCTGACTTAAAACTGCTACAGCGAGCTGCAGCGGGTGAGTTTTCAAAACTCAATCGCTTTGTTAATGGAACCAACTCAAAACTGAAATGATACCGTTTAAACATTATTGAATATAAATATATTTTAGTAACAAAACATACTGTTCCCCGAGGAAGATAAATCTCAGAACTTACCTTTCAAATTATTACTTCAGACCACGTACATTTGCGTGCAAGGGCAGACGTGTATTCTACAGTTTGTCAAGTTTTTGGCGCCGTTGCCGGGGAATGGTACTTATTTTGTATTAAGGAAAATATACTAGTAAATAGTGATTTAAACAAATCTCTTTGCATATAGTTTTATTTTATTCTTGTATTTATATACGTACTAATTTATAGTTTAGACTGACTATTTACTTTTCTTTCAATTGCTGAACTATTGAACAATACTACTACACTTATTCTTCATAGCTTAAATTCTAAATATTTATAAGTAGAAAAAATTGTACTGAATATCTTTTCGATCCAAAACTTGAAAGAACCCATCTATGAGCTAGAAAATAACAAGTAATCTTAAATAACCAGCAAGCTATTATGGAAAACTTTAATGAAATTCCTAGAGAGCCTTTAGGAGAACCACGGGGTAGAGCACTTAGAAATTATACACTGTCCACCGTTAGGGGCATTCCTCATGCAATTGTTAAGCCAAACATTGAAGCCAACAATTTTGAGATCAAACCTTCTACACTTAGTATGGTTCAAAATAATCAATTTAGTGGGTTAGCCATAGAGGACCCTAACTCACATATTTCCAACTTTCTTGAAATATGTGACACCTTCAGGTTTAATGGTGTTTCTGAAGATGCCATTAAACTAAGGCTTTTCTCATTCTCCCTAAGAGACAGAGCCAATAGTTGGCTCAGCTCTCTCCTGAGTGATTCTATCCGTACATGTGATGACCTTGCTAGGAAATTCCTAGTGAAATACTTTCCTCCGGTAAAAACTGCTCGGTTGAGGATTGAGATAACCAACTTCAATCAATTTGAAGGGGAGACGCTATATGACAGGTGGGATTGCTTTAAGGAATGCCTAAGGCGATGCCATCATCATGGGTTCCCTTTATGGATGCGAGTGTAAACCTCTTACAATGATTTGAACACTCCAACAAGGATGCTCATAGATCTAGTCGTCGGTGGCTCAATTAGTAGCAAAACCTAAGAAGATGCTTATGACCACTTAGAAGAAATGGCGACAAATGCCTATCAATGGCCTTTCTAAGGAAATCATCACATGGCTAAAAATGAATGTAACTCTCTAGAAAACTTGCAATAAATTCGTGAACTCCAGAATCTAATCTCTCAACTCAATAAAAAGTTATAACATGAGCAATTAAAATCTTGTCAAGAGAGAGATTGCAAGTTAAGGAACGTCAATGTAATTATGAATCATGGCGGAAGTAGAGAAAGATTGGAGAACTCCCTTAAGGAATTCAGAACATCCACAACTAAATTTATGATTAAAACTGATGCCACACTAAACATACTCACTTCTTAGAGTTATATAGTTTCTTAAGTCATTTTCATACTCACCGATGACTCCTACTAAAGCCGATTTCTCTAATTGTCTAATGATTTTATTTAGTTTTTGTTCAATTCTTTTTACTGACTCCTCTTGCCTTAGAAAGGTATGTGCGTGTCTATTTAGTGTTTTGTTTTTCTTGAAAAAAATAAATTATGAATTCTCATATTTTCAAAATCTTTCTTTGATTTACAAATGACAAAATTTTATGAACTTTTCAAGACTATGAAAGTTACAAAAATATCAATGTAAAAATTGATTGTGAACCAAAATATGCTTAACAAAAGATGACTAAACTCATTGGCAGCACTAAATCATCAAAATAAAGGAATGATCTCAAGTTGTATCTAGTCTCCAAAAAATTAACAAGATCAATGCTAAGGTTTAAGTGTGTGGGAAAAATCATAGAAACCAAAACTAGTGATTAAAAGTAATTGAGTAAACTAAAGAGTGTGCTAGGCTCCTGTAGGACTTCATGATCATAAAGAATCAGAACAGGAATGAAGAAAAATATATCTTCCTAAGGCTGAAAAAAAAAACAAAAATAGGGATAAAGAAAAATATCTCTCTTAAAGAAAAAAAATAAAATAGGAAGATAAAAAATAACTCTCCTAAATTATTAAGTATCTTTATGATTCATAAGAAGGAGCACATATGGTACAAAATTTTTTGTTACTCACTACCTTACTAGTTTGGTGAATTTTAAAGAACCTCTCCCATCATGTGGCATCAAGCATTACAAAACTTAAAATTGGAGATTAGTCAATCAACCATGATTCACAACCGGAGTTAGAAAGGTTTAATGGTGGAAAAATTTGATAGTCATTTCAATTAAGCAAAAGTTTTGAACTACAATCAAACTTTACATTGACATTTCATCTTGACTCTCATACCTTAAAAATAGAAAAATCCTTTTTTGAGCTTACTTGAGGACGAGCAAGAATCTAAGTGCGAGGGTGTGATGAATCCATAATTTATATTATCAATAAAAAAAAATCTCATACAAATCCTTATTATAAACAGCCTACTTTGATCAAATTCTGCTTATTTTCAGGTAAAATGTGAGCTCAGCAATTTCTGGGAGAATTTGGAGTATTTCTACAATTTTTGGGAGAAAACTGCTGCAGTGCGCCACATCGTGCTCCAGCTACTGGCATGCAAAAAGTACTAACATATGAGGATTTCTGAAATCTGGAGCAATTCTGCTACGGTGTGCCACAGCACGCCCTAGCGCACTGCAGCGGGTAAGTTTTCAAAACTCAATCACTACAGTGCGCTACCGCAGGAGAGTTTTCAAAACTCAATCGCTACAGCGTGCTGTAGCGGGTGAGTTTTCAAAACTTAATCGCTACAGCGGGAGAGTTTTCAAAACTCAATCGCTACAGCGCGCTGCCACGGGCAAGGTTTCAAACATAAAACCGCTACAGCGCGCTGCAGCAGATGAGTTTTCGAAACTCAATCGCTACGGCGTGTTATAGTGGGCAAGTTTCAGACTTAAAACCGCTACAGTGCGTTGCAGCGCGCTCCAGCGGGGCGCCAAATTTCTATCTTCTCAGGGCATTAATTGCAACTGAGACATGACCTCTCAGCCTGCTGTTGTCTCCTAGCTGCCACATCTTTTGCAGCATAATATTTTTAAGGGGAAAAGGAGGGTTTTGAAATGATTATGAGATTTTAAAATAGAAAAGAAGTTGTCATTTCAAGCCTCAAGTGGGCTGTGCACTCATCACAGCTGAAGTATGGAGGGAAGAGCTAGAATTTGAATGCAAGAGAGGAGATTAACTCCTCCATAAATATAGTTTCTTTTTACAAACGAAGGGTTCCCAATTTTCACTCAAAAATCCTATCTTTTAGAAGGCTGCATAGAAGAAGAAGGAAACCTTTCCAAGGGAGGTTGAAGAATCTATTGCTAGAGGAGAATGAAGTCAAGCTGCACTAGGGAGCTAAGGGATAGGAAAAGAGGAAGAAGAGAAAGAAATACAGAGAACCCCATTGAGGGCTATTCCTAGTAACTTCTAAATTTTGCTTTTGATTTCTTTTTAGTGGATCATAAAAGAGTCTTCATTCTTGTATATTTTTCTTCTTATCTCAGCTATAATGGAAAGCTAAACCCCCCTTGGGGAGGGTTGGGTTGAATCTATTGTGATATGTAAGGGACTAAAATAAATATTGGAGAACTTTCTCAAGCATTGAATAAAAAATTTATATTTAATGACTTAATGAGATCACTAAAAATAATGCTGGGGACTAAATGAAAAAAAAATGTAAAGTAATTATAACTATAAATATTAACACCTTAATTAATGTCTTGTGTTCCATAGCTGATTGCTTAGTTTAGAGCTGGGCATGCGTGCATTGGTGCTTAGAACTATATGAGAAGTTCTTGAGCCTAATCGCACCATGCTCTAAGCTCAACTAAGTCGAAGCGTGTGAGCTAAGACCCACTAACTGAGCTCCGTAGCTCAACATACTTTAAAGGAGGAAGAGGATTTATTGAGAGCTCATGAATGATGTGACATAGTCCATGGAGCCCAATGAAACCATTTCCTTATCTGAACCGCGCATGACACGCGTGATGCTCATTAGTGGAATCAATGCTCATGAGATTGTTTAACTAAAACTATCACTTTGGCAACCTAGACGTAGGTAAACTGAGATGCCCTAAGTGCGATCTCATGAGGATTTTCATGCTGAAATTGAACCCTAGTGTGTTCATTTCATGCACTAGATTTGGACATGTAAGAATTAGAGGAAAACTCAAAGGAATCCAATATGCACTTAATTTTTTGGCATGACCATGAAAGAATGAGAAGTGCTTGAGAAGTAATTCAACATGAGTCTCCATCAATTCACATGGAAGAAACCCAACTATCATCTCATAATCTAACAGTTTCTTAAATTAGAATTATTGCTTTGTTAACGGAACTAGCTCAAAATTGAAATCATACCATTTAAACATTATTGAATATAGATATACCATAGTAACAAAACATACTATTCCCTGAGGATGATAAATCTCAGAACTTACCTTTCAAATTATTACGTCAGACCATGTACACTTGTGTGCAAGCGCAGACGTGTATTTTACAATCTATCAGGTACAAACTAATTTAGGTTTAACTAGCTAAATCTGCTAGATGATCGAGGAAAAAAAAATGCTTGTGAACTGAACATTTAGGAATTAATAATCTTGAGAAATGCAGGAAGTACTTGGACATCTTCTTGAAGGAGGAAACAGAGAATCGTAGGTTGCGAAGGCCGATTCCCTTTACTCATTTCTTGCACCGTGAAGTTAGGAAGACAACAGAGATCTCGTCGGCTAGGGTCCTCGGCTCATGAGGAAATGATAAATCACAGCTCCTCTTTGCCAAAAGACAGCCACCGAAGAAAAGGGGCATGAGGAGAAGTCTAATAGCTAAGGAAAGGAGAAGAGCTGACTATTTTGTTTCTATTGAGTGGAGAGGAGGATAGCCAACTACAAGGAGAGGACGAGCGACTTAGGCCCACTCCCCCTCTAGCAGCGTACAAAGGCAGGAGAAAAAGATAAGGAAGGCGAACAGTGAAGCAATCTCAACTACCAAATATATTTTCTAAATCAACGGCATGATGGAAGCGGAAACAGTCGAGCCGTCCGATCCGTATTAATAAAATTTGGACAGTTTGATTTCACCGATCTGTTGTTCTGTGATGTGATCAAAACAGCAGATCTCTATTTTCTTAAAAAGAAGCCGGTGGTTATTTATTAATTATATTTATATATTAAGTAATTAAAAGAAATATTTAAATTAAATCTATCTTATTTACTTACTTAATTTTAAACATCTAAACGGACTTCGAAAAATCTTAAATTTTTACCCTTACCTATTTGAGTGGCATGGAACTCAAAAATAAAATTGAATTTTTGATCGGAAGTATATTTAATTATCTTAATTTTCTGATTAATTAAATAATATTAAAATATTTGCTAAAAATTCGACGACTCCCAAACATTGCCAAAATACCACCCCTAACTATTTTGGGGGTGATGAGTCCAATGTTGCACTCTGTTTTTTATTATGAGGTCTAAATAAATTAGGCATTTTCAGAATCATTAGAAAACTAGAAAATATTAGAAAATAACAAATGATATCCAAATCGAACGGAATTCGAGGTGGATACTTTTAACACTAATATAAGAGTAATTGAAAAGAATTAGAGTCAATTAGATCACTAATTGACGAGTAATAATATTAAGGTTGTTACAGATACCAACTGTAACGCCCTACCCATCGTCGCGTGCAACATAAAGATTAATAAAATAATTAACAATTGGCGGCAGATGATATGTTACTTGGGAAAGCTGAACCTTTCCAGACTTACTTACTACTGCTAAAAACTGACCCTTAAGACAAGTAACATCCATATCTTAAATATTAGCTAAGATACTTATACATATTGGATTTAGTAAAAGGATAAGATTATATATATACAATGTATATGAGTGCTTTATACGAGTTTTAACTTGTTGATATCACGATACTAAGTATAAATAAAAGAAATATTCAGAGTGCGGAAGCTAAAAGCATTCATTCCATGCATTCATTTTAGAACTGAATAAGAAAGTATTCAACTCAGAAAAAAAAGAGAAAATATATCTAGAGTTAATTATTATAAACTATAAATTAAATAAAAGAGTAGTAAATGAAAATCTCTCATCTCACAACTAAATGATAAACTAAGCAAGTTAGTAAGAGTTGTACCATCCACTTCTCCTCCGAGTTCTCTTGGGTCTTTTTGATGGTGTAATAACCCAGGTTGTTACTCTAGCCAATTATGACTAATCTTAGTTATAATATTGATCTTAAATATTAATCAAGTCATTAGGAGTCATCTCCTAAGACCTAGTTCAAATCAAGAGTCAATTGAATCAAATCCTGATTTTTTTAGAAAATTCAAAAATCCTAAAATTTGACCTGTCCAAATTGACCTCAAATCGAAAAATGGACTTCGCCATTGCGGTCATTGCCCCCAAATTAGCTAGAAGTGATATTTTCGTGTCAATCGAAAGTCGTCACAATTTTGACGAATATTTTAATAATATTTAAATGCCCCAAACATTGATAAATTAAAATACTCTTCAAATTGAAAATCTGATCTTGTCATTGCATTTATCACCCCTCAATTAACTATGGGTGAATAAATGGAAATTTTTGAAATCCATTTAGGTATTATAAATTATTTATTTAAAAGAGAAAAGTAATTATTAAATTAATTTAATTAATTAATTAATTATTAAACAGCGTCGTCCACTTATCCCGCGTGCCGTCACTGATCGCCAACGCCGTCCATCTACGTCGTCTGATAGCACGAAAGATCTGAGCCATTTGATCGACTCGTCGAATGGCTCAGAGCGCGTCTCCCTCGACCCCATCGCCCGCGTGTCGAGTGGTGACACGCGGCGACCCGCAGCTCCTCTGGCCAACCGGCAGCCATCCAATCCTCGCGAGCATCCGCAGTGCTCCTCGGCATGCATCGAGACCCTCGAGAGCCGTCTAGATGTCGAGACCGCGAATCCTATATCCTCCAAGGCAAGCCCTCCTTTCGGTCATTCGACCTCAAGTACTCCTCCTCTTATATCTTTCAATTGCTAGTATCAAAACCTGAATCATCTTGCAATTATTGTTGAACGATCCATCCATAACACAACCGATCGAATGTGACATTAAGTCTCGTAAGATTCGAATTAGGGTTAAGCCTAGATGTGAATCCCGCCCTCATCGGCCGACGATCTATCCCTCGGTAGGTGGAGCTCGGTGTCCTCGACTCAACGGCAAACGATTTGAGCTCCGGCGCTGGCGGGATGGCCGGCATCCACCGCCCCTAAGAGCCCAGCCCTCGAGCAACCTGCGGGAAGTCGAAGCAACTCGGGCCACACCAGACCGAGCTTGATGGAGCCCTCCTTTGTGCTGCGGTCGCCTCGACGGCAGCTGTGGGTCCCTCCCACAGCGCCGGGGCCACTTGTGGCCTACCACGTGTCCGTGGCGGGTCCCGCCGCCATCATTACTGCAAAAAAATAAAAAAAATAAATATAAATATAAATATATATATATATATATATGCATATATATATATATATATATATGTATGTATATATATATATATATATATATATATATATATATATATATATGTATATATATATATATATAATATGATATGATGTATAATTATAAATATAGCTTAGTATATAGTTAAGATGGTATAGAGTTATACACAAATATATATGCATAAACTCTATTAGATTAACTAAATTAAAGTTAAATATTTAGTTAAGCAGAATTTAAGTAATATTAGGTTTAATCAGTAACAAATTAATGTTAAATAATTAAATTAATGAGTTACTATATTAATTTAATGAGTATAATAAGAAACAGCAACTTAGTTAATTAGTTAATTTAGTTGATTAATCAAAAATAGTAAGTAGACTTAATAGTTAGTTAATTATTATATTTTAATAGTTAGAATGAATGAGTGCTTAATAACTATTAATTAAATGCATTAGGTTAATTAATGACTGAGAATTAATAAATTAAATTAATTGATATTAAAATCAGTAAGCTAATATTAGTTTAATTTAATTAATATTATGTGATTAATTAAGTTAAAAGCAGTAAGTTTATTTATATGATTTTGAATATGTAAATTAATTCAAATTGAATTAATGAATAGTAAAATTAAATAAAATTTATTTAAATTTAAATTAACTTTAAAGTTTAATAACTTTTTGTACAATGATCCAAATGTAACAAATATAGGTCTCATTTTACTCAGAAAAATAAAAAGAATCAAATGACATAGTTTAAAATTTTATTTCGGGGTACGTATAACGCAATAATATTTTATGACCTAAATAAACCCTCACAACTTTCGACAAGTTATCCAAACATAAGCAATATGGATCTTAAAATATCCAAGAGAATAGCGCCAACATTATAGAAGTATTAGTTTCTCCATTTTGAGTTTAGTTTGAAAAGTAACATTTAGGACCCTACTCTAAAAATGACTAAAATGCCCCTAATATTCAATTGATCATAACTTTGTCAATTCAACTCCGAATTCAGAAATTCAAAGTGCTAACCAGCTTAAAATTTTAGTGTCATCAATAAACTGAAATAATATTAAGGATTTGAAACCTAGAAAATTGGAAATGACCAAAATACTCTTAACATTAGTTAGGCCATAACTTGACCATTTGAAGTCCAAATTGGATCTACTCTCAATTGAAGCACTCAGTATACTATAGGAAAGTTATATAAACTGAGTTTGTTGAATTTGAACTTCAAATAGAAATGTTTAATTTTTGTCCCCCGTTGACCGACAAAAATTACCGAATTGCCTTTAGAAATTGAAATAGCTATAACTTTGTCATTTGACCTCATAATGCAGTGTTCTTAGACTCAATGGAATCCTTGAACAGTAACCAATAGTAAACTGCATAACAGGTTAGATTTAATTGGGAGTAAATTACTAAAATTCCCCTTAGGTCAAAAACTTTAATTTGGACCTGTAGGATCCATTTCTTATCCAAATTGGATGTACTTACTGTTTATCTTCAGGTTAGATAGTAAAGAATTATTTGGCAATAAGAAATTCTAATTTGGAAACCTAATTGAAAAGTAGCTTTTTGAATCCTTAAGTAGGGGCAAAATGGTTATTTTGCCCAAATTTTAGGTTAAGCATCTTTAACTCCTAATTTGTTTAGTAAATTACTAAAATTAGTATTAGAACTATATTAGAATCTTCTAAGTGAGTAAAATCAACTATTAGGTCAAATTTATTAGCTCTAGATTTTACAAATTATTTTGATTATTTTATCTTTTAACCCTAGATTCAAGATATGAGATTCATCCTATTAAATTTGATTTACTTAATAGAATTTACCTTAACTAATAGATTACTTTTAGACTGAAACCTATATATTATGTCTTATTCTTATGAATTATGTGGTTGAACCCAGTCTTGTGGTGTTTAATCCATAATCTATAGTTTAGTAGATTTTGATCAGATCTTAGATAGAACATCTAAATTCATCAAATTAGGACGTTATGATTTATTAATTAAAGTTGTAGTCATAATTGAATTAGATTCGAACATGATCAGTTCTAATCCTTTTAATTCACTAGATCTTGCTTCTAAGTTACACTCGATAGTAGGAATTAAAGATCCTAAACTTGTGTAACTTAGAATAATTATAATAGTTTATTTAGACAACAACAGTGTCACTATGTATAGAAGAGTCCCTTGCTTACCATTTTGTGCTACGCATTTCTTATATTTTGTGCTTCATTTTTTGGACATATCATGTAAGAAAACTTGTGCATGAAATAAAAATATAGAATAATTAGGATAATAATTGCCTTAAGTTCAGATATATTCTGGTAGGTTCTGGTGCACATTTATCTTAATGGATAGGGGTAAGGAGTAATAAGGATGCTTAACATTACTCATTAAGGAGTGTACGTTAAGCTTGGAACCCATATAGGCTTGCAGACGTGCTTGACTCCTCAGATGTTTCTAGACGTGTCCACAGTAACAAAAGTAAAATAATTAAGAGATTCTGCATTTATAATTACTGCCTCCTCAGTGCTGCTACTATAACTGCCCTAGCATAGAAAGGCTATGGGAATTTTTGTTTGGGCCCTAGCCAATTTTTTGATATGACAGTCCTTATATACCAGTTTCAATTTTAGCTTACTGTGTACTGTATTATTGATGCATATTTCAGTCAGCTATATTTCTTTACTTAGGTGCTCATTTGTATGTATTTATAAGATGTTAGACTCTACTGCTTACTATATGTACCATGTTCTGACTTACTATTTTAAATCAGTATATGTCATATGATCATTAACATGTTTAAGATTAGACTTTACTTTTAGTACTTTAACTTACTGCACTATATATGTATATGTCCATTCCTTGCTTAGTTTGCTTGAGGCATGCTTTGCCTCACTTTCTGTTTAATTATAAATGCTATATTTATAATTTACCGAGTTTCTTATATGCCTACTGCTCCTACTATTTTTAGTTACCTTTTTGTTGTGCTTAAGTTTAAAATGGTGACATTAATAATTCATGTAAGATATTTATCCTAAAATGTACTTAGATAATTGTCTAATAAAATTTTCTTTTACTAGCTAGGGCCCTAGCATTATGAAACTGATAATGTCAGATTCAGATAGTTTGAGGAGCTAGGTGTTAAAAAGAGGAACCTTACTTAGAGGAGGAGCATCAGCTAGGAGATCCAGATAATGTCTAGTCTTCTTATAGTCTTTTTGTGAGAATGAGAGCCTTTTTTATTTATTTTTAGTCTCTTAAACTATTTATTAAATATTGTAATAATATAAATACTGTGACTGTGATTACTTTTCTGCACTTTATTATTTATTGAGCTATAGTACTATTTCTTACTTGATGTATGGTAAATAGATGTAATATTTATTTCATTTTGCTTCCACACTTCGTATGTAAGTTAAATGCAGTGACTAATCTACATAGTTATTCTGTGCACATCCTTCCCTTATTAATGGATTGTGAATCTTACCTAATCAAATGATAAGTGAGGGATTTGCCAAAGTGGCACACCACCCACTGGGTCTAATCCTGCGGATTAGGGGGTGGGGCGCCACAGTATTGTAATAGCCTAAACTCTTAAATACCAAGGTATTGTCCACTCTGGCCAGTAATGTCTCATGGATTTTCCCTTATAAGATAACTTCCCAGTAGGTCACCTATCCTGGGAGTGCTCCCATATGAGCACGCTTAACTTTGGAGATCTTATCAGGAACTCCACCGTTATCTGAAAAGGCACCTCGATATTTAAGAGTTTCACTTATTGCTACTTAAGCTGGTCCTTACAATCTCCCTAACTAAAGTAACTGATGTCCTCATTAGTATTCACACACAGATCCAAGAACCATCCATTGGGTAGATAGGATTAGAGGTGACCCCTATATGTACAAGTGGTACCCACAACTATATAGCACCTTAACAATTATAAGTTTAAGAGGCTGCTCACATGAAGTGGTACTTTGCCCTATATGGCACATAGCTCCTATCTGACACCCTATGGCCTGCTCTGATACTAATTGTAATAGCCCAAATTTTAAGTAACAAGGTATTGTCCACTATGGCCAGTAAGGCCTCACAGCTTTTCCCTTAGAAGATAACTTCCCAGTAGGTCACCCATTCTAGGAGTGCTCTCATATGAGCATGCTTAACTTTGGAGTTCTTATCAGGAACTCCACCGTTATCTGAAAAAGCACCTCGATATTTAAGAGTTTCACTTATTACTACTTAAGTCGGTCCTTATAATCTCCCCAACTTAAGTACCTGACGTCCTCATCAATATTCACACATAAATCCAAGAACCATCCATTAGGTAGATAGGACTAGAGGTGACCCCTACAGGCACAAGAGATACCCACAACTATGTAGCACCTTAACCATTATAGGTTCAAGAGGCTGCTCACATGAAGTGGTACTTTTCCTTATATGGCACTTAGCTTCTATCTAACATCCTATGGCCTGCTCTGATACCAATTGTAATAGCCTAAATTCTTAAGAACCAAGGTATTGTCTGCTCTGGCCAATAAGGCCTCATAAGTTACCAATAGGTCACCCATCCTAGGAGTGCTCCCATATGAGCACGCTTAACTTTGGAGTTCTTATCAGGAACTCCACCGCTATCTGAAAAGGCACCTCGATATTTAAGAGTTTCACTTATTACTACTTAAGTCGGTCCTTACAATCTCCCCAACTTAAGTAACTAACATCCTCGTCAGTATTCACACACAGATCTAAGAACCATCCATTAGGTAGATAGGACTAGAGGTGACCCCTACAGGCACAAGAGGTACCCATAACCATGTAGCACCTTAACCATTATAGGTTTAAGAGGCTGCTCACATGAAGTGGTACTTTGCCCTATATGGCACTTAGCTCCTATCTGACACTCTATGGCTTGCTCTGATACCAATTGTAATAGCCCAAATTCTTAAATACCAAGGTATTGTCCATTCTGGCCAGTAAGGCCTTACGATTTTGCCCTTAGAAGATAACTTCCCAATAGGTCACCCATCTTGAAAATGCTCCCATATGAGTATGCTTAACTTTGGAGTTCTTATCAAGAACTCCACCGTTATCCAAAAAGGTGCATCGATATTTAAGAGTTTCATTTATTACTACTTAAGTAGGTCTTTACAGATGGCCTCTTCAAACTGCTCAGAATTGGACATTGTCGGTTTCACAATGCTAATGCCTCAGCTAAAAAATAAAAAAATATTGTGTTAGATAATGAGTATAAGTACATTTTAAGCTGTAATATTTTTTTCTTACTATCTAAGGGATTTTACTTAACATTTAATAAAACATAAATCTACTTTAGAAAACTTAAGTAAAATGAATTAAAATTAAGTATTGAAAACTGAAAGTAAAACAAAATTGTAACTGAGTAAAAGAACTGAAAGTAAATCAATTATAAAATAATTATAAATTGATTAAAGTACTGAATACAGAACTGTGCTAAATGCCATTATATATCTTGAAGAAAAGAACCTTTGATAAATCCTAAATCTTCTCCTTGTCATGGAAAGAATGAGAGAGGTGGTTTAGAGCTTCCAAGATCTTCTTATTGTTGTGGGATTTTGCTTAGGGATGAAGTCCTTAGGGTTTGGAGAGGAGGAGAAGAGGAAGAGAAAGGGAATTTGAAAAATGCTTCCAAATGGAAGTAAGAAAGAAATAAAGGTAGGATTTTATATTTTTAATTAGAGTTAGAAGATCTAGGAGTACCTTTAAGATTTGATCAAAGATCTAATGGTGTAGGTTTGATCAAGGTGGAATTTGAATAGTTCAAAGTAATTTTTCTTAAATTTATTCATAATTAAGAATAAAGTTTGTGGAATAATGATTGGCGCCATTAATTAGATGATTTATATGCAAAACTCCCAACAATTATAGCATAATATTATCTAATTTGGCTAAAAATAAAATT
Organism: Gastrodia elata; assembly: GCA_016760335.1. Classification (NCBI taxonomy): domain Eukaryota; kingdom Viridiplantae; phylum Streptophyta; class Magnoliopsida; order Asparagales; family Orchidaceae; genus Gastrodia; species Gastrodia elata. The sequence continues at coordinate 13,279,039 of CM028673.1, forward strand.
TTTAGTATTTCTCAAATGTAATTAAAAATATACCTCCAGAATTCAAATTTAAGATTCTTAAATATAGATCTCATTGAGAGGAATCCATAGACAATAACATCATCCAATTTGGCCAAGTGATTGTCCCCGGATCGGAGTTTGAAGTTGGCCAAAATTATGTTGCCAAAATCGTAACGGCCAATTTTTCTATTAATTCCAAATGTATTTTTATCATAATTTATCCATTTTAGCTTCAAAAATTATGAAATCTTTGTTGCTAACTAATTTAATGATGGAGAATTCAAAATTTTAAAATATTTTAATTTTGATACCCAAAAAATTTTTATAATTATTTTTAATTTAAAACCATCATAAAATAAGCGGGAAAATTTTTCTCATGAAAAAATCCTAAAAATTCACCCTTTGCTAATTTGGGGTTGAGGAGTTTAATGACAAAGTCAGAATTTTGATTTGAGGTCAATTTATTTTAGCTAATTTTTAGAGTCCTAAAATTAGCAAAATAGATAATTCCTTCTAATGAGGTTCGATTGACCCCAAAACTTCAGCATTAGGTTCTAATAGCTATATGAAAATAATGGAATGAAAATTAAGAGGCGATATGATCAGATTAACTAGGGTAACAACCTATAGTCGTTACACCCTTGATGTAAGTTTTGAAAGCACCCATAGTATGAGTAGCATGAAAGGATGCACCCGAGTTCATCATCTAGGACTCCGTGTTGACAAGTAAGATGATCAAGGCATCATGATCCTCTTTAGTTGAAATATTTGCTATGGGGCACATCACCTTGCCTCCACCACTTGGCTTATTTAGGGTAAGGCAATCTTTCTTGAAGTGACCTGCCATTCTACAATTCCAATAATCCGATTTTGCTTTTTCGAGTCTTGATTTATCTCGTCTTGACATAAACCTATTTTATTATGTCTCCAGTCTACGTCTCTTCCTTTGGTTTTAGCATTCAACATTGAAGTAGATGCCTCTAATGGGATATTTTCAGCACCTCTTCTTTCATCACTAACCTGACAATATTATCAAATTTCAATGACATGTTCCCTGATGAATTACTGATGACTGTAATCATCCCATCCCAACTATCTGGTAATAATGAGAGGAATAACAGAGCTCGGACCTCATCATCAAACTTAATGCCTACTGAACTCAATTAGCTCGTCACAGTATTGAACCTATTGAGATGTTCAGTCACTAAACAACCATCCATCATCTTTATATTGAATAGTCTCTTCATCAAAAAAACTTTGTTAGAAGCTGAGGGCTTCTCATACATTCTTTTCAATACATCCCTGAGATATATAGTAATTTTCTCATTAATAATATTAAATACAATATAATAAGACAATGATAAATGAATCAAACCTAAAGCGGTTCTATCAAGAACCTCCCATTCTTCATCTGACATAATTGCTAGGTTTTTTTCGGTTCTACATAATGATTGATACAACTTCTTCTGGTATAGCAAATGCTCCATTTGCAATTTTCATAATGCAAAGTTCATGTCCTTGAACTTTTCAATCTTGTGTTTAATCTCGTCAACCATTGCTCCCACCCAATCAACAAACCAAAAAACCAACAAGGAAACATATCTCTATGATACCACTTGTTGAGAACAAAACGAGCACTGTAGCGAAAGCTTTTAAACGCACTCAATTGATGACCGAGGATGCGTTGATGGATAGTAAGCAAAATATATGGTTAAAAAATAGCAAGCAAAAGGAATCACAACAGATGCATGCATCACAACCACAATCACATCCAAAGAACACTGATTTTATGTGGAAAACTCAAGTAAAAGAAAAACCACGGAACCACACTACACATAAATTTTTACTATAAATCTTGAAGACTATAGAGTTACAAAGAGCTTAACCTCAAAAATGAGCACTAGCTCTTACTCTAGAATGAAAAGGAGAAGTAGTAACCACTACATGGAGTGTATCCTCTAATATGCAAGAGCTCCCTTATACAATAGCTCTCCCTTAAAGTTCCTCCTTAAAATATCCTCCCACAACATCCAACCCTTTCAAACTGCAATGCCAACATAGGAAATATCTTCAAGATGTTTGATTAAGTATTGAGCTCCATTTCAAACCGCAAATCATCCAAAATACCCTCCAAATAGCTTATGGTGTAACATGAACCAGACTAGAAATTTGTCAGGTGGTACAGTGCACCGTATCACCCAAGCCTCGGGTAGCAAAGCGCTAGAGAGAGCTCCAGCGCCTTCCTCTTGGGATGCCTAGCATTGGGAGCGCTCCAGCATGCGCTCCGCTGTGGCGCGTTGTAGAGCCCTGCTCTCGGGATATCTACCGCTGGGGCGTGTTGCAATGCCCCAGTCTCTGGACTCCGTTAGCGAGGGCACGCTACAGTGCCCTGGTCTCTTTCTGCTGCCGCTATGGCGCGCTACGACGCCTTCCTCGCGAGTGTTGGGCGCCCTACAGCGCACCGCGGCATGCAGTGGCACTTATGTTGCAATTTTGAACTTCCAACCTTGTTCCGATTCGCCTCGAAACCTCCCGGAAGTTCACCGAAATGCCATTAGTATCTCCATGATGAACTAAATCATCTCCACAACATAACATGTTGAGCGGTTCAGGCTCGAAGGGATGCTCCATTGGGCTATTTTAAGTGGCTATGGGGTATTTATATGCATTTCAAGGCCAATTTTAGGGCAATATGGAAATGAATCAGTGTGTGCAAGCTTTGTTAGGATTAATACAGTAGGTTTGACTTAATGTTACCAAAACAAAACACATAAATTCACACAATAGCACAAAATCACAATACAAGCCACAAATATCCAAACATAAGGATTTAAGTGGAAAAATAAAAATTTGGGAAAAATCATGGAGTCACACTACCAAAAGAAAGCTATTGTATGAAGAATATAATATTATAGAGTACAAATCAAGACTTGAACTTTTGGAAGAATAAGAAGATGACAAACTCTGCCTAGAAACGCGCCCAAGCATTGTCTCTCTTCACCACCCTCTCAAACTCTCTCACAAGTCTTCTCCCAAAAGGCTCTCTGTTAATCTCAGGAGACCCTTTCATCTAACCTTACAAATTAAGGCTTTCAAGAGACTTTAAAACAAGCCCTAGATCGTCTGAATCTGCCCACAAATGACTACGGGAAGCCTATTTTCGAGTCTGACGCATAGGCACCCAAGCTATTGTTCCACGGGCATCTGGGCACCCATGCCTATGTTTGACGAGCGTCTGGCCTTCTGGTACAAGGGCTGTTGGGCGCACCAGGGCGCGCCAGAGCACCGAATTGCCCTTGACTTGTCCCGGAAGACTCTAGAATTTCCCAGAAACCCATTGAAACTCCATCGACACCTCCTTTGATGATTCAATTAGTCTCCACGCTTTAACAAGCTTGCTAGCTATAAGAAACACCATTGTTGGTGAATGGTGAATGGTTTGTGAAACCTTATTTGTAATGTCTCCTCCGCATAATGAGTTTCTTCTTTCTCCTCTCAGTGGACATAAGTGTCCACAAACTTTTGTGTCATGAATGTGCTGCGCTTGTTATGGTTTTCTTTTGTCATTATGCTTTGTTTCGATCCTAACGATCTTAACAACTGATGATGCCTCTTGTTTTAAAAACTAGAAATTATCTATTATTTACATATAATTAGATTTATTTGTTTAGTTGTTCAAATTCTCTTATGATAATATCTTGTGGTGAGATGACAAAGAAATTAAAATCGGAGGCTTCCTAAATGGGGTGTGTTTCGTTGGAGCATTGAAAGGGAAGTGGTTTTTGTTCAGTTTTAGCATTGAGATCTATTTAATATGTTCCCTGTGATAGCTTATTGGATCATTGGCTTTAAATAGCTATATTTCATAAGGTCCGGCTATGATTTAATGCATGAGCTGAACAAAGCGATGATCGATGAAGATAACGTGCCAAGTCATTTGTGAGCAAAAAACCCTAGGGTTATTCTGCTCCATTCTGATCCCACCAGTTGTTAGTTCTAAGGCTCGAGTTTAAGTAAATTTCTTTTGGTCTTATTTTGTCATTTGATTTGTTTTTTATTTTCATGTCTATCTACTCTATGTAATATAAGATTTTTTATACCTCGCATACACGCATGGATACATGCAGCAGCAGCCACATGATGGCTCGCAAAAGCTGACACACGGCTTTCTCATGCTCATCCACGCCACCAGAGCTTCACGGGGCCCTCTTCAGATGCTGCATTCTGCATGGGAAACGACAAAATCTCCAGTCTCTTTACGTAACCCAGAAGCCTTATATCTACGCACTCACGTGACCAAGATTTGCCGGCGGGTTGGCTGGCACGGTTGGTGCAACCGCCACGTGTCAGAACGGGCACGTGTCATTCTTGTTGACCTTCTGCCTGATCTTGAGTGTCGCGGCTGCTTTTTTGGCCCGGCTACGGCACGCACGAATACAATATCGACATCAGACTACTTACAGTGCGATTGTAAACTTGAAATATTAAATTTGTTAGGAGCTCACTTTCCTCAAATTTAGTTTAATAATTTACTTGAACAGACAGTTCAATTGGTACGGCAAGTTATTTGCATCAGAAGAGTTGATGATGTAAATTGTTCTGCAAACAACTCCACATATATTAAAGGCTTCCTCTGCTTGTAAAATGCGTTTGCTGCTTCTGTAAGCTTCTAGTAATTTAATGATAGTTCCACGTCTTTTAACAAAAGTAAAGAAGTAAAAATCGCATTTTGGAGTGATCAAATGATTATATTATGAATAGAATGGGAAGCTTAAAAGTATGGCAACTTCTGCATTCCGAATTCATGCAAATAATAATAAAAATAAAGCGAAGGGCAAAAGCTAAGGGAAGAATGGTTCTGCTAACTTAAGAGCCACCGCTTAATTTAAGAACCAGAATAAGAGTGCGGATTACGGTATCGGTGAAAATTGCTTTGTTTCTGCGTTTCAGTCGGAATGATTTAACTAATGTTTGCTTTATTGCGATAACAATAGTTATTAATAATAAGTCGGGGACGAGAGAAGGGAGGAAGGAGGATGTCGCTTAACGCACTTGGTATGTTTCTTTACATGTACGCGCTCGCACGCGGGCACGTGATAGTGTACTCGTGTGGCGTGAGCTGCAATCCAACATTCTCTTTCCTAATATCAGTGTTAAGAATGATAAGCAAGTAAGATTAGGATATTTAAGTATGGTCGATAAAAATTTTGGAAATGATTTCTGTCAAATGAGGTAAGTCGAGCTTTGACCATACTAAAAGGGTGGAGGTATTAATCATATTTGGAGCTGACCGCTTCGGCTACGTGCAAGTAAGACCGTAAGCTATCATGATTGCTTTTTACTGTACGCAATCTCATTCTGCTTAAGAAAATTCAAACCCAGAGCTGTACATAATTTAGAGTATTCCATTTATACTTGTATTTATAATATATTCTTAGAAATGTATTAAGAAATCGAAGAGAAGGGATACATAAGAAACATTTATATATATATTTAATAGATTCGTTGAAAACTACCAACAAAAAATAACTCTGATCGTGAAAACATCAGAATGCAAATGAAGCAAACTCTATTCAGTACCAGAATGGAAAGCATCAATGCCGATAGTTAACCAGGCTTGAAAATAAGCTGCAAGAAAATCTGCAAGGAATATCATACAACAGTCCCATAAAATAACCATCCACATTTTCCGTAGAACCATGGCTAGGATTTTCCATAATAAAGCATATTATAATAATATTGATTAGATTTGAAAGCACCCGTTACCCTGTAATAAACTCAAATAATGATGAAATCTTAGGGTGACAAACTAATACGGAACAAAAGTTTAGAGACGATAAGTAAAACCAAATAAAATGAGAAATAATCACATGCAATCACAAACACAACACAAACAAAGGGATTTACATGGTTCAGTGCTAATTCACGGGGAGGAGAGCAAAAACTATTTCACTATAGAGAAGGGATTACACAGATTTTAGGGTTTATAAACCCTTACACAACCTCTTGAATTTATCTTCTTCCTTGCAATGGAGCAGCAACACACCCTCTAAAACCAATGGAGGCTAATAAGATTTCGATTTTCTACCTCTTAACTCTAAAAACGGGTTAAGAAAATATATATAGGATACTAAAAACTAGACTGACTAGGCCGCGGGCGCTACAGCTCTCGGGCGCCAGCTGCTCTGGCGCCCACCTCTAGGGTGTCAGGCCGCTGTAGCGCGCCATGGCACATGGTTGTGCGCTATGGCACCCCTCCAAACAGCTTCTTCAATCAACAATCTCCACCTCATATTTCATGTGGTCCACATGGGAGTTGAATCCCCTATACCCTCGATCAATGAGGGTTGACTAACTTGGTTGCCTACGTATCCTCATCCCAAAGGAATCAAGCTGTCCATAGTTCTAATAAATGAAAAGCCCATGGATGCTTCTCCAAATTCACTAAGGTTTTAACAATAGCTGAATTTATGAGCTGTGAACACCTTTGTCAGCATATCATCAAGGTTATCTTTAGTATCGATCTTCTTTAGTAAGATTTCACTTTCTTTAATAGCATCTCGAATGAAATTGTATCGAACATCAATGTGCTCTGTGCGAGCATGACAAACTAGATTAGTAACTAAGAATATAGCGCTCTGGCTATCACATTGAACTACTACCTCATTTCGCTTCGTACCCAAATCTTCCAGCAAGCCCCTCATCCAATTAGCTTCCTTGAATGCTTCGGTGACTGCCATGTATTCTGCTTCTATCGTAGACAGGGCAACTGTAAACTGTAGAGTTGATTTTCACTATACTTGTAACAGTCCAGGTTATTACTTAGGTCAATTAGGACTAAATCAAGTCTTGATTTTTATCCTAATATGTTAATTAATTAATTAGAAGTCCATCATAAAGACCAAGTCCAAATCAGGAGTCAAATAGATCAAATCCTGATTTTTGGAAATTTCAGGAATCTTGGAATTTGATCTATTTAAATTGACCTCAAATTGAAAATCCGACTTCGCCATTGCACTCATCACTCCCAAATAAGCTAGTGGTGATGTTTTGGAGACAATCAGAAGTCGTTCGATTTTTGGTGAATATTTTAAATATCCTGAAAAATGAGAAAAATAAATACTTATTGAAACAAAAATCTGCCTTCATCGTTACGTTCCTCACTCTTCATTTAGTTAAGGGTGAATTATTAAAATTTCTTTGAGCATGTTAAGTAAACCAATTTTTAATTAAGAAAAACTATTACAATTAATTTAATAAAATTATTTATTCAATTAACTTAACGACCCTACCATTTCGTCTCTGCACCGTTAATCCACGCGCCATAAACATTTAATCTGATGGATGCGCATCTGAGTCGGCGGTCATCTGATCAAACGGCAGGCACTTCGTCCCTGTCACGTCTCGCTGCATGTGGTAGCTGCGGGATGTGCGTCAGCATATCCTTCTAGGTGGCTGCTCCCAACGATGATGAGCGCCTCTCAAGGCTCGATTAAAACCCTCGATCGCCTTAGCTTGCTCATTTTTGCAAAATTGAACCCTAAGGAAGTCGAACGGATCCTATATCGAACCTTAAACCTCCTCAACCATCAACAGAAAGGTACACTCAATTCATATATTTTGTCATTTGTTCTTGCTAAATCAATCTCCATTACTTATTCCCTGCATTTACAATGCATTTATCACTTAATTGAAGTTCTGTGAAGTTGTATCGATCGCCAATTTGGCGATCGATCCATAGTGTCCTACAGTAATACAGTAAGGTTCTCACCTTCGCAACCTAGGGCATCACATTAGTGATTATTATAGGAGGTCTGGGTTAGAGTTCTTGATCTCATATGACATGTCTAGTCGCGGGCTTCCATTCGAGGTGCTGATCGAGCTTTGAGAGGCTGTGTGTGTCGTGTTGGTCGAAGCCCTAGACTCTGTTTGTCAACTGAAGAAGAAGGCGACCCTCCCCCTTTGCGGGCCGGGTCAGGTCAGGCCCGACCCACGTTTCTAAGACCGGTCACCCACGTGTCACACCGCAAAATTGCGGGCCCCACCTCGTCAGTAGTTGAATTTGAGGCGTGGGCCCCACCACCTCTCAAGCGTTGTGAAATGTTGTGGGGCCCGCATGTCTTCTCAATCCTGCAATGGGTCCTGCCACCGAGATTAATTAAATGGATATTAATTGATTAAAATCTATAAGATTTGAATTAAATGAATTAGATAAAATTAAACTAATTAATTGCCTAAACTTTAATCAATCCATATCTTTCATTCCATAAATCCAAATATAGCAAATATATATGTCATTTTGATCAATAAATTCTAAGATCATCATGATAGTGTTTATTTTTCAGTAGTATGTATATTTCACATAGTGACCTTTAGCACCCCATAAATTACCCTAAATACTACAAATCTTCAAACCACCATAACTTTGCACACACTCACCCAAACATAGCCAGTATGTGTCTCATTTAATCAGGAGACTCTCATAATTGTTCCCATAGCGTAAATTTTGATATTTTGTGTAGGATTTAAATAATCACTTTCGGGATCTCTCACTAATTACACCCTTAAACCCTAGAATTTCGATTGACCATAATTTGATCAATTGAGCTCCAAATTAAGTCTTCCAATATAATAATTTGATCAAGAAGACCTAATAATCAATAAACTCAAAAAAAAAAGTAGGATTGGGTGATTAAAATTCTTAATTATCCCTAATCACCCTAAAACTTGATTAGTGAATATTAGCATAATTAATGATCCAAATTGAGTGATTTAACTTTTGATAACTCCTAGAGTAGAGTAGAACCTAGTGGTGTGATTGGCTTAGTGATTCTATAATTAATTTCACTAATCATCCTTAACTCTAATTAAATCATAACTTGACCAAATGAGGTACAAATTGGCCTATTCTTAGTGTGTTATAGGGAAGCTATAGCCACTGAATTTACTGAATTTAGATTTCAAATGGGAAAGTTAAGTTTTTGACCTATTCTTAAGAACCCTAAATTATACAATTACACCCTAAAATTGATTTGCTTATAACTTAACCATTATAACTCAAAATTTAGTGTTCTTGGACTTTATGAAATCCTTAAATAGTAAGCATAAATAAACTGCATAAATTTTTAAATTCATAGAGAGTTCCTCTCATACTACTCCAGGGGGATCTCTTTTGTTAGTGGTGTCCTTACTATATACTTTTCTGAGAACGAAATTGCCAAGCTTGCATCCCCTAATGCTCTAACCCTAATCGATAATTTTAACAAGAAAAAACTAAATTTTGGATTGGTTAATGGATTTATTAATGGAATAAAACTCCACGGTCAGGTGAACATTCGTGTGTTTGACTCCCATCGTGTATTTTCTTAGCTTTTCCTCTGGCCTTAACTATGCAAGGGTATTCTCCAAAGGATCCTATGAACTCAAAGGAAATACTCTAAAATTTTTCAAATGTGTTCCTTATGTATATGTAACTTTGGACTCACCAATCGCTCCGATTTGGGTCAACCTACCAGGTTTACGTATTCCTTTTGTTAAAAAAGGAATTTTGTTTAATATCTCCAAAGCTATTGGGAGGTATCTTCAACTGGATAGGAATACGACAATTGAGAGAAATGCGACTGTTCCCCGAATCCTAATTGGGTTAAGCCTGACCTCACAACTTCCCGAAAAAATTTGGCTTGGGTCTAAAGAGCATGGTTTCTTTCAAACTATCATTTATGAAAATGTACCTCTATATTGCATCTGGTTCCAGTCTTTAGGGCATGACTCCCAATTCTGCCCTCACACTCACATAAAAAGCCTTATAAGACCCTTAGACAAAGCTTTGATCACTAGTCCCAACACTAATTTTTTGCCTTCATGTGATGAGGCACCTATCACTATTTTAAATGCTTTTAATACTATTTCTACTACAACTATTTGTAATGATACTAGAAATATTGTTCCTAATGCTACAAATGTTGAGAATGCGTTGAAATATAATCTAACAACTATTATTATCACTAAAACTAATCATGCTATTATAGTTTATCTTCCTAATGCTCCTGCCACTACTTTGAATGTCTTTGACAATGAAAATTCAATTGTTATGTGTAGTGATAATGGAAATGTAACTATGAGTAATGATGTACTTTATAATGTCACAAATGCTGAATTTATTACTCTTGATGCTAAGATTGTTGAGAATGCTTTGAAATTTGTTCTCTTAAATGATATTAATGCTGAAACTAATCATGATGCTTTATTTCATAATGTTTTTAATGGTTTTTACAAAGGAGGATATGTGTAATTCAAAAGTTTTAGCTAAAAATGTTGAACCATTTGGCAATATATTCTCCTATTTTCACAACATCTGCCATTACAGCTTTTACTAATGTCAATGTTATTCAGTCCAGGTTTTCAGCTAGGAAAATTAATGTTGATACTGATGCTAATGGGTCTCATTTTCAAGAATTTGTAATAGTGACTCTGGCCTAAAAGATTTAGTTAACAACCCAAATTCTAATAATAGCTTAATGTACAAAGTTCTCAATAAAATTACTGGAAATATATTTGCTATTAATGAAATTGAATCAATTTTAATTAATGACACTGAGTTGCATTCCAAAAGTATTATGTGTAACAATAATGCTAAAATTGTCACTAAAAATTAAGCTGAAAATGGGGTTACAAAGAGGAATGTCACTGAAATAGATGCTATTGAAATTGACTCAAATTCAATTATTTATAAAGTGATGAGTTATGAAAGGAACCCATGGCTTGATAGCTATGGAAGAGCCACAACATTTGATTCTCCTAATAATGATAGTGCAATTTCTAACAAGAATTCTATTCTTAAACAGAGCACAGAAGTTTCCAAAAACTGCAAGGAGGCTTTGACTAAAAAAGGCAAAGAAGATTACACTGCTGTGATGACACAAAATGATGTGATTCTTGAAATTATATATGGAAAAAACAATTCCAAGATTGTGAATGTTTTAGATATTATTTCTAATAATGTAGATGTGTCAATAGATAAAGCTAAAGAGATTATCTCTAAATATAATAACTCTCCTTGTATTGAAGAGGAATACTTGGGAAAAGAAAATGCTAAAAAAGACATTATTATAAACTTAACTGACTCTTTTAGGCACCCCAAAAGTTAAAAGAGAATCTAGGGAATTTCATCAATCCAAAAAGCCCAACCAAGAGAAAATTGGAGCAATTACAATACAAAGCCAAGGAAATTGTTACAGTAACAAATATGTATAACTCTCTCTTCTTTGAATGAAATGGAAGGTATGGCTGATAAGTCTCAATCCACAGCCAATACAATGATTTCTCTTAATGCTGGCCAGAAGACCTCAAGGGGTCCTTCTACAATTTTCCAATGAATATAATGTGTTGGAATATTAGAGGCATAGATAATATCTCTTCAAAAAATATATTTAAACATTTTATTAAAGAAAATAAAATAAACATAACAGTTATTTTGGAACCCAAAATAAAAAAAGAGGCTATTTCTAAAATTTGTAATTATGTTAATTTTGATAAAGCCATTGCTAACATTTCAAATAGAATCTTGGTGATATGGTTTGATATTTGGGAAACAAAAACTGTGGCCCAAAATGATCAAGATATTCACATTAGATTCCACAATGAGTCTCACAATTTTCTAGCTACATTTGTTCATGCCAATAATATTACAACTGAGCATTTTATTCATTGGTAGTTCCTTAAAGATTATAGCCATTCTTCTCTTCATTGGGTGGTGGGAGGTGATTTCAATGAAGTTCTTAATACTAACAAATATAAAGGTTGCTCTTCCAACCATGATTTATCTACTTATAATTTTAATTTAGTTGTGGTTGATTGTGGCGTTGATGATTTTAAATATACTGGAGCTCCTTTTGCCTGGTCTTCAGGCAGGAAATTTGCTAGGTTAGATCGTTTCCTGATTAATAATGTTTGGCGTAATGCTTTCTCGGATTTTAAAAATTTCTCCTAAAATTCCACCACTTCTGACTACCAACCAATTTTTCTATCTTCAGGGAATTCTAACAATGTTTATGCTAAGTCTTTCAAGTTTTAGATATTCTGGTTAAATAGGATTGAATGCTATGATATTGTTAACTCTGTTTGGAATGAGCCCCGTAATTCAATTGGCCTCATTAGATTAGTTGAAAAAAATCAAGAAATGCAGAAAAGCTATAACCGTTTGGAACAAAAATAATGTGGGGATTATTTTTTTATAATCTGGCCATGCAAGAATACTTGGTTTTTTCTCTGGAAACTGTCTTTGAGTCTAACCCCAATGATGAAAATAAAGAGGTTGTTTCTAAATCAAAGGCAACTCTGATTCAAATTCATAATGATATTGAAACTTACTGGAAATAAAAATATTATATCAATTGGAAATTGAAGGGCAAAAAAATGAGGCTTTCTATCACAATTGGGTTAATAAAAGAAAACACATTAACAATATCACCAACATTCACTCACCTAATGGCAAAAAATTTTATAACTTAGATGAAATTAGTATGTTTGCGATTAAGCATTTCAAAAATGAATTTTCAAATCATCATCCTTATTCTGACAGCCAAACGTTTGATTTTGATGGGCCTCAAATTACTTCGAAGGATAATTGCCTGCTCAATTCAATGCCTTCTGATGATGAAATTTGGGAGGTGATCAAGAATTTTAATGCCAACACTTGTGCTGGTCTTGATGGTTTCCCTGCTGAATTTTTCTACAAGTTTTGGTATAAATTTAAAGTTGATGTTTGTAATGGGATCAAAAAATATTTTTGTGATGTCCCTCTTCCTAAATTCTTTACTCATACCTCTATTGCTCTTATCCCTAAACAAGATATGGCTCATTGGTGGAACAAGTTCAGGCCTATAAGCCTCATATATACCCTCAATAAAATCATTTCAAATATCAATGCTAATAGACTCAAAAAGTTAATTCTCAATCTTATAGAGCCCAACCAATATGGTTTTGTCTCTGATCATACCATTCAAGGTAATATCTTAGTGACTTAGGAACTTTTCCATAGCTTTAAAAATAAAAGGAGAGGTAATAACTTGATTATTAAAATTGATCTTGAAAAAGTTTTTGACAAATTGGATTGGAATTTCCTTATTAAGATGTTAAGATCTTATGTTTTAATGAAAATTTCATCACCAAAATTAAAAATTCTATTCAAAATAACCGATTCTCTATTATAATCAATGGCCAATTTAAAAGTTTTACAAATCTGAAATAGGCCTTAGGCAAGGGGATCCCATTTCTCCTATCCTTTTCATTCTTGCTATGAACTATTGGTCCAATCACATTAATTATCTCTTTCAAAAGGATCCTAGTATTCAATTTAATGCTGTTGGAAAAATATCTATTTCTCACCTTACCTATGCGGATGATCTTATTATTTTACGAATGTTGGCTCCAAAAAAGTTACAAATCTCAAGAGACTTCTTTAAAGCTTGAATTGAACTCGAATCTTAAAATAAATTCATCAAAATCTTCCTTTTTTACAAGTGATAAGGTTTCTTTTTGCCAAATGAATAATATAAAATGGATCTTAAATTTCAATCACGGTAAGCTTTCTTTCATACAATTGGGTATTCCTATCTTTATTAGTCATAATAAAAACAACATCTACAAATAGTTTTAAAACTTAATTTTCATTAAACTTTGTGGTTGGGTAGATAGATATCTCTCCAAAGGTGGCCGTTTAATTTTTCTCAAGTATGTGTTGAATACAATCCCCTTCTATTGGTTGGAGGTAACCACTCCCACTCGTTTCATTATTTCAAAGATTAAAATTATGTTTAATAAAATCTTGTGGTACCACAATCGTGGTTCCAAAACCATTTGGTGTTCCTAGGACAAATTAACTTTTCCTCTTAATGAAGGTGGTTTATTCTTACGTTGTCTTAACTCTATTTATAAAGCTCTCTCCTTTAAAATATGGTAGAAATTCTGAATGTCTAATTCTGTATGGGCTCTACTCATTCTCACTAAATACCGTGCCACTACTCACCCCTTTTAGACAACCCATAAATTACTTATTCTAAAGTCTGGGGTCGAAGGATTGACCATAAAGAGATCTTTGAAGATACTTTGTCTTGGGATGAAATTGATAAATATTCTTCCTTCTGGTTCGATAATTGGAACAAATCTTGTAGACTTCCAAATAACATCCCCAACATCATCTACCCAAAGTTAAGGCTAGGTGAAATTTTTTCTAATATCGATGGTTGGAATGAGAATTTGTTGAAAAACATCCTCCCAATGGATTGGTTTAACCAAATCACCCTTCTTAAACCAATTTTGACTGATACAAAGAAAGCAAGCTCAGATTTTTATACGACAGGTAAAATAGATTTAACTAAGCTTTGGAATGTTTGTAGAGTTTCAGCTCCCACCTTCCCAATCTATATTTGGAATAACTGTATACCCTCAATTATCAATATCTTCTTTTGGAATATTTCTAACAACTATATTAGTGTGGAAGAAAATATGAAAAGCATGGGTTATTCCTTAGCATCTAAATGTCAATGTTGCTACAACTTTGAAAGTATTGAGCATGTTTTTTTCTTAAAACAAGCAAAGATGTTTGGTTTGGAATTTGATCGCTGTTAAAACTGGTATAAAACATACAAATCAATTGCCAAGTTAATTCATGATGGCATTGTGGGAAACTCAAACTAGCTTCACATTGGTAAATTATTTATTGCTTTTACTCTTTAGCATATATGTGATAGCATAAATAAAGCTAAATTCAAATAAGCCCCTTTTGGCCAATAATATAATTACTGCCATTCATTTTGATATCAATCTTATTTTGACGGCTTTCAATGAAACCTGTATTATTTGAGGAAATAATAACATTTTGGACATTAAAAAATAAATAAAAATATTTCAGATTTAACATCTGCTATTTACACTTCTTTGGGTTCCATTTTTCTATATGTTGGGAGATTGGTTGGCTCTGGTTATTTATATTTCTAGTTAAAGGGTTGGCTCAGGCTGATTGGCTTAGCAATTTTTATACTATTTTGACTTTATTTATGCAGTCTCTTTCTGTGTGGATTTCTTACAGCTAGGACGTTGGAAGCTGAATGTTGTTGGGAACTGGGAGGCTATTTATTTCTTGTCATCCTGCCAGTTTCTTGTTTGTTATTATTTAGTTGTTCTATTTGCAGCTCCTGTTTGACATTTATTCTGGTTTGCTGGTTGGTTTCTCCTAGTTTGTGGTATTTAAATGTTTAGGAGGCTGTCTAGTTTGCAGTTGTTAGCAAATATTAGTTTGCTGGTTGGTTTCTCATAGTTTACGGTTCTTAGCAGTTTGTAGCTACTTGTCTGTTCTGTTTGTAGTAGTTTTGGGAGGCTAGTTTCTGAAAGGTTGACTTGTTTTAATGGGTTTGGGTGGCTGGGAGGTTGTTGGACATCTGGTATGCTGTTTGTTGTGTTTTATTTAGTTTTGTTGTTTTTGCCTTTGCAGCTGGGGAGAAGCCTCTTGGTTTGGTTAGCTCAGTATGGGATGTTGTTCTGCAGTTGGGAGGCTGCTAGTTTTAGGTTTTATGAGTTTGCTGCTGGTTTCAAGTGGTAATTTGTTTGGGTGTTTGCTTTTTGGTGGCAGACCCAATTTTTTTTTTAGATTTACTATTTGGTTTCCTTTTGTCCTGTTTGGCTTTTGGTGTGGCTTTGGTTTCACCTCTTCCTCTACCCCTTAGGCAGTTGGCTGGAGTTTGCTGTATTCATCTTCTTTTTTAGATCTCTGAATGTTTGTGGCTTTGTTGCCTTCTCGAGTGCCGTCTTGGGCGATGTCTGATGTGTGTTTCAGCTGGTAGGTATTGGCGTGCTGGTTTTGGTAGCTGGTGGGTAGTTGTTTTAGTAGTTGGGAGGTTGCTTTTAGTTTTGAGAGGTTCTGATGTTTTTATGGCTACTGTTTTCTGCAGGGTTTGAGATCTTTGCTGCTTGTGGGCTGTTGTTTAGTAGTTGAGGTTGCTAGTTTTATTGGTTTAGCGAGGATCTACTGTTTTCTTGGTTTATTGATTCTGTTTGGAGTTTTGAGGTCTTTGCAAGTTTGTTGGCTGTTTCTCTTTTCAATTGTTAGGTTTTTATTTGTTGTGTTGCTATTGTTTTCTTGCAGGTTTTGATATGTTGGTGAGGTTGCTGTCTCATTAATTGTTTTTTCTATTCTATTGTCTCTTTATCGTGGACCTTTTAGGTTATACACTGGGACCAAACTTATAAGACTATTTTTAGGATTTTTTGATTTATATGTTTTTTGTAACCTTGCAGCCCCCTTATATATATTTTGATTTATGTAATAAAATCTATGTCGAGATGGCTTTTATTTATATATATATAAATTAATAGGTTTGATGGAGACATATAAAGCAATTAAAGAAGATCTTTATTTAATTTTTGTTGATCTTGAAAAAAATAATGATAGAGTACAAAGAGAAATTCATAGGAGAGTTTTGGGGAGAAAAGAGATTTGTCATTTTTATATTTATATTAATTGTGAGATATGTCTAATAAAGTTTTTACTCGTGTTCAATCACTAGGGGACTAATCTAATGATTTTCTTATTATTATTGGATTACTTCAAATCTCACCCCTCAATCCTTATCATTTTCCCTTAACTATTGATATCATTACTGAGCACATTAAGAGAAGATTCATTGGCCCATGTTATTTAAAGATGACATTATTTTAATTAATAAGCTTAGGGATTGAGTTAAAGCAAAACTTGAGTTCTAGAGGATTATTTTGGAATATAAATGTTGTTCACTTAGAAAAACTAAATAGAATATATGGAGTATGAGTTCACTAGTATTAGAAAACCTATTCTGGAAGTAATTACTTTTGAGGGGCATGTGACCAAGAAGAGAGAGAGGTTTAAGTTACCTGTTTAGTTATTAGAAAAAGGACGACATGAAGAGCGATGCAATTAATAAGATTCAAGCTAGTTTGATGTATTTATAAGAATCAAGCTGGTTTGATGAAAGGAAGAGCATTTCTAGAGTGTTGTATCATTCAAAAATTGTAGCCAAAATAAAGAAAAATTTTGTAGAACAAATATATGATCAGCTATGTTTTATGGGGTTGAATGTTGGCTATCATAGAAGAAACTAACCAATATAATAAATGTGCGGTGATGAGGATGCTTAGGTGGATGAGTGGATATACTCGTAAAGATAGAACGAGAAATGAGTTTATCCATATTAACGCAGGAGTGGATCCAATAATGGTTATGATTAGAGGCTACGACCTTAGATGGTTCATGCATTTTAAGTGTTGATTGTGTAATGCCCCTATTAGAAAAATTGAGTTTATGAATTTCTCCGAAATCAAAGTACGAAGAAGAACGCCAAAAATGACTTGCAAAGAAACTATTATGATGGATCTTTTCTATTATAAACTTAGGCGGGGTTTCTATTTGATTGTGCTCAATGAAAACAAATGATTCATGTAGCTGACCCCACCAAATAGGACCAAAGCGTGAAGTAGCTGTTGTCGTTATTTTGATCCAATTTTCTTAAAATATTAGTTTCTAATAGTGTCCCGGAAGCAGTAATCTAATCAGTATACATAAACCTTTTTTATTTGCTTGCATAAGCATTCATGAGATTGATCGTGCTTTGTTTGCAACAACAATGGAGTTAATAAATCGAGACGCCAGAAAGAGCTAAAAGAAAAGCACACCGAATACTGTTAGTCCATTAATTGCATACAATGATGATATGACTGCATGCTTCTGGTTCTGAAAGCCCCACACGTTCTTCGCACTCCATGCACGATGTTGAGGTCACACTAAGCAAGGATTTCAATTACCTAATGCTTTCATCCAACGAATATGAGAGAGGGGGACAGATTCGAAATTAATTTTCATCAACTTTTTTACATGTGCGTTCATGTGATTTCCACCTGCAATTTCACTGTTTTGGTTGCGTTAAATCATTCGGTATGCGGAACTGATTTTACAACAGAAATGCTTAGATATTCTAAATGGAAGTACGGTACTTCAAATATACTCTTTCAATACCTCATAAATTATTAATGTACTTAAAATTAAGGAATAACTCATAATAAATAAGATTATTAGTTAAAATTATGATTAAAAATTCATTAAAGACTAATAATAACCTAAAAAAAATATTGAAATATTTATTGAAGTATTCAAGTATCATTAAAACATCTAATTTTAATATTTAATTCATAGTGTTGAGATATTTATTAGAGTATTCAAGTATTTTTTATTCTAAAAATATAGTAAATTTTTTCATATAATTTATTATTTTTATAAATTTATAATTATGATTTTTGCTAATAAATTTTAATTAAATATTAATTTAAAATATTAATAATACTAGAATATAGATGAAAATACGCACATCTGACATGATGATGTCTCATTCCCAACTATCAGCTATATATAGGCTTTACATGCTACGACCCTTCCGATCGTATATAGAAGAGGAAACACACCTGTCTCATTAAATTGAAACACGATGTATATATTAAATAACAACTTTTTCTTGCGACTACAAAATAAATAAAATTATAATTTTTAAATATATCTTAAATTTTATGTAAAAATAAGAGGTAAAGATGAGCTTATTTTAAAATGTATTATATCAATAATAATATTACAAATTAGAAATTTTATTATAATTTTTAACAAATATCTCACTAATATACTAGATGACATTACATTCATAATTATAATAATCTAAGGATGAACTCTAAAATATACTTATAAGAAAGCAAAAAAAAAACAATTATTTGACTCCCACAAATTGAATTATGATTTTAATTAATAAATTATTTCAGCTACCAACAAAAATCAAATATAATAACATTTTTTCTCAAAAATAATAATTAAATCTATATTTTCTTGTAGACTCACTAAAATTATACATTTAAAATACAAAATTCTAATTATTCATACTTTTTCAGAACTATTAAGACTACATTATAAAATAAAATTTTTGTGTTTTGTTTTTTGAGAGAAAAATGAAAATCAACACTACTAACAATTTTTATAAATTAATGATACAATGTGTTTTATGATTTTTGATGCTCTCTTAAAGTTTAGGAAAAAATAATTTTAAGTATTTCACCGCAAGAATTAATTATTTTTATTTCTTGCAACTCTATATTTCTGGACTTGTGTGAGTTGCGACAAAGAGGCTTTTGTAGCCCCATCAAGCAAGGTTTGTGAAGAAGGAATCGAGAAAGCTTTTCCTCACTAAAAGTTTGGGAGTGAGGGAGAATTCCTTGACTTAGTGAGAGATTGAGAAATCTTAGCTTTGACACAACTTTATGCAGGGAATGCTCTGTAATACTGCTGCCAAATTGAGAAAATGAGGGATCTTAGCCACTCTGCCAAGGCGCAACCTTGTGAAGGAGGACAAACTCTACAGTTCCATAGTTGAAATGTCCAAATTATTGAAAGCAAAATCTATTCAAGTAGAATTCCAAATATAGTGAAACTTCAAATAGTATACATAGGGTCTTAAAGTTGACTCAAGCAACTATAAATTTAGGATTTAGGGTTTAATTATTATGCATTTACTTTTATTTTATTGCTTTAGCTATAATGTTTCTTAAGTTTGAATAGTAAAGTTTTTCATGTTTTTGTAAAGAGGTTATTTGATATATGGGATATTGAGTGGAAAATAATATAGATCTTGAGATTTATAAAAATAAGGTACTTGGTATACAACTTTTTCTAAGTAATATTACTTCAAGGAATTTTTTGGGGAACCCTTTTTTTCTCACTTCTTTATAAAAGCGGGATATTCAAATTCAACTCAATTTTGAGTGCAACCAAATAAATATGATTTTCCAAAAAATTACAATACCTTTCTGATCCCACTTCTTCCCTGATCCCACATTGTCCCCAATTTGAGCTACATCCATAATTGCAACTTCACCACCGACCCCAGGTGTTGACATCTTCGCCCTATATTGGAAGCAAACATCTTTCAGACATAGATTATAAATGGTTGTAAGTTTTATCAATATATCATATTCAATTCTTCATTTTTTTTTTTATGATGAGTATCTTTGCCTAGGACAACTATTCTCTCTCGCTCTCTTTGTTATAAAGACAATGGAAGAGTGCGGAAGTTTTATCACATCAGTAAATAGATTCTTCGCCAAAAATATGCATTGCATCTCCATCCCACTATTGCATATTAGGGAAAATTAACAATGTTTTATCAGTTCATTGGATTCTTTCTATTTTTTTGTTTGTAACAAATGCCATTGCCAAGAAAAAGCATTGTTGTTCACCCCTCTATTCTAGCCTAGATTAGAGAAGATTATATAACATTTCAAACATATTAAATATTTCGTAAGTCATTGGTCAAATAATTATATTCAGAATGAGACTACGATGAGCCGATGATGTAGTGTAATGACCCGATATCAGATTAGTGTGCTAATATAATATTTGGTGGTTAAATATCTAGCATCCTATTGGGGCCTAATATAATAGTGTATCAAAAAAAATATCTACATCAAAAGAGAAAATATTCTCATATTTATCCATTCAATCACAAAAAAAAAACATACAAAATAAAAAATTAATTTCTCTCAAAACATCAATAACTATCATTTAATACATGCATTTAAAATAAAGAAAACAAAAAGTTGGCTGTCTCAAACATAAAATAAAATGCGTTAATTAGCATTTTCATTCTCGACAATCCTCATACTCTTGAACCTCACCTAAATTTTGATCCGGCATATTACACAGAGACGTAGGAGATATTCCAGAATTTGGTTTATATGTTTAGTTTAACTATCAGTTTGGGGATGAAAAGCAAAGCTTAAAGTTAAATTTATCCCCTTGTATTGCTAAACAGTTGACCAAATTCGAGAGGTATACGTACTATCTTGATCAGAAACAATACAATTTGGTGTTCCGTGCAAATGGAAAATCTCCTTATTATAGAGCATGTCCAACCTTTCTACTGAGTCAGTGAGGCAAATTAGAAAGAAATGGGATGACTTGGTAAGTCTATCGACAATCATCCAAATCGCATCGGCTACCAACTCACTCTTCGGCAATCCCATTACAGAATCCATGGAAATATCAAACCGTTTCCATTCAAAAATTTCTAATGGCTTAAGAAGCCCGCTAGGTTTCTGGCATTCAACCTTTAATAACGAGTGGGAGTGGCACTTAAAGATGAAAACAACAATGTCTCTTTTATTACCCGGCCACCAGAAAGACTTCTTCAAATCTTGAAACATTTTACTGCCACTGGGGTGAACAGTGTTACTTGAGTTATGGGCATCAGAGAGAATTTTTAGCTACAAATTTCAAGGAACCCATAATTTTTTTCTTGAAAGATTGCACCTTCAACTTCAAGATGCAACTCTGATTTCTATCCTTCCTCATTATCAGACTTAAGCTTGGAATAATCTTCATCTATCCATTGGGCTTCAATAATCCTTGATCTCACTGGGATTTTGACTGACAAGCAAACAAAGCAAGTCTGCTGATCTATTGGTTCAAAATTCAGCCTTTCAAATTCTTCAACCAAGGCATTATTGCAGCAAAGAGAAGTTAACATTGCTTTATGGATTAGTGCATCAGCTTCTAAGTTAGATTTACTCGGATGATATTGAATTTCTAGATCATAGTCGTAAATTAACTCGAGCCATCTATGATATCTACATTTAATCTCCTTCTTTGTGAAATTATATTTCAGTCTATGATGATTTGTAAATATCTCACACTTTACTCCATACAGGTAGTGTCTCTAGATTTTAAGAGCAAAAATTACCGCTGCTAATTCGAGATCATGCACGATGTAGTTTCCTTCAATAAGCTTTAATTGTATGTAGGTAAAGGCTATAACTCTTCCATCTTGCATCACCACACATCCAAATCCCACCTTAGAGGCATCGGTGTAAACCTAAAAATCTTTTTTATAACAGCCCAAACTCTTAAGCAACAAGATATTATTTTCTTTAGCCTAAAAGGCCTCATAATTTTTCCTTCAGAGATAACTGTTTAGTAGGTCGCCCATCCTGAGAGTGCTCCCACATGAGCATGCTTAACTTTGGAGTTCTTATTAGGAACTCCATCGTTATCTGAAAAGGCATCTCGATGTTTAAGAGTTTCAATTATTACTACTTAAGTGAGTCTTTACAATCTCCCCAACTTAAGTAACTGACATCCTCATTAGTATGCACACACGGATCCTAGAACCATCCATTGGGTAGATAGGATTAGAGGTGGCCCCTACAGGCACAAGAGGTACCCATAACCATGTAGCACTTTAACTACTATGGGTTCAAGAGGCTGCTCACATGAAGTGGTACTTTGCCTTATATGACACTTAGCTTTTATCTGACACCCTACGGCCTACTCTGATACCAATTTTAATAGCCCAAACTCTTAAGCACAAAGGTATTGTTCGCTTTGGCTTGAAAGCTTCACGATTTTGCCATCAGAATATAACTTCCCAACTGGTCACCAATCATGGGAGTGTTCCCACATGAGCAAGCTTAACTTTGGAGTTCTTATCAGAAACTCCACCGTTATCTAAAAAGGAGACTCGATATTTAAAAGTTTCACTTATTACTACTTAAATGAGTCTTTACATTTTGCCTCTTGGGTAGTACTAGGACTAGCGTAGAAGTTAGCAGATGCTTCAACTTCAAGAAGGCTTCTTCATAATCACAATTACAGATGAACAACACTTCATTCCTAATCAATTGAGTTAATGCTACTGCTATTTGGAAAAATTCTAGAACAAACCTTCTGTATTAGCCGACGAGTCCCAAACAACTTCAAATTTCAGTCATGAACTTGGGTTGCACCCACTAAAGCACAACACAAATCTAATTCTGGTGAACCCTTATCCCTTCATCATCAATCAGATGACCCAGAAATTCCACAGAGTCGAGCCAAAACTTGCACTTCAAAAATTTGACAAAGACCTTATTGCGTCTGAGCATCTCAAAAATGGCACTAAGGTGCTTCTCATGGTTGGCTACTAACTTTAAGTAAATCAGGATATCATTAATGAACACTATGACAAAATCATCAAGGTAGGGCTTCAGAATGCATTGCATCAAGTCCATGACTATGGATGGAGTATTAATCAATCCAAAGGACATGACTAAGAATTCATAGTAGCCATAACACGTTGAAAATGAAACTTTAGGGATGTTGTCTTGTTTTACCATAATCTAGCAGTAACCTGATCTCAAGTTTATCTTGGAAAATACTTTTTATCCCGCTAGTTGGCATACTAGGTCATCAATTATCACCAAGGGATTCTTATTCTCCTTGGTCACTTTATTCAGCTCATGGTAGTCTTTGCACATCCCACATCAAGCCATCCTTCTTCTTAGCAAACAAAACTGGGGGTCCCTACGGTGATGTACTTGGAAAAATAATTCTTGTAGTTGCTCTTTCAACTCATGCAGCTCCTTGGGAACCATTTGATACGGGGCCTCAAATTTTGGTTGCATTCCTGGAATTAACTCAATGGAAAATTATACCTGTGGCGGCCGCCCCTTCTAATTATAAAGGTTAAGGAATTATCGTCACTAAGCACATCTTATACTTAACATTAGGTTGGAATTTAAGACTCCAAACTAATCTTAAGAAAAAGATGTACTTTTCATAATAAGGTAAAGATTAACAATCACTTAATGAGTATCAGAATGCAGAAGAAAAGTACAAACTGAAGTAATCATCCATACTATAAAGTAAGGACATCCAACTCAGAATATATACAATGCAGGAAAGTATAGCACAATTTAGTCCTGTATTATTACAAACATTTAAATTTTAAAGAACTGTAATATAAAATGCTCTCATCCTCACAGAGTAAAAGTAAAGTAATATAATAAGTAGACTAAGGTTCCTCAGTAGTCTGAATCTCCTCCTGGATCTGCTCCTCTGTAGGCTCAATCTCCTCAAAAATCTCAGAATCTACCATTATCAATTTCATAATGGTAGAGCCCCAGCCAATAAAAGAAAAATCTTGTTAGACAAATATGTCTAAGTACAGTTTAAGGTAATTAATTTTAATGTATTTTAATGATAACACAATTGTATATAAGCATAAAATAGTGGTAAAGCAATATGAAAGGAAGAACAAGATATAAGGTAGAAACATACCTCAACTCAGGCTACAATACAAGGTAAGTAAAGTATAAATATAATCTACTAAGTACAAAGAAAAGTCCTAAGAAATATGATCAAACTAACATGCCAGTTATAATATAAGTAAAAGTACTGTACTGAAAATATAAAGATTAGCATCCTAACATGCTCTCAAATAAGTAAAACGACTAACATACAGAAAGTTCTAAAATGTAAAGGAACTGCAGAAAATGAAAAAATATGAAAGAAAAATATGCTGAAACAGTAAAGTAAAGTAAGTCTAAAGTGTAAAAAAAGTATGTAAAGTAACTGTAAAGAGACTAAAAAGTAAATATAAGTAATGTAGATTAAAGTACTGTACGTGTGAGATACTCTTACTTAGTCTGCCAAAAAGTAAAGTTCATCTAATAATCTAGGAGAAACATCCCAGATTAAAGTAATGTCCACTAAAGAGGCATCTAGGAGAAACATCCCAGATCCTAAAGTAAAATCCACAAAGTATCTAAAGAGCATATAGGAGAAACATCCCAATGCCAAAGTAACATACCATAGGGGAAATTTCCTAGGCAAAAGCTGTCCTAAAGTAAAGTCATACTAAATGGCAGGCTAAGTAAAACATAAACTACAAGTATAATGTTATTTGTTTTATTAATGTTTCTTTTTAAAATCATGCAAATGATATGTGAATGTAATTCAAAGTATATTATAAAATATTTAGCAAGTAATTCTAAAATATGTCCAAAAGTATAAAAGGCTCAAATGACAAGGAAAGCATGACAATTTAAATCAAGGAAATAAGTAGCACTACACAAACTTTGTGATATCACCTATTTTCTAATTTAAACATTCTAACTACTCTAAGTTACATAAGATTCAGAATCCTCAATTCCTACACTTCTGTAACTTAGAATCACGAACTTACAAGTTAAACATAATTAGGATTAGCTACTTCCTAATTATAAATGAATCAATGTTGCCTAAAAGATCTGAATAAGTAAAATTAATCGTCCTAAATTATTGCTTTATATAAACCCAAACCAACTCTTGAATAGTCAAATCAAGATTTAAAGAATTAAGAATCAAATTCTAAAGAATAAAATTTAATTACTTAATCGCAGGTCATCTTAAGGACTAAGGTTTAATCCCATCTCACTGAATAAATATTAAGGCAAATCCTATTGAATTAAGTAAAATTTAATAGGGTAGATTTCTAAGAGATCAGTTAATCATTAAATAAACTATGAAAAATCTAATAATCTAGTAAGATCAAGGTTTTACCTTAATGAGTAACCCACTTTACTCATTAGATAAATTCTAACCTAAGATCTATTCATAATCTTAGGAATTAAAGCTCTTAAGTGATAAGAGTATCACTCAGACACACATCCTAACTAAGGTTATAAGACCTAAAGATTGATCTAAGAAGTTCAAAGGAAAGAAAGTTTTCTCATAATTCACTTAAGTTTTGCTTAAGACTTAACATAAGATCTTCATTAAATTTCTAATATGAGACTTAGAATTATTTAAATCAAGGCTTAAATTATTTTAATTACTATATATTATGATTTAAAGATGATATCAGGTCCTAAATTTATTAAACCCCAATTTTAGGCAAAAAGATTATTTTGCCCTTACTTAAGGTCTAAGATTCATCTTTATGAATTAGAGCTTAATTATGGATTTTAATAAAGTGGAGTGATTACTTACTATCTAATATGAGTTTAGACAGTAAGTTTATTAATTTTGGTTAAGTATTAAGCCTTATAAGGTCAAATTAAGGAATTTGACCTATAAGGGCAATTTGGTGATTTTACCCTAATAATACCTAAATTTTTTATCCATTTATTAAAGGTTAAGTCCTAAGATTTCCATAGAACCTAAAATCATTAAATTCTGATGTGTATTGGCTAAGTTATAGCCAATACAAGTTCTAGGGTTTAAATGATAATTAAGGATTCTTAATTAAGATCAAATTTTTCTAACTTTTCCAATTGATGTCCAAATTGAACAAAATCAGTGTATATGATTTATAAATGATCCACTAATTTTATTGACTAGTGGTGGGTTCAATTTGGGACTTAATTGGCTATGTTATGGCCTAATTAGATTTTAGGGTAATTAGTGAGTGATTAGTGAAATTAATCACAAAATTATTAATCCAACCACACCATTAGGTTTTAATGTACTTAAGGAGTTCTCTGAAACTTAAATTGTGAAATTTGGATTATTAAATTTGCTAATATTCACTAATCAAGTTTTAGAGTAATTAGGGTTGATTAGCAAATCTAACTGTTGGATCCTAAATATGTTTCTATATTATTGTAAATTAGGTTTTTCTGATCTAAATGGGTATTTGGATCACTGAATTTGGAGCTCAATTGACTAACTTATGGTCAATTGAAGTTCTAGGATTAATTGACCTAATTAGGGTTAGATCCTAAATATGATTAGTCTAAATCTAATCCAAATAGCAAAGTGAATACTACTAGGTTAGTCCTTAGGGTGTGCTGATCACTTTAAGGATACATAGTTATGGCTAAGTGATGTTTTGTGCCAATTAAGGTTTAATTAGGGATCCTAAATGTGACTAGTCTAAAATAATGATCTAAATGCAAAATTGACAGTGCCAAAATGTTCCTGACATTTTTTTGATTGTAATGGTATATTATTTTGATATATTTGGTTAAGTAAGTTTTAAATTATGGAAGATTAAAAATTTCTAAATTAATAGAAATAAATTAACTTAATCTAGATTAAGTTAGCTGAAATTTTTAAATTTCATCAACTAAAGAGAGGCGGCGGGACCCGGCAACCTACGTAGCGAGCAGAGGGGAAACAACAGTGGGCAAAATTGTAATGGCGTGGGACCCACACTATGATCCTATTGGCCGACACGTGGCCACTGGATCGAAGACGATGTCTTCTTCCCCAAAGCCCCGGCGCAGAGGTGAAATTAGGGCAATCGAGATCTCGCAACACTGGGCGCCAAATGGAGAAGTGCAAATGTTGATCGAGAGATCTTTCTGGGACCTCTCGATGGATGCCAAGATCAACGCTGGAGGATCCGTCCAACCTTAGGGATCTTGATTCCCTAGCTTGCGGGGACAAAGGCTTGCGCAAACACAGACAATTCGAAACGGAAAAATCATACGAATCCATTTGATCCTTAATACGAATATACAATTATAGGTTACAAAACTTTAAAATCAATCATCATAAGGGATGTTCAGAAGAATTAGGTGAAACTCGACAGGATTCAGTGGCTGAATTCGAAACCAATGCAGAGAATAACATATAACTGGCAGAATCACACGCATAGGATAATTGCAAGAACAATCGAATGACTTAAATGATAGGTTTGAGAGATCTTAGTACCTCAATACGAGCTTGAGGAGAGGAAAAATTATAGCGAAGGCTGGAGCAGAGGAACTTAGGTTTCGAACGGCAGCCTTCCATCTTCAAGCAATGCTAGAGTCTAGGTCAAAGAAATGCAATAGAGCCAACGGAAGGCCTAAATGAGACAGAGGGGGAAATTAGATGGCGGTGATCGACGCTTGGCATTGATACTAGGCGACGCGCAGCATTGCCCTCACACACGTTGCTTCCTTTGGAACGATAATCCATAGCCGTCTGATCGAAGCGATCAAACGGCTCGAAATTCGCCGTTTGATTCCACGAGTAGCCTAACGGTGCACGAAAATGCTTGAACGGTGCCGATTAGACTTAAAACTAAATATTTAAAATACTTATTAATTTAAACTAATTTGCTTAATTAATTAATTAAAATTTATTAAGTAAATGTATTGCAAAGATCTTAAATAAATCACCCCTAGCTAACTGAAGGGTGAGAAATGCAACGGCGCAATCGGGTTTTTGATTCGACGAGTATTTAATTATTTGAATTTTCTATGTATTTAAATAATATTAAAATATTCGCCGAAAATCCAACGACTTCCAAATGCATCCAAAACTTCACCCCTAGCTAATTTGGGGGTGGTGAACGCAATGGCGGAGTCAGATTTTCAATATGAGGTCTAAATTAAAAGTCAATTTCTAGGGCTTTGGGATTTTCTAGAAATCAAGTTTTGATCTATTTGATCCCTGGTTTGATCGAGATCTTAGAGGTAGGTTCTAAATGACTTGATTAAGATACTAGAACCATAATTAGGACTTGGATTAGTCATAATTGACCAAAGTAACAATATGGGTTATTACAATACCTTTCTTAAAGGAGGTATCCTTGACAAATCTGCTGGGAACACATCTAGGAATTCTCTCACGATATTGGTGTCTTCCAGGGATCTATCTTCTTTGGCTTCACTCAACATAGTTACTAGAATCGTGTCACAACCTTTGCTAATTAGATGCTCTACTTCAACCGCATTAATCAAAGATGCAGTTACACCAAGCTTTCCTATAAAGACCTCAGGCTTCTTTCCTACTCTTAGAATAATGTTTTTTTTTGGCAATCAATAAATGCATTGAATTTACTCAACCACTTCATGCCTAAAATTATGTCAAAATTTGTAATCAGCATAACAATTAGTTTAGCTAGGAAATGCTGGTTACTAATGGGAATATTAAGGATGCAAAACTTATCTTCAAGCATTTCTACTTCTAACGACATTTGTACGTGCAAGGCTTTGCCTAAACTTAAATGTTGGAAGTTGAGGGAATGAGCACACTTTTCAGATATGAAGGAGTGATTATCACTCGTATTGAAGAGTGTGTCATAGGATTGATTATTTATAAGTAGTGTTCCTATAATGAAATAAAACATTATTTTATCAACTAATGCATGAAAGGTAAAGACAAGGACTTCAATATGCAAAAAAGAAAGGCAGAATACGAAAATAAGCTTAGAGCATACATGTAACAACTTTTTTGTCTTTTTGAGTGATAATAGGAGTTAAAACTTATACTTGCAATAAGGCAGAAGATTGGGAAACCTCTTTGCCCTTAGTGTTTCTCCTGGTTTGAGCCTTCTTTTGGGCAGGCAGAGGTGCTCATCAAAGATTTTGAGCATTCCCACCAATTGGGGGTGGCATAAATGCTAATGTAGGCGCTTGTGCATTAATAAGCACAAGGCTATGAACTATAGGAGGATGGTTGATCTTCATCTTATCAATGGTGCAAACAGCTTTGCAGTCCCAATATATGTGGCTAGGTCTACTACATGTATAGCACCTGTTACCAAAATGGTAACACTTTTGGTATGGATGCTACCTTTGACAACGAGCACCTTGTCTACCCTGTTGATGCTGAGTCATCTATGTAAAATACCATGTTTAAATTTTTTTTATCCTGATTTTTTATTTAATCAAATCATGTGATAATTTGGCACAATAAAATTTTAAAATTATTAAGCATACTCTTAGAGAAATTTTTTGGTAATTTTTATAAATTTTTCCATTTTCAAACTTTCTGTGTTAATTTTAATGTAGTTGCTTAATAAAAAAATATAAGATAATTAATTTGATCTCCAAATAAAAATTAGAATTAACTATTGAACTTTTCACCCCCAAATTTGTTAGTGGTAAAATTTTGGAATTTTTTAGAACTCAATTAATAACCTAATTTTAATTACTAAAATAATATTTTAAAATATTATATTAAGTAGGGTCCACCACCTGCTTATCCTCTCCACTAGCAACAGATGACAAATCCCTCTAGTTTATTCCCTACCTAACCTAGTTTCCCCACTTGCACTTCTCCTATTTCCAACCATAGCTTATCCTCTCAAATCTAGCCTATCTTCCCCACTTTCATATCTTTCCCACCTGCAATCAATCCTCTAATCCAGCCTATACTCTCTTCCTTACCATACTCATCCTAATCACTTAGCTGGCACTGAGGAATTTTGAGAAAAGAAGAAGGAAGAAGTTTTGTGAAAGCTTCATTAAAAATGTATGAAAAATACATTAGCTGAACTACAGTATCTTTCTTTATTGTTGATTCAATCATGCTACCAAATTAGTTTGTCTATTACTTTTAATTTGTGAAACCCTAAGTGCTCAATCCAAGTCTAATTTCACCAAAAGATAAAAAGTTTTGCACAATAAAATTCATAAAAGTTTATGTATACTTGTAACTAAAACATCACTAGTTTGATGTTAGAGCAGTCCAAGCATATTGATTTTGATATCAATTGAAATGTCTCAAAAAGACCTTTCGATCAGTATATGAAAAAGCCCATGAGGTGCCATAAATTGAGAGAATTTGGATGCCAAAGGGAGATGCATTTTACAGCCGAACAGGTAGACTTGCTCGGCACCGTGGCATGCGAGAGCGCCTGACCTTCATGTCAAGAGCGTTGTAGCAGCCGTAGAGCCTTACTCTCGAGTCAGAGGTGCCATAGCACACCGTAGCGCTTGACTCTCAGGTCAGGGGCGTGGTAGCGCACCGTAGCACCTGATTCTTAGGTCAGGGGCACTGTAGTGCGCTCCAGTACCCAATTTTCTAAATCTTTACTATTTTTGCAATTTGCCCGCTTCAGAAATGAAATAACATAAAAATACACTAAAATAATGATACAACATAAATATAGATTCACTATTTTTGATGTTTCAATATTTTGAATTTGTGTTTTATATGGCAAACATTCATTTATAAGATAATAAAAATCTTGCATATTCCATCAATGTATTATTCAAATTTTAATTTAAATTAATATTTAACAAATCCAATTAAGTGAAATATCAGTGCTTTATCAAATCAGTTAGGTACATTGATCTATTTATAAATTTACTTTATTATATCTATCTTGAGCTTACTTTATTTAAATCATGCTTTATATACTCTTACTGCTTAATGAATTGCAAAAATATTATCATAAGACTTGATACAAAAAGATAACTTATATCATTATTTGTGGAGTTTGTCTTTGAAGGGAGAAAAATAATAATGAGAATTTGTATAGATTAAGCCAGTTGGCAGCCCTTAGAAGTTATATAGAGAGATTTAGCCCTTTTAAGAAGTGGGCAAATCCAGATAAAAGACACAACATTATTTTTGAAAAGGCTAATAAGCTACCGATGAATAGTGAGAAAGCTTCCTAAAGGCTTTACTTATGGGCTTACCCATTTGGGCTCAGGATGAGTTTCCTATGCTAAGTTTGAAATTACATAAACATGATTTAACATCATTCAGTTCATTCAATTCTCAATTCAGTAGAGTGTGTCCTAACTTAGTCTGCCTCTTTAGTTCAGTTCTTTTGATATAGAATAGACTCGAACATAGCTCTATGGTTGGTTAGGGATACATGTTTAATTCTATAAGCTCAACTCGGACCTAGCTCTGAGGATGCCTAGGGGGATACATGTTGAACTTTCTGTGAAGTGTCTTTGTTTTGGCCCATTTTTGCTATGGCAGTACCACCTTAGGGATACTTCTACTTTCAGTTTAATTCCAATTCAGTGGCTAGTTTAGCCATATATTTAGTTGCATTTTTACTATTTTTTACACGCTTTTATAGTTTATTTTAGTTCAGTATTTTCAGTTCAATTTTGTTTAGTACTTGCATATTTAGGATGCTAGTCTTATTTTAATTTTCTTATACTTCAGTTCAGATTTCCTTTATGTAAATCAACACATATTAATATGTTCATAAGCATATTAGGATGAGTTTACTTTCACTACTTTTAGTTATTTATACATACTTTCTAAGCTTATTATAACTTCTAGTTGAGATATATTAATCAGTATTTCTGGGTACCAAATGATTCCTTACTATCTAACTTGAAGATAGATAGTAAGTTCGCTCAATTTAGATAAAAAATAGGTCATATAGGTCCCAACTAAGATATTTGACCTAAGGGGCAATTTTGGTAAATTACACTTAATGAAATCTAATTTTTTATGCAGTTTACTGTTGGTTGCTATTCAAAGATTCCATAGAGTCCAAGAACACTAAATTTTGAGGTCTAATGAGTTAGTTATAGTCATTTGAATTTCTAAGGGTAAAAAGATAATTTTTCTAAGTTAAGAGGGGCCAAAAAGCTAACTCTTCCATTTGCTGTCCAAATATAACAAACTTAGTGGCTATAGCTTCTCTATAGCATACTATGTACTTTAACTGGGAGTAGACCTAAATTGGACTTCAAATGGTCAAGTTATGACCTAACTAAGGTTAGGAGTATTTTAGTCATTTCTTCTATTTTTCTAGGGTTCAAAACCTAAATATTATTTTGGGTTATTGTTGATACTGAAATTCTAAGTTATCTAAAAATTTGCACAATATATTTATGGTACAAGGTAGGTTTTGAGCACTTATTAAAAATGACAAGGTTTTCAAGCTTAATTTCCATATAAAAATTTATGCAATATTCAATTTTAATTTATGCAATGACAAGGTAGGTTTTGAGCACTTATTAAAAATAATAAGGTTCACATTTAATATAATTCAACCCCACTAGAGTCCTAGGGACCTTAAAATACAAAAACTAGGCAATTTTTCAAAAAATTCTAGGAATCTTGCAAGTTCAAACGCTGCAGCGCGCTGGAGCGAGCTGTAGCACTTTTCATGCTGGGTTGCGCCACGACACGCTATGGCACGCTGCAGCGGTTCATTTTGCGAAATTACTGTTCCATTAATTTATTTTGACATTTCCTAAAATTTTTCATGAAAATTTTTGCTCCAGCCCGCTTCAGCGCGCTACGGCATGTTGTAACGGTTCATTTTGTGAAATACTGATTTAATTAATCAATTAATGGATTTATTTGTATTTTCTGAAATGCCACAGCAGCGGCCTATTTTGCAAATCGGGCGCTGCAGCGCTAGACGGCGATTTCGCCAGGATTGAAACTTGGAAGGCCTACTTTCAAGCTCAAATACTCTCAATCCAGAGTATTCCATGAGCGGCGCCATATATCGATGGAAAGGTCTTTCTGATATCTTTCCATCGACACCAAACTCGGCAAAAACGGGAGTATCTTAACAATACAAAAAATGTGGATAAAGGATAGGGTATATAGATTACAAGAAAAATAGAGCATTAAATTTAATCTCTTGGAGAGCTGTAATGGCTTGCATACTTAAACATGGATATCTAGAGATATATTCAAGCATTGTATCTATATGAAGAAAACAAAAGAGAATGGTAAAATGGTACCTTTAGACCTTGCAAGCGGTGGAGAAAGAGAGAACCTCTGTCTTTCTCCAAAGCCTTAGAGGTGAGCTGAACTCCTTCTTCTTCAACACAACTGTATCAAGCAATGGAGGGGGAGATGAGAAACTTTCAGCAGGTCAAAGAGAAGAGGTTGAGATTCCTTCTTAAAGGAGAGGAAGGAGATGGAGGCTTCATCATGAGCTAGGGAGCTAGGGAGCTAGGGGAGCCATCATGGTCTTAGGGGCATTGAGGCATGGCTAAGAGGAGGGGGATGGGATGGCCACTCAAAAATGTAAGAGCAGCTGACAGGATGCATTCCAAAATTAGGGGGAAATTGCAAATTTAGGACTAGATAATCCCTTATTTATTTTCTTTGATTATTTAAAAATTCAGATTTTGAAACGCACTCCCAAAATTTCTAAAAATTCACCCCTAACTAATTCGGGGAGTGAGAAATTCAACGGCGAAGTCGGATTTTGATTCCGATGATTATTTATTTATCATATTTTCTGGTGCATTTAATTATATTAAAATATTCGTGAAAATCCGACGACTTCCAAATGCGTCCAAAACATCACCTCTAGCTAATTTGGGGGGTGACAATCGCAAAGGCGAAGTTGGATTTTGATTTCGAGGGTCGAAATAAATATCTCAATTTTTTTAATAAATTAAATATTAAAATATTCCAATAATCGACTGAGCTCCAATTGCTCCAAACATTCAGGATTTTGTTCTAATGACTAGATGAACTTAGTGGAATGATAATTAAGACATGATTAGGCTTAAATTAAGATGGGTAACAACTTTGGGTTGTTACAGATAATCTGCTAGATCTTGAGCAGTTTGTGGAGCTTGTTCAAGAGGCATCACAGGAGATTTAGGTGGAGTTTGTTCATTATTCTATAGAAATTTGGGGAGGTTTCGCAGTCCTTCCCGAGTAGCGCACCATTATGCTGCCAATTATTAACTACTTTGCGCGCGGCGACGGGATGGGACACTGCACAAACTGTACTGAAAAGTAAAAGCAAACTAAAACAAAACTAGCATCCTAGTATATGCGAGTATTTGAACTAAAAAGCACTGATTTTGAAATAACTGTGTTGAAAATAAAATGAAAGCGAGCAGAAAAATAGTAAATCATATGCAAAGCTGATAATATATATATAATTTGGCTAAACGAAGCCATACAACTGAATTAGTTTAACATATATCACCCTAGCCACATAGAGCTAGGTCTAGTTAGACTATAGAATCAGACATATATCATCCTAGCTAACCATAGAGCTAGGTCTAGTCTATTTTAATGCAAAAGAACTGAACTGAATAGGCAGACCAGCACTGAAGGATTGGATGACTGATTGAACTGATTTATAATTAAATGATGTTTATTCATTCAAATTTACATGGGATACTCATCAAATATCCAATGTTCAACTAATATGTTCAAGGTATATAACTCAAATATAAGATATGAGAAGCACAATATCAAAAAGGCAAGAGACTCTACTAAGCATATGTGATATATTTGTTTATCTAATTTATTACATTCTATTTATTCTGAGATAGTACAAGTTTAAATCTCCAATATCAAATTATCCAGTATAATCCCAGATCTATGACCTTAAGTTAAACATTATAACTTAACAAGTTCCAATTCATAATCAAAAGTGACGACTATGAAATTAAAAAAAATTAATCAATGACTAAATTAATGTATTTTGATAACTCAGACCCAAATATTGATTTAAGCAAATAAAGATTTAAGGATTTAAGATTTAAACTCCAAATAGGGGCTTTAAACTCTAAATCCTAGGTACTAATTTCTAAAGATCTAAGGTTCACACCCAATCTTATTCTAAGATAGAAAATCTTAAAAGCTGGAACGGTTAAAGAAATTAAGGTCTTATATAGAAAGATTGAATCTATAGTTATAAGATAAAATAATCAAATAAGAACTTATGAATTTTAAGATCTAAATTCAATCTATAGAATAATTTTAATATTCTATAGGTTAAATAAACCTAAACCTACTAATAGAATCCAATGGATTTAATCTATAAGGATTCCAAGAATGAAAAGTTTCACATGCTAAAGAAGATTTATCTAATGAACAACTATTAAAGATCTAAAAGCTTGAGATCTTAATTTAGATTAACTTAAGATTTTCATTAAGATGTTACTTAGGAATAACTACAACAATTTGATTAAATAATAGTTAGGTTATCTAAAACTGAATTCATGAAATTCTACTTGATTCATTTCAATGAATTCATAAGAAGGATTAAGATTACTTTTAAATCTTAATAATTACTTAAGTTCATTTTAAGAGAAAATTAAGGTTAATACATTAGGATCCATGAAAGAATGAAAAGCTTAAGAAATGATTATAAATCATTTAAATACTGATTTAAATAACTTTATGGTATTCTAGGTTAAAATTGGGATTTTCAGATTTGATATCCAAATTGATTCTAATCAATTATATTAGGCTTAATATGTCAAGTGTGAGAAATACGACCTTAAATTCAAGTTAGACATAAATTTATCTTAATAGCACTAATCACTTTTTAATGTTAAGAGATTAAGGAATTTAGAGCTTATAATGGGATTCGAAACTCATATAGGCAGGTTCTAATGAGCCCAAGAAGCAATAAGCACTAGGTTTTTCAAATTGTAGATTAATTTAAGTCAATAGATACTAATCAAGATTAGGATAATTAAGAGGTGATTAGAAAATTTAGAACTCTTAAAATATTTTAATACAAAATAAGTTCTTCTCTATCTCATAAGCATTCAGAGACTTTAATTAAGAAATTTGGCCATTAAATGAATTATTTATTCATTAACTAAGATTAGAGAGAGATTAGGCTAAATTGGAAAATTTAATTATAGAAAAGTGAAGATATTATTTTAGATTATTGTTCCTAGTCCATTTTTTTATCAAAATGGTATATTATATCATACAATTTGGATAAGTATAGCTTTAGTTATTCAATTAATTTAATCTGAATATTTTGGATTATTAAACCATAGGCTATTAACTAATCCTATTTCCAATTTAATTTTCATAAGAAATTTAATTCCTAATTCCATTAATAAGCCCGGCCTATTTATCGATGGCGCGGGTCGTGCAAAACCTAGCTGGGCTGGCACTATTGCATCGCGCATGCCTGGGCTGACTTGGCTCGATGCGATAGTGTCGCCATCCCCAATACATATTCACGAACTGTTGCTAGTGATTCCTTGGACCGCCAAATTCACCGCTGATACCACCATACCAGCGAACAACAATTAATCGCCACACCACCAGGGAGTCAAGGCACGTCGTTTGGATCTAGATGCCCTCACTGGAAGGTGCTGGATCCCTAGATGGCTATTCCATAAATTCATCCCTATCACAAATCTAGGATTTATTATGAGGAGTTAATTCTCATCACCTAGGCCACCACATGGCCACAATTCGATCCCTATACTATCCTGGGTGGTGAGGTGGAACAAAGCCCTATAGTCACAATGATCGAGAGGTTTCAGATCATTGAGACCTTACTCCAACATGACTGCGAGCTTCGACAGAACCTGAATGATTCGAATGATCGATCAGATCTAGCCTAAACCCCATAAATAATCATATGGGTCTAGTTAGCTCGCACGAGTGATTAACAAATGGAATCGATATGGAATTGAAGCTCGGGATGCTAGAGACTGTCGGCACTTTCTCTAGACTGAGTTTCGTCAAGATAGTGAATTATCAATGTCTGGATTAAACTAGCTCAATCCAGACCAATACATAAGCAATTTAGAGACTTGGTAAGAGCATTCAATGCATCATAGAGCATCCTAAGAGTAGTTAGATTAACATTGGATCCACTCGATTCAATGGGGTAAAGGCTAGTACCTGGAATGGAGTTGCTTGCATGACAGAGAGAGATTGAGGATTGTTGGAGCTTCTAGGAAATTACAGCAGCTTAGCAGGGGATCTGAACACCAAACCTCACCCTCTATTAACTGTACGCAATAGCTGGGATGCCAGGATAGCAAAGAATGCTGAGAGGAGTGAATTGAGAAATTAAGGGATCATGGTGAGTAAGGGACTCACTGTGATTCCAAGAGAGGTTCTTATAGGTGCGGGGGAGGATTAGGGTTGGGTGCTGAGATCAGGAGCCATGGCATAGGCTCGACCTGAGGGTCAATTAAGCTTGCATAAATGGGAAGGCTCAGCCTTTCAATCCACCAGATGAGTCTAACCAACAAGAGTAGTGGCTTAACAGCTAGGCTACGTGGCAAAAGGAGTAGCAAACCAGCTGAGGATGCGGTTGTCCAAAGGGGATTTGCGTGTCGGGCACAAGCTAAGGAGAAAGAAGATCCACAGTTGCAGGTGGGAGCGCAACCGTCTAATGGATCATCCGTTCAAGCGGGACAACTCTGATCATCAAACAGGTTAACAGCCAATCGCAGAAGGGAGATTGTCCATTGGATCAAATCCAAAGATCTGACGGACGGTCGAGGCTACTTAAGGTGGAGGTATAGATGTCGTCGAGATCGCATCTCAGAAACACATAATGATTGAGATGGATCGAATCTGATCGAAGGCATAGGCCGTTCGACTAGATA
Organism: Gastrodia elata; assembly: GCA_016760335.1. Classification (NCBI taxonomy): domain Eukaryota; kingdom Viridiplantae; phylum Streptophyta; class Magnoliopsida; order Asparagales; family Orchidaceae; genus Gastrodia; species Gastrodia elata. The sequence goes on from CM028673.1 coordinate 13,316,896, forward strand.
CAAAGAATCAACGGCACGGGATGGCGGCCCGCAGTTTGGAAGGCGGGGTAGATTTAAATTAAGAAATGTTAGGTACCCTAATATGTAATTGAACTAAATTAATTTAAATCAAAAATAGGTCTAAGTGATCTTCAAAGTTTCTCAAAATTTCACCCTTAGCAAATTTTGGGGTGAGCAAATTTTGATAAGCTGAAGTGAATTGCTAGGGGAGTCCCACTGCTTCGCTTCATTCATATTGAATATTTTCAGCACCTTTTCAACATATTCTTTCTGCGACAGCTTCAGAATTCATGCACTTCTCTCCCTAGGGATTCTTATTCCAAGAATCTGCTTGGCCGACCCCAAGTCCTTCATATCAAACTCCTTTTACATCTGCTTTTTTAGCATCTATATCTCTTCCATATCTAATCCTGTGATCAACATGTCATCCACATACAAAATAGGATGATATAGAATGACTTACACTGCATTATGTAACAGTAGTGATCCGCCTGGCATCTCTTGTACCCTGATTCTGACATGAGCTTGTCAAATATTTTGTACCACTGCCTTAGTGCTTATTTCAAGCAATAAAGGCTCTTCTTGAGCTTGCACACTAGCTTAGACTTTCCTTTTTCTTGAGCCTTGTACCCTTCAAACTGTTGCATGTAAATCTCTTCTTCCAGTTTTCCATGAAGGAATGTAATTTTGACATCCATTTGCTCCAAATGCAAATCTTCAACTGTAACTAAGTTTAGAACAACCTTGATGGTTGTCATCTTCATAACTAGGGCAAATATCTCACTATAGTCAACCCCATGCCTTTGCTAAGAACCTTTTACTACAAGTCTTGCATTGTAGCATTTTCTCCCATTCAGCTCTTCCTTCACCAAGTAAACTCACTTGTTCTGAAGGGCTTTCTTCCCAGCTAGTAAGGGTGCCAACACCCATGTCCCATTTGACACGAGTGATGTTATCTCATCATTCATTGTAGCCTCCAACTTTTTTGAATCTTCAACTTAAAGTGCCTCTTCCATGCTTTCTGGTTCACTACTATCCATTAGCAACAAATAGAATAAAGAAGGAGAGTACCTCTGTGGCGGTCCAGACACTCTAGTGGATCTTCTTAACATTAATGTTTGTGGTTCAACAATAACACCCTCTTGAGCTTTTTCATATTCTCCAACATCTGACTCAACACTGTCATCAATCTCTATATGTCGGGGTTCTCTATCTGAAGCATCCTTGGAGTCAGTCTTGACTCTCATACAATTCTTGTACATCTCACTTTCATTGAAAGTGACATTACTACTTCTGATGACTTTTTGGTTCTGATTGTCCCAGAATTGGTATCAAAACTTGCCTGCGCCATATCCAACAAATGTGCACTTGAGTGTCATTGCATCAAGTTTTCTACTGGATCCTGCATCAATGTGCACATAGGATGAACAACCAAATACCTTGAGGTGATTCAGTTTCACCTCCTTTTCACTCCAAGCTTCTTTCAGAATCCCTTCATTCAAGGGTACGAAAGGTCCCCTATTGATTAAGTATACAGCCGTGTTAACGGCTTCAGCCTAGACTGCTTTGGGAGACATGCATGCAATCTCATGATCCTGGCTCTCTTTATGGTCGTTCTATTCATCCGTTTTGCAATACTATTTTGCTGTGGTGTTCTAGGGACTGTAAACTCCCACTTGATCCCTCTTAAGGCACATAACTCCTTAAATTCTCTATTACAGTATTCGACACCATTGTTAAACCTTAAGTATTTCAGCTTTAATTCAGTCTCATTCTCCACCAAAGCTAATCAATTTCCAAACACAACAAACATCAGATTTATATTTGAGAAAGTAAACCCATGCCGTCCTAGTATGATTATCAATGAAGGTGACGAAGTATATTGATCCACCTATGGAAGATGTAGGAGCTGGTCCCTATACATTTGTATACACCAACTCCAATTTCTTGCCTTTTAGCTCCCTTCCAACTTTAGAGAAAGAAACTTTCTTCAGCTTGCCCAGCACACAATCTTCACAAAAATTTTAGTCAACTAACTTCAGCTCTTGGAGCTTCCCTTTTAACTGTAAGAATTTCAACCCCTTTCACTCATATGGCCAAGCCTCCGGTGCCACAAATCTGCATCTATCTACTCTGCAGGTGCAATGGTGTCAGACACTTTATTAATCAAGTAAAGTATACCTTCCATATTGCCTCATGCAATATGAGTGCACCCTTGGTGACCTTCCATGAGTCTCCCGTGAAATATGTGTTCTAGCCCTTTCTAGCTAGCTCACTGAGATCAAGTTCCTTCTTAGACATGGCAGATGTCTAACATCCTTCAGCTTTCAAACTATGCTGCTTGGTAGCTTCACATCCACATCACCTCTACCAATGATGCCGCATGCCATATCATCTCCAAGATACATTTTACCCAAGTCACCCTTGGTATAGTTCTTGAAGGCACTATTCGACAGAGTCGCATGAGAATAGGCACACGAGTCCACAACCCATGACTTTGTATTGACAAGTGAGAGGATCAAAGCATCTTGATTCTCCTCAGGATAAACATTCAGAGTGGGGTTCATCATCTTATTACCACCACTTAGCTTTTTAGGGTAGGGCAATTCTTCTTGAAGTGACCTGCTGTAACAACCCAAGTTGTTACTAGGGTTATTTAAGACTAATTTAAGTCTTAATTGAGGTTCTAGTACATTAATTATGTCAATTACAACTTATCTCTAAAATCTTTGTCAAATTTGAAGTCAATTGAATCAAATCTGGATTTCTAGAAAATCCCCAAAACCCTAGAATTTGACTTTTTTTTGACCTCAGATTCAAAATTTGACTTCGCCATTGCGTTCACCACCCTCAAATTAGCTAGAGGTGAAGTTTTGAATGCATTTGGAAGTCGTTAACTTTTCATCGAATATTTTAATATTATTTAAATACCTAGAAAATTCGAATAAATAAATAGTCGTCAGATCAAAAATCTGATCGCGCCGTTGCATTCCTCACCCATCATTTAGTTAGGGGTGATTTATTGGAAATTTTCTGAATAAAATTTATCATATAAATTTAATTAAGAAAATTATAAAATTTAATTGAAATTATTAATATTATTAAATATTGTTAAACGGCGCTGTTTGCTTAAGATTAACGCCGTCCAATTTTATTTGTATTTCCTGACGGTCAATACTGACCGTCCGATCGAAAGATCGAACGGTCTCTGTTTCGTCTTCCTCGCAAGCATGCGAAGAAGCAACGCGTGGCGTACGCGCGAGATGCGCGGCGGCCTTCGCCACAAGATCGCTCCAGATGGCACTTGCCGACCGCTCTCGACTGACTATGGAGTAGTTTAAGACCACTAATCTTCACCTAGACTCTCGGTTTTCACGAACCAAACTTGAAGGGGAGTTGGGGCACTGTCGATCGAGAACCAGCCTTTCGAGCCGTCATATTAGGTACTTCCTAACCTCCCTATTCTTTTGCTTATACATTCTTGCGATTTATCTATGATTGATTTTGCGTTAGAGCTAAGCTGCGATCGATTGAACGTCAATCGATTGATCGAAAACCGTCTAAAAAACCCTAATTTTCGTGATTCATCGAAGAAGATGAAGCGTTTCCCAGCAATCCACCGTTGGATTCGATGTGCGAATCCAACCGATGGATCAAAATGGAACCAATCATGACCGTTGATCAAACGGGTCCTGGCCCGATTGCCTCCGTGGTCCGGTTCACGTGAACCATGACTTCTGCTGGCGTGACGTTGCGGGCGTGGGACCCACCTGTACGCCTCAAGCGGCGTACGTGCCGAATTCCTGCGTTGCGTGGAACCCTTTCGCCATTCTTCAGTGAACCATGTTTAGACACTGTGGACGTGGGGCCCACCTCCATTTAAAACCTGCAACGTATAAATAATTAAATTAAATTTAAATATATATATAATGTACTTGTTACATATATCAAACAACTTATAACAGATATATGTTTACTATAAGTATACATATATTATTTATTTAAATAAAATAAAACAAACATATCAATAAATATTAAAATGAAATTAATAATATTATAATTATTTGTGAAGGGAATTGAGTATGTAAATATTTAATAAGATTAAGTAGATTAAATTTAGTTTAATTTAATTAATGCAAATAATATCTAAACTTAAACATTAATAACTCACAAAATACTTAACCAAATTTAGCAAACAAATATACTAAATTTATCAATAAAAATTAGGAAAAATCTGAGACTATCAAATTAAATTTGGACAGGTATTCAATATAGGGATATTTTAGGTTATTAATAATTCAAATTGTGTTACAAATATTCAAATCATTATAACTTTGCATCCTATAATCCATACATACACAATATAGGTCTTAAAATACTCACCAAAACCCTAAATATTAATCTGAGAATATTTATTTTACTGTTTGAATTAGTTTGAGCCTAATGACATTTAGGACCAAACCCTAATTAACCTAATTTGACCTAGAACTTTCAAATAACCATAAGTTGGTCATCTTAGCTCCAAATTAGGTGATCCAAATACCAATTTAGATCAGCAAAACCTAATCTACAGAAATCTACAAAAATATTTAGGATCCAACAGTTAGATTTGCTAATCATGCTTAATTATCTTAAAAAAATTGATTAGTGAATATTAGCAAATCCAATAATCCAAAATTCACAATTTAAGTTTCAAAGAATTCATAGAACCTATTAAAACCTAACTATAGGGTTGGATTAGTAAATTGGTGATTAATTTCACTAATCACTCACTAATCACCTTAAACCTTAATTAAGCCATAACTTAGCCAAATGGAGTCCAAATTGAACCCACTACTAGTCAATGAAATCAGTGGATCAATTATGATTCATAGCCACTGATTTTAATCAATTTGAACGCCAATTGGAGAAGTTAAGATTTTTGACCCTTAATTAAGAACCCTTAATTACACTTTAAACCTAAAATTTGTTTTGACTATAACTTAGCCAATACACATCAGAATTCAATAATTTTAGGTTCTATGAAAACCTTAGGGCATAACCTACAGTAAACTAATAGAAAAAGTATATGTCATTAGGGTAAATTACCAATATGTCCTTATAGGTCAAGTTCCTTAATTTGACCTTATAAGAATTAATACTTAACCAAAATTAATGATCTTACTGTCTAAACCCATATTGGATAGTAAGTAATCATTCCACTTTGTTAAAATTTAGAATTTAACCCTAATTCATAAAGATGAGATTTAGACCCTTAAGAAGGGGCAAAATGGTAATTTTGCCCAAAATTAGGGTTTAGCATTTTAAAAATCCTAAAATCACATTCTAAAACATAAATAAAGTGATTTAGGATAGAAATTAGATAAATTCAAACCTTAATTTGATTTTGATCAAGATCTCATTTTAAAGTCCTTAAGGAAATTCCTGAGTAAAATTTGAGTGCTTCCCTTCCTTAATCATTTCTAGATCTTTCTTTAGATCTTATTACTTTAGTTAGGATATGTGTCTGAGTGATACTCTTAGTACTTAAGAGCCTTAATTCCTAATATTAGGATTAGATCTTAGGTTAGAATTCATCTAATGGGTAAAATGTGTTACTCATTAAGGTGAAACCTTGATCTTACTAGTTTATTAGATTTTTCATAATTTATTAAATGATTATCTAATCTTTTAATCTTAGAATTAGGTTTAGAAATATATCCTATTGAATTTGACTTAATTCAATAGGATTTGCCTTAATATTTAATCAATAAGATGGGATTAAACCTTAGTCCTTAAGATGACCCTTGTGATTAAGTAATTGAACCTCATTCTTTGAAGTTTGATTCTTAATCTTTTAAATCTGGATTTGGCTAATCAAGATTTGGATTGGGTTTATATAAAGCAATAATTTAGGACGATTGATTTTACTTATTCAAATCTTTTAGGCGACATGGATTCATTTATAATTAGGAAGTAGCTAATCCTAATTATGTTCAACTAGAAGGTTCGTGATTCTAAGTAACAGACAGTGTAGGAATTGAGGATTCTAAATCTTATGTAACTTAGAGTAGATACAGTGTTTAAATTAAAAAATAGGGGATATCACAAAGTTTGTGTAGTGCTATTTATTACTTTGAATTTGAAATTGCCATGCTTTCCTTGTCATTTGAGCCTTTTATACTGTTGGACATATTTTAGAATCACTTGCTAAATATTTTATGATATACTTTGAATTTTATTCATATGTCATATGCATAATTTTAAAAGAAACATTAATAAATAATATTATACTTGTGGTTTATGTTTTACTTAGCCTGTCACTTAGTATGACTTTACTTTAGGATAGCTTTTGCCTAGAGAATTTCCCCTATGGTACATTACTTTGGCATTGGGATGTTTCTCCTATATGCTCTTTAGATACTTTGTGGATTTTACTTTAGGATCTAGGATGTTTCTCCTAGATGCCTCTTTGGTGGATATTACTTTAATCTGGGATGTTTCTCCTAGATTATCATATGGACTTTACTTTTTGGCAAACTAAATAAGAGTATCTCACACGTACAGTACTTTAATCTACATTACTTACATTTACTTTTTAGTCTTTTTACAATTACTTTACATGTTTTTTTTACACTTCAGACTTACTTTACTTTACCATTTCAGCATATTTTTCTTTCATATTTTTCATTTTCTGCAGTTCCTTTACATTTTAGAACTTTCTGTATGTCAGCCATTTTACTTATTTGAGAAGCATGTTAAGATGCTAGTATTTATATTTTTAGTACAATATTTTTACTTATACTATAACTGGCATGTTAGTTTGATCATATTCCTTAGGACTTTTCTTTGTACTTAGTAGATTTGCCCTTGTAGTTTACTTACCTTGTATTGCAGCCCGAGTTGAGGTATGTTTCTACCTCATAATTTGTTCTTCCTTTCTTGTCACTTTACTGCTATGCTATGCTTATTTTCACTTGTGATATCATTAAAATATATTAAAATGATTACCTTAAAATGTACTTAGACATTTTGTCTAACTAGATTTTTCTTTTGTTGACTGGGGCCCTACCATTATAAAGCCAATAATAGTAGATTCTGAGCTTTTTGAGGAGATTGAGCCAACTGAGGAGCAGATCCAGGAGGAGGTCTAGACTATTGAGGGTCCTTAGTCTACTTATTAGATTGCCTTATTTTACTTTTATATTGTGAGGATGAGAGACTCTTTTCATTTCAGCTCTTAACTTTAAATATTTGTAATAATACAGGATAAAATTATGCTTTACTTTCCTGCATTATATATATTCTAAGCTGGATGTCTTTATTTTATAATATGGATGATTACTTCAGTTGATATTTTTCTTCCGCACTGTGATACTCATTAAGTGATTGATAATCTTTACCTTATTTACAAAAGTACCTCTTTTTCTTAAGATTGGATTGGAGTCTTAAATTCCAACCTAATGTTAAGTATGAGATGTGCTTAGTGACGACCACTCCTTAAGCCATATGATTAGAAGGGGCGGCCGCCACACCTGCCTTCCCACAGTTCCAGCAATCCAGTTTTTTTTTTCTGGGTCTTGATTTACCTCACTGAGACATTGACCTATTTTTGGTATGCCTCCTCTTAGCATGTCTCCCTCTACTTTCATCATTCAGTGCTGAGGTAGATGCCTCTCCATGAGGCATCTTCCTCACCTCCTCATTCAGCACTAGCCCAATGATGTTGTCAAACTTCAACGACACATTCTATGATGAATTGCTAATGGCTGTAACGAGCCCATCCCAACTGTCCAATAATATAGAGAGGAACTACAGAGCTCGGACCTCATCATCAAAATTGATGTCAACCAAACTCAATTGGCTCGTCAGGGTGTTGAAAACATTGAGGTGTTCAATCAGTGAATTGCCATCAACCATCTTCATATTAAACAGTCTCTTCTTCAAGAAAACCTTATTCAAAGCCAAAGGCTTCTCATACATTCTCATTAGGGCATTCATGAGATCTACATTTGTTTTCTCATTAATAATATTAAAAGTAACAAAAGAAGATAGTGATAAGCGAATCAAACCCAAAGCGGTTCTATTAAGAACCTCCCATACTTCATCTGTCATAGTTGCAGGTTTCTTGTCGGCTCCTTTCAATGGTTGATACAAATTTTTCTGGTAGAGTAGATCGTCCATATACATTTTCCAGAATGCAAAATTTGTTATACAGAACTTCTCAATCTTGTGTCTCATTTCTTCAGCCATTGCTCCCACTCAAACAAGCAAACACTCTTAGCAACAAGGCAAAGACCTAACGCTCTAATACAACTTATTGTAGTTGAAATATGAAATCTTCTAATCCTTTGAGGATTGGGGGATGCGTTGATGGTTACCAAGCAAGTCTAGAAATCACAAAATCACAAAAGAAAGATCACATCAAATACAATCATCTAAACACAAATATATAAATGGAAAATCCAAGAATGAGAAAAATCACAAAGCCACACCAACAAGAAAATTCACTATGAAAACTTCAAAGGTTATAGAGTTACAAGAATTATATCACCTCACCATAAGTGTTAAGCTCTACTCTAGAATGGAGAGGAGGAATAGAGGCTGCCACTTGGAGTTCCTTCACCACCTTGCAAGACTTTCTTTCGACAACAGCTCCCTTAGGGTTTCTTCTAGGGTTCTCCTTTCTACAGCCACTTAAACCTCCTAACTGATTGCAAAAGTTTTAGAAAGCCTTAGGTTTTCCACGACTACATAGGATTAAGTATCAAGCTCCATTTTGGACCCAAAAGTTCAAAATACCCCCTTAAATTTCTTCTGATTGAGACCTGGAATAAAGCAAAACTTCGTCCGCTGCTACTACGCGCTGTAGCGGTCGACGTTTAAATAAGCATCTGTTGTAGCGCATTACGGCACGCGATAGCGATTGACTTTTAAATCTTGAACCATTACACCGTGCTGCGCTGCCCTCACTAAATCTGGACTCTATGATCCGCTGCGGCGCGCTGTAGTGCCTGGGTCTGATTCCACAGTGGTGCGCTATGGAGCACTGCGACAACTGCTTCTCGGTTGCTTGCCACTAAGGCGTACTGCGGATCGCTGTGGCGGGCGGCAGCGCCTGTGCTGATCTTAGACACTGAAGTCTCCGCAACACAACAGTGTCTTCCCGCACATAATCATGCACAAAAGAGATGTATAGTGCAAGGCATACGGTCATTTGATCGATCAATCTAATAACTATCCTGTTGGGTTGAATCGTAGCCACCCAATCCAGATCACACATGTGATCGAGCTATGGAGAATAGACCGTGCGTTAGGGATTAGGGAAATAAATGATAACATTAATAATAAAATTTCAATAGTTAAAACTATTTATTTAATTAAAATTAGAGAACTAAATAAGCTCCCAAAAATCCCAAAAATTTTCCCTTAGCAAAATTGAGGGTGAGGAACTCAAAGATGAAGTTGAATTTTTTATTAAAGTTCAATTTAATCAGTTTAATTTTTTGAGCACTTAAAATAATATTAAAATATTTGGTAAAATTCGACGACTTCCAAAAATTTCCGAAATATCAATCTAACTAATTTGGGGATGACGAGATCAATGAAAAACTTCAATTTTAATTTGGAGGTCAAATTAAATTAGGTAATTGCCAGGATATTTAATGTAATAACCATAGTGTTGTTACATATCAATTAGTGAGCTAATTGACTATGATTCTTTTTTATTAGTCTTATAATAATAATATGAGTCTCCATTTCAATTTTCATGCAATTTGGAGATCATTTGTCAATTTTCAATATTTCCTAATTTTCTTATAATTCTGAGAATGTCTATTTTATTTAGAACTCATAATTAAAAATGGAGTCCACCATTGGACTCACCACACCCAAATTAGCTAGGAGTGATATTTTAGAAGTATTTGGAAGTCATCAAATTTTCTCCGAATATTTTATTAATATTTAAATACCCATAAAATTTAGATAATTAAATTGACCTCAAATTGAAAATTGGATCACATTTTTGAGTTCACCACACCTCAATTAGGTAAGGATAAAATTTTAGGATTTTTCAGAATGTGTTTAGTTATTTAATTTTGATTATTAAAATGGATATAATTAATTAATTAAATAAAGTAAATATATTAAATAATATTATTAAATATTTAAATTCCATCGGCATAAATTAGATACGGTGGAAATCCCGTGTAGCGGGTGTTGCACGAAACAACTTTTCGTCGCAATCCTAGCCGTGAAGCGTTGTTTGGGGAAGATCTAACAATCCCGATTTATCAGGAGGCTCAGAACGTCGAATCGAGTGTTTACCCCGACGGTATGGATCAAAAGACTGTACGTCTTCTCTGAGGATTTTGATCATGCATCTGCAATTGTAGGCAGACGTACATCCAACCTCTCCATAGCTCGGCTGAGCTCCTTCCTATCCTCATTTTGCTCTATCTTTGTTTGAGAGCTAATATGGGGAGCTGGAGAGCTGCTGCTGTCGTTGGAAGCTTCCTCCCATAAACTCTAAGCTGTCAAATTTTTGATCCTTGCAAAGGGACAACCTTTTCATATATGCCTATGCGAGCTAGGATGTTAGAATGGGGGTTACTTGAGCTCAACCGAGCTCGAATTGACCTCGACGGATGATGGCATTCTGAAAATTTTTAGGCTAATATTGATTTTTAGGGCATCATTTTATTCGAACCCTACTCATCTTTCGACCGAGATTCACTGCTAATTTATACTTGTCTTACTTCTAACTCTATTCCAAAAAAAGGATTGGAGTCTAGAAGCCTCTATTTTAAAGATTCTTCCTAACCCTAATTCCCTTTCGCCGCTGCTCTTATTTCAGGAACGAAAGGTTTAATTTGAGGTTTAGACTGGTCTGAATATATAGTCTGAACCAGATTTGACCGGTCCTTATAAATTGGGCCGCCATCGCTATCCAGCGAGTTATAAGGAGACGACGTGCGTCATCTCGTAATCGAGACACACGTACTCAACGACATCCGTTTACCATTTTTAGCGTCGTCACACGTATTCCGCGCTAACCTGAAATTTGTGTTTGTGTTCTTTTCAATGACCTAAGTTTTTATGTTGAGCCATTTTTACGAAATTCTGTGTTGAATTATACATATTAAATGATTGAGAATTAAATTTAACTGATTAAGTAATGAAAATTTTATCTAATTGTAACTTTAAAAATACTCATTCAAATAATACAATATTATATACCATTTTGATCACAAAAATATATAGATTAATAATATATAATTAAATTTCTATTTTGATGAATATTTTAATTAGTCAATTTTAAGATTAATTAATTAATCACAAATTAATTTTATCATTTCATGTGACATGTGACCTAATTTGATCATTTAATATCCAAATTAAGTAATCAAATAGTCTATTTCACTCACAAAAATATGAGGAATAATAATAATAAATCAAATTTAACATTTGAATTCTAATTTTCTTAATCACTTCTTAACCCTAATTAGGAGTCCCGAAAATCCTAGATTTCAAACGTTGTCCAAATTTGACCTAGTTAGTGTCATTTTTCTACTTATGATATAAGGATTTAAAACATATGTAAATCATTTTCATTGGACAATAATTTGTGATTTAGGTTGTTGACTCTTAATTAGGTGTTATTGTGATGAATTCTAAATTCTTAGATGACATGTTTTAGGTTTTATAAAACCCTATGATAGCTAACATGTCGCATTTATTATTCCCCGTATTAAATTAAATTACTTTTATTTGAGCTTAGTTCTCATTTTCTAGTTGTGTGAATCAATTGCAAATTGCTTGATTTACCTTTCGACCCTAAGGTAGAAACCCTCGGATTGATTTATAACATGAATTATAGTTGATCCATAAATCAATTAGTTACATCCATTAAGAGTAGTTAGCTTTAATGTCTTTGTAATTATAGATTATTAAATTAATTAGGACTAGCCTTTAATGACTAGATTAGATCCTAGTTTATTCATCCTAATCCTTAAGTCTTCTATTGATTCTTTTAAGAGCTAGTAATAGAAATTCCTAATTTACTTAGAGTAGTTTAAGAATCTTACTGAATTCCTTAAACTTTAACTATTTGGATACTTAGAACTTGTAGTTCTTAAATCCCATCTTTTATTTACTTTAAGCCCTTCATTTATAATAGCCTAACTAGATTAGTGCTTGATTGATTCGATCCTTCAAACTATAACTTAGCTAGATTAGTATTTGATTTAGATAGAACTTTCAAGTTACAACTTAGTTAGTGAGTTTTAGTGAATTAAATCTTAACTTCTAATTTCTTATATTGTTAATTTCATAACCTCAATCCTTTCCTACTAGTCACTTAAACCATGATTAATTAAACTATTTGAATCTTATGGCTTAGGACTAGATTAAAACTAGCTTCTATTTGCATTAATTATACTTATAAATTATTTTATCATATCATAATAAATGAAATAAAACTATTATTTTCAATACTCTAGTTATTAATATTAATTAAAATTAACTTGAGATCAATATCTCAAAGTTAATTGGGAGTTTAATTAGCTCTAATCATTAAGTAGATCATTAAAATTTGATAACTTTGGATATTACTTAGTTGTAATTGTTGAATTTTTCTTTGAATGCTTGCTTAGCTTTAAGCCTTCTTCATTTGAATCATTCATATAAGACTATGTGCATAAATAAAACTTTCACATTTAAAACTATAGGGGTTGCTAATTGAAGTAGCCAAGGGCAGGCTAAATTGGAGAAATAATGATCCTCATATTCTCAGATTTTGAATATTGGAGTGTAAGTTACATTTGAAACCCCATTTTCTAGTATCGTTTAGGCAGTTGTGCTTAATTCCTCTTTTTATTATGTAAGTCCCTACAGAATGAGACCCTTTCTAATAAAATAACTTCAATTAAATAAGATGTGAGATCCTCTACAATCTTATTGATTGTAAAGACTCATCATAGCTTTTTTAGCTGTGTCTCTTATAGTCCTAGGCTATGTTTGTCTTAGACCATGAGTCTAAGATATTTTTCTTACTATGTAAGCTTCACACTCTCTATATTCAGTATTGTTTTTTGCTTACTTACAGTTCATTTAAAATACAATATATATTGCTTAATTTTAGTTAATGCTTTACTGTCTCTTTTACTTACTCAACATAAGTTCATTTAACATAACATACTTTACTTCATTTACTTCCATATGCACTTTTATTCTTTCTAATCTATTTAGGATGCTTTTACTCATATTTTATTTGCAGACTAGGATATATATTTATGTGAGTATTATTACTCACTTTGCCTTTTTTTACTTCCATTTTTCAACATTTTCATGCTTACCTATTGGCATTCTTACTTATGCAAATTTTTGTAACTAGTAGCAATATCCAATTGAATTAATATAATATTTAGCCCAATCTAAAAATGTACTTAGACTGTTTAGTCTAACTAAATTTTCTCTTTCTTGGTTTTGCTCTATCACATTTAAATGCTAAAATGTGATAGAATATGTGCATTTTGAGGCTAATGGAGCTGGACCAAATACATAGCTTAAACTACTTCCACTTATAATATAATAAAATTATAGCTTATTAATATTGCATATGAGCTATTACTTTCTTTTTAATTTACTAATGGTTTGTAATAATTAAGTCATTTACTTTTACATTTATTATGATTATGTTAGAGTTTAATTAAATACTTAAATGCTTAGAATTAGATGAATGGATGAATGTATGTAAATGAATATTAACTAAATCAATAGTTGTATAATAATTTTACATATTTACTTTGCATATTAAATTGGAGTTTAATTTCATATTTACTTGTATATTAAATTGGAATTAGTAGTATATTAAATTTTATATAGAATTGGAAAAATAGTTACATGTTTAAGTTGAGAATCTCTCCTTCTCCTCTTGGATGTTAAATTGTAGACTCATGTTTTACATATTAAATACTTAGAATTTTCATATCTAGAATTGCAAGTATTCATATCAATTTCTATTAAATTACATTCTCACATGTCCTTACATGTATCACATGATTAATTTTATTTCATTCTCATATGCATTTCATACAATGTTTCAATATAATCCATTCCATCTTAACTTAAGACCCTCATCTAAATCCTTGGCCAAACATAATATCTAATGATTTGGATTAGTTTCCTTCTAATCTAGTATTAGATATTATGGTGATGTATCAATGTTGAGTTTAGCGATTCACAATATTGGGGTCGTCACATTTAAATACCTTGAAAATTTTGCCAAAAATGAATGATCTCCATATCGCACCAAATTTTAGAAGTTAACTCCTAATGCAAGTAGAAGTTTACTAGCATTGGTTTTAACATAATTTGGATGTCTAAAACCAAGTAATAACCACGAGTTGTTACAGCAAATTATTCCTTTATATTGAAAAGATATGTGCAAGCTCTAAATCTTCTTTAATTCAAATTAAGTAAAGCTCTATGTGGTCAAATGCCATCAGGAGCTGAATTGAGTGCTAATAAATTTTGTTTGTTAAATATTACAATTAGTTCCTTTATATCGGAAAGATGTGCGCAAGCTCTAAATCTTCTTAAATTCAAATTAAGCAATGCTCTGTTTGGTCAAATGCCTTCAGGAGCTGAATTGAGTGTTAATAAATTTTGTTTATTAAATATTACAATTAGTAGCCAGTTCTTGAAAGCTAAGCTCACCATTATATCGATCACCAATTTTGATATAATTCTAGGCATAAATTAGAGTTTAATATGTTAAGGAATGAAGAGCCTTTCAGTAGCTGTTTGTCAGCTTTACTAATCGATTCGCTCGCACAAATTAGTTCCAAGCTTCGGCAACACTGACGCTCATGCTCATTTTACCCATAAGACCATTATGAGGGGTTTGGCCTGGCCTTAAGCAGGTCGAGTGATGACTCACATAACCCCTCCCACTCATCGTGTTGCTTCGCTCTGCCGACTCTATGGATGATGAGCCATATCACATCCTAGCTGCCCATCCTTCATCTAATGGCTTTAATTAGATTTAGTAGCCAATCAGTGGTTACCATCTGATCAAATCAATGGAACCAAGGTACAATCCATATCGCCAGATCTAGCTATCCCGTGTTTACTCTAGGATGGTAGATCACCTGCCGTCCAACAGTAATTCAATCGTATAAATTTAAATAAATTATTTAATTAATTACTTAATTATAAATAATATAAATAACTACAATAACTAATCGAACGATCTTCAAAATTTTTCAAAATTTTACCCAAAGCTAATTTGAGTGTGAGGAACTCAATAATGTAGTCAGATTTTCAATTAGAGGTTTAAATATTTATCTTATTCTTCTAATTAATAAACTTAATCAAATTATTTGTCTCACTCAAATGACTTCCAAAATCTATCAAAACTTTAAGGATTGGTCTTAAGACTATTTTAAGACAATTGAAGAAATTTCTAAGCTACTATGATAATTAAAAACTCAATTAACAATATTGAGTTGTTTCATCCCTAGAAGTCCAAATTATGTTGGAGCCCTTATTGTGAGACCAAGGAAATTTGTTGAATATCAATTTAAATATTTTTAGGATATCTTGAGTAGATGATGACACTTCTAGTTAGAATAAAGGAATAGTATTGAGAACATAATTGATAAGGGTTAGTCTCCCTCCTTGAGAAAGAAATTTTTAGTCCTAGCTTTTGGGTTTATTGTAAATTGAAAAAAAAATCTTTGAAAATAGAATGAGTTTTATGACCTCTAAAATAGGGACCCTAAGATATTTAAAATGAATTTTACCTTTTTTAAAGCCCAAATTATTTTAGATCATGTACGTAAGAATATTAGGGGCTTTGCTACTTATGAAAAAAAATTGATTTTTTCAAATTGGTGTTCATGCCAGAATCCTTGTCAAGCGCATTGAGAAGATTTTTAAGCAGTGAGATAGTTTTCTTGTATCCATTGATGAAGATAATAAGATAAACAGTGTAAACAAGGAAATAAATCATAAATTTACCTCCCAAATTGAAATGCTTGATAGGGTTTTGAGAGAAATAAGGATTTATATTAAAAGACCAATAATCAAAGTAAAGTTAAAAAGGATTGGAGAAAGAGAATAACCTTGATGAAGCCCCTGTAAGATTTGAAGAAACCACATGGAGCACTGTTAATGAGAATAGAGAACCAAATATTATAAATCAAATTTTTGATTTTATAAATAAAAGAGTTATCAAATTCATAAGACATGAGAGTTCTATATAAAAAAGTCCATTCTACTTTGTAAAAGTATTTTCCAAGTCATGCTTTAAAATGAGGTTATAACCTCTCTCTTCTTTATTTATTTAAATTATGAAAAATATCTTGAACATCTAATATGTTATCTTGAATATGCCTTATAGGAACACAAACAGATTGATTTGGCTCAATAATAGTACAAACCATATTTTAAAGCATTTTAGCAAGAATTTTAAATATGATTTTATTAATGGAAGAGCATAGACTAATTGGTCTAAACATTTTTAAGATCAACCTTTATAATGTCCCATAATTTAACATAAAAATTCTTTAGAAAACCCATCAAATCCTTGATAAGTATTTTTGTTCAGATATATGATGACCTCCCAAATTTTCTCATCAGGCATAGCATTTAGACCAACATTCTCCTCAACAGATAAGCAATGAGGTGGGGGAGCCAAAGAAAATAGTGAAGAGGTCCTAGAGTTACTAGAGTAAAGATTGTTAAAATAGTTAATAGTAGACTAACGAATATCCATTTGATTAATAAGAGTAGTTCCAAAGGGTCAGAGATTTCAAGGATTTTGTTTAGGAGTTGTCGCTTATTAACCCAATTATTATTAAAATTAATATTTTTTCACTATCAACCTTCCATATAATACTCTACATTTTTGCTTCTAGAAAGTTTCAACATCGTTATGTGATTGAAGAAGGGAGACCTTATATTTGGAGAGAGCAACCATGTTATCAATGGAAGGGTTAATCTTAAAAAGGTTTTCAAGAATGAAGATTAAGCTTTTGATGAACCCCATTTTTATATTTGTTTTTATAGTAAAAATTAGTCATTATATTAGATATTTGTTACTTTCAAGTATTTTTGTGTGTTTTATTTTTTTTCCAGCACAAAAGACAAATCCGTGCAAAGGAAAAAAAAAGGACCAATTTTGCAATTAAATAGTTAGATGCTAGAGCACACCGCAATGCTAGCCTAGAGAAAGCAAGACACTATAGTGTGCCTTCTGAAGTAAATGTGACCTAGCAATTTAATGAAGATCGAGCCACATGTGCCCAGGTACGCCCTAGCACCTGTTGTCCATACAACCCAATAAATTTGAGCAGTTGGGTGTTCAAGGGAATTGATTCATTTATCCCTTCAGGTCCCAAGACTCATTGAAGAAAGGAAAATTCAAGGAATTATACCACTTCAACTTTCAAGGGAGAATATTCCAAGAATTAATAATTAAAACTCCAGCTTTCAAGACTATTTGAGCAGACAAGTAATTGAAGAAAACAAATACATTAGTTGATTCAATCACCTAGGCTAAAGTTGGAAGTGAGTATATAATAAAACCTCAAGAAAACAATAGGAATCTCTTGGACCCCTAAAGAAGGACATGAACCCTAGCATCCACAAATATTTAGAGGAGTTTATTAAGAATAAAGTTTGTTACAGAGAAGAGTAAAGAGGAAGTAGGATTAAGGAAGATGAAGAGAGTACCAGAATGGGAGAAGGTAAGGAGAATGCTGGAAATTTGTTACATCGTATCGCATCTCTAACTCAGCTCATTTTTATTTTCTTTTCTTGTAAGAACTCCATGAGCTCCTTGTGTTTTTCGTCTATATATTGTTGTGTTTTAACTTTAATGGCAGCCTAACGCCCCTCTTATGGTGGGTTAGGTTGAGTACTATGTAATGAAACTATTCAAATTAATAAAATATAATATATTTTTTGTGTTAGAAATTTATGTGTTTTTTCATGAAGAAAGGATGAAAGAAATTAATTTCTTAATATAAACTATTTAAAAATAGATTTTAAAACTAAAACCTTCACAAAGCAAGATGCTCATCCCTAATTTAAAATAAGTGAACCAGAAGCGTGAAAGTCGTGAACAATGTGAGATAAATTCGCAGAGCTTCATGCTTGTTCATTTGCTTGAAATTAGATATTCTATGCGTCAAAGCCGTGAAGAATAACTTGATAAATTATCTGGCTCCATAGCTCAATTTAGGGCTTGAATACAAAGAGTTTAGCATGTTCAAGCAGTGAACAAAGTGACATAAGTTCGCATATGCTTATTACTCATCTCAATGTTAAAGTTTAGAAATTCAATGCATATGAGCTGAGAATAACAGATTCACAGAGCTTCACTACTCATGATTTAAATATAGAAATTCGACGCACGATAAGCTGTGAGTAATGTGACATAAACTCACAGAGCTTTATGGCTCGTATCCAAAGCTGAGTCAAGACTAGATGAGTGTCAGTCATGAACAGATCAAAATTTCGTGTGCAGGATAATCTTCCAATTTAGTGATTTGAAGATGTGTGTTAGCCGTGAATGGATCAGGATTTCGTGTGTAGGATAATCTTCCAATTTAGTGATTCCAAAATTTTCATTTTTTTAGTAGATATAATTATTTCTATTTAGTTTTTATTAATTTTTTGCGACCCAAGCTTTCCAACTTGTGCCGGAATACTTCAGAACCTCCCGGAAGCCCACCAGAACTCCATTAGCATCTTCATGATGATCTGAATGGTATTTACATCCCAATACTAAGAATATGGTTCATTCACTTTCTTGCAGGATCATATATCATATTTGGCATTTGTTTAGGCCTGCTAGGCTTCTTTTTTCTAATCTATGCACTGCATACAATCTTGGTTTATTATGATGAAATATTGGCATCAATAAAACTTCTTTGGTTTCTTCATAGTACGTATCAATGTGTAGATTAATTAAAATACAACTTTATACAAACATGCAAATCTCCATACGATACTTTATGTTGCTTGCAAATGATTTAAATCGCTGAAACTTTAAACTTGCATTAATTTAATATATAAAGAAAGGCCTTTTAATAATCAGGAATGATTCGACTTACTTTATTAGTTGATGTGTCAACGGTACCAAATCAATGTGGGTATGTTATATTCTGAGGATGTCATTCTTGTACATACATGGAGTCCACATCCTCATCCTTATCTTCACTGTCTTATAAACCCACAAATAGATAACTACTGCGTTCCTTTTAGAAAGTCATGTGGTAGTTTATGCATTTTTTAGGCCGAAAAAGAGCTTCCATTCGCCTACTTGCCATCAAAGATAGATGCTCTACTGCGATCTTTATTCGATATGCCAAGCAAAATTGAAAGGAATAGTTAGCTTCATATCACTGATTTTATGTATGTATATGTTCGGCAATTTCGATAGTAACACAGTTTATAATAAAGTTCATTTATAATAAGTTAAATAGAAGGATATAATAAGATTTTAAGTGGAATTTTTGAAAATTTTAAAATGGGGTGGTGGATATGTAAAATATGATTATTTGAGTGGTGTCCAACTATGTGAAGCTGACGACTATGGAACATGTCCCATCATATTACTCTTGAAAATTTATTGAACTTACAAAATTATTAAATGAGGTATCTTATGAGGAAAGCGAGAGCAGTCAATCCTATGATTACTCTCTTTAGGGTTATAGGTTCTTTTTTTTTTTCATGGAAAATTTGAGGGCTAAGTGTAAAATAAATACAAAATAAGAGTTCAGCTAAACAAGGGCTAGTTATAGAAGACATAAAAGAAATTAAGAGAAGATAATAGTATGAGGAGAAGAGATAAACAAAAAAAGCAGACTACAACAAACAGAAAAAATGAGAAGTAGAAGGTAATTGAAAGGACATAGGATTCAGCTCCTTCACTGTGAGCTCAATGTAAGACCAAATATCTGTCGGGCAACAATCCAGAAGATCAGTGTAGTATCAATGTAGTATCAAAGAAGGCTTGATGGAAGTCGCCAACGAGCAAATGGGGTCTTGAAAAGCATCATAATCCATCCTTGTCCATAATAAACCGGGACCATAGAAGCAGCAATTGAACCGTTAACCAAGCTCAAAATGATCTAGCAATGCAAAGAACAACCAATATAAGCGCCATAAAATTTCGTGTGAATTGTTCGCAATTTTGAAAGGGAAGTAACTGACAGCATTTTGAAACCGCATAGCTAGAATTCAAGCATCTCCTAGAACAAATATTTTCCGCAGATTGAAACAATATATAGTATACCAGCATATGCCAAATGACCGAAAAAAGATCAAATTGAGTTTTCGCAATTTGATACAGCTGTTCGGAAAATCTCAAAAAGGAATTTGGTCGTAAGATGGAAAACTATCAGCAAATCAGTCAATCCAAAAACCAGATAAATAAAGAAGAAAAAGAGAGCCAGCATCTCGCAGGATTTTTGAATATAAGGGAAAAAACTGAAAAACCATGTCCAAAACAATAAAAAGTTGCATCACTAACACCCAAAATCATTTCCCAAATAAGTCCTAAGCAGAAAAACCCGATGATGAACATATCCAGAAATGAAGAAGAAGAATATAGCAATAATAATATAGAAAAAAAACCACGAGCAATAACCTATAGGAGCACAATAAAAGCTCAAATCAAATCTCTCAGAGAAAAGAAAAATGCATCAGTGTCCAGAAGTTGAAGCAGAAAAAACCAGCCAGAACAAAACAATATCTTGTAAGAAGATCATGCTTCCACTATTGAAGAAAATCGAACTTATTGAACTGTTTCCAGCTACAAATAATGCTTATGAGTCTAGATTTGATATTAGAAGTTATTACGTAGATGCTAGCCACTGAATTATTAAAAATGCAGGCATTTCCTTCTTTCCAAATATCATCAATAATCAAGCCTACAGTAGTAATAAAGCCTCGTTTATAACAATTGCTATGATTGCAAGTGTCACATATAATCTGAGGAATTGAGGGAGGGAAGAAGTAAATGTGACCGCTCGGAAGAATCTTGTTCAGAATATAAAATACAAAGTCACATTGGAAGAAACGATGGTAATGCGTTTGTTCAGAGGAAAGGCAAAATTGACACGAAGAAGAGCAAGGGATACCCCTACTTTTAAGGATACCCGCCATTTTTAAGCCATTGTTCAAGGCTTTCCAAATACTACAATTTAAATGGAGCTTGATACCTTTAATCCATAAACAAGAGGCCCATGAAACATCAAACATAGTCCGAAATTGAAGATTGTGGGTGTAGCGCCCCGCCCCGTCGCCGCGCGCAAAAGAGATGGTCATAATCGTTTCGGCGGCGGAGCGGCGCGCCACTCGGGGAGGAATATCCCGTCTCCCCGAATAGCCTGAAACAAAACTCATTTGAAGGGCTGCTGACTCAACCTCAAAGAGGGTTGAGAGCCAATACTTAATATAAGAGTAGTATCCTTACCTTAAGTATTAGGCTAATGCATGCATTGGATTTAAAATATACATAAGGAATCTAATATATGTATAAGGTATCATCATTTATAGTATACTGATCATATTACAATACAAAGTATAAGTAATATATAATAGAGTGCGGAAGCTAAAGCAAATATTCAGAAACATTCATCACAGAAGCTGAATAACACATTCATCTCAGAAAAGAAAAGAAAAGCACATCCAGAATTATTACAAACAGTTTATTAAAATACATAAATAATAGCTAAGTACTGAACTAAAATAAACTAAGCAGAAAAGTAAAGCTGGGGAAGAGTCCACTAGTGCTCCACAGGCTCCTCCTGAATCTCCTGGGTGTCTTTCTGGCCTAGCTCAATGTACTGCTCAAGATCTAGCAAATTGTCGAATCCCAAAAGTACCCCGTATTAGACAATAAGGCTAACACATCAAAACTAAAATAAACACTTCTAGTCATTCATTTAATATTTACATAATGTAATTAAATCTACAGAAATACTGTAAAGATAACTGAAATTATAAAAATGTATAAAACTGTACAAAACTGAAGTAAAGTAAAGTAAAGTTGTACTGAAAACTAAATGCTGAAAGTGTAATAACTCAAGTTATTACTTAGGTGAATTAAGACTAATATAAGTCTTAATTATAGTTCTAGTATACTAAATAAGTCAATTAGAATTCATCTCTAAAATCTAGATCAAATCAGAAATCAATTTGATCAAATCTGGATTTTTGGAAAATCCCAAAACCCTAGAAATTGACTTTTTATTTAGACCTCAGATTAAAAATCTAACATCATCATTACGTTCACCACCCCCAAATTAGTTAGGGGCAAAGTTTTGGAGGCATTTAGAAGTCATTGAGTTTTCGTCGAATATTTTAATATTATTTAAATACCCCGAAAAATCAAATAATTAAATACTCGTCAAAATGAAAATCCGACCACGTCGTTGCATTCCTCACCTCTCTATTAGCTAGGAGTGATTTATTGGAAATTTTTGGAATGCACTAAGTTAGCTAAATGTAATTAATAGAATGAATTTACATTAATATATATATATATATATATATATATATATACATATATATAATTATTATAAAGTTTTAAATAGATGAAATGACGTTACTTGCCGTTTATTTTTCTCCAACCGCACCGTCAAACATTACGGCATTCGCGGACCGTTCGATCGACCGATCAAACGGTCCATGTGCTTCTTCCCCCGAGACCTGCGCGTGGTGTCAAGACTCGCATGTGGCGATCTTCGCACTCCAGCTGCTCCCCCACCGTTCTTTGATCCACCCATTTTCCTTAATTAAGTTCCACAACAAGATGGAGATCCCAATTTTTGCAATCTGAATCCAGTGTAATCCAAGAAGTCTCGGCCTGTCGTCCCCGCTCAAATCTAAAACCCTAGTTTTCTGCAAACCTTAATAAGGTATATATCTTGATCCCTCTCTATATTCACATAATTGATGTGGCTTATTTTCAAAAATATATTTCATACATTTGATCTCTATTTATATAGAGGCGATCGATCACTGATGCATTCGATCGAGTTATATTGATGATTCAATTTCAGTATGTAGTGTTTTTGTCCGCACACGATGGAAAGGGACTGTGGCACCCCACCCCTTAATCCACAAGATTAAGTTAAGGGGTGGTGGGTCACTCTGGCTAACCCTTCTCTTATCATTGGATTAGGATGCAATCCACAATCCACCTAATAAGTGAAGGAGTGAGCATAGAATCAATATAATCAGTCACTATCTACTAAAAATATACAGAGTGAGGAAACGATTTACAAATGAGAAACATCCAAGCATCACAGTATAAATAGTAGAAAATAACTTAGAATAAAAGCATAGTAATCCAAACACATAGTCAATGGTACCTATATTATTACATCAATTTAAAACTTAAGTAATTCAAAGTGAAAATACTCTCATCCTCACTTAAAATAAAATTATGCAGCTTCTTCTAAGGGTTCCTCCTCTGGATAAGGCACCACTCCTAGCTCCTGATCGTCTAACTGAAGGGGATCTGCTATTGTCAATTTCACAATGTAGGGCCCCAGCCAAGAAAAGAAAAATTTTATGTTAGACAATTGTCTAAGTACATTTTAAGCTTATTCATTTTATTTGTTTTGTAATATCACCATTTTACATTCTCTAAGCAACACCTGTATCAAAAATAGGGAGCATCTGCTAGCAATATAATAAGAAAGGGAAAAGCTATAAATAATTATTTATAACTTAAGCAAAAATGGAGGCTAAGACATGCCTCACATGCAAACTAAACAAGGCAAGACATATATAAATAACTAAACAAGTGCTGAAAGAAAATACTACATCCTAAACATACTAGTGAGCAAAGAAAATATGCAAATTAAATAACACAACTCAGCAATGATAATATAATAGTAGCAAAGTTCTAACATCATAAAATATATATATAAGCAGGACAAAGGAATAGCTGACTGAATAAAAATACTGAAAAGTAAACATAATATCAAAATTGAATATATATAAACATTTGTGTACTAACTACCATACAAAAAAGAGCTAACCTAGCCCACTGAATATCAAAAGGATCCTAGTGTCATCAAGAAGACTAGGCGCAAACTATATAACCCTAGTGTCATTCAAGGAGACTAGGCAGATGATATATAAGGTTTTCTCCTAGTGTCATCAAGGAGCCTAGGCAAAGAAAATACAACAAATCTTATCTTAGTGTCAACAAGGAGACTAAGCAAAGAAGATATAAATAAGGTCTTCTCTTAGTGTCAACAAGGAGACTAGGCAAAGAAGACATGACTGAGAGGCAGCTCTAACACATATGATTATTATCTTTAATCAATCACTTTAATATTCTCACAAGGAATTTATGGAGTCTCCATATTTCTCTAATATTTTATTTATGCATCAAAAATCTTATATGATATGCTCAAGAAAATATAGCACAAAAATCAAAGAATACGTAGCAACAATCATCAAAAGTAAGCAAGGGACTCTACTAAATATGGTGATATCATTTGTTTCCAACTTAACCATTCTAACTATTCCAAGTTACACAAGTTCAGGATCACCATTTTCCTAATATCGAGTGTAACTTAGAAATTCATCCTTATAAGTTAAAAGGATTAGAACTGATCAGGTTCTAATCTAGTTCAATCAGATGTCGACTATAGTTTAACTCAATAAATCATACGTCCTAATTTTTGGTGAATTTAGATGTTCTATCTAAGATCTGATCAAGATCTTCTAAACCTATAAATTTTGGATTAAACACCACGAGATTGGGCTTAGTCACATAATCCAAAGGATAAGACATAAGATCTAGGTTTTATTCTAAAAGTGATCTACTAATTAAGGCGAATCCTATTAAGTAATCAAACTTAATAGGATAAATCTCCTATCCTAAAACTAAGTTAAAAGATAAAATAATCAGAATAAGTTGTAAAATTCTAGACACTAATAAAACCTAAGGTTTCATTCATTGAATAACCCATTTACCTAATGAATAAAATCTAACCTATGATCTAGTCCTAGTCGGAAGAGTAGTCCTTATGTGATATGTAATATCCTAAGGAAAAAGGACTTAGAGAAATTTTTAGGGATTTTGACGAATTGACCTAAATATTAATTTTACTCACTTAAATGATTATAATATAGTTCTAATATTAATTTTTAGTGAATTATAAGACTAATTAGAGTTTAAGGATATTTAACCTAAATTTTGGGCAAAATGACTATTTTATGACTATTTTGTCCCTACTTAAGGGTCTAAAAAGTCAACTTTTGATGTAATGCTCCAAATTGGGATTCTTTACTTGTCAAATGATTCTTTACTATCTAACATGGAGATAGACAGTAAGTATACCAAATTTAGATAAGAAATGGGTTTTATAAGTCCAAACTAAGGTTTTTGACCTAAGGAGTATTTTGGTAAGTTGCACTTAGTGAAATCTAAATTTTTATATAGTTTACTGTTGGTTGATGTTTAAGGACTCCATAGAGTCTAAGAACACTAAATTCTGAAATCTAATGAATTATTTATAGCCATTTGAATTCCTAAGGATATATTTGGTAATTTTTCTAAGCTAAGAGGGGTCAAAGAGGCATAACGCTTTCATTTGGTGTCCAATGTTAGCAAACTTAAAGGCTAAAGCTTCCCTACATCACACTGAATATTTTGACTAGTGGTAGGCCCAAATTAGACTTCAATTGACCAAGTTATGACCTAATTATTCTTAGGGGTATTTTGGCCATTTCTAATTTTTCTAGAGTTTAAAACCTAAATATTTATTCATATTATTGTAGGCACTGAAATTCTAAGCTATCTAGCACTTTAAATTTTTGAATTTGGAGTCCGGATGATAAAGTTATGATCAATTTAATGTTCTGGCCGCTGCGGCGCGCTAGAGCGCGCAGTAGCGGCAAAAACATCATTTTTTACGCTACAACGGTCCCTATTCAAAACAGGGGCGCTGGAGCGCGCTGTAGTGGACAAAAATGCCATTTTTGGTGCTATGGCGCGCAATAGAGGACCCAGATTTAAAACTTGAGGCGCTGGAGCGCGCTGTAGCGGATCCAAAATCGCAACTCGGGGCGCTGCAGCGTGCTGTAGCGTCAGACGGTGATTTTGCCTGAGCGTAAACAGCGATGGGTCAACTTTTAAGCTCAATTACTATCAACCTAGAGCACTTCACGTGCGATGCCATATACCGTTGGAAAGCTCTTTCCGAAACCTTTCCATTGGTTCCCAAAACAGCCCCAAAAGATTAAGTTAACAATACAAATAGTGGGGTTAAATGACAGGGTATGCAGAATGGAGGAGAAACAGGTTTGCTTTATCTTTCTAAAATTGCAACCATAATAAGCTCTAATGAACTCCATAGCTTGAATACAGATTTCTAAGGATGCAAACTAAGCATGAGTGAAATGGAGTAGCCATTGAATACATTCAATGGGGGAAAGAAAGTACCTTAGTGTTGACAATGGCAGATTTTCTAGGAGAGGCTTGAGAGGTCCTTTCTTCTTCTCCTTTAGCTACTAGCAAGAAGAGGAATGGGCTAAGGCTTTCTCCAACAGCAGGTACCGCAAGAATGTGAAGTAGAGGGAGAGCTTCAGCTGGGCAAAGGAGGAAGAAGAGGAGCTGAAGTTGTATTTTAAGGTGGATTAAGGGGGACAAGGCTCCGTTAAGAGCCTTCCCATCAGCATGGATGGGAAGATGATGGTAGAATTTCACTTGAGTGCATGGGATGGGAGGAAGTTGCTAGGAAGGGAGGGGGAGATAGCAGCTTTGAAGAGGAGAAAAGAGGGAAAATAAAATATTTTGATTGATTTAAGAAATAAATTCTAAAAATAAAGATAAATTCAGATTTTATAAATGTGTTCCAAAAAATCTCAAAAATTCACCCTAAACTAATTTAGGGGTGAGGAACGAAATGACGAAATTGGATTTTGATTTCGACAACGATTTATTTTTCTTATTTTTTTTTCTAATTAATTTAAATAAATTAAAATATTCGAGAAAATTAAACGTTCTCTGAAAAATCCCAAAATTTCACCCTTGGCAAATTTGAGGGTAAGGATCGCAACGGTGAAGTTGGATTTTAATTCTGACAATTATTTAATTTTCCTATTTTTTTGAGGTATTTAAATATTATTAAAATATTCGTCGAAATTTCGACATCTTCCGAATTACTTGAAAACGTCACCCCTGGCTAATTTTGGGGCAATTAGTGTAATGGCGAAGTCCATTTTTCGATCGGAGGTCAATTTAAATCGGTCAATTTTAGGGTTTCTAGATTTTCCAAAAATCAGGATTTGATTCATTTGACCCCAAATTCAGACTTGGTCTTAGTGGATGATTCCTAATGACTTGATTAACACTTAAGATCAAGATTAGGATGAAGATTAGTCCTAATTGATAAGAGTAACAACTTGGGTTGTTACAGACTCCCCCACTTAAAAACGATGTCATCTTCGACATCACTCAAGTGGAAAGAAATGGCGAGAAATAAAACATGAATTGGATTTGGAAGCTTATAATGCTAGGAAAGGGGTACCTGGATTCTCGAAGAGTCTAGGATATTTGGATCGCATATCAGATTCCTTCTCCCAAGTGGCTTCATTGCAAGAATGATTCTTCCACTGGACTTTGATCATGTCGATAGCACGACTTCTGAGCTGTTTGCAATCACGGGCCAGAATTCGAATTGGCTCCTCGGCATATGACAGATCGGGTTGGATTTGAATTTCTGGGAACTGCACGATATGAGATGGATCTTCGAGGCACCTTCTCAGAGATGATACGTGAAATACATTATGAACTGCGGTAAAGTTATTTGGAAGGTTTAGTCTGTAGGCAGAAGAACCTACTTTGGCTGCTATCTCAAACAGACCGACATAACGGGGACTAAGTTTTCCAGCTATGCCGAATCTGAAGACTCCTTTCATTGGACTGACTTTTAAGTATGCGAAGTCTCCAATTTTAAACTCCAGAGGATGATGATGAACATCATGGTATTTACTTTGGCGGTCTTGGGCTGCACAAATTCGCTACTGAATCAATTGAACTTACTTGTTTGTCTCTTCTACTAATTCAGATCCATATAGTTGCACACTACCTGTTTTTGACAACGCCAGTGGAGTACTACACTTTCTGCCATACAAGGCTTCATATCGAGCCATCTTTATACTGGTTTGAAAACTATTGTTATAACTGAACTCCACTAGTGGGAGGTAATCTTCCCAAGATCCAGCAAAATCAAGTATACACAATCTAAGTCAGTCTTCAAGAACTTGATTCACTCGTTCTGTCTGACCATCCGTCTGTGGATGAAAGGTTGTACTCATTGCTAGAGTTATGCCTAGATCTTGATGCACGGCTTTCTAGAATTTAGAGGTGAACCGACTGTCTCTATCATATACGATTGTCTTGGGGATCCCATGAAGCCTGATTATCTCCTTAATGTAGAGTTTTGCATGTTTCTCAATTGAATCTATTTGCTGGATAGGAATGGATCCTACCACTAATCATTGAAATCAGTGAATCATTTGTGAACTATAGTCACTGATTTCATTCAATTTGGACACTAATTGATAAAGTTAGGATTTTGACCCTTAATTAGGAAACCCTAAATTACCCATTTTACTCTTAAGTTTGTAATGGCCATAACTTGGCCAATACTTATCAGAATTCAATAATTTTAAGTTCAATGAAAACCTTAGACAGTAAACAACAATAAATTAAAAGAAAATTTAGATTTCATTAAGCCAAATAACCCAAATGCCCCTATGAGTCAAATTCATTAATTTGATTGCATGAGGCTTAATAATCACCCAAATTTTGTGTAATTGCTGTCTAAATCTTATATTAGACAGTAAGAAACACTTTTCCATAGAAAATTTTAGATTTGGAACCCTAGATCAAAATTTGATCTTTTAAACCCTTAAGTAGGGGCAAAATGGTCATTTTGCCCAAATTTAGGGTTTAGCATTTCAAAACCCTAAAATCTCTTTCTAAATGATATAATTAGTAAATAAAATGATTTAGATCATAAATTATGTGAATTTAAATATTAATTTGATTTGAATCAAAACTCCAATCTTAAATCCTTAAGAAATCCTAAGTAAAATTTGAGTGTTCTTTTATTCCTTAATCTTCTTAGATCTTTCCATAAGTCCTAATAATATTAGTTAGGATGTGTGGCTGAAAGATACACTTAGTAATTAAGAGCCTTAATTCCTAGGATTAGGAATAGATCTTAGGCTAGAGTTCATCTATTGAGTAAATTGGGTTACTCAATAGGTGGAGCCTTAAGTTTACTAGTTTGTAGATTTTTCTTAATTTATTTAATGATTATTTGATATTTAAATCTTAGAATTAAAGATAGAGATCTATCCTAATGAGATTGATTTAATCATCAGGAATTGCCTTAACTTAATCTGTGAGATTTGGGTATTAAACCTTAGATCCTTAGTTATTCCATTTGGATTAAGTGATTAAATCCATATTTGGAGTTTAATTCTTAATTCTTTCATCTTGATTTGATCAATCAAGATGGGTTTGAATTATGATAAAACATTAAAATAAGATGTTTAATTTATTATTTAATTTGTATAGTCAACATTAATTTAATAAGATTAGAACCTGATCAGTTCTATTTATTTTCTAACTTATAAGATCGTGAATCTAAGTTACACTCGATAGTAGGACCTGGAGATCCTGAACTTGTGTAACTTAGAATAGATAGAATGATTAAATTAGATAACAAATAGATATTACTTGTGTCCTAGTAGAGTCTCTTGCTCACTTGATTTTGATGCTTATGCTTACCTTGTTTTGAACCTTTATACCTTGTTCACATATATTAGACATAGAATATTTGATAAGTGTTTCATGTCAACCTTGTTTTACATAATAAACATTTCATATGTCATCATCATTATCAAGTTTAACATTTGATTATTAGACTATAACCTAATTTAGTATGCCTTTTTTCTGTATCTAGACTTTAGTACAGGCCAAACCTAGACCTATGTCTGGCTAGGGTGGTATATGTCTGTCTAAAGTGAGTATAACCATGTCCTAGGCCTAAAAATTGGCTAGGATGGTATATGTTAGACTATAAACTTAATACCTTACATCC
This sequence comes from Gastrodia elata, assembly GCA_016760335.1. Taxonomy (NCBI): domain Eukaryota; kingdom Viridiplantae; phylum Streptophyta; class Magnoliopsida; order Asparagales; family Orchidaceae; genus Gastrodia; species Gastrodia elata. Next base: position 13,347,033 of record CM028673.1, read on the forward strand.
TTTTATACCCTTTGTTGGCATTACTAATTTAGGTACATTTCTACTTTAAATTGTTTATCTTATTTCAGTCATAATGAATTCAGTTCATACTTATTGTTTCAGTTTACATTTCAGTACTTTCTTATTTACTATTCTTCAGCATTTGCTAGCTTTATTTCTGCTTATAGGATGCTAGTTGTGCTTCTTTTTTATATTTATAGGATGCTAGTTTCACTTTAGTCATTTGATCATTTTACATGTTCATTTACTTATATGTTAATTAGCATAATCTTGGATTGATCATAAGCATCTTTAGGATGTATTTTTCTTTCTAGTCACTTGTATTATATTTACCTAACCTTGTTGCAGTTGCTTGAAGGAGGTATGTGCTTACTTCCTAGTTGTTTCAGTTATAAATTGTTTGTTTATAACTTTGCCGTGTTCTTTCTTACATGCTCTTGCACCCATTTATATGCTTTTGTGTTTACTTGTTTATGGTTATATCTAATGAACTTAATGAATTGATTACCCTAAAATGTACTTAAATAATTGTCTAATTAGATTTTTCTTTTGTTGGTTGGGGCCCTATCATTGTGATTCTGACAATGGTAGATTCTGAGCTATTTGGGGTGATAGAGCCTTCAGGAGATCTGCCTGTGGAGGAGGAGCGTGTTCCTGAAGATTCTTAGTTTTCCTTTCTGCATTTGTGAGGATGAGTGCTTCTTTTTAGTTCCTTTAAATTATTTAAATGTTGTAATAATACAGGATTAAACTTTACTTTCAGTACTTTATTTATTATGTACTGTTATATTTATATAATGGATGGATTTTGTATGTATGCTTCCGCACTCTGTTTGTCTTTCATTTTCATTTAGTGATAACATCTTTTGAGAAATGACAAAGTCTTTGATTATGATGAGTTAGTATTAGTCATTAGCCTATTCATAAGTGTGGGCCTTATCATTTAGATGACTCCTCCACCGTAATCGTGTTAACTCAAGAGTTAACAAGACCACAGTGGGGCATGGCCATCACAAAAAGTAAACAAAAATAATAATAGATTTGAAACTGAGTGATAGCATGTAAAACTATGTTGTATTCCACTAAAACTATGCATATGAATATGATGCAATACTGTATGTTACTGATATGCTACCAAAATATCACTGAACTGCTATGAGTCATACGGTCCTATTGTATACATACATCCAATTGGGAACTGTGATGCTGGTGCATCCTGAAATTCCCCAATCAATGTATGTAACATTTCGTAACCCAAAAATCATCACTGATACTCATAGATCATTACGGATACTCAACATCATGCTTATGCTCATGCTCATGCTTCTAAGCTACATGAGATAAATCCAAAAATCCAAAAAATGCTTTGAAATCTGATAATGAATTCAATGTCTCCATTATGCAGAATCTTACCAACAAGAAGGATTCTACTCCTAGATTATAATCTCGATAATTAGTTAAAGTTGAGAATTTACTTAAAAATCATTATATGGGAAGATTGTATACACATATTTAGCATATTTGTAAGAAAGGTGATTCTTAACACTTAGTTTGATTAAGCCACCATAATAAAGCGATCTTCGATAAGAGGCATCACCCGATAGCGATTTGTATCTAATGCTAAGTCGATAAGATACCAAACTCATAATCACACTTAGTGTCTTAAAAAAGATAACTCAAATTACTTAGTTTCTTTAAGCCACACCTATTGAAGCAATTTTTGCTAGGAGGCATCACCCAATGGTGATTTGTATTTTAATCAAACTAAGGAATGAGCCCCTGTTTATAATACTCTTAGGATCAATTGACTTACTCTAAGCGAGATTAAATCTTCCTAAGCTCATAAGATAGCACAAAGATAAATCTTACTAAGAGTGACTCAACCATTCATAGATACTATCAAAATAACTCAGTACTATGGGTATACCCTACTATACACAACAAATAATTTGGGCTCAATATATTCTATTTAATCAATAAGGATTTATCAAAGCTATTAATCCTTACTCTAAATGGGTGAGTCCTACACAAGACTCCAAGGATATGATCCAAAAAGATCACTCAATATTGATTTCTACCACAAGGGATAAGTTCCATTCTAACTGCTTTAGGTGATTCCTACCACAAGGTGTTAAGAACAACTTCTAAGATTATGAAGGATCATTTAAGATTCCTACCCCAATGAGTTACAGAAGTCCTTCCTACCACAATGTATCAATATTTACAGTTTTTAAGCATTTCAAGAATGATCCTAAGACCCTTGAGATCTTACTCTTCTATCTCTTAAGTTAACATTCAAGGTTTACTTAATAGACTTGGATTAAAGTGATTAGATCAGATGAATAAGATCCATCTGATCAAACTCTATTCTATAATCATGGGATGAAATAAAAGATACTATTAGAGTTAGATCATTTCATAAATCATTACAATTTTGTTATTCATCTTATGCCAATAGTCTTATATAATAGAAAATCAAAGATCCAAAGTTTAGATTCAGATGATTCAATCACACAGATTTAATATTAACCTTAGCACTTCTAATTCAATAATTTAAGATCAATGTCAAATCATATACATTATTGGAATCATGCCAATTGAATTATCTTTTAATCAAGGTTACTTGATTAAGGTGATTAAGGCTTAGATCTTAATCAAGACAAATTAGGATTTAATCCCTAACCTTACCAAAATTAAGACCAATGATTAATTTAAAGGTCAATGACAAATCAATGTATTATTGGTGTATTATTGATGTCGAATTTTAGATTTAGATTAAGTATCATCTACTTAATCAAGTTCTTAAAGTTTTATGTTCACTTATAGTTTAATGTCAATTTAAGCACATCTAAGTGTCTAGATAAATGTTAAAGTTCTCTAATATATATCTTAATATCATGAAAATATAAGAATATAAAGATGACATAAAATAGAAGGTAATTAAGTCTAATAAAATTATAAATCAAACCAAAGGTGTTAGCACTTGAATACAATTCTAAAAGACTTAAGTTTTATGCAATTTAGTTATTAAGACCTACTTAGCCAATACAAGCTTTCAAAGATCCTACTTTTTAATATTTAGCACAAAATTTTATAAGAAATTTAAAGCGCATGTTATAAATTATATATTTCAAATTTAATTTTCATATAAAATTTTATGCAATGCTCAATTTTAACTAAAATAGGTTCAAATTTGATATAATTCAGTCCAACTAGGGACCTAGGGACCTTAAAATACATAAGCACACAAGGGCACTCGATTAAGGACTAGGGTTGCATTGACGATTACCAATCCAAAAATTACACATTCACAAAGAACAGATCACAGTACATACATACAAAGAGAACTTAAGCACACAAACATCCAAATACAAAAGATTACGTAGAAAACTTAATAATGGGAAAAACCATGGAGCCACGTCACAGAAAAAATCCACTAGAAAACTTGAAGTGTACAGAGTTACAAAGAGCTTATCCTTTGATTGGAAATACACAAGCACATACTCTAATATGGAGAGGAGAGAAAGCAGCCACCACTAGAAGTATCTTCTCCAACATGCAAGAGGTTTCTTTCTCATCAGCTTCCTAAGAGTTTCACCTAGAGATCTCCTCCTCAGACCAAGAACTCTTCTTCCAATTGAGATGCCAACACAATAAACTCCTCCCATATTCTTTGTTTAAGTACCTAGCTCAAATTCAGACCCTAAAAGGTCCAAAATGCCCCTCAATTTACTTAGGGTGTAACCTGAACAAGAAGAGCAGAAATCTGTCATGCACTATGGCGTGCCGTAGCGCCCGCGTCTCGGGATGGCACCCGCTGCTGCGCGCAGTAGCACCCGCGTCTCAAATAGCCTGCGCTTTGCGATGGACCTACTGCAGCGCCAATTTCTGCTGTAGCGTCTGCTTCTCTATCTGTGACCGCTGAGGCGCACGACAGCGCCTCCATCTCGGGGGAGGGATCGCCAGAGCGCGATGAAGCATGCGACAACGCCTCCATGTCTGGCGAGGGATTGCTAGGGTGCGATGCGGCGTGCCATGGCGCACTGCAGCGCTTGTGTTGTTTCTGGTCTCCACACCTTATTCCGAATCACCTCAGAACCTCTTGAAAACACACCGGAGCACTATTAGCATCTTCATGATGGACTAAATAGTTTTCACAATACAACAAATATTAATTTTAGAAACTTTTGGGGAATTTTTGGGAATTTTTCCATAGTTAAATTTCCCACAGTTATTTAATAATATATTTAAATCAAAATAATTTTAGAAAAATAGTGAGGTGTTAGAATTAAAATATTTGAATTTTTTAATTATACACATCAATTTAGCTAACATAAAAAATTTCATAATATTTGGAGTTAAAATGGATGAATTATGCTAAAAATTCATTTAGAATAAAATTAATTAAATTATTGAATTAAATTAATTCAAAAAATTCTGAATTTTCAAAACGGTGGATATCCCACGATCCAGGATGAACATGAAACACATGATTCAGATTGGACAACGGGTGATCAAACGGATGATGTTTATCGTCTTACGGCGGTCCGACAACGCACGTGTTTTGCCGCTCGAACGGACGGCACAGATTGTGCCGCAATCTAACAAGTTCTCTAAGAAAGCGACGGGCATTAACCCGAATGAAGAGACCGGCGAAACCGATTCGGGAATTGGTCTTGTTCGGTTTGAAGTCGGCGAGACCAGAGCCGGATTGGGTTCAAACTCAAATTTTGGCTTTCAACCACTTGGCTGAATTAAATAATTTTAGTATCTATGGATTCTACTCACTGAAACCTATCATTTAGACCAATCAGTATATATTTTGGTGATATATAATTATTTAATTTTGAAAACATAAAAAAAAAATTATTTTTTCGCCTAATTAGATCTAATTAGACTAAATTTTTTTAGGCTTTCACATGTAAAACACATAATTAAGTACACTAATTAATATTTCATAATAATTTCCTCATTTGGATGACAAATTTTAGTTATAACATTTTGAGCTATCCAAATTTCTCTTTGATTAAAGCTCCACCGTTGGATCAATCCAAAGACCTAATAAACACTCCATAAACTTTAAACCCTAAGATTTTAGTCACCACTCTTTTTTCTTTATTCCTTGTTCCAAAATTCTCAGTACTCTTCCAAACCCTAGATTCTTCCATTCCAAAGCTAAAGCAAAGGCAATAAAGCAATTTTTGGAGTTCCAAATCACTAGGGAAGGGTGATTTCAAAATGCACTTTCTCTTAAAGATGTCTCATCAAATCTCTTTATAAGGGAATACATTTATTTTTTCTCTATCTCTCTTCATATCCTTTTTTTTCTTTTAAAATTTGATGTTTAAATTAATATTTAGGTGATTGATCGCTCTTAACACACACAATATTATTTTTTCTAGATTTTAAAAGCTTGCATGATGATTTTTAATAAAAATTCAAGAATTTTCTTTTGATGTATTTCCCATGATTTATCCTCATTTTGTTTCTTTTTGTTTCTCTAATTTTGTGTGCTTATAACTTTTATTTCACTCGCTCTTGGATCCTAAATCTTTGCACACATTCTTATATGTATTGTTAATAAATCACTAGAAGACACCACACATTGTTTATGCCTCTAAGGTGTTTAAATATTCCTCCAATATTAAGGAAAATCTCTATTTTAGAAATAAAATATTTTGGAAACTTTTTATGATTTTCAGTCAACTTTAGAGAGTCATAACATTTTAACCACTAAGATCTAAGTATTGTAATTTTATATATTTATTCTTCTATGTATAGACACCATTTTCACATAAGACCATATGGGTTTATTTGAACTCTTAAGATTTTTTTTTAAGCACTCAAACTTCAAAAAACACCCTATTTAAATCCAGAAAATAATTTTGACAAATTTTAGAAATTTTCACGCTATGCTTGTGATGTCATAATTTTTAATATTGTCATTTGATTTAGCTGAAATTTTGCATACTTACCCTCAATTATATTATGAACAACTTTAATGTTGAATACAAAAAAGTATTTTTTTCTTCTAAGTATTCATATTCATATCCAAATTTTAAAAAATGATGTGATTGTTTTTTCAAAAATTTCAAAAAAAGTAAGCATCTTTCTCAAACTTTGTGTGCACATAACTCTTAAAATATTTACAACCAATAGCTTAAATTTGGCATGCTCAATCTCCTAAAAATTATGAACAACTTTCATTTAAATAATAGTAGCTGAAAAAGCTTTTTTAACTTTTGTTTAAGGGTTCAAATTTCACCAAAAATCATAACCAGACCACCTAACCAATTTTAATATTCTTATCAACATTTATAATTTGGACACCAAACATATAGATCATCATTTCTTAGGTATTTGAATGATAGATTGATGTATAAAAATTGCTTTATAACGAATTTCTATAATAAAATTTCTATGGAATAAATGAACAAGTCAGGTATGTGAAGCTATCCTAATTATAATATTTTAAATATTATTTGAGCTTATTTTCTTTTAAAATTATATATCTTTGGCATGTATCCCATTTTTTATGCTATTTAAATTGCAACTATTTTCCATAAATATTTGAGATAAATTTTTGTGATCAGAGTATTTGGAAGAAGAACAAAATTGAACATGTACATATATAGTTTATTTAGCAACCAATGACAAAATAAGAATGGATCTAGTGCATTATGAAGGGGCAAAAGATCCAGAGGAAAGACTCACTAAAATATAAACTTTTGTGAACAATTATCAACTCGTAATTGTATATATTCATAGCATAACTTTGATGTTAATATCTAAATCTCCCAGTGAATCTTTGGAGTCCTAGACCCAAAATGAGATATTTCTTGTCACATAGTATATTATGTTAAGTCTTTCATTTTATTGTTTTGAAATTATTTGATTTTATTTGAATAATATAGTGCGAAACATCCTTATTAAAAATGCAAGTTACTTATTATTAAAATTGTAAAGAAAGAGCACTTGAGTAATTCACCATCTTCGCATAAAAAAAAGAAGATATAATTTAATATATTAGACCAATATTTTATTCTTGCTCATCTAATTTAACAAATACATTAGTAAATATAATAGTCAAAGTGGTGTCAATGAAAAGACACATCCCTAATAAAAAAGACACATCTCAAAAGACACATCCCTAATAAAAAGACACACCTCTTCACTCACATCTAATGAAAAATAAAATTATAGTACTTATCTAAATATTAAACTAATCTTGATTTATTATATATTTATTTATTTTAATACTCCCTCTCAAGATGAGTTTTTGATACCATTCCAAGCAAACTACGAAGACGTTCGAATAATCCTTTTGGCAATGACTTTGTAAATATGTCTGCCCCGACTCCGAACATGTTCCACAGTAATGGCACCATCAAGCACCTTTTCCCGAATAAAATGGTGCTCAATCTCTATATGCTTTATCCGAGCATGAAAAATTGGATTTGTCATGAGTTTCAAAGCACTCTCGTTGTCCCCACAGAGTGTAGTAGTCATTTCAATCTTCATAAACACATCTTCCACAAGTCTACGAAGCCAGATACACTCTTGAGCTGCTAAAGATGATGCTTGTACTCTGCTTCGGTAGTCAAGATGGACACGCAATCCTACTTCTTGCCGCAGCATGAGACTGCTGCTGACCCGCACATGAATACATACCCAGATGTCGACCTCCTATCATCTTTATCTCCAGCAAAATCTGCATTTGTAAATCTATGCAACACAAAATTTGTGTTTTTCTCATACAACAACCCAAATTCCAAGGTTGACCCGACATATTTGAGAATTCTTTTAGCCGCATCAATATATGATTTTCGTGGCTCTTGCATATAACGACTCACTAGGCCCACCGCATATGAAATATTCGGCCTCGTGATCGTTAAATAAATCAAACTCCCCACTAGTGCACGATATGGATTAGGATCCACTAAAATCCTACATTCTTCACGAATTAATTTTAAGTTCGTTTCCAAGGGTGTGGAACATGACTTGCCTTCTTTCATGCTAAATTGTTTAACGATATTCCTAGCATATCTAATCTGACATATAATTAGTCCCTTCTTCACTTTTTGAATTTCCAAGCTAAGGAAATGGTGAAGTTCACCTAGGTTCTTTATTTCAAATCAGATTGATAACTCCTCTCTAAGCATTGTCACCTCCCCATCATCATTTCCTGTCACAATCATATCATCAACGTACAAAAGCACAAGAACATGTATGTTGTCATGCTTCTTCACAAACATACTTGAGTCATAATCTGAAGCGAAATATCCACAGAATTGCAAGTACTCTGTTATTTTTTCGTACCATTCTCGCGGTGCTTGTTTTAAACCATATAGTGCTTTCTTCAACTTACAAACATAATTCGAATGCTCTCTGGATACGTATCCTTGTGGCTACACCATGAAAATATCTTTATCAATATCCCCATAAAGAAATGCATTATTTACATCCAACTACCACAGTTTCCAACTTTTGCTTGCTGCCAATGCAATCACAACACGTACCGATGTCATATTTGCAACCGGACTAAACATCTCTTCATAGTCCTCTTCATACTTTTGTGAGAACCCTCGAGCGACAAGCCTAACTTTGAAGCGCTCGACACTACCGTCTGCTTTTTTCTTCTCTTTATAAACCCATTTGCAAGTAACTGGGGTAACACCATCAACCTTAGGCATAAGATCCCATATTTCATTTTTCTTGAGGGCATTAATCTCCTCTTCCATAGCTTCTACCCATTGTTTTACGCTTTTAGCTTCATCATAGCACGACGTCTCCCACTCATCAAGTGGGCCAGCAAAGTAACATGAATTCATTGTTACTAAATTTCCTTCTCTATAGCGGGCAGGTGGCACAATCATTCAGTTTGATCTTCTAAGAGTAGAACTAATCTCCGCCTCTCTGCCTCTTGTCTCTGCACTTGCTCCCCCATCACCAAGACTTGAAGCATGACTCCCCCTTCTTCTTGACTCCGTCTCCATTGACGTTGAATTTGAAGAGTATGGGGCTTCTGGAGACACTGGTAACTCAACTGATTCTTCTTCAGTTTCTTCTTCAAGACTTGCTACTCCTCTGTTCTCTTCCAACATGATGTTAGACCCTCCATCATATGATGTCAATTTGTCGAACACCACGTCACGAGAGACAATGAACCTTCGAGTATGGGGTCCATACATTTCCAGTCCTTCTTTTGTTCATCGTAGCCAATAAAAACACACTTTATGGCTTTGGCTTCAAGTTTTGTTCTTCATATATATGAGACATGAACATAACAAGTTGCTCCAAACACTCGCATATGCTTCACACTCAGCACTACTCCAAATAAAAGTTCATGCGGCGACTGTTGATTGTTCGGGCTTAATGGCAATCGGTTTATCACATATGCCGCACAAACCATTCCCGCTGCCTAAAAGGCTTTGAGAATTCCTTTGGCATGCAACCAACACCTACAAGTCTCAGTAGTAATATGTCGAATCTTCCTTTCGACCACCCCATTTTGTTGCGGCGTGTAAGCACAAGATAACTCCCTTTTAATTCCATGCTTGCGGCAGAAAGAAAAGAACTCGATGAATGTAAGCTCTCCACTATTATCCGTTCTGAGATTCTTGATCTTTTGTCCAAGCACACCTTCCACCTTCTCTTTGAATTCCAAGAACTTGCCTAACACTTCTGATTTCTCTTTTAAGAGATACACCCACGAGTAGCGTGAGAAGACATCCACAGACAACAGCATATATCGGTTTCCTGAATAAGATGAGGTAGTTGTTGGCCCCATCACATCACTATGGATGCATTCTAGCGGCCTCTTGCTCCTCGAGAGAGACGTGTCAAATGGAAGACGATGAGCCTTCCCAAATTGACATCCTTCATATACATGCCCGTCACTGAAAGAAGATAAGCTAGGTAAGTCTCTAACAAGACTCTTTGCCACCATCACTCTCAACTTTTCCATGTCGACATGCCCCAACATTTCGTGCCAAATTACAGCACTATCGTTGCTCTTCATCTTGTCCACGTATGATGTTGCGGAAAGAACAAACAAATCACGAACTCATCTTCCAGTGTGAGTCACCTCTGCTTTTACCGAATTTAAGTTTCGTAGAAACCCTACCTCCATTGGCCCAAAAAGCACATGATACCCTTCATCAACCGCATTTGTTACCGAAAATAGATTCTTATTCATGCCCGGCACGTGATACACACTCTTTAACGTGAGTGCACTTTGATCACTACCCACTGTCACAATGCCTTCCTGCTCCACCGCATGGACTGTATTATCTGTTGTCACGATTGCATCATTTCCTTCATACTTTTGCAGAGATAAGAACTTGGACCCATCACCGGTAAGATGGTGTCCGTATTTAGAATCAATGATCCAATAATCTTCGAAGTTCACAGAGGCTAAGGCTTCCACAGTAGAAACCTTTTCGGCAAGGAAACATCTCCCCCAAGCTTCGTCCTCTTTTATACCTTCTTCCTTCTCTGATGTATGACCTGATGTGAGGTTGATCCTACAATCACGCTTGTAATGTCCAACCTTATTACATATGAAGCATCTGACAACTTTCTTTCCTTCATCATTCCTAGGAGAAAAATGAGCACCACCCTCCTTAGATAAGGCAGATAAATTTTCACTATCATTCTTCTTTTACTTATCCTAGTATTTCTTCTTTCCGGTGTATAAAATGTCACCGCCTTCACCGGAGATGGACACTCCTGCTATCTGTTTAGCCAAACTTTTCTGAGACGCCAAGAGGTTCTCCAATTCCATCAGAGATGGTTGAGTAGCCCATCCTTGCACTGCTGTGACATATGATAGATACTCCTTTCGTAATCCTCTGATAATATGCCTCTTCATCTTTGCCTCAGAGATTGGCTCTTCCGGATCCAATGCGGTAATCTCTGCACAGAGATTTTTCAACTTTAGGAAGAATGTAGAAATAGAAAGCTCTCCTTGATTTGCTTTCGCCAACTCGTTCTCAAGAAATTGAAGTATCGCCATATTTTCCTTATTGAACAAACCATCAAAAGATGCCCAAATTTCTGATGCCGAATTGCACCCTATAATATGATCGAACAAGTCTGCTGAGATAGTCCTTTTTAGAGTGAACTCTGCTTTCGGATTCATTTTCTTCCATGCCTTGACTTCCCGGTCATTTGTTCCAGTTGATGCTACCGCTTCCTGTGCATCTCCACTAACAACTTCCTACAAATCTTCTCCCAACAAATAACTCTCTAAGCATGAATTTATTTCTTGAAATTTGTATGTGTTAGCATATCAAATCCCAAACCACGAAAATTACCACTACCTTCCATTGTTGAGAAACCAGAATAATTGCAAGATGAATTATTAACTAAGCTCTGATATCATGTAAAGAAATAGCACTTGAGTAATTCATCATTTTCGCATAAAAGAAAGAAGATAGAATTTAATATATTGGAATAATATTTTGTTCTTGCTCATCTAATTTAATAAATATATTTGTAAATATAATAGTCTAAGTGGTGTCAATGAAAAGATATATCCCTAATAAAAAAAGCACACCTCAAAAGACACATCTCTTCACTCATATTTAATGAAAAATAAAACATAATACTTATCTAAATATTAAACTCATTTTGATTTATTATATATATTTATTTATTTTAATAAAAATTTGGCATAGTTTTTAATTATATTAATGCAAACTCTTTCAAATTTTGATGCATTTGATTTGTAACCTATATATGGTGCTAAAAATTGATGATTTTAGGTGCTCTACGCTACTATTGCCTGACTAGCTATATTGTAATATTTTATGTTTTGTAAACTAGTTAAGAAAAGATCCCTAGGGAATCTAAGGGCTTGAGATTAAAAAAATCTGATGGAGACGCATTTATTGCTATCTAACTTTTATTATATTAATTAACAATTTTTTATAATATGTAAATGTTAAATGGCTCTGTGTATAATGATTAATCTCATGTTAGTTATGTTATTTTATTAATAATATATAAAATATGAATTATTGTTTCGAAATTCTCAACTTTGATCCTGGGTCATTATAAAAGGTTCACAGGTTTAGTTGAACTGGTCACAGGCCACGGTTAATGTGTTTCACAATGTCGCGTGACCGTGAGCCGGTCCAACATTGTGCATCCAAGTTGCGCCCGAGCGACGGAACAAAGGGATTAGAGGCTGCAAAATTCTCGGCTCTCTGATCATTCCAGAACACCATCTATATCTCAAATTAAAGCTAGCGAGGGATCTTGCACGAAGAATGTAAAAGCCTTAACTGATACGGTCACTTTCGCATAAACCCTAATTATCAATTTTGGTGACCTAGGGTTTACTGTGGAATGGCAAAGCTCCTTCCAAAGTGAACCAATAGCCTAAATAATGATCCCAACAGGTTCCCTGGGTCAAGGCCGACCCATGGAACTTGGTAGCGGCTGTTGGGACTAACGGAAACGCCGGGAAGCTTCGATGGGTACAGCACAGTAAATGCCAGAGCCAGTCGGGTCTCAATTAAGCTCACCCGAGCTCAATTGTAGCGGGTAATTGATAGAGGATGATATGAAATGGAAATAATGAAACGACAATTGCGAAAAGGAAGAGAAGGTAAGTTTAGGAGGCAAGTACCTAGGTCCAGCGATGGCTAGTTTCGTTGAGTCGTGTGGTTGGCTTGAGCGTCGGGAGGCTCTCCGTTTGATATTATTTGGTTGTAAATGTTCAATTGAGGGTGTTGGTGGGTATTTGGTGTGGCGAATGAACGGGAAAGGCGGCCATTTCGAGCGATCGCCAGCGATCGCAAGCGGTCGTGGATGAGCTGGATCTGGCGACAGAGCACATTGCTCATTCGCATTTCAACTGCCCGAATTGATCGTATGAACCTGGTTCTTCTCGCGTTCTGATGAACCGCAAATTAGCTCTTCCCATTGGATCCCAGTGTCGATCCAACGGCTAGTTTGAGCTCCAATCGTGAGACAAATCCTATTGTCTGATCTAATCCTATTCAGCGATCGAACGACGTGGATACAACTGTTAGATCATTAAAGGATTAATAATTTTAATTAATTAATTATAATTAATGTTAATTAATAACTAATATATATCTTATCCTAATGAGCTCTAATCAAAAATTCACCATTCGCTAATTTAGGTATGAGGAATTTAAAAATGAAGTTAGATTTTCGATCGGCCAAAATAATATCTCATTTCTTGTTTATTTAAATTGATGAAAATATTCATTTTAATCAAAAGATTTCAAAATTGCCCCAAAATATTAGGATTCCATCTTAATACTTTTTAGATACTAATAGAGAGATCTCTAGATTAATAAGGGCATTAAAATTTAGGTAACAATCATGAATTACTACAGTGCTATCTTAAGCTCCGATCAACACAACATTGAAGTTTGAAAATTATGAAATTTTTTCATAATGAGGGACATATTTAATAGAAATATAGGCACTTGTGGGTGTGCATAATGGTGTGTACGTGCGCATTAATATTATTACGGGACATGATTCAATGTGAATTTAGTCGTACCTTATTAAGCTGTGCCATGACACCACGCGTCTGGCCATGTTGCGCCTAGATGCAAGCCTTGGGGCGCACCACCTTGGTGGCTGAGCACGCCATTTTAGTCATCTTGGCATCCAACCAATAGTAATTAAAATAATTAACTCTACAAATGAAGTGAACATAGTTAATTCATTAGGATTTAGAGAGTTAAATGGAATAAAAAAATATTATTAAATTTACTTTTACTTGTGAGGCTCATAAAAATATATTTTTTAAATCTTAAATTCTAATCATCCATATTTTTTAGAAAATATTTAGGAGATATGTAACATTTTTCTAATTCAAAATTCATGGTACAAATAATTTATGATCATATTTAATGTAATTATTGATTATTTTATAAATATGATTGTTGCGGTATTAATAAATTATGCATAATGCAACAATTAATTTGAATATCATAAACTTTAATGATTAATATTTAAGAAATTAAATAATATTAATGATAATAATTGACTAAACAATTAAGAAATACTATGCAGACATATTCGCGTTCACACTTAATTAAATTCATCTAATAGAATTTAAAGATTATTTTATTAGTATTTATTTATTTATATTAAAATAATATTAATATTATTTTTAAAGTTTGTATTAAAATTATACTTAAATTTTATTAAATAAATTTTTTGAGCACCACATCAGCAGATCATCCTAAAAAATATAATAAATAAATAAAATAAAAGGCTAGTAGAATAATTAATAATTAATTTTTAATTCATTAGTAATAATAGTAATTTGTTATTAGTATTACTATAATAAATATAATTATGCTCAATGAAATATATAATATAACACATGTTTTGTTTGGTTAACAAATTAAAAATCCAATCCATATTTGAAAATAAAAAGATGATCCACAAAAATACAAGCAAGAGGCTGCTAAGTAGCATTAGATCCCTATTACATACATAATGACATGAGTTTAAATTATTATATGGATGGTGACAAGTAACAATAATCGGTTGTGCAAAAATAGTGCCATACAACATAAGCGTATAGAAACTACTAAAATATTGAACATGATTAAGGCAATGCATGAACTGACCGACCACCACCTGTATAATATAAAGAAATTGAAAAACAATTATTTTGCTTCCCAAAAATAAAATATGTATTTTTTTGAAAATTATTTAAGAGCTAACTGAGAGCTTTATATTGCTTTGCAAAGTTAAGAAAAGTCAAGTTGAGCCAAAGGAAAAACCCCTCAACTCCTCTAATAATAAAAGAATAAGTAAGATTATTCGCTGGAAAATAATTGTAGAATATCAGGATCTCAGAGTTCATGAGTAAAGGCTTAATCTCTTTTAAATAAAGTAATATATATTTTCTGGAGATATAATAGTTAGTTTGAATAAGAGATTAATAGATTGCGTTTGCAGGCCTAAATTTGCTTCGTAGTGTTAGAATTGAACAACCACGCTCAATATTGTGTGAAAATTACATTACTTTGGAATTGTGGTTCACTTGCACGTGGACTGGGGGGAATCATGTGCTTTTTGTGTTTATTCTGTATCTTCGGCTTGTGTTCTATTGCCTGCTATTCGACGAGTATTATGCATGTTGCATTATGTGCTATAATAGCATGGTTCACTACTGCTACGTGCAATTCTGCCATCACTTTAAGATCTATGAATTATTTAGTTTTTATCTCTTTGGCTTTTATCATGGTGTAAGAAATAAGTATGATGAGACAATGAAGGACGATAACAAAATTGGATTCAGTCTTTTGGTACAGACGATTCACTCCTTGACCTTAGCTGCTTCAAATACTAATTTTCATAACTACACTTGGTGACTGCATTTTGTTATATTCCAATAAGTTTGCAATTATCTTCTTCTTTTATTCCGTATAGTTTTACTTTGGACAATTTAAATTTAATATATTTGGGCTAAACTGGGGACGGAACCTGAATCCTTAAGCAACATATCATCTCATAGCCCCAATACTTGAGGAGCAAAGCTCATAATTTATCATTTCCTGAATCTAAGCATCGAGGTTAATATTTAATTAAAAAAGCCTGCGGTAATGAGAGGAGGCATGGAATTTTTCCTCTCCAGAAAATAGAGAATCCCAACGCTCAGCTGCCTCGCTTAATTGCCTCGCGACGCCACAATTACGATTATACCCCCTTTCATTTACCTGCAAATGTCCCACCCCCTATCAGACCGAACCGTTTCGACTCCGATTGCTCTCTCGATCGGCTTCGGCCGGCCCTGCACGCCGTTGATTCAGCGCTGGCTCTGGAGCGGCTAGATCTTTCCCACGTGTAGTGCTAGCACCGCTTCGTGTGCCTTCCGCACCGGACAAGCCTCCGCTGCTGGCCTTTGGCCCGACATGACATCGCGTGGGCCCACAAGTACTCCCATTTCAACCGTTCCGGCGAATCAGTAATGGCTTTATCAGAAATATTATAAAAAAAAATGTAATTTAGATTCGTTCATCTGCCAGATTTAAATATTATTTCAGTTTATTTATTTATATTAAAATAATATAAATATTATTTTTAAAAAAATTTATATTGAAATAATATTTAAATTATATTGAATAAATTTTTTTAGATATTATCAGACTAAGTATAAATAGCATTTTTCTTATTAAAATTAGAGCTTTTTAAAAAATATATTATTTAGCTCTCAAATATCTCTCAAAAAATATAGATGATTAGAATTTAAAATTTAAAAAATATATTTTTATGGGCCCCACAAATAAAAGTGAATTTAATAAAAATTTTCTATTTCAATTAACTCTCTAGATCCTAATCATTAATATATTTTCGAAGATAATTGAGAGCCATATAATAATACTCTATGCAATTATGATATTTTATGAGTCAATAAATTATTTTTTAATTTATAGGATCAAAATGAGACTATTAGGGACTATTTTATTACTTGCAATTATGTCTTTAATTTGTTATTCTATTTCATAAATTTAATTTTTATCTTTGTTTTACGCCTATTTGAAAATGTATTATTTTAATAAAAAAATAATAATTATATGTCACTACATATATATATATATCTATATATATATATATATATATAGTATATTAGTGAAATATAAATAGCAAAGTATATAAAACTCGGATCCCTTAAATCATTGCAACCAGCCCATCAACTGACCGCTGATTCATTGATACGTGTGAACGACGGACGACGGCCACTTATGTGGGAAGCATGGATCGTGGGCAGAAAAGTATTTACTCTCTTTAATTTTTAATTTTTAATTTTTAATTTTTTTTATTCTTAGGATAGCTCTGAAATATTTCTAAGAAATACAATTTTTTTTTTTTATAAAAAATAATCATTAAATACAATTTTACTTGTCGGAGCCTATATTTTAAATATAAAATCTTAATCATAAGATATTTGAGAAGCTTTAAAAAAAAAAAAAAAATGATGCAATTGACGGTACAATACAAAAAGCTGAAGACGTCTGCTAGTCCTATTCTTTCACCATAAATCGATGCGATGAAAGTAGTTGAATGTGCACTGTCTTGGAGTTGCTCCATCGATAGGAACAAATGCCAGACCATAGGCCGCGAAGCAAGCCAAAAAGCACATCATAGAGTTCAGCAGCATTAACAAAACCAAGTCTGCCGATCCACGCAGAATAACCTCATCACTGCTATTGAATAAGTGAGGAAATTCACTTGCTAAGATGATATGATGCCTGTTCAGTTAATCGTTAAATAGAATATAGTGTGATCATCAATGCTTTCGATCGGTAGGTTGATTTTATGGGACTAATGATTAGAGCTATATTTCTGTTCCTGTTTCAGAAATTTTCGCAGGTAAAGGGGTAGAAGAAGCACGAGATGCCTCACATGCGGGTGGGGTCTCTGCGCGGCACACTAATTTTGCTTAAGCGGTAAATGCAAGCCTTCTGCTTTCTCGATCCAAGAGCCCGAAGGCCGGCCCACATATTTTTTTTTTCTAAATAATTATTAATTTTTAATTATTTTGATTAGTGCATCTCAATCAATCTGTACGAATTAAATATTATTTTAATTACAGGATATTAAAAAAAAAATTAAAAATATTGTAACAGCTCCATTTATTAAATATAATAATAATGCGCATCACTTAAAATAAAACAACGTTAAAGCATCAGTCTTATCTTAAGAATGCAGAATCAGCTTTGATAGCTATATAAGTTTTTTTGAGTTCTGATATATTAATTTAATAAAAGTCAAATTAGATAATTTAATATTTTAATCTATTGAAAACTGAATTAATGCATGCGTTTCTTATTTTCTTTGAAGAATTTGAGAGCATCGTGACAATTTTCAATTCAGAAAATAGCAAAAATAATTACAAATAAATCTAAGTTGGCTGACAACCTTATATAATGAAATACAAAGGTATAAAAAACCTAATTATAAGGGTGCTAGCTTATGCAATATTACACCATTAAGAAAATATTGCTAAGTCACATAAAATTATATCTAATAGAAGTGAAGTATAAATGAAATTAATCAGCTTTGTATATAAACATCAGCTTTAGGAGATCCTTTCTTCTTTTCACACACCCTTTTCCACCTAATCACCTTTCTTCATAGAGGAAGCTTTTCCAACTTCCACACCATATTCTTTTGAAGAGATTCCATCTCTTCGTCCATGACTTTTTCCATAAATTTTTCTTTGGACATGTCACTACTTCCTTGTAATTAGAGGAACCTCATCCCCTTAACACTGACAAAGCATAGGTGACGTAGTCCTTTAGCCATATCGGGCTTTGGGCTGTTTGTCGTGAAGTTCTGTTTATTTCGATTAACCCCTGGATAGGAGCCTCACTGACAGTTTCATCATCATCTTCCTCATCACCAATGTGCTCAATAATTGTAGAAGTATCTTCAATAACTATATTGTGATGGAAAAAATTAGGTAGAATAAATGTGGATACATCAAACCCCACTCTTTGTTTGCATATAGGAGTCATTGTAATATCCTCCACCAAGCAAACTCCTGTGCCTAAAAAAGAACTTCTCATCAAAAGTGACATATCTGTTAATCACTATATTTCTATTTACATGATCATACAATTTGTAGCTCTTTACTCCACGTCAAAAACCAATAAAATTTTCTTTCCTAGCCCACGATTCTAGCTTGTCTTTCTTTACATGATAGTAAGCCTAGTTCCCAAAAATCTTCAATTGACAGTAATCTGTAGCAGGACGCCTTTACCACAACTCTATTAGAGTCATCCTATTGGTTATAAAAGAGGGGAAAATAGTTCACTAAGTAGCAGGTGTAGTATAAGGCCTTCGCCTAATAGATTCACTCCAACCTATCGTTGGGCAACATACTTTGCACTTTCTCTACCAAAGTGTGATTCATACGCTCAAGCACCCCACTTTTCTATGGTGTCTCTCTTACTATGAAGTGGTGCTCAATCATAGAACTTTGGCACTCCTGCACAAAAGAATCAAAAATGTACTCTCTGCCATTGTTAGACCTAATTTTATTGATTCTTCTGCCAGTTTGGTTCTTTACACACTTCTTCCAATTTTTGAATATCTTCAGTACACCAGCTGTGTTTTCATTGTGTACACTCAAACATATATGGAGTAATCATTTATAAAAGAGATAAAGTATCTTTGACCACAGAAGGATGCCACCTTCATTAATCCACAAACATGTGTGTGTATATACTCTAGGATTCCTTTGGTGTTGTAAAGGTCAACACTACAAGTTTCTTGTATTTTCTTACCAAAAATACAGTATTTGCAAAAATATATTTTGCAAAAATGTATATATTATATAAGTCCATCCTTCAACAATTCTCTTAATGAAGACTCTCCTGCATGTGCTAGCCTCACGTGCCATAATGTGTGGGGCCCCATACCCTCTATGATCACGCTAATACTGAGATTAACATAATTAAGGTAAATACGATCTCCAACTATGACAGACCTCAATTAAAGTCATGTCAGGTATAAACCCAACTCGCTTTAATTAGAAGACTTATCAATTGAAATTAAAGATCATGTATTAAAATATCAAAGTAGTGGAATCAAGTGATAGTATAATATCCACATCCCAGCATAGTAAAGAAAGTAGAAACAGTAACTCAGCTCAATATGAAAAATGCAGGAAGTAAATACATCCAGAATATAAAATTATTACAATCTGAATTTAAGAGAAAAGGAACAATCGTCCCCACTGCTGAAAATAAGACTAGCTAATCTACAGCATTAGGAAGGTCCTCCTTCTGGCCAAGCTCCTCTCGAGAAGCAACCTCAATGAATAGCTCAGAATCTGACATTATCGGTATCACAATGCTAGGGCCTCAGCTAAGAAAATAAAAACTTACAGTTAAATAAATTGTCTAAGCATAATTTAGGCAATTTTAGATGAAACAGAAGATTTAAGATATCACAATTTTACTAAGCATGCAAGTAATTAATGTGCAATAAGCTAGAATAAATAGGATAGATATAAATTAAACATTTATAACTAAACAAAGCAAAGTATGTAAATTAACATACCTCAACTAGAAAATGTAACAAGGTTAGGCAGTAAATATATAAATAATTGAAAAGTAGTGAAAGTAAACTCATCCTAACATGCTTATGATCATATGAATATGTGCTGATTTATATAAGAGGAATCTAAACTGGAGCATAAGAAAAATAAAAATAAGACTAGCATCATAAATTTATAAGTACTAAACCAAAATACTGAACTGAAAGCATTGAACTGAAATGAACTGCAAAAGCATACAGAAAATAGTAAAAATGCATGGAGAACATATGGCTAAATAAGCCACTGAATTGGAGATGAATTGAGAAGTAGATGTATGCCTAAGTTTGTATTGTCATAGCAAAAATGGGCTAAAATAGGGCCATTATATAGAAAGTTCAACATGTATCCCCCTAGACATCCTCAGAGCTAGGTCCGAGTTAAACTTATAGAATCAGAAATGTGTCCCCCTAGCCAAGCACATAGCTAGGTCCAAGTCTATTCTCTAACCAAAGAATTATAATGAAGAGGCAGACTAAGTTAGAATACACTCTACTGAACTGAGAACTAAATGAAATGAATGAAGTTAAATCATGTTTATGCTATTTCAAATCTAACATGGCATACTCATCAAGTATCATATGTCAAACTAATATGTCCAAGGAAAAAGGCTCAAACACAGGGTGTGCGAAACAACGATAATCAAAGTAAGTAAGAGATTCAACTAGGCATATGTAATATTTATTGCTGTCTAATTTAATTCATTCTATTAATTTTGAGCTAGTATAGGCTTAGGATCTCCAATATCCAACTATCCTGTAAAATCACAGATTTACGACCTTAAAAATTAGCATTAGAACTTAGCAGTTTTAATTCATAATCAGAATTAACGACTATAAATGTTAAGCAAATAAGTCAACAACTTAATTAATGTTTTTTAATAACTCAACACCAATCTTGATTAAACTAATCAAGATTAAGGATTCTGGGTTTAATCTCCAATTTGGGATTCAATCCTAAATATAAGGTACTAATCTTCTAAGGATCTAAGGGTTCACACCCACCCTTATCTAAAGGAAGAAAATCTTAAAAGCTAAAATATTAAGAAACTATGATTTTAAAGAAAGGTGTAAGTCTATAATTATAAGATAAAATAATCAAATAAGAACTTAAGAATCTAAGATCTAAGTTCAATTTATAGAATAATCACATTATTCTATAGGTTGAATCAACATAAACCCACTCAAAGGATTCAAAAGGATTAAATCAAATAGGAGTTTCAAGAATAAGATAATACAATTCAAATAGATTACCATGGATAATCACTAAGGATCTAAGATCTAAGTCTTAGATTTAATCACTTAAGACTTTAGATTGGATTTAGAATTAAGGTTTTCATTTAGACATTTTCTTAGGAATAATTATTATTATTAGTTTTAATAAGGTACTTAATACTAGTTTCATAAGATTAGATTTCATTATTCAAAATTAAGTGAAGGGTCCAAGATCACTTTAAGATCTTTATGATTTATTTAAAAGAAAAGTCAAGAAGAATTAAGCTTTAAATAATTTAGGTTAATTAACTAGGTCTAAATATTAAATGAATGATTTTAATACATTTCATTACTAATAATAAGCACATTAATGATATTTCTAGGGTTTAAGGGTTCTTAAATAAACTTTTTGTCAAAATGACTAAAATACCCCTCTTAGGCTAAAATTTGGATTTTAAGACTTAAGCATCCAAATTAACTTTAATTAATTCTAATAGGTATAGTATTGACTAATAAAAGAAATGAGACACTTAAACTTAAGTTTGAACTTAAGATTAGATCAATTGGCACAATCACTTATTAAAGCTAAGAAAAGTGATTAAAGAAATTAGGGTTTAATATGAGAATCTAAATACAAAGGCAAGTTCTAATACACTTAAAAAGATAATAAAAATATGGTTTATCAAAATTAGAGGATTAGCTAGGTCATTAATTACTAATCAAGATTTTGGATGATTAAGAGGTGATTAATAAATTTAGAACTCTTAAATTATTTTTAAGGATATGATTATGTTATCCTCAGTCTTATGAACAATCAGAGATTTTAATCATGGATTTTGGATATTTAATGAATTATTTTTTCACTAATTAAGATTAGAGAAAGAATAGGCTAAATTAGAAAATTTAACTATTGGATCTAAGATTTTATTGCATATTATTATTCCTTGTGATTTTTTTGATTAAAATGGTAAATTGGATCATACCATTTGGAAAATAATTGATTTAGCCATTCAATTAATTTAGTTTGAATGTTTTCAATTAAATAAACCATATTATATTTAATTAAATAGATTTATAATTGAATTTACAGAAGGAAAATAATTCCTAATTAAATTAAATAGTCTGGGTCATTTATCAAACTATGCGAATCGAATCGGGGCCCGACTGGGTCGACACTATCGCACCACGCGGGCTTGGGTTGGCCCGGCCCGAAGCAGCAGTGTCACCGTACTGATACCCCATTTGCAGACAACTGCTATAGGGTACCTTGGACTGCCAAATTCACCATTAATACTCCGTGCTACGACCTGTATTCAATCGCCACACCTTCAGGGAGCTAAGGCGCGTCGATTGAACCTAGAAGCCTTAACTGGGATGGAGTGGAACGTTGGATGGCTACTCCACTAAAATGACCTAAGAGTGGACATTTAGGGCTTAGTATGAGGGATTAATTCTCCTTACAAAGAATACCAAATGAATGGGGTTCGATCTCTACATCATCACTGAGGTGAGGCAAGTCGAACCCCTAAGGTTACATGTAACAACCCAGGTTATTACCTTAGTTAATTAGGACTAGTATTAGTCTTAAGACTAATTCTAAGTGCTAATTAGGTCAATTGGAGTCAACCTCTAAAACCTAGTCCAAATTAGGAGTCAAATAAATCGAATCCTGATTTCCAGAAATTTCAGAAACCCTAAAATTTGACCTATTTAAATTGACCTCAGATTAGAAAACGGACTTCGCCATTACGCTCATTGACCCCAATTAGCTATGGGTGAAGTTTTCATGCCAATCGGAAGTTGTCAAAAATTTGACGAATTTTTTAATAATATTTAAATGCCCGAAAATCGAGGAATCAAAATACTTGTCGAATCGAAAATCCGACCTCGCCGTTGCGTTCCTCACCCCTCAATTAGCTAAGCGTAAGTGTTTGAGAATTTCGGGAGCTCAAATAATTAATTAGAATTAATTTTGGATAATTAGAAAATTAAAATGTTTAATTAAATATCCAACTAACGGTGCCGTTATCCCCACTGACGCTGTCAGCCCGATCCGGTCCATCGAACCGTCCAAAATGGACGGTCCAGATTACGCCATCCAGTTCACCTGATCTTCATGATCGGACCGTCCAAACGGACGGTCCTGATCTCTTCGTCCCTACGCCCGATCGCGAGCGAACGCGTGGCGCTCCGCCGCGTCCCGCGTCCCACCCGCGCGTGCGACGGCCTTAGGAAGCTCCACCGAGCTCCCTTAACACCTTCAGCCGTGGCCACGACCTTCCCCTACGTGCGCACTGAGGACCCTGTCCAACCCTAGAACCGAGGATCGACCCCCACGTCCTGCTCCCAGCCAGTGCTCGATCAGGTACCTTTCGACCTTCATCCTCATTCGATGCTATTGAAATTGCATATGCAATTATTATCCTGTGGTGAACCAATCGAACGACAATTGGATCTATGGTTCGAATCCAATCTAGATGGATCGCTCGTCGCCTCCTATGCCGTAAGAGTCTTCCTAGGGTTAGATCGTGCGCCAACCACAGGCCCCCGTCCGCGTTGGTGCACCCACGATAGTGTAGGTCTCGGCAAGACCTACACGATGCCATGCGAGCCCAACCCCGCCGCCGGCGTTTGCGCTGGTAAAACCCACGCTCTAGCTCGGGTATCCGAGGCGAAGTCGCGGAGTTGCGGGTCGGGCCGGGTCGTCCGGGCGCGACCCGCGTCGGTTCGCCTTCCACGATGGGACCCGCCCGCTGCGCTGACCCTCTCCGAGCGGGCCACATGTGGCATGGGGCCCGCAAGCGTCAGCAGCCCGCTGTCGACCCGACAGCGGGGCCCACTGCGCATCCCGGGGCCAACCAGAGGCCGCCAGCTGTCCTTGTGGGGCCCGCCGCCTTAAAACCTGCAGAAAAGATATAAAATGTATAATTATAAATATAATAATTGTATATTAATATAATTAATAGTATAACTAAGTATATTATATGTAAATATAATAATTATATTATTAAAATAGAAATATTAGTGTAATTAAGTTATGGTTAATTAAAATTTAGTTAAACTATTCTTTTAGGATTTAACTTAGAGTATTAAATTAGCTTAATTGAATATTTTATATGAATAAGAAATCAGTGGATTAAAACCATTAATCATAATTATTAATAAACTTAATAGTTAATAGGCTAACTTAATCAGTTAATTAAGTTATTAAGCAGTAAGTATAAAATTAAATCTAAATTTACTTAATTATTAATTATTAAATGCTAATTAATTAATAATGTATGTGTAAGTATAATTAGTAGCTTAATTAAACATAATTAATATACAACAATATTAAAATTCAATTAATGATTTACATATGATTAAGACTAATTAAATAACTAATTAGTAAAAATAGTAGGATTATAATTAATTAAATAATAGATTAGATGTTAATTAAACTATATTAATAAATATAGAAATATATATTTTTTTAACTTTAGGGATGAGTAGTAAAATAATATAATTTGTATTTTTGAATAGTAAAATTTAAAATATAATAATTTTTTGTAGGATGATCCAAATATAGCCAATATAAGTCTCAAAGTACTTAGAAAAATAAAAAGGAATCAAATGACGTAATGCAGAATTTAGTTTCGGATTACGTATAACGAAGTAGCATTTTATGACCTCTTTAGGACCTCACAACTTTTGACCTAGTTGACCAAATATAGTCAATATGGGTCTTAAAATACTCAGAACGGCCCCATCCCCGTAGTAGTATTAGTTTTCCCATTTGGACATCAGGATAAAAACTCAACCTTAGAATTCCTAGTTGACTTTAGGGAAAATTGACCAAAATGCCCATACAATTCAAATGACCATAACTTGGTCAAATCAACTCCAAATTCAAAAATTAAAGATGCTAATTAGTTCAGAATTTCAATGTCATCAATAGCCTGAATGGATATTTAGAATCTAAACCCTAGAACTTTAGAAAATGACCAAAATACTCCTGACCTCATTTTGGTCATAACTTGACCGTTTGGAGTCCAAATTGGACGTACTTACTGTCTATCTTCAAGTTAGACACTTAGGAATTATTTGCAATCAAGAAACTTCAATTTGGACCCTTAAAACAAAAGTTGACTTTTAGACCCTTATAGTAGGGGCAAAATAGTCATTTTGCCCTATGTTTGGAATAAGCACCCATAACCCCTAATCAACATTCCAAAATATTAAAACTAATGTTATAATCATATTAGTGTCATTTAAGTGAGTGAAATCAACCATTAGGTCAAATTCCTGAATTCTTCTAAGACTTAAACACTACACCGTAAGGACTTTTCCTAAGACTAGGACTAGATCATAGGTTAGAGTTCATTCATTGGGTAAATTGGGTTACCCAATGGGTGAAACTTTTATTTTGTTAGTTTTTAGACTTTTTATTTTATTTTACAACTTGTTCTGATTATTTTATCTTTTAAGTTTAGATTTTAGGATAGAAGATTCATCTTATTAAGTTTGATTACTTAATAGGATTGGCCTTAACTAGTAGATCACTTATAGAATAAAACTTAGAACTTAGTCTTACCCATCTTAGATTACCCATCTTGGATTATGTGATTAAACCTAAATTTCATAGTGTTTAATCCATAATCTATAAGTTTAGAAGATCTTGATCAGATCTTAGATAGAACGTCTAAATTCACAAAACTAGGATGTATGATTTATTGATTCAACTCATAGTCGTCTATCTGATTGAACTAGATTAGAACCTGATCAGTTCTAATCCTTTTTAACTTATAAGAACAAGTTTCTAAGTTACACTCGATAGTAGGAAAATGGTGATCCTGAACTTGTGTAACTTGGAATAGTTAGAATGGATAAATTAGAAAACAAATGATATCACCATATTTAATAGAGTCCCTTACTTATTTTGAATATTGTTGCTTATGCATTCCTTGATATTTGTGTCATATTTACTTAAGCATATCATATAAGATTATTGATGCATAAATTATATGTTAGGAAAATATGGAAACTTCTTAGATTCCTTATAAAAATATTAAAGTGATTGATTAAAGATAATAATTGTATGTGTTTGAGCTACCTCTTAGTATTGTCTTCTGATTGCCTAGTCTCCTTGTTGACACTAGGGGAAGAGCTCATCTTCTGTTATTTTGTTGTGTGCGGATTGCTTAGTCTCCTTGTTGACACTAGGGGTACACCGTTGGTGCCTTAGCCGTACTGGTGCTAAGATCCTTCGATATCTGGTGGGCTAGATTAGCTCTTTTCTGTATGGCAGTTGATACACGGATGTTTATATATATGCAATCATGATGTTTGTTTACTTTTCAACATTTTTATTCAGTCAGCTATTTTCTTTGTACTGCTTACATATTTTATGATATTAGAATTTTGCTATTATTTATATGTATCATTACTGAGTTTAATTATTTTTAATTAGCATGTTTCTTTTGATCACTAGCATGTTTAGGATGTAGTATTTTTCATCTAGTACTTGTTTGGTTATTTATATTCATATGCTTATCTTGTTTAGCTTGCATTTGAGGCATGTCTTAGCCTCTCTTTTGCTTAAGTTATAAATGATTGTTTATAACTTTTCCTTCCTCTTTGTATCGCTAGTTGCTCCCATATTTGTATGGTTATTGCTTAGAAATTGTAAAATGGTGATATTACAAAACACATATAAAACAAATCAGCTTAAAATATACTTAGACAATTATCTAACATAAGATTTTTCTTTTTTTGGCTGAGGCCCTACATTGTAAAATCGACAATAGCAAATCCTCTTCAGTTGGACGATCAAGATCTTGGTGTGGAGCCATATCCGGAGGAGGAGCCTGTGGAAGAAGCATTTATTTAGTCTTTTCTTATTAAGTGAGAATGAGCGCATTTTACTTTCAGTATTTTGAAGTTAAATGGATGTAATAATACAGGTACTCGTGACTATGTATTTGGATTCTATG
The DNA here is from genome assembly GCA_016760335.1 of Gastrodia elata. NCBI lineage: Eukaryota > Viridiplantae > Streptophyta > Magnoliopsida > Asparagales > Orchidaceae > Gastrodia > Gastrodia elata. Next base: position 13,374,329 of record CM028673.1, read on the forward strand.
CTTATATTCTAAGATGTATTTCTTTATATTTATGTTATGATGCTTGGATGTTTTTTATTGTAAATTGCTTCTACACTCTATAATGAATTCTTATTAAGTGACTGAACATTTAATTTTATGCTTTCCTTCCCTTATTAGGTAGATTATGGATTTTATCTTAATCCAATAATATGTGAAGGGTTAGCTAGAGCGACAAACCACCCCTTAGCTTAATCTTGTGGATTAAGGGGTGAGGCGCCACATTACACGACCTGGGATGCAGTCGATAGCTGGGTTCTTACTCAGACTCAGCTTCTGGTTCGGCCGCTAACTCGATTGATCGATCCAATCGATGGATTGATACGATCGATCAGAGCTGGCTCAGACCCTAATGACAATAGGGGAAGGTTTGATTAGTCACGAGAAGAAGGTCTGAGGATAGATTGAGTGGAATTTGGTTTTGGTGTTCAGTGAGGTGGCTTCGACCTTACTGAGCACTAAAGCCACTCAAATAGTGAGCAACCACTGTCTAGACCGTGCTCAAACAATCCCAATTGCACACACAAACTTCTTAGGAGGCTAAGAGAAGCTAAACAACATCCAGAGGCTCTTATAGCTGCTTAATTAAATGTTGAATCCACACGACTCGATGTGATTAGGCTAGTACTTGGTAATGGGGATGACATAGACATCTAAGGAGGAATTGAATTGAGCAGGAGCTTCCAAACAACTCGAGGAGAAGCACAGGGAATTTGAACACCAGACTTAACCCTCTATCAGCGGTTCAAAACAACAGGTTTTACCGAGAGTGCCAAGAGCTAAATGGAATTCAACTATAAGAATTGAGGAATCTCTAATACTGTGCACAATTTTTTTAAGGAATAACAACTGGAGGCGAAATGGTGCGTTACTCGGGAAGGAAACATAACTTCCCCGAATAAACCTACTAAGCACAAGAACTGCTAAAATTCAATCTCAAGAGAAGAGGCTGAGTACTAATATTTAAGATAAGTGTAGTATTATTATCTTAAGTATTAGATAAGCTACTCATGTATATTGGATTATGAGTACAAATATGATCCAAGTTACACGAGTACTAGCATTTTATGAATATTATGATCACATCATAATACTAAGTATAAGTATAATTAAGTACGGAGTGTGGAAGCTAAAACATACATCCAGAAATATTCATCACAGAAGCTATATGAAACATTTATCTCAAAAAAAAGAAAAGAGAATACATCTAAAGTTATTACAAACAATTTACTTAATGAAAATGCAGAAAAATAGTCTAAGTACTGAACTAAAAGTAAACTAGTGCAGAAACATAAATGCTGATGTAGAGTCCTCTGGTACTCCATAAACTCCTCCTAGATCTCCTAAAATGGCTCTCGATCTGGCTCTACAAAATGCTCTAGATCTGGCAAATCGTCGGATCCCAAAAGAATTACATGTTAGATAATGAGTCTAACACTTTGAAAGCTATTCTAAACAGTTATAGTTTTCTAATGCTTAACATTTAAGTGATTAAATAAAGCTATAAAAAAATATTAAAATAGCTTAAAACAAAACAATACAGAATTGTAATTGAAATAATTGAAAATAAAAATATACAGAACTGAAAGTAAATTTGAAACTGCAAACTGAATATTGAAATGTAGGGAAAATAGTATGTAATCTGAAACTGAGTACATAATGATTTAAAGCTATATTGTATGCCACTGAATTATGTTTAAGTATCTGAATATGCCACAGAACTGTATGCCACTAATATGCTGACTTGGTGTCTCATGGACACTCCACAGATTCCTAGGTGAGCGAACGCTCCGCTAATAGAGTCCTTAGGTGAGCCAAGCACTCTGCTAATGCTGACATGACTTACACATTTATGATATGCCAAGGCTTTAATGATGGTATGCTTTAAATCATCAAAATCCCAAATTCAATTCAATATTAAATACTGATTCCATTTATCTCCATTGTGCAGAATTTACCTAAGTGAATTTTGACTCCTAATTCTAATTTTCTGAATTAACTTAGTTAAGATTATATAGAATTATCAGCTGAAGGGATTATATATACATAGTTAGTATATTTCCAAGAAAGATAAATATAACACTTAGTTTGGTTAATTGCACTTATCGAAGTGCACAACAATAAGGGGCAAAACCCGGCCACAGTTTATTCTCTCAAACTAAACTGTTAAATACCTTAGTTACAATCGTACTTAATTCCCTAAGAAGGATGACTTGAGATATTTAGTTTGTTTAGCTGCACTTATCAAAGCGCACTATGATAAGGAGCAGAACCCGGTCACAATTTTTTCTCTCAAACTAAGCATTCAAGTTACCTAATTATGATACACTTAGGCTTAGAAAATTTACTCTAAGCTAGACTGTACTTATCTAATCATATAAGATAAGACCGAGACTCTACAATTCTACTTAGAGTGACTCATCCAATCCCATATTTTATTGAAATAATTTAGCTCAATGGATATACACTATCACATTTTACAAGCAATTTACTGATTTCAACAAATTTATTTAATAAATAAGGATATTCAAACTAATGAATCTTTACTCCATTGGAATGGATCCTACATAAGGTTCTAAGGGTGTGACTTAAAGGTCACTCAATTTTAGGTTACTACCATATGGGAGAATCTCATGCTAAGTTTTTTTAGGTTATCCTACCACAAGGATCTAAGATCAGAAACTAAAGGTATGTGGGATTCATCTAAACTTCTACCTCAAAAAATTAAACAATAAGCTCTTTCTACCTCAATAGATCATCTATTAATAAAGTTTAGCAACTGTTGGATTATTATCACTAAAGCAAGATCATAAAGATCTTGCACTTCTAATATAAAAGATAATCTAAGTTCTATGATTTACACTAACTCTATAGCTCTTACTTCTTTAGATTTGATTTGATCAGATTAGATGGGTAAACTATCTATTCACCACTTATACTACAATCATAGGTTTCAATTATGCACATTATTAAGAATTAGTCATTTTACAAAACATTAAAGGATTATGACTTATCTCATGCTAAGGGTCCTATATAAGAGAAAATCAAAGAGTTAAACATAAGTATTCAGATCATCAATCACATGACTTTATTATAGACCTTAGCACTTCTAGTTCAAAGGGTTAAGATCAATGTCAAATCAATAAGTATTATTGGAATTATACAAGTTAATTTATCTTTCAATCAAGATGACTTAATTAAGGTGATTAATATTTAGATCTCAATCAAGATAAGTTGGGGTTTAACTCTTAACTAAGCCATATCAAGATCAATTGTTTGGTTTATGGATTAATAACAAATCAAAGAATTGTTGGTGCATTATTGGTGTCCACTTTAAGTTCAATATCAATTATTAATTAACTTAATCATCTTTAGGATTCTTAAGGCTTGAAGTTAATTAATATCTAATCAAATATTGAAAGTATTCAATTCATGATTTAAATTTTCTAACATACATATTACTATTATTGGAGCATATAAACATCATGTTACCTAAAATAATAAGTAATTAAGACTAATCAAATCCTAAATTAAACCAAAAAAGGATTAGCATTTAATTACAAATTTGAAACACCTAAATTTCATGCAACTTGGTTATTAAGTACTACTTATTCATGCAAGGAATCAAGGATTGTAACATTTCCATTTAGCACAAAATATTGAAGTGAATCTTTGGGAGGCTTTAAACATACCATTTATGGTAGATAGTAGATTTCAAATTAAAAATCATCTATATATTCACACAATGATTAATTCCATTATAACTAGCTTTAATTTTGATATATTTTGGCCCCATTAGGATTCTAGAGTCTTTAAAATGCGATAAATCTCAAATCTGGGCAATTCCGGACAGTTCTGAGCTCTATGGCTCACAGTGGCACCAGTTTTATGGAGGCGCGGGCGCTACGGCGCGCTACAGTGCTCTCAAGCGATGTGGCGGATTTGCGCACTATAGCACGTGGCAGCGCTGATGTGCGCCATGGTGCCAAATTTCCCAGGAGCTGGGTGCTACGGCATGCTGCAGCTCTTTTAGGCACTACGGCCCACTGCGGCGGATTTTTGCGCTATGGCGCGCGGCAACACTTTCAGGCACTGCGGCGCCCTACGACGCTAGATTTCTCGAGAGCTGGGTGCTATAGTACATTTTAGTGCCCCCTGGCCGAGAGCCAGGCGCTACGGCGCGGTAGTGCGCTACGACGCACTATGGTACATTGTGGCGCTACGGTGTAGCCAACCTGAGACGCAAGCGCTATGGCGTGTTAGAGCGCCTCCTAGCCAAGAGCTATGAGCTGCGGTGCCCTGTAGCGCTAGATGGTGATTTTGTCTATGCAAAAATTAAAATGTGTCCCCTTTGGCACCTAAATACTATTGATTTAGGGCACCTCACGTACGATGCCATATACCGATAGAAATATCTCTTTTTGAGACCTTTCCATTGATACCAAAATTGGCCTGAAATAATTATTTTAACAACACAAACAAAGACACATTAGCTACATATGCAAAAAACATTTATTGTTGATAGAGGTTTCAAATGAACAGATCGAACTTCAATCAAACTCGTGTAAGTCCGATTAAGGTTCGTCAATCAATATTAACGATAAACAATGGATGAATGCAGAGCATTTTAACTGAAACATTGAGAATGAAAGTACCAAAGAGGTACAAGACGAGATACAAGGAAGAAGCACAAGAGGGTACCTTGGCCTTGGAATGAATGAAGGAAGAGAACTCTGACTATTTCTGTAGGAGCTTGGGAGGAAGGAGCTTCTCCTTCTACTTCTTATTCAACTACTAGTTAGAGGAGGAAGAAGGTTGAGGATTCTAGGGAGGAGGAAGCTTCAACTGAGCAAATGGAGAGGGAGGAGGGCTAAGGCATCAATTTAAAGGAGAATGAGAACTTGTATTTAGTAAAGGGAAAGCATGGCTCAAGTATGGAGAGAGCCATGCCTATTTCCAACCACAATGTGAAGAAGGAGAGGGGACAGGAGCTCTTGCGTGCGCCAGGCATGGAGGCGCCGAACGCAGGAATGAAGGTAAGTCCCAGGCGCATAGAGAAAAATGGACAAAAATAAAATGGATTTAATTATTTATTTCTAATTTTTAATTAACCCAATTTTCTAATTAAAAATTGGATAAATAAATGGGCTTCAAAAATTCCCAAAAATGGGTGAGGAACTCAACGGTGAAGTCTAATTTTAATTTAGAGATCATTTTATTTATCATAATATCGGAGTAACTAAATACATTAAAATATTCAAGAAAATCTGACGACTTTCAAATACTTCTAAAACATCACTCATAGCTAATTTGGGGGTGACAAGCGCAAGGTGGATTGAGGACGAAGGTGAATTGGGCTCGGGGTGCTCTAGGCCATTTGATGGATCGACCGTTGGTTCCGGAAGGTCCTAATGCGCCCCAGGATATTTACTTACGATGATTAAAGACCCGTCGTCGGATGCTAAGGGATGATCCATCGGCTCGGATCAGATCTCAGCGTGGGGGTGAATATGCCGTTGGATTAACGTGCTAGGATTCGTGCTAGCGCATCCAATGGGAAGGATCTCAGCACCGGTGGACCCCGAAGAAGATCTGCCGCAGTCCAGACAACAAATCCGATATATATAAAAATTAAAATATATTTAATTTAAATAATATAATTCATTTAATTAATTAAATAAAAATAATACTAAATTTTATATCCAATTGAGGACTTAATGAGCTCCAAAAATTTCCAAAAATTTATCCTTAGTTAATTAGGGAATGAGAAATTCAAAAAAAAAAATCATATTTTAATTTGGAGATCAATTTTTTTACTAATATTCAAGATCCAAAAAAGGCAAAATAGCCAAAATGCTCAAATGAGCTCAGATGGATTCCAAACTTCTTGGGTCAGGTTTAAATGACCCACTGAGTCTAATGGAATGAAAGTTAAGGCTTTGTTTAGCTTAATTTTACTTGGATTATCTAAGGTAACAATTATGGTTGTTAGATAATGTTATGGCATCATTAAAATTCTTTGCCACTACAACTAATCTAGTAACAGTAATCCCTTAAAGGTAGTAGAGGTTATGATACCTAACTTCCACACAGATAAGTCATCATATTTTTGTTGACTTCAAGAACTTTTACCTAAATCACTACCTTAAAACCCATGGCTTCTAAACCCATAACATATATCAAAATTCTTTCTGATCTCAATCACATATCGCATGTCTAACTTCTTCAGCTATTACACAATTCTCGTATGTGTCTTAATCAACACACTACAGATGCATACAATCTGACATGCGATTTCATTCCCTATAGCGACTGCACCGCTGTTTGTTTCATAATACAAACAAAGCCAAGCCTCCTGTAAGCAAATATGACACGTTGCATACCTGTCCATGATCCAACTATAACTATCAACTATTAAACAAGTAAAAAATATAATAAGAGAGACTTGTAAAGAAATTAGCATCCCGAAAAAATTAAAAATTTGATCAAACCAAATATAATATTAAAATGGTATATTTTGGTGATCGTAATTCGCAGGTTTGGGGCAATTTGACCAAGGGACACTAATAATTTCTGAATTTTTAAATATAGAAAATTTCAAAAATAAAATACAAGTCCAAATTAAAAATTTTGGTGTTGTTGGGTTTGTAATAATAAGAAAAGGCTACAAAAAATTTTTGTTGAATTTTGATCGTCGGATTGTGTGTAATTAATTTTTGAAGTTTTTACTTTAAAAAATTAATAAAAAATAAAATATAGCTCCAAATTAAGAAATTTTTTATTGATGATATTCATCTTATTAAGGCAGACATATTGATCAAGTTTCGTCAAATTTGGAAATCTGATAATAAAAAATACGATAAATTTAAAATATATTTTTTATTTATAACTTTTTCTCAAATATTCTCTCTCCTCTCCCTTCCGTCGTTCCCTCTCTTTCTTGTACCTTAATCATGGCACACAGCAACAGGAAACGCCCCCTTAGTTCAAATTCAAAATTTTAGTGTCGTTGGGTTTGGAATAATAAGAAAAGGCTATAAAAAAGTTTCGTTGAATTTTGAGTGTCGGATTGTTTATAATTAATTTTTGAAATTCTTACTTTAAGAAATTAATAAAAAATATAATATATCTCCAAATTAAGAAATTTTTGATTGATGACATTTGTCTCATCAAGACGGACGGACATATTGGTCAAGTTTTGCCAAATTTGGAAATCGGATAATAAAAAAATACGATTAATTTTAAATACATTTTTAATTTAAAACTTTTCCTCAAATATTCTCTCTCCTCCCCCATCATTCCCCCTCTTGCTTGTGCCTTAACCAGGGCACACAGTAACAGAAGATGTCCCCTTAGTTCAAATTCAAAAAATTTAGAGTCGTGTTTGTAATAACCAGAAAAAGTTAAAAAAAGTTTCGTCGAATTTTGAGCGTCGGACTGTTCGTAATTAATTTTTGAAGTTTTTTCCTTAATGAGTTAATAAAAAATAAAATATAGCTTCAAATTAAGAAATTTTTAATTGATGATGTTCGTCTCATCAAGACAGTCATATTGGTCAAGTTTCGTCAAAATTTGAAATCAGATAATAAAAAATACGATCATTTTGTAACATATTTTCTTAAAACTTTTCCTCAAATATTCTCTATCCTCCCCCATAATTCCCCTTCTTTCTTGTGCCTTAACTTGGGCACACGGCAACAGGGGATGCCCCTTTAGTTTAAATTAAAAAATTTTAGTGTCGTTGGGTTTGTAATACTAAGAAAATGATACAAAAAAGTTTCACCTAATTTTGAGTGTCAGATTGTCCGTAATTAATTTTTGAAAATTTTATCTTAAAAAGTTAATAAAAAAAAATATAGCTCTAAATTAAGAAATTTTTGATTGATGACGTTCGTCTCATCAAGACAGACATATTAGTCAAGTTTTATCAAATTTGGAAATTGGATAATAAAAAATACGATTAATTTAAAACATATTTTTTATTTAAAATTATCCTCAAATATTCTCTTTCCTCCCCATTGTTCCCCCTCTTTCCTGTACCTTAACCAAGGCACATGGCAACAGGGGATGCCCCCTTAGTTCAAATTCAAAACTTTTAGTGTCGTTGGGTTTGTAATAATAAGAAAAGGCTACAAAAAAGTTTCGTCAAAATTTAAGTGTTGGATTGTCCGTAATTAATTTTTGAAATTCTTACATTAAAAAATTAATAAAATATAAAATATAACTCCAAATTAATAAATTTTTTATCGATAACATTCTTCGTTAAGACAGACCTATTGGTCAAGTTTCGTCTAATTTGAAATCAGACAATAAAAAATGTGATTAATTTAAAACATATTTTTTATTTAAAACTTTTCCTCCCCCAGTCCCTCTTTCCTGTGCCATAACTAGGGCACGCAGCAATAGGGGACACCCCCTAAGTCTAAATTCTAAAATTTTAGTATCGTTGGATTTGTAATAATAAGAAAATGTTACAAAAATGTTTCGTCAAATTTTGAGAGTCTGATTGTTCATAATTAATTTATGAAATTGTTAACTTAACAAAATAATAAAATATAAAATATAACTCCAAATTAAGAAATATTTTATTGATGACGTTCATCTCGTTAAGACAAATATATTGGTTAAGTTTCATCAAATTTGGAAATGAGATAATAAAAAAAGTGCGATTAATTTAAAGCACATCATCTTTACCTATAATATCACTTACCTTGTCATTTTCAAGATATACCTTCCCCAAATCACCATTCGTGTAGTTCTTGAAAGCATCCCTCGAATGAGTGGTATGAAAAGGCCTGAGTCCACATCTCATGACTCCATGTTGATAAGTGATAAGATCAATGCATCCTGATCCTCTTTAGATGAAACATTCACTATAGGGCAAATATCCTTGCACCCACCACTTGTATTCTTCATAATAGGGTAGTCCTTGAAGTGACCTTCCTTTCTGTAGTTCCAACAATCAGGCTTTAATTTTCATAGTTTTGATTTTCTTCATCTCGTTATAGAACTATTTCTATTATGTCTTCGGTCTGCACCTTTTTCTATGATCTCAGTATTCAATGCTGAAGTAGATGCCTCCCCAGGGGATCTTTTTTACACCTCCTCATTTAGCACTAACTCGATAATGTCATCTAATTTCAATGATGTATTTCCTCATAAACTACTAATGATTGTAACCAGCCCATAACAATTATTTGGCAATGAAGAAAGGAATAATAGAGCTTGAATCTCATCATAAAACTTGATGCCCATTGAACTCAACTGACACATCACAGTGTTGAACTCATTTAGATGTTCAATCACTGAGTAGCCGTCCATCATCTTCATATTAAACAATGCTTTCATCAAAAAGACTTTATTGAAAGTTGAAGGCTTCTCATACAGACTTGTGAGAGCATCCAGGAGATATACAGTAATTTTCTCATTAAAAATATTAAATGCAATAGAAGAAGACAATGAAAGATGAATCAAACCCAAGGTGGTTCTATCAAAAATCTCCTTGTAAAGACCCAAAATTGTAAAGACCCACTAAAGTAGTACTAAGTGAAACTCTTAAATATCGAGACACATTTTCAGATAATAATGGAGTTTTTAATAAGAACTTCAAAGTTAAGTGTTTTCATGTGAGAGCACTCTCAGGATGAGTGACCTGTCGGGAAGTTATCTTCTAGGAGAATAACAATAAGGCCTTTTAAGCCAAAGCAAATAATAGCTTGGTGCTTAAATGTTTGAACTGTTATAAATGGTATTAGAGCTGGCCATAGGGTGTTAGATAGTAGGTAAATACTATACAGGGAAAAGTACCACTTCATGTGAGCAGCCAATTGAACTCATGATAGTTAAGGTGCTATATAATTGTGGGTACCTCTTGATCATGTAGGGGCCACCTCTAGTTCTATCTACCTAATGGATAGTTCTTGAATCTATGTGTGAATACTGATGAGGACTTTTATTACTTAAGTTTAGGAGATTGTAAGGACCTACTTAAGTAGTAATAAGTGAAACTCTTAAATTTTGAGGTGCCTTTTTAGATAACGATGGAGTTCATGATAAGAACTTCAAAGTTAAATGTACTTATGAGGGAGCACTCTTAGGATGAGTGATATGTTAGGAAGTTAACTTGAGGGGGCAAAATTGTGAGGCATTTCAGGCTTAAGTGAATAATACATTGGTGCTTAAAAGTTTGGGCTATTACACTCCCAATCTTCTTCAAACATAGTTGCCAATTTTTTGTCTGCTCCACATAATAGTAAATACAATTTTTTCTGGTAGAGCAAATCCTCCATTTGGATTTTTCTAGAAAGAAAAATTAGTGTCATTAAATTTCTTTATTTTGTGTCTCATTTTATCGGTAATTACTCCCACTCAAACTGCAATACCCTAGTACAACAAGAAACACATGAAGAACCTCTCTCTAATATCACAATAAGTGGAAACAATTTTGCGCTCGAGAACCAGGATTGCGTTGACAGTTACCAAGCAAATAACAAAATCGCAAGCACAGTAAAATAAACAATATCACATACACATGCATCCAAACACAAGCATCCAAACAATAAAGATTTTACGTGGAAAATCCAAAGATGGCAAAAATAACGGAGCCACATCACACAGAAATTCTACTATGAATCAACAAGGATTATAGAGTTAAAAAGAGCTTCACATTTACAAGAGCAAGAAAGATCTAGTGCTTACACAGCCTCCCGATCGATTTCTTCTCTAGTAAGAAACACTAGTTCTTATTCTAGGATAAAGAAGGAGAGCGACAACCACCGCCTCTTAGATTTTTCTCCAACAGCATCCAAAATATTTAGCTTGCCCTTGCCAACATAGGAAACTCCTCCATAATATTTATTTAAGTACCCAGTTAAAATTCAGATCCCAAATGATCCAAAATACCCACCAAATTGCTTAGGGTGACGTATGAACCGGAGCAGATTTCCGCCAGGCGCTACAACGAGTTGTAGCTTCCTAGCCTCGGGTAGGCAGGCGCTACGGCGCGCTATAGCGCCATAGTCTCAGGAAGATTGGTATCAGAGTGCACTACAGCGCCTTACTCTGGGGAGCGGGAGGCGAGGGTGCCCTACAACGCCCTGGACTCGGGTAACGAGCGCCATGTTGCACTACAGCGCCATGACGCGCTATGGCGTCTACTACAGCTGAATTTTCCCAACTTCGTTCCGTATTGCCTCTGAACTTCCCGGAAACTCACTGAAGCTCCATTAGCTCCTCTGTGATGATCGGAATGGCTTTCACATCCCAACACGACACACTTAAGTATCTGCTATTTCATTTGACTGATCTAAAACCACTTCAAATTCTTTTCAAATCAAAATAAGGTCATAAGCCTGCAGAATATACCGATTCGTCAGGCAGAGCAGCTCCGAGGTACAATAACAGATCAACATCAGGGAAAAAAAAAAAAAAGAACACAGCTTTAGAGATTCATCAGTTACAGTGAACCAGAGCTCTTATCACGATTTAGTATCATTTCTTTCTTTTCATTGGTTAAACCAGATTGTCAACGAAGAACTGTCAACATTTCAGCGGCGACCATTAATGTTTAACAAAATAGGCAAAATAAAATATAAATAATATGATTTTAATATTTTTCTATAAAAAATATTTTAGTGAAAATAATGCAAAATCTTATCTTTATCATCATCCAAGTTCCAGTACGCAACAGTAGTATTAACTTTCGGTTTTATTTCTTTTAATTCAGTAAATAAGTAGTTACGATGATATTATAATTTAAAGATTAAAATTTGATTTTTATTTGTAACTATATTAAAAAAAAAAAAACCAAAGTTTTCATTAAGCTTCTTCAGGGGGCCGGGTCGCTTAAACCATTACGATCACTTCGAGTCAAATGGAGGGAATAAAAGATTAATAAACCTTCATTAAAATAAGTCTTAAATGGTGAAACTGGTCAAAGGGACGATCATTCTCTGCTTTCCTTATCATTTTCCCAATAATAACACGCTATCGGCAAAGCGGGAGACACGTGCCATCACAGTGTGACCGCTCAACAAACTATTGGTCCGCGTCAGCCAAAGCTTATCTATCTCCACTCCCGATCCGCCATTTTTGTTGAAAGTCTGATTCACCCAGGATGCAATTGCAGTCAACCAACCAATCAGAAAAGATCATCGAAAACAGAGCAGATAAAAGCCAAATGAACGCCAACCATAAGTAATAATAGCCCACCACATTTCCACGAGCTAGCTTTAATACAGAGGGAGCTTTGCCATTGCACTCTAAAAAATTCGGGTTCCAATTGCAACAATGCTTATAATGAAGCTTAATAATGGGGTCAATAGAACATTATTTTTTCTAAGAGACTAACATAGTTTTGTTGCAAAGGTTTAACATTTTAAAATCATTTTCTTTTCCCCATTCCATTAGGAGACGTGAATTGTAAAGCACACTACAAATGACAAAAAGTTTGCATGTAATCATCAAAGGAGCCCCAGCGCACTTGAAACTGAGCACATATGTTGTTGATAATTTTAATAATGGACATCGAGGCATGAATACCTTTAAATTAGTTAATCAAAAGCCATTTGCTTGATTATTTCAATAATTGGAGTATACCAGTAAGAGACAAAAATTTCTTTGACCCAACATTTCGTCAATTTCCAAATTTTGTCCACAAGAGGGGCATAGAGATAGCATTAGCAGATTTAGCAGATATTGGTAGCCCCAACTATTTGAAAAAGGGGCGATGTATGCTAAGCCCTAGGATGCCATCCGTTACATCATTGTTATTTATAGACATAGAAAAAGTATCTCAATCTTCTTAGGATATGAAAAATGGTTAGTGTTGAGAAAGAATTTCTTCAGGCTATCCTTAAAACTCTTCATGTTATTAATAGAAGCTTTTCTACATAGCAAAATATCATCAACAAAGAGAAGATGAAAACATAAATATTTCTCAATTTTAATATGACCAATCTTATTCTGTCTAGTGACTTCCTAAAGGAGGTTAGACAAAAAAATCATTACATTGTTAAAGAGTTGATTAAATAAGGGACACCCCAGCTACAAGCTCATTGAGGAGCAAAAAGCACCACTCACAATTAGAGAAAAATGCAAGAATTAATCCAATCCACATAATCTTTGGGAAAGTTTAACTTAAGAAGCTTGTCAACAAAAACGCTTCTCACAATGCTATCAAAAGATTTGCTAAAATTACTTTTGGCACAGAAGAATTTTCCAAAGTTGTTCACCTAAAACTTATGAATAATTTCACTAGCTTGAATAACATGATGACTAGAGTTGCATCCTTTGATGTAAGCAGCCTAGGTTGGGTGAATGATCAACATCAAAATGAAGGCAAGTCTAGTAGCAAGCATATTTGTAACAACCCTAGTTGTTATCATAACTAATCATACTTAAATTCAGCTAAACCAAGCTTTGATTTTGATTCCATTGGACTTAATGGGTCATTTAAACATAACCCTAGAAGTTTAAAATTAATCAGAGCTCATTTGAGCATTTTAGTATTTCTGTCCATTTTTAGGATCCTGAAAAATAGATAAATTAATTTGATCTCCAAATTGAAATATGATTTCATTTTTGAGTTCCTCATGCCCTAATTAGCTAAGGGTAAATTTTTGGGAACTTTTGGAGCTCATTAGGTAATAAATTTGATTTATTAATTTTAAGGTATATTATGTAATTAATTAAAGGATTTTATTAATTAATTTAAATATATTTATGTTTTTATTCTGTGGAATTTGCTGTCGAGACCGCGGCAGATCCGCTGTGGGGTCCCGACAGCGGGGAGATTATCCATCGCATGAATCTGCTAGCACACATCTTAGCGCATTCCATCCTACGGTGGGATCTATCCCGTGCCATGATCTGATCCTAAACATCAAATCGATCGAGCATATCTGACGGCTATCATCTAATCTGTGGTTTATCGTTCAAGTAGCGCATCATAGCCTTCCAATCCCAATAGCTCTGCAATCAGACTATCTCTAATGATCCTAGCACTGTGGATCATCATACGATGGGATCTACATAACAAAATATCATCAGCAAAAGGAAGATGAAAACATGAATATTTCTCAATTTTAATATGACCAATCTTATTCTGTCTAGCGACTTCCTAAAGGAGGTTAGACAAAAAAATCATTACATTGTTAAAGAGTTGATTAAATAAGGGACACCCCAGCTACAAGCTCATGGAGGAGCAAAAAGAACCACTCACAATTTGAAAGAAATGCAAGAATTAATCCAATCCACATAATATTTAGGAAAGTTTAATTTAAGAAGCTTGTCAATGAAAAAAATGCTTCTCACAATGCTATCAAAAGATTTGCTAAAATTACTTTTGGCACAGAAGAATTTTCCAAAGTTGTTCACCTAAAACTTATGAATAATTTCACTAGCTTGAATAACAAGATGACTAGAGTTGCATCCTTTGATGTAAGCAACCTTGGTTGGGTGAATGATCAACATCAAAACAAAGGCAAGTCTGGTAGCAAGCATATTTATAACAACCCTAGTTGTTACCCTAGCTAATCATACTTAAATTCAGCTAAACCAAGCTTTAATTTTGATTCCATTGGACTTAATGGGTCATTTAAACCTAATCCTAGAAGTTTAAAATTAATCAGAGCTCATTTGAGCATTTTAGTATTTTTATCTATTTTAGGATCCTGAAAAATAGATAAATTAATTTGATCTCCAAATTGAAATATGGTTTCACATTTGAGTTCCTCGTGCTCTAATTAGCTAAGGGTAAATTTTTGGGAACTTTTGGAGTTCATTAGGTCATAAATTGGATTTATTAATTTTAAGGTATATTATGTAATTAATTAAAGGATTTTATTAACTAATTGAAATATATTTATTTTTTTATTCTGTGGAATTTGCTGTCGAGACCGCGGCAGATCCGCTACGAGGTCCCGACAGCGGGGAGCTTATCCATCGCATGGATCTGCTAGCACGCATCTTAGCGCATTCCATCCTACGGTGGGATCTATCATGTGCCGTGATCTAATCCTAGGCATCAGATCGATCGAGCATATCTGACGGCTGTCATCTAATCTGTGGTTTATCGTTTAAGTAGCGCATCATAGCCTTCCAATCTCAATGGCTCTGCGATCAGACTATCCCGAATGATCATAGCAATGTGGATCATCCCCTTCCCCTTGACTGATCGTGCGTCTGCCCCCCACCCCCAACAGGATGACCTCGACAACCCCTATGGCAATACGAGAAATATCTCAATCTCCCTCTTCTACCTTCGGGTGCGACCGTCTGCCGGTAGTGCTCTCCCTGAATTTCCCTCAGTCTGTTAGCCGTTCCTTTGCTTTAGGCAGAGCCTCACCTTGGTCCCTAAGCTCTGGCATCCACCCCTAGTGCTCCCTTATGCCTATAAATATTCTAAGAGCATCACAGTGAGCCCCTTTGCTCACTGTGATCCCTTGATTGTCCAGTCAAGTCCCTTGGAACTATCCGTCATCCCGGTTCCCCAGAGCTGCGTATCGCTGGTAGTGGGTGTGGTTTGGCGTTCAAACCTCTAGGAAATCTTTTAGGAGCTCAGGTGTCCCCAGCATTCTCTGTGGAGCTAATCTCGTCATCCCCTTCTCAATCCAGGTACTGTCGCTACCCTACTTCGTTGTCGAGCTAGATTCAGCTCGGCTCTCTGTCAATTAAGCCATAGATGCTGTGTTAGCACCTCACCCTCGATCTCCTCTAGGCAGCCAAGGATTCGAGATTGGCAGTGGACCAGATGGTGAGTTTGTCATTTAAGGGTGCACTGTCAGCCGGCTTCTGGTTTTCTTAATCGCCGCTCTTCCTCAGACCATTAGTTCCTTAATTGATGCTTGTACCTCTTGGCTAATAATTGTTGACTCACAGCAATGTTTGGGTTTGATCGGATTGATCGATTCAATTGAAATCAATCGACTCAATGGTAGGTCCCGTCTGTGTTCTACCCCGAATAGCACTCCAGCGATCTAGCCTTCCTTAAGACCTCTCGACTCAGTCAATCCACTCACCATGAACCCCTAAATGAGTAAGGTTAAGGCTTAGATAGTAGTAAAGCATTTGTGAAGAGAATTATCTCTTCACAGACTCTCATATGGAGCCGTTTAAGTGGAGTAAGGTCCCGTTGGCTCAGAGCGTCCCAGATGAAGGTCTTAGCTCAATCGATGTGCCTTGAGGCACTGATGGTGTAGCTATCGAGATCCGAACGCAGTGTGGCTTGTGCGCAGAGAATTTGGCATTTGAAGCTGACCCTTGGGATCCTAGTGTCGGGGTAATTGGTGTGAGGACGACACACAGTGCCGGGCCGGGTCAGGCCCCGACCCGCGCATTTCTGATTTCGAACTGACAGATAATAAGGGATTAATTCAGAAAATCCAATCATATGGATTTAATAAACTAAAACATTCAGATTAAATTACTTAAATAATTTTAGCTACACTTACTCAAATGGTATGATCTAATGTACCATTTGAATCAGAAAAAATGCAAGGAATAATAATATGAAATAAAATTTATGATCTAATGGTTAGATTTTATAAATTAGCCTAATTTTCTCTGATCTTAATTAATTCATAATTAATTTAATTAATGTCCAAAAATTTTGATTAATGTCTCCGATTGTTCATAATATAGTAGAGGGCTTATTTACATCTTTAAAATTAATTTAAGAATATTAAATTTGTTAATCACCTCTTAATCACCCTAATAATTGATTAGTAAAAACTATGCCTTAATTAACCCTCTGATTTTGGTGAACCAAGTTCCTAATGATTTCTTAAGAGTATTAAAACTCTACTATGTGGTTGGATCATCTCATGGAACCCTAATTTTCTTAATCACCTTATTTTGGTCTTATATTGTGATTAGTAGTATTTAAGCTATATCATGAGCTAAATCTTGAGTTAATTTGTTTCATTTATCTTATTAATCAACATTAAGTCCATCAAAACTTTTTTGAATCAAATTGAATGCTAAATTCTTAGATTTCCAATCTTTAGTCTTAAGAAAAGTATTTTGGTCATTTTGACCAAAATATTGTTCAAGCACCCTTAAACCCTAGAATTTAAGTAATGTGCTTTTAATTAATATATTATCATCTTCTGGTAACTTTTGAGTCTAATGAATTTAGTCTAAATGAATAAGTCTTAAATTTTTTTAAATAAATCTTAAGATCTTAAAGAGGACTAAGATTCCTCATTTAAGAATAACTTAAATAATACTATAACTCAAATTCTAATCTTAATTATCTTATCAAGATCCTTCATGAACTATGACCTTAAAGAAAATGCTTATGTAAATCCTAAGCCTAAATTTCAATTTAGATCTTAAGTGGTCAAACTTTAGATCCTAGATCTTAGATTCTTTGATCATCTGATTGAATTATACCATGTCATTAGGAATTCCCTACTTAATTAATTATCTAACTCTTTTGAAACCTCTTTGTGGGTGTAGGATTGATTCAATCTATAAAATAATATGATTATTTAATGGATTGAATATAAATATTAGATTCATGTATTCTTAATTGATTATTTTGCCTTTTAATAATAGAATAACCTTTCCTTAAGATCTTAGCTTCTTGATCTTTCAGCTCATAAAATCTTCCACCTCAAGATTATGGTTGGGTGTGAACCATAAATCCTTAGTAGGGTAGTATATTGGATTTAGGATTTGAATCCCAAATATGGAGTTTAAGTCCAGAATCTCTAATCTTGATTAGCATGATCAAGATTTGGGTTTGAGTGATTTAAATAATTAAATTAAGTCGTTGAATTAATTACTTTAAATCCCTTATAGTCGTCATCTAATTATGAATTAAAACTTGTTAAGTTATAATGTTAACATTAAGGTATACTATGCTGTGATGTGGATGTTATATTATACTATTTTCTTATTCCACTACTTTAATTTTTTGCTGCATGTTCGTCAGTTTTCAGGTGATAAGTCTTCGGCTTAAGGCAGGTTGGGTCATACCTGATTCTACTTAAGTTAGGGATTTGCCACAGTTGGAGACTGTACACATCATGATTATATTAATATTAGCATTAGCATGGCCACAAAGGGTACGAGGCCCCACAATGTTGGACATTATTTTATTGTAATGACCCAAGTTGTTAATAGGCTAATCAAGAATAAACCGAACTAAAAAATTCAAGATCACGGGTAACTTCAAAATTAGATTAAAAAAAATACATTTAGGTAGAATATATATTTTGTGTATGTAATGCCCAAGTTTATGAGCAATCTGGATAATGAATACTCTTGAATTAATTTCTAAATATTTAAATTCATAATATTAGGAAAATTAAATACAAGTCCAAATTCATTAATTTTAATATCATTGGATTAAGAATATTAGAAAAAAGGATATACAAAAAGTTTTGTCAAATCTGGAGCACCAGATTTATAGTAATTCATTTTTAAAGTTTTAATCTTTAGAAATTAATATAAGATAAAAAAAGCTCCAAATCGAGAAAATTTTGTGAGGGTGTGTTTGTCTCATCGAGACAAATCTTATAACAACCCAGGTTGTTACTTAGGTCAATTAGGACTAATCCAAGTCCTAATTATTATTCTAGTATGCTAATTAAGTCATTAGGAACTCACCAATAAGACCTAGTTCAAATTAGAAATCAAGTGGATCAAATATTGATTTTTGGAAATTTCCAAAACCTTAGAAATTGACCTATTTAATTTAACCTCAAATTAAAAATCTGACTTTGCCATTGCATCCACCACCCCCAAATTAGCTAGGGGTGATGTTTTGGTAACATTTGGAAGTCAATGAATTTTTGACGAATATTTTAATAATTTAAATACCTTGAAAATTTAAATAATTAAATACTTGTCGAATTGAAAATCTGACTTTGCCATTGCATCCACCATCCCCAAATTAGCTAGTGGTGATGTTTTGGTCACATTTGGAAGTCGTTGAATTTTTGACGAATATTTTAATAATTTAAATACCACAAAAATTTGAA
Source organism: Gastrodia elata (assembly GCA_016760335.1). Classification (NCBI taxonomy): domain Eukaryota; kingdom Viridiplantae; phylum Streptophyta; class Magnoliopsida; order Asparagales; family Orchidaceae; genus Gastrodia; species Gastrodia elata. The sequence continues at coordinate 13,393,336 of CM028673.1, forward strand.
TAATTAAATACTCGTCGAATCAAAAATCTGACTTTCCCATTACGTTCCTCACCTCTTAATTATTTATGGGTGATTTATTTGAATTTCTCTAAGTGCAATTAATTATTTTAAATTTGCATTAATAAATTAAATATAAATTATTTAAATAATAATTACTATATTAATTAACGGCGCCGTCTACTTCTGCCTACGCCGTCTCCCTCTCTCTCCCCAGCACCGTTCAATCTGACGGTCCTCTTGACTGGTCCGATCAGGAGATCGGACGCTCCTCATTCTTCTCCTCGCGTGAACGCTGCGCGTGGAAGCCCGCACTGCACACGGCATCGCCGCCTGACAGATGACCTGTCCACCACTTTTAAAGTTTCCTAAGGTCTCGAGTAGCCCGCATCTTCACTCCCTATCTTGGAAAGAGTCATTGGATCCTTTAGGGACTCGAAGGAGCCTTCGATTTCATCAACCATCGATCAAGTATGTTACAATTTTTTTCCTTTCAATTAAACGAATTGGCATATTATCAATTGTGCATCTATTTCATTATACGAATTTGCAATAGGATAGTGTTGGATTAAATTATCAACTTTCCGATCGATCGATTTTTAAGGATCTATCCACAGAAGAAATCTGTTTGTATCTTCATCCCTATAGTAATCATCTAGGGTTTGCTTTTCCGCTCGATCCTAACCACCTCCGATTGTCGTACAGTTTCTATCGTGAAGTCCTCTCCCTGGCCTGTAGTCATCCGTGCGGGTCAAACCCTACCGTCGCCGGAGGAGCCCCAAAAAAGCGTGCCATAGACGCTCGTGTCCGGGCCTGTGTCTTGAAGGCGCTAGCATTCGTGGATCGAGTCAGGTCGAGCCCGACCCGCATGAATCTAAATCCGGGTCCATGTGTATCTCTCCAAAAATTTTGTGGTGGGCCTGCGGTTCGATCAGCGCCGTGGGTCCCACACCCGTCAGTGCCATCACTTCCCAACCCAACAAGCAGGTCCCACCATTACCCCTAACCCAACTGCGTGGTGCCGTGTGTCACCCGTGGGGCCCGCCATTTCTGCTGAAATGATTAAACCTGCAAAACATTAAATTAATAATAGGTTTTGTGATTAAATGATTAGTGTTAATTTAAATTGAATTAAAAGATTAATTACATAACTTATTACCCTCATAACTTCTAATATAATAATCCAAAATTATTAAAGCTATCTCATTTTAATCAAAAAAATGAGAGGAGCATTTTGGCAATATCAATTTTCCATTTAGAGGTGTATTTAACATAGTGATATTTAAGACTTAATCTTAATCTTCCATGGCTTATAACTTTTCACACACTAATCCAAATATAGTCAATATAGCCTTAAAGTGATCATAAAAACCTTTAGAACAACTTAGTAGTATGCATTTTTCTATTTGGATTAGTATTTGCTTAATCACTTTTATGACCTAACCCTAATTCCCCTAATTAACCATAGAACTATAATTGACTATAACTTGGTCAATTGAGCTCCAAATTAGGTCTTATAATATAACATTTTGATTAATAAGACCCAATTAATAGTAAACTACAAAAATATCTTAGACACAATGGTTAGATCTCTTAATCAACCCTATTCTATTTAAAACTTGATTAGTGAATATTAGCATAACTAATAATTCAAATAGAGTAATTTCAGTTTTTGATTACTCATAAAGTAGAGTAAAATCTAGTGGTGTAATTTGTTTAGTGATTCTGTGATTAATTTTACTAATCACTCACTAATCATCTAAACCATAATGAAGTTATAACTTAACCAAATGAGGTCAACTTTGGGTCTACTCCTAGTTAAAGTACTCAATGGGTTATCGAAAAGTTATTGCCACTGAGTTTATTGAATATGGACTTAATTTGGAAAAGTTAGGTTTTTGACCCCATTTTAGGAAACCCTAATTTTCCATAATTAGCCCTAAATCTTATTTTGGCTATAACTTAACCAATTCTTATCAAAATATAGTGATTTTAGGTTCTATAGAACCCTTAGACAGTAAAATTCAATAAACTGATAGAAAATTTAGATTATATTAAGTAAAATTACCAAATTGCCCCTATGAGTCAAATTCTTTAATTTGTTCTCATAAGGCCTTATAATTATCCAAAATTGATGTACTTACTGTCTAACTTCATATTAAATAGTAAGTAATCATTTGACACTACAAATTTCCAATTTATAACCTTAAATCAAAAAGTAGAATTTTAGACCCTTAAGGAGGGGCAAAATGGTCATTTTTCCCAAATTTAAGGTTAAGTTATTTTAGGGTTAAGTTCTGATCCATTTTGTGGTTGTTGGCCTGGTTCCAATATGGTAGTACTCACTTTAGGTACACTTCTACTCAGTGATTCTGCCTCTTGGTTCTTTCTGATATGACTAATTGTCTATTCCATATCTGGGATGATCTAGAATGGTGTGTAATAGACTTCTTTTGTAGCTGTTAGCCCAGTTCTGATATGATAGTAAGTAAGTTCATATATTTTTTCATTCGGATGACAAGTTTGGCTAGTGCAGTTTTCAGCTTATACTTACTATTTTCAGTTTACTTTATTTACTAGCTTTACTTCTACTTATAGGATGCTAGTATTGCTTGCTGCTTGTATACATAAGATGCTAGTCTTGCTTTCAGTTATTTAAATATTTCACATGTTCTTTTAATTTATGTCGATTAACATAAGCTTATATTGATCATCAACATGTTTATGTTGAGTTTTCTTTCAGTTATATTAATAGTTAGTCTTTATTTTATACCTAACCTTGTTGCAGCTATATCTTGGAGGTATGTGCTTACTTTCTATTTTTGTTAAGTTATAGACTTATTGTATATAACTGTCTTTCTCTTTCATATGCATTCTGCTCCTTTACTGTTTATTTTTAAATTTAAAGTGTATGGTGATATTTAAATTAACATAATAAAATTTGCAGCCTAAAATGTACTTAGGCTTTTTGTTTAATTAGATTTTTCTTTTATTGGCTGGGGCCCTATTATTGTGAAACTCACAATAGTAGACTTTGAGCTATTTGAGATTGTAGAGCCTTCTGAAGACCGAATTTAGGAGGAGGATCGAACTGTTGAAGACCCTTAGCTTTTCTTTTCTGCATTGTGAGGATGAGTGGATTTTATTTCCATTTTTGCATAACTTTTAAATCATGTTGTAATAATACAGGTTTAATTTGTATTTTCTTTTATTACTATTATTCTGAGTTGTATGTTCTTACTACTATATTGTGATGGAATGGATGTTACTATTTTTGCTTCCGCACTCTACTTTCATGTACTTTTTATTTAGTGAAATAGTTCTTATAAATGGCAAACTCCTTAATTATATTGGATTAGAAGAAATGTCTAATCTAATCATAAGTAAGGATCTTGTCATTTGGTGATCCCTCCACCGTAATCTTGTTAACTTAAGAGTTAACAGGACCACGGCGGGGATGGGCCACCACACACCTTCAGGTCAAGCTTCATTAATTTTGGAAACCAAATGACAAAAAAATAAGAATAATTTAATTCAAATTAATTTATTAAATAAAATTTTAAATTTTCTCTCTCCTTTCTTGCTATACCCCCGAGAGAGCCCGTGTGCACTAGGGCACGTGCGGTGGCAAGCTGTGCGTCGTGGGGCGCACGCTGACCCTGTCCACGGTTGGTTGCCGATGGGCCCCATATCAATAGGCATAGCCATTCCCACCTAATTTTATGTATAAATACCCCTCCCCCTCCCCATTTCCCTCACACATCCCTCCCTCCTTCTCCTCCTTTTGCTCCACCGCCGACCAGCCCCTTGTCCATCGACGAAGTCGCCACACCTCCACTCCTCTCCTGCTCTCGCCAATCGTTTTTAGAGGACTCCCTCCAAGCCTACAGGTAAATGAAGAACAAGCGAAAAAAACAACTTCCCTTTTATTTATTTTATTATTGAAATTTATAATAATAATAATAACAATTATTATTATTATTGTTATTTTTCACAACTTTCATTTTTATTATTTTTATTTTGTTATTATTATTATTATTATTTTTATTTATAATTTCTATTTTTTGTTTATGTTATTTTATTTTGTATTATTATTATTATTATTATTATTATTATTATTATTATTATTATTATTGTTGTTGTTATTATTATTATTATTATTATTTTCTTTTATTACTATAATTTTGAGTTGTATGTTCTTATTTGATCCGTAGTAACTAGTCAAGAGGAGGAGCTTTGTATTCAAATGTCTCTGTCGACTGCAGGAGCTCAGTAAATCAAGAATTCACCAGACCAAGGTACCCCCCTAACGCAGTAATTATCACTGGAATTTCTTATGCGTTCGTTTGATTCCCTATTCCACTCTATGAAAAGTAATTAAGAATTTTGATCGAGCTCAACTAAGCCCGATCCAAGGCCCGACTCGATTATATATGTACAATAGAGTAAAATATCTCTGGTAGAGTAGCCATCCAGCCACCCGAGCACCTTCAGCCCTCGAACCCGATGTCCTCGGATCAGCCTAGTTCCAAGGATTTCATCGATGGATGGATTAGTGTAGATAAGAGATTGTGGAAGGAGAATTCTGCCTCCACAGTAAACATTAGGGATCAAACCCTTGTGATTAGAATTTGATGGATCTACTGCATCTCCTTTAGGGCTTTTGGTTCCGTTGTGAGCCCTCAAACCTAGGATCATTTTGGTAGCCTTCATCCTTCTGGTTTCATATACCGCCTCTCGCACTTGATGTCGAGTGAAGAAGATGTACAGTGCTGGTCAGGCTGCCCATGACCTACGCATTTCAGAAGATGTACAGCGTAGGCCTAAAACAAAATAATATGAATTAGCCTATGATTTGAACTTAGAAAAATTGACCTAGTTTTAATTGTTTCAAAATTTTGGTCAAATCAATTCCAAATTTAGTTAAAATTATATGTCATAATGATCAAGAAAATGTGTAGAATGTTAATATGAAATAAAATTTAACTTATATATGCCTATAAATTCTAATTTAACTTTAATCACTATAAAATGGATTAGTGTATATTATGCTTAATGATTATCCAAATTTGATGATTTAGGTCTCTATATGTTTATTAGACATAGGAGACCTAAATCATCAAATTCTTTAATTTGTGCAACTAAAAATTTGTGCAACTAAAAATATTTTTCTTTTTTTAATTTTATTAATCACTCACTAATTACCAAAAACTTTAATTAGTGAATAATTAAATTATTTAAGCTTTGATTTTAGTAATTAAGGTTTCTACTAACTCCTTAGGTAGTGTGGGATCTAATGATAACCCTTAACCTTATTTCTATAAGTTAATTTTGTTAATCACTTTTTAATGAGCCAAAAATATAATTAGCGCTCATTAAGCTCATTTATTAACTAAAATAAATGTTTAAGGTGTTTAACTTCTTATTAGATAGTAGGGAACATTTTGGCATTAAGTATATTCCATTTCATACCCTTGAAGCTAAATTTAACTTTTGAACTCTTAAGGGAGGGCATTTTTGGTAATTTTGAGAGAATTCTAAGTTAAGCAAAATGTTGGCTTTCCAATCTGTCCATTACCCTTGAAAATAGTAATCCAACTAACAAGAACCCTTTTTGAGTGTAATTGAACCACATTTAGCCTCATTCTATTAAACCCTTATTTTGCCCTAATTAAGTGAGAGAATTCTAAAGCTAGTGAATGTGGGTTTAAAATTCACATTCCCTCTCTTAAGTCATTGCATTAGCATTGAAAACCATTTGAAATTAGTTTATACTTATTAGAACTTATACATCTAACTTGTAAACTAGCCCTAATTATCTTAGAATTTAACATCTAAATAGATTGGAATGTGATTTGAGAACTCACATTCGTCCTTAAAATTTAGATCCAATATCTTCTTAGCTTAATTATATTGGGAACTTACCTCAGTAGAAATGTAACAACCCTAAATTGTTACTTAACTAACTTTTTGGCTTAATCACATCCTAATTATCATTCCATTAAGTTTATCTGATCATTAGAACCAAACCCAAAAATTTTGGAGCGATTTAGAGCTTAATCCAATATTTAAAATATTTTAATATTTAAATTAATTAGAAAATTGAAATATTTAGTTTGACCTCAAAATTGAAATCCAACTTCGTCATTGCACTCGTCACTCCCAAATTAGCTAAGGGTGATGCTTTGGAAGTATTTGAAAGTCGTTGGATTTTTTCAAATATTTTAATATATTTAAATACCCAAAATATATAATAATTAAATGATCATCAAAATTGAAATCTAACTTCGTCATTATTCTCATCACTCCCAAATTAGCTAATGGGGATGTTTTGAAAGTATTTGGAAGTTGTCGGATTTTTACGAATATTTTAATGTATTTTAAATACCCCGAAAATTAGGATAAATAAATTGATCTCCAAATTAAAATCTAGCATCGCCGTTAAGTTCCTCACCCCCAAATTAACTAAGAGTGAATTTTTGGGATTTTTCAGAGCCCGTTAATAAAATCTGATTTTTAAGGCATTAATTAATTAAATTAAATTAAAATTAAGAAAATCCTTTTTCCTCCATTTCTTTTTCTGGATGGACCCGCTGCCTCTCCTATTTTATTTTCTGCGTACGCTTCTCCCTTTTCTCTCAAGTGCACGCAAGGCCACTTCCATCTTCATTTTCTCCACATCTCCTTCTCCCCATGCTTGAGTCATCCCATCTAAGAGTCATGCCTTCCTCCATCTTTAATAGAGCCCCTCAGCCCGCATTCCATCAATTGCTGTCAGATAGTAAATTTTAGGGAAGAAAATTAATTCTGTGAAAAATGATTTTTGTATACTCGTACCTTTAGCTTCATTGTTAAAAGAATCGATTAGTGTCGATTTTGGTATCAATTGAAAGGTCTCAAAAAGACATTTCCATCAGTATATGGCACCGTACTTAAAGTGCCATAAATCAAGAGTATTTGTGTGCCAAAGGAGACATGTTTCGGTTTTCGCATAGGCAAAACCACCGTTGAGCGCTACAGCATGCCGTAGCGCATGGCTCTCGGTCAGGAGGCGCTCCAGCTTGCCTTAGCGCCCGCGTCTCGGGTTGTATAAAATACCAGAAATTATTTTCTAATTTGTTTATTAATAATTAGATAATTTTGACCTCAAATTAAAAATTTGACTTCGCTATTGCATTCACCACCCCAAAATTAGCTAGGGGTGAAGTTTTGGAGGCATTTGAAAGTCGTTGGATTTTCGTCAAATATTTTAATATTATTTAAATACATGAAAATTCGAATTATTAAATACTCATCGGATTAAAAATCCGAGTGCACCATTGTGTTTAGAAGCCCTCAATTAGCTAAGATTGATATTTTGAAAATTTTTGGAACATATTTATTAGGATAAATTTATTTAATTAAATCTACTAAAAATAAACTAATTAATAATATATTTAATGAGGTATTAAACAGCACCGTCCAGAGTAAGTATCCGTCATTTCCTTACTTAAGAGCACACCGTTGAGATCTAATGGCTTTTCTAAGCCGTTCGATCGGGGATTAGACGATACCCATTTCGTCCCTATCGCGCATCGGCGCGTATCGCGAGCAGTAGACGCGCGGTTTGTTCTTCGAACGCCAGTGCTGCTCGCCTCAATCTGGATAGAGTTCGCTGCTTTAGACACACATTAAGGACCCTAATCGATGTCTCCCTGCTATCTTTTGGCTCAGATCAAGCCTCTATGAAAGAAAGAAAGATCTGCTCGAGAGATCAACCTCAGCTGTCGAACTTTAGGTTCGAACCTTTCTCAATCTATGTTATGGATCATTAATTTCAATTATTGCACATCTATTTCAATGCTTAGATTAGGCTTTGATCGGGTTTGATTGAGTCCGATCAAACCCGATTGTTTCAATTTGATCGCATAACTACAGTGTAAACCGTTATACCTCCTCCCCCGCGTCTAGTTCAACTAGGGTTTAGTCATGCGTCCAAACCTGATCACCTCTTCCGCGGATCCTTACACCATTGAATAGCCAAGGTTATCCTCTTTTCATAGCCATGCAGGTCGAGAGGTATGGTCGCCGGGAAGGTCCTCCATTAGCGTGCCCTAGCTCACCCCATCGGGAGTTAGATGAAGTAGTTGAGGTTGCTTGGGCGGGCCGGGCGGGCCCGAGCATGGTTCGCGCTGCCATCCGTGCGTCGCGCGCAGAAGTGGGGCCCAACGCGTGCGTTGTCTGGTTCTGGAGCCGCCGCATGGATGCGAGGGGCCCACGGCGCGTAACTCGTGCCGTTCAGACTGTGGGCCCCACAGTCTCTTCGGCTGACGTAGTGGGGCCCGCTCGAGAGTTGTCGTCCAATCCTTCTGCGCCACGTGTCTTGCCGTCGTGTCGCCAAGTTAGCTGCGGGTCCCACCTGCAGACAAAATTAAAAAATTAAAAAATAAAAATAATTATAGTAACTAATATGTATAATTCATAATAATTACAAATAGATATATATATATATATATATATATATATATATATATATATATATATATATATATATATATATATATATATATATATATATATATATATATATATATATATAATACTTATATTTAACAAATCATCATAATACTTATACATATATTTCAAATTTGCCATTTCCTAAAGTTATATGTATATTTACATAAATAGAAAAATAAAAGTAAACAATTAATAAATAATAGATATAATTAATACAGAATTAATTATTTTAAATCAGAAATATTTAATATTCAAAATAATATAATTCAATTAATTACAAAACTTAAAACTTAAATAACTTCTAAAATATCTATCCAAATCATACAATCAAATATATCAAACTAATCAAAAAAATATAAGAAATTTAATGATGATATTTATTTTGCTGTAAAATTTATAATTCATGAAATGATATTTAGGAATATTATCTTAATACAAATAATGTCACAATTATTCAAATAGCTATAGCTTTGTAACCTTTAATCCAAACATATCCAATATAGCTCTCAAAATACTCAGAAAACCCTAAAGAATATTTTAGAAGTATTAATTTTGTTGTTTGGATTAAATTTAGACTAATCATAATTAGGACCTAACCCTAATTAAGCCCTTTAATCCTAAAACTTTGATTGACCATAAGTTAGTCAATTTAGCTCCAAATTAGGTAATCCAAATATCAATTTAGATCAAAAAAATCTAATTTACAGTAAGCTAGAAAAATATTTAGAATCCAATGATTAGATCTCCTAATCAACCCTAATTACTCTAAATCTTGATTAGTAGATATTAGCAAATCTAATGATCCAAATTAAATAATTTCAGTTTCAAAAAACCCACAAAATAAATTAGAACCTAGATGTATAAATAGTTTAATAATTTTATGACTAATTTTACTAATCACTCACTAATCATATTTAATCTTAATTATTAACCCTAGAACTTGTATTGGCTGTAAATTAACCAATACATATCAGAAATTGATGATTTTAGGTTCTATGGAAACCTTAGGACATAATCTACAATAAACTAATAGAATTTTAGATTTTATTAAGGGTAAAATTACTAATATGCCCTTATAAGGTCAAATTCCCAATTAATTTGACCTTATAAGGCATAATAATTAACTTAATAAAATAAATCAAATATTCAAATATTCATTATTATCTTAGAAACTTAATATTACAAATCATGTTAAAATCATAAAGCATTAAAATTAATGACTTAAATTATTTTTGGCAGATCAAAGAAATTAAATTGGTTGATATTTTGTCAAAACAGTCAGGTACGTAAATCTACTTATATGTTTTATTTCAGTATTCTTATTTGAGCCATTTTCATTTGAGCATTATTAAACTACTTACCGCTTATAATCTGCAAAAGAATATCATCAAATTAGCATGTAACAAAAAGATAAAATGTGGTATATATTATTGTAGTATTTATCTTTAGAGGATGGAAATCAACACCGAGAATCTGTACAGATTGGGCCTGCTGACAGCCCCTGGGAGTTATATGGAGGGATTTAGTCCTTTTTAGGAAGTGGAAAAATATAGAGGAAAGACACACTATCAGTTCCTATTTTGAGTAAGCTACCGACGGGTAGTGAGATAAGCTTCCTACAGGTTATGCCTATGGGTTTACCCATTTGGGCTCAGGAGTCTACAAACTCGACTTATTGTTACAAATGTTTTTGATACAATTTATGCTTTTTATATATGTTGAATTTCAAAGCTAATATGCTTGGCAGTATTTAAATTTGAGAAAATTGCTTTCTTTTCATATATGCAAATATTTCTTTTAGTATATTTAAAAGCTTTGAAGATATGCCTAAAGAAATTTAAAGAAAAGCAGTTGTTATCTGAGAGAATAAAGATGTTTTAACTTATTATTGTAAATATTAAAAACTGTTGGAAATTCATATGTGTATGGCTCTAGATGTAAATGTGGATATTCATATATTTTGTTTTCTTTTTTTTCATAAATGAATATTTCTAGTATATGAATCATTCTTTTGAGACTCTCGAACTTCGATCCCTGGTCGCCACAGGTTGGCTACCCCGTAGCGCACCATAGCAATCCGTAGCGCCTAGCTCTCGACCGGGGGCACTGCAGCGTGCAGTAGCACCAAGCTCTTGGGATATCTGGTGCCGCAGCGCCTAAAAGCGCTGCCCCGTGCCCCAGCCTTGAAATCCACTGCACTTTGCCGCAGCGCCTGAAAGCCATGTAGTGCGCCGTAGCGCCTAAGTCTCAAAAATTCTGACGCTATAGCACATCGTAGCATCTGGCTCTCGACTAGGGGATGCTATACCACACCGTAGGGCTCTCGACTAGGGGATGCTATACCACACCGTAGAGCCCAAGCCTCCCAGTGACTAGTGCGGTAGCAACTGGCTCTCGGCCAGTAGGCACTATAGTGTGCTGTAGCACGTAGAACTGCCCAGTTTTGCCCAAATTACATATTTTTGATATTTTAATGACTCCAAAACTCTAATAATGCAAAAATATAAAAAAATCAAAATGGGTTATAATGAAATTATGCATTGAATAAATATAGAGGTGATTTTTTTTAAATTCATGCTTAGAATGCTTAGGACATTATTTATTTAACTAGATTTAAATTTTGAATTTCTAGAATTGTTAATTAAAGTAACAATTGCTGTAGCTCATAATTAGTTAGTTGTAGCATTCATTTTCCAATTAGCATCATTAATTTATCATGATATCTTGGTTTCTTAAGGTAACATTAATTTTTACCTTAATCAACCTCAATTAAACTCAAAGGAAAGTTGATCTAAATTGAACTTCTTATTTTGGCATTTATTAATCTGCATGAATTCATTTAACCCTTGCTGATTTAACATTTGAGTCCAGATTAGTAAACCATAAGTTCTTAAACCTTATAATAATTAATATAATTTACAGTTGTAACTTAACCTTAATATCTTGAATAATTAGAAGATCATCATTTTATAAATCTAGTTTGAATTGAATCATTCTATTCTTGAAATTCTTAATTATCTGAATCCTTTGAAGCCCTTATTGTGGGCTTAGGTTGGTTCAACCTATAGAATAATGAGATTATTCTATAAATTGAGCTTAAATCTTAAATTCTTAAGTTCTTGTTTGATTATTTTATCTTATGACAATTAGATTTAGCCTTTCTATAAGATTATAGTTCTTTAATCTTTTAGCTTCTAAGATCCTTTATCTTTAGAACAAGTGTGCGTGTAAACTCATAGATCCTTGGAAGAGTATTACCCAGAATTTGGGTTTAAATCCCAATTTGGAGTTTGGACCCAGAATTCCTAAATCTTAATTGGCATAATCAAGATTAAGTTTGTGTTATCAAAATATAATAAATAAGTCATTGATTAATTAGAACTTGTAATCATCATTTTTATTATAAATTAGAACTTGTTAAGTTCTAATATTAATTGTAAGGTTGTAAAATATAGGTTTGTTGGATAGATGGATATTAGAGATCCTAAGCTTGTATAATCTTAGATTAGATATACACTAAATTAGATAACAATATATACCACATATGTTTAGTTGAGTCTCTTGCTTGCTTTGATTATTATTACTTAGTATACCTTTTGTTTTGACCTTTATACCTTGGATATAAAATTGAACATGGGATATTTTGATGAGTATCCTATATTAATCTTGAATGCATAATACCTCATTACTTAAATCAGTAATTCTATTTATTCAGTAAATTTAGTATATTTAGCTCATTCAGTTTCTTAGTGCTCAATTAAGTAGAGTGTATTCTGTTTAGTCTGCCTCTTTAGTTCAGTACTTTTACAATAGTGCAGGCCAGACCTAGCTCTATGGTTGGCTACGATGGTTTTTGGCATTTTCTATAAGTCTAACCAGACCTAGCTCTACAGTTGACTATGATGGTATTTGTTAGACTTTTTGGTTTATTGGCTTTATTTTGCTTATTTCTATTATAAAAGTACTAGTTTAGATACATTTCTCTGTTCTGATCTTTTAAGTCTAACTAAGCCTAGTTCTATGGTTAGCTAGGATGGTATTTGTTAGACTCTTTATTTTAATTTAGAGGCTTCATTTAGCCAAATTATTTATATTATTAGTTATGCATATTTTTTGTTCTTAGTTTATTTTTCAGTTCATTACTTTTTAGTTCCGTACTTACATGTTTTAGGATGCTAGTTTTCTTTATTTTAATTCTTTTATGCTTCAGTAGACATTTCTTTTATGCAAATCAGCATGTATTTAATTGATCATAAACATGATAGGATGAGTTTACTTTTAGTTCTTTCTATTATATATATATATATATATATATATATATATATATATATATTTACTGCTTAAAATTGGTTGCAGCTTCAGGTTGAGGTATGTTAATTTACATACTTAGTTTTATTTAAGTTATAAATTCTTAGTTTATAACTATCCTGCTCTTATTTCTTGTTATACCTTAAATACTTGTAAGCTTAGTAAAATGTAATATCTTGAATATTTAGTCTCATTTAATCAGCCTAAAATGTACTTAGACAATTTGTCTAACTGTAAGTTTTTCTCATTCATGGCAGGGGCTCTTACATTGTGATACCAATAATGTCAGATATAGAGGTGTTTGTTGAGGTAGTTTCAGGTGAGAAGCTAGGTTAGGAGAACGATCTTCCTACTACAGAGGCTTAGCTAGTTTCTATTTTTTTCCTGCTTGTGAGGATGACAGAGTTCTCTTTCATTAAATTTGTTTATAATAATTAAATATTCTGGATATATTATTTTATCTAGATTTTCATATTGAGGTGAGTTACTATCTTTTCTTTATTATGCTGTGCTGTGATGTGGATGTTATACTATAATTTGCTTCAGCTACTTTGATTTTTTAATGCTTGATCTCCAGTTCCAGGTGGCAAGCCTCTCAGCTAAGGTGGGTTGGGTTTATACTTGACGTGATTATAGTTGGGAGGGTTATTGCACGGGGACCGTACTCTACGTAGTCAGTGTTAGCGTGACCGTAGAGGAGTGCAGGGCTCCACAAGAAATGTCTTAATAAATAGCTTTAGCAATTTTCAGTTTAGATCAATTTTAGCCATCTAGAATTAAAATATGATTATTAATTTGACTAATAATTCCTATTTCTAAATACTAATAATGGAACCTCTAGTTTTGTTGAGCTTGATTATGCTCAAGAATACCACCCTTAGATTTTAACATTGGATAGTTTAGAATTTTAACTATTAGAATCATGGGTTGAGAATCTCAAATCCCATGTGTTGGAGTTTAAGCTCTTACCATTAAATCTTGATAATATTTATCAAGGTTGGTTGAAAGAGTTAAAAATTATCAATTAGGCCACTTGATTTAATTATTTAACTTCAATAGGCAATCTCATTTGATTTTGTATTAGAACTTGGTTAGTTATAATGTTTAACTTTATAGGACCGTGACTCTAAAAATCTACAGAATAGTAGAATATTGGAGATGATGAGATTGTATTTTCTCAGAATAGTTTGAATGTATAAATTAGATAACAGTGAATATCACATGAGTAATTAGTTAAGTCTTGATTATTCCTTAAATATGATGCCTTAATTTTTTTTATTTTGAGCCATCTTGTATTGAATATATCAGATATGATAAATTTGATGCATAAAAATAAAAACTTACTAAAATTTGGATAATATTTGCATCAGGTTCATAAAAGGATAGGTGACTGTGTATACATATTATGGCCAATAAATAAGGTGTAAGGAGAAATAAGGATACTTAACATGTACTTGTTAGGGAGAATTGTGTCTAGTTTGAGAACCCATCTCAATTTTGTAGATGAGCTTGACTCATCAGCGACTCTTAGATCTGTCCACAAAAGCAAAGTAAAATAATTGAAATAGACTTGAATTTGTATTTCTGCCTCTTTAATTCAGTTCAGTTTTTGCTTCTGCTCTGAGTACCTAAATTATTACATGATATATTACAATATAGTTTTAGTTATAGTGGCTAGTTAGCCAGGTTTCTTATAAGGCCATTTTACTTCCTTACTTCCAGTTATGGCACACTTTTACATTAGTTTAAACTTCTTATACAAATTTTTCTTGTACTTATATGCATGTTAGGATGCTAGTCTTAATTTATATTTAACTTGGTCTATTTATATTTATCACTGCCCAATTATATCTATTGTTTACTCAGCATAATCTTAATGATCATATTACTATTAAGATGTTTATTTTTACCATTTTAGTAATATATATATATACATATATATATATATATATATATATATATTATCGCTTAACCTTATTGCAGCTTTTGGACTTAAGGTATGCTTATACTTTTATCTCGTGTTGATAAGTTATAAATGCTTCATTTAAGGCTTTCCATTCACTAGTGACTTGTTGTACCTATAACTTATTTATTATTGTTCAAGTTAAGAGGTAGTTTCCTAATGTAATAACCCAGGTTGTTACTTAGGTCAATTAGGACTAAACTAAGTCTTGATTATGATTATAATGCTCTAATTAAGTCATTAGGAGTTTATCATAAAGACCTAGTCCAAATTAGAAGACAAATAGATCAAATCCTGCTTTTGAGATTTTCTAGAAAAAAACTAGAATTTGACCTATTTAAATTAACCTAAAAGCAAAAATCCAACTTCGCCATTGCGGTCATCACCCCCAAATTAGCTTAGAGTGATGTTTTGGAAGCAATTGGAAGTCCTTGGATTTTCGGTGAATATTTTAATATAATTCAAATACCCCAGAAAATGAGAAAAATAAATACTCGTCGAAAACAAAATTCGACTTTGCCGTTGCATTCCTCACCTCTCACTTAGCTAGGGGTGATTTATTGGAAATTTTTGAAATATATTTAGTTAATTAATTTTAATAAATTAAATCAATTTAAATTAATTAAATATTATTATATTAAAATCAACTTAACGAGCACCGTCAGAGTCTAAACTATCCCGTATATTTTCCTTAACGCTGTCTGCTAGCCACCTTTTGATCCATCGACGGAGCTGGATAGTTTGATCAGTCTGATCGAATGGCTCTCCAGTCTTCGTCCCCGCTTCCAGTGCGTGTCGCAAGCGCTGGCAGGCAGCTTTTGCAAGCATCGCCAAATGGCTCCCTCACCGCCTGTAAACCTTCCTTTATGGCGAATTGAGGGATTAATCCAGTAGCTGGACATTGTTTATCTTAATTGCACTTCGACTCCTCTGGAACTACAAACCTTTTCTTCCTCTTCATTGTGAACCCTAATCAGGTATCTTCCTTTCTTATGTTTTGAATTCGAATTCCAAAAAGGTATTTCAATTAATCTTATATTGCATAAATGATATTCAATATTTTAAATCAACCTCTATATGATTGATTCAGTTGATCGAATATTTTAAGCTATGTTTTTGCTTGTACATTCAATCTCAATCCATCTCATTGTAATTCTTATTCGATTAGCTTTGAATGATATTCTGCACACAAATAAGAATCTACATTAGTCAATTGAACCTAATTAGGATAGAATTGATTATCAAATTGGTGATCAAATCATAGTTGGATGCATTGATTCTTCAGGGTTTCTGCCATCACAAATTTAGGGCATCAGGGTTTGTGAGATCTTGTCAGCCTCAGAAGGAGTTCCAGGGCTCAACAAATAAGTCTCGACAAGCTCGACAACTTGGCATGTGAATCGAATCATGAGGTATTGTATTCGTCGAGTAATCCATTACCCGAGCGCCTCTTCGACCGTTGATGAAGACGACACTCTTTGGGCCGGGCTGGGTTAAACCCGACCCGCATTTAAATGTCCGGGCCCGAATCTCTCGTCCGTCGAATTGGACAGGCCCGTCTATCTGAACCGCCTTCGTGAGATATTAAATATATTATTAAAATATTTAATTAACTGATTTAAATAATAGTATAATCAATTAAATTTTAATTATTAAAACATTAATATCTTGAGATCCTAAATTCCAAATATAGTAATATTATATGTCATTTTGATTAGTGAAAATTGAGAATCATTATGGCAATGTTTATTTTTCAGTATGATGTATATTTCACTTAATGACATTTGGGACCCCCATAATTCGTCATAAATGTCCCAAATATTCAAACTATCATAATTTTGCACACACTCACCCAAACGTACCCAATATGAGTTTTAAAGTAATCAAGAGAACCTCTAGATTACTATAATAGTGCCAATTTCTCTATTTAGGTTGTATTTTACATAATCACTTTAAGGACCCTACCCTAATTACACTCTTAAACCTTAGAACTTCAATTGATCATAACTTGGTGAATTGAGCTTCAAATTAGGTCTTCCAATATACTATTTTGATCAAGAAAACCTAATAAATAGTAAACTATAAAAATATTTAAGTTTTAATGATTAGATTTCTTAATTAGCCCTAATTACCCTAAAACTTAATTAGTAAATATTATCCTAATTAGTTATCCAAATTGAGTGATTTAAGTTTTTGATAGATCATAGAGTATATTAGAACCTAGTGGTGTGATTGGTTGTATGATTTTGTGATTAATTTTGATAATCACTCACTAATCACCCTTAACCCTAATTAGGTCATAACTTGACCAAATGAGGTCCAAATTGGGTCTACTCCCAATTAAAGTAGTATGTGTGTTATAGGAAAGCTATATCCACTGAGTTTACTGAATTTGGATTTCAAGTAGAAAAGTTAGGTTTTTGACCCCTCTTAAGAAGCCCTAAATTACATTTTAGAACCATAATCTTGTTTTGGCTATAACTTAGCCAATACAAATCATAATTCAAAAATTTTAGGTTAAATGGGACCCTTAGACAGTAAGCATTAATAAACTAATAAAAAATTTTGATTTCATTAGGACAAATTACCAATTTTCCCTTATGAGTCAAATTCCTTAAATTGAGCTCACAAGGCTTAATAATTATCCAATTTATGTGTATTCAATGTCTATCCTTATGTTAGACACTAAGTAATCAATTGCTATTGAAAAATTTTAATTTAGAGTGCTAAATCAAAAAATACTTTTTAGAATCTTAAGTAGGGGCAAAATGATTATTTTGCCCAAATTTTGGTTTAAATGTTCTTAAACCTTAGAATCATTTTCTAATCATTAAAATTAATAATTAAAATGATTTAGAATCAATTTCTCTTAATTTAAGCTATTAACTAGATTTCTAGGAGAAATCCTAAGTTATTCTTAAGTTTTTAATTTAAGTGATATAATGTGAGATTCATCTCACAATATGTCTCCTATAAGCTCTAAAATTCTTTTTAAGTAAATTGCTAAGTTAACTTTATGTTGCGTGATGTGAGATAAATCTCACATCATGCCTTCCTTTTTATCTTCTAATCCTTCTCTTAAACTTTCAATTCAACTTTAGTTAGGATTAGAGCTTGAGTGTCCATCTTAGTCCCTTAAGATTTTTCTTAAGAATTAGGACTAAAGCATAGGTTATATTTTATCTATTGAGTAAATTAGGTTACTTGATGGGTGAAACCTTGGTTTTACTAGTTTATAGATTTTCATAATTTGTTGATGATTATTTAAGCTTTTAACTTTACATTTAATGATAGAGATGCATCCTATTAAGTATGACTTTACTTAATAGGATATGCTTTAATCCTTAATCTATTAGATTGGGTTTTAAACTTAGTCATTTAGGTCTACCTTTAGATTAAGTGATCAAACCTCAATATTTGGAGTTTAATCATGAATCATTCCATCTTAATTAGTCTTTATCAAGATGGGTTTGGGTTGCTTAAAATCATCAAAGTAGGTTGATTGATTTACTTATTTAACTTATATAGTCGACATTGATTTAATCAAATTAGGACATGATCAGTTCTAAATATTTTCAATTTATAATGTCGTGAAATTTGAGTTACACTCAATAGTAGGAATTGGGGATCCTGAACTTGTGTAACTTAGAGTAGGTAATATGAATAAATTAGATAACAATGGATATTACCGGTGTTTTAGTAGAGTCTCTTGCTCACTTTGAACTTTGATGCTTTGCTTACCTTGTATTTGAGCTTTATACCATGGGCATACATGGTGAACATAGGATATTTGATGAGTATCTTATATCAAGATTGAATTGTATACACATCATTTGCATTTTTATAGATTCTCTCAGTTTTCCTGATTTTTAGTTTAGTAGAGTATGAACTAATTCGTACGCCTCTTCGGTTCCTTACTTTTGCTTTAGTACCAGCCAAGCCTAGATCCAAGATTGGCTAGGATGGTATTTGTCTGTCTACTGTAATGTCTAACCAAGCCTAGTCCTAAGGTGGACTAGGATGGTATATGTTAGACCTTTCCTTACCTTTCTCTTTTATGTCTTGTTTAGCCAACTCTTTGATATGGCAGTACTAATTTTAGGTGCACTTTTACTTTTGATTCTTCAGCCTTAGATTTGTAGTCTAAGTGAGATGTTGTGAATATTTTCTATTCAGATGGCTTATTTGGCCATAGTAGCTCTTCACTCTAAATTACTATTTTCAATTTACTTTACTATATTTAAGCACTTGTATATTTACTATTTACTTAGTTGCTAGCTAACTTAAATTCTAGAGTGCTAGTCTTGCTCGCTTGATTATAAATAAATAAATAAATAAATATATATATATATATATAAATATATAAATATATATATATATATATATATAGGATATTACTCTTGCTTTCAGTTATTTAAATGTTTGATATGTTCTCTTACTTTATGTTAATTAGCATAAGCTTATATTGATCATAAGTATATTTAGGATGAGTTTTCTATTCAGTTATTAGGTATTTATTCCTTACTTTATGCCTAACTTTATTGCAGTTATATTTGGAGGTATGTGCCTACTTCCTCTCTTGATAAGTTATAAACTTATTATTTATAGCTTCTTATTCTTTTCATTTGCTTTCTTACACCTACATTATTGCTTAATTATTAATTAATGGTGATATCTAAAGAACTTACTAAATTTATCATCCTAAAATGTACTTAGACATTTTGTCTAATAAATTTTTATTTTGTTGGCTAGGGCTCTATCATTTTGAAATTGATAGTGATAGATTCTTAGCTGTTTGAAGTTGTGGAGCCATCCAAGGATCTGCCTTTGGAGGAGGATTGTGTTGTCAAAGACTCTTAGTTTGTTTGATCTCTTTCTATTCTGCTTGTGAGACTGAGTGTCTTTATTTTTCCTTTTCTGCTAAACTACTTAAATATATTATAATAATACAGGGATAAAACCTTACTTTATGCTGCTTTACTTATTCTGAGTTGAATGTCTGGATTTTCATATAATATTCGATGGATGTTATTATTTTGTTATGCACTCTAATTTCATGAATATTTCATTTAGTGATTCATGCTTGATATGGCAAAGTCCTTAATTATAACGGATTAGGATGATTACCTAGTTTATTCATAAGTAAGGATCTTGCCATTTGGTAACATCTCTACCATAATCATGTTAACTTGATAGTTAACAGGACCACGGCGGAGCAGGGGCGCCACACCTAAAATTGTAAAATTTATTAAATTAACATAAAATGTACTTAAATATTTGGCTAATGCAATATGTTTTTCTTTTCTTAGTTGAGGCCCTGACATGTAAGAACCAACATGGCAAATCTAGAACTTTTTGAAGAATCTTTACCAAGTGAGGAATAGTAGCAAGATGAGGATCATACTACAATTAGTTAGCTTTAGTTATTTTTTTTATTTGGAAGAGAGTGATCATTAGTTTTTTATTCTCTTTATTTTCATTACATTTTTATCTGTAATAATTAATTCAGCATTTTGTGTTTCTTATTTTAGTATTGTTTTATCTGAGATGCATACTTTATGTTGTTCCTTCTATAGCATTTGAATGTGATGGATGGATGTGTACATTTACTTTTTTATAGCTTTTGCGCTCTGTGATGAATGTTTTCATATAAATATTATTATATGATAACTCAGAGCACAATCATATGTACAAGTACTTAGTTGCTTAGATATTCCTGTAGGATTAGTGTGGGCAGCGTAAGTGTCTCTCAGTAGACGTTTAGTTTGTCAGCAGTAACCCGGGGTTATCGTTTAGTGATGACCCATTCTATCGCTAATTATCTTGTATTTGCGCAAGCTATGGGGTAGGGCCCCACAATCATCCACTAAGAAAGGAGGGCTAAGTGAAAGTGTGTAATGATCCAATATTGGTTTAGTAAGTGGTTTAGTATGACTAATCTAACATTCAGTGTTAACTATCCATTAACATGTTAGGGTTTAGTACAGTAGCATAATAAAAGAAATAATTCAAGATATTTTGACATTTGTTAATTCAATTATAGCAATGAAACTTAAGAAATTAGAAAAATACATCCATTTTAGTTACATTTATTTAATACAAGGCCTTAGAGAAATAAAAAATAACCTCTCTCTCTCTCTCTCTCTATCTTTCTCTCTCTCTATCTAAATAAAGAAAAATGCTATAACATATTTTTCTTCATGGGATTGCTCTTCCTCGATGCTAGGTCTAACATATTCTCTTGATTTGTCATATTTACATTCACGACATGGCAAATCAAATAAAAAGAAATCCAATTAAACATAGAGGTCTATGCAGATGTAAATTTTATTTAATATTTTAGGATATCACACATTTATAATTAATAAAAATCGATGCAAAAGAAGAAATATAGCTACATGAGTAAGATTATAAAAAACCTAAAATGCAATACTTAACTGTACTGAACTGAAGTATAATATTGCAAAAATTATCAAACTCTATAAGACATAAGAATACAAAAACATTGAAAAGAAATACATAGTGTGAAAGCAAGTTCAATTGAATTTACTTTGAGTAAATTATATTTTAATCTGAAAGTACTGAACTGAAAACTAAAAGTAAAACTGAAACTAAAACTGAACAACAACTGAAATCTAGAACTATAACTAAAACCAAAGCTAAAAATGAAGCTAAATAACATCTAAGAAATTGTATTTGAGATATTTATAAGGGTAATACAATGTTATTATGATTATTTTATTTTATTATCTTGTTTGGCGAGCATATACAGAACAAGTGATGAACTAAGCACCTCTGTTTGACTATTTGAAATATTGGGTTATCAAAATAATTGCACACTCTTCTTCAAGAATGTGTGCAATATCATTACTTTTCTAAGAACCCTACTCTAACAATAATTAATTGTAGATGCTAAGATCAACCTGTGTGAACTCAATAAGTTTTGTTAATGTATTTTTGAATACTCAAAGCACCAATATTTTTGAATGTTTAGATGGATTCATGCTCAAAAGCGATACAACAAAAAAAGAAATAAAATAAATAAATATAAATGTGATTTTTATTATTTTATGTATTATTTATTCTTAATTTACTGATTTGTTATTGTATTTATGTATTTATATTCTAATTCAATATTCAGTCATATGTTTTAGATTCAATGTTAATTTAGTACACTGATGTATTATTTTGATTCAATATTCCGATGCAAGTTAAATTATGATATATTATTTTGTTCTAAATTAAGATTGTCTAGATATGTTGTTCGTTCTAAATTATGACTAGTTTTGATATATTACTATGTTCTAAATAATTCTGATTCAATAGTTCATGTTAAGGGATTTATATGCATATATACTCATCCACCTCTTTTAGTAAAGTATGTCACCAAAGTAAAAAACATACAATTAGATTATTTTAACTTTGCTTATCCCAGTGCATGAAAAGTAAGAGGATTTCCCTAATGAAGCCAAGCTAACCTGTAACAACCCAAGGTTGTTACCCAGATCTATCGGGACTAAACCAAGTCCTAATCTCCATCCCTGATACCTAGGGTTCCACCTCACCGGCATCACAAGAGATCTCTGATGACGATTCAACCACCAGAGCTCCTTTAATTTTGGTGCCATAGGTCGGTTTGCATGGTTCTCACTGATTCCTGATCGGGTCGAGTCGGCTCTGACCCGCTCGATTCTGTTTAGGCAAGAAGCACGAGTGTGCGGCCATTTGTGCACCTTCTTGCACATGGTCGATGGCTTGGACCTGCATGCACGTGTTTTGGAATTAGGGTTTAGAAATGTTAACTTAACTAACATTGTGCTAGGATTAATTTAGTACCATTAATTTTCTATTTGGCGATTAGTTTCATTAATCAGTTTTTCAATTAATTAACATCTTAATGTCTTAAATTAATAAATTCACGACTTACTCAAATCAACTCCAAATAATATGATCCAATATACAATTTTGATTAGTAAATACAATGAATAATAAAATGTAAGAAAATTTTAATTTTAGTGGGTAAATTTCTTAAGTTAGCCTAATTACCCTAAAAAAAGATTAATGAATATTATGCTAAATAATAAACTAAATTTTAGGTTTTAAGTTTGTGATCACTCACTAAATATAAAAGAATATATTTATGAAGTTAAATTTATTTTTTTGTATTTAATTTTACTAATCACTCACTAATCATCTTAAACCATGATTTGAGCTTAAATTAATCAGTAAAAGTTCAAATTTAGCATACTCACTGTAATTGTACTCAGTGTGCTATAGAAAACTCATAGTTACTGATTTTGCTTAATTTGGATATCAATTAGTGAAAATGAGATTTTAACCGCCTCCCTTAATTACCATTTATAGAGCTTTTTGTTAATTAGTTCATAACTAAGCTATTTGACATCAAATTTTATCAAACTTAATATCTTTGGACTCCTTAGAATATGTAGAACCTAAGTATAGCATAAAATTTAGGTTTCCTTAAGTAAGTTTATTAATAAACCCTTGATGAACTTAAACCATTATTTGAGCTCATTAACCTTAATCCTTGGCCAAATTTGGTGTTCTAAGTGTCAATCATTATATTATAAAGTAAGGAATTGTTTGACATTAAAAAAATAGTTTTGGAACCCTAGATCTTTAAATCTCATTTTTGACCCTTAAAGCGGGGCATTTTGGTAATTTTTCCCAAATTTTGGTTTTAGTGCTCCTAAGCCTTATAAATCTACCATTTTTCTTAAAATTAGTAAGGGTTAACTAGGATTAGATCATTTAGATTTGTTAGTTTGATTTTAAGATAAACCCTTGATTTTCTCAAAAATTTTTTAAGTAAAATTTTTCAACATAATGTGGATTTGAACCCACATTATGCCTTCCCTAATCACATTACAATGTTAATTAAATCTAAATTAATCTTAGTATTCATCTATTAGACTTTTCCTAAGTAATCTCAATAATAAATCCCCTCAATTATGTTCTTTTATGTACTCTCTTCATAAGTGCTTAGTTGTAGATTTATGTTAGTGTTCATTCTATTAAGTAAATGGGTTACTCAATGGAATGAGTCATTGATTAAGATTTCTAGATTTATATTTTGATTTTAATTATTTTATCTTTTGACTATGGCTTAAGATAAGAGATCCATCTTATTATATTTGATTATACTTAATAAGATTGCCTTAATCTTTAGTTCGTGAGAGTTGAGAAATCTTAGAATTTCATACCATAGTGCCTTTGGAATAAGAGGTGTAAACCCCAATATTATAGAGTTTAACTCTTAATCCCTTAATCTTGATTCGCTTTAATCAATATTAGTTTGGACTCATAAATTCATCAATTAAGGTGATTGTTAATTAACCTTTGTAGGCGACATTAATTGATTTAAATTAGAACTTGATTAGTTCTAAAATATGTCCTTATAGGACCGTGAATCTGAATTGTACTGGATAGTATGATATTAAAGATCCTGAATCTTTTATAACTTCAAAAAAGTTAGAATAAATTAATTAGAAAACATATGATATCATATATTTTTGTGTAGTACTACTTTATACTCCTTATTTTGTACGCACTACCTCCTTAGGATTTGAGCCTTACTGTTTTGACACATTAGTTGAGACATATGATTCTTGATGAATATCCTATGTTATTTTTGAAATGCATAGACATTGGCATTAATAATCAGTATAATCAGTAAACTAAGATAAGGAATTTAGTTGAGTGTGTCCTAGTTAGTCAACCTATGTATTTCTATTTTTGAGATAGAATCGACACATATCCAACCATGGGAGGGCTTGGATAATACATGTCTAATTCAATAGTTCGACTCTGATCTAACCATTAGTGGTCTAGATTTTACATGTGGGACCTTCTACTATGTGGCTAGGTTTAGCCAACTTCTATTATGGCACAACTAGTCTAGGCACAAGTCAATAATAAAAATGAAATATCATTACAATTCAATTATTTCAGTTCAGTTATTTTCAGATTCAGCTATTTTAAATTTTGCTCAGTTCATTTTCAGTATTTATAGCATTTTCAATATTTTTCAGTATTTTTGGTATTCATGCATTTTTAGTAGTTTTTTAGTTTTATATAGAATTTTTGTGCAAGCATGTTAGTATGCTAGTTTCAATATTATTTTTACTTTCATTGTACTTTTATCAAAAAAATTAGCATGTATACATTGATCATATTTACTTAGGATTTTTTTTGTGTTTTAGTAGTTTACATTTATAACTGCTTAATCTTTTATGTAGCTTCGATTTGAGGTATGCCTACTTACCCCATATTTTGCTTAAGTTATAATTGTATTATTTATAGCTTTTACCATTTCAATTGATGCTTTGCAATCCCTTTATTGCTTAGGATGATTTGTGATATCATTAAACTTAAGAAATTATCAGCCTAAAATGTACTTAGACAATCTATCTAACCAAGATTTTCTTATCTTAGCTGGGGCTCTGGCATGTAAAAACCAACATGTCAATTTTAGAGTAGCTTGAAGAGTCAAATTTATGTGAGGAGCAGAAACATAAGGATGATCCTTTTGCAGTTGTTTAAATTTTATCGTATTGTCTGGGAGAGAGTGATTTATTCATTTTAGTCTTTCTTTATTTTAGAATTATTATTAATGGCTTGTAATAGTTAAATTCTATGCAGTATTATTTTATTTCAGTATTATGTCCTCTAAGATGTATTATTCACTCTATCCTTTATTTATCTTCTAAATGTGATGAATGTATGTATTTTAATTTTGTCATCTTTTATACTTTATTTATTTATTGCACTGGTCTTTTTGTACTGTGAATTATGATTATCTTTATATGATAATTCGAGGCACGATCATATGTCTAAGTAGTTGATTACTTAGACACCTTAGTAGTATTAGTATTGGTAAAGTATGTGGCTTCTTAGTAGACATTTACTTTGTTAATACTAATCTAGGGTTATTTCTGAATGATGACCTATCCCGTCGCTATCTTACACTCCCATTGCATGGAGAAGCAAGGTGGGGCACCACATACGTGCTCCATGAAATACAATAAAATCTAGATATATGTTTAGTAGTTAACTATATTAATCTCCATGCACTAATGCTAAGAGCTAACCACTTCTACACTTACATAAAAGCTAATTTGCTTTCCGCTTATAGTGTCTCAAAAATTATGGTTCTTTGTATATATTTATTCTTTTTGAAATTATCTTACTCAATTAAATTATTCAGATGCTAAATTCATATGTATGATTTATGAAAGTAGGATTACAAATTAGTTCATGCAGTAAGAATCAGTCTACCAGACTCAATAGCTAATTTAGAAGGTCTTTTATTTTATTTTATTTTTACATTATTGCAACCTAGAACTATCTTTATTAATTTGCAAAGTTGCTCAGCTTTGAGTTTAAAAAAAATAGAACTTAGGAACCAAAAAAAAAGTATTATGGTCAACATCTTGAGCAGAGCTTGTATGCCTAAGCACATTACACTTGGGCACACAAATTAAATACATACATGCATTATATTATTCCATGGTGTGTTTATCCTAACACAAAAATATTTAAATTCAAAAATGTTATTATGTGCTAAGACACATATATATGTACCCAGATGCATCCCAATTTCCATAACATAAGTGTTTCCATATTTTGGATGATCATATTTTGAACTCTGATCCACTACTATAAATAGGGACCCTAGGCCAAAGTCCCAAATTACAATTCCCCTAGCTAATTGCTGACCAATAACCCAAGACATTAGCTAACAGGATAACCCATCCTGACCCATCATCAACTCATCTCTCATGATGAAATGATTAGGATCAAATGAATTATCTCTAAGTAATATAATAGGCGAAAGCTAATCCTTGAGATAAGCATAAACTCGTTATCTCAAGCATTAGCTCGCTTACTTCTATGCGTTAGCGATATATAAAGTTTGAATGAGCCAATGAATATGAAGTAAGTTCAGATAAAATGACGATCACATCACATTATTAAATATAAGGTAGTATAGAATCAAAGTGTGGAAGATTAAACATTCATCCATAATATTCATCACAAAATCTAAGTAAATATTTATCTCAGAAAAAAAAGTAAGAATACATCCAAAGTTAATTATTACAAACTAGAATTTAAATGTTCAAATAAAATAGTCCTCTCATCTCACTAGCAGAAATCAGACAAACTAGGTACTAAAACTAGACACTCCAATGGCTACTGCTCTTACATCTCTTCCTGAAGCTTTTGAATCTCCTCACTAGAATGCTCTTCGAACTGCTCTAAGCCTGAGATGCTGGTTTCACATGCCATGGTTATAATGCTCCACTAGGTCGGTGCATGCAACAGAAAGATTAGTAGATACTTAGTAGTTGGCAACAGGACGATGTATTACTTGGAAAGGCTGAACCTCTCTTGACCTAAATTACTACTTATACATATTAAAGTTAGTAAGAAAATAATAATATATTTATCTAACATAAATGAGTACTTTATATGAGTTTCATTTTGATCACATCATAATACTAAGTATAAGCAGATGAAATATTCAGAGTGCGAAAGCTAAAATCATTGATCCCATATATTTATCACAGAACTGAATAAAAAGTGTTCGTCTTAGAAAATAAAGAGAAAATACATTCATTGTTAATTATTACAAACTATAGTTTAAATAAAACAACAGCAAATGAAATTCTCTCTTCTCATAATTAAAGAGTAAACTAAGCAAGTAAGTAAAAGCTATGTTATCTACTGCTCCTTCGTGTCCTTTTGGGTAGCCTCCAATGCTGGCTCCTCAAACTACTCAGAATTTGACATTGACGGTTTCACAATGCCAGGACCGCAACAATAAAAAAGAGAAAATCTTGTGTTAGACAATAAGTCTAAGTACCATTTAGGATACTATTATTACTTATTATTTTAAGGGATTTTCCTCAACATTCCATATAGCATAAATCCATTACAAAAAGCTGTAGTAAATTGAAACTGAAATCAAGTACTAAAAATTGAAAGTAAACCAACAGTAAAAGGGCTAAAAACTAACCAAATTACTGTAAATAAAGCCGTGTTATATATCACTGTTTATGTACCTGAATATGCCACTGAAATATGCTAGAAATATGCACTTTGGTGCCACATTGCACCCAATTGAAATCTTAGTATCCTGATGCCTCCTACATCCTGTAGTTCCTACTCAATCTTGATACATACTGCATTCAATAGTTCACAATTAATTCATGATGCTTATGCTTATGTCGTTTATGCCAAATGCTTTTAAACCAGCAATATTCTTAAATTATCAAAAAGAAAGAAAAATAAAAGAAAAGTAAACATCCATTCTATTTACCTAATTTATCTTAAAATGTAAATTTAATTATAAATGCCATATAAATTACAATACTTAGTCACATATATTACCATTATTTAGATTAACTCAATTGAATATAATATTTAATCCAAAACTATACTCTTATAACCCTCTAAGCTATCACATGTTAAGAGTACATATACATAGCTTAGTGTGTTTTGAAGAAAGAAAACTTGAAACACTAAGTTTGTTTAACTAGACTTATCAATGCGCATAAAGATAAGGGAATGAAACACTTTATAGTTTGTTCTCTCAAACTAAGTTGTTTAATCCCCTACTTATAAACACACTTTTAGAAATGAGAAATTTATCATGAATTGTACTTATCTATTAATCTAAGATAAGACCAGAACCATATAATTCCATTCAAGAAGAATCAACTAAGTCCAAATCCTACTAAATCAAGTCTGTTCTATGGATGTGCACTGTAATCTCTATATGATAAAACTAATATTACTCAATTTTAAACTGATTATTTTAGAACACAAGGGGTTCCAAACTATTGAATCCTTTCTCCATTAAAAATATGTACTAATCAATATGGATCCAAGGATGTGACATAGAAGTCACTCAACTTAGGTAATCTACCACAATTATTAAGCTCAAACCACACTCCAGTAGGTTGTCACTACTATATTTTATAGAATTTAATCATATAAGGTTCACTGTTTCATCTAAAGGCCTACCTAAATATATATTAAATAAGGCACTTTCTACCTCAAGGAATTCTTTTAATTTTAACATGAAATATTAATTTTATCATAAAGGCTAGTTTCACACTTAAAATATCTAAAACTTCTAATTTTTATATCTAAATCTATACTTGACTTAAGTTGATTCCTAATAATCAAGGTAATGAAATTACATGTGAAGTTAAAAGTTTAATCATTTGGATTAAGTGAAGAAATCAAGTTTTCTAATCTCCTTAATTTCAACTTAACCTTAAGCACTTTAACTCATGAAGCAAATCATTAAGAACTTAGGATATAGTTGATTGATAAATCAAATATATTTTATTTATTGTTTAAAGATCAATACATGCTAGTTTCTTACTTAGGAGAAAATCAAAAGAACTTAAGTTTAATACTAAGATAAGAAAATCACATTATCTATTATGAGGCTTAATTCATCTTACAAACTAATCTATGATCAATTATAAAATCAGCATGTATTAAATCAATCCATGCTAATTAATGAGTGCAAAAATTAGTAATTTGAATTTAGTCTAATTACTTATGCAGCTAAATTATGGCTAATTAAGGTTTGAAGCTAACTAGGCATAATTAAAAATTACTCATGCAAAAACTGAAATGCAAAGCTATCATTATTTAGGGATCACATGGATATCAAAATCATCAAAATTAGATGAATATGTAATGATTAATCTTTACTAATTGCCATTTCAAGTACTTATCAAATAATTATTAATTTAACAATATGAAAATAATTCTAACAATATAGTTAAGTTCTAAATGACATGATGAATAAATAGAACTCATAAACAATCCATTTCGATAAGTAAGTTTGCTAATCTTCACTAATCATGCAAATTGGATAAGAAATGAATTTCATATTTATAGCAGCTACTATATTTGAAAAATGCAAAATTTTACGAGACATTGATTAAATTAATGGGAAGAAAAGGTACCTTAACTTGCAATGCAAAGTCTTGCTAGGGTTCTTGAGCTGCCAAAGAATGGCGAACTGAGGCCATTGGAGCTTAGATAAAGGAGGGAGGAGGTATGGATTGAACAGGTCTTCTCCCATCTGCTGCGTGAGTGGTGATTAGAGTCATGCCGCACATGCAACTCTCTGCGTGGCAAAGAACGCTTATATGCCAGAAAGGGGGAAGGGTGCAGCGGGTCCCACCCGAGAATGGGAAAAAGAAAATTATTTAATTAATATTTAATTATTAATTAATACATTTTAGTAATTAAAATTAGGTTAATAAATGAGCTCCAAAAAAAAATCTCAAAAATTCACTTTTAGCTAATTTGGGGGTGAAGAACTTAAAAATGAAGTCAGAATTTAAATCAAAGGTCAATTTAATTATCATAATTTGTGAGTATTTAAAATATAATAAAATACTCGAGGAATTTTAATGGCTGCCAAAAATTCCCAAAATTCCACTTCTATGTAATTTGGGGGCGAGGAGTTCAATGGTGAAGTTGGAGTTTGATTTGGAGATTAAATTAACTATTTAAATTTTCTAATTAATTAAATATATTAAAATAATCATAATATCCGATTGAGCTCTGGATCGCTCTAAATTTTTAGGCTTGCTCTAAGCACCTTACGGAGACTAATGAAGATGATTATAGGTTGATTTGATTGATAAATACTGATTAACAATTTTTGGGTTGTTACAAGGGCCCTAGCCAAAAAAAGAGAAAATCTTTTGTTAGACAATGAGTATATAAGTACATTTTAGGCTGCTTATTGTAATACTTTAACATTTTAGGGATGTTTTTCAACAAAACTATAAATAAGAGGTAAGATAAAAATCAATTGAATAAAATGAAAATAAAGTTGTACTGTAATTCCAATCTTAAAATAGAAACTGAACAATACTGGAACTAAAAATAAATGTGCTAAAAATAAGGTATTAAAAGTAAAACTATAATCTGAATAAAAAAATAAAACAAAACTGTAATGTATGCTAACTAAATATTCATCTAATAATACTGTAGAATATTCCATATATACATATAACTTTGATGCTCATTGCATTTAGATCCTAGATGAGCTTTGAAATGCACACTAACAGATCCTAGGTGTGTTATGTATTGACTGCTAATTGTTTCAAATTATGCAAAATATTGAAGTGATTGAAGAATCAAATCGAAAAGATAGAAATTTTACCCATCTTGTTCTCCATTTTTTAATCCTTTCATCAATTATTATACACCTTAAAATTTTAACTTATTCAGGGATCTAATCTCACATGGATATTCTCTTTACTCAAACTCAAACTTACTCTTAATTCAGTTGGTTTGGAAGTCATAAAATGGCCTTAACCTAATTTATCATATGTTAAGAGTACATATATATAACTGGAATGTTCTAAATAAGGTAAAGTTGGATACATAGATTGTTTAACTATACTTATCTATGTGCACATGGATAGAAGACATAATCCTTTCACACTTTGTTCTCCCAAACTAAGGTATCCAAACTCTAACTCATTGCACATCGTAAAATTGGAATGTTTGTCATGATAGGAACTATACTTATCTAAATTCTTAAGATAAGACAATAACTTTACAGTTCCTTACAAGACAAATCAACCAATTACTCAAGTTAACTAAATATCAGGGTTAAGCTATGAATATATAATGCATCCCCATATGATAATACTAATATATTAGTTAGTTTAGTTCTAAACAAACTATTTAGTATCCAAGAATTTTTAAATCTATAGAACATAAACCTAAATACAAATAATTTAACACTAGGCTCCAAGGTGATGACATCTAAGTCCTTCAATTGGATCTACTACCACAAGAATATGCCTACGACTTTAGTTTCCATTGGATTAATCTCACCACAAGAATAGGTTCAGTTCTTAGGGTTCACATGATGAATCTAAGGTTCTACCTCAGAAGATGACAAATAAGGTGTCCTACCTCAATACATTACATAACTATAGGTCATTAATTCAAAGTTATTCTTGAAGAATTTCCCTTAGATTTTTATTCTTCTAACTTATTTAAAGTAAGCTTATAAGATTGAAAGATAAATCATGGTGAGTCTCAATTAATGCAAGAACATCTACAAATAAAGGTCTACTAACTGGATTTAAATGGAGAATCAAGAATGCAAATTTTTTGGAGATAGTATTTTATTCTATAAACTAAGTCCTTAAAAATTGGGATTTAGTTGCCTGAAAGATCAATGCCTCTTATTATACTTACTAAAGGACTTAAACATGCTAGTTCCTTGATTTAGAATAAAATCATCAATATTTGAAGGTTAACATAATCTTCTTGATTAATCAGTCTCTTTTAAGATTCTAGAAAGTCAAAGTGAATTTTATAATAAAATCAAATGATAATAAATAATTTGTTACTATCTAATGAGAGTTTAGACAATAAGTAAGCCAAAATAGACTTTATAAATTGATTAATATAAACTAGTTAAGGTTTTGAGCTAATTATGTATGATTAATAAATTTAAAATCTAAATTTGGAATATTAACCCATCATTAGATTCCATACTGCTTAATGAGTCCATAGGTACCAAAAATGCTAAAATTAAATAATAATTGAGGTTCAAATTCACTAATAAAATTGATTAGGGAATAATTAGTAAAATTTATTACTAAAAAATAAATCTATTATATGTAATTAAATTCTAATCTATGTAATAAAGAATTGAAAACCCTAAACATATAATTTGGATATGTAGTCACCCTAATAAAATCTAATCATGCATTAAAGTAATTATAGCATAATTAAGAAATTATCCAGACAAAGTAAAATATTATTGTAATTTATTAATCTACATATTTTTCTAATGAAAATGTCATATATGATCATATATTTTGAATGCATATTAAACAAAATAAAGCAAACCCTAGTTTTCATTCAAATTCCCTAAGTTTAGACTTTATGTACCAATAAAATCAAAATGCATTATT
Source organism: Gastrodia elata (assembly GCA_016760335.1). Lineage (NCBI taxonomy): Eukaryota > Viridiplantae > Streptophyta > Magnoliopsida > Asparagales > Orchidaceae > Gastrodia > Gastrodia elata. The sequence goes on from CM028673.1 coordinate 13,426,102, forward strand.
CCATTTTCTATTTCGAGCTCTATCGGGTCGATCGGGACCCGACAGGCTAACTACTTGTGGGACAGCAATGGTTAATCGGGACCTGATGACTCACTACTGTCGAACAACATGGGTCGTGGGCTGGTTCGATATGCATTATTCATCTCTTCCACTAGATTTGCCCAATGAGAACTGGCATTAGGGTTAGGGCTTTTCCTTTGAATTCCAATGGTACAGAGCATCCCATGGCTCATTCTTTATTGCTGCATGATCCTTAGACTAAGACACATCATTTCCACCAGGAAGTCCTCTATGAGGATGGTGGACTTGTTAGGACCCTACTTAGTCCATCCTAACTTCTAGGTTTTATTGTGGGGAGTCAATTCTCCCCACAGATTCAATGCTTTGGTTGGATCTTGATCTTGAGATGATCAGCATACTAAGACGAGTCAAAGCCCAATCCTAGCTCTGACGGGGATGCACTAAAATGGTGCAACCTTATCTAGTTAGCTCTACTATTGAGTGCTATAGCAGCTCATACAGTATGAGGGTCAATCGTTCTAGCTGGATTGACCAGGACCCTATCAAATACTTGCATTCAATATTGGATTTATTTGTAAGAAATTAGGAAACCCAAATGCAGAGCCAATTTCCTACGAATGAGGTTACACAGTCATTCAGCTTAGCAGGCCAGTACAGACAGTGATCCTCACTGACCAGACCCCTGCAAAATTGGCATAGTGCATAGTTGGCTGTAGCCCAATCCAAGATTGATCACTACACTTATCATGACTTATCCATCCAGAATTCAAGTGTTGAACAAACTCAGTTAGCTCAAAAAAAGGGAGGTACATGGTTGCAGAACGGTTGATGTACTACTAGTGACTAGGGGTAATTCAAGGATGGAGCTGACCTCTGCTAACTTCTTTAGGATTTGATGAGTCGATAAGGAGCTTGAACTCCAAACTTAGCCATTTATGCTAGAGTTCAAGTCGAGTTAGGTTAGATAACATGGAGAAGATGGGGAAATTGAGGTGATCAAGCTTTATAGAGTTAGCAAATGGGTTCCTCGAATTGATCCCTAGATATTTATAGCCAAAAGGAGTCTTTGAGTAGATGGAACTTAACTGCTAGGCCTGACCTAAATGTTGGCCTCATAGCAGCAACTACAGGTCCAACCGGGCCTCAAGGCCCATCCTAGTGCTGCTTGTACGTTTGGATCTCTGCTGTCAGGCAAAGAGGGCTAGGAACAAAGGTGAGGAGTAGCGGGAGTAAGTAGAACCATCTGATGTATCGATCAAAATTACATAACAGCTCCAATTTGATGAAATGTGGTGACCGATCATGGGAGAAATCCAAACCATCTAATCTATTGGAATGCATGGATAAGATACGTTAAATCGACAGTTGCACGGATCAGGCGTCACAGCTGATCGCTTGCGGTTCGCACAACAGATTCGGGCGATCTGTTGACTATTGGTGGTTGAAAATGTAATTATATGAATTTGAACACTATTTTGTTCAATTACTACAATTTAATTTTAATTGAATTAAGGCCTAGATGACCTCCAAAATTTTCTAAATATTTACCCCTAGCCAATTTCGGGGTGAGAAATTCAAAAATGCAATCATATTTGGATTAGGAGATCAATTTTATTTAGATAACTTTCTAAGTTACCAAAATGACTATTTAGTTAATTATTCCAAATGGATTTTGATGAATCTAAAAATTTCAAGATTTGGTCCTAATGAGATTTAGAACTTAATAGCTTAAGGATTTATATCAAATTAAGCATAGATTAAATAGGGTTGCAACTTAATGTTGTTACACAAATAATCCAAGCTCTTTTATCTTCTTAAGGTTTTCTAGAGTTTTTAATACTCTTTAAATGCAAACAACTTGTTATATTGTGAAGACCATTCAGATCATCATGGAGATGCTAATGGAGCTTCAGTGAGCTTCCCAAAGGTTCCGTGGTGCTTGGGAACAAAGTCGAAAAGTGCAACTGCAGCAAATACAGCATGCCATGGCACCCAACACCCAAAGGGAAGTTGCCTTAGCGCATCATAGCGCCAAGAACCCGAGAACGAGGTGCGATAGCATGCCCTGGCATCAGTTTGCCCAAAACCAAAGTGATATTGCATGTTGTGGTATTATGTAGCACTCCATGGTGCCAGTTACTCAAGGCCAATGAGCAGTAGGGTGCCCTAGCGCTTGACAGCTTGAGGCCAGGGTGCTACAGCCCGCCGTAGCTCCTTATAAAAAATAACACTGATTTAGCTTTCACCAGAAGCAATTTGGTGGGTATTTGAACCTTTTAGGGTCTGAATGTGAGCTGGGTACTCAAGGAAACTTATTGGAGGAGTTTCCAATGTTGGCAAAAGTTTGGAAAGAGCTTTGGTTGCTGTGGAGAGAACCCTAAGGGAGGTGGTTGCTACTCTCCTTCTTCTTCCTAGACTAAGAGTTGGTGTAAGCAGAAGATCTTTCTTTCTCTTGTAAAGGTGAAGCTCTTTATAACTCTGTAATCTATGTTCATACATAGTAGAATTTTTATGCGGTGTGGCTCAGTGGTTTTTCTCATCCTTGGGCTTTTCACATTAAATCTTTGATTGTCTGGATGCTTGTGCGGAGATACATGTGTATGTGTAGTGATCAATTTTTGCTTTGCTTGTGATTTTATTGATTGCTTGGTAACTATCAGCACAACCCCATTCCTTAAGCACAAATTGGCTCTACTATGGTGTTATTAAGGTGGTGTCATTTTCTCATGATAAGTGGTATTATAGTAAGTTTCCACCATCTGTTCTTGTCATTTTAAGGTTGATCGTTTTAGTGAGGGAAAGATTGACAAAATAAAACACATGATTGAGAAGTTCAATGGCACTAATTTTGCCTTTAGAAAAATATATATGCAAGATTTACTTTATCATAATAAGTTGTATCTACCACTAAGTGGAGCTAACAGAAAACCAATAACTATGTTAGATATAGATTAAAAGGTTCTTGAAAGAATCATGCTGGGTTTGATTAATCTTTCATTATCTTATTCTCATGGATGCACAATCCATGATGTATGAGAAACTCTTAGTTTCTTACAAAGTTTTTATTATGAAGAGACTACTTAATATGAAGATCATGGATGACTATTCAGTGTCTAAACATCTGAATGAGTTCAACACTCTGACGAGTCAGTAGAGTTTGGGGGGCATCAAGTTTGATGATAAGTTCCAAGCTCTGTTATTCCTCTCATCATTGTTAGATAATTGGGATGGGATGGTTACAACCATCAACAATTTGGCTAAGAACAAGTTATTGAAATTCAACGACATTGTTGGGCTAGTGATGAATGAAGAGGTGCAAAAAATTACCCATGGGGAGGCATCGACTTCAGCATTAAACATTAAGATTAGAGGAAGAGGAGTAGACCATAGACATAATAGAAATATGTCTAAGTCATGATGAAGAAAATAAAGACAAGGGAGAAGAAAGCCTGATTATTGGAACTGTTGAAACATAGGTCACTTCAAGAAGAAATGCCCTACTTTAAAGAAGCTAAGTCAGGAGAGCAAGGTTATGTGGCCCATTGTGAATATTTTAGTTGAAGATTATAATGATACATTAATCCTGTCACTTGTTAGCATAGAGTCATGGGTTGTGGCTTGGTGCATCATTTCATGCCACTTCTATGAGGGGTGTTTTCAGGAATTAATCCAAGGGTGACTTGGGGACAGTATATCTTGGAGATGATATGGCCTACGATATATTAAGAAAATATGATGTGGATGTCCATCTATCGAGCGGTACGATTTGGAACCTCAGAGATGTTAGACATATGCCATGTCAAAATAGGAACCTTATTTCAGTTAACCAGTATAACGACCTATGGTTGTTACTCTACTAAATCTAAGCTAAACTAAGTGCTAATTCTTATTCCATTAGACTTAAATAGCCAATTAAACCTAACTCTTGAAGTTTAAGATCAATTGGAGCTCATTCGAGCAATATGGACATTTTGCTTATTTAAGGATGTTGAAAATTTAATTTTTTTAATTTGATCTCTAAATTAAAATTCATCTTTGCCATCGAATTCTTACCACCCAAATTAGCTACAGGTGAAATTTTAGGAATTTTTGGTGATCATTTGATTCAAATTAGAATTATAACTTTTAAGAATTTATTTAATCGATTAATTAGAATTTATTAAATAAAATTTTAAATATTTTTTGGCCATTATGATTTGCTGTCAGGGCCATGACAGATCCGCTGCCGGGTCCCGACAACAGCGCAACCATTTCTAGCAAATGGATCCTCCCACACGAACCTAATCACATTCATCAAACAATGCTGAGGAGCCAGTGCCTGGATTCATCGTCAGTCGTAGGATCACGCCTGCGATCCAATGGCTGACAACATCCTTGTGTTCAATTACTTAGGAGGTGAATTAAGCTGTTCATTTCAAACAGCTTTGCGATAAAAAAAAATGCAACCTTCAGCCACTGTTCAACTTCATCTTCACTGAGCCACTCACCTAATAGAAAAGTACTTCTCATACAACCATGTCATGACCTATCTATGACACCCTCTGTCACGCAGCATAACAGTTAGAGCTATTACTCTTATTTGCTAGACTTCTCCGGTGGATCAAGAGGCAGCCTTCCCCATTTTTGGTAAGCTCAATTGACCCTAGAGTTGAGCCTAATTCATGGCTTCTAGCCTTGGCAGCCAGCCCAAATCCTTCCTGCAAGATTTATAAATCCACTGAGCATTACAGTGAGTTCCTTTGCTCACTATGACTCACTTATCTTCTACTCTTTATTCGTGCTACTTCTTGCATGTTCCTTGTGGTACTAGCTGCTGCACTTGCTGAGCTGAGGGTTAAGTTTGGTGTTCAGACTCCCTTTGCATCTATCTGGATTATCCTGTAGCTTCAGCTTTCCCAATTCCTCCTCGTTGTGTTTACCCCCTTCAGTCTAGGTATTGCCACAATCCCAACTGAGCCGAGTGGGCTCAATGCATAGTTCCTGTATTGGGATTTGCTCTCTATATTTGTAATCCTCTTCCCTAGATATTAGGTTGCTCATGCTTGCATTGGATTGAGTTGGTTCAATCCAGATAATGAAAATTCACTATTTAGACAAAACTTCATCCAGTGAAGGTGTTGACACATCACTAGAAAATTGGGGCTCAATCCTAATCCTTTTACCTTTATGATTGCATGCAATAGTCTCATGAGCCTAACTGGATCATCCACATGAGTTGCATTAGCTCCAATCGGTCAAATTGATCGATTGGACTACATTGGGGAGCAGTAGCTAGGTCTGAGTAAGGATCCAACGATCGGCTGCACTCCAAGCCATATGGATAGAGGGATTTGATCCACCCCACCTTCTTGATGGTGTCGAGATTGAGTCCCTCTCATTTGGCAAATCCTAAGGGGAGTTTTTCAGCCCCACAGTAAACTCTAGACGCTGCTCTTAGGACTGTTTAGAGCAAGTACCCATCTGATAATTAGTGATTTTAGTCTCATCCTTTTGCCAAATTATATGATAAAGCTCTCTAATTTCTCATGGATTAGAGAGGAGCTTAAGTAAGCAATTTATTTATATTTCTAAGACTTAATTTCACTAATCTCTTCTTAATTATCCTAAGCCTTGATTAGTGCCATTTAAGGTTTTCTTAAGTTCAAATTTGACTTTTAAGGCCTCTTTCCTCTTATTAGATAGTATAGAACCAATTAAAGCTGATTTGAATCCATTTGGGACCCTAAATCTCCTAACCTAAGTTTTGACCCTTAAGAAGGTTATTTTGGCCATTTTGGCAAAAAGTTGGTTTAAGATCCCTTAAACACTAAAAGCCTAACTAAATGCTTTAAATTAGTAAGAAAGTATCTTATGATCTTTTCAAAAGCTTTTAGACTTAATTAATGTTTCATAAGTGTTAAACCCTAAATTCCTCTTACAAAATTTACTTAAGGATCATTAAACCCTTAAGATAATCTTAGATCTTCAATATGGACTTATTAAATAAATATAAGCTTATGAAATTAGTAATAGTTAACTTAACTATCATCTAACACAATTCTGGTGCTCTTCCTAAATCTATGTTTTAAGGAGAACCTTAAGTTCAACCTTAGTTAAGATCATAAGCAATTAATTTAAACCCTTAAATCTTAAATTATAATATTTTAGATATATTGAGTGATTGAGTTATTTAACAGATAAAGTCTCCTTAGAATTTATAGCCTCCATTCCTAAAAAATTTCAAAAAAAAAAATCTAAGTATTTAACTCCTTAAATCCTTTTTCTTAGTAGTAGGTGATTTAACTTTATTGAATAGGGATGTTATTCAATAGATTAAATCAAATACTTAGATTCATAAGTTCTTACTTGATTATTTTGTCATATGATTTGAGACTTCAGCCTTTCTAAAGTAGGATATTATCATTTCTTTCAGTTAGTCCATCAGTCCTTGCAATTTTTCTATCTTAAAAGCTTTTGTGTGAAACCCTAGATCCTTAGATGTTAGCACCATGGATTTAGAGCTTAAACCTCAAATTGGAATTTAACTTTGAATCACTGAATCTTGATTTTCTTATTCAAGATTGGTTATGGGTTATTGAAAATATATTAATTAGGTTAATGATTTATCATTAAAGTTTTGTAGAAAACACTTCTAATAATGCAATAGAAATTATTAAGTTCTAATGTTTAACTTTAAGGTAGAAAATTTGGTATTATACTTGATAGTTGGATATTAGAAATCCTAAACTTGTACTATCTGATAGTAGATAGAATGAATTAAGTTAGACAACAACAGATATCAAATGTGTTTTAGTATAATTATTGCTTACTTTGATTTTGTTGCTTCGCACAGCTTGTATTTGGGCTTTATACCTTGAACATATTAGTAGATATAGGATATTTGATGAGTATCCTATGTTATTTTTAAAATGCATAACCATTATTTAACTTTAAATTAATATAGATAGTTCTTCAGAGAGTGTGCTCTAGTTAGTCTACCTCTTGAGCTCAGTTCTTTTATAATAGAATCAACTTGGATCTAACTCTATGGTTGGTTAGATGATACATCTCTGATTCTATACTCTGACTCGGATCTAGCCCTGTGGTTAGCTAGATGATACATGTTAGACTTTCTATTCAGTGGCTTCGTTTAGCCAGTTTCTATTATGGTTGTACTAACTCAGACACAACTTTAAATTTAGTTCAATTTTAGTTCAGTTTCAATAGCTTTATTTAGCTAATTTTCTGTTTTATATATATATATATATACATATATATATATATAGATATATATATATATATTTCTATTTTTTGCACACATTTACAATAAATTTTAGTTCAGTTTTACTCAGTTCCTTATATATATTAGGGTGCTAGTTATGCTTGCTTCAATCTACTTATATGCTTCATTCTAGATTATATTTTTGTAAATTAACATGTATTCATATGATTATAAGCATGTTAGGGTGAGTTTTACTTTCAATGGTTTTAATATTTGTAGTTATAAGTATGAATATTTCCTAATCTTGTTGTAGCTTCTAGTTGAGGTATGTTTTTCACAAACTTTATTTTGTTTAGTTATAACCATTTTATTTATAGCTATCATGTTCTTTGTCGCTTATTGCCCTTATTTAAATGCTCAAATGTTTACTAAATGTTATATCTTAAAACATATAGTTTTTTATTAAATCAGTTTAAAATGTACTTAGTAGACAATTATATAACACAAGTTTTTCTTTTCTTGGCTGGGGTCCTCGCATTGTGATATCGATAATGTCAGATTTAGAGTTGTTCATGGAGGTAGCATTGGATGAGAAGCTCCGCCAAAAGGAGTACCTTCATATTGTTTCCAATGCTTTGATACATTTATTTCCTGCTTGTGAGGATGACTGTGCCATTTTATTAAGTTCAATTCAGTATTGTAATAATTAATGTTCTAGATGCCTTCACTTTTATGCACTTTTATGCTAAGTCTAGCTCGTATTCTTTCTCTTCTATGCTACAAAATGGGTGTTATACTTGTTTTGCTTTCGTACATTGATCTTACTTACATAAGTTGATGAATCATTTATAGTTATAAGTGGCATTTCCTTTAACTAAGATTGGTTAGGCTGAAAACCTAACTCGAGTATAGTTGGGGATTTTTCACACGGTGATCACTCTACTATAATCACATTAATATTAGTATTAACATGACTACGATAGAAATGAGGCTCCATATACAGGGAGAGAAATAACACATAATTTACAAGGGACTTGTGGAAGGTCATCAAGAGCACACTCGTTGTTGCATGGGGCAACATAGAAAGTAAGCTTTTTCTTATCAATAAAGATTCTGATTCCATTGCAACTGCATAATAGATATGTGCAGGTCTATGGAACTAGAGGCTTGGACATATAAGCGGAAGGGGTTTGAAATCCCTACTGTTAAGGGGAAGGCTCACAAGACTAAAGTCAGTGGACATGGATTTTCGTGAAGAAGATGTGCTTGACAAATAGAAGAAAATCATATTCTCTAAAGTTGGAAGACGGCTAAAAGGCATGCAACTCGAGTTGGTACATACAGATGTATGGGGGCTAGCTCCTACTTTTTTTATAAGTGGAGCCACGTATTTTGTCACTTTTATTAATGATCATACAAGAAAGTTATGGGTTTACTTTATAAAGCACAAATCTAATGTGTTTGATGTGTTTGGGAAGTGGTTAGCTTTGGTGAAGAATGAGACATGGTTAAAGCTTAAATGCTTGAGATCTGATAATGGTGGCAAGTACTGTGATATGGATTTTAAGAAGTTCTATGCCTTTAGAGGGATTAAGAGAGAATTTATAGTTCCAGGAACAACACAACAAAATGGTGTTGCAGACCAGATGAACATAACGATCACAAAAAGAGCCAGTTGCATAAGATTGTATGCGAGTCTCCCAAAATAGTTTTGGGATAAGGTCATTAACACGATGATGTATCTGATTATTAGGGGACCTACTGTACCCTAAATGAAGGGATTTATAAGAAGGCCTGGAGCAAAAAAGAGGTGAAACTAAAGCACCTCAAGGTTATTAGTTGTTCATCCTATGTGCATATTGATGTAGAATCCAGGAGCAAGCTTGATTCAAAGGCAATTAAGTGCACATTTATTAGATACAGTGCAGACAAGTTCAGTTATAGATTCAAGTACAATTAGAACTAAAAGATTATCAGAAGTGTGATGCCACTTTCAATAAAAGTGAAATGTACAAAGATTGTATTAGAGTCAAGATAGATCCCAAGGTTGCTTTAAATGGTGAGCCCCGTGTAACAACCCAAGATTGTTACCCTGATTAATCAGGATTAAACCAAGTTTAAATCTTCGTTCAAGTAGTCTTAATAAGTTATCAGCAGCAAACCCTAAAGGTTTAGTCCAAATCAGGAGTCGATCGAACCAAATCCTAATTATGGAAAATTCAGATAATCATGAAAATGAGCTAATTAAGTTGGTTTCAAATCAAAAATCTGACTTCACCATTATGCTCATCACCCCCAAATTAGTTAGGGGTGAAGTTTTGAAAGTGTTTGAAAGTTATCGGATTTTTCTTGAATATTTTAATCTTTTTAAAATACCACAAACTATAATAATTAAATTGTCATCAAAATGAAAATCAAACTTCATCGTTGCGTTCCTCACCCTTAAACTTGCTTGGGGTGAATTATTAGGAATTTTTGGTAGTCATTTAATAATTAATTTTTAATTAAGAAAAAATTGAAATTTAATTTTTAAATAATAATAAATTATTCTATTCACATCGTTAACCTTCAAACTATTTCCCTATTTGATCAGACGACGTTGGATCTAAGTTGTTTGATCGAATCCTACCATATGAATTGGATGGCTATGGTGCATCATTGTAACAACCCAAGTTGTTACCTTAGTCAATTATAACTAATCTCAATCTTAATCTTAATCCTTAGTGTTAATCAAGTCTAAACTAGAGGTCAAACGGATCAAATCCTTATTTTAGGAATTTCAGGAATTCTGAAAATTGAACTATTTATTCTCACCTCTGATCGAAAAACGGACTTCGCCATTGCGCTCATTGCCCCCAAATTAGCTGGGGGTGATGTTTTCGTGTCAATCGGAAGTCGTCAAAATTTTAACGAATATTTTAATAATATTTAAATACCCGGAAAATGAGAAAATTAAATACTCGTCGGAATCGAAATCCGACCTCGCCATTGCGTTCCTCACCCCTCAATTAGCTAGGGGTGATTTATTGAGAATTTTTAGAATGCGTTTATTTAAGTAATTTAAATTAATAAAGTCTAATTAAATAAAATATTAATTTATGGCATTAACGGCGCCGTCAACCTAATAGTGACGCCATACACTGTGCTCGACGGCGTCACTCCTTTCCGTCTGATCAGGTGGACGGATCGGGTCCGTCCGATCGAATCGGATCGAACGGCTCCCAGGACTCCTTCGTTCCTCGTCTTCTCCGTCGTCTCCACGTAGCTCACCGCCGCTGGCTGCGCCCAACCGGCTCCTTCGTAGCCTCGAGGACTCCGTCGGGGGGGGGGGGGGGGGGGGGGGGGGGGGAAGACGAAGTGGCCGGGCCGGGTCGGGTCAAGCCGGGCCCGCTCGAGGCCCGCACGTGCGACTCTTGTGCGGTGCCGCGTTCGAGACGTGGGGCCTGCTCCTGCGCGGCTCTCGTCAGCTGACGCGCGCGCCTGTGGGGCCCACGCGCAGGCCTTCAGCCTGTAAGCGCCTGCCGCGTGGCAGGGTGGGACCCACCTGCTCTGCCGCGGCCAACCAGGACTCGCCACGTTTCCCTGTGGGTCCCGCCTTCATTAAAATCTCCGTAATTAAGTTAATAATTAATTAGTTGTTAATTGTAATTAATAGTTAGTTAATCAGTATTAATTAATGCTAATTATCTATTAATCTATATTAAACAGTACATTAATAATTAATTAATTTATATAATTAACTAATTAAGATTATAATAATAATAATTAATAGTAAACAATAACTAACTCTATTAATTAATTAATTAAAAATAACATAATTACTAATAGACAGTACTTAACAGTATTTTATAATAATAATCAGTAAATTAATATATATATATATAGTAATATTAATAATTTAATAATTATTAACCTATTAATCAATCATAACCTTAGGAATAGTAATTATAAGTAGATAATTAATTAAGACTTAAATAGTAATTAGTTTAACCTAATTAAACAGTAGTAATAATAATACTATATTCAAAATAATTAAAATAAATAGATTAATTAAAAATTAATTAATAATTAATATTAATTAATTGCAGATTAATTAAAAGATTAATAAATTCAGAAATTGTATAAATAAACTTTAGGACTGAATAATAAAAACATTTAAATTGAATAAATAAATAGTAAATTAATTCAAATTATATTTTTGAATAGTAATCTTAAAAGTTTAATAACTTTTTATAGGATGATCCAAACATAGCCAATATAGGTCTCAAAATACTCAGAAAACTGTAAGGAATCGAATGACATTATGTAAAAATTTATTTCGGGATACGTATAATGAGGTGGCATTTTAGGACCTCTTTAGGATCCCATAACTTTTTACCCTGTTATCAAAACATAGTCAATATTGGTCTTAAAATGCTCAGGAGAGCGGCCCCATCACTGTAGTAGTATTAGTTTTCCCAGTTAGACATCAGGACAAAAAGTCAACCCTAGAATTTTTAGTGAAAAATGACCAAAATGCCCCTAGACTTCAAACAGCCATAACTTAGTCAAATCAACTACAATTTGAAAAATTCAAGATGCTAACTAGCCTAGAATTTCAATGTCATCGATAAACTAAAATAATATTTAGGATCTGAAACCTAGAAATTTAGGTAAATGACCAAATTACCATTGGCCTTGTTTTGGTCACAACTTGACCGTTTCTCGTCCAATTTAAGCGTACTTACTGTATATCTTCAAGTTAGACAGTAAGAAATTAGTTGGAACTAAAAGAAATCAATTCTAACCCATAAGTCAAAAGTTGACTTTTTGACCCTTATCGTAGGGGCAAAATGGTCATTTTGCCCTAAGATTGGATCAAGTACACCTACCCTTTAAATAACATTCCAAACCACTAAAACTAATATTATAATCATCTTAGTGACATTTAAGTGAGTGAAATCAACCCTTAAGTCAGATCCCAGGATTCTTCCAAGTCTTAAACACTACACTTCAAGGATCTTACCTGAGATTAGGACTAGATCATAGGTTAGAGTTTATTCATTGGGTAAATTGGGTTATCCAATGGGTAAAACCTTAGTTTTAGAAGTTTCTAGACTTGTCTTTTATTTTACAACTTGTTCTGATTATTTTGTCTTTTAACCTTAGATTTAAGATAGGAGATTCATCCTATTAAGCTTGATTACTTAATAGGATTTGCCTTAACTAGTAGATCACTTATAGAATAAAACCTAGAACTTAGGTCTTAACCTCTTCGAATTATGTGATTAAACATAAATCTCGTAATGTTTAATCCATAATCTATAAGTTTAGAAGATCTTGATCAGATCTTAGTTAGAACATCTAAATTCACAAAATTAGGACATATGATTTATTGATTTAACTCGTAGTCGTCTATCTGATTGAACTAGATTAGAGCCTGATAAGTTCTAATCCCGTTTAACTTATAAGGACGAATTTCTAAGTTACACTCGATAGTAGGAAAATAGTGATCCTGAACTTGTGTAACTTAGAATAGTTAGAATGGTTAAGTAGAAAACAAATGATATCACCATATTTAATAGAGTCCCTTGCTTACTTTGATGATTGTCGCTTACACATTCATTGATTTTTGTGTCATACTTTCTTGAGCATGTCATATAAGATTTTTGATGCATGAATAAAATGTTAGAAAAATATGGAGACTCCTCTATTTGGTGTGTTGAGCTGCCTCTCAGTATTTCTTTTGACCATACCGATTGTTGCCCTAGCCGTATCATGCTTGGAACCGCCCTAGCCGTACTGGTGCTAGGACCCTTCAATTTTGGTTGTTGTTGCCTTAGCCGTATCGTGCTAGGAACCGCCCTAGCCGTACTAGTGCTAAGACCCTTCTGCCCCTTTTTGGTGAGCTAAAGTAGCTCTCTTATGTATGGCAGATTGTACACGTTTGTTTATATGCAGTTGATGTTTGTTTACCTTTCAGTATTCTTATTCAGTTAGCTATTTCTTTGTACTACTTTTATATATATTTAAGATGTTAGAATCTTGCTGCTACTTATATGTACCATTGCTGAGTTCTTTTCTTTAATTGGCATATTTCTTTTGATCACCAGCATGATTAGGATGTAGCATTTTTCTTATTGCACTTATTTGTTTATGTATGTGTATATGCCTTACCTTGTTTAGCTCGCATGTGAGGCATGTCTTAGCCTCTCCTTTGTTTAAGTTGTAAATGATAATTTATAGCTTTCCCTTTTCTTTTGTACTGCTTGCTGCTCCTTTATACATATTATTGCTTAGAAGTCGTAGAATGGTATATTACATAAAACATAAAAATTATCAGCTTAAAATATACTTAGACAATTATCTAACCAGATTTTTCTCTTTTTTTTTATTGGCTGGGGCCCTACATTGTGAAACCGACAATGGCAGACCCTCTTCAGTTAGATGAGCAGGAGTTAGGAGTGGAGTCATACCCATAGGAGGAGCCCGTGGAAGAAGTCACTGTTTAGCCTTTATTTCTAAGTGAGGATGAGAGTCATTTGCACTTTCTTTTATTATTTGGAACTTTAAAATGATGTAATAATACAGGTACTGGTGACTATGTATTTAGATTTTATACTTATGTTCTGAAATACTTTTCTTTATATTTATGTTGTGATGCTTGGATGATTTATATTAAAAAATCGCTTCCGCACTATGTATGTTTACTTAGATAGTGACAGCATGTTGATTTTATGCTTACTCCTTCTCTTATTAGGTGAATTGTGAATTTCATCCTAATCCGACTATAAGTGAAGGGTTAGCTAGAGTGACACGCCACCTCTTAGCTTAATTTTTGTGGATTAAGGGGTGGGGCGCCACAATCGTCCCGCTGCAATTGAATCAGCTCCCACGTGTCGCGCAGACACACGCGACGAGCTGTGTCGTGGACGCGTGTCAGCCACCACCACTTTTGAAGGCCATATCTTAATCACATCTCTTTCCTTATGTTTGAGAGTTTCTATTTGCGATCGACTTGGTGAACTGAAAACCTTGTTAGCTCCAATCACACGAACCCTAAGGTACCTCACTACCCATCTAGTCTTCTTTTAATCTTTAATTAAGTGTTTTGTTTATTCAATTATCGTTATTTTAAGACTTATTGGCTGTTGGTCGAGCTCTCATGAGCTTGATTGGGGTCATTTTTTGCTAACCCTAAGTTTTGCCACTCTGCGATATGTAGAGCAAGGCGAAGCATCCTCCGAGTCGGGTCACGTTCGACCTCGCATCTACGCATGGGCCTGCCTCGTGACAATGCTGTCGGGTAAAGTAGTGGGGCCCATCGTTGTTCGATCTCTGCAGTATTTAATTTAGAGAAAAAAAATTATATTAATTAAATAATTAGTTAGTTAGTTTAATTAATCTAATTAATTTAAATTGTTGAAACACTCATAACTTTAAATCTATAAAATCAAATATAATAAAATTATGTCATTTTTCTTAGAAAAATGTAAGGATCATAAATATAATGACATTTATAGGCCCCATTATCCCCATTTAGCCTTAGATTTTTGATTAACTCATATCTTAGCCAATTTAGCTCCAAATCATATGATCCAATATATCATTTTGATCAGGAGAATGCAAGGATCACTAATCTGTAATAAAATTAGCCCTAATTATTATAAAAATTGATTAGTGAATATTAGGTTAATTAATTATCCAAATTTTAAAATTTAAGTTTTTGATCACTCTTATATATAATAGTACACAGTGGTGAAGTTAAATATTATTTCTATAATTAATTTTACTAATCACTCACTAATCACTATATAATGTAATTAAGGACTAGATTAATTAGTTGAAGCCCAAATTGAGCAAACTCAATGTCATTGTAATCAGTTTGATATATGGAACTCATAGCTACTGACTTTACTCAATTTGGACACTAATTGGTGAAGTTGAGTTTTTTAGGCCCCACTCCTAATCTTCCTTAATTACTCTTTTAAGCTAAATCTTAATTTTCTCATATTTTGGTTAATTCATCTCAAAATTTAGTAAACTTAGTTTCTATAAAATTCTTAGACTTATGAGAACCTAAGTATAGAAAAATGTTGGATTTTCCTATGGAATTTTACTAATCAATCATTAATGAGCTTAAACCCTAAATTGAGTTCATTAGCATAATCATTGGCCAAATTGAGTGATCTTAGTGTCTATCTTCATATTAGACAGTAAGAAACTATCTGACATTAATAAAATTCAATTGGAGCCTTAAATATAGAAATCTCATTTTTGACCATTAAGAAGGGGAATTTTGGTAATTTTGTCCAAGTTTTGATTTAAACTGCCCTTAAGTCCTTGAAATATTTCATTTCCATTAAGATAGTAAAGTAAATGTTTATGAAATCCAAATTTAGATCTTATGGTGATTAATGTTATTTATTATCTTGATTCAAAATATTAGACAGCTTGATTTTCGCTTAAATAAAAGAATCAGTATGTAATGATCTTTAATAATTGAATAAGAGATATTTAATTTATCAAACAATCCAATCCTAAAATCATAATGACTTATATCATGATTTAAATTTTAACTTTTAGTGATTTAATATTAAGTAAATTGAATCCTTGATTTGAGTCTTTCAATCAATGATTAAACATGTGACCTTGCATAGAATCATACTTATCATGAATTTAGTTTAGTCAATAGAAATTATAAAATTGTAGATGGCATGATTAAGAACTTTTGATCTTTAAAAGACAAGTTAAGCGATATAATTAAGATGATTAATATAATTATGGCTTTAACTAAGATAATCTTGAGGTAGGAAATGCCTTATTGAACACACAATTAGTAGGCCCTTAGATGAACCTCATGAACTATAGATAATTGATCTTTTGCCTTTTGGTAGCAATGGCCCAATTAAACTATAGATTTAACTTATTCAATTGTGATAGTTCACCCAATTTGAATGACTTATATATCACCTCCTTGGAACCAAATTGATTAGAACCTACTACAATGGAGATTGGATTCAATAGTTTAAAATTCCTTATTAATTAAACTAGTAAGTGTAGATCTATAAGTAGGGCTCGCATTTTGACTCAGAACTTGAAATTTGAACTTGATTCGACTCGAACTTGAGACATTTGGATGCGATTCAAACTCGAATAAAAATTTTTTGAGTCGAGCTCGAGTCATACGTTTTGACTCAAACCTTATTTAAAATGAGTCGAAATGACTTGAACTCGACAAGAACTCGAATAAAGCTTAACTTGAACTCGGTTCAAACTCGAACTCAAACAAGCTCGAGTTGAGTTCGAGTATGGGCTGACTCGACTTGAACTTGACTCGAAGCCAACCCTATCTATAAGTGATGATAGCATAAATATTATCATATGGAGATTATAGTGCATATCTATAAAATTGATTTGATTCAATAAAGATAGGAATTGGTTGATTCATTAGAATTGTAGAATTCTAGTCTTGCCTTAGATGAATATACAAGTATAATTCACAATAATTTTCCTATTTCTAGCAAGTGTGTTTATAAGTAGGAGATTGAACAATTAGTTTGGGAGAATAAATAGTAAAAAGGTTTCATCTCTTTATTTTTGTATGCATTGATAAATGTAATTAAACAAACTAAGTATTTCAAATTATATTTCTTAGAACACTTTAAGTTATATTTATAAGTAGGGGACTCAACAGCTTAGTTTGAGAAAATAAATTATAAACGGGGTTTCATCTCTTAATCATCATGCGCATTGATAAGTGCAGTTAAACAAACTAAGTATTTTAAGTTATCTTTTTAGAAACATACGAATTCTGTATATGTACTCACAGCATGTGATAACTTAAAAAGTTATAAGAATACAGTTGATTTTGAACAGCAAATTTCAATTGAATAAATCTAGTTTGCAAAAACTCTTTTGATAAAGTAAACGTGTTATTAAGGTAATCAAGATTAATATTAAGATAACAAAAAGAGATGGTTTCTTTTGTTTATTTTCCTTTGTTTTTGAAATTTAAAGGAAATCATATTTTTTAAGGCATCAAACTGCACATTTATAATATTTTAGTTGCATATTTATAAGCAATTACAATGACATATATCATGGCTTTATCTCAATATTTTATTTAGTTTTTAGACCTTACAATTTGTTTATTTCAATAACGACTATCAGTTACTGCTTTACCTTACTTTTAGTAATGTACAATTTTTCAGCTTTCAGTTATTTCAGTAATTTTCTATAGTAGTCTTTTGTTTACTTAATGTTAATTTCCTAAGACTACAATAAGGCATCTGGTAGCATTTGTTGTGTTTGACTTATTATCTAACAT
Organism: Gastrodia elata; assembly: GCA_016760335.1. NCBI lineage: Eukaryota > Viridiplantae > Streptophyta > Magnoliopsida > Asparagales > Orchidaceae > Gastrodia > Gastrodia elata. The sequence continues at coordinate 13,443,633 of CM028673.1, forward strand.
CAGGTACTTTTCTTTTATTTCATCTAGAAAATCAGCATTTTTGGATCTAACAATGTGTTAGATCCTGAGCAGTTTGAAGAGCAAGCAATGGAGACTAGCCAAGAGATCCAGGAGGACCCGATGGAGCAGTAGTATACTCAACTTTTACTTACTTGTTTAGTTAACTTCTAGTAGTTAGATTGAAAAACCTTTTAATTTTTGTTATTTTTATTTAAGTATTGGTTTGTAATAATTAATATGAATGTATTTTCTTTTATTTCTTTTCTAAGATGAATGCTTTTAGTTAGTTTCTGTAATGAATGTCTGGATGAATGCTTATAGTTTCCACACTTTGATTATTTCCTCATACTAATACTTAGAATTGTGATGTTATCAACCGCAAATGTCTATCCAAAGTTTTCATATACATTGGAAATACTCTTATTTTTTATCAAGTTCAATGTGTATAAGTATGCCAGATAATACTTAAGATAAGAATACTACTTGTCTTAAAGATTAGCCTTTAGTTCTACCTTGGGTAAAATGTCAGTAGAGTATGCGAGGAGGTTTGGATGTTCTTTCCAAGTAACGCACCATTCCGCCGCCAAATGTTAAGGCATCCATTTCTTAAATATCTCTATTGCGGATGGTAATGGGATGGAGCGCTACTTCCTAGCGCATAGAGGTTGATTACAGTGTTGAGCCAGATGAATGTGTTCATAAATATACTCAAGAGGGCATTGATGTTGAATCATAGACACTCATGTTGTGGAAATTCACAAGAGTCACTAGACTACCACAAAGGTGTTCTCTTTCCTAATTTATCTATTGCTAGTGGATGGCAGTGAATTAGACTGCTTTGAAGAGGTGCTTCAGGTGAATGATTCAATCAGGTGGGAGGCTGCCATGAATGATGAAATGGCATCACTCATGTCAAATATGACATGTGAGTTGGCAGCTATACCAATTGGGAGGAAAGCTCTCTAGAATAAGTGGGCTTATCAGATGAAAGAAGAGCTACATAGGAGCAAATGATAAAAGGTGAGGCTTGTAGTAAAGGGCTTCCAGCTGCAACACAAAGTTGACTATAGTGAGATCTTCACCCTTGTTATGAATATAACAACCATTAGGGTTGTGTTGAACATCGTTGCAATTGGAGATTTACATCTAGAGCAAATGGATGTTAAGACTGTGTTTCTTCATGGAGAGCTGAAAGCGAACAACTAGTGGGATACAAGCCTTAAGAGAAAGGAAAAGATGAGCTAGTGTGCAACCTCAAAAAGAGCCTCTATGGATTAAAACAAGCAATTAGGAAATGATACAAAAGATTCGATAGGTTCATGCCAAAAATGGGGTGTAAGAGGGGCGAGGCGGATCACTATTGTTACATAAAACACTATAAGGCCCCAAATATTTTTATGTTGCTATTTGTGGATGATATATTGATAAAAAAATTATACATGGAGATAAGGATGTTGAAGGAGATGATGTCAAGAAAATTTGACATGAAAAACTTGGAGTCTTTTAAGCAGATTATTGGGATAAAAATCAATATAGTGAGAAGTGCAGGAATATTGAAGATGCCTCAGAAAGAGTATGTTGAGAAATTGCTAAGAAGATTCAACATGAGTGAGGCAAAGCCAGTGAACACTCCCCTAGCAAATAACTTTTGTTTACAAAAAGATCAGATGCTAAAGTCTGAAGATGAGAAGAAACACTTGCTGAAGGTTCCTTATGCTTTAGCGGTTAGGAGCTTAATGTACACGATAATATGCACAAGACCGAACATTGCACATGTAGTGGGAGTTGTGAGCAGATGAGAAACCCATAAAAGCACCATTGGGACTAGGTCAAGTGTATTATGAAGTATCTAAAAGGTATAGTGGGAAAAGCACTATGCTTTGGTAGATTTGACATTTCTTTACAAGACTATGTGGAATCAAATTTTGTAGAAGATGTTGATAGCTTTAGGAGCACTATTGAATAAATATTTACATTAGGAAGTGCAGCAATGAGGTGGATCTCCAAACTATAAGATATTTTTCTTCTATCTACCACGAAGGCAGAGTAAGTTTTCATTACTGAGATGAGTAAGGAGATGATTTGGCTAAAAGGTTTTATGGATGAATTAGGCAAGGAGCAGGAGGATGTTAAGTTTTATAGTGATAATATGGGCGCTATTCAGATCGCAAAGAATGAAGCATTTCATGGTAGGATGAAACACATACATCTTCGGTACCATTTCATCTGGACACTGTTTAAAGAAGGAAAGCTTGGATTGGAGAAGATTCACACTTCAAAGAATACTGCTGACATGCTTACAAAAGTAGTAACATCAGAAAAACTAAAGTTATGCACTCCTTCAGTTGGCCTCACATGTGATAAGAGAGCGGGGGTGAGCCACACAATATTATTGATAAAGATTGAAGAAGATAATGAAAGATCAAGGCAATAAGATGGATGATTCTAAAAGGTCTCCAAGTGGGAGATTTTTATGTTGTAGAGACCATTCAAATCTTCATAGATATGCTAATGGAGCTCCGATGAACTTTCAGGATGTTTTCAGGATATTTTGTAGTAATTCAAAACAAAGTTGAAAAGTTTAGCCATTGAAAACACATCACAACTCATCATTGAACGCTATAGGTGCCATACCGCTCAGCACATGATAGGAAGGCGCTGCATCACGCCTCGGAGCTAGTTTAGCCATTGTCATGGCATGTTGTAGTGTGCCATGGCACTGTAGTGTGCCCTGGCACTTAACTACCCAAGACTAGGGTGCTACGTTGCACCGTAGCACCTGTTGGAAAATGGCTTTAGTTTAGGTGTCATCCTAAGCAATTTGGGGGGTATTTTAGACCATTTATGGCCCAAATGTGAACTGGGCATTTAAGGGAACTTATTGGAGGAGTTTCAAATATTTGCAAGAGTTTGGCAAGGGCTTTGGCTGCTATTAGTGAGAACTCTCAGGGAGGTGGCTACTGCTCTCCTTCTTCTTCCTAGAGTAGGAGCTGGTGTTCTTCATTAGAGAAGAAATTGGTTGGGAGGATTTGTAAGCAATAATACAATAACCCTAATGTTGTTACCTAATAATTATTAACTTAATCAACTCCATTTATCTTCTAATACTCTTATAATAGTGTTAAGAGCCTCCACCTCAAGTTTCATGTAATTTGGAGATCATTTGAGACTTTCCAACATTTCTAGTTTTCCTGATAATTCAGAGAATGTCTATTTTATTTAGACCTCAGAATCAAAACTGGAGTCCGCCATTAGACTCATCACCCCCAAATTAGTTAGGGATGATATTTTGGGAGTGTTTGGAAGTCATCAAAATTTTCCCAAATATTTTAATGATATTTAAATACTCAAAAAATTAAGATATTAAATTGACCTACGATCAAAAATTCGATTGCATTTTTAATTCCTCACCCCTCAATTAGGAAATGGTGAATTTTTGGGATTTTTCGGAGTCCGTTTGATTATTTAAAATTGAGTAAATAAAAGTATTTAATTAATTATTTAAATAAATATTTAATATATTTATTATTATCCTATGCCTTTCAAACGGAAGAACTAGATGGCATCAGTTTGCCATTTAATCATTTAGATGGAATCACCGCGACCATATGATTAAGTGTAGACGGCTGTTAACGCTTAAGAACTGTACTACTATACATACTCACGCGCTGGCCACAGTCGCAGGGCTACAGTCGCCCCGTACTGTGACGCGGCAGGTGGGAGCCTTCAGGTCCTGAATGAGGCCTCTCGACTTCATTCTTCACTCCGTCCAGTGAAGGCTTTGAGTAGGCTCGAGAAGGTGCTGGGTTGCAGTGAGCTTGTTGATCGAATCCATCAGCTTCCTGCAAACCCTAACTTCCATGTGATCATCAAGGTATTCCATTCCTATCCTATACTCTTTGCAATTATCTCTCAATTACTGTCATTTCATCATTGCTAAAATCTTTGGATCAATTGATTGAGCTTAACGCAAAGTTTAGGATTTCAATCATCTAACATATTTTCCATCAATTAGGGTTAGCAGCATTAAGCAAATTCATAGTTTGATGATTTTTCCTTTAAGTTGACCTAGTCACCAGAATTTTTTGAACTCGTGTTAGGCGCCCTGAGATCTCCTACTCTTGCCAAATTTGTAAACCCAAAATTTCAAGGGTTTCACTTCCCGTTGTCTTCATCCTTGTGAAGCAATGAAAATATGGTAGGCAGGGCTTATAGTTGCAGCCCACGTATGGGCCCAAGTCCTTTAGAGTGCGTTCGAGAAGCGCACAAGTGGGCTAGGCTGCAGTGAGGTCGTTGGTTCGTGAATCTTACTATCGGGCTGGGTTACTGGGCCGCTTCATGGCCAGGGTCCTGGGCCAATTTTGCAGCCCGGGTTCGGGCCCGTCCCATGTCGGTAAAGGCGCTGAATTATCTTATGCAGATTGATTAAATTTAATTGAAACTTAATTTTAATTAATCTCTTTTAAATAAATTAATTATCTATAAAAATAATCATCCAATTTTAATGAAATTATATGTCATTTTGACCAGAAAAAATTGTAGAATAATAATACGACATTAGATTCCTAATTTGTTATTTAATTTCATTGATCATATTTCTCTAAGTAATGAATTAATTATGTAGTTGACCTAAATCTTGTAAGCGACATAACTTAATCAAATCTTGTCCAAATTAGAAAATTCAATAGTCCATTTTAATCATAAAAATGTGTAGGACAATAATGTAAATTCAGATTTAGAGTTCAAACCTTAATTTTCTTAATCACTTTTTAACCCTAATTAAGAGTCCTTAAAACCCTAAAAATTCAATGTTGTCCAATTTTGACCTACTTAGTGTCATTCTTCTTCTTATACTATGAGAATTGCATATTTGCTTATATTATTTCATTTGGACAACAATTGGATATTTTAGGTACTTATCTCCTTAATTAGTGTAATTTTATAATTTCCTAATTTCATATTATGCTTATTATAGGCTTTTAACCCTAGGATAGCTAATATGTCTCAATTTATTTAATCTCCATGTCTTTTTAAATGTAGTTTTCAACTTGAATTGATAGGGTTTAGGTGCTTGTTTAGCACATTTCTATATTCAAATTTTCAATACTAGTAATGATCTTTTGAATTTAGGAACCTTAGCTTATTTGATTGGCCATCATGATTTTAGCAAACATACTCCATAGATGTAGTATACTATTGGCATTCCCTTATTTCATTTTATGAACTCAATAGGACTAGTGCCCAACAATTATAATGGATTCTAGTAAATATTCCCTTAGCTTCTAGTATTTACTCTAAGTTCTCTAGGAAGTTAAAATATAGTGTTCCTTAGTTTTTCATAGTGATCTAATTATTTTTTAAGCATCATTAACCTACAACCTAGAGTAAACTAAAATTTATAACTAGTAATATTACCTCTCCTATAGACTTTGACTTCTATTAATTAATCCTAGCTAGGTTAGTGATTGATTTGGATAGAAGCCTTTCAACCGTAAGCTAGTTAGACGAAGTTAATAAGTATTATATTAACCTCCAATTCCTTTAGTTTAGTAATCCATTAATCTTTCCTTTCCCTACTAGTTCCCTAGACCTTGAATCTTCTAATCTTTATAGATTGCGTGGTTTAGGATTAGTGTAGGATAGGCATCATTTTGCATAAATATACTTATAAATTATTTTGTCATTTCATAAACTAAATTAGACTACTACTTCTTAAAACTCAATTCACCTATAACATTACTTACAATTGACTTAAAGATTGATATTTATAAGTCAATTGGGAGCTCAATTAGCTCCAATCATTAAAATTAGATAACTTTGGATATCACATAATTTACAATCACTTGAAATCCTTGAATGCTTGCTTTGCTTTGAGACTATATTTTTTAATATGCATACAATACATTATGCATAAATAAAACATTTATAAAGGATTATAGGGGTTTATTGGTGGTGGCCAAGGGCAGGCTTAGGGGGGATATAGGGAGACCTCACATACCTTAGAGGAAGAATGTAAGTGTTTATTTTCATGGGACCTCGCTTTTCTTACTAGTTAGCAGACGTGCTTAACTCCTCGCTCGCTTTGTAAATTTGCTTGCATAACAGAAAGTTATAAAATATATTCAACTATTAAATTATGAGACATTATAATCTTATTGATTGTGAGAAGTTATCATGGCTTTCAAGCTACATTTACTTTAAATAGTCTTAGACTATGTCTTCTTTGCCCAAGAGGCTAAGGTTCTTCTTACATACTTTGCACTTTTATTTAATGTACTGTGCTTTACTTACTTATAATTTCTTATTTATGCATTGTATATTACTTTAATTTCATTTTATGCTTCACTATTTCTATTTTATATTTTCATATGCACATTAGTAGTTTCTAGCTTTATTAGGATGCTTTTTCCCTTATTGTTGCAGGCTCGAGCAAACATACTTGTGAGTTCTTACTCTTTTGCTTTTTACAGTTCATCTTTACAGTTATACCTTTCTTCCTTTACTTTGATGCTTTATATGCTACACTATAGATTTTATTTGTAAATTAGAATGTGTGAGATCCAAATAAACTTTAATTAAAATTTAGCCAATCTTAAAATGTGTTTATACTTTTTAGTCGAACCACTTGCTATCTTTTTCTTAGTTATGCCCTACTGTATTTTAAATATCAAAAATATGGTAGATTAGGAGTATTTTCAGTAGTGGAGTGGACTTGAATATTATTCTGCTTCCATTTTTTTTCATTCTATGTTTTATGGAGCAAGTGAATTTACTTTAACTGCTCTATCTAATTTTGAAATTTGTAATAATTTAATTTTTATAATATTCTTACTTCTTTCTATAATGAATTTACTTTCATATAAAACTACTTTGTTTGGATAGTAAATAGTATTCAGTTCTGCTTGCACATTTCATGTTCTTACTTCCACTACTTTGCATTTTTCTTAACTTAACATTCTCACAAAGATACATGGCCACACAGCACTTAATAGTTGGGTTGATTTCCTTCTAATCTGATGTTAAGTGCTGTGGTAACACTCTAGCATTGGATTGCATTTTTTTGATCTAATATTAGGGTCATTACTAGTATATCTTTCTTTCTCTTGTGAAGGTAAGGCTATTTGTAATTTAGTAGTCCATGTTCATACATAGTGGAATTTTTGAGTGGTGTGGCTCTGAGGATTTTCCCATTGACAGACCTAAATTTTGTGTCTGCGCTTGCACGCAAGTGTACGTGGTCCGTAGTAATAATTTGGAATAGTAAGTTCCATATTTTTATTGTCCACAGGGAACGGTGGTTTTGTTATTAAGTTTTATCTACATTCAATAATATTTAGACAATTCATATTTTGGTTTTGGTGTGGTTCCTAATTTAACAAAGCAAAGATTAAATTGAAGATACTATTTGATTTAAGAGGAAAGAGTTGGGGATTCATTATGTGACTTGTAAGGAGTCGGTGTTATAATCTTGTCATTGCAATTCTTAAAGTAATTTTATTCTGCCTAATCAATCAAGTGAACATTGCCTTCCTTAGATTAGTCTTCTAATTCTAACAAGTTCAAATCTAGCGCACAAGGAGAGCACCCTAGGAGTTCTACTTTGGGACATAGATTCTTGTGAGATCAGAATTAAATTAATTTCAGTTTCCTATGTCTAGGTTACTAAAACATTCTTTTAGTCAATAGATCTCACAAGCTTTGAATTCTGCTAATCAACATCATGCGCTACACACGCGGTTTAGCTAAGGGAGAGGATTCATCTGTGAAGCCCTAGCCCTTAATTCACAAAATTAGACCCAAAGGGTGGTGTGCCACTCTGACAAATCCCCCACTTATCATTGGATTAGGTAAGATCCACAATCCACTAATAAGGGAAGGACGTGCACAGAATGAATATAAGAATCAGTCACTAAATCTAATATACATACAGAGTGCGAAAGGAAGATGAAGTAAACATTACATCCATTCATCATAAATTAAGTAAGAAATAATAATATAGCTCAGTAAATAATAATGTGTAGAAAGTAAACATAGTCACGAGTACCTGCATTATTACATCATTTAATTAAAGTTTAAGAGTAAAATAAAGCATCACTCATCCTCACAATGAAATAAAAGACAACTAAAGGTCTTCTGCTCCAAGCTCCTGCGCCTCCTCTACTATATTAGGCTCCCCCTTAGGCGCTGGATCCTCAAACTTCTCAAGGTCTAACATTGTCGATTTCCCAATGCCAGGGCCCCAGCTAATAAAAAGAAAATCTTATTAGACAAATTGCCTAAGTACATTTTAGGCTAAAAATTTGTTAAGAATTTATTGATATCACCATTTATACTTAAAGCACAATAAAATGAACTGACTAGCATGGGAGCAGAAAGCATACCAGGAAATAAGATTAGTTATAAATGTAATATTTATAACTAAGAATAAATTGACGTAAAAGCAAACTCTAAGCAAACTAAATAAGGAATATGTATATAGATATAGTAAGTAAAAGTACTTAAAGTAAAGTCTAATCCTAAACATGCTGATGATAATATAACGTATGCTAATTAAGAATAGTAAGTCTGAACATGGTACATATAGTAAGAAGTAAAGTCTAGCATCCTATCTATATATATATATATATATATATATATATATATATATATACAAGAAAGCAGGTAAAACATGGAAGTACAGCTGATTAAAATAACATGCATCAACAACATAGTAAACAGTAAGCTGAAACTACAAAAAAATGTATAATTGCCATATCATAAAGAATTGGCCAATCCAACTTAGTAATAATCCTATAGTCTTTCTGGGCTAGGGCAGACAAATCAGAATATTAAAGCTGAAGAGGCAGAACAAACAATATAAATATCTTTTAATTATTCTACTTTGGTTTTTGTGGACACATCTAGAAATAGTTGAGGAGTCAAGCATGTCTGCAAGACTAAACAAGTTCCAAGCTTAACACACACTCCTTAATGAGTAATGTTAAGGATCCTTTTTTCTCCTTACCCCTATCCATTGGGGTAAATGTGCACCATAATCGACCATAGACTCAACCCAAATGCAAATGTTTTTCTAGTATTCTAAGTTTTCTTTTTCATGCAACAATATTTTCTTATTTGACATATTCAAGAAAAGTAAGCACAAAGTTAAGGAATGCGTAGCATAAAATTAAGTAGTAAGAAAGGGACTCTACTAAATATGGTGATATCATTTGTTGTCTAATTAAACCATTTTAAATATTCTAAGTTACACAAGTTCTGGATCTCTAATTCTTACTATCTAATGTAACTTAGAAGCATAGCTTTATAAGTTAAAAAGGATTAGAACTGATCAGGTTCTAATCTAATTCAATCAAGTATGACTACAGGTTTAAAAAATAAATCACCACGTCCTAATTTGTTGAATTTGGACGTTCTAACTAAGATCTGATCAAAATTTACTAAACTCAGGATTATAATTTCAACATCATGAGATTGGAGTTAAGCACATAATCCATAGGTACAATCCAAGGAATCTAGGGTTTTAATCTAAAGGTGATCTATTGATTAAGGCAAATCCTATTAAGCAAAAATAAAACTTAATAAGATGATTCTCCTATCTTGAATCTAAAGTTGAAAGACAAAATAATCAAAATAAATTGTAAGATCTATAAACTAATAAAACTAAGGTTTCATCAATTAAGTAACCCTTTTTGCCCAATGAATGAAATCTAATCTGTGATCTAGTTATAATCTAAGGAATAGCCCTAATGTGAAGTGTTGAATTCCTAAATGAAAGACTAAAAGAAATTTATGAATTTTACAATTTTGACTTAATAGCTGATTTTAATACTTATAATGTTTCTAATACTAGTTTTAGTGATTTAGACGATAATCTAGGGGTTAAGAATGCTTAACTTAAATTTTGGGCAAAATGACTATTTTGCCCCTACTCAAGGGTCCAAAAAGCTACTTTTTGAATTAGAGATCCAAATTAGAATTTCTTACTACCAAATGATTCCCTACTGTCTAACATGAAGATAGATAGTAAGTACACTTAATTTGAATAAGAAACGGGTCCTATAAGTCCAAAATAAGGTTTTTGATCTAAGGGGCATTTTAGTAAGTTGCACCTAATGAAATCTAACTTTTTATGCAGTTTATTGTTGGTTGCTATTCAAGGATTTCATAGAGTTCAAGAACACTAAATTTCGAGGTCTAATAAGTTAGTTATGGTTATTTCAATCTCAAGGGCAATTATGGAATTTCCTAAGGCTAAGGGGTCAAAAAGCTAACTTTTCCATTTGGTATCCAAAATTCAGCAAACTCAATAGCTACAGCTTCCCTATATCACACTGAGTACTTCAACTGGGAGTCGACCCAAATTGGACTTCAATTGGTCAAGTTATGACCTAATTAATATTAGGGGTATTTTGGTCATTTCTGATTTATCTAGGGTTTAGAATTTAAATCTTATTTCAAATTATTGTTGGCACTGGAATTTTAAACTATCTAGCATTTTGAATTTTTTTATTTGGAGTCTAATTGACTAAGAAATAGTCATATAAATATTTAAGGTTTTAGGGGCAATTAGGGATTGAATTATCATCTAATGCAAAATTAGAAATTCACCTACATATTTATACAGTGCTCAATTTTACTTAAACTCGGTTCAAATTAAATATAATTTGACCCACTAGAGTCCTAGGGTTCTTAAAAATCAAAAAAACGATGAAGTTTTGGCTATTTTAGCGAGTTCTAGACGCTACGGCACGCTGTGGCCGCCTTCTAGCCGAAAGCCAGGCGCTACGACGCGCTACGGCGTGCCATAGTGCTTTTAATGCTACGGTGCGCTGTAGCGATATCAGACGCAGCTGTGCGCTGTGGTGGAAATAAGCGCTGTGGAGCTTTTGATGCTACGGCGCGTACGGCATATAAACTTTTAAATTACTGTTCAATTACTTTACCTATTGATTTCATATGGTTTTTCCAAAATGAGGCTACAGCCCGCTATGACACACTATAGAGGTTTAACTTTCGGGTTACTATTCACTTAATTTTTCTCTTGATTTCCTATAGTTTTTCCCGAAATGACGCTGCAGCCTGCTGTGGCGCACTACAACGGATTGCTTTGAGACCCTTATTTTAGCTCTAGAAGCGTTGTGGCATGCTATAGCGCGCTATGGCACACTACAGTGGATTCAGTTCGAAACTCGGCTACAGTGCATTGTAGCGCCCGACGGTGATATTGCCTGAGCGAAAATCATGAAGGGTCAACTTTCAGGCCCAAATACTCTCAACTGAGAGCACTTCACGAGCGGTGCCATATACCGATGGAAAGGTATTTTTGAGACCTTTCTAATGATATCCAAATTGACACCAAACAATAAAGTTATCATTAAAAACAGTGGGGTTAGAGGACTAGGTGTGCAGAAATTTGTATTAGTAGATTTACATTTCATTCCCTATTGTTTATAGATTTTTATGAGTTCCTACATCTTAAACATAACTTCATAGATGTACAACTAAGATAATACAAAATCTTAAACATACCAATAAGCATAGATATAAAATGGAATAGCCATTGGATTAACTAATTGATGGAAAGGGACTATCTTAGCTTTGACAATGGTAGAATTTCTAAAGGGGACCTTGAGAGCTTGAGAGATCATTTCTCCTTCTTTTCCAACTGCTAGCAAGAAGAAGAAGGGGCTGAGGTCTTCCAGTAGCAAGAACAGTAATGCAGAGAAGAGAGTAATGAACTTCAGTTAGGCAAATGATGGGGGGTGGTGCGCTGAGAGCGAAAGCCTCTCTTAATGGGGAGAGGCCTGCCATGAGATGGGATGGCCTGAGTTGACCCATCCCACTTGGTGAGGCTTGTAGGAGATAGGGAAGTTGCAGGAGGTTGAGAGAGAGAGGAGGGGGACAAGGGTGGCAGGAGCAGCATAACTAAAAGGCATGACAAAAATCACTTGAGTGTAGGGGAAGGAAGGTGCTGGGAAGGAGGGAAGGGGCAGCATGGGGTTCAATTTTGAAGAAAAGAGGAGGGAAACAAAAATGGATTTATTTAATTATTTTGATTTTTAAGTAATTAATTATAAATTACCAGAAATTCTTTTCAAATTTGTTTATTAATATTCAAATAATTTTGACCTCAAATTAAAAATCTGACTTCGCCATTGCATTCACTACCCCCAAATTAGTTAGGGGTGAAGTTTTTAAGGCATTTGGAAGTCGTTGAATTTTTGGTAAATATTTTAATAATATTCAAATACCTGAAAAAAATCGAATAATTAAATGCTCGTCGGATCAAAAATCCCTTTGCACCGTTGTGTTCAGAACCCCTCAATTAGTTAGGGGTGATTTATTGAAAATATTAGGAATACGTTTAATAAGTTGAATTTAATTAATAAAATATATATATAATGATTTAAATAATATTATATCATTTAAGTATTTAACGGTCCCCGTTAAATCCTTAATCACGCCGTCTCTTAAACCCTCCTAGCGTCAACTGCGCATTCAAATCCTAACGACAATTGGGAGCCCTTCGATCGTAGATCGAACGGCTTTCGCTCATCTTCCCTCATCGCTCAGTCGAACGCCTGGCGCGTGTCGCAGTGAGGACATGCAGCGCTCGCAACTTCTGCCAAATGGCTTCCACCATTGTAGGAACCAGTTAAAGCAACCATGTCGACACCCCTAATCTAGAACTTTCGAAAGAACTATCTGCATTGAAGTCAATAAAGTGTCGTGATCTTCATCTATAGCCGCTCAAATTTGTAGTCGTCCAATTCAAGGTAGAACCTACTGATTCAATTAATCAATTTTAGAGCTATATTCCAATTGTTAAACTAAGATTATAACTCAGTGATTGACGATTTAATTCTGTGCGAATGTAAATGAATTAAATCGATAGAGCGTATTAGGTATAAGCAAAAGTCATAATGTTTTCATCAACCAGGTTACGAATAGGGTTAGGATTTTCTCACGAATCTGGACCTATCGTGGGGAGATATCCCCGTCCTTCGATCGATCTCATCCAGATCATCCTGACGGTATGCGGTTGCTGCCTAGCAACGCCGTTTTCGCCGCCATCGTTCTTGCCCTAGTCGGCCTTCGGGATGAGGAGGAAGATGGTAGGTCAGGGCTGGGTCAACCCGGGCCCAACCCGTGGCCCAGCGATCAAAGGAGTCGGCAACAGGGGGCCCACCAAAAGCAGGTCGCGTGCCCAGGACGCGCCGAGTGTCCTGCCTGGACGCGTGTCAGCGTCCCGTCCCTCTGAGGTGTCGGTGGGGCCCGCAGTCGAACAGCAAAATGACTATCCTGTCTGAGACAGCAATCGGGGCCAGCTGTCACCCTCTCCTCCAATACCTGCTTGACACGTGTTAAGTCGGGTCCCACCTGCAGAAAAGAAATAAATATAATAAAACATATATATAAACTTATATAATACTTAACTTATATGTGCCTGTAATTATACATATATGTATACAAATATATAAATTTATATACAAAAAATACATAAAATCAATTAATAACAGAATCAATGATAATGATAGAATTAATATATATTAACTATGATTAGAGATATTAATATTAATATAATTATCTAATTAGATCAAATATATGTCAAAACTTTAAACTTTCATAAGTCCTAATTTACACATCCAAATCATACAATCAAATATGCTAAATTAATGAGCAAAAATCAAGAAATAATCTCAGACTATTAAATTTAAATTTGGATAAATAATTAACATAGTGACAATAAGGAGTATTTAATAATTCAAATTATGTAACAAATATTCAAACATTTATAACTTTGCACACACTCATCCAAACATACCTAATATGGGTCTCAAAATACTTAAAAAACTCTAAGTAATATTTTAGAAGTATTAATTTTGCTGTTTGGATTAAATTTAGACTAATCACAATTAAGACCTAACCCTAATTAAGCCTTTAACCTTAAAAACTTCAAATAGCCATAAGTAAATCAATTTAGCTTTAAATTAAGTGATCCGAATATCAATTTAGATCAGAAAATCTTAATTTACAGTAAACTGCAAAAATATTCAGGTTCCAACAGTTAGATCTCCTAATCAACCCTAATTACTTTAAAACTTGATTAGTGAATATTAGCAAAACTAATGATCCAAAATATAATAATTTCAGTTTCAAAAGACTCATAAAGTAAATTAGAACCTAGCTGTATAATTAGTTTAATAATTTTGTGACTAAATTCACTAATGACTCACTAATTACATTAAACCCTAATTATTAACTTTAGAAATTTTATTGGCTATAACTTAGCCAATACATATCAGAATTTGATAATTTTAGGTTTTATGGAAATCTTAGGACATAATCTATAATAAACTAACAGAAATTTTTGATTTTATTAAGGGTAAAATTACTAATATTCCCTTATAAGGTCAAATTCCTAATTTGACCTTATAAGGCATAATAAATTACTCAAAAAAAATTAAATAACTTAATAAACTTAATTAAAATGTTCATTTTATTATCATTTTAGAAAACCTAATATTACAAATTATATTAAAAACATAAAATATTAAATTAATGAATTAAATTATTTTTGGCAGATCAAAGGAATTAAATTGGTTGATTTTGGATCAAAACAGTAAGGTACGTAAATCTACTTGTAAGTTTTATTTCAGTATTCTTATTTGAGCCATTTTCATTTGAGCATAATTTAAACTACTTACAGCTATTAAATCTACAAAAAGAATGTTATCAAATAGCATGTAATAAAAAGGTGAAAAAATGGTATATATTTTTGTGGTGTTTGTCTTTGGAGGATGGAAAGCAATACTGAGAATCTGTACAGATTGGGCCTGCTGGCAGCCCCTAGGAGCTATTTAGAGGGATTTAGCCCTTTTAGGAAGTGGGAAAATCTAGATGAAAGACACACCATGAGTTCCTATTTTGAGTAAGCTACCGACGGGTAGTGAGATAAGCTTCTTATAGGTTATGCCTATGGGTTTACCCATTTGGGCTCAAGAGTCTACGGACTCGACTTATTGTTACAAATGCTTTTTGATAAAATTTATTTATTTCATGCTTTCATATTTATGGAATTTCACAGCTAACTTGCATGGCAATACTTAAATTAAAAATTTGCTTTTCTTTCATATGCAGATAGTCAATCATTTCCATATTTGATTTATGCCTATTATAGAATACTAGAATACTCTTATAAGAACGATTTGCATACTCCTACCTGACTGGTAACTGTGTTTTTTCAGGTTTTGATAATTAAAGTTTAGAAGATCTGCCAAACAAAAAGAGAAGAAATAAAGAAGCGAGAGAAAATGTGAATATTTAATATTTATTGTAAATATTAAACTGTTATAATTTCATATGTGTTTGGCTCTATCTTTAAAATGTATAATTGAATCGTGAACATTAATTATATTATTTTCTTTTTGTATATAGAAAATGTATGTTTCTCATTGTATGAATCATTCTTTTGAGACTCTCGAACTTCGGTCCCCGGTCGCCACATTAATGCTTTAAAATAGGAAAAATCAGTTTTTTCAAATGTGCTCCAAAAAATCCAAAAATTTCACCATTAACTAATTTGAAGGTGAGGATCGCAACGGCGAAGTCGGATTTTAATTCCGACGAGTATTTTATTTTCCTATTTTTCGGGGTATTTAAATATTTATCGAAATTTCGACTACTTCCGATTGCCACCAAAACATCTCCCCTAGCTAATTTGGGGGTAATGAGCGCAATGGCGAAGTCCAATTTTTAATCTAAGGTCAATTTAAATAGGTCAATTTCTAGGATTTCTAGATTTCCTAAATATCATGACTTGATCTATTTGACTTCTAATTTAGACTAAGTCTCAGTGGATGATTCCTAACTACTTGATTAACACTTATGATCAAGATTAGGATGGGGATTAGTTTTAATTGCTAAGGGTAATAACTTGGGTTGTTACATTACTGGACCAAATGGACTGCGTTACATCATCCTGGGTGTTCGATGATCTCTCCCTCCTTCTACTTTGCTAAGCCACAGAACATGATTGGAGGGGGCTTGGCTCACAAGTTTCAACTTCTCGGATGAGATAAAAGAGTGGTTCTAATGGGCTTGAGAACTTTTCACGTAGCTCTCAGCTCTATTGCACTCCCTCCTTGCTCTTATCCAATCAGTGAGCATTAGAGCACAAGTCTTTTAATGTCTTATACAAAAAATTTCATTCCAAATTTAGTTTATTAAATATTCACATTTGATAATCATTCTAGGCATTTAATAAAGATTAAATAAAAATTTAGCTCAAATTTTATTCATTGCAATTTCAACATACAACATCATACCTTACTCAGCACATAATCACAGCCCAACCCTCTCCAAGGAGAGTTTTAGTCTTCTATTACAATTTCAAGACAGCAAGAAATATAAAATAACATGAACCTTGATATCAGTTTACAAATAAAGAAAACAAGATAGGGATGAGAAATGATACTAGAAACTTCCCTGAATTTCTAGGGTTCTCTTAGTTCTTTCTACTTCCTTCTCTTTCTTTCTCCAAGTTTCTCTGCTTCTCCTCCCTCTTGAACTTGCAAAGTTATTCTGAAATTTTTTCCCTGGAGAGTTCTCCTTCTCTTTCCCACAGTAGCTTATAATTTGGATCAATGAATGTCAAAATTAGGAACCCTTCTTTAATTTTAGAATGCTATTTATATAGAGATCCCCTTCATTTTGTGCATAAAGTCTGTTTAACCTTTCCTCTTCCTTGACGTCATGGCAGCCATTTAATAGTATTCCTTTATTCTTCTTGGATACAGCAGGTTTTATTGCTTTTATAGTTTCCATACAGCTAAGGAAGGCCAAAGGTTGGAATTTGCAGCCTTCCCTATACTGTCATTAATGTGAATTGTGGGCATTTCTAAATTGGCAATTGCGGGGCGCTGCAGCGCTCTATAGCCCTCAACATGAAGTGGCGTGCTCCATGGGTTGCATTTCATTCCTACTATGCATGGCTCCAGACATACTGCTTTACTGTGGATTCACCGTAGCACGCTGCAGCAGCTTAGTTTGAAACACTATTCCACTGCAGCGCACTGTGACGAGTCGAGTTAACTCGGTTTCTCTTTACGGTGCACTATGCGGTTTAAGTTTCAAATTCACTTTTCAATTAATTTTTCCTTTGATTTCATATAGTTCACCATAAATGACGATGCATCCCGCTGTGGCGCGCGGAGGCGGGCTATAGCGAATTAGCTTCCAGGTGAGCTTCATTCTTTATGGAGGCTGGCGCGCTGTGAGCGCACTATAGCGGTGAAAAGTTCAAAATTGCAGATTTTTACTATTCAATTAGTTCTCATATTGTTTCAATTAATATTTTTGAAATGACGTCGTGGCCCGCTGTGGCGCACTGTAGCGTGCAACAACAATTTTCTTCCAGGTTGTGAGGTCTTCCTTTATACTGATCAATCATGGTCTGCTGTGGCGTGCTGTAGTGATTTTATTTAGAATTTCATTTTTCTGCTCCAGCTTGCCTTCTCTCCAATTTTCTTGAAAATGTTAGAATTCTCATCAAAGTATGCCTATTCATATGGTGTTTTATATGTTTTTACTTCTATATTTTACAATAAATTTTGGTTTTATCACCCATCCTTGGGTTTTCTATATAAAATTTTTGATTGTTTGGATGATTGTGTAGAGATGCAGGCATATGTGCTATGATCTATTTTTTCTGTGCTTGTGATTTTGTCGATTGATTGATAACTATCAATGCAAACCCATTCCTCGAGTGCAAATCATTTCCACTACGGTACTCTTAATGTGATGTCATTATCTCACGATATGTCCCTCTTCCAAACCTCAAAGATTATGAAGCTATCTAGAATTACATCTCCAAAATGTTTGTAAGTTTATCTTTAAATTTTTGTACTTTGCTTTTCTTTTTTATTGAACTCTAGCAGGATTTTGTTAGAGAAAGGTTCCTAAGGATCTTAGCTAGGCAAAAATACTTGGGAATTAGGGTTTGTTCGCTGCTACACAACCACATTTTTTTAAAGGGGAGAAGGCTTCTTTGCCTATAAAGAAGTGCTCTTAGATGGGATTTTAAGAAGAGAACATTTAAATAGAAAATGTAGGGAAAGGAGAATCGAACCACTATAATTTATGTGTTCATTTGTTCTCTATTTTCTTAAGTATTTTATTATATGTGTTGTATGTTTTCCCTATTAGTTGAATATTTTATATTCCTTTAATATTTCATTATAATAGTAAAGCGTAAAGCATAAACAAAAGCAGGTATGTACAAATTACCATATCAGAAATTAGCCAATTGGGCCACAGTAATATTCCCAAAACTTTTTTGGGCTAGGGCAAAATAGAATTCCTAATACCTTTATGGGCTAGGGCAGAATAGAACAGTACAGTAGGACTGAAGAGGCAGTAGATACAAATGCATTTAATTTTAGTTATTTTACTCTTGCTTTTGTGGACACGTCCAGAAGTAGCTGATGAGTCAAGCACATTTGCAAGAATATACAGATTCCAAACTTAACACACACTCCTCACTGAGTAATGTTAAGTATCCTTATTATTCCTTACCCCTGTCCATTGGAGTAATGTGCACCAGAACCTACTAGAATATAACTGAACCAAATACAAATATTATCTTAATTATTCTAAGTTTTCATTTCATGCAATAATGTTATCTTGAATGACATGTCTAAGGAAATGACACAAATTACAAGGAATACAAAAGCACAAAATAAATCAATAGTGAGCAAGGGACTCTACTACACATGGTGACATTAGTTGTTATCTATTAAACCATTCTAACTATTCTAAGTTACACAAGTTCAGGATCTCCAATTCTCACTATCAAGTGTAACTTAGAAGCACAGTCTTATGAGTTAAAAATAATTAGAATTGATTAGGTTCTAATTTAGTTCAATTAGAATCGACTACAAGTTAAATAATCAATCATCATGTCCTAATTGATGAATTTAGATATTCTAGACTAATATCTGATCAAGATCTGCTAAACTAGAGATTATAATTTTAACACCATGAGTTGGAGTTAAGCACATAATCCAAAGGTCAAATATAAGATTTAAGGTTTAAATCTAAATGTGAATTAAGGATTATGGCAAATCCTATTAGGCAAAATTAAGATAAAAAGGATTGATTCTATTACTCTTAATCTAAGACTAGAAGATAAAATAATCAGAATTAAAGTTATAAAATCTAGAAAGCTATAAAACTAAGGTTTCACGTTTTGGATAACCCACTTTACCAAGTAAATAAAATCTAACCTAGGATCTATTACTAAACATAGGGATAGGTCATAATGTGAGGTGAAGAGTCCTAAAGAAATGAATTAGGGAAAATTTTAAGAAAATATGGAATTCAATTTTATTCGCTATTTTACTTATTTAGGGAAGGTTAAGGTGAAATTTTCCTAAGTAAGGTGTTTTAACCTTACTTGGGGGAGTTTAGCCATTTTGCTTAAATTGAGAATTTTAAGACCTAACTTGATTCTAAATGAGTTTAATTATTGATTTTAATGATCTAGAAGGTATTATAAGAATTAGGAATACTTAACCTAAATTTTTTTGAGCAAAATGACTATTTGATCCTACTGAAGGGTTCAAAAAACTATTTTTTGATTTAGAGCTCTAAATTAAATTTTTTTACTATCAAATGATATCTTATTGTCTAACATAAAGATAGATAGTAACTACACTCAATTTAAACAAGAAATGGGTCATATAGGTCCAAACTAAGGTTTACGTCATAAGGTGACAATTTAGTAATTTTCTCCTAATAAAATCTAAATATTTGTGCAGTTTATTATTGTTTGTTGTTTAAGGATTACATAGAGTTCAAGAACACTAAATTTGAAGTCTATTGGATTAGTTATAAGTGTTCCAATTTCTTGGGGTAAATATGAAATTTTTAAGGCTAATAGGGGTCAAAAACCTTACTTTTTCATTTATGATTAAAATACAGCAAACCCAGTGGCTATAACTTCCCTATATCACACTGAGTAATTTAATTGAGAGTTAACCCAAATTGGAGCTCAATTGGTCAAGCTATGACCCAATTAGGGTTAGGGGTAGTTTGGTCAACTTAGGGTTTCTAGGGTTTAAAACCTAAGTTTTAGTTCACTTACTATTGGTACTAAAATTTTAAGCTAGATAGCACTTTAAATTTCTTGATTTGGAGTCCAAATGATTAAGATATGACAAAATCAATTTCTAAGTCATTAAGGGGTAATTAGGGAAGATCCTAAAAGTGATTAGTCAAACTACTGATCCAACAACAAAACTAATTCCCTTAGATTAAACAAGACACTCTCCCGATTAAAATGAGACACTTATTGGCTAGGTTTGAGTCACCTGGTACAAAGTTATGGATGTTTGAAGTTTCCTAGGGTTTTGATTCAAGTGTGGAGGCCCTAAAATGTTGCTATGTTAAATACTCACCTTACAGGAAATTTGATACTGCCATTAAATTCCTTTCATTTTCATGAGCCAAATAAGATATATATTTAATATATTTGGACTTATAGTTAATTAGTTATTAATGATTACAGTTTGTATATTTAATAATTAAATTAACCTAATTTAACTATTAATACTAACTAATTATAATAACTAAGATAGCAAATTTCATAATTTAATTTAATTTTTCTGTAGGTGGGACCAACGGCTACAGAAGAAGAGACGGCGGGCCCCACTTCTTGACAGGTGGCGGTACCACAGAAGGTGCGGGACGCCAACGGGCGCCACACAGGACGCGTGGCACACAACCAGCCAACACAACGTGTGTGTGTGTGTGGGACCCTTGCATCCGACCGATCTGACGGCTGCATGTGCATACCCCGCGGTGTGACCCACAGAGAACCCACGCGCGCCAGCTCGCTCCGCACGGGTCGACCCAGCCTGACCCCGAGGGTTTCCCCGCTCTACCCTAAACCGCAAGCTATGGCATGGCCAGCCCAGCGGAGGATGGACCAGACTCGTGCTACCGATGGTAGGTCTCAACGAGACTTACCCAGCGATGGTTGACCGACGACAATGGAGGTTGGTGGAGCGGGGAAAGCCTAACCCTAGCTACCATGGGCTCGGGTGCTGGGATGCTAATGGCTTCCACTGTGGATAGCCGCCCGAATTTACCCAATTGAACGCAATCGGGTCCGTTTGATTACTCATCCATACTGTGAAATAGGGTTTTAAAATATTGTGATGAGGAATGCGCAATGGAGAGGGAGGGTAGAGGAGTAGCTCAATGTACCGCTTGCAGCTTAGGGTACGATCAAAAGTCGGTTCGAGCTCCAACTGCATAAATCTTGATCTACAACCTCGAGTTCAGGTCTTAGTGACTGCTAGGCAAAGATGGCGAGGAAGGGGAGGCGCTGGTTGGAAGAGGCTTGCAGCGGGACGCCGTGTGTCTCGGGCGACGACCGCGAGGAAGGAGATACGCCGGGACCGTCTGATCGAAGATCAGACGGTTCAGATTGACCGTCAGTTCTGACGGCCAGCCTAACAGTGCGGGAAAAAAGCTGTGGATGGCGTAAAGGAATTGACGGCGCGCCGCTTTTATAAATTAAATAATGATATTATTTAATTAAATTTAATTGATTTCTTAACTAAAATTAAATGATTAATTGTAATTATAAAAATTCCAAATATACACCCATAGTTAATTGAGGGGTTTGGAACTCAAAGAGATTGGATTTTTGATTCGACGAGTATTTTATTTTCCTAATTTTGCGGGGTATTTAAATATTATTAAAATATTCGACGAAATTTCGATGACTTCTGATTGCTACCAAAACATCGCCCTTAGCTAATTTGGGGGCACTGAGCGCAATGATAAAGTCTAATTTTTGATATGAGGTCAATTTAAATAGGTTAAATTTTAGGGTTCTTAGAATTTCCAAAAATTAATATTTTGATCATTTTGACTTCTGACTTGGACTAGGTCTTTGCGGTGAGCTCCTAAGGACTTAAATAGCACTAAGATCAAGACTAGGACCTAGGTTAGTCCTATTTGACTTGAGTAATAACTTGGGCTGTTATAAACACTATTAGAGGTACATTTCTGTTACATTATTTATTAGTTATCCATGAGTTCAATAAGACTTGATTAGCTATTTTTTTTTTGAAAGATTTAATCAGATGAGCATTTGTGACAAGTTAAACACATCTATTAAGCCTTTTTTACAAATTGAACTCCATGATAACTTTATGACTATAATGTAATAATCCAAGATTGTTACCCAAATTAACTAGCCTAATTAGCCTAGAAATATCACCATTATGATCTAATTAACACTAGAACCAAATCTTGAAATTTTGAGCTAATTTGGAAGTCATTTGAATTAATCAAGTATTTTAATCAATTTAAATAATTAGAAAAAGAAAGAAAGTTATTTTGACCTCCAATAAAAACTCTAATTATTCTCTTGAGTTTCTCACCCCTAAATTAACTTAAAGTGAATTTTTGAAAATTTTTGGAGCTCATTTGGTTAATATAATTTAATAAATATAATTCACATTAATTATTGGTAACTATAATTATTAAATTTAAGTTTTATTACTTTTAAAATAGTTAATCGATAGACTATTTTTGTACATCTGTGCTTATACACAAGTGCATGTGGTCTAAAGTAATATTTGAGATGGTGAGATCTCAAGATTTATCGTCCTTTGGGAATGATATTAGTTTTGTTATTAAGGTATACTGGAGCTCACTAATGTTTAATTGATGGATTTAGTTTTGTTGATAATTGGTTCAAATCTTAACAAACAAAGTTTATTTTATCAGAAACAAATGTTAGAGAAATAAAGGTGAGTTAGGTTTCAGCATACAACTTATCAAGAATTCATGTAAGTACTCTTTGATATCAATTTAGTGTATATGAAATGAATGATCTATTATAACCGAGAGATATATTCTTCTCTAAAGTGTCCCCCAAATTGACTAAATCTAGCCTAATGCGCAAGATGAGCATGTGAATGCTCAATCATGGCACTTAGGTTTTCGTGTGAACTTTTGGTGATTGAATTAGCGCTTACGTCTAAGTCATGAAATTCACAAGTTGAGCTTTTCAATCACATGAACTTGATAATATTAATGGCTCACATACATTGATTTTAGGTTTAGCTAAAGAGGTTATTCAATAGGCTAAGGGCTATGTTACATCACCCTTGAGCACAGAATGCATCATACTCTTTGCATAAACCTAAAATGAGCTATGGAGCTCAACTAATGGCTATTGGCATCACATGCATTAAATTCTCAGTTCATAGACATTTATATCAAAGATAAAAATACATTCATTGATAATTTAAGAGTACAAAACTTCTCATTTCTATTTTTGTTACATTTCTAAGCCCAACCCTCCCCATGGAGGGTTTAGGCTGCCATTAAATAGAAAACACAAAAAATTATACAAGTAATGGAAAACCTTTACATGGCTTTTACAAAAAAAAAGAAAAGAAAGTAATACTACACTGGGAACTACTATCGCATTCACTGACATGTTTTCCCTTTTTACTGCTCTTCGTCATCGTGTGGAAGTTATATCTTCTCTCTTTCAAAATATAGCCTTCTTCCTTCCTTAGGGAAGGGTGGAACTCTCCGTCTATTTCTCTTGCGGGAGATGGTGGCAAAATATTTCTTAGCTTGGCCAAAATCAGGAATCTTTTCTTATTCTTCAATTCTCCCTTTTATAAACACCTTTCAGCTATTTTAGATTTTAATCCAGCCAATAAATCTCATTTAAAAAATTGTGTTTTCCTTTAATGATCTTCCCTTTACTCCCTTGGTAATGAAGGGTTAAAGTTGTTGACATTTATGCTTTGGTTTGTAAGAGAATTAATTCAGCCCTTTGCTCTCCTCTATGCTGCTTTGAATGCTGTTGGCTAGCAGTTCTTACGACGAGCGCTACGACGCACCGTAGCTCCCGTGTTTTTTGATTTTGGGCCACTGCAGAACACTACAACTTATGAGCTTTAAGTTCTGTAGCGCTACGACGCGCGGTAGCGCCAGAGTCTCTGTCTTAAGGCCACTTAGGTGCGTGATAGCAAGATGCTTTCAAACTTTTGCTAAGTTTGGGCAACAGTTACTTCCATTGTGGCGTGCGATAGCGTCCAAGCCTCTGTTTGGATCCACTATGGCACGCGGTAGTGCTAGTGTTTATATCCTGAGATGGCTACAATGTGCAATAGCGCGAAGCTCTCTATCTTGGTCTGCTGCAGCATGCAGTAGCGCGGAGCTCTCTATCTGGGCCTGCTGCAGTGCGCAGTAGCACGAAGCTCTTGTCTAGATTTGCGGTAGCGCACGGTAGCACGGAGCTCTCTGTATTGATCTGTTGCAGCTCACGGTAGCTCCGATCTCTCTGTCTTAATCCACTGTAAAGTGCGGTAGCATGGAGCTCTCTGTCTTAATTCTCTATAGTGCGTGATAGCACTGAGCTCTCTATCTTGATTTGTTGTAGCGCGCTATGATGCGCCACAGCAATTTTCTTCTAGAATTTTAGAATTCAACCTAAGTTTCAATTCTGCTCATCTTTTATCTTGAACACGGCAAAAGCATATCAAATTATACATTTCTTATAGAAAAGTGTTGTTTTTATTAACCTAATTTACTATAAATCCCAGATTTATCATTAACCACCATTTTTAGCAGACGATGGGCAATCTGTAGTGAACCCTAATGCACGGAACATCCAGATCATTAGATCTGAGTCATCCTATTGTTTCCTGGATTCAATCAAATAGTCAAGATTAGATCTGCGAACTAATTATTATCAATCATTGTATCATAACCTAAATCTATTGTTTGAGAAGAACTCCATGGTTAATTAATCCCAAGAATCGAATCCGAGCCATTTGATCGAGCGTGCGGCTGGGATGCGACAGAGCACTGTGTTGTGTCATCTTTCCCAGTTCTCAGTGCGATTCAAAGGCCCGGCGAAGCCATGACTAGATGAACCTTAGGTATGCCCTTCCAATATCATTCATTATGCCATTAATATTGTTTTATTTCTATATTACTCTTAGTACCCTGTGAACTGTTGAGTTCAATTGAGCTTGAGCAAGCTCAATTGAGACTCGACAGGCTCATGCATCTATAGTAGTGTATAGTGCTCGAGCCCCATCGAGACCCTCCGACATCTTAGTCTGTTCCAACCACCACTGATGTGCTCCTTGGGTTGGTCTTGACCCAAGGATCATGAAGGGACCTTAGTTGAGCTAAATGGTTCATTATGGAGGGAGCATTGTCCCTCTTCAATAAGCCCTAGGTTTTAGAATCAATCGGCTAGGGTTGGAACAATATAGGTAATTCTAGTTAGGGCTTTCATGTTTAATGGATAGATCTTGACCCTAGGAATATTTTGGCATGTTAATTACATCTTGAAGAAATTAGGGTTTCTTCAAAATCCTAATTCCCCGATTTCGTCTCTTGAACGTAATGGGGAAGCACGGTGCCAAGCGGGCTGGCCCGTAGCCCACGTGGCAATGTGCTGAGGGATATTTGATGAATATTTACAAAATATTATTGGCCCATCGAGCCTCGTGGCCCAACCGACCCATTCTCGCAAAACCATTGTAAGGAGGAATGTTCTTAAGAATATTCTGATTTTAATAACTTTGAACTTTATGAATAATTTAATGCAGATTAACTTAATGAAATAAATTGATAAATATAAATCCAAGCATATAGAATTTATATACCAAATTGATCAAAGAAATGAAAGTTGAATATTTTTTTGATATTAAATTTTAGTTTTTATAATTAATTTTACTAATGACTTTTCTAATCACCATTAAGAATGATTAGTTCATATTTGAGCCTAGAGAGCTTCAAATTTATCATACAAAATCTCATTGAAATCCTTGAATTACACGGATTAATAAAATACTATCTTTGCATTAATTGTCTTCTAACTAAAATATAAATTTTTGAACTTTAGAAGGCTAGTAGTCCAATTAAGTTAGACTTGGACTCCAATAGATTGCTTCTAAAACCTTAGATAATATAGGAGTTAATTCAGCCACATTATGCTAGTACTAGGACATTAAATTTGATAATAAATAGGAACATTCCTAATCAAATAGGATAGTTCTAGATTTGCTAGTATTAAGCTTATGCTTTAGTAAGACATAAGAGAAATGTTAGAAATTGTAGCATAGTGCATCCAATATGACTAGACAAATTAGATTGCTATGAAGTCATATTAATCATTAAAATAGAACTTAAGGCTTTTCAGGTTAGATAATAGAATGATTATATTTAGCCTTAAAATTCAGAGTTAGATATTACTTAGATGAGCTATAGAGATAAATATATTACTCCTTAACATGTATTGATTTGAAATTATAAGAGATGAAACTATTAGTAGATGGATTATACACAAATTTATAGAGTTCTCCTTAGAATAATGAAAATTAGTGAATCTAAGAGTCTACTGAAAATAGAGATTGATAATTAAGTTGATATAAACCTTATCCCAAAAACTTAGGTAATACTAGAACCTAATACCGAGGAAAAAATTATAAGTTAAAAATTAAGATCTTTTACTTCTCTTATTACTAAAATACTAACACATCAAAAATAATATTTTCAAAATTATTTATGTATACACATGTATTTCAATTGACTAAGACATTCAATTATTGTATTAAGTCAATTGGGGGCAAGATTAGCCTCAATCATTAAGGTTATATAACTAAATAAAATAACAACAGATATCACATAATTTATAATTAATATTGAAAATGCTTGACTGTTGCGATGCATTTGAGACTAAATCCTTGAACATACATTCATATAATTGTGTATAGATAATATATTAAAATAAGACATATAAGAGGTTTGACTCTGAGTGAATCAGTCTGTACAAACATTATTGAGCCAAGATAAGTTATGAAAAGATTAAAAAACTACACATATCCCAAAAGAAGAGTGTGTAATTATACATGAGATTGCTACAAATAGTTGGATAGATGTGCTTAAATTCACATTTGTTCTATACGTGCCCAAAGAAAAAATTAAAATAAGATAAATAAAGTAAAATTGTATATAACACAGTTTCTTTGATTGTGTATGACTTTGATTTTCCATAGTCTACAGAGCGTGCTTTACAGCTTATTCAATCATATAGGCTGAAATCACTTACATACTTATACTTCCTTACTTTACAATTCAATTTTACTTACAGTTTAGTGTAGTACATTCTTTATATTGTTTTATAGTTATATTCTTTACATTTCCCTTACATTTACTCAACCTAAGCTCAGTTGAATATATTCATTTTAGTATTCATTTCTTTATGCATGCTAGTACATATATACTTACTTCTTTTATTTAACATGTTCTTGCAGGATTTCATCAGCCATATCAGTACATACATTTATTTCATTTAAATTTGAGTATTTAGTCATTTTGTTTACTTTTAGTATTGTTTTGTTACTATATTTTTTCACCATTTTAAATTAATTATAAATTAATAAATATGACCTCCATAATAATAATAAATAATTAACTTTAAAATGTACTAAGACTTAATAAATTTAACCAAAAAAAATTTTTATTGGTTGTGCCTATCATAATAAAATTAAATACGGTATATTAAGACATTAGAGGAGATCTTGGGTGTGACCAAGAGGTGGAGGCAGATCAGCACTAGCATCTTTGAAGCATGTCTCCTTTTATTTTATTTTCCATTAAGAATGAGTGTCATTTTGTCTAAAACATTTTGTATAAATTTATTTATAAGGCTGAATATTTTTACTATATTTTAGGTGTTGAATGTTTTCTTTTCTTTATATATATGTTGGAATGATAGATATGTATATACTTATTACACTCTTATGCATTTATTTTGTCATATCATAGATTCTTGGTCTACGTACACTCAATAGCGGGTTAGTTCCTACTAATCTAATATTAAGTACTACGGTAATACTTGGTGTTATATTGAATACCTAATATAATATTGGGGTGTTACATGTAATGAAAAATTTATCAAGAAACATAATGTTGAAGGACAATAAAACTCTCTGGGACATCCTTAACAAGGAGGTGTGGAAAAAAATATAATGGAGAGATGGTTACGTTACATTGAATGTCAAAATTAGAGAAAAGAGTTCAGAATGTTGTCAAAATTGGTCAAACTCAAAGAGAGGGATGTGATACAGTAAGGGCGAGTGTTGGACTTGTCGTAAGAAGGGGCATCTCAAAAAGGAATGAGTAACCTCCAAAAAAATAAGGAGTGTGAATCAAGTGAGAGATGGGGCAGCTATGAGGACTCTATGCTGGGTTAACATGAACTAATTCAACATTCGGCTCTCAAAGCCGCATGGCCCTATTGAACAATTAAATGAAATTAAATAAAAAAGAAGCACTAAAGAAATAAAAAATTGATTATATTCTTCCATTCATATTTGTTCAACTATACAAATAAAGTTCATTGGCTCCATAAAAGATGTTCATTTTATAATAAAATACTTTAATAAATTAAAAATTAAAAATAAAGTGTTAGCGGGATATTCATTTTCAACAAAGATCTCTTTCCAGTACCTTCACTAGATCCTGACCTAACATCGTAAATACAATGTCGGGATTTTAATTCTCAAAAACAGACTCATTTGTGGGTGCATTTTTTTCTTTTACTTTTTGTAATAATACAAATCCTAACTATAGTGATTGGGGCTAAATTGTCCACTCAATTATGATAAAATAAAGATCCCAAGAAAGTTCAAAGTTAGACTAAATTAAATACATCGTTAGAAATAGGCAATCCGATCAAACAGATACTCATATATTAATTTTAAAATTATTTTAAATACGAAAAAGTAAAATAAAAAAAAAAGTTCAAATTCAAAAATTTTGGTGGTTGAATTTGTAATAATAAAATAAGGCTACTCAAAATTTTTCGTCAAATTTTGAATGTCGAATTATCCGTAATTAATTTTTGAAGTTTTTGTTTTCAAAAATCAATTAAAAATAAAATATAGCTCCGAATTGATAAATTTTTGATCGAGAGCGTTCGTCTCGTTAAGACGAACCTTTCATTCAAGTTTTGTCAAATTTTGAAATCGAAAAACGAAAAAATACGAATAATTTAAAACAAATTTTTACTTAAAAATTTTCCAAATGCTCATTTCTCTCTCATACATTAGTAACCTACAAATCATTATTTTTTTTTTCACCTGACAATTATTTTTGCTACTACCGTTTAATTTATGCTTTTAATATTTTTATTTTTACTATTAACTTTTATTTTATTCTCCTAACATCTTCTTTATGCAAATTTTATGTTCTTTATTTTTTATTTTTATTTAATATATATATATATATATTATAGTATAATTGTTATAAGTATATTATAATTTTTTAATTTATTATTATTATTATCATAATGATTGTTATTATCATTGAAAGAAATGAGAATAATAATAAAATTATTTATATATTCAATTCGCTTGAAAATTTTTTGCAAGACTAAATAAGGATAGTTTAGGTGATTATGGTTAAACATTCAATTAACTTGTTAACTTTTTGTGAAACGAATTCATGCAAAATAATATTACCACAATTTATGTCATAGTTTCGATTGGGACATAAAATAATTTTCCGGCACGTCTCTTTGGCATATAGACAAACACATTTGTTGTGCTATAAGAATTTATTGAGCAAAATTGTATTATAAAAACAAACACAGAAGACACGACGCAGCACACACATGAAAAGACATTAGATTTTCGTGTAAAATCTCGGATTGAAGAAAAAAAGAAAAGTATTGAGCCACCCCAAAAGGATTTCACTTGTTAGGGCGAAAAAAATCTTTCAACACTACAAAATAACTTTTTATTTTTGGGAAATACAAGAGTTTAATTACAGTAGTCAAGTCCATGAAAACATTAGAGTAGAATCTCAGATTTACGTCCTTAAAGTTAAGATTAAAACTTAACAATTTCTAATCCAAAATCATGTGACGACTATATAGTTTAAGTAAATAAATTAACAACCTAGTTTATTAATATCATACTCTCTTACCCAAATCTTGATCAAGTAAATCAAGATTTAAGAATTCAAGACTTGAACTTTACTTTGGTGTTCAAAACCTAAATCCAAGGGGGGTGTCCTAATAAGAATCTAGGGTTCACACACTATTCCAAAGTTAAGGATAAAAGATCCTATAAGCTGAAAGATCCAAGAACTACGAACTTAGTGAAGGGTTATTCTATCGATTATAAGATAAAATAATCAATTAAGAATTTGAGAACCTAAGATCTATATTCAATCTTTAAGATAATCTCATTATCTTTAGAGATTGAATCATCCTATACCCACATGGAAGGTTTTAAAGGGTTAAACAATCAATCATTTGAAAAATTTCAATTGAAGATAATTCAATTCAAATTGAAGATCTAAGTCTAAGATCTAAGATCTAAGGATCTGATATTTGATCACTTTAGACTTTGAACTAGATTTTAACTTAGAAGTTTCCATTTGTATTTCTTTTAGAATTTAGGTGTATAATCTAACTATATTGAACTCATTAAGGTGATTATTGACATTCTTAGATATTTGGGTTAAGCATTAAACTAGGTGACCTCTTTTAAGTTACTTAAGTTCTAAGTGTCTTAATTAGGGCTTAATTGAAGATTTCTTAAGTTTAAGGATCACATTAGCATTAATATTGGTATGAGAATTCAAAGAACATTTCTAATTTATTTTAGGGTAGATTACTGAAATTTTCATGGTTTATAGGGCATTTAAGCATATTTGATCAAAATGACCAAAATACCCCTCTTAAGGCCAAAAATTGGAATTTTAGGATTTAGTTGTCCAAATTACTCCTAATCTATTTTAATGTGTCCCATACTGATAAATAAGGTGGGAAATACATTTATCTTGGATTTTAACCACTTAATTAAGCTAATTAGCACTAATCACTTATTTAAGCCAATTTTACGAATTAGTAAATTTAGGCATGTTAGGGCAATCCAACCTTTCCAAATGGTTCTAGTATACTTAAAATAGCATTTGGAACAATCTCTATCAAGATTAGAGGCTTAATTAGGTTTAATTTTACTAATCCCTAATTAGAGTGATTAAGGAGTGATTAAGAGAAATTAATATCCAAAATTGGTTTAAGGGTCTGAAATTGTTCTCTAGAGTTCAGGGAGCAATCAGAGCCCTTAATCTCCTCATTTGGATATTTATTTAATTTAATATGATTTAAATAATGACAGCAAAGAGTTGGGCAAATATTTTTAAATCCAACCATTGGATCTATAATTTGATTTTATATTTAGATTCCTCGTATTTTTTTTATTTAAATGGCATATTAGATCATACCATTTGGATCAGTATTATTAAAGTTATTTCAATTATTTATTCTGTATTTTTATTTAAATTGAAGCCATAGGAATTTATTTATCACTAAATTATCAGAAGGAAAATAAATCCTAAATAGTTTAAATAAACTGTGGCCCGAAATCATAACCGCGTGGGTGACGGGTCAGCCCTACCCGTGACTTCGTCTCCTTCCTCCCGACAGCCCTTCGTCCCAGCCGAGCTTCAGCACCTCAATTCTCGGCACCCAGGCAACGACGTTGGCTCCTTTCAATCCCCACACATTCCTGGTGTCAAGGCGCATCAATCCCGCCCTTAATCCCTCTCTGGGACGCACTGGATCGCCAGATGACTACTTGGCGAAAACGGTCTCACCCGAAGCTTTTAGGGTTTACTGTGAGGAGTAAATTCTTCTCACAAAGATGACCACTTGGCCAGAGCTCGATCCATACACCATCCTGGTGGTGAGGAGGATCGAAGCCCTCTGGTCATGAGCTTCAGTATGACCTGGATCGGTGGATCCCTACTCGAGCTCAGCTACGAGCTTGCGATGTGGTCCCAGGCTATAGGAGCAATCACATTGGGTTTCCTAAGTGTCTAAGGTGATCTAGACGACATCCAGAGGCTCATTCAGATGCTGGAATGGAAACTGGACTCTCTGAGTTCAGGGGAAGAAGGTTGTACCTGAAATCGAGGTTGTAGGCTTGGCCGAGAAGAACTGAGGGTAGCTGGAGCTTCCAGATGATTGCCACGAGCTAGCAGGGGGTTTGAACTCCAAACACGCACCCTCTATCAGCGGTTCGCAGCTCCAGAGGTTTCGGAATTTGCCGGGAGGATGGGTACTCCAGCAAGCTTTCAGCTAAGCAAATGGGGTTTCATAGTGAGCAAAAAGGCTCACTGTGAAGTCCTGAAGGTACTTATAGGAATGGGGAGACCCTAGGGATGGAATCCAAAGCTGGGCTAAGGCCTTGGGCTCGGACCAGAGGCAACTTCAGCCAGCCTAAAATGGGGTAATCCCACCCTCTGGATCACCCCAGTAGGCTCGGCCACGAATGGGAAGGTGCTAATGGGCAAAGGAGTGGCAGACAAAGTTGACATGGCTTGGTACGGGGGAATTTCTGCCGTCGGGCAGAATCCTCGCGAGAACGAAGATCCACAGTAGCGGGGTTCATCTCTGCCTTCTGATGCCTGAACCATTGGGGATCGCCAGTCTGATGTGGTTTCTAATTAACCAAAATTGCGGATTAAATCTTGAGCGTCAGATATAAGATGCTGAGCGGGCGGATAGGATATAATCCCGGGGCGAGGGAGGGCGGCTGTTGGATTAAACGTGTTGAGATGCATGTTGATCTGCCCATTGGCGCAAATTGGCGCGTGCTGTCGGGACCCCGCAGCGGATCTGCCGCGGTCCCGACAGTGAATCCCGCTGTTTTAATTTTAATTAAATTTAATTTAAATATAATAAAACCCATTAAATAATATAAAATTATCCTTGAATATCATAAATCCAACTTAGGACCAATTGAGCTCCAAAAATTTCCAAAAATTCACCATTAGCTAATTAGGGTATAAGGAATTCAAAAATGAAGTCAGATTTTAATTTGGAGATCAATTTAATTTTGGTATTTTTCAGGGCTCAAAAATAGACAAAAATACCCAATTTCCCAATTAAGCTCCGATTGATTTCAAACTTCTAAAGTTAGGTTTAAATAACCCATTGAGTCTAATGGAATAAAGATCAAATGTTGGTTTAGTTTAATTGCATCCAGATTAAGCTATGGTAATAATTAAGGTTGTTACAGGGAGGGATCAAGTACATCAGTTCATTAAGGAGAGTACTTTTAATAAGACAAAAAGAAATTGACATGTAAAGAAAAGATGATTATGGGATTATTCCTCAAAGTTACAAAAAGGACAAAGCTTATTACAAAGTACCCCTCAAGCATTTAGAATATCAGAGGTTTTAAACCCCAAATAAATTACTTTTCATATAACACACTTACATTTTGATTTGATATATTTTCCTCGGATTAAATTATTCCGCCATACATGTGGTTGGAAAGCAAAAATAACATCAATCACTTCTTAAGGGAAAAGGAAGATTTGCCCTTAAAAGATATCTCTCCCGTTTAATGCCAAAAGTGATATGAGGATCCACTACTCAATATGCCTTAACAAGAAGCCTCCAAAATGGGGTAGCATTTTTATTGTTATTTGTATGAGAGATCATAGGCATTAGCCTATTTGCATTCCACCTATAAGCCAAGAAAGAGGTGTCCAAAGAATGAACCAAAAAAGAGATAATTTATAGCTCATCAGTAATATATATATATATATATATATATATATATATATATATATGTATGTATATATGGATCAAATAAATGATAATTGCAATATTGTTAGGTAATAGGCACATGCATAATGATATTTTAGATTGCTTAATTTATATGTATATATTCATAAAATTCTAAGAATTTTTTTTTAGATTTATTCAAATATTTTATAATTATTCATCCTTATTTCATACTATCATAATTCTTATTATATTCAAATATAGTTGTTATAATCTTGTATACACATTCTAATTTGTAGTCTTAAGAAATCACTAGAAGGCACTACACTGGAGTTTTGCCTTTAAGATGTTCAAAAATCACCCAAAGTTGAGAAATAATAAGTTAAATTTAAACATTTATTTTAGAAATTTTTTTTTTTTATCAACTTTGGAGAGTTGTAACTTTTCAACCGCACTAAGTTTATATGATCACTCTTCTATAGTTTGTGAACAATTTCATTGAAGATAATATTAGTCCATTTGGACTCTAAGGTTACCATTTAAGTACTAAAACTTTGGCAAGCATTCATTTAAATACAGAGAATAATTTTTGACATATTTTAGAAATTTTATTGTTATATTGTTGCTGTCATAACTATTAATCTAACCGTTGGATTTTGTAAATTTTTGGCATGATTACTCTTTGTTATGTTAGAAACAACTTCATTATTAAGCACAGAATATAGTTTTTCCATTTAAATCTTCATTTTTAGGTTCAAAATTTGGAAAATAATGTGACTGTTTCTTAGAAAATTTCAGAAAAATAAAGATTTTTCCTAAACTTTGCACATTCATAACTTTCAAAATACTTTGAACTAGTAAATAAAAATTGGCATGCTAAATCTCCAATACATTATGAACAACTTTTATTTAGACATCAGTAGTTCAAAATATCATTTGGACCTTCATTAAGGTATTCAAAGTTTACTATAAAACCTTAATCATATCACCTAATCAATTTTAAGGCTTTCACCCAAACTTTGTAATGTTGACCCAAAAACTTTATATTATCATATTCTAGGTTTTAAAATAGTATATTAATTTGTAAGAAATAATTTTTAACTAATTTATATCTGGAAAGTTTTGTGGAGTAATTGAACAGATCAGCTACGTAGAGATATTCTAATTGTATAATTTTTAGCATTATTTGAGCTTACTTTCTTTTGAATGTATACAACCATTACATATACCCCATTATTATGATAAGTTAAATTGTATTCTTACTTTCCATAGATGCTTATGACAAATATATGTGGTGAGATTCTTTGGAGGATATACAAAACTGAACATGTACAGGTAGGGTTTGCTAGCAACCGATGAGGAAATAAGAATGGATCTAGTCTACTTGGAAGGGGCAGAAGATGCAATTACCGACGGGTAAT
The DNA here is from genome assembly GCA_016760335.1 of Gastrodia elata. Lineage (NCBI taxonomy): Eukaryota > Viridiplantae > Streptophyta > Magnoliopsida > Asparagales > Orchidaceae > Gastrodia > Gastrodia elata. The sequence continues at coordinate 13,478,703 of CM028673.1, forward strand.
TGTATATCTTCCTAGAATAATTTTGATGCTAATATCTAAATTTTTCAATGAATGTTGGCGGTCTTAGGCCCAAAATGATATATTTATATCATACAGTAATTTATGATTAAGTTGTTCCCATTCATGCCTATTTAAATTATGCTAAGTTATTCTCATTCATGTTAATTTATGTTTATGCTAAGTTATTTCCTTTTATGCTAATTTACATTTTGCTTTGAAATTTTTTGAGCTGCATGAGCATTGCCAGTTGAAATAAGCATAACCTTCAAATTGTAATGATGATGTTTCCTTCATACTTTATTGCATTGAATTTGTAACCAATATAGAATGCTAAAAATTTATACTTTTAGATACTCTTCGTACTCTTAGCTGATTGTCAATTTTAATTATTAATACATGTTATGAAAATTAGAAGCAGAAGCTCACTTAATTTTAAAAGCTAGGAAAGATCATATTATTAAGAGTGAGATAAAGACTTATTATTTGAACATTATAACATTTTATATTTCCCTAATTTAAGATAATTTGTATATCTTTAATTTAAATTTTCTGGCTTTGTGATGTATAGAAATTATTTTATTTAATAGTTTTAAGATGAATGATTATTCTAGATTTATTACTTATAATCTCCTAACCCCGGTCTTTGTGTTGTTACAATTGGTGTCAGAGCCAGGTTGGGAAAACTCAAGTGGTAGTTCGAGCAGAGCCAAGACCAACAAAAATAAAAGAGTATAGATTAAATGATAGGAGTTTATTAGCAAAATATTAATTATAGAGTTCATATTAGTATAAAAAAAAATTTATCATCTCAGGTTAAATGGATCACCATAACCAAATTAATAATTCTTCTCCAAATGATAGAGGTCATCAGACAACTCCGAGCACTAATGATCCCACCTCACCTTACCACAAGACAGTCTATCCATTCAATCATGACAGGACGAATCAAATGTTGCACTTTATGAGCATGATGGCTCAGTTTATAATCAACCAACAAACTCAAGTACTGTCGTTTGCACCAATTCAAGTTAAGGACCAAAAAAAAATGAAATCTTTCTCAAATTGTTGAGGAACAAAAAGTAGCATAGCTACTTATCTTCTCATCGACTCCACTGAGAAATGGTGGAAAACTACAAGGACCACTATATTCCAAGGAAGAGCTGAAGAAAAAGTTTCTTGGCCTTAATTTGTTAAGGCATTCTTTGGGAAGTATGTGCCTCAATATGGGGCCCCGTACTTTCTACGACCATGCTAATACTAATATTAGCATAAACACGGGGAGTACGATGCTCCGACTATGACAAATTCCCAACTTAAGTAAAGCCAGGTAGGACCCAACCAACTTTAAACCAAGGACTTGTCACCTGGAACTGTGAACATACATCAATACAAATCAAAGTGGCAGAACCAAGAAACAGTATACTATAACATCCCAGCATAATACAGAAAGTATATATGAGTAAGATAAATAGTAACTCAGTTCAAAGGTGCAGAAAATAAATACATCCAGAGTTTAATAATTATAAACTGAATTAAAAGAAAGATCTCTCAAAATCTCATTGTTGGAAAGAAAATATAACTAAACAGCAGTGGGAAGATCCTCCTCCTACACCGGCTCCTCTCCTGCAGCACTGCCTACAAACAGCTCCATATCTAACATTTGCCGGTATCACAAATGTCAGGGCCCCAACAACAAAAGAAAAAGGTTACAGATAGACAATTGTCTAAGTACATTTTAGGCTATTTAAGTGAACTGAATATTTAAAGATATCACATTGAAAGGTTTAAAATATGTTAGCATTATAAGATGCTACAAGCTACAAATAATGGGATAACCATAAGCTAATCATTTATAACTAATCAACAAGTATGTAAATATAACATACAAAATAACAACTAAACATGGTGAGGTTAAAAGCAAAATAACTACAACTACTGAAATAAATCTGCTCCTAACATGCTTATGACCACATGGATGCATGCTGAGTATATAAAGAACACAAGTGCTGAAATAAGCATACAATTCTAGCATTCTAAATATGCTAATATTTAATACTAATCAATAAGAGCATATGTACAAGCATGCAGATTAATATGTAAAAGGCCACTGAGGTATGTGGCAAAAGTAAGCTAAGTACATGACTGAGCAAAAAGTAAAGCCACTAAAACATGTGGAAAAGCAAAACAAATATTGAAAACTAAACAAAAGTAGGAGTACATCTAGACGTAGTACTGCCATAATAGAAACAGGCCACACAGGACCTCTAAACTGAAAGTTCAACAGGTGTCCATCCTAGGCATCTACAGAGCTAGGTCCGAGTTGAACTTATAGAATAAGATATATATCCATCTTATACATCCACAGAGCTAGGTCTGAGTCTATTCTATAACAAAACTAGAATTAAAGAGGCACACTAAGCTAGGACATACTCTACTAACTTAAAGCAATGAAGGAACTGAATGAATGCTATCCTTTTGAAATACTAAGCTAGGATGTATCTTCCATTTCCTAAGTTTACCTATTATGCTCAAGGAACAAGGCTCAATATTCAAGGTGTGCAAAGTAATAATAATCAAGTGAGCAAGAGACTCAATCTAGACTGATGTGATATCTACTATTGCCTAATTTATCTAAATCTAACTGTTCTAATAATATACAAGTTTAGAATCTCCAATATCCAGCTATCGAGTATAATCTCAGATTCATGACCTTAATGTTAACAATAGAACTTAAGAAGTTCTAATTCATAATCATATGATGACTATAAAGATTAAGGTAGATAAATCAATGACTTATTTGTGATTATTTTCCTCTTTTAACCCAAATATTGATTAAGTAAATTAAGATTAAGGATTCTGGATCCAAACTCTGCTTTGATGTTCAAATCCTGAATCTAAGGTAATATCCTAATAAGGAACTAGGGTTCATACTTAAAACCCAAATTAAAGATAAGGAATCTTATAAACTGAAGGATTCAAAAACTAAGATCTTAATTGAAAGATTACTCTACTGGTTATAAGATAAAATAATCAATTAAAAACTAAGAATCTAAGATCTATATTAAATCTTTAGGATAATTATGTTATTTTATAGATTGAATCAATCCTACATCCACAAGGAGGTTTCAAAAGGATTAAATAATAAATCACTTAAGGAATCCCAAAGAAGGTAATTCAATTCAATTTGAAGATCTAAAATCTAAGATCTAAGATCTAAGATCTAAGATGTGAGTTTGATCACTTAGATCTAAACTAATAAGTTTAAGCTTAGAGTTCTTTAAAGCTTTTGCTTTTACTTTCTTTAAGACTATAATTCATGAATAACCTTGGTAAGATATTTAGGGTTAGAAGCTTCAAGTTTTAATATTGATTAAGCTAAGGCTGTTATGAAGGGTCTTAAGATCACTTAAGATCTTAAGAGGTTACTTAAGATCTTAAGAGTTTACTTAAGTATTTCAGGACTTAAGCACTAGGATTCATTCAAGAGATGATGCCACTTAACAATTGATGTTATACTTTTCATTTTTATCATCACTTTACTTGAGATTTCTAGGGTTTAAAGGTACTTAAACACATTTTGATCAAAATGACTAAAATACTACTCTTAAGGCTAAAAAAAGGGAATTTTAGGATTTAATTATCTAAATTTATTCAAATCTATTTTAATGAGCTTCTTATTGATTAATGAAGTGAGTAAAACACTTAGCTTAGGTTTTTAATATTATTAATGACTTAATTAGCACTAATTGCATTAAGAGGCCAATTAACAAGATTAAAGAAATTAGGGCATACTACTATGGTCTAATTACTTTTATAAGCTCTAATGCACTTAATAAGGCATTAAGACTAGATCCATCAAAATCAGAGGACTGATTATGGTTTAATTTACTAATCTCACTTTAGTGTGATTAAGGAGTGATTAACAAATTAAAAATTCTAAATTACTTTTAGTGGTCTACATAGGTTCTTTATGGTCTCATGAGCAATCAGAGACCTTAATTAATATTTTTGGATAATTAATGAAATTATATGATTTAAATACAAACAAAGAATGATTAAGTAATTATTTAAAATCAAACCATTGGATTTTTAATTTTATTTTATATTATTGTTCATTGCATTTTTTTGATTAAATTGGTATATTGAATCATACCATTTGGATAAGTATTGATTAAATTATTTCATTAATACATTCTAAATGTTTATTTAAATCAGAACCATAAGTTTTGATTTACTAGATTAATTTCCTAAAGGAAATTAATTCAGAAATTCCATTAATCTAAGTGTCAGTGCGAAACACAAAACGTGCGGGTGTGGGTCCGGCCCGACCTGGCACTATTCGTCATTTCTGTGGAAACTCCCCGACACTAAGGCTCCTAAGGTTTACTTCCGATGCCAAATTCTTCGCCTCCAGACCACGTCATGCCTAAATTTCAATGGCTGCACTTTCAAGAACATGAGGCGCATCGATTGGGCAGGATTAGATCACGACACAGGATTAGATCACGGCGCGTGTTAAGTGAGCTGTTGGATTATGAGTGTTAGGATGCGTGCTAGAGCATCCATACAACGAGTATGCTGCCTCGCTGTTGGGACCCCACAGCGGATCTGTCGTGGTCCCGACAGCAAATCCTACTGAATTAAAATAAGAAAATATAATTAAATTAATTTTAATCATTTTATTTAATTAATTAAATATTCCAATAATTTTCAAATCCCATTTAAGGACTAAATGAACTCCAAAATTTCCCAAAAATTCACCCTTAGCTAATTAGGATATGAGGAATTCAAAAATGAAATCAAATTTTAATTTGGAGATCAAATTAAATTAGGTATTTTCCAAGGCTCAAAAATAGGCAAAATATCAAATTTCTCATTTTAGCTCCGATTGATTTCAAATTTCTAGGGTTAGGTTTTAATGACCCATTGAGTCTAATGAAATCCAAATTAGAGCTTGGTTTAGATTAATTAATCTAGATTTAGCTATAATAATAATTAAGGATGTTACAGACTCTACCACTTAAGAACGATGTCGTCCCCAACATCACTTAGTGAAGAAAGTACTACAAGGATTGAAATATTTTAATAAAATAGATGAGAAAGAAAAGAATAGTACCAGGACTTGCAAAAAGCTGTGAATGTTTATTGCGCATAACCACTTCTTTCTCCCATGTTGATTCTTCCAAAGATCGATTCTTCCACTGGACCTTGACCATAGGAATGGAACGATTTTTTAGCTGCTTCTGATCACGAGCTAAGACTTTGATTGATTCTTTGGCATAAGAAATATCAGGTTGAATTTCTATTGCTGGAAGTTAAACGAGATGAGATGGGTCTCTGAGACATCTCCTTAATGATGATACATGGAATACGTTGTGGACAACTGCAAAGTTATTAGGAAGATTCAACCTATAGGCAGATGATCCTACTTTGGCCAAAATCTCAAAAGGCCCAACATAGCGGAGACTGAGTTTCCCTGCTACCCCAAATCTATAGACACCTTTCCTTGGATTGACTTTCAAATAGGCAGAATCACCAATATTGAATTCCAAGAGATGATGATGAGCATCATGATACTTGCTTAAATGGTCTTGAGCTGAACGAATCCTCTGCTGAATTGGTTGGATCTTCTTGTTAGTTCCTTCAACTAACTCTGAACAAAAAAGTTGAATGCTTCCTGTCCCCGACCAAGCTAGCAGAGTACTGCATTTTCTATCGTACAATGCGTTGTACAGAGCCATTTTATTGCTGGCCTGATAGCTATTGTTGAGGCAAACTCCACTAATGGAATATGATCTTCCCATGAACTGACAAAATTGAGAACACACAACCTAAGCAGATCCTCCAAAACTTGATTCACTCTTTCAGTCTGACCATCCATTTGAGGATGAAAGGCTGAAGTCATAGCTATAGTAGTACCCAGATCTTGATGTGCAACCTGCCAAAACTTAGAAGTAAATCTGCTATTGCTATCGAATACAATTGATCTCAGAATACATGTAGTCTCACAATTTCCTTAATATAGAGCTTTGCTAGATTCACCACAGAGTCAGTCTGACGGATAGGAAGAAAGTGCGCTGATTTAGTTAAACGGTCTACTATAACCTAGATTGCATCGGCGCCAGATCTTGCGCGAGGCAATCCCATGACGAAATCCATAGATATATCGAACCGTTTCCATTTAAAAATTTATAATGGATGCAGAAGACCACCAGGTCTTTAGTGTTCGGCCTTTACCAAATTGCAGGAATAACACTTAGCTACAAAATTGGCTACATCCTTCCTCATACCAGGCCACCAAAATGATTACTTTAAATCATGGTACATCTTAGTACTGCTGGGTGAATGTGATACCCAAAATTATGACCTTCCATCAACACTTCTCAGTGCATGGATTTAGGAATCCACAAACAAATACCTTGATAAATTATGTCATTGTGCATTTGCAATTCATGACGACAACCACCTTCAATATCTGCTTTGAATTTCAGATAATCATCTTCCTTGGTCTATGAGATAGAGACATTTCTATGAAAGGTAGGTTCTACATTGATATTTATTAAGAGCAAACTTAACATATCGCCACTGACTGGAGAAATTACAAGCTTACGAAATTCTTATTATAAAGAGTTGGAGGTGATCGTGGAAGATAAAGTAGCATGACAACTAAGAGCATCAGCCACTATATTTGCCTTTCCTAGATGTTACTGGATACTAAGATTATAATCACTGATGAGTTTTAACCATCTCCTCTGATGATAATTCAGTTCCCTTTGACTGAAGATATACTTTAAACTTTGATGATCAGTAAAAATTGAACACTGAACTCCATATAAATAGTGTCGCCAAATTTTTAGAGCAAAGATTATAGCGGCAAGTAAAAGATCATGAATTGGATAATTCTTCTCATGGGTTTTAACTAACAAGAGGTGTAAGCGATTACTTTACCCTCTTGTATTAACACATAACTTAGAGCAATTCTAGAGGCATCGGTGTATACCTAGCAGTTCAAGCCTTCCATGGGCAGAACAAGTACTGGAGCGGTAGAGAGTGCGTCCTTCAGAGTTTGAAACGCTTCCTCGCATTTCGGGCTCCAAATGAACAGAACGGCTTTCTAAGTTAACTTAGTCAAAGGAGATGCAATCTGGGAAAAACCCTTAACAAACTTTATTTAATATCCGACTAATCCCAAGAAACTTCTAATATATGTGACTATCTTAGGTTGAATCCAGTCCTGAATAGCGCTTACTTTATTTTGATCTACACGAATACCCTGGGCATCGACAACATGCCCCAAGAATGCAATGGACTTAAGCCAAAACTCACATTTGGAGAACTTGGCATACAAGCTGATGTCACGTAGAGCTTCTAATACTAACCTCAGATGTTCTTCATGATCTCTTAAGGTTTGAGATTAAATGAGGATATCATCGATAAAGACGGTTACAAATTTGTTTAAATATGGCTTCAAAACTCACTGCATCAAATCCATGAAGATTGATGGCACATTGGTGAGTCCGAAAGACATCACTAAGAATTCAAAATGACTGTAGCGAGTATGAAAAGTGGTCTTTCCTACATCAACTTCTTTTACTCGCAATTGATGATATTCGGACCTCAAGTCAATCTTAGAGAATATGATAGCTACAGATAACTAGTCGAATAAATCATCAAATTTGGGCAATAGGTATTTATTCTTTCGTGATAATCTATGCACATTTACATAGGTCCAACCTTCTTCTTTACAAATAAACCGGGTGCTCCATAAGGAGACATACTTGGCCTAATAAAGCCTTTATTCAAGAGCTCTTAGAACTGTTCGTTGAGTTCTTGAAGTTCCTTAGGCACCATTCTGTGCGGAGCTTTAGATATAGGCTGGGTACACGAAGCTAATTCACTAGAGAACTCGACTTCTCTGAAAGGAGGTACACCAGGCAGATCTTCTGGGAATACGTTAGCGAATTCCTTAACTATTTTACAATCAAAGAGAGGGATACTTTCTCTTGCTTTACCAATCATAGTGACTAGAAAAGCATCACAACCCTTACTAATCAGTTGTTCAGCTTTAATAACATTAATCAATGATAATTGTGTACTGGTTTTTCCTATAAAGGTTTCAAACTGGCCCTGGGAATGGAGAGTGACCTTCTTTTTTAGGCAATTTATCACGACATTATTGTCACTGAGCCAGTTTATCCCAAGGAAGATATCAAAGTTTGATAATGGCAAGATGATTAATTTGTAGTTAAAATTCTGACCATTTAATGGAATTTTGACATTACAAAACTTATGAGCACTTAATTGGGCTCTAGATGGAAGTCCAACACTCAAAGATTTTGCTAAGTTGTACGAATGTGGTTTAAGTACGTTGGCAAAATGTTCAGACATAAATGAATGACTAGCACCAGTGTCAAATAACACATTGCAGGGTTGGTCATTAAAATAAAGCGTGCCTAATTTATTCACACAATTGCATTAATAGATTGTAAGATGTAGAAATGAAATTTTTAAAAGATGAGGTTCAGAAATGTATACCTGAAATCACATTATTGTCTTCTACAGCTTCCCGAGGTGCTAAAGCATATATGCGTGCAGGATCAGCGGGACAGTTGTTTACCTGCTTCCTAAGATAATTTTGGGATTTAGGAGCTGAGGGCTGTTATGGAGCAACTTCAGGTGCAGGTGCTGGTATTATTGCCAAATTTGGTTCCCTCCTGTTCAATGGAGTTACTCTAAATACTTGGTTCTTTTGAGATGGCTTCATCAGAACTCTATCCTGTGTTTCTGTGTGTGTACAGTGATAGAACCTGTGGCCTGGTCGCTCACAATTGTAGCACTTATGGCCGAAGTGGTAACACTTACCATATGGGTGAGGCCTATTACAGCCTTGAATTGGTTCAGCAAGGGGTGCAGCTTCAAGTTGAAAGACTTTTGCAGAGTTAGGTATGTGCCTCTTGAAGGCTTCATGCTGGTTAGGACTTGATTGCGCCATTCGCTTGAGATCCTTTTCTGAGTGATGATGCTCAATCACCTTAGGTGTCTCTACTAGTTCAAAGAAGATAGTCAGGTGAAGTGGAATAATATGATCTCTCAGTGAATCTCGGAGTCCACTGAGAAAGCGATGGTACTTAGCCAATTCAGAGTGGGTAATTTCTAGAGCAAAGTGAATTAACCTACAAAATTCCCTATCGTAGTCAATGACAGAGCGACTTCCTTGAGTGAACCTTGGAATCATGTCTATAATGATGTTCTGTGCAGACGGGCGAATGAATTCAGCTTTGAATGCTTCAACAAATTCATCCCAAGGGATGTCTTCCAATTCATAGTCAACGAACTTTATATTCCGGGCCTCCTCCCACCAGTATTCCGCTTCAGCATGAAACGGGTGTGTAGTGAGACGGATGGATTCTGAGTTTGGAATCTTCAGACTAATAAGATCAATCTCTACTACTTCAGCCAGTCGGATGTGTCCATAGGCGATAAGTTTCCACCAAAGGTGGAAGGCCTTAATCTCAAAAAGTTATGGAGAAGATTATCCATGGAGTGATGGGAAAAAGAAGGTTGTTGCGGAATAAGAACAATAGGAGCAGCAACAATGGCTGGTACAGAATGATCAGACATCATTTTTTGCATTACCAGTGCTTGTTGAGCCTGATTCTCCAACAAGGTTTCCACCATTGCTCGCAGATGAGCTACTTCATCAGAAGAACTGCTCGAAGCGATAGTATTCTTGATTGGAGTAATAGTAGGAGGTGATCCAGAATTCATTCTAGTTAAGAAAAACAAATCTAAATTTCAGAATCATTCCAAGGAAGATAGTAATTTAAATTTCTTATAGATGCCAAAAATTTTCATTACTTTTAAAATGAGGGATTACATAAGATTTAGAAAATACCAAAAATCATAGGACTACTAACATCAAGAAATGACAATTACTCTAACTAAAACTTAGATGTCCTTAATGTACTCACTCCTAAATGCAACAAAAAAATCTTCAAAGGCCACATGCTGACGCTTTTTCTTGCATTTCCGTTCGAGCTTCTTAATCGTATCGTACCACCAGACTCCCGCATATTCTAGCATCTGATCTATTACTATGTCAACTCAAAGGAACTCTGGACACTCTATGTGCCTCAGGAGTAACTCTACTCGGTTCAACCACTCCTGTGTGTATATGGGAAGTCAAGCCCTCGGTATGCCGTTTGATGTAGAAGTTTGTCCAAGACTAGGGTTCCTTTTGTTGAAACTCCTTTGATTTTCCATTTGCTCTCTAGTCTCTATTTGAAACTATAACTCCAAGCCAACTTGAAGGCATGCAGATAATAGTCCAAGTCATACTCTTCATGATCCATTTGATCCAAATAGTAGAATGTTTTGGTTTTTGTTAGCTATAGATGATTAGATATTTAGGATATGAGTATTTTCATTCTACATTTTTTAGAGAGTTAATGATAGTAGTATGTTATGGATGTTATATCTTGATATTTGCACTTCAGAAGAATGATTCATTAGGTTGAAAAGAATTACATATCCCATTCTGACATCTTATGGTGTTTGTTGATACCAACTGTGGGGCCCTATAGTTTTCGCAGCCATGCTAATATTGATATTAGCATAAACACGAGGAGTATGGTGCTCCAACTGTGACAAATACCCAACTTAAGTAAGGTCAAGTAGGACCCAACCTGCCTTATGCCAAGGACTTGTTACTTGAAACTATGAACATACATCAATACAAATCAAAGTGGCGGAAGCAAGAAAAGTATAATATAGCATCCCAGCATAATACAGAAAGTATATAGTAGTAGGAGAAATAGTAACTCAGTTCAAAGTGCAAAAGGTAAACACATCTAGAGTTCAATTATTACAAATTAAATTAAAAGAAAGACCTCTCAAAATCTCATTGCATGAAAGAAAATCTAACTAAATAGTAGTGGAAGATCCTCCTTCTGTGCCAGCTCCTCTCCTGCAGTACTGCCTATGAACAGCTCCAAATCTGACATTTGCCAGTATCACAAATGCCAGGGTCCCAGCTAACAAAAGAAAAATGTTACAGTTAGAAAATTGTCTAAGTACATTTTAGGCTATTTAAGTGAACTGAATATTTAAAGATATCACATTGAAAGGTTTTAAACATGCTAGCATTATACAGTGCTACAAGCTACAAAGAATGGGATAGCCATAAATTATTCATTTATAGCTAATTAACAAGTATGTAAAATAATATACAAAATAGCAACTAAACATGGTGAGGCTAAAAGCAAAATAAATGTAACTACTGAAATAAATATGCTCCTAACATGCTTATGACCACATGGATACCTGCTGAGTATATAAAGAACACAAGTGCTAAAATAAGCATACAATTCTAACATCCTAAACATGCTAATATTTAATACTAATCAATAAGAGCATATGTACAAGCATGAAGATTAATATGTGAAAGGCCACTAAGGCATGTGGCAAAATAAGCTAAGTACATGACTGAGCAAAAAGTAAAGCCACTAAAACATGTGGCAAAGGGAAACAAATACTGAAAATTTAATTGAAGTAGGAGTACGTCTAGACTTAGTACTGCTATAACAGAAATAGGCCATATAAGACCTCTGAACTGAAAGTTCAACATGTGCCAATCCTAGGCATCCGTAGAGCTTAGTCCGAGTTGAACTTCTAAAATAAGACATGTATCTATCCTAGACATCCGTAGAGCTAGGTCTGAGTCTATTCTATAATAAAACTAGAACTGAAGAGGCAGACTAAGCTAGGACATACTCTACTAACTAAAAGCACTAAAAGAACTGAATGAATGCTATACTTTTCAAATACTAACGTAGGATGTATCTTCCATATCCTAAGTTTACCTATTATGCTCAAGAAATAAGACTCAATATTCAAGGTATGCAAAGAAATAATAATCAAGTGAGCAAGAGACTCAATCTATACTTATGTGATATCTATTGTTGTCTAATTTATCCAAATCTAACTATTCTGAGAAGATATAAATTTAGGATCTCTAATATCTAGCTATCAAGTATAATCCTAGATTCACGACCTTAATGTTAACAATAGAACTTAACAAGTTCTAATTTATAATCATATGATGACTATAAAGATTAAAATAGATGAATCAATAACTTATTTATTATCATTTTCCACTCTTAATCCAAATCTTGATTAAGTAAATCAAGATTAAGGATTCTAGATCCAAACTCCGCTTAAGTGTTAAAATCTTGAATCCAAGGTAATATCCTGATAAGGAACTTGGGTTCACACTTAAACCCCAAATTAAAGATAGGGAATCTTACAAACTGAAGGATACAGAAGCTAAGATCTTAATTGAAAGGTCACTCTACTAGTTATAAGATAAAACAATCAATTAAGAACTAAGAATCTAAGATCTATATTCAATCTTTAAGATAATTATGTTATTCTATAGATTGAATCAATTCTACACCCACAAGGAGGTTTCAAAATGATTAAATAATAAATCACTTAAGGAATCCCAAAGAAGGTAATTCAATTCAATTTGAAGATCTAAAGTCTAAGAACTATGGTCTAAGATGTAAGGTCTGAGTTTGATCACTTAGATCTAAACTAATAAGCTTAAGCTTAGGGTTCTTTAAAGCTTTTGCTTTTAATTTCTTTAAGATTGTAATTCATGAATAGCTTTGGTAAGATATTTAGGGTTAGAAGCTTCAACTTTTGATATTGATTAAGCTAAGACTTTTATAAAGGGTCTTAAGATCACTAAAGATCACTAAAGATCTTAAGAGCTTACTTAAGGGTTTTAAGACTTAAGCACTAGGATTCATTCAAGAGATGATGCCACTTAACAATTGATGTTATACTTTTCATTTCTGATTATCATCATTTTACTTGAGATTTTTATGGTTCAAGAGTACTTAAACACATTTTGGTCAAAATGAACAAAATACCATTATTAAGGCTAAAAAATGGGATTTTAGGATTTAATTATCCAACTTGATTCAAATCTATTTTAATGAGCTTCATATTGATTAATGAAGTGAGTAAAACACTTAGCTTAGGTTTATAATATTAGTAATGACTTAATTAGCACTAATTACATTAAGAGGCCAGTTAATAAGATTAAAGGAATTAGGGCATACTACTATGGTCCAATTGCTTTTATAGGCTCTAATACACTTAATAAGGTATTAAGAACTGGATCCATCAAAATTAGAGGACTAATTATGGTTTAATTCACTAATCTCACTTTAGGGTGATTAAGGAGTGATTAACAAATTAAAGATTCTAAATTACTTTTAATGTCTATATAGGTTCTTTATGGTCTTATGAGCAATCAGAGATCTCAATTAACATTTTTGGATTATTAATGAATTTAATATAATTTAAATACAAACAGAGGATGATTAAGTAATTATTTAAAATCTAACCATTGGATCTTTGATTTTATTTTATATTATTGTTCCTTGTATTTTTCTGATTAAATTGGTATATTGGATCATACCATTTGGATAAGAATTGATTAAATTATTTCATTAATATATTATGAATGTTTATTTAAATCAGAACCATAGGTTTTGATTTACTGGATTAATTTCCTTAAGAAATTAATTCATAAATTCCATTAATCTAAGTGTCGGCCCAAAACGCAAAATGCAAAATGCACGGGTCAGGGTTCGGCCCAACCCGACACTAATAGTCGTCACCGCGGAAACTCCCCGACACTAAGGCTCCTAGGGTTTACTTCTGACGCCAAATTCTCTGCCTCCAGACCACGTCACACCTGGATTTCAATGGCCACACCTTTAGGAACATGAGGCACACCGATTGGGCTAAGAACCCCCATCTGGATTACGCTGGATCACCGAGGTGATATTCGACCGAGACAGCTCCTAGAGCGGACCTATGTGGAGTAAATTCTCCTCACCGAGCCAATGCCACGAGCCAAAGTCTATCCCAACACATTCGAGGATCAAAGGGAAAATGAATGGATGAGTCATGAGGTCCTGGGGAGGGCTAGATCACTGAGGTGCTACTCGGGGTCGAGCACAAACGGGAGCTCTCAACAGGTCGATTGATTTCCAGTCAAATCTATCGATCTGATCGAACCCAACCATCGATACGGGTCTACAATCATTTCCGAGAGGCTTCATTACTAATTGGATAGCTAATCGCTTGAGGGAAAGCAGTGATCCGGCGAACCAGAAGCTGACTGGCAATGCACACTCAGACGGCAAATTTGCCCTCTGGTCCACTGCCAACTGCTCCTACACTCTTGACTGCCTAGAGGAGGTTAAGGGCGAGGTCCTAACACAGCATCTAGGGTTCAATTGAATGCGAGTCAAGATGAAACCAACTTTACAGAGGAATAGATTAGCGGTTGTACCTGAAGATGGCATAGGCGAATGAGACAAGGCAGGCAACTCAAATCACTCCAGATAGCCGCAGGAGCTTGGCAAGGGGTATGAACTCTAAACCTCACTCTGAATTAGTGGTACGCAGCAGGTTCAGTCGCGAATCACCGAGAACTCCAGGAAGGTCTCAGCTGGAGACTTAGGGGGATCGCTGTGAGCAAAGGGGCTCACTGTAATTTTAGGGAGGTATTTATAGGCAAGGGAGAGCCCAGGGTCGATGCCATGGCTGAGGCTCGAGCATTTGGCTTGGACCGAGGGGTTCTCTCATCTTACCCCAAATGGAGGTCTCCAACCCTCTCAATCAGCTAAGGTGGTTTGGGCGCTACTAGGAAGAATCCTAACGGTAAGGAAAATTGACAGAGGGGAGTGGGAGACAAGGTCTACGTGGATATACGAGAAAATTTTCATTGTCGGGGCAAAGTCGCAGTGAGAATGATCATGAACAGGGAGAGCTTGATTCGCATCCATCTGATTCAAAGCTGTTGGAAATGGATGACTTGATGTGTCCTTTGGTTTAACTGATCTGTGGGCGATTCCTCAGCCATTGGATGGGAGATGCCGATCGGGCGGGCAGGATTAGATCACGACGCGTGTTATGTGAGTCCTTGGATTATGAGCATTATGATGCGTGCTAGAACATCCATACGACGGGTATGTTGCCTTGCTGTCGGGACCTCGCAGCAAATTTATCGCGGTCCCGACAGTAAATCCTACTGAATTAAAATAATAAATATATAATTAAATTAATTTAATTAATTAAATATTCCAATAATTTTCAAATCCCATTTAGGACTAAATGAGCTCCAAAAATTTACCCTTAGCTAATTAGTGTATGAGGAATTCAAAAATAAAATCAGATTTTAATTTGGAGATCAAATCAATTTAGGTATTTTCCAAGGCTCAAAAATATGCAAAAATATCAAAATTCTTATTTTAGCTCCAATTAATTTCAAACATCTATATTAGGTTTAAATGACCCATTGAGTCTAATGGAATCAAAATTTGATCTTGGTTTAGATTAATTAATCTAGATTTATCTACGGTAACTACTAGGGTTGTTACACTCAATCTACTCGTCAAGAAATGAGGAAACAACTACTCAATTTAATGCAAGAAGGCCTTATAGTGACTGAATGCAAGGTGGAGTTCACTCACATATCAAGCTTTGCACCAAAGAAAGTGGCCTTAGAAGATGTCCGATAACATTTGTTACTTAGTGGCTTAAGAGACGCTTTTTAACAGATTCTCACACCTTTCTAGATATCTAAATTTGCTTAACTGGTGGAAAAGACTAAGTTAATGGAAGCACAAGGGAACCATTCATCTCAAAAATTTAAGAGGTCAGGCATGCCCACCCTATTTTACATATAAAGCCCCACTTCCTTAAACCTCAGGCGAGACTTCGTAACATTCAGGGAAATACTGCTCAAGGTCCCAGAAAGAACACTACCTGCAGATTTTGTGGCAGATTTCATTCTTCAAACAGATGTTTTACTGAAGTGGGCTAATGTCATCATTGTGGAAGAAAGAATCATATATCAAAATTTTTCCATGCTACATATACAGTAACTGATCATCGGATTCCTAATAATGGTAAAACGTTGGCTAATAAGCAAAATAAATCCCAAGCCAATAGAGGAAGTGTTATTGCTTAAATAATGGTACAACAAATCTAACACTGCAAGCCAATCTATAATTTGACCCAAGCATAAGCAAGGGAAGAACTTGATATTATGATAGGTACTATTTTATTATTTTCAAATCCTTGCATAGTTCTCTTTGATTATGGGGCTACACATTCTTTCATTGCTTTGAGTATAATTAGTAAACTTGTTTTACCTATTGAGAAATTGTCATCGACTCTTAAAGTAAAATTACCATCAAGAAATTTCTTAGAAACAAATAATTATTTTATATGTAAACTATAAATAAATGGGAGTTTATGGGAAGACAAATTAAATGTCCTCCTTATTACTATATTTGACATAATCTAGGGTATGGATTGGATGAGTCTGAATGGAGCCTTAATCGACTGCGCTAAGAAGAAAGTGTATTTATGTCAAGGCAATAAGAAGTTTTCATTCATTGGTCAAAGATGTGCTGCTACTAATATCGTTGTTGTTAACAAAGTCGAGAAGATGATTAGAAAGAGATACCCTACATTTTTAACTATATTATTATGTGCTGAGAAAAAACCTACGGCACTCATTGAAACACCAATTATTTGTGAATATGCGAATGTCTTTCCAGAGGAACTTCCTGGCTTACCTCCCCCAAGAGATGTAGAGTTTAGTATCAAACTAATATATGGAATGAATCCTATCTCTAAAGCACCATATTGGATGACACCAAAGGAATTACAAGAACTTAAAGAGCAACTTCAAGAACTATTCAAAAATGGTTTCACCCACCCTAGCAGTTTCCCCTGGGGAGCACCAGTATTATTCGTCAAGAAGAAAGATGGAAGTATGAGATTATGTATAGATTGTCACGAGCTTAATAAGGTAACTATCAAAAATAAATACCCGCCACTTAGAATTAATGATCTCTTAGATCAACTAGCCGTGCCACAATATTCTCAATGATTGATCTAAGATCTTGTTACCACCAACTTCATATAGGAGAAGAAGATATTCTCAAATCTATATTCAAAACTTGTTATGGGCTATGAATTTTTAGTAATGCCCTTTGGCTTAACCAATGCCCCATCTTATTTTATGAACTTAATGCAATGAATATTGAAGCCATATTTTGACTCATGTATCATTGTATTTATCGATGATATATTAATTTATTCTAAGAGTACTACGGAATATGAAGAACACCTTAGAATCATTTTAAACCTTCTTAGGAAATAGCAAATGTATGCTAAAATTTACAAATGTGAATTTTGGCTACAGTCGGTAGTTTTTTTAGATCATGTGATTAGTAAAGAAGGAATATAAATTGATCCTAACAAAATTAGTGCAATCTAAGAATGGCCCCAGCCTACTTCAGTGACTAAAATTCACAGTTTCTTAGGTCTAGTCAGTTACTACCACAAGTTTGTAAAGAATTTCTTCCAAATTGTTGTCCCTCTCACCCATTTGACTCAAAAGATTGTACCATTTGTATGGGAACTTTCATGCGAAAATGCATTCCCAAAGCTTAAGGAGTGTCTAATGATAGCTCCAGTCTTAGCCTTGCCCATATAAGGTAAGGATTACCAAATTTATAGTGATGCATTACTAAATGATTTGTGTTGTGTGCTTATGCAAGAAGGGCATGTTATAGAGTTTTCTTCTAAGCAACTGAAGGTTCATGAAAAAAACTATCTAGTTAATGACTTAGAATTGGCTGCAATAGTTTTTGCTCTTAAGATTTGGAGACACTACTTGTATGGGGTAAAGTGCAAAATCTTTACTAACCGTCAGAGCCTAAACTATATCTTCACATAGAAAGAAATAAATTTAAGACATCAATGATGGTTGGAATTGATTAAAGACTATGATTTATCCATTAATTACCATCCGAGAAAGGCAAATGTTGTAACCGATGCTTTGAGCAGAAACGGAATGGCTAGCTTGCACTTGTCCACTTCTACTCCATCATTACTTAGAGAAATGGAGGAGTTATAACTAGATGTGTTATTACCTTCAAGTGTTATTTTATATCAGATGAACTTGGAGTACTCATTAACTGATGAAATCAAAGTAGCTCAAGAAATTGTGATGACCCCAATATCGAGTAAGAGATTCACCAACATTGGAGTCACCATAGCATCTAATACTGAATTAGAAGGAAGCTAAGCAAATTACAAGATGTTGCATGGCTAGGAATTTTGGTGAGGGTTTTAAGTTAAGATGAGGAAGGTAGTAGAAGAAAATGCATGAATGGAAGATATTGTAATTACCTGTAACTAAGAGTGTAGTTGCAATAATAAGCAAAGGAAGTGAATTATGTAGATAGAAATACTTGTAAATTACAAGAAGTAAAAGGTAGTTGTAATCATATGTATCAATAGGAGTTTAAAGTGATTGCAACTATGTATATGAATATAGCATTTGCAAGTGGAAGTAAAAGTAAACGACCACATATCAATAGAAGTAATTACTATTACATGAAAGTAATTAGTAGTTACAATCAAAATAATGGGAAGGAAAAGTGTAACATGAATAAAAAATAGACTACAAGTAAGAAATTTAAATGTAATTTTGCTATAAGTAAGAGTAGAAGCATGTAATCAATATAACAGTATGAGTTTAAAATTATGAAACTTATATGCACTTTATCCATCCATTTATCAAAACAAAGCATTTAAGTATGAGATATTGAATTCATCATAGAATAATTAAAGATAAAAGCAAAAGTTAAGCTATTACATGCCATTAAATTAAAGAACAAGTAAAACTCTCTCTCACTTAAAGGAAAAGCAAGTAATAAACTTTAAGCGGAAGCAAACATAATAACTTCAAGAACTTGGTCCAACTCCACTTGAATCAAATTGCACATAATCTATCATATTTTGGCATCTAAATTTGATAGGGCAAAGCCAATAAAAATAAAAGTATAGTTAGACTAAATAGTCTAAGCACATTTTAAGATTGATTAAACATTTTAATAGTTTAAATTGGATATCACAACTAATTTACAGTTTAAGTGTATGCTGCGAAGCATTTAAAAGCATATGAATAGGGAAGGGAAATAAACAAATTATTAAGAAAAACAAATAAAACTAAAAGAGTGAGAATACTCACAAGTAAAGATACTCTAGCCTACAACCAAAAAGTAAGGGAAAAACATCCTAAATAAGGCTAGAAATTTCTAAAGTGCATATGAAAGTAAATGAAGTAAAGCATGTATATGTTCAATGAAAATATGCTAAGTAAAGAAAAGAAAGTATTGAAGCATTTAAATGAAATTAAAGTGACATACACTGCATTATATATGAACTGCAAGTAAGTAAAATACAGTACTAAGATGGAAAGTGCAAAGCATAGTAAATGAAGGAAAATCTTAGACTATCAATCTAAGATGCTCATACCCTAGGACTATGAAAAGTAACATAGCTTGTAAGCTATGATGAGATCTCACAATCAATAAGTTTGTAAAAGAACTCATATTTTATTTAATAAAGTTATTTTATAAAAGTATTCATTTTGTAGTTACTTACAGAATGAAGCGAGGAGTTAAGCACGTTTGCCTAATAGGTAAGAGAAAGCAGATTTTCAATGATAACAAACACTCATATTCATCCTCTGAGAATATGAGGTCTCCTTATTTCTCCTATTTAGCTTGCCCTTGGCTATATAGCAATATTAAACCCCTAAAATTTTTAATATTAAAGTCTTATTTATGCACAATGTCTTGTATGAATGTTTCAAAGGAATAGGCTCAAAGCTAAGCAAACATTTAAGGAAATTTAATAATTGTAAACTATGTAATATCTAAAATTATCTAATTTTAATGATCTATTTAATGATTAGAGCAAATTAAGCTCCCAATTGACTTAGAGATATTGATCTCAAGTCAATTATAAGTAATATAAGTAGTTGGGATTTTGGTAAATAGTAGTTTATTTTAATTTATGAAATGACCAAATAAATATAAGTATAATAATACTAAAAAAAACTAACCATTTAATTGAAATAGTTTAATTAAATCAAGGCTTAGGAAACTAATTAGAAGAAGGTGAGACTATAGAATTATCATATTTGAAGAAGATGGAAGTTAAGGTCCTATACAACACTAAACTTATATAATTAGGTTGTATTGGAAGGATATAATCAAATTAATAACTAATCTAGCTAGGTTGAAGTAATTTGGAATGGTCGAAGTAAATAGGAGAGAAGAGAATTATAAGATATAAGCTCTACAAATACTAAAAGTTGAAGGTTAATGAAATTAATAGGATTCCTAAACTATACTAATAAAGTTAGGACACCTGATTCAATCCCATAATGAATTTAAATGAGGATTTAAGAGCTAAATGTGAAGTGAGATAGGATCCAATCTAGTTACTTAAGATGAATCCTAATTAATTCACAACCTACAATTTCATAAGTTTTAAGGTTAACTACACCTAATTGGGTATCTTACAACTTCAAAGGTCACAAGAAATTCACATTATAAAACATCCTTAAGGTATCTTTCCTAAGCTTATAGGTTGAAATCAATCACTTTACTAATTATACAAGCATTTAATATATGAAAATTAATCTCTAAACATGCAATTAAAATAACATGGGAAATAATTTAATATGACATATTTGATGTTCTAGGGTTTAAATACCTAAAACATAATTTATAAATTTAAAAAAATCACAAAATTTACCTAATTGAGGAGCTAAAAGCCTAAAATCACTAATTGTTGTCCAATTAAATTAATATACATTAATATACAATCCTTATAGCATAAGGAGTAAAACGATACTAACTAGGTTGATATCGGACAAAGTTGACATTTTAGGGTTTTTGAGGCACCTAATTAGGGTTAAAAAGTGACTATAAAAATTAGAGTTCAAATCCTAAATTTAATTAAGCCATTATGTTCGTGTTATTTTTATAATAGAAATGATATATAAGTTTGTACGATTTACATGAGTATATTTAAAGTTATTAATGAAATAAAAATTATCATTTAATTAAGATTAATTAAACTCAAAACAATCATTAATTAATTAACATTAATCATTAACAGTATATTACACAGATATTAAGAGCGGCACAGAAAATAGAGGCACAGAAAATGGTGAAAGGCGGTGGCGCAAAAAACTGCACTGCACCAAAGTTGGCGCTACGCGGAATTCCGCGTGCTTACGCGTCAACCTCAGTAGCCAACACGTGTCCTCTATGCATTTCAAGAGACTGCGCGGTTCGGCTCCACCGAATCGATTTGGTCCAAGAGGAAAACCAGGACCACAGCGCACGCGGTCCAGACCGTTCCATCCCAGATAGGGGTTTGTGAGGGATGCCCTTGGTTTGGAACTCCCAGTCGAATTTGGGGCTCTTATGAGACGTCCTGCACACTGGCGTGAAGCCTTCGCTGTGACCAACCTAATGCATCTAAGATTGGCCCGTGAGGTCTACAGGAATGGAGATGGGGTGATGCCTTAGGGTTCACTGATAGAACCCTAGTTTCCACTGTGGGCTGTTTAATCCCTCCTGGCTCGATCTGACTTGATCGAGCCCGATCGAGGCTTAGATCGAAACTTCATTGCTCATAATAAATAATGGCATAATCAATTTGGAAAAGCAGTGAGTAGATGGGTACCTTGGAGCTTGCAAAGTTCATTAGTTCTTGGAGCTTTAGGTTTAGGCCTCGTCAGTCGATCCTCTCTAGCAAGTTCCCAATACTCCCTTGAACTCCCAGATAGCAAAAGAAAAACAAAGGAAAAAAAAAGGGGAGTCCTAGATGCTAAAGAGATGGTTGGAGCCTTGGTGGAAACGGGGGTCGTACGCCATTACAGGCCACGATTGCTCATAGAGATGACGACATATAGGAAGTAATCTTGGCCGTCGGATCTCTGTCCAAATTTGATGGCCAGATCAGACAGATCTGATCTGCGCCATCCGATATTAATCAAAGCAATGCAACGGTCCTGATCAAGAAGCATGGCTGGTTTGTGTAACGGACTCCATAGCAAATCTCTGCCATTTCAAATTTTAGCCATTGGATAATTGTAATTAATATTTATATTATTTAATTTATTTACTTTATTTATTTAAATAATTACTTAATTTAATAATCAATTTTACTTAATTTAATACTCACTTTTAAATAATAAAACGGACTCCAAAAAATCTCAAAAATTCACCCTTATCTAATTGAGGGGTGGGTAATTCCAAAATAAAACTGGATTTTCTATCGGAGGTCAATTTAATTATCTTAATTTTCTGAGTATTTAAATAATATTAAAATAATCAGGGAAAATTCGATGACTTCCACGCACTTCCAAAATACCACCCATAACTAATTTGGGGTTAATAAGTGTAATGGTAGACTCTATTTTCAATTTTGAGGTCTAAATAAATTAGGTATTCTCAGAATTATTTGGAAATTAGGAAATACTAGAAATTGCCAAATGATCTCCAAATCGCACGAAACTTGAGGTATAGGCTCTTAATACTAATATAAGAGTAATGAAAGAAGATTATAATTAATTAGACCACTAGTTAATGGGTAAAAATACTATGGTTGTTACATAAATAGTCATATTGCATGGCATCCCAAAGTTTGTTATATCAAATCGTGACAGTTGCTTTACATCAAAGTTTTGATGAATGGTCCAACTAGACTTAGGTTCACAACTCTGTTTAAGCACTACCTTTCATCCTCAAATGGATGGGCAAACCAAATGAGTAGATCAAACTTTGGTAGATCTTCTTCATCTCTATGTGTTAGATTTGGGTGGTTGTTGTGACGAACTCCTCCTATTAATTGAATTCTCTTACTACAACAATTTCCAGGCAAGCATCGGAATGGCTCCGTATGAGATCTTATATGAAGAAGATGTATCATCCCGCTGTCTTGGAATGATGTCAGTGAGGGCAAATTATTGGGCTCAGATAATGTGATTCAAGCAATAGAGAAAATCAGATTAATTCAACATCAAATGAAAGCTGCCCAAGATAGGCAGCAGTAATACTTTGATTCTAGTCATTATCACGTCGAGTTTGTAGTTGGATATTTTGTGTATATTAAAGTCATTTTGTACAGGGGAGTTTCAAGATTTGGAGTCTCCAAAAAATCAAGTCCAAGGTATATTTGTAGTGCTCCGCCCCATTGCCGCGCACAATTGAGGTGTGTAATACAAAACAATCAGCGGCAGAGCGGTGCGCTACTCGGGAGTAGAATTTCCCATCTCCCCGAATAGTTGAGAAGAAAACATTGAAGGCTACTAACTCAACTTCAAAGGAGGGTCGAGAGCTAATACTTAAGATAAGTATAGTATCCTTATCCTAAGTATTATACAAATACATACATTGGATTTAAAAAAAACAATATGAAGAATTCAGCATATGTATAAAATATCAGCATTTCCAATTGCTGATTACATCACAATACTAAGTATAAGTAATATATAAATAGAGTACGGAAGCTAAGCATACATCTACAAATATTCATTACATAAACTAAATGAAAATATTCATCTTAGAATAAAAAAGTAAATATATCCAAAATTATTATAAATGATTTACTGAAATAATACTGAAATAAAATTTAAGTACTAAATTGAAATAATTAATCAAAAATAGTAAAACTAAAGGAGAAATCCACTAAAACTCCATGAACTCCTCCAGAACCTTCTGAACATCCTCCTGGCCTAGCTCAATAGGCTGCTCAGAATCTAGCAAATTGTCGGATACCAAAAGTACCACATGTTAGATAATAAGTTTAACACATGAAAACTAATATAAGCAGTTCTAATTATTTTCTTAACATTTAAGTAACGTAAAATAAAGCTGCATAAAAACTATAAAAATAACTGAATATCTGAAACTGTATAAAACTAAGGTAAAGTAAAGCTGACGGTATATTGAATACTGAAAAAGAATAATAAAAAAAATTGTATATGATCTAAAATTGAGTAAATAACATGTAAGACTATGTTATATGTCACTGAAGTCATACATTTATATATGCCACAATATTGTATGCCACTGATATGCAACCAAAATGTCACTGAACTGCTATGAGCTGTACGACCCAATGTCTACATACATCTAGTTAGGAAATATAGTTTACTGTGATGCCGTTGCATCCTGAATTTCCCTTATTGATGTATGTAATATTTTGTAATCCATAAATTATCACTGATACAAATATATCATGCTTATGTTCATGTTCATATCTCTACACTGTATGTCTTAAAATTCAGAAATCTGAGAAATTCATTAAATTTAAATAATGATTTAGATGTCTCTATTGTGCAGAATTCATCTAAATGGATTCTAACTCCTAGTTCTAATTTTAAGAATTTATTTTACTTGGGATTTCACTTAGTATCATCAGTTGGAAAGGTTGTATACACATAATTTTATATTTTCAAGAAAGGTGAATTTAATAATTAGTTTTTTTAAAACTGCACTTATCGAAGCGCACATCAATAGGAGGCAGAACCTGGTCATAGTTTATATCTCAAGCTAAACTATTAAATAACTTAATTACAAGGATACTTAGTGTTCTACACAGGGTGACTTGAGATACTTAGCTTATTTTAAATTGCACTTATCAAAGCGCACTACGATAGGAGGCAGAACCTGTTCACAGTTTATATCTCAAACTAAATCTAGTTCACTAATTGTAACACTCTTAGTCTTAGAAGATTTACTCTATTAGGACTATATTCGTTTAATTCATCGGGATAGCACCTGATCATAAGTCTACATTGAAGTGACTCAACCAATCCTGAATCTTGCTGAAGTGACTCAGCACCATAGATATGCATAATCATATCCAACTAATAATTTGGGTTCTAGCAATTCTATTTAGCAACCAAGGATTTACCAAAGTTATGAATTTTGACGCGAATTGGGTGAATCCTACACAAGGTTACCAAAAGGTAACTCAATATAGGTTACTACCACATAGGAGGAAATTCCATTCAAAGTACTTCGGGTGATCATATCAAAAGGGTCTAAGATCAATCTTCTAAGGCTAAGAAGGAGCATCTAGGTTCCTACCTCAAGTTTCAACAAAAAGATCTTCCTACCTCAATATCATATCAATTAATAAGGCTTAATAATTATTGCATTAATAACCTAAGGCAAGATCCAAAAGATCTTACACTTCTAACTCAAAAGGACAATTAAGTCTTATATTTTCACTAATTCTTATTCTTTTAAGTTTGAATTGTTCAGATCAGATGGGTAAACCCATTTGATCAACACTTATGCTACAATTATGGGATACAATCAAGAATATTATTAGGAGTTGATCATAATACAAATTAGTATATTTTTATAGTTTATCTCATGCTAATAGTCTTATATAATAGATAATCAGGGATCTTAAGGTATATGTCCAGATACTAAATTACATGACTTCTTTAAAAATCTAAGCATTTCTAATTCAATGGTTTAAGATTAATATCAAATCAGATATATTGTTGTAATTATGCAAGTAGAATTATCTTTTAATCAAAGTTAATTGATTAAGGTAATTAAAGTTTAGATCTTAATCAAAATATGTTAGGGTTTAACTTCTAACTTAATTAAATCAAGATCAATTATTTAGTTTAAGGATTAATGATAAATTAATATATTATTGGTGTATTATTGATGTATATTCCAAGATTTGGATTAAGTATCAATTAATTAATCAATTCTTAAAGTTCTTAAGTTCAATTATAGGTTAGTATCAAATTAATCAAATACAGGGTTCCAAGATAAATATGAAAGTTCACTAACATACATAAACATCACATTAATTAAAACAATGAGTAATTAAAGATATTCAAATCTTAAATCAAACCAAAGTGGGATTAGCATTTAATTACAAATGTAATGCAATTAAATTCCCTACAATATAGTTTAATTTTGATATATTTTGGCTCCATTAGAGTCCTAGAGTCATTAGAATGCAAAAAATCTCAAATATGGGCAATTCCGGACAGTTCTGGGCACTTTCGAAAAATTCTGGGCGCTATGGCGAGCGGCAGCGCTTTCAGGGGTTGCGGCGTGCCGCGGCGGATTTCAGCACTGTGGCGCATGGCAGTGCTTTCAGGTGCTGCAGCTGCTATGGCACCAGAATTTTCCAAGATCTGGAAGCTACGATGCGCAGTAGCGCTTTTAGGCGTTATGGCAGAAATTAGCGCTGTGGCGAACTTACAATTCGAATCTGTTGTGGCTCGCTGTAGCGAATTTAATTTAATTTCATCAAATTTTTATGCCACCGCGGCATGCTGTAGTGCACTACGGTTCCCTACGACGCACTACGACATATTTTAACTCGAGAGTTTGGCGCTACGCCGTAGCTCCCGGCAGTGATTTCGCCTGTGCAAAAAATCGTAATGGGTCTCCTTTTGCACTCAAATACTCCCTATTTTGGGCACTTCTTGAGTGGTATCATATACCAATTGAAAGGTATTTTTGAGACATTTTCATTGATATCAAAATCAGCACGAAAGGATCATTCTAATTATTTAAAACCGATGCCTTAGCTATTGGTATGCAAAAATTATACAATTTTCTGACATAAATTTTAATGAAAAAATGAGTTTTAATCTGACTCATTTTATTCCGATTGAGGCTCCACAAATACACCTAGATGCTATGCAAGAGCTAATGAAAATATCATCCACGTCATTTTAATATCTCAAGGAGAGAGTAACTAAGGAAGAAAAACAAATGGGTATCTTTGACCTTGCAAGAATGGAGGAAGAAGACCCAGATTTTTGCAAGAACTTGAGGGCTTGAGGAGGAAGAAGGGACCTCAATTGAGAAAAATGGAGGGAGGAGGGGGTGAGCTCCTTCTTAAAGGAGAAGGAGGGCATGGGCTATGGGAGCTAAGATAGGATGGGAAAATTGAGAGGAGATGGGGATGGCCTTTGTGTGCTTAGGTTTTGGAAAAAAGAGGCGCCAAATAAAGCAGGGGGAGTGGGGCCAGCTAGGGAAAAGAAATCAAGGAAATTATTTAAAATAGATATTTAATAAATTTTAATTCAATTTATTTAATTAATTAGTGTTTTAAAAGTTAGATTTCATAATGTGCTCTGAAAAATCTCAAAAATTCACCCCTAACTAATTTGAGGGTGAGGAACTCAACGACGAAGTCAGATTTCGATTATGACGAGTATTTAATTATTCTATTTTTCAGTGCATTTAAATTCATTAAGATATTCGTGAAAATCTGACGACTTCCAAACACATCCAAAAAATCACCCCTAGCTAATTTGGGGGTGACGATCACAATGGCGAAGTCAGATTTTGATTTTGTGGTCAATTTAAATATCTCAATTTTCTAATTAAATATTCTAATTATTCGATTGATCTCCGAATTGCTCCAAAATTTCTAGGATTGGCTCTAATAACTAGTTAAACTCAATAGAATGATAATTAGGCTATGATTACACTAAGATTAGGCTAAGTAATAACTTAGGGTTGGTAAAATATTGGACCATTGATAATTTGAAAAGAATTGGATCAATTGCTTATAAGCTCAAATTGCTTGTAACAGCCCAAGCTCTTAAGCACCAAGGCATTATCTGCTTTAGCCTGAAAGGCCTCACAGTTTTACCCTCAGAAGATAACTTCCTAGTAGGTCACCCATCCTGAGAGTGCTCCTACCTGAGCACACTTAACTTTGGAGTTCTTCATCTTAGGTTAAAAGAATAAACTATAAAATAATTTTGTCCCCAGAAAAATAAGAAACAATCCTGCTGAGAGTTCGATCGGTTTTTCTTCTTTCTTCGACGAACTTTGTATCGAGAGGTTGTGAGAGTGTTGCTAGCTGACAGGTACTGTCTTCATATTCATCTAATGTTTCTTCTAAATTTTTAAAACTTATAAATTCTTTTCTACAACTTTACAGTTAATCAAATTTATTGAATTCGAACCTTAGCGAATTTGATTCTTTTCACGTCATGTGTTTGATGCTTGAATCAATCTCAGATCAGAGATTCACTTAAGCTCCTTTTTGTTAATTGAATGCAGTGATGTCAAACTTCGTTCATTTCATCAAAGCCTAATCGAACATGAATATATATATAGAGAAAGTTCCTAATCTGTACTAATCTCCTCACAACCTTTATTTAATAATTGTTTAGCAATGTAAAATCACTAACATGTAATGATATTCGTTAGTGTTGATTGTATGTGAATCAATTTTTGTATGACTTCATTTTCTGCTCATTTTTTTTAATATCATGTTTATTTAGTATATGAAATGAATTAGAATGAGGAATAATTATCAATTTTATTACCAACATAAGCATTGCTTATTAAATTGAACTCGATCAATTAAGATTGAGTTTCAAATCGATTGAGTGATACTCCTAATTGAAACATTCTATAGTACAAATTAGGGCATATGCTTTATAAAGTTCTAAGATATCTCAGATCATGACATTAGTATCCTAATAGTATGCTTGCGTTTATACTCTGATTAAAGAGTTATATCATTCCTTTTACTGAATTGCATCACCTTCCAGGTGAAACCCGAATCTCCTTCCTAGCGTGAAAGAGGGGACGATGTGATCTCAAGGTTTCGCAGACTAGAGTCTTGGACCGGCCGGTCCAAGAAATCCTTAAGCCGCGCTTTCTTAATCTCTTAAACTGTCGAATTAATAATTAAGAAATTACATAATTTTAATAAAAATTAATTACAGATCTTATTTCTTCCATATCTCTAAAAAATATATATCCAAATGTCATGAAATTTCATATCATTCCATTCATAAAAATGTGAAGATTAATTTTATGAGATTAAAATTTTACTTTGATTATTGAATTTAATTACCATTATTTTTTATTAATTAATTATTTATTATTAATTTCAATTATTTCATATGACCTAATTTGATCATTTAGTAATCAAATAGTTCATTTCACTCACAAAAATATGAGGAACAATAATATGAGATCAAACTTAAATTTTGAACCCTAAATCTTTTAATGACATTTTAAACTTAATTAAGACCCCTCTATACCCTAGAAAATCAATGTTCTCCAAATTCAACCTAGTTAGTATCATTTTACTCTTTATGACATAAGGATTACATTGACATGTATATCCTATCTCTTAGACAACATTTGAACATTATATATATTTATCTCCTTAAATTAAGTTGAATGTTAATTTCTTATATTTCATATATGCTTGTTTTATGATGTGTGAACTCTAGGATAACAAACTTATTACATTTTATTATCTCACATATAGTTTTAAATTATATGTTTGAGTATTACATTTCCAAGGATTAGATAATTGATAATGTCTAATGCTTATTTAAGTTAAATTCTTCCATTGTAGAATTACTAAGGCAAAATTTAAATTGAATGAAGTGCATGTATCTTTTCAAATTGAATTATTCATAATATTGTTGATAGTTCTTATATTAATGTAAATTATGAATTGGAAATATTTAGGACTTTATATAAATGATCATCTTCATATGTAGAATAATTGTAGGATTGATTTGAATAGAATAAATTGTATGAGATTATCTAAGTTAGAATTATCTCAACTATTGTAGATAGTTTTCACAATTTATGTTGTATGAATGTTGTAAATCTAACATGAATAATTGCATAGCATATGCTGATTTTAATTCTTCTATTTCATATATGATTCATATGGAATTTAGATTACTTGACTTAAATGTATTATCATATTTCATGTAACTAGAATATAAGGTTATATGTAATTTGTTTATGTTGGAACTTAATTAGAACTAATATCATATGCCTTAAATAAAGTTAATGATAGTTCTTTAATGAATTGTTCTTTCATTCTATCTTTAAATAAATTGAGAAACTATATGAATATCTCATGTCTTATTTCATTTAGGAGAATGTTATAATAATGATTTTATAATATAGTTTCAATTACTTATGTCATGCTAGACTTAAATTAGAATAAATGTTCTATGTATTGAATTAACTTATTGTTAGCTCTTTAATATTGATATTTCCATCTAATTTCTTACATAATAGAAGGCTTGCATGTTAACTTTCTACTAGTAAATACAATAGAGTTCATGTCAGAATTATTAGAATTAGAATTCAAATATTATGTTTCTACATGTTCTTACTTGTCCTTTAAATGCATGATAGATTAACTTGAGAATCCTTCAACTTCTTTATTTTATAATTAGTTTAGTACTTTTAATTTGTAAGTTAAA
This sequence comes from Gastrodia elata, assembly GCA_016760335.1. NCBI lineage: Eukaryota > Viridiplantae > Streptophyta > Magnoliopsida > Asparagales > Orchidaceae > Gastrodia > Gastrodia elata. The sequence continues at coordinate 13,508,926 of CM028673.1, forward strand.
GTTCTTTAAAAGAACTCATGATTAGACTAGTGCCCAATCAATCACTTAGATGATTACACATATCTCCATAATCTTTAAGCTTTCAAATTAATTCTCAATTGATTTAAACTTGAGAATAATAACTTCCTTTCATGCTTTATTAAGCTAATAGAATTCCATTAGCCTACAACTATAAATGAATTAGTATTTATATGAAATAATATATTTCTTTCCTTACATTTAAATGCTCAACATCGACTAATCTTTGATAAATTTTTTATTAAATTAATTTGATACTTTCTAGTTTATAAGCTAACTAGATGAAGCTAATAGTATTTTCCTTTGCTTATACTTCCTTTAGCTTAGCAAACTATAAATATTATTCTCCTTTATTAGTTTCCTTACTCTTTAATCATTAATCTACTCAATTTGATAATTTCAATTACTTGAAAATACTATTTTTCAAACTTCTTTTACCTTTACTATTAATTATAATTGACATAAAGATCAATATCTATAAATCAATTAGGAGCTCAATTAACTCCAATCATTAAGTAAATCATTAAAATTTAGATAACAAAAGGATATCACATAGTTTATAACTATTAAAATTTCTTGAATACATATTTAGCTTTGAGTTTTTTCCTTGAACATTTATACAAATTTTTGTGCATAAATAAAAGTTTCATAAGACTTTATAGGGAATGGCTTGTGGAAAACTAGGCAAGGATGGAAGCGCTTATTAAAGGACTTCACATTTTAGAGAGGGTAAATGTGAATGTTCAAAACCCCACAGAACTAGTTAGGCATACGTGCTTAACTCCTCATCCCATTCTGTTAAATACTTCCGCAGAATGAGACAATTTCTTAATATTACTTCAACTAATAATATAAGAGTTCTTTATAATTTTATTGATTATAAGATCTCTTCATAACTGTTTAGTTATAATTACTATTTGTAGTTTTAGGCTATGTTTAATTTAGACCAAGAGTCTAAGTTATTTTCTTTACTTTCTATGCTTTACACTCTCCTTTCAGTATTGTGTTTTGCTTACTTACAGTTCATTTAGAATATAGTGTATGTTGCTTAATTTCAATTAAATGCTTCACTGTATTTTCAATTGCTTACCTAGCATAACTTTTATTGAACATGTATTGCTTTTATTTAATTTACTTTAAATGCACATAGTTATTTTTAGCCTATTATGATATTTTTCCCTTACTATTTTTGGATGTAGGATAGGACTTATATATAAGTGAGTATTCTTACTCAGCTTCTTTAATACTATCTTCTTTACAGTTATGTCTACCTTTTCCCCCTACTTATTAGCTTTTATAGCTCTGCTGCTTAGTTTAAATTGTAAATTATGCTAGTGATATTCTATTAACTTAAAGATGTAGCCAATCTTAAAATATACTTAGATTATTTAGTCTAACTATACTTTTTTCTTTTTTTGGCTTTGCCTTATCATATTTAAATACCAAAATATGATAGATCAAGAGCTCTTTGATTCAGGTAATACAGGTCCAAGTGCATGAAGAGCTTAAAAAGAATTTACTTCTGCTTATTATAAATGTTTACTTGCACTATTATTAAAGTGAGAGAGAGTGAATACGTTCATTTTACTTTTGCTCTTTCATTTTTAAAAGGCTTATAATAATTAAACTTAGCTGTTTACTTGAGTTATTCTTACCTACCTATATATCTGTATCATGATTCTTACTTGTAATTATTTGGGTTGAATGAGTGGATGATATTAATTGCTTGTATTATTTATACTTGCAATATTTTCTTACATATCTCCTTAATTATTTTTATTATTGCCTATCATTTTAACTTGACAACTACTCATTAAGATACTTGGCCAACTTAGCATCTAGTGTTTGATTAGTTTTTTTCTAATTATATATTAGATGCTAAGGTAACATCCGAGTGTTTGATAGATTTTCTATTCGATATTGGGGTCGTTACAGGTCTTTAGGTCGTTACATTTTATAACCATTCAGAAACCCAAATTCTGATCTTATCAATAAGGGAAAAATAATTCTCTAGCTTCAATTTACCATGCACAACTGAAAGCCCCAAATATTTCATGGGAAACTCAGAAACATCAAATTTTCAAATACCTGAGAGCACGTCCACATTGTCCACAGAGTTTGAGAAATAAACGTTTGAGTTCCTGTTATTATAAGAAAGACCCGAAGCGCTAAAGAGCTCATCAATACAATTTTTGAAGGAAATTTTGTTGGAAGAAGTTGCTTTACCAAAAATCAGAATGTCATCCACAAAACGTAAATGACAGCACGTAAAATCCCCCCTACTAAAAGGTTTGATGTGCTTATCTTTAATAGCTTTGTTGAGATTTGTTGAAAAATAATTTAATGCAATAATAAACAATAAAGGAGATAGGGAACACCTTTGTCTGAAGCCAGTGCTCGTACTGAAAAAACATTCCATAACACCTTTAAGAATGATGGAAAATTTGACATTTGAAATACAAGTCTGGATCCAATTAGTAAATTTCTTAGAAAAGTTCGTTCTCCTTAAAGAAGTAATGATTAAACCCCGATTAATAGTATTAAACGCTTTTCTGTGGTCAGATTTGGCACAAAATAGTTTTTTTGGATGGCACAAAATAGTTTTTTTGGATGCCACAAAAAAGTTCATATAATTTCATTTTTTAGAACACCAAGCTAGTAGGATTGTCTCCCTTTCATAAAGGCAGCTTACACCGGGTGGATGAGCTTGCTTGCAAACCACTATAATTTTTGAAATGAGTTTGTAAAGCGTATTGCAAATCCCTTTTTGATAAACTCTCCTTCCGACATGGTACCCTGCTGTTTCAATCACTCTTCCCCACCCCGAACCTAGAAAGAACTGACAAAGAACAACTTTCGGTCAAAGTGAGTTCTGAAGTATGACGTTAGGTAATTAGTAGGGTTCTTTCTTTTAGGCTTGCCGCCAATAGAAGATTAGCTAGCGGAAGCGGAGTGACCTAGACTTTTGAATTGCGAGGTACCATTACGAGCTCAATATATACGAGTGTTATCCCGTGAAATCACTCGAATTTCAATCATTCACTTGCTTCAACTACTCAGAGCAATAGCAAGACTCGGGCTGGTCTCGTCCTAGCGGTCAGAGGAGCGGAAGAGCTCAAACCCTTTGATTTGGAACCTAGCGAAAAGAGTTCCTAAATGAATTCTGAAAAATCTATCGAGGTCGCACAGCGGATTTCCATCTAGTCTTCTTTCTCTCTCAGCCCGAGAAAGGACGCGATGACGGGAGGCTCACTTCGGTCTGACTTTGCTACGCACCGCCCTTTTTCCTACTTTGCCAACCTGTGATTCCCCAAAGGGATGACCGACGTGACAATGACCACCATGCTGAGGAGGAAGGTCGTGACGAGGCCACAAATTACCAGATCCTAGGACCATTACCCCAGTATGCTTTGAAACCCAGTGACACGCCACTTCTCTTGCTTGAGAATGCGGGTCGGTCAATCACTTCAACAAACAAACTGACAGCAGGCCTGATCTACTTTGCAGCCTGACTTTTGAAGCCTTACTGTAGATAGTAAACTAGCCTTTAGCTAAAGAATTGGAGAACTTCTAAAGCGGAAGAGGTCGTGTAGCAGAAACTAATTTGATTTTGGCTTCACTCTGCTCATCGGTTTTATTTTTTATTATTTTTGTTCTACTGATTTATACTGAGTTAATACTAAACTTATTTTCTTGGATCATAATTTTTTTTATTGTAAATATAAATAAAAAGTTATAAAACACTATAAAAACATACAGATGATAATCCTCTAAAATTGGCACTCTTGTTTTTGGGCATGAAGGTAATCAACGAGTGATTAAGCCAACTAGGCATGATTCCCCCATTGAAGAAATGATAAATAAGTTGGCAAATATAAGAATTAATGACATCTCAATTCATTTTGAAGAAGAAGAGGTTGAAACCATCAGGTACAATAGAATAGATTTTTGCTTAATTTCAATATTAGTGAAAAGCCAGCAAATACTGGAATGGCAATCATCCTAAAGTCTAGCAAAAATAGGAAAAAAATTGTTACCATGACCAGAATTAAGATTAAGCAAATTATCAAAGTATTGAATGGTTTCCTCCTTCAAATGAAATGAAATATTACTTTGTTGATTTTTCCTTACAGCCATTTGAGTGTAGTAAAATTTTAGATTATCATCCCCGAGAAAAAGCCAATGAGCTTTGGAACGTTATTTTGCCCAAGAAACATCTTTAACGATGGTTTCCTTGAGAGCCTTGTTAGATTGATGCATTTTGTTGAGATAATCATCATTATGTGGAATCGATTGCTGTTAGCAATAGCTTTACTTTGAGCAAATCTGAGATTACTAGCCCAAAAGAGTTGATTAATTTCATAACTTTCTTCGTTTGAACCAATGTCTTATGAATAGCAAATAGAGGGTCACACCAATAATAATTTTTCCAATTATAATTAATATCAATTTGAATATCAGCTGAGTTCAACCAATAATTTTTGAAGCAATATATGCTAGGATCCTTTGAAAGATGAGGGGCCTGGATAAATAAAGGAGTGTGATTGGACGAAGAAGTGAGAATCTTGCAAATAAAATAAGCAAGCGAGCTAACGCAAGCAGAGTTGCAAAGACGCATATCCAGTTTAGTTTTAATTGGGTAATCCATATGCTGATTATACCAAGTATAATGTTCACCTAGAGAGTTAAGCTCCAGTAGTTGAAAGCAAGTATTTTACTTGGTGATGTGTCTGAACCTTCATCCCAATTAAATATAATGCAATCGAAATCCCCAGCAGCCAACCACGGTTCTAAATATTAGCCTTAAGAAAGAGAAGACCATTCCACAATGTTACCCTCTGATGCTCGGTGTTTGTTGAAGAGCCTTCACCTGCATTGAAAGAAACTCTGTGCACAAAAAGTTAGTATAATTATACAATTTATTATAAGTAATCGACATGATTTCTTCAACAGAATTGGATTCTAACATTAGATTATATTTTGTAAGCACATTTAATATTGGATTCCAAATGCTTTGCACAACTATGCATTTAATAATAGTGTAATAAAATAAAAGCATTATTCAAAATAGTTCCAATCCAAAAAAATAAAAATTAATTTTGGTGGTTTTAAATTCACTTTGGCCGAAAGAGGCACAATATATATATATATATATATATATATATATATATATATATATATATATATATATAATTTAGTTCTAAGAAAAATATTAATAATTAAGATTTAAATTTTAAATATGAATATTTTTTGAGGTTCTATACTTAAATTTTTTTTTATTTTTTATTCCTTAGAAGTATTTAAATATAATAAGTAAATAATTAATAATAAACTCTGAGGAATTTTAAGCTCATAAATTATATAAATATTCAAATACATATTAGTATTATATTAAGAAGTAGCCTCCAAAACCAAATGTCAAATAAATAAGTTTTTTGTTAATATAATAATAATAATAATAATAATATAAATAGTAATAGTCATAAGAATATGATTTTATTTTTAGTATATTTTTATATCGAACAAAAATTAAAAAAACTTTAATTATATATTAAAATATTAATAATAGCATCAATATTAATTTTGGGCTATAAAGTGGAACACGTTAACCTACTAATTAATCACTATTTAGTTAAATGAGTCCATAATAAAAAAAATACTTGGAATAATCGGTAAAATAAATAAAGAAATGAAGTATTTTAAATTATTTTCATACTTTATTAATTTCGCCGAACTGCCATTATAGACAGAGTCATTTAGAAAGAAGCTTTTACTTGCTTTGAACTCGAGGCTTTATTTTAATCCCAGTGATTTTGACCCATTAGCAGATTGATTAGTTTATTAACTTTTTCGCTTCTTTTTTTAGAAGTATGCTTACGGACTAATATATACTAAAATATATAAATATATATTAATTCAATACGTAAACAATTTTTTATTTTATCTATGTGTAAGAAATAATTTGGATCGCCACCGTACGTGCGTTAACCATGCGTAAATATATATATATATATATATATATATATATATTGATGACGCTAAATATAGTTCAGTTTCGCTGCACTTATATAATGTGGCATTGTACTTGTTTATAAACAATATGCTTATTTAATTAATATATATTATTTTATTTTATTTCATTTCAGCCGTTAATTTTTTCTTTATTTTATATTAAAAGATGATATTTGATTCTAAATTAGCTCAAAAAAAAATAATGCATGATTTTAATTTTTATTATATATATATATATTGTTTTTTTAAGCTTATCTTTTTTTAATTATTTAAGAGATTAATTGGAGCTATAAAGTCTCTATTACAATTATTTTTGAAAACATAAATATTTGAATAATTATAATTTTTATTTAAAATTAAGGGTATTATTATAATACCAAGCGGTAGCACACAGATAATTAATACAATATATTGTTTTGTGCGGGTCGTATACACAATGAGCATATCAAAAATAATTAAAATTTGTATGCAAAATGGGCACTGCTTCCTTAATTGCAAATAATAGTAATGATAATTTTAAGCTTTCTTATAAATTATTTTTTAAGAGTTTTTATAAATTTTCTAATTTTCTTAAAAATAATTAAAAAGCACTAATAAGCAAATGCTTGCTATTAATAAAAGTGTATTATATTAATTTATTCTTACAAAGAAAATACAATTTCACCTAAAATTACAAAGAAACTGCTAACGTAATTTTTTATTTTAAGTAAAAAGAATAGAAATGAAAGTAAGAAAGTCTAAATTCTGGAAAAGAACGAAAAAGCTATCCATCTGTGCAGGATTAGTAGTCCGTATATGAAGTTTGGAATCATATAAGAAAATAATGTTAAATTTTCAAGAAAATGCTTCCTTAATTGCAAATAATAATAATGATAATTCTATCTTTATCATTAACATTAATAAATCATAATAATAATTACAATCTTTCATTATAATTATTTTTAATAAAACATACATTAAAAAAAAAGATAGAATAAAAAGTTCTTTATCTTTCTTCTTCCTCTCTCACGTTGCACCGGAAGGAGGGTCTTCGGGGAAGGAGGGTCTTCAGGGCCGGAGGAGGCAGCCATGAAGCTTGGCTGGCTCGGGGAGAGGCTGCGCCTGGAAGTAGGAGGAGGAGGTGTGTTGAATATTTTAGGGATTTGGGGTCTTGTTTATAGGCAAATTGAGGGGAGGGGAGGGGAGGGGAGGGGAGGGCTCGGCCCGGCCGAGCCCGTCGCCGTGAGCCCTGTCGAGGTTCTGACGGTTCCCGGAGATGTATTCATCGAGGCGAACTCGCGTATTAAAAACTAAATACAGTAGACTAGAAGTTTTGAGTTGAGCTAGCATGTGAACCCAAAGTAATGCTAGAAGATCAAGAGCATACATTAAAATTTTATTAGTTTTATATTTATTTTTATATGTGAGGATTAGTATGCTTTTAAAATGCTATAATACTTCGTGTATTTTGACCTTTTATTTATTTTTGCCTAAAACAAATACTTTTATTTTATTTTATATAGATTAATGTTTAGGTAACAAATACTTTTATTTTTGTCTAAACCAGTATTAAAAGTGACATTCGGTGTGGAATCGGGACACTTAATCTGACACCAGGTCGTGTGCGTGCTGCTCCTACTAGAGCGCGCGAGCCTTTCGGGACAAAAATTAACGAAACTCGACCCGTATGTGTATTTCGTCGAGACTAACACACCCGTACCATAATTTCTTGATTTGTATTTATATTTTATTTTATATTAATTTTCAAAAATTCAAACTTAAGAAATTAATTACGGTCAATCCGAAGCTCCGAATTAGATGAATCTTTTTGTATAGTATTATCTTAATATTCTTAATCAAATGACACTAAAATTGATTCAGATTGGTCCCAAACTTGAGTATTGCGATGACAAAAATATATTCTACTTGAGAGTACATTTGGTATGACCCAATATGGATGTTGCTCTCATAGGATTAATTTAATATTAAGACTCAAAGAAAGCAAGACAAACAAGTAGCAAAAAATATTTATGATTACCTTAGAAGCTCTCACATAAATTTGCCTTGCCTTGCCCACACATAGTGAGCCATAATTCTTCTTTGAATAAGTTGGAAAGCCAATGTCCATAGGCGGAACTTGGATTCACTCTCAAATACGGGTTTCCGAGAGATAGCTCCAAATAGGTGCATATTCAAAAGAGCTCATCTCAAAAGACCATAATTTTAAGCCAAATTTTTGTGGGACTAATTAAAAATTTTCAACTTCTTTGCACACACCATTCGCTATAGAAGAATTAATATCAGTATTGGCTTAAAATAAAAAAACCATAGCATCATTTCAAAAAACTGAATGCAAATATGTTTAGCATAAGAAAATAAAATATAAGACTTGGGGTACACTCCACAATGCGTTCGTCCTTTTTTTAATCTTGACAATTCAAAGCTTGTAACATTTTCGCAGAGCTTGAGAAGTCCATGCTGCCAACGTCTCTCTCCCAATGACTTGACCGGATCTGCAAAACTTTCCATAAAATACAAAGTAGATTAAGACAATCTACAAAACGACATGCAGAATGCGCAAATGGAGTGAAGGAATGTAAAAGGAATAATGCATCAGTCTTCAAAAAGCAACACTCTATCGGTTGAAAAAACCCTCTGAAATTTGAGCAAAACTCCCTAATTTAAAGTCCCATTTAATGCATGATTTTTCGTGGACTCCTAATGCTTCCAACCTCTGGAGTTCATTCTATATGCCTGCTGTTGGGTTGGCTCTTTTGACCGATTCATGCATGAACTTGTTTGATCAGAGAAACCAATCAAAGCTCTCTATTTTTCAGCAACAAGTATACAGCCGAAAGCAGAGGAAAGTCGCCGGCTAATGAGTTGCAAAAATATCAACAGTTGCCTCAGCCCCTTCACTCGGTATTAAAAATGATCACAATCGTGACTTTCTTTATTTTCTTGTTATCGTTTTCTGCTTTTCCGGTCTTCTTCTTCTCGATTCTGTTGCCAGGAAGCGGCTATTTTCATGACTTCATTTTTGTAAGCGTATACTGTGCGATTCTCCTCTTTTTACTTTTGGCCACACTTGCGGGAAGGGGAAAAAGAGGAACGGATTTGATGGCAAAATCAGATTTCCGGCTCCAGATTTTCTCAATTATTTTATATATTTGACGCAGCCGCTGTTTTTAGAGAAAATTTACAAATTCTCAGTCTATTATTGTGTTGTTGTTATACATTATTTGGATTTTCTTGCGGACTATAATTTTATTCTTCTTATCTTTATAATTGGGCGATTCCTTTAATTTATTTTTATAGCATTTGTATTAAATTAAAATAATAATTATCTATTATTTTTGAAAATTACTTAGAGCTGACTACCAAATAAAAATTACTGCAAAGTCAAACCATCCGATTCAACAAACAATAATGTTTCAATCATGCCAAGAATTCTACAGTCCTATTTGATTTTGCTTAGATTAATTAATATTTGTATATAACAGCAAATCAATAAAGAGCGAAAGTGAAGGAATGCCACATGATTTAGAAGGGTACAAAGAACAATATTTCAATATTGTTAAAGAAAGGATGTTAGAGGAGCAAAGGCTAAAGGTAAAGGAAACTCTAACAAATCATCAAAGAGCTTTTCTCAAATAAGTTATCGTGCGCCTATACGGGTGAACAATGATGATAATTTAGTTCTGGTTCATTAGTTCTTAATGCTTATATAGTGTTGAGAGAACAATGCCAATGGTTTAAACATTCACTTTGATTCAATTATTTTCATCATGGCAGTTCGGCTCAATGGTTAAGATTCGTCACATTTGTCTCTTGCAATGTTCATATTCACTGTAGTTATGGCGCACGTTGGTGCATCTAGGAACGACCATCCATCCCACACCATGATGCATACTCAATCGCACCAGGGCACTTTCTGAATCGTGTCTTAACGCATTCTAAATTGTGTATGGGTGCATCTCTGAACTAGTTTGACCTTAGTTATACAAATCTTCCTCTCCGACTGTGCCGACCCACCCCAATATTGGATTAAATAATCTAATCTAACACTAAGTGTTACTGTATTACGAAATACCGGGTTGGTGAGTCTCAACCCACTATTAAGTATTACTGGGAGCACTGATCTCTAAATGGGAAAACTAGATGCATAACATAACATTGATATAATATAAATAATAAACGTAATGTCATTCATCATCACGGGATGTTAAAGTAAAGAAAATGCAGCAAAAAGTAAAGGTCTTCAATCAACATCTACTCAACACGATCTACCTCAAGGCCAAGATCCACTTAAAGCTCCCGATCTATCGTATTTGTTATTTAATATGGTAAGACACAACCAACAAAATAAGAAAATAAGTTATTAGACTTAAAAAGTCTAAGTACATTTTAGGAAAACTAAGTTATTTTAAATTTCTTATATATCACATTAGCCATTTACAATTATTATAAGCGAAGCATAAAGCAGTAAAAAGGGAAAGTAACGTAAGTAACTGTAACTAACAAATAAAAAGATAAATGCAATAAAAAGAAAAAAATTGGTACGTAAGGAAAGCAAGTACAATTATACATATATGTGTGCAATTAAATAGAAGAAACATGTACAAAAGACATATGCTAAATAAGCAGAGCAGTGTAAAGAAAATTAGTGTAAAAATTGGAATACACTGCAGAAAAATAAGTAAAAGAACTATAAATACAAGTAAACAGTAGTATGAAAAAGTAAGGGGATTTCAATTTCAAGAAATGTAGTATGAAAATACTGTTATAAAGAACTATAACTATAAATGTTATTTATTAATATTGATTTAAATATGTGTTTTGCTTTACAGGCAAAGTTATAGAACAAATAAGGAGTTAAACACGTCTGCCCAACAAAAGTAAGAGAAGTTTCCCGTAAACACACACATCCCCCCTTGTAAGAAATTTGTGGGCTTCTAATCACTTCATAGCATGCCCTGGCTTAGTAACAGTTGTACAACATCCACCATATGAAACTTCAAAGTAAATATTATATGTTTAAGTTATACATAATAAATTTAATGAAAGAATTCTAGAAATTAATCTCAATGTGTTACAGTATTCATGGATGTTCAAATCTAATTGTAAACCATGTGATATTCATCGTTATTTATGACAGTCAAAAATACACATCTGCGTTTGCACGCAAGTGTACGTGATCTGATGTAATTAGTGAAAAGTTTAATTTTTGAGATTTATCGAACCTCAAGGAACGGGCGTTCTGATACCAAGTTGTATTTTCTTTCGTTAATGTTTAGATGACAAATTTGTTGATTTTGTTGGTTCCTAATTAGCGATACAAAAGACCTTAAATAAGGATATGATATAATTAAAAATGAGAGAGTTGAGATTTCATTACAATATCTATGAGGGCTAGTTATATAACTTCATTGTTGAATGTATACGTTCAATTTATTTGCTTTATTAAATCAAGTGAGCATCATTAGAATTGGAGTACCCTCCAATTACATTGAATTCAAGTTTAGTGCACAAAGAGAACTCATTTTGGGTTTTCCCTTAGCACATAAACTCTTATGAGATCATGATCTATTAATTAGATTTTGATTCCCTACATCTAGGTTACCAAAAGACATCTTTAATTATAATGGTCTCACAAGTATGACTTCCATTAACAATGCATCATGCGTTTCACATGCAGTTTAGCTAGATAGGATGATGCATTGGGTCAATGGACTATGTCACATCATCCATTGAAGTTCCCAATGTCTTCTCATCCCTTCTACTTTGCTGAGTAGCAGAGCAAGGTTAATGGAGAACTTGGTTCTCAAGCGTCAATCTCTTGAGAGAGCTTTTAAGGAAGGGTGCAAGTGATCTTTGAGAATTTTGTCACATAACTCTCAGCTCTACTTGCACTATCTTCCTTGATCTTACCCAATTAATGAGCATTGGAACACGAGTTCTTTTAAATAACATAATTTAGATTTCAGTTCATCCAAGCATTCACTTCAGTATTAAATTTAATGATAAAAATATTTTTTCATTACATTCAAACAATGTCATCATACACCAATTATCCCTTACATATTTTTACAACTACATCTCAACCCTCTCTAAGGGTTTTTTAGCCTTCCATTACTAAGTAAGAAAGAGCATACATACAAAAAAAAGTGAGCATGACCATCAGTTCATGGCAAGAAATAAATCAAGGGAGTTTAGGAGAAATACAAGAAATCACTCGGAGGTTTTCTAGGGTTCTCTTTATTTTTCCTGCGCTGTCCTGTTGAAGCTCCACCCTTTGTTCTTTGCTATTTTCCCTTTCTTCCTGTTCTTGGTCCTCTTTTCCCCTTGGAGAGTTCTCCTTCTTTCTCTTCCTATAGCCCTTCTTTTTGGTCTTTGAATAACAAAAGTTGAAACCCTTTCTCAATCTTTAAGTCTCCCTTTTATAGACTTCCTTTCATTTGTTTATAATTTAATTCAGCAAATAAATCCCATTAAGAAATTTGTGCTTTGATTAAATGATTATTCATTTATTTTCTTAGTAATGAAGGGATTTAGGCTATTTGTATTTATGTTTTATTGAGTAAAATAATTAAATTAACCTCTTGCTCTTCTTCATGATGGCTTAAATATATGCCTTTTATAATAATATTTATAATAAAGATTCCACAATTTTATTGCATCCACCCCTTCAATCTTCCTCATATCTTTAATTTATTTCTTCATGAATTATTTCATGAGAATGAGAAATTTTAAATTAATTTGATATTTATTTTAGATGTGGGAAGGGGAATAATTCAATTCTATGGCCTTCCCTATACTAACTTGAATGCATATTCTTGGCAAAAACTGTGTCGGGCGCCGCGACACGCTGTGGGGCGCTGCGGCAGCAGCATTCCAAACACTGTTCCGCTGCGGCAGCAACACTCCAAACACTGCTCATGCATAAAAATTAATATCTTTTCTTCAGTCGCCGCAGCGTCCGATGCAGCACGTTGCGGCTCGCTCCAGTGGATAAACTTTCAGATTCACTGTTCAATTTCTTGTTATATGATTTTTATTTATTTTCAAAAAATGACGCTATGGCGCGCCGCGGTGATTTTATCCCAAAATTGCATATTTAAGTCAAATTTTAATTTACTCATCTTTTATCCTGAAAAGCAGCATAAGTACATCAAAATATATAATTTAAATTAAAAAGTGCTTACTTTTATTAACTTATTTTACTATAAATCTTGGAGTTATCAATCTACTTTAGTTATATTTCCTATGATAAGGACTAATCAAATCCCTCAAATGATTTAGACATTCATCAAATATCTTAATCAATTAATACTTAATAATATATAATTAAATGAGATTTTGAAAATAATGATGTGATTAAAGTCTTATTTATGTTAAAAGATATTTTATAGATATAGTTGTAATATTACAAATAAATATCCTATCCTATTAATAATACTACAATTATCTAAACTATCTAATAATACTTATATTCTAATGGAACATTTTAACTACAAACTAAATGTTTCACTACTACACTTCTTAGGTTACTTGATTCTTATTATTTAGGTTACTTGAAGTTCTAGCTAAGAGATTATCTAACTTCCAAACTAATATCTCACTACTTAGATTGTAGGGTTTCTATAACTACTATATTCAATCATCTAAGTTATCACTATTCTCTAATTACTCTATACATTACTATCTTAAGGTTCTATATTTAAGAAGGTTCTTTCATCTAACTGCTTTGGTTGCCTTAATCTTAAGTATGACACTAGAGGGATGATTCAAGTCTATCCTTCGAATTAATGGTTTCATAAGATTACTAGTATAATATGATAGTACTAAAGGGTTAATATTACTTAAGTTACTATTATCTAGATTTATCTCACATTAGATCACTAATCTAGCATCAAGTTCCATCCATTATGCCTAGGACTCCAAGTCTTGATATTATGGACACTAAGTCCTAATTCTTACTTAGTTGATCAGTACTTTAAGGTTCTAAGTCTCCTTATTATATAAGACTACCTCTAGTATTAGCTTAATCACTTAGTCATTCTAAGCAATCTTGAGCCTCTCACTTAGTATAATGTGATCACTTATACTACACTAAGAAAGTTGCACTTAGCTACTTAGATTAGTCTTTAAGTTCTAGTGGAAAGTACTAGTCTTCTTAAGATGCTTCCATTCTATCATCTTATAACTCTTCTCTTAGTCACATGGGCAATACTAAGGATTCCTCAATGCTACTCGAAATAATTCACATGACCTATATATGAACTATAGCTTCTCTCCCTACAAGTTAGGATCTAATTTAAGTTATCTAAATGAAAATTAATGCATAGGTATGGGTATAAGTTTAATAAAGAATCTAACTTACTAGTATAGCTCTTACAATCCTTAGCCACTAAACTTGGGTTATTATTAAGATGCTTATTTTGAAGGTCAATATGGAGGTTTGATAGCCTCAAGTTTCTATGGAAATTAGGGATTAAATGATTCTAATATAGTAACTAAACCAATTTAACTAACTATTCACTATTATATTCTTAATGAGTAAAGTGCTAGGTGAGGATTTTCTAAACACTAGCTTCTTGATTCACATTAATGCACTAATAGTTCTAGAGTTTAGCTAAGAGGTTAAGATTACTGTAATGACCTAACATCTTTATGTTACACACTAGGGTGGCTAGGGTTGATCCTACACTTAAGAAATGTAAGAGTTTTACTAATAAATCTCATAATCAAAAGGAACTAGATGATCCATTTCATCCTAGGGTTAGGTATATTACAATCATTAAGTACTAAATCAAGCCTTAAGAACTCATACAATCATCTTATTTCTATGTTGAGGTTCCTTCCTAAGTATACTAGCACTAAACTAAAACTAGGTTATCCTAATTATTTTTTTACTCAAAATATTATCTAATATTGAAATATGTCATAAGTTAAGTTTGTTAAGGTGTCCTAGGGTTTAGGAAATCTAATTAGATAAAAACCTTAAATTGAGAATTAAATATTTATTAATTCAATGGTCAAAAACACTTATTTTTCATTTGATGTCCAAATAATGCAAATATAGTAGCTATAATTTTATTATAGCATAACAAGTACAATGATATTGAGTAGGGTCAAATCAAACATCAAATGGCTAATATGGGCATCAACAACTCTTAATGATAATTAAATGGTTATTAGAAAAATTTATTATCAAATTGGAAAATTAACTTCATATTAATATTCTATACATTTTTCTAATCAAAATGATATATAATTTTAATATATTTGGACCTATATATTAAAAGTTATTAAAATATTTTAAATTGAAATTTATTAATTAAACCAAGTTGTAGTTCATAAGAACTCAACCCGCAATGTAACAACTCTAGTGTTGTTATCCATTAATTAATAGCTTAATCAACTTTATTCTTTTTCCAATGCTCTTATATTAGTGTTAAGAGTCTCCACCTTATGTTTCGTGCGATATGGAGATCATTTGAGACTTTTCAACATTTTTGATTTTTCCCGATAATTCTAAGAATGCCCATTTTATTTAGACCTCAGAATTAAAATTGAAGTCTCATTTGACTCATCACTCTCAAATTTACTATGGTGGTATTTTGGGAGTATTTGAAATTCATTAAATTTTTCCTAATTATTTTAATAATATTTAAATACTCAAAAAATTAGAATAATTAAATTGACCTCCAATCAAAAATTCGGTTGCATTTTTTGAGTTTCTCACCCTTTAATTAGGTAAGGGTGAAACTTTGAGAATTTTCGGAGCCAATTTGATTATTTAATTTTGATTATTAAATTAAGAATAATTAAATAATTAAATAAATAAATAAAGCATTTAAAATAATATATATATATATATATATATATCTATATATATTATAATTGTCCAAATGGCTTTTATGAGAAGGCGGAAATCCTGTGAGCTGGCCCGAACACGGAACAACATAGAGCATCGATTAGAATCGTCGAGCGCTGTTTAGAGTTGATCTGGCGGTCCCGATGCGGTCGCTGATCTGACCGTCGGATTGAATCCTTTTCCTGTATGTCCCTGACCTTTGACCTGAGATTGTGCCTCTGCGCGGGTGGAGTGGGTGTACGTCTACTCAGTTATGCCTCTAAGGTAGCTTAGACTTAAGATTCCTCTCTTTTTTTTCTTTTTTTTCCTTTGCCATTTTGCAGCTAAGTATTGGAGGCTGGCTGGTGATCCTATGAGCTTAATTACTGCAAACCTCAAATTGGAAGGCCAACAAACCGCGGGTGGCAAAGAAAATAGGTACTCATCTCCTACTTTTTTCAAGAAATTGATATAGTTTATCCATACCCTATGTTCCTATTTATGCGATCGAGACTCGATCGCACCTAACCAAGCCCGATTAAGCCTTGAACAAGCTTGCCTCCATGCGCCCTAATTTCTTCTAGGGTTTGACCTATTTGGCAGACGAAGCTATTTTAGGTCATATATCAACCGCCGTTCGATAGGTTCCTTCAAGATCTATCGAATGACGGACATGCCAGCTTGTGGGACAGTCGAATTAAGCTTTGGTTCATAACCCTAATTTCTTTCTTTTCCAAGGGAAGAAATGGGGACGAAGCAGTTCGCGTACAAAGGTTTCGGCTCGGTTTGATTAGCGGAGCCGAGCCGATTCAATATATTTGGACCGCGATCCACACCATCAGCGTTGCGGGCCCCGTCTCAACACGCGGCCCTCTAGCGGTAGCCGTGTGTCTGACAACTCTTTTTTCTGTGCCGCCGTCTTCTCCGTAAATTCCCACAATGTTAAATTTTTGTGCTGAAATTAATTGCTGTGCATTATCTATTAATGATTAAATGGGATGTGTTTAATGATTGTTTTGCAATTTAATTAATATTCAAATAATGCAATTTTAATTTCATTAATAACTTTAATAATACACCTAAAAAATATACGTTATTATATATCGTTTCGACCAGAAAGATGCGTAGAATAATAATACAACACTAAATTTCTATTTTGCTGATTATTTTTATTAATTATTGTTTTTGGCTAATTAATTAATTATATAATTACCCTAATCTTATAAGTGGCATAATTTAATCAAATCTTGTCCAAATTGACATTCCAATAGTCCATTTCAATCACAAAAAATATGTGATATTAATATAAAATTAGATTTAGATTTTAAATCCTTATTTTTTAATGACTTTTTAACCCTAATTAGGAGTTCTCCAAACCCTAATTTCTCAAGATTATCCAATTTTGACCTACTTAGTATCATTTGTTTTCTTATGCTATAAGGATTTAAAATATGCTTACATTATTTTATTTGGATAACGTTTGGATGATTTAGGTATTTGGCTCCTTAATTAGTATAATTTTATATTTTTCTAGTTTCTTAGAATGCATGTTTTAGGTATTTAAACCCAAGGAAAACAAACATGTTACATTTAAATTACTTTCCATATCATTTAAATTGTATGTTGAAACTTGACTTTTCATGGCTAAGTGCTAATTTGCAAGCATACTTCTAGATTCAATTTTTAATTCCTATAATAGATCTTGTAGAATTTATGAACTTTAGCTTATTGATTTGTCATCATGATCTTAGCTAACCTATTCCATAAATTATTGTATGCTAGTAGTATGCCTTATTTCATTAAATGATCTTAATAGGACTAGTGCCCAACAATTAGATTGGAATTTTAGTAGATATTTATTTTTAGCTTTTAATCTTCTATTAAAGTTTCTAAGTGATCAAATTAGAAATCACTTGGCTTCATAATGTGTTTTAGATAGCTTATAGACTCCTTTTAGCCAACAAGCTAGAATAAACTAGCACTTGTAGTTAGTGGTATATTCTTTTCCTTACACTTAGATATCTTCTACCAATTGATTTTAGTTAGGTTAGTGATTGATTTGGTTGGAAGTCTTTAAATTTTAACCTAATTAGATGAAGTTAGTAGGTAGTATGTTAATCTCCACTTCAATTAGTTTAGTAAACCATTAGTTTTACTATTTCCTACTAGTTTTCTAAACTTAAATCTTAACTTCTTTGATTTGGTTAGTTTAGGATTAGTGTAGGATAAGTATTACTTTACATGAATATACTTATTAAATTATTTTGTCATTTCATAAATTAAATCAAATTACTATTTTTCAAATCTTCTTCACTTATACTGTTACTTACAATTGACTTAGAGGTCAATATTTATAAGTCAATTAGGAGCTCAAATAAATCCAATCATTAAGTAGATCATTAAAAATTAATAACTTCAGATATCACACAATTTACAATTACTTGAAATCTTCGAATGCTTGCTTTACTTTGAGCCTATACTTTTGAATCATCCATACAAGACATTATGCATAAATAAAATTTTCATAAAATTATAGGGGTTTTCCATGGTGGATAGCTAAGAGCAAGCCTAAGTGGGGATATAAGGAGACCTCACATTCTTAGATGGTAAATGTGAGTATTTATTCTGCTTTCTCTTACTTATTAGGCAAACTTGCTTAACTCTTCGCTTTATTTTGTATGTGTAACAATCCTAGTTGTTACCCTAGCTAAATTTAAATTAATTAAGCTAAACTAAATCCTAATTTTGATTCCATTAGACTCAATGGGTCATTTAAACCTAACCCTAGAAGTTTCGGATCAAACAGAGCTAAATTGAAAATTTTAGTATTTTAGAAGCAGATTTATTTCAATAGTCACAGTTATTTTGCTTTTAGCCTCACCTTGTTGAATTGTTGCTTTGTATATTATTTTTATATACTTGTTGATTAGCTATAAATGATTAGTTTATAGCTATCTCATTCTTTGTAGCTTGTAGCACCTTATAATGCTTACATGTTTAAAACCTTTAAATATGATATCTTAAATATTCAGTTCATTTAAATAGCCTAAAATATACTTAGACAATTGTCTAATTGTAACATTTTTCTTTTGTTGGTTGGGGCCCTGGCATTTGTGATATCAACAAATGTCAGATTTAGAGTTATTCGTTGGCAGTGTTGCAGGAGTGGAGCCGGTGCACGAGGAGGATATTCCTACTACTGCTTAGATAGATTTTCATTTTTCTTACAGTGAGTTTAAGAGATCTTTTCTTTCATTTAATTCAGTTTGTAATAATTAAATTATGGATGTATTTACTTTTCTACATTTAATCTGAGTTATTATTTCTTTTACTCTCTTATACTATATTGTGATATGGATGTTATATTATACTGTGTTTTGCTTCCATCGCTTTGATTTGTATTAATGTATGTTCACAGTTCCAGGTCACACCAAGTCCTTGGATTAAGGCAGGTTGGGTCCTATCTGACTTTACTTAAGTTGGGGATTTGCCGCAGTTGGAGCACCGTACTCCCCACGATTATGCTAATATCAGTATTAGTGTCAATGCGGGAAAGTACGAGACCCCACAGTTGGTGTCAGAGAACATCATAAGGTGTCATAATGGGATTTGTGATTCCTTTCTACTTAATGGACTGTTCTTCTGATGTACAAACATCAAGACATAATATCTATAACATAGTACTATCAGTAACTCTCTAAAAAATTTAGAATGAAAATACTCATATCCTAAATATCTTGTTATCTATAGTTAACAAAAACTAAGACATTTTACTATTAGGATTAAATGGATCATGAAGAGTCTGACTTGGAATATTATCTGCATGCCTTCGAGTTAGCTTGGAGTTATAGTTTCAACTGGAGACAAGAGAGCAAATGGAAAATCAAAAGAGTTTCAACAATCCTAAGCATGATGTACACTTCAAATATCACAAAATCACTTTATTGACTCCAGGTGAGCTATTCTAGTATTAGAGGCGAGTTCACAACTCCAACAACATGGGTTATTATCATGATATCAGCGAAGACAGAGTGCGACTTTTTTAACCCGTAGCAAACATGTATAAAAAACTAGATGATAACTAGACTTTGGGCTATTTCACTTGTATAGCAACATCCTCCTTAGAGCAGCTAAATCTTACACAATACTCTCTAACCTCTCATTGCACATTCAAACCCTATATATCATAGTTATTATGTCCTCATTCTAAAATTAAACTCAAAAAACTATAATAATGAGGTTTTTACCCTTTATATTGTTTGGGGAAAACCTAAGCGATACCTATGCCTGTCTAACGCATAATGCGCCTGATCGTGCCTAGGCACTTGCCCAACTGTTTAGTAGTATGAAATAAGTGTCTGGGCACAGTTGAACACTTCTCCCACTGTTTGTTGACTCAATGGGGACTTGGGCATGCCTGAGTGTTGAATCATGTATTTTTTTGGTTGAAATCGATGTTTGGGCTTGCCTGAGTGCCCAACTCTCTATTATTTTGGTTAAAATAGTCATTTGGGTGCACCTAGATTCCAAGTCAATTTTTGTTAAGTTTTGTTGCCCATTTTTTTATCTATTTTGTATATGTTTTTCCTCTGAAAAGTTTGTAAGCCCACCCAATGTCACTCCAAAGCACTTGAGAGTCCTTTTTCAAAATAATATCTCAATTGGAGACATAGTGCATCTTTTTTCTCTTATTTTCTTTTAGGTTGTGACTATTATCGAAACTACCCCTTAGCCACATTCGGTTCCACATCCAACAGCCACATTCTGTTTAACTTCCAACTACCCATTTTGTTCCACATCCAACCGCCACATCTAGTTCTACAACCAACCTCCTTTGGCTAAATAGGACATGTATTAGACATCATGTGATTATGTGAATATAGTGATATCTCTCCTCTGCTTCTTCTCCTTGCCTCTTCATTGATACCTCTATCTATAAAGACTTCTTCATAACTATGGCATGGTGTGCCTCACCCACCTTTTCATTATATCTTAAGGACAATGGAAACCAAGCATAGCTTAAGTTTGTCCGGTGTTACAAGTTTCATCAGTATTCCTATAGGGTTTTGAGAAGTGTGGATCAACTAATATATTAGACGACTATCCTATACAACTGACAAATGAAATGGCACAAGTGTTCTTGGGTAAGTGAATTCCACCGTCCATCACTTTGAAGCATGCCGTTCATTTGCTCCTCGCCCATTTATTCCATGAGATCTACAGCCACTTCATTTCCTTGCTAGCTTAAAGTAAGTAAAAGTGTACAAATGTTCTCTAGTCTTTTGATTTTTTCACATCTCCCATCATTTTATAAAAAAAACTCTTAATGAATCAGATTAATATATATATATATATATATAATCACGAGCCTCGTGTCACTTTCCTCCCAACCTCTAAATGTAAATGTGACTAATTAGTACTTATCTTCCGCATTCTCAGTAGATGCTATAATCTTACAAAATTAGCAGAGATTTAAGCAAATCCCGCCAACTTGTTCAAAATTATAATGAAAGTAGTTTGCTGTATTTTTCTTTGAATTGTGTATTTTGACAACATTAACAAAATTAAATTTGAAAAAAATATAGCAGACCAATCAAAAGAATAGTTTTGCCATAAATGTCATTAAACTGTGTAGATTAGCAGAGGTGCCAAGTTTCTCTGTTTTTCAGGAGATATAAACCGCAATCTGGTTCTTCTTATCTTCGGATCCTTCATTTTAGTTTTATTTTTGGAAGAAAAAGTCAGAGGTCTTCTAAATAATATTTATTATTAATTTCTTTTTCTTTATCCGAATCATTTTACCTAGTCATGATCAAAGATAGATCGCAAATTCAAACCCACAGACATAACAATCAATAACGCACGAGCACACATGAGAGATCAAATATGTAAGAACTAATGAGTAACTCTATGAAAAAATTGTCCATAAAACTGGGAAGAAGAATAGTGCAGCTTCACTTAGGATTTCACTCAGCACATGCAACCCCTTTTAAGGTTCGTAGTTTGAACAACACCGAGCGATCCTCACGTTAACTTCTTTTTGGCCTTAAGGAAACATTCCATAATATTCTCTTATAAACTTAGATTTCACTTGGACCCTAAATTATCCCCCAAAACACTTATGGTAGCATCTAAATCCGAAGCATGTCTCCGGCTGGCGCAAAGCGCGCCATAGCGCCAAGTCTCGATCTACCGGGGGGGGGGGGGGGGGGGGGGCGCCAAGGCACGCCACTGTGCTCAGGCTCGTACCACGACTTGTCCTGGAACACCCTGGGACCTCTCGAAAGCCCGTCAGAGCTCCATTGGCACCTCCACGAAAATCTAAATGTTCTTCAGATCCTGACAATCTCCCATTTGGAGACCTATTTGAATAAATACATCTTCATTTTTTGGATGTTCTATTTTTCCACCACTTCAACAGCTAAGGTCGTGGTATGGCACATCCCGCCTTGTTCACACTTCAAGGCCAACTGAAGTTACTCCATTTCCATGACTCCACATTGTTTTCTTCTATTGAAAAGTTGACCTTCTCACTCTTTGTTTCTTCTCCTACAATAAATTCTAACCCTTTATTGGTCAAGTAAAGCAACCCTTCCAAATTGCCCTGGGCTATAACTAGCGAGCCTTTCCTCACCATTCATTGATAATTCTTGAAGGATGTTGCATAACCGTCACAAGCTAACTAACCAATTGAGATTAAATTTCATTTTAGACACGGAATGTGTCTCACATCCTTTAGTCTCCATATAGATCCGCTAGGTAACCTAATGTTCACATCGCCTTTACCTATAACATTGTATGCCTTATCATTACTCTAATAAACCTTTCAAGATCTCCTCGAGTGTAATGACAACAAGCTCCTTTGCTTAATGTTGCATAAAAAGAGGCTCCTGAATCCACAAACCAGGATTCAACAGTCACCAAAGACAAGACGATCGAGTCTTGATCACCTTCTTCCAAGATGTTCACAGAATGGCCCTTGACTTAGTTTCCATCGTCTTTTCTCCTCAATGCTGGGCAGTCTTTCTTCAAGTTTCCTTACTTTCTATAACTCCAGCATTCTTCTTTCTCTTTTTCCGACTTCAACTTTTGTTATCTTCTACTTTCAACACTTAGTGTTGAGATTGAAGCTTAACCACTAGCCCTCCTCCGAACATCCCCATTCAGCACGAGCCTACGACATTATCAAAGTGTAGCTTTGCATTTCCTGACGAGCTGCTTACTGCAGTAACTAATCCATCCCAATTATCTAAAAATAAGGATAGAAATAACAAAGCTCTCACCTCGTCCTCAAAATTGATTTCGGTCGAGCTTAACAAGTTGGTTACGATGTTGAAATCATTCAAATGTTCAATTTTTGAACCACCTTCCACCATCTTCATATTAAACAACCTCTTCATTGAAAGCTTTTCATACATCTTTGTCAGGGCAGCCATAAGATTAATTGTCGTTCTTTCGTTAACGATATTGAAAGAAACCGAAGAATATAAGGACAAGCGTATCAAACCTAGCAATGTTCTGTCAAGAACATGCAAATCTTCATCACTCATAGTCTCTACTTTCTTGTCTATTCCTCCCAGTGAAAAATACATTTTCTTTTGATACAGTAAGTCTTCAATTTGCATCTCTAAAAAAGCTCGTCCCATTGAATTTCTTCACCTTGTATCTCATCTCATCACCCATCGCTCCCACTGAAACTGACAAATATTAGAACCTCTCTCTGATACCAGTTATTATGAATTGCTAGGATTCTTCAACGCCTTTTAGGGTTCATAATTTGAGCAGCACCGAGCAATTATGAGAACATATAATGGCAAAATAAGAAACTGAAGATTACAATTAAACGAACACGAAAAATTCAAAACTTGAGAAAAATTACGAGCACACAATCAAGAAGATCTACTTTGAAGATTATGGGATTTTACAGAGTACTCGAGAAGCCTTAACTCTTAGATGAATAAAAAGTGCTCCCCACTTCTATTATGCCCTTTTCATGGCTCTCAACTCAAACCCAATCCACCATAAGATTTCTTCTCCTAAAAATTCCTCTTAACTTCTTTTTGGCCTTAATGAAATATTTCATAATATTCCCTTATATACTTAGGCTTCATTTGCACTCTAAAAGACCCAAAATAACCCTCAAAATACTTAAGGAAGCGTCTAAATCTAAAACAGGCATTCGGCTAGCGCTACAGCACGCCGTAGTGCCCAGTCTCAAGCTACATAGTACCAGGGCATGCTACAAAGGTAGGTCATCGCAGCAAATTCTGCAAGGTACGCCGGGGAGCGCTACAGCGCCCAAACTTCCTCGAACTTGTCCTGAAACATCCGTAACCTTTGGGAAGCCCATCGGAGCATCATTGACACATCCACGATGATCTAAATGGTCTCTACATCCCAACATCATGCACAACTACACAATTTTCAAATAGCAATTCCCTAATTATAGGAGTTTTATGTGTTGTGCTTGGGCTTTTGTAGACACGCTTGGGCTCTCCTGGGCAGCTATAATACTTCAAAAAAATTTCTTGGTTACACCATATATATAGATTTTTTGACATGCTTGGTTGTGCATATATGTTTCTTCTTATACTGGAGTCGAGTCAATGTCATATATGCACTTTCTGAGGAACGCATATGATCACTTGAATGTTATCCCTCTCCGTCAAATGTTACATGGTGTGTCTGACGCACCTGCTCCACTTATATGTTGACGCGAGAGTGTCCAGCGTGTCTGGGTTGCCGCACATGGGCGCCCATTTAACATACTCAGGCTCCTGATCCATTTTACAATATACAACCCACAACATTTGAAGCTCCACCTATGGCAATCCGCTGCTGGGTCAGCATAGCTAATCCAACTTTACGTGCTCACTTCTCAAGATCATATCGAGATTTAGTATAATAATTTATTTAGAAGCATGTAAAATACACATTTTCACATTCATTGTAGCATTCAGAAATAATAGAATAATAAAGAAAATATCTTCATAACATAGATAATAATTATTTTATAAAATTTATTACATGCTAAGTAAAAATTTAAAACTTAAAAAAAATAAGCATCTAAGTTTGCATTAAGTTGCTTTATTCTGCATCAGCTTCTCCTCGACAACTTGATCCAAAGATTTTTTCTGATATGCTACATATATATATATATATGGCAGGGCGAACCAACAAAAAGAAAAGACAAGAAAAGAATTTCTTAATTAGACACAGAAGTCAAAGTAAGGTTTGTAGGATATCAAAATTTACACATAATGTTAAGCGACATAATTCTGCAGGAAAAGCATTGTGGCGCCCCGCTCTCTAATCCCACAATCATTAAGCTAAGGAGCAGAGGGTCACTTGTGCAAACCCCTCTCTTATCATTGGATTAGGCAGATCCACAATCCACTAATAAGGGAAGAACGTGCACAGAACATCTGAGAGGATCAGTCACTAAATCTGACATACGAACAGAGTGCGGAAGCTAAATAAAGTAAATAGTACATCCATTCATCATGCATCACATAAGAAATAATAATAAGATAGCTCAGAAAATAATAAAGTGCATAAGATAAATCACAGTCACAGTACTTATATTATTATAATATTAAATATGTAGTTTAAGAGACTAAAAGTAAATCTAAAGTCACTCATTCTCACAAAAGTCTGAAAGAAACTAAGTAGTATCTGGCTCTCCTGGCTGAAGCTCCTCCTCTAAGTAAGGCACCTCTACTTCAGCACCTAGCTCCTCAAACCTATCTGAATCTGATATTATCGGTTTCATAATGCCAGGGCCCCGGCCAATAAAGAAAAATCTGATTAGACAATTGTCTAAGTACGTTTTAGGCTGAATGTTTTACATGTGTTAATAATGTCACCACTTTAACTTAAGAACAATAAAAGTAACTAAGAAGTAGGAGCAGTAAGTGTAACAAGAAATAGGGATAGTCATAATTATAATATTTATAACTAAACAACAAATGAGGCAAAAGCTGTAACGCCCCGTCCCGTCGCCATGCGCAAAATACAAGTATAATTCATAAATTGACGGCGAAACGGTGCGCTACTCAGGAACGGTGGGCCGTACATGTAAGACCCATCTTCCCGAATAGGCTAGAGAGACGAAGCCATACTGAAGGCCACTGACTCGAACCCTACGAGTAGGTTCGAGAGCCAATATCCAAGATAAGAATGAAGTACTCATCTTGGGAATTAGACTAGTACGTACATGAGGTGCAAGGGAGTGGAGGCACCCATGTACGTTATAAAATATATCAGCATTTCAAGTACGCCGATCACATCACAATACTATGTATAGTAGTATAATAGAGTGCGGAAGCTAAAAGTAAAACATCCAGAAATGCATTCACCTCAAGCAGTAGTAAATATCTATCTCAGAAAAGAAAAGTAAAGGTACATCCAGAGTTTTATTACAAACCATAATAATGCAAAAACATAAAGAGTCTAACTAGAATACTGAAAAGAACTAGAAAGCCAAAAGTAGGTGCTCAATCCCCTACAGCTCCAAGTGTTCCTCTTGAGTCTCTGGGACATCCTCCTGGCTCGCCTCCAATAACTGCTCGGGATCTAGCAAATTGCCGGATCCCAAAAGTACCCCGTGTTAGACAAGAAGTCTAACACATCAAAGCTAGCTATACAAGCTAAACTAAACATAACAAATATGCAAGAATGTAAAGTAAAAGTACAGGAAAACTGTAAAGCATCAAATAACTGAGCTGTAAGAACTGACAAAGTAAAACTGCATCAAAGCTAAATACTGAAAATAAATGCAAATGACAGATGCTCATAAACTAATGTAAAAGGAATGTCAGATGCTGAGAAGGATGCTATAAGCTGTACTATATGCTACTAAAACAAAGCTCACAGATAAGCTATACCACGGTATATCACAGAACTATCATTGAAGGTTTATGAGTCGTACGGTCCAATATAAGCACAACAGTTAGGAAGTCAGTATGGTGACACAGATGCACCCTGAAATTCCCCAGTCTGTGTATATATAACATTCCGTATCTCATACTGTATCATAGATAACCATGTCTCACAACAGAAGGAATGAGTTCAACTCATGTTTATGCTTATGCTTATGCCATTATATGATATGAATGAAAAATCCCGAAATTCATGAAGAATATAGTAAGAAACATAAATAAATCCTAAGTCTCCACTGTGCAAAATCCGGCTAAAAGGATTTTGACTCCAAATCTCTAGATCGATATTCAGTTAAAGTTGCTTATTTACTTAAATATCATTAGACAGGGTGATTGTATACACATATTAAATATGCTGCAAGGATAGGACTCTCAACATTTAGTTTGATTACGCCACCCTAATAAAACATTCTTTATTAGGAGGCATCATCCAATGATGATTTTGGTATCTCAAACTAAGCATTTAGTCACTAAACTCACAATCATACTTAGCATCTTAAGGAAGGTAATTCCCCTTTACTTAGTTTTATTTAAGCCATACCTATTGAAGCGATCTTCGCTAGGAGGCATTGCCCGATGGCAACTGTCCTTCAATAAAACTAAGGAATGGGCACCCGTTTAAATCACTCTTAGGATCGATTGATTTACTCTAAGCGAGATTATATCTGCCTAAGCCCGCAAAATAGCAACAAAGATAAACCTTACTTAGAGTGACTCAACCAATCCAGAATATTACTGGGGACCAGTAAACATGGGTATACTATACTGCACTACCCAATAATCATAGTTAAATCAAATCTCTTTAATAGAACAAGAATTTATCAAGATTACAAGTCTTAAACTAATAGGTAAGTCCTATACAAGGTTTCACCAATCAAATGTGATCAAGGATCACTTACTATGGATTCTACCACAAGGAGATGTATCTCTTTTAATATCTTAAGTGCTTACTACCACAAGGAGAATAGATCAATCTCTAAGGTGATGGGATCTTCTATACTTCTACCTCAAGGATTTATACAAGGCCTCCTACCTCATAACATATGAATTTAGGTCTTTTTAAATAATTCAAGACAATCTTAGGAAGAGAAACTTTAAGGTCCTCTCCTCTAATTAAGCTATTAGGTTCTGTTCCATAATTAGACTTAAGATAATTAGATCAGATGATTGAGTCATCTGATCACACTCAATCTAAGATCATAGGATATAAATCAAACATATTGTTAAGGATTAGATCACTTATTTAATCAATATAATTTTATTTGTCTTCTTATGCTAGTCTCTTACTTAAGAGAAAATCAGGGATCTTAAGTTTTGATTCAGATAGTGAAATCACCAAAGATTGTTATTAACCTTAATTTCTCTAATTCAAATATTTAGAATCAATAAGGAATCAAATGCATCATTGGAAGAATGTTTAAATCCAAAGTTTTGAATCACTCAATTTAATTAGGGTTCTTAAGGGTTTGGATTCTTCTTAAGTGGTTTAGGATTTGATCCCCTCAGATGCCTTAAGAAAAATCAAGTTATGCATTTAGGATCAATGTCAAATCAATAGATTAATTATGCATTATTGGTGGCAATCCTAGATCTAGATCAAGTCTTAAAAGCTTGATCCATATCTTAAGATTTCTTAAGTTAATTAAGATATTTAGGATTCTATAGTTTTGGATTGATTCAAGTATACTTAATAAGTTTATAAAAAGGTGATTTCATTTCATTTAGTTTACTGTTATACGTCAAAATAATAATTAAAGTTTAATAAACAGTGGTTACTTAGTACTAACCAAACCCTAAATCCAATCAAAAAGGGTTAGCACATAAGTAAAGATCCAACCATTCAAATTACATGAAATTTGGCATGCAAGTCCTAATTAATCATACAAGTAATTAGAAACTAAGTTTGCTAAGATCCAATGTGTATAAACCCTAAAATTCACTAATCGTGACTTAACAAAATTAGGGCATAATTAAAATTACAGAACTCAAAAAAATGTACTATTTGGCACATACATTCTACTCAACATCAGTGAACTAATGGCACCCTATATATACAATTTGGATAAGTAAATTTACTAATCTACCCTAACTAAGATTCACTGGAATTAGGCTATAATTAAATATCTAACCATCAGATGTATGATTTTATTTTATATTTAAGTTTCTGAGATTTTTCTGATCATTTTCATATATAATATTATAGGATTTAGACCAGTGGATTAAAAGTTATTTGAATAATACATTCTATATTTTTATTTAATTAAAATCCTATGATTCGATTAATCGAAAGGAAAATAATTCCATTAACTCGATTTAAATAAAACGGCTCGGCCCAAAATTAAAAACGTGAGGGTCGACCGGGGCCCGGGAGACCCGGCACTGTCGCACCGTGCGGGTCGTGGGTCGACCCGGCCCGCACAGTGCCATCGTCCCCATCCCTTCGTCCCGACGGGTAGTCAAATTAAGAAACCCTAATTCTCAAAATTTCGGCACGTCCAGGCCACGGCTCAGCCAGCATTTGATTGCTACTCCATCACCATGGTCAGACGCGTCGATTGGGACCCGAATCCCCTTGCGACGTGGTCTGGGTCAACCAGACCTTACTCACCCGAGGATTCCGCCATTGAGTTACTGTGGGGAGATAATTCTCCCCACAAAGGCCATGCTAGACCCCGGGCTCGATCCCTACACCATCAGGGAGGTGAGACGGATCGAAGCCCTCTAGTCTGGGGGTCTGGGGCGGCCTAGATCACCGGGTCCTTACTCGACTGAGGCGATCCCAAAAGAAACCAGCCCAATCGATCGATTCGATCGATGGGGGCTAGCTTAGGCCCTAAATACGATACGGCTGAGTTCGTATTGACAATAAGCACAGAAACGCATCAAATGGAATAGGATTCGAGCCTTATTGACTCGATTCCTACAACTGGGATACCTAGTTTTTGCGGGACGGAGCTGGGACTGGAAGACGGATCGTGGTTCGCTGCTGCAGGGACTCTGGAAGCTCTTAGGGGTCCTGAACTCCAGGAGTAACCCTCTATCAGCGGTACGCGAGCTCGGGAGCGCCTGGGTGAAGCTTCGGGAGTTCGGCAATGGCGATGAATTTCAGAGGCTACAATTGAACAGCAAGGATCAATTGAAGTAGATATGGGGCTATTTATAGGCTTGGCTGAGCTTAGGGAAGCTTCTGGAGCCACTGGCTCGGGCTGGGGAGGCCCGAGAGGGCGGGCCATGGCCGAGCTCTCAAAATTCCATTTCGAGCTCGGCCAGGCCACAAGGCCCAATTGGGGTCTCATGGTGTTTAGGGGAAGACCAGCAATGGTTTACTGAGCTGGAGGTGCGCGTGGGGGACAGGGGAGGCCACTGGCAGTACGGGGAATCTTTCCTGTTGGGCGCGTCTTGGCGGAGATGAAGATCCACAGTGCGGGTGCGCTGTGGACCGTCTGATGCATCGATCGAGAAGATGCGACGGTCCTGATCCTCTTGATCCTAATGGTCGAACCAGATTAAATCTGCACCGTAGGATCATTAGGGTTGATCTAACGGTGGGCCTGCGATTCTAATCTTAACCGTCGAATGGAGAGGCGCGACAGCTAGATTTGAAGGATCCCGCTGTCGCGTGACCCGGGCTTCGCAGCGAATCGCCCGCGGTCCGCACATCGGATCCCGGCTGTTATATTAGGTATTAGGGTGAAAATGCAATTTTGGAAAGTTATAAGCCCTTAAGTGCAATTGAACCATTCTAAATTAAATTGAATTATTGCCCAAATGAATTCCAAATTGCACCAAATTTTCACTTTTAACTAATTTGGGGGTGAGGAATTCAAAAATGAAATCAGATTTCAATTTTGAGATCAAAATATTTTGGGTCTAGACTAGGGCATCTAGACTGATCAAATTGTAATTTTTGACTTAGAGAAGTCCAATGGGCTTCAAATTTTCCAGATAGGCTTAAATTGATGTTCTAAAGGCAATGGCACTATAAGTTAAATCAAACAACCTGTAATTAGCATGGTAACAACCTAGAGTTGTTACAAAAGCACACCTCAATAACTAAGCAGGAAATGAGCATATACATATATAGTACAGTAAGTAAAAATACTGAAGTAAAGTATAATCCTAGACATGCTAATGATCATATGACATATGCAAATTAAATGACAGAGATCTGAACATGGTACATATAGTAAGCAGCAAAGTCTAGCATCCTATAAATATGTACAAGTTAGCAAGTAAGTAAGGAAACATAACTGACTGAAATATGCATCAAAATACAATACACAGTAAGCTAAAAACTGAAACAGGTATGTAAAGATTGTCATATCAGAAAATTAGCCATCGGGCCGGTGAAATCTCCAAGCCTTTCAGGGCTTGAGCAGATAGAAATTTTCATAGCCTTTCAGGGCTATGGCAGATAGAATCCAGCAGCAGAACTGATGAGGCAGTAATCACACATGCAAAAAACTTTTAGTTATTTTACTTTATTTCTGTGGACACATTTTAGAAACAGCTGAGGAGTCAAGCACGTCTGCAAGACTATGCGGGTTCCATACTTAGCACACTCTCCTCAATGAGAATGTTAAGCCTCCTTATTACTCCTTACCCCATCCAATAGAGTAAATGTACACCAAAATCCTCCCAGAGACTGAACCCAAAGGCATTTAAGCACAAAATATAAGGAATATGTAGCCACAAAAATTAATCAAGTAAGCAATGGACTCTTCTATACATGGTGACACTGTTGTTGTCTAATTAAACTATTATAACTATTCTAAGTTACACAAGTTCAGGATCTCAAATTCCTACTATCGAGTGTAACTTAGAAGTACGTCCTTATAGATTACAAAATATTATGACTAGCTAGGCCCTAATATGCTTAATCAAAGTCAACTATAAGAGTTAAATAATAAATCATCACGACCTAGTTACTAATTTTAAACGTTGTATACTAAGATCCGATCATAACTACTAAACTAGAGATTATGGATTAAACACCACAAGACTGGGCTTAATCACATAATCCCAAGGGTGAAACCTAAGATCTAGGTTTCTTTCTAAAAGTGATCTACCAGTTAAGGCAAATCCCCTTAAGTAATCAAACTTAATAGGATGAATCTCATATCTTAAATCTAGAATTGAAAGACAAAATAATCGAAATAAGTTATAAAATTCTAGAAACTAATAAAACCAAGGATTCATTTATTGAATAACCCACTTACCCAATTAATGAAATCTAACTTATGATCTAGCCCTAGACTTAAGAATAATCCTAATGTAAGGTAAAAAGATCGTATGGAAAAATACTTAGAAAATTTTAGGGGATTTTACTGAGTTGACCTAATAAATGATTTTTCTCACTAAAATGAGTATCATATAGTTCTAATACTAATTTTAATAGTTTAAAATATAATTTAGAAGTTAATGATACTTAACCTAAATTTTTGGACAAAATGACCATTTTGCCCTTAACTAAGGGTCCAAAAAGTTAACTTTTGATTTAAGGCTCCAAATTGGGATTTCTTGCTATCAAATGATTCTTTACTCTCTAATATGAAGATAGACAATAGGTACACTAAATTTGGGTAAGATATAAGTCTTGTAGGTCCAATCTAAGGTTTTTGACCTAAGGGGTAATTTTGTAATTTACACTTAATGGAACCTAAATTTTCATGTAGTTTACTATTGGTTATTATTCAAAAATTCAATAGAGTCCAAGAACACTAAATTCTGAGGTCTAATGAGTTAGTTATATTCATTTGAATTTCTAAGAGTAAATAGGTAATTTTCTAAGTAAAAATGGGCTAAAAAGCTAACTCTTCCATTTGGTGTCCAAATTTAGTAAACTTAGTGACTATAACTTCCCTATAGCACACTAAGTACTTTAACTGGGAGTAGACCCAATATGGACTTCAAATGGTCAAGTTATGACTTAACTGAGGTTAGGAGTATTTTGATCATTACTTCTAATTTTCTAGGATTCCAAAACCTAATATTATTTTGGGTTGTTGTTGGTACTAAAATTCTAAGTTATCTAATAATTTGCATAATACATCTAAGGATACATGATAGGTTGTGAGCACTTATTATAAATGATAAGGATTTCAAACTAAATTTTTATATAAAAATTTATGCAATGCTTGATTTTAGCTAAAATAGGTTCAAATTCAGTATAACTTAGCCCCACTAGGGTCCTAGGGGTCTTAAAATATCAAAATAGTGAAGTTTTGGCCATTTCAGTCAAAATTGGGCAGTTTACATAAATTTGGGCAGTTTTTCTGAATTTCTGGAAAATTTTGCAAACCTGGGCGCTGCAGCGCGCTGGAGCGCTTTTCGCGCAGCAGCGCGCTGCGCACATTCCGCGCGGTAGCGCCATTATGCTGCAGTCCGCTGCAGCATGCTATGGCGTGCTGTAGCGGTTCGATTTGCAAAACCACTATTTAATTACTTTCATTAAATGATTTTATGATTTTCATGAAATTACTGCTGCAAATCGCTGCAATCCGCTGGAGCGGGTCATTTTGCATTTTCTGTTTAATTACTTTATTAAATATTTTTCATATGTTTTTATCTGGGTTACCGCTGCAGCACGCTACGGTGCACTGTAGCGGTCCCGTTAGCAAAATCGGGCTCTGCAGCGCGCTGCAGCGCCAGACGGTGTTTTCTGCCAGTATAAAAACTAAAATGCTAAATTTTGAGCTCAAATACTCTCAATCTAGAGTATTCCATGAGCGGTGTTATATACCGATGGAAATGTCTTTCCGATACCTTTCCATCGACACCAAAATTGGCAAAAACGGAGCATCCTAGCTATACAAAATATGGTGATGAATGCAAAGGTATACATAGTGGACGTAAGCATAGCATTTTTCTGTGATGCTTTTAAGAGATTTAATGACTTCCATATATGTTTATAGACTTCTAGAGATACATTCAAGTATTGCAACTATATAAAGGAGACAAAAGAGAGGGGTATAGGGGTACCTTTAGTCCTTGAGAGGGGAGGGAGAGAACCTTGTCTTCTTCAATAGTTTTGGAGGTGAAGAGTTGAACCTCTTATTCTTCAATGCTAGAGCATCCATGGAGAAAGGGGGTGATGAGGTTTTTCAGTATACCAAAGAGGAAGGCTGAGCTCCTCTTTTAAAGAGGAGATCTCATGATGAGCCTAGGGGGTAGGCCATCATGAGGTCTAGGGAGAGGGAGGAGGTGATGCCATAAAAAAAATTTGCCCAAGAGGCATGGGCGCTGGCTGAGGTGATGGCCAGCCGCATATGGGATAAAATAAATAGGGAAATTGCATTTGGGGATTCAATGATTGCCTATTTATTTTCCTTATTTATTTAAAAATTCTGATTTTTGAAACGTGCTCCGAAAAATCCCAAAAATTCACCTATAGCTAATTTGGGGGTGAGGAATCCAACGACGAAGTCGAATTTCAATTCTAACAATTATTTAATTATCCTATTTTTTGACGCATTTAATTACATTAAAATATTGACAAAAATTCAATGACTTCCAAACGCGTTCAAAACATCACCCCTAGCTAATTTGGGTTTGACGACGTAACGGCAAAGTCAGATTTTGATTTCGAGGTCAAAATAAATACCTCAATTTCTAATTAATTAAATATTAAAATAATCCAAAATATTGGATTGAACTCTGAATTTCTCCAAACCATCAGTGTTTGGATTTAATGACTCGATGATGATAATTACGATATGATTATGCTAAAATCAATTGGGTAACAACCTTGGGTTGTTACAAGCATATACAAAAAAATAATGTTTAATATTTAAGTATGATACACTTGAAAAATTATTATAATTATAAATGCAATATACATATTTAAGATATATGCTCATTCTGAAAAAAAATGCAGTAATATGTAATATTTATTATGTTGGATAAAATTGCAAAATAATCGAGAAGTTATATACGTGTATCTAACTATTTGAGATGTGGGTTCCAGACTAAGTCACATTCTCTCTCAAAAGCTATGTGCAGTCTCCTTATTTCTCCAAATATCAGCCTATCTTATTCTAACGTATTGTTTGTATAGACATGAACTCAACCTGAATGAATCCATGATACTAATTTTTGATCATTTATTTCAAGTTCTGAGCATAAATCTCATATAAATATATCAAAGTGGGTTAAACATTAATAGTGATGCAAAAACTGCAAATGAAATAATTAGATCAAAAGAATGATACCCTTTATTTTATTTTAGTAAAAAATATCAAAATTAATATAATGTTATTCATTTATCTGTATATATTAATAAGAATAATTTTTATTATTATAAGTAATATATATATATATAGATTAAATGAAAGGAAAAAAAATAATTGAAATAAAAGTTGTATAAAATTAATATATATATATATATATAATGATTGAAATAAAATTTGTAGAAATTAGGATATATATATATATAAGGAAAATGACTAAAATTAAAGTTGTAGAAATTAGAATATATATATATATATATATATATATATATATATCTGTGTGTGTGTGTGTGTGTGTGTGTGTGCTGAAAAAAAGAAAATGACTAAAATAAAAATTACAGAAATTAGAATATATATATATATATAGAAAAAAAGAAATTAATTAAAATTAAAGTTATAGAAATTGATTGAAATTAAAGTTACAAAAAAAGAAATTGACTGAAACTAGATGAGGGGAGGGGAGAAGTGGAAAGTGGGGGAGGAATGAGATGACATTTATAAGAAAAATTTAATTTTTTATATCTTTTCTCTCTACTATATTATGAGAAATTTAGCTTTTTTCTCTTAAATGATTTGAGTGTTCAAATTGGCTTTCTCTTCCTCATTTCTTATCCTCTTTCTCTCTCCTACTTCTCTCTCCTCCAATATTCCCAAAAAATAATGAAATTTGACGCGGATGTGCATTTTGATGAGACAAACACACTCGCGTCAAAAATTTTCAATTTGGAGCAATATTTTATTTATATTAATTTATGAAGATAAATACTTGAAAAAATTAATTATGGTAAATATGGGGCTCAAAATTTGATGAAATTTTTTTTATAGATTTTTTATGATATTCTTAATCATATGGTACTAAAATTGTTGAATTTGGACTTGTATTTATTTTTCCTAATTTACTAAATTTAAATAATTCAAAAATTAATTCATGAGTATTTGTTATCCAGATTACTCCCAAACTTGGGCATTATGATCATAAAAATATACTATATCCAATTGTATTTTTAGTTTATTCTAATTTTAAAGTCACTTGAGATCCTGATTTTTGAGTCGGGCTTAGTCCTAATTGTCATAGTAATGACTTGGGTCGTTACAAACTCCCATACTTAAAAATGATGTCTTCCTCGACATAATATTATATTTTAAAGTTCAAAAGAAAAAAAAATGGAGATCAAATTTACTTGGGTTTCTAAATAGTTTATGATACTTTTTCTGCATAATATCTTCTCTTTTTTAAGTGATTTCTTTGGTACTATGATTTTGCCACTGAATTTTTATCATGGGTATGCTTTGATTTCTTAGTTAGCAATTATCTCGACTTAGAATTATAATAGGTTAGTCTATGAATGATAAGTCTGTGTGAATTTCAACAGATGGTATGGACAATTGCTATAATGGATTTTGTAAATATCTACGAAGTGAAGATACATGAAATATGTTGTGTATTGCCGCTAAATCTTCTAGAAATTTTAACTTGTATGCAAAATTTATAACTCGCTCTAATACTTCAAAGGATCCAATATATTTAGAGCTTAACTTACCAATCACGCCAAAACGATATATGCCATTCATTGGGCTCGCTTTTAGATATGTCATATCTCAAATTTGAAATTCTATCAATTGATGTTTAGCATCATGATATTTCTTTTACCGAGCTTGAGATGTAACAATCCTGCTCTTTATCAGATAAATTTTTTATTAGCCTCTTCAACTAGATCAAATATGTATAACTGAGCATCTCCTACTTCAGTCCAAGCTAATGGCATGCTAAACTGTCTTCCATATAAAGCTTCATATACTGTCATTTTAGTATATGACTGATAGCTTTTATTGTATGAAAACTCCACTAATGGAAGGTAATTTTCCCAACTATCGCTAAAGTCTAGTATACTTAAACAAGAATATCTTCAAGTACTTAATTTACACTCTCAGTCTGACCATCTGTTTGAGGGTCAAAGGCTATACTTATAGCCAATACTATCCCCAAATCTTGATATACTGCCTTCCAAAAATAGGAGGTAAATCTGCCATCTCGATCTGAGATAATAGTTTTAGGGATTCCATGAAACTTGATTATTTCTTTAATACATAACTTGGCCTACTTTTCTACCAGATCTGTTTGCTTAATCAGAAGGAAGTGTGCTGATTTAGTTATACGATCGACAATTACTCAAATTGCATCTACTCCATTACGTCTTCGAAGAAATCCCATCACAAAGTTCATAAAAATATATGATCATTTTCATTATGGGATATCTAATGAATGTAATAGTCCACTTGGCCTTTGATGTTCTATCTTTACTAAACTGTAGACATGATATTTAGCAATGTATTCAGCTACATCTTTCTTTAGTCCAGGCTACCATAAGAACTTTTTCAAATATCTATATATTTTATTATTTTTTGGGTGAATTGTGTACCCTGAGTTGTGAGTTTCAGTTAGAATTTGATTCAAGATGTATGAATTATTTGGAATCCAATTTCATTTTTATGATAAATATAAACTTCTTTTTGCAGATATAAGTCTATTATGCGGCCATTTTTCAATGTGTGCTTTTAGCTTAGAATATCCCTTATCATTCTCTTGGGAAATTGTTATGTGTTGCATGAATGTAGGCTCTATAGTATTATTTTCAACTAAATTATTTAACTATTTTCTATTAAAAGGCTTTATGCCTAATTTTTTGAATTCTTCCATTAATGAACTTGCCATTATAGCATTTATGGTTACTTTCCTGCTGAGGGCATCAGCTATGACATTAGCATTACCAGGTTTGTATTATATGTCTAATTCATAGTCATTGATCAATTCTAATCATTGCCTTTATCAACAGTTCAATTTTTCTGAGTAAAAATATATTTTAAACTTTGATGATCTGTAAAAATTTTACATCTCACTCCATATAGGTAGTGCCTCCATATTTTGAAAGCAAATACGATTGCTGCTAGATCTAAGTCATGCACTAAGTAGTTCCTTTCATGAATCTTCAATTGCCTATATGTATATGCTACTACCTTCTTCACTTGCATGAGTACACATACAAGCCTTACTATAGATACATCTATATAAAGTTGATGATTTCTTGACTCTTGTGGTAACGTTAGACTAGAGTGATTGTTAACGCTTGTTTTAACTATTAAAAAGATTTCTCATATTGCTGACTCTAAATAAATGGAACTATGTTCTGTGTTAATTTGGTTAAAGGTATAGAGCTATTTGCGAAAATCCTTTAACAAATTTTCGATAATATCTAACTAAACTGAGAAAATTGCGAATATTTGTAATGGTCTTTGGTTGGGGCCATTCATGATTGGTGCTTATCTTTTTCTGATCAACTTTAATTTCTTTAGCATCCACTATATGGCATAATAAAACTACAGAATTCAGCCAAAATTCACATTTATAATATTTGGCATATAGATGATTATGCCTTAGAGTTTCCATTATGGCTCACAAATGATTTTCATATTCTTCCTTGCTCTCAGAATAAATTAGAATATCATCAATGAATACTATTACAAATATATCCAAATACGATCTAAGAATTCATTGCATCAAGTTCATAAAGATGGACAGAACATTAGTTAGATCAAATAAAATGACCATGAACTCATAATACTCGTAACGAGTTCTAAATGTTATTTTTGGAAAATCTTCTTCTTTGACTCATAATTGATGATAGCCGGATCTTTGATCTTACTTGGAAAATATCTTAGCTCTAACTAATTGATCAAACATGTCATGAATACATGTTAGAAGATACTTATTCTTAATGGTTACCTTGTTGAGTTCACGATAATCGATGCACATTCACATCGAACCATTTTTTTTTCTTTGCAAAGAGCACTAAGGCTCCCCATGGTGACATGCTTTGTCTAATAAAACCTTTGTTTATCAGCTATTGCAGTGGTTTGCTTAACTTTTGTAGTTCTTTGGGTGTCATGCAATAAAGTGCCTTTGCTATTAATTGAGTGCCATGAATTAACTCAATTGAGAATTTAATTTATCTTACTAGTGGTAATCTAGGAAATTCTTTGAGGAATACATCTTCAAACTCATTTATAATTTGAGTGTCTGATAAAGTAATTTCTTCCATTTTTTCTTCCATTATTGTTACTAAGTAAGCATTACATTACTTCTGAATTAATTTTTCTACTTGCGAAGCATTAATTAAAGATGTTGAAATGCCTAACATTCTCATAAATACTTAAGGCATGCTCTCACTCTTGATAATAACATTCTTTCTTGATAATCAATCATAACTTTATACTTGTTGAGCCAAATCATTCTTAGAATGATGTCACAATTTACTATAGGCAGTACTATCAATTTTGCTTCATATATCTTGTCATTAACTGGCATGTTACAATTGCAATATTTTTGTGCACTCATGTGCACACCAAATGGTACCCCATGTTCAAAGCTTTAGCTATATTGTAATATGGAAGTTCAAGAATTGTGACAAATCTTTTTGAAATGAACGAATGGCTTGCACCAGTATTAAATAATGTGCCACAAGATTTATCATTGAAATATAAAGTGCCTAGAATTTAAAATGAAAGATAATTCATGCTCTATTTAAATATAATATGAAATATATTTATAAAAAGAAAGAATGTGGTACCTAATACCACTTCATTATCTTTTGGGCATAAGACTGGGGTGAGGGTATAGATTCTCGTATATGTAGCTTGCTTGGGAGCAATTGGTCTCCCCCCTTTGATTAGCTACTGGTGCTTTAGAAGTAATTTTTGAATCTCTCCTTTGTATTACATCAACTATAGTTACATGGGTTGCTCTAGCTACTAGTGTGAGTTCTTACCTTCCAACTATTATGGGTGCTTATTATTGCATCTGAGAAGGATGGGTGATAGACTGATTGTCCACTGTACGGGTTGCTTGACATTGCTAAAAATTGTGACCAGGTCGTCTACACATATAGTATATTCCACTCTTAAGATAACAATTACTGTAAAAATATGGCTGGTTTCATTTCCAGTAGGTATTTGCCGAGCTACTTGATAAACCCTAGTTTTAGGCGGTCTCAACCTCTTGTATTTAATTTGGTGTACATGTGCAGACGAGGGTCTTTTTATTATCTCTTTAACTTTTTCTTGTTCCCCATATTCTAATACTTTTGCACTTTCAAGCATATCTTAGAATTTAGAGATTCGAAGAGCCATAAGAATTTTCTTGAAAGAAGGTTTTAATCCTCTTAAAAATTGGTTGCATCTAGCATACTCAGTGCTCACTAGTAGTTGTGCATAACGGGATAGCCTTTGGCAATTTCATATCCAGTGACATTATTGTTGCTCTGACATAACTTCATGAACAAATCTTCTATGATGGCTTGAGTAGAAGGCGGGATGTATTTGACTTTGAAGGCATTGATGAATTTTTCCCATTGGATATTCTTAGTATCTATACCTATGAACTGTAAGCTTGTAGTGGTTTTCCACCATCATTCACGTAATAACCCTATAGTTGTTACACATCAATTAGTGACCTAATTGACTGTAACCATCCCAATATCTGTAATAACCCAGAAGTTATTACATATCAATTAGTGAATCTAATTAATTCTAAATCTCTTTCATTACTCTTATAATAGAGTTAAAAATCTCCACCTCAAATTTCATGCGAATTGGAGATCATTTGATGATTTCCAGTGTTTCCTGGTTTTCAGATAATTCTGAAGATACCTAAATTATTTAAACATCAGAATTAAAAACAGAGTCCACCATTGGACTCAGTAGCTCCAAATTAGCTAAGAATATCATTCTGGAAATTTTTGGAAGTCGTTGATTTTCCCGGATATTTTATTGTATTTCGATTGCTCAGAAATATTCATCAAGTTAGGATTTCCAATGTATGTCAAATAAAAATTAAATAAAAATATCCCCTTATAATTTCTATTGAAAGGATCCTACTGCAAAAATTTGAGCGCATTTAGGATCCCAGATTGTCTTGAATAAATTTATTAAGTTTAAACTTCAAAGGCTAATAATATGAAAAATATAAATTGGAATTTAGAAACTTTTATAAATCTAAGTCAAGCATCATGTAAAGATGATATGTTTCAAGTTTCATTAATTTTCAAGTTTTCAATTTATCATAATTAATTTTCCAAGTTTTTCAATTAAAAATCAATATAAAATATAATACTTGTCCAAATTCAATAATTTTTGGACTCGTGCGTTCGTCTCGTCGAGAAAGTCGTTTCGATACCAAGTTTTACTTAAAAATTAATTACGATAAATTGGAAACTCAAAAATTAATGAAACTTGAAATATAGCATCCTCATATGATGCTTAACTTAGCTATAGAAAAATTTCCAAATTTTGATTTATATTTTTCATATTATTAGCCTTTGAAGTTTAAATTTCATGAATTTATTCAGGACAATCTGGGATCTCAAACATACTCAAATTTTTTCAGTAGGATCCTTTCAATAGGCATTACAAGAGGATATTTTTATTTAATTTTTATTTGACTTACACTAAAAATCCTAATCTGACGAAAATTTATGAGCGATCAAAATACAATAAAATATCCGGGAAAATCAACGACTTCCAAAAATTCCCAGAATAATATTCTTAGCTAATTTGGAGCTACTGAATCCAATGGCAGACTACATTTTTAATTCTGATGTTTAAATAATTTAAGCATATCAAAAAAATCAGAAAATGTTGGAAATCGACAAATGATCTCCAATTCACACGAAATTTGAGGTGGAGACTTTTAACTCTATTATAAGAGTAATGAAAGAGATTTAGAGTCAATTAGATCACTAATTGATAGGTAACAACCTCTGAGTTGTTATATTGACTCCAATCTTCTTTCATTTCTCTTATAATAATATTATGAGCATTCATTTCAATTTTCATGCCATTTACAGATCATTTGGCAATTTTTAGCATTTCCTATTTTTCTAATAATTCTGAGAATGCTTAAATTATTTAAACCTCAGAATTAAAAATAGAGTTCACCATTGGACTCACCACACCAAAATTAGCTAGGCGTTATATTTTGGAAGTGTTTGGATATCATCGAATTTTCCACAAATATTTTAATAATATTTAAATACTCAAGAAATTAAGATAATTAAATTGACCTCTAATCAAAAATCCATTTACATTTTTGGGTTTCTCACCCCTCAACTAAGTAAGAGTGAAATTTTGGAATTTTATGTAGAGCATTTGATTATTTAATTTTGATTATTAAATTGTGAATAATTAATTATTTAATTAAAGTATTTAAATTAATACATATAATATATTTAAATTATTTCCAATGGCTAATTTTCCAAATCGTGGAGATCCACTACTCATGCCTGAACAGCACACAGGGGATCAACGTAATCCAAGCCTTCGCCTGTATTTGGATCTCATCTAACGACGTCGATTCGTTCAAGCAGATCTAGCTGTCGGATCAACCCCCCGATCCGATGGCTTGGATGAGTCCCCTGTACGTCTTCCCCACGATTGCTTGCTGTAGCACATTTGTAGAAGGGCGTACGCTCGATGCAACCTAGACCCTCACACACCCTATAAGCCTTTCATTCACCTCCCTCTCCTCATGCCAATCTCTTTGCAAACCTAAGGAAGCTGATGATCGACTTTTCTATCTACAAAGTCTGTTAAGGTATGCCTTTAAATTACTTCCATGTAAGCTGGCAATCATCTCCCTTTAATCTTGAGACCCTATTTCATTCGTTACAGCATCGTTGGGTGAGATCTGATTGAGCTCAATCGATTCTGATCGAACTCAATCGGTCAATCATCCACAGTAGACTACAGGAAACGCTCCAGTTTGATCCACGGGACTTAGTGTTTGAACCTGTAGGCTACTGTGCTGTCTTCAAGACTCAATTCAAGGCTTCTTGAGTCAATCTTGTCGAGAGCTTTC
Source organism: Gastrodia elata (assembly GCA_016760335.1). Classification (NCBI taxonomy): domain Eukaryota; kingdom Viridiplantae; phylum Streptophyta; class Magnoliopsida; order Asparagales; family Orchidaceae; genus Gastrodia; species Gastrodia elata. The sequence continues at coordinate 13,551,871 of CM028673.1, forward strand.
CATCGGTGTGCGGTCAATCTTCAAGACTCAATTAAATAGCATATTATAAATGAATTTATATTAAGATTAATTAATTACATTTAAATGTAAATTTTATTTCCTTAATAACTTTAATAATATAAGTCCAAATAATACAAAATTATATACCATTTTGATCACAAGAACATGTAGATTAATAATATGCTATTTAATTTCTATTTTGATGAATGTATTAATTACTCATTATTTTAGATTAGTTTAATTAATTTTAAATTAATTCCAATAATTCATGTGACCTAATTTGATCATTTAATGTCCATATTAAAAGATCAAATAGTTTATTTCGCTTACAAAAATGTGAGGAATGATAATATTTGAATAAATATAGGTTTAGAATATATATCTCATAGTGACTTTTTAACCCTAATTAGGTGTCCAAAGAACCCTAAAATTTCAACGTTGTCCAAATTCGACCTAGTTAGTGTTGTTTTACTCCTTATACTATAAGGATTGCATATTAATGTATATTATTTCATTTTGGATAATGTTTAGTGATTCTAAGTTCTTGGCTCCTAAATTTGGGTAACTTAGATAACTTTTTTTAATTTCATAAATTCATATTTTATGTGTTTGAACCTTGGGTATCTAACATGTCACATTAAATTCTTTCCCATGTTAACTTCAATTACATGAATTGAGCTTAGTTCTCTTAATTTTAGATCCTTGAATACTTAGCAATTGTACAATTAACCTTTCAACTTTATGAGAGAAGCTATAGGATTGATTTATAACTTAAATTGTAGGTTTTATGTAGAGCTAGATTTTTGTGCCTATTAACTATATTTAACCTTAATGCTTGAGTAGTGTAGATTGTGAATCTATTAGTTTTAGTCCTAAGTGCCTTGATTGGGTTCTAACTAAATTCACCTTTAATTCTTTGAATCTTCATTTAAGTCCCTTAAGGTTTTGAACCAGGAGTTTTTAATTCATTAGCATAGTTTAAAAATCCTATCGATTTTATTAACTTAAAAACCTATAATAAAGTGTAGAGTTTTTATCTTTCAAATCTTTTCTTTCTTATTCCTTTAAACCTTTTCTATTACTGTAACCTAGCTAGTTTAGTAATTGATTTGAATAGATCCTTCTAATTGTAACCTAGTTATATGAGTTTAGTGTATAGAACCTTAACTTCCACCTTCTTTAATTATGGTAATTTCATAGTTTCACTTTATCTTAACTAGTTTTCTAAGCCTTAATTATGTTAAACTATCTCAATTAGGTGGTTTTGGATAAAGATAATATTTGTTTTATTTAATATTATTATACTTATAAATCATTTTTGCCATTTCATAAAATGAAAATAATCTACTATTTTTTAAAACTCCAACTACTTATATTACTTATAATTGACTTAAGATCAATATCTCTAAGTTAATTAGGAGCTCAATTAGCTCCAATCATTAAGTAGATCATTAAAATTATATAACTTTGGATATGATATAGTTTACAATTTTGAACTTCCTTGAATGTTTGCTTAGATTTGAGCTTATTCCTTTAAAATATACATAAAAGATATTGTGCATGAATAAAATTTTCACATTAAAACTATAGGGCTTTACATTGTTGGCTAAGCTAAGGGTAGGTAATTAAGAGTAATAAGGAAATCTCATATTCTCAGAGGGTGAATGTGATTGTTTGTTATTTTGAACCTCGTTTTCCTTTACCTGTTAAGTAGACATGCTTAACTCCTCGCTTCATTCCGTATTTGCTCGCAGAATGAGTACTTTCATAAAATAACTTCAACTAATAAAATATGAGTTCTCCTACAATCTTATTGATTGTGAAGCCTTATTATAACTCTTAGTTATATTATTTTACATAGTTCTAGGCTATGTGTATCTTAGACCAAGAGGTTAAGATCTTCTTCAATTATTATACTTTGCACTTTACTTATTTTAGTACTGTACTTTACTTGCTTAGAGTTATATTGCAGTGAATGTTGTTATAATCTCATTTAAATACTTCATTGTTTTCTTTTCTTTACTTAGCATAAGTTCATTGAACATATACATGATTAATTCCTTTTATTTCAATATGCATTTTAGTACTTTTCTAGCCTATTTAGGATACTTTTACCCTTGCTTTACTTGCAGGCTAGAATATCTAAACTTGTGAGTATTCTTACACTCTTTTATTTTCATATGTTCTTCTTTACAATTGTTTATTCCTTTCTCTATTTGTGTGCTTTTAAATGCTCCGTTGCTTATACTTAAATTGCAAAATTAGTTGTGATATCCAATTTAAGCTATTAAATTGTTTAGCCAATCTTAAATTATACTTAGATTATTTAGTCTAACCACATTTTCTTTTTATTGGCTTTGCCCTATCATATTTAAATGCCAAAATATGATATATCAGGTGCATTTGGATGCAAGTGGAGCTGGACCAAGTGCTTAAGCTTATAATTGCTTCCACCTAAAAATATTATTTCTTGCTTTTTTATTAAGTGCGGGAGAGTTTCTATTTACTTGTTTATTACTTAATTGGCATGTAATAACTTAATTTAATTATTTGCCATTACTTATTATGTGTTGGAATTAGATCTCTTACTTAAATTGCTTAGTTTGGATAAATGAATATTTGAATGGATTGCATAAATACTTTATGTTCATAAAACCATTTGCTGCATATAATTATTTACATCTATCTTAATTGTACATGCATCTCATAAATTGAAAACTTATGTTCTTATATGTGAATGTTCATTTTTTTTACTCTTACTTAAAATGTTACTCTTGCTTAATTATTGCAATCTCTTTAAATTCTTATTAATGCTTATGATTGCAACTATTATTTACTTCAAGTAATTGCAGATATTTCTATTCACATGTTTCATATTTTTTACTCATAATTGAAATTACTTCCATTCAAGCATACTTATTACTTGTATTCTATTATGGTTTCATGCCTCTTTCCTTCCTACATATTTTGATTTCAATTACTTATTTTGATACATATGATTACTTGCTTTGCATACGTATACAATTATCATTTTCATACATGCAATTGTAGTTACTTTAATCACATGCATTTGAATTCATATGTATTTCATGCATTTTCCTCTTTCACTTTCCCATCTTAACTTAAGATCCTGTTCATGATCCTTGGCCAAACATAGAATCTAGTAACTGGGTTAGCTTCCCTCTAATTCAGTATTAGATGTTGTGGTGATGCGCCAATGTTGGGTTAATCTCTTACTCAATAATTGAGGTCGCCACAGTTCAGCTTCTCCTTCCAACCTAAAGATAGTTTATCTAATTACATCTGTATGCGGGCATTACATACTATAGTATTTTTCATATCTTCTTTACCCAATCTTCCGCATCCATTGGGTTAGCACTTCCATTACATATTGGTGGTTGGAGCTTTAGGAAGGCTTGATGTAGTTCATCTATCTCAATGTTTAGGAAATAGGTAGATGATAGAATAAAAGTAGGACTATTTATATGGAGTGTTTGTTGTGTTTGGAGCTTTAAAAATATTTAATTTTGTGTATCAACACGCTTCAATAATGCATTCACAATATCAAACAACTTATCGACACGGTCCACGGAAGTATTGGCGAATATCGGATCTTTTAAGGATGTTTTGACGATCAAAGGAGAATCTTCAGCATCCATCAAAAAATAGGATTTCTATTATTATACTTTTATTAGAGTAGAATTAAGTAGCTATCATTATCAAATACTAGATAAAAACAAAAGTATCACTATTAATTAGAAAATAAAATAAAAAAATAACTAAAAGCAGATGATTTTGACTGAGTCTAATTTCTAATATCTTATTCTCTTTTTGATTTATATATGTTTTATAATTTTTTACTTTCTATATTTTTATTTTATATGTTTGGGGATTCCAATTGCATGAATAATAAATTATACACTTTTATACTAATTTTCTCCCAATCCTACTATGATACCAGCTATGGTGACCCATCGCTGGGCAGCATAGCTAATCCAGCATTATGTGCTCACCATGATCATAACATGATTTAGTATAACAGTGTATTTAGAAGCGTATAAAATACATATTTCCACATTCATTGCAGCATTAAAAAACACCATAATAATAAATGAAATATATTCATGATATAGATAATAATTATTTTATAAAATCTATTACACACTAAGTAAAAATTTAAGACTTAAGAAAAATAAACATCTAAGTTTGCATTAAGTTATTCTATCCTGCATCAGCCCCTTCTTGAAGACTTGATCCAAAGATTTATTTAGATGATATATATATATATATAAAGAAAAGAAAATTTTATTTAGACACAGAGGTCAACGTAATGTTTATAGGATATCAAAATTTGCACATATTATTAATTGACATGATTCTACAGGAGGAACATATGCAAATAAAATAATCTATAATATTTAAGTATGTTACATTTGCAAAATTGTCAGGATTATAAATGCAATATATATATTTAAAATATGTGCTCATTCTGAAAGAAAATACAACAATATATAATATTTATTATGTTGGAAAAGTTACAGAATAATCGAGAAGTTAGATATGTCTATCTAGCTATCTGATATATGGATTCCTGACTAACTACACTTTCTCCCTTAAAGGCTATGTGTAGTTTCTTTATTTTTTTAGATATCAGTCTGTCATAGCCTAATGTATTGTCTGTACTATGGCACCCCACCCCTTAACCACAAATAATCAAGGCTTAAGAGTGGTGTGCCACATTGACAAATCCCTCTCTTATCAAGATTAAGGTGTAATCCTCAATCTACTAATAAGGGAAGGATGTGCCCTGAATAATATAGCAGAATCATTCACTAAGTATATACATTCATCAGAGTGCAGAAGCAAGAAAGGTAAAAATACAACATCCAATCCACCATAATACAAGTAAGAAGTAAACATGTAGCTCTGAATAAAATAGTACAGTAAAAGAATATACATAAATAAATGAATTATAAACATTAATTAAGTTTTAATGAAAATGATAAAGCTCTCATCCTCACAAAAATAAAAGAGAAGATAAGCTAAGGATCTCCAGCGACAGCACACTCATCCTCCTGAATCGGATCTTCAGAAGGCTCCACTACCTCGAATAACTAGGAATCTACCATTGTCGGTTTCACAATGACAGGGCCCCGGCCAAAGAAAATAAAAAAGCTTATTAGATAAATTATCTAAGTACATTTTAGGCTGTTTATATTTTATGAGTTAATAATATCATCATTTACTTAAACTAAGCAAAATAAACTAGCATATAAGCATCAAGCATACAAAAGGTGGTGGTAAGTTATAAATAACAGTATTTATAATTAAACATTAATGAGGCAAAAGAACATACCTCAAAGTAAGCTAAGATAAGGTTAGACATATATATATAAATACAGTAAGAAAAGTATTGAAAGAAAAAACTCATCCTAAATATACTCATGATCATATGATATATTCAGGTTATAAATAAATAATCTGATAGTGATATGTATAGTAAGAAGTAACAGAAATTAGCATTCTATAAGTAAGTAAGCAGGTAAAGTAAATTTGGCTGAAGTAAAATATAACAGTAAATAGTAAACAGTAAATAGGTATATAATGACTGACATATCAGAAGAGGGCTAATCTAGCATGCTGCAATAAGTATATGTATATATTCCTAGCATCATCTGAGGCTAGGCCAAAATAACAGAATATAAACTGAACTGAAGTTACACAAGTTCAATTAAACATAATCAGGTTTAATAGAATTAAACATAATCAGGTTATCTATTAAACCATTCTAACTATTCCAAATTACACAAGTTCGATATCTCTAATTTCTACTATCGAGTATAACTTAGAAGCACGGCCTTATAAATTAAAAGTAATTAGAATTGATCAAGTTATAATTTAATTCAATCAACAATGACTATAAGTTTAAATAAGAAATCATCACGTCTATTGATGAATTTAGACATTCTAAGCTAAGATCTGATCAAATCTACTAAAACTAGGAATTATGCATTAAATGCCACAAATTAGAGTTAATCATATAATCCAAGGGTAAAGCTTAAGGGCTAAAGTTTAAGTATAACTATAAACTAATGATTAAGACAAATTCAATTAAACATAATCAGGTTTAATAGAATGATTCTCCTAATCTTAATCTAAAGTTGAAAGATAAAATGATCAAAATTAAAGTATGGAAATTGAGAAACTAATAAAACTAAGGTTTCATCTATTGAATAACCCATTTACTCAACAAATGAAATCTAACCTAGTATTTATTCCTAATCTTAAGAAAAAGATCCTAAGGTGGAGTGTAGATCCTAAGAAGTTCCTATTAAATGACTTAAGGAATTTTAAGAAATAATGATAATTATTACAATTTATCTTTATATGCTATCCTAATTTACTCAAAGAGGTTAGAAGGTGTGATTATGACTAAGTTAGAAGGCATTAACTTTACTTAGGATTTTCAAGACTTGAAATGGGAATTTTACCAAATTACTTAATTATGGGACTAAGGTTTATAAATAGATCCCAAATCAGTTTTATTACTGATTTTATTGATTTAAATGATATTTTGAGGTTAAGGGCACTTAATCTAAATTTTGGGCAAAATGACCATTTTGCCCCTACTTAAGGGTCTAAAATACTACTTTTTGATTAAGGACTCCAAATTAGATTTTCTCAATGTCAAATGATTCCTGATTAACATGAAAATAAATAGTAAATATATTAAATTTGAACAAGTAATAAGTTATATGGGTCCAATTTAAGGATTTTAATTTATAAGGGCATTTTGGTAATTATACTAAGTGAAGTATAAGAGTTCAATTAGTTTATTAATGTTTACTATCTAAGGATTCCATAGAGTCAAAGAACACTGAATTCTAATGTCTAATGATTAAGTTATGATCGCTTTAATATCAGTGTTCTATTTTCATAAAATGGGTCAAAACTAAATTTTTCCATATTGAACAATCACCTACAATTTTATATAATGCTTAATTGGAGTTCAATTTTAATATATTTTGGCCCCATTAAGGTCCTAGGGTCATTAGAATGCAAAAAATCACAAATCTGGGCAATTTCGGATAGTTCTGGGCACTTTTGGGTAATTCTGGGCGCTACGGCGTGCGATAGCGCCTTCTAGCCGAGAGCCGGGCGCCACGATACGCGGTAGTGCCTTCTAGCTGAGAGTTGGGTGCTACGGCTGCGGTGAATTTCAGCGTTGCTGCGGATTTCAGCGTTACGGCACGCTGCGGCAGATTTAATTTAGTTTCATCAAATTTTTATGCTTCATCAAATTTTATATTCCACTGCAGCACGCTGTGGGGCACTACAACGCGCTACGGTGGACCCAATTTCGAAACTCGAGCTCTACAGTGCGTTGTGGCGCCCGATGGTGATTTCGCCTGTGCAAAAACCGTAATGGGTCTCTTTTCGCACTCAAATACTCTCAATTTATAACACTTCACGTGCGGTGTCATATACCGATGGAAAGATATTTTTAAGACCTTCCCATTGATACTAAAATGGGCACAAAAGGATCATTTTAACTATGCAAACAATGAGGTTAAAGGTTCAGGTATACAAAAATCATTTTTGCAGAATGGATTTTCTTCCCTAAAATTTTCTATCTCAAAGAGCTCTAATGGATTCTATTTCCCATTGATAGATTTCTAATGATGAAAAATAAGCATAATAATAAAAATGGAGTAGCCATTGAATCCATTCAATGGGGGAAGGGAGGAACCTTAAGCTTGCAAATAACAAATTTCTCTAAAGATTCTTAGGAGCTTGAGAGCTTGTGGGTTAAGTTTCTTCTTCTTCTTCAACTACTAGCAAGAGGAGAAAAAGGGCTGAGGGTTCTTCTAGCAGTAAGTACAATAATGAAGGGAAGAGGGGAAGAGAGGGATGAACTTCAGCTGAGCAAAAATATAGAGGGAAGAGGGCTGAGGACAGTTTTTATGGAGGAGAGGGGGAAATGGCTCATTAATGAGCCTTCCCATCAACATGGAGGGGAAGGAGAGGGCAGCAGCCCACTTGACTGCAGGTATGGGGCGGAAGGTGTTGTGAAGGTGAGAAGGAGTAGAGTGGGCTCAACTTAGGAAAAGAAAAGCGAATTAATATAAATATATCAAAGTGGGTCAAAGCTTAATAGTATTGCAAAAACTATAAATGAAATAATTAAATAAAAAGAATGATATCATTCATTTTATTTTAGTAAAAAATATAAATATTAATATTATATTATTTATTTATCGGCATTTATTAAAAATAATAATTTTTATTATTATGATATATATATATATATATATTAAATAAAAGACAAAAAAATGACTGAAATAAAAATTAAAGAAATTAAGAATATATATATATATATAGAAAAAAGAAAATAAATAAAAAAAAATTGTAAAAATTAAGAAATGTATATATAGAAAAAAAAATTACTAAAATGAAAGTTGTATAAACTAAGAAATATAAATATATATAAAAAAATAACTGAAATGAAAGTTACTAAAATTAGAAAAAAAAAAAAAATATATATATATATAGAAAAAGAAAATGATTAAAATAAAAATTTCAGAAATTAATATATATATATATATATATAAAGAAAAAAGAAAATGATTGACATAAAAGTTACAGAAGTTAAGAAATATATATATATATATATATATATATATATATATATATATATATATACAGGAAAAAAAGAAAATAACTAAAACAAAAGTTGTAAAAATTAAGAAATATATATATATAGAAAAAATGAAAATGATTGAAATAAAAGTTATAAAAATTAAGAAATGTATATATATATATATATATATATATATATATATATATAAGAAAAAAGAAAATGACTGAAATAAAAGTTATAAAAATTAAGAAATATATATATATATATATATAAAATAAAAGAAAAATGACTGAAATAAAAATTACAAAAATTAATATATATATATATATATATGTATATAGAAAAAAAATGCTGAAATAAAAGTTGCTGGAATTAGGATATATATATATATATATATATATATATATATATATATATATAATAAGAGAAAATAACTGAAATAAAAGTTGTAAAAATTAGAAAATATATATATATATATATATATATATTCAAAAATGGAAATATAATAATAATAGTAATAATAATAATAACTTTATTATTAATAATAAAAGAAGAAGAAGAAATGAAAAAATTAGAAAAATTTTTATCTATTTCTCATTTCTTACTATCTTGCTGTTGATGATGCTTTACTAAAGATCGACGGGGGAATCGGTGGTGGCCGAGGAAGAGAGAGGGAGAGTGGTGAGAGGGGGAAGAGGAGAGAGGAGAGGGGAGAAGTGGAAAGTGAGGAAGGAATGGGAGTATGAGGACACTGCTTTGAGTGTTCTATTTTGCTTTCTCTCCTCCATTATGAGAAATTTAGCTTTTTTCTTTTAAATGCTTTGAGTGTTCAATTTGGCTTTCTCTTTGTCGTTTGTTATCCTCTTTTTCTCTCTTCTTTCTCTCTGCTACAATATTTTCAAAATAAATAATGAAATTTGACATGGAGGTGTATTTTGATGAGAAGATCACACTCGCGCCAAAAATTTTTGATTTAGAGTAATATTTTATTTTATATTAATTTCTAAAGATAAAAACTTGAAAAATTAAGTATGGTAAATTCAAAACTCAAAATTCGATGAAATTTTTTGGGTAGCCTTTTTATAATATTTTTAAACCAACGGTACTAAAATTATTGAATTTGGACTTGTATTTCATTTTCTCAATTTACTGAATTTAAATAATTTAGAAATTAATTCACTAATATCCATTATCCAGATTGCTCCCAAACTTGAGCATTACGATCACAAAAATATACTCTATCCAACAGTATTTTTTGTTCACCCTAATTTTGAATTCACTCAGAATCTTAATTTTTGAGTCGGGTTTAGTCCTAAGTATCCTAGTAATAATATGGGTCGATACACCACCCAATAATAATATCCTAATTGGAGACTAAGTGAGTGTCTTATTTTCTTCTTCACTTATTGAATTCAAGCCCTCACTAGTTCTTAGAATAGTATTATGGTGTGGTATTGTAAGATTCACTTAAGCAATATTAAGGAAAACTTTTAAACATCAAGGCACCTTTTTAGATAACGATGGAGTTTCCAATAAAACTCCAAAGTTAAGCATGATCGGGTAAGAGCACTACTAGAATGGGTGACCTCTTGAAATTTTATATTGAGTACAAAGCGTGAGGTTTATAAGACCAAGGTGAACAATATCTTGGTGCTTAAGAGTTCAGGTTGTTATGTATATACACAGCTCTTTTTCAGGTTCCAAAGCCAACTAAAGCTACTCATTGCCTTAATTTATCAAGCATCATTATCTTCATCATCATATTTGTATTATGTGGTGAAGCCTCGAGAGCCTTGGAGCGAGCAAAAGAAACTATGGATCAGTCGGAAGCAAATTGGATGTTAGTAGAACATGAAATTCCAATTAGGCATCTCTGGTCGCTTGGGCAAGCCCAAGTGCCAACAATATCAACTTGTATCAAGAGGCTAACATAGTAATATTAGAAAAAGCTAAGAATTAAAACCCCATTGCTTGGGCATGCCAATGTTATGATGGTGTGATGTGTCAATGGTATGTTGTGTTGTGTGATTTGAGCTAACTTTGAGTATGTAGAGTATAGTTCTTAGGGAAGGGACCACTAATTACTATTTAGTTTTATGAAGATTTTCATTTGATTATCAGATTAAGTATTTTTAAAGTATTTTAAGTTCTATAAGCTTATGGCCTAAGGTTTTATGCTAAGAAAGCAAGTAAAAATAAATTAAATGTAAAAGCTATTGAGAAAAATTATTATAGTAGAGTTAGTCAAATTTATCAGTGGTTCAATCTTAGGAGTTGCATATTATGAAATGCTAAATAACTTCACTCAAAATATGGGATTTGCTAATTTTTTCACCAAAAATAAATTAACCACATTACCTCTAATAATAACCCACATAAATTTGGAGGCATCAAGTATATAATTTCAATTATAAATTTCAAAATATTAAGAGATTTATAACTCTTGAAAAGCCTAAAACTTAAAAAAGTAAATGTACATGTCATGATTTTATCGAATTACTAGACATGCATATACATACTTTGTTATGCCTCTATAAATGAAGCATGCTAATAATGTAATTAGAATTTGCATTCATAATAAAAAATTATCTTTTATTTTATATTTCAAAAAAGCATAAAATGATCACTATCTCTAGCAAATATTAAGATGCATGAAAATAAATATACACATCATGATTCTCTCACATTGCTAAACATGCCTATATATACTTTGATATATCTCTATCAATGATGCATGTTAATAATGTAAATAAAAATTTTTAAAAAGACAGATCAATAAACCATTACCTTTCATACACATTCAATAAAGTTTATAAACTTAATCTATTAAAATGAACCCCATCTTTACATTAAGTTGCACATACATTCTATAAAAGAGAGTGGAACAACAAAATAAATATTCCAACATCTTAAAGCACATGATTACTAGTTTTTCAAGTCCTTAATATAATGAAAATATAATAATATTGCAGTTTTTCTCGTTACTTGATGTAAAAGTTTTCCTATTAGAGTTTCAACAATAGTTGGCCTTTAAATGGTAAGGTACTCCTTTAGTTTTTTTCCTCATCTTTTTTGCTTTTCAAAGCTCTTTCTTTCTATCTAGTCTTTGTTCCATACTATCAAGATGATCCTCCTGGAAAGTAATTTTTTCTCTTTACAATTCTCTAGTATTTTCTTTTTTTTTTCTCCTCTAAAAATTATCTCAAGTTGCTATGAACTACTTACAACTATGGCTAGTACTATTCTGAAACTGCTTTTGCTCATATTAATAGGTCTAGTGCTTAGGCACGCTCCACCATTTAGATATTGTATGCACCATGGATGACGTGCTGGTGGAGTTCCTGATCCCAACACGTCATACATACCTTTTTAGATATTTTACGCACCATGGTGCCCTATAGCATGCCATGGTGCCCAGCACCTGAGAGGATGGTGTCGCAGTGCGCCTTGGTGGCCAGTAGACCGAAACCATGACACTGCAGCGCTCTGTTGGATGGAGTCCAGAGACTGGGGTGCTATAGCGCGTGTCGTAGTGTACCCTAGCGGAAGCAGACAAAGACTGGGGCACTCAACATGCCCCAGTAGCAGACTTCCCAAGAGCCTTGCGCTACAGTGTGCCATAGTAGAGTGCATGCTATAGCACTCCCCAACACCAAGAGACCCAATATCAGGGCACAGTAGTGCATTCTGGTGCCAGTCTACTCAAGGCTTGGGCACGCCATAGCACCTAACAGTTTTTAGCTCCGATTTAGGTTTCACCTTAAGCTATTTGGATGGTATTTTGGATCATTTGGGGTTTGAAATGGAGCTGAGCACTTAAGAAAACATCTTTGAGATATTTCTTATGTTGGCATTTAAGCTAGAGAGAGCTTAGGTTGCTGTTGGAGGATATTCTAAAGGAGGAATCCTTAAGGAGAGCAGCTGTGCATGGGAGCTCTTGCATATTGGAGAAGATACTCCAAGTGGTGGTTGATACTTCTCCCTTTCATCCTAGAGTAAGAGCTTGTGTTTCTTGAGGAAGTTAAGCTTTTTGTAACTCTATACTCTATAAGATTCATAGTAAAAATATTCTGTGTGGTGTGGCTCCGTAGTTTTTCTCATTCTTGGGTTTCCACATAAAATTTGATATTGTTTGGATGTGCTTGTTGTTGTGTTGCATGCATGTGTTGTGATTCTATTTCTTGTTGTTTTATGATCTCATATTTTGCTTGGTAATCATCAACGCATCCCCTATCCTTGATTGAGTGCTCTAAACCGCTTCCATTGATGTGCTCAATCTGTTCATAACAAGGAACTCAATTATTATCTAAAAAAGTGCCTCGATATGTAAGAGTTTCATTTATTACTGCTTAAGTGAGTCTTTATAAGTACATAGTAGGAGCTACTATGGTTGAGGCATTTTTAGTAGAGTTGGTCTTAAAGCAAGACAAATAAGTTACATATATCAATTGTCAAAATGATACAAATTTATCAAGGATTCACTTTCCATTGTAGATTTAATCATTTAATATCCTTGCATTATAGTTGATATATAGAGAAAATATCTATAGTTAGAGAATGTGCTCACAAATGAGATTCAGTTTGATAAACTGACAAAGGCCTTTTCAAAGGAAAAGGACGCTTGTAGAAGGAGAGCATGACTATAAACACCTACAATTGTGTTGGAGGAGAGTTTATTGAGTTTAGCTCACCCATAAACTGACAAGCCAGTGCTCACATCTGCACAAACGTATATGAGCGCGCTAAATGCATTATAATTGAAGTTAATCTAAATTATTGTGCAAAACTGTCATATGTTTCAATTAGTTCACTAAATCATCATTATTGTTCACGTGACTAGGCACACATGTGGCACCCTAGATGTTGATTAAGGCATCTCAGATACCAATTGTGGTGCCTCACTTCGCTACTTGTGCAAATGAAACATCATTTGCAATAGGATGGGTCATCACAAACTAAATCCTTGGATAAGTTCCAACACCATAAATGCCTACTAAGAGACACTTATATTATCCACACACCTTACTGGGATATCTAAGTAGTTGAGTACTTATACATTTGAAATAAGAGTGATTGTGCCCCAAATTATTATGTAATAATAATGATAATTCAAAGTACTTCACTATACTAAGCAAACAATCATCACAGAGTGCGAAAGTGATAAATAAAAAGACACATTCATTTGTATCATTTATATAGTATGAAAAGAATAGTAAGACTATATATCTCAGATATAAAAGTGCAGAAAGTAAAGAAACATATAAGTATTGAATTAAATTATTACAAACTGATTGAAGCAAAAATAAGGAGAAAGAAAAACTAAATATCAATCTATCTCAAACAAAATAACAAATACAAATAAGCAAATGCGAAAGGATCATCCTCTTGCTCCTGCTCCTCACTTGGCACGGACTCCTCAAATAGCTCTAGATCTGACATGTTAGTTTTTAGATGCCAGGTCCCAACCAAAAAAATAAAAACATTTTGCATTAGAAAAATTGTCTAAAAACATTTTAGACTGATATATTATTACTAAATTTTAAGATATCACAAATTAACCTAAGCATTTTGGGTGTGATAAGCCAGAAAATAATAGGGAAGATATAAATAAAGCATTTATAACTTAATAAGTGAGATAAGTAAGGTAACATACCTCAAATTCAACTACTATAGAAAGTACTACAAAAGTGTAAGTATAATTTTATTTATATGCAATTAAATTGAAATCATTATTTTATTGGATGTATGCTTAGACTAGTTTGCTATAATAGTAACTGGCTAAATACAGCCACTTAATAGAAGTCCCACATGTATTATCTAGTGTGGCGACCCACCGTTGGGTTAACTTAGCTAATCTAGCGTTAAGTGCTAACTTTCCAAGATCATATTGTGGTTTTAGTATAACAATATATTTAGAGGCATATAAATTATTTGTTCATCATCTCTTGCAGTTGTTCACTTAACTCTTGCAGTTCTTTGGGTGCCATGCATTAAGGCGCCTTTTCCATTGGTTGAGTGCTAGTAATTAATTCAATTGAGAATTTGATTACTTTTACTGGTGGAAATCTAGGCATATCATCAAGGAATATATCTTCAAACTCATTTATAATTTAAGTATCTGCTAGAGAAATTTCCTCCATCTTTTCTCACATCATTATTACTAAGTACGTATTACATCGCTTTCGAATTAATTTCTTTGCTTGCAAAGCGTTGATTAAAAATGCTGAAATGTCTATCTTTCCCATAAATACTTCAGGCTTTCTCACACCCTTGATAATAACATTTTTTCTTTGACAATCAATAAGAACTTATGCATATTGAGCTAACTCATTCTTATAATGATGTCAAAATTTACTATAGGCAGTACTATTAATTTTGCTTCATATGTCTTACCATTAATTGGCATGTTATAGCGCAACATTTTTGTGCACTAATGAGGGCACCAAATGGTAACATGACGTTCAAGACTTTAACTAAATTGTAATATGGTAATTCAAGAGTTTTGGCAAATCTTTCTGAAATAATTAAGTAGCATCCACCAGCATCAAATAATATGCCACAAGATTTGTCAATGAAATGTAAGGTGCTGAAGGTTTAAAATAAAAGATAATTCACAGTTTATTTAAATATAAAGTGAAATATATTTATAAAAATAAAAAATGTAGTATATGATACCACTTCATTATCTTCTGGGCAAGAACTGGGTGAGGGTATAGATTCTTGCATATGCAGCTTGCTTGGGAACAATTAGTCTTCCCCTTTGATTAGTTGTTGGTGCTTTTTGAGCAAAGGGTGCAAATGAAATTTGCAAATATTAAGAAATATATATATATATATATATATATATAAAGAAAATGACTGAAATAAAAATTACATAAAATAGAAAGTATATATATATATATATATATATATATATAGAAAGAAAGAAAATAATATAAATGAAATTTATAAAATATAAGAAATATATATATAAATTAGAAATATATATAGAGAGAAAAAAAAGAAAATGATTGAAATAAAAATTATAAAAAGTAAGAATTAGAATATATATATATATATATATATATAATGACAGAAATGAAAATTACAAAAATTATGAAATATATATATATATATAGAAAGAAAGAATATGACAAAAATCAAAATATAATAAATGGAAATAATAATAGTAATAATAATAAGAACATTAATAATAATTATAATAATGATATTATTAGTAAACTAAGTAGAAAGGAAATAATAAGAATGAAAGAAATTTTATCTTTCTCATTTCTTTCTCTATCTTACTCTTGAGGAGGCTTTACTGGAGGTAAAAATGGGGAAATCGACAGTGGCCGAGGAAGAAGAGGGAGGAGTGGACGGGGAGGGGGGGATGTGAGGGGAGTGGGGAGGGGAGAGGAGGTGGAGGGTGAGGGGAAAGGAGGAGTATTTATAAACTTTATTTTTCTCCTCCATTATTTAGATGTGAACAAATTAGCTTTTTCCACTTTTTACGTATACCACTTTTCATTTTTTTCCTCTCTCTGCTTTCTCTCTCTTATTTCCCTCTCATCCATTATTTCCAAGAGAATAACAAAAATTGACACGGAGGTGTATCTTGATGAGATGAACTTCAAAGATTTTTTTATTTGGAGCAATATTTTATTTTTAATAATTTTTTCAGCATATGAACTTCAAAATTTAATTATGATCAATATGGAACTCCAAATTTGATGAAACTTTTGTGTAGCCTTTTATAATATTATTAATTCAATGACACCAAAATTACTGAATTTAGACTTATATATAATTTTTATTTTTTTTGAATTTGAATAATTCAAAAATTATTTCAGGAGTATCCGTTATTCGAATTGTTCCCAAATTTGGGTATTACGATCACAAAAATATACTCTACCCAGCAGTATTTTTAGTCAGCCATAATTTTGAATACACTCGGGATTCTAATTTTTGAGTCAGGTTTAGTCATAATTATTTTAGTAATGACTTGGGTCGTTACATCTAGCCACTCTCAGGGTTAGATATGAGTCGCACTCTAGAATCACACATGTATCTTCTAGAACACTCATGGTTGGATTCGAGCCCATTCTTATGGCGACCGGGGATCGAAGTTTGAGAGTCTCAAAAGAATGATTCATATATTAAAATATTCATTTATGAAAGTTAAGCAAATAAAATACATAAATGTCCATATTTACATCCAGAGCCATTCATATATAAATTTACAACAGTTTAATATTTATAATAAAAAAATAAATATTCTCTTTTTCTCATATCTCTATTTCTTTTCTTTTATTAGGCAGATCTTCAATGCTTTAATTATCAAAACCTAAAAAACACAGTTACCAGTCAGGTATGAGTACGCAAATCATTCTTATAAGAGTAATTCTAGGAGTCAGAAGCCTTTTAGCAGGATTCTGCACAATGGAGACCTAAAATTTATTATTAGATTTTAAAGCATTTTTTGGATTTTTGGATTTATCTCATGTAGTTTAGAAGCATGAGCATGAGCATAAGCATGAGATGTGAGTATCAGAATGATGTATAAGTATTAGTGATGTTCTATGAGTTACAAAATATTGCATACATTATTTGGGAAATTTTAGGATCGATCGGCATCATCAGTAAACAGTATTCCCAACTGGATGTATGTATACATTGGATCGTACTACTCATAACAGTTCAGTGATATATCAGTGGCATATCAGTAGTATGTAGTATTGTGGCATTTTCAGGTGTACAGTTTCAGTGACATACAGCATAGTTGTACATATGATTACTCAATTTTAGATTCAGTACTATTTTGATTTACTTTTAATATTAAGTTATAGTACAGTTTTACTTTACATTACTTCAGTTTTGTATAGTTTTGAACAGTTCTGTACTTTTAGTTACCTTTACAGTTCTTCTACAGATTTAATTATATTATGTAAATATTAAATGAATAACTAGAACTATTAGACTAGTTTCAATGTGTTAGACTTATTGTCTAACACGGGGTACTTTTGAGATCCGATAATTTGCTAGATCCTGAGCAGTATATTGAGCTAGGTCAGGAGGACACCTAGGAGATACAGGAGGAGTCCGTGGAGCACTAGTGGACTCTCCTCTAGATTTATTTTCTGCTTATTATTTTTAGTTTAGTATTTAGTTCTATGTCTATTTCAGTAGACTGCTTGTAATAATTTTGGATGTATTTTCTTTACTTTTTTGAGATGAATGTTTTTATTCAGCTTCTATGATGAATGTTTTTTGAATGTTTGCTTTAAGCTTCTGCACTCTATTATATACTACTTATACTTAGTATTGTGATATGATCAGTATACTAGAAATGCTGATATACTATATATATATATATTAGATTCCTATTATATTCTAAATCCAATGTATGTATTTATCTAATACTTAGGATAAAGATACTACTCTTATCTTAAGTATTAGCTTTCAACCCTCCTTGAGGTTGAGTCAGCAGCCCTTCAAATAGGCTTAGTTCTCAGCTACTCGGGGAGATGGGGTATTCCTCCCCGAGTGGCGCACCGCTCCATCGCTGATATGATTGTACTTAACTCTTTTGCGTGCATGACGACGGGGTGGGGCGCTACATTACAAGACCTTGTCCTCAATCTATTGGCCTCTATGGCATGATGCAGTGCCTTCCTCTTAGATGCTAGGTGCCATGGCATCTTACAGGGTGTCACAATGCACTATGGCACCTATGTTGTTGCTGAACTTCTAGCTTTGTACCAAATTTTCTAGAAACCTCTCGAAAGCTCATTGAAGCTCCATTAGCATCTCCATGATGATCTAAATGGTCTTCACAACATAACAACCTACTATTTTGAGACCTCTTAGAATCATCCACCTTTGCACCTTGATTCTTTATTAACTTCTTTAATCTCTGTCAAGAACATGGTGTGGCTCACCCCCACTCTCTTGTCACATGCCAAGGCCAACTGAAGCAGCACATAGCTTTAGTTTTCCATTGTTATCGCTTTTGTAAGTATGTTAGTGGGATTCTTAGAAGTATAAATTTTCTGCAATCCCAGCTATCCTTCTTCCAACAATGCTCTGATGAAATGGTATCAGAGTTGAATGTGCTTTGTCTTAGCATGAAATGTTGCAATCTTGGCTAGGTGAATAACGCTCATAATATCACTATAGAGCTTCACATCCTTCTGCACCTTGCCCAATTCCTTCAATAAAAATTCTTAGCCAAATTATCTCTTTACTTGCCTTAGTGATGGTGACATACTAGGTCTCTATAGTAGATAGAGATACAATATTTTGTAGCATGGAGATTCAGTTCACTATAGCACTTACCAATGTATACATATATACAGTAGTGCTTCTCTAGCTATCAACATCTCCTACAAGATCTGAGTTTACATAGCCCTGTAGAGAAATGCCAGATCTTTTAAAGCATAGAGCTTTGCATAAAGACCCACTTAAGTAGTAATAAGTGAAACTCTTAAACAAAGAGATGTCTTTTTAGATAATGGTGAAGTTCCTGATAAGAACTCCAATATTAAGTGTGCTCAAGTTAGATATACCAGGATGGGTGACATGCTAGGAAGCTATTTTCTGAGGATAAAATTGTGAATTCATTCAGGCCAAAGCGGACAATTCTGTGGTGCTTAAGAGTTTTGGCTATTATAAATAGTATCAGAGCAGACCATAGGGTGTCAGATGTAAGCTATGTTGCATACAGGGCAAAGTATCACTTCATGTGAGTAGCCTCTTAAATTCATGATGGTTAAGGTGCTACATGTTTGTGGGTACCTCGTTAGCCTATAGGGGCCACATCTAGTCCTATCTACCAAATAGATGGTTCTTGGATTTGTGTGTGGATACTAACAAGGATGATAGTCACTTTAGTTGATGTAGTAACCTGTCCCACCACCGCGCGCAGCAAAGAGGTTTAAGGAGTGGATAGCTTAACAGTTGGTGGCGAAACAGCGCGTTACTTGAAAAGGATTTTTAAACCTCCCCACATAAAAATACTGAATTCTTACCCAAGGTAGAGCTAAAGACTAATCATTAATACAAATAGTATTCTTATCTTAAGTATTAGTTAGAATACTTATATATATTGGACTTAGTAATACAAGAAGGATACTTCTAATGTATATGAGTATTTTATATGAGCATTTACTGGTAATCACATCACAATACTAAGTATAAGTAGAATAATCAAAGAGCGGAAGCTAAAAACATTCATTAAACATTCATCACATAACTAAATAGAAGTATTCATCCTAAAAAAGAAAAATAAAATATCATACATCCAGAATAATTATTACAAACTATTGTTTAAAAATGAAAAGAGCAAAAATAAAATGTCTCTCAAGCTCACAACTGAAGGTAAAGTAATAAAAGAGAAAGCTGAGCCTTCTACTGCTCTATTAGATCCTCCTAGATCTCCTAGTTGGTCTCCACTACTAGCTCTCGAAGTTGCTCATGATCTGCCATATTGTCGGATCCCAAAATGCCAATTTTTCAGACAAAAGAAAAGAAAAGAAAAGTATCTCATGTTAGATAGTAAGTCTAACACAACAAAAATAATACAACATGCCTTTATATAGCTTTAAAGAAATTAATATTAAATAAAATAGGAAACTACTGCATGAAAGTACTGAAATAACTGAAAGTTGAAAAACTGTGCAAAAACTGAAAGTAAAGTAAAGCACTAACAAAAGGACAAAGTGCTAAAATAAATAATCTATAAAATACTAAAATAAAATACTAAAATGAAACTGTGTTGAATGTCACTGTATATGCATCTTAATATGCCATTGATTTATATTATCATTATGCATGTGGTGCCTCATGCACCTTAAGGAAACCTAATATCTAAGATGTCTGCTACATCCCGTAGGTCCAACTTAAATTGATGCATGTTATATCTCATAGTTCACAAATGTATCTTGATGCTTATGCTTATGCAATTTATGCCAAATGCTTTCAAATAAATCATCAAAAATCTAGAATTTCAAACTAAGAAAGACCCTAATTTCTTATAACTTTCTATGTTATCACATATTGGGAGTACTTATAAATAAATAGTATGTTTCTAAGAAAGGTAACTTGAAACTCTTAGTTTGTTTAATTTCACTTATCAGTATGCACAAAAATAAGGGAAAGAAACCCTTTTACAGTTTATTCTGTTAAACTAACATGTTCAATCCCCTACTTATAAATATAACTTAAAGTGTTCAAAGAAAAGTAGTTTGAAACACAATTTGTTTAACTACACTTATTAATGCGCACAAAGACAGAGGATGGAATCTTATTACAGTATATTCTCTCAAATAAAAATATTCAATCCCCTACTTATAACACACTTGATAAAAAAGAGAATTTTATCTTGATGTTCTTGTAGATTCTTCTAAGACAAGATTAGAATATAAAATTTCATTCAGAATTAATCTACCAATTTCATATCCTTACTAAATCAAATCATTTTTATGGATATGTGCTATAGTCTCCACATGATAAACACTAAGGTTATCATTCTATATTAACTAATTAGAATCCAAAGAAATTCAAACTAATGAATCCTTTCTCCATTGAAGGTACTAAGCAATAGAGTTCCAAGGTTGTGACATAGAAGTCACTTAAATTAGGTGAAGTACCTTAATTAAGCTCAATCTATAGTACATTAAGTATTTAGTACCCCAAGACAAAACATCAATTATCTAGAGTTCAAGAGATTCATCTAAAAGCCTACCTCAATAAATGAACAATCAGGCACTTCCTGCCTCATGCTTTCCCTAAATTAAGGTGCAAAACACTTAAATTATATATTCTAACATAACCCTTATGAGGTCTAGAGTTTTTAACCACAACATTATAATTTTTTAGCATGAGTTGATTTAAAATATGAAACTTAAGATGCAATTACATGAAGATTCATAAATTCAATCACTTGATTTGAACGGAATTCAATCATGCTAGATCACTAAGCTCATAAGCTTAACTTAAATGATCAAATCATGGGGTAAAATCAAATAATTAATTAGAACTAATCATTTGAAAATCAAGCATATTTTATTAATTAAAAAAAAAGCTAAATCATATTGATTCTCTTATTTAAGAGAAAATCAATAGAGTTTAAAGTTTGATCAAGATAATAAATCACATTATTATTCATCATAAGATCTAAATTTGGTTGCTAAATCTTCACCTTACTGATTTTAAGGGAGATGCAACTCACTTAATTCAAAACTTGGGCAAAATTACCAAAATGCCCCTCCTTAAGGTCAAAAATGGGATTTTAATTTTTAAGGCTCTAATTTAAATTATATTATTGTCAAATAGTTTCTTACTATCTAATATGAAGATAGACACTAAGAACATTCAATTTGGCTAAGGATTAAGGCTAATAAGCTTAAATTATTATTTAAGCTCATTAAGTGTTGATTAGTGAAATTACTAAGGAAAATTTAATATTTCTAATATACTAAGGTTTTAATATGTCTAAGAATTCCATTAAAACCAAGTTTGCTAAATTCAGGTTAAATGACCAAGATATGAGTAAAATAAGATTTGACCTAAATGTATAATTAAGGAAGATTATGAGTAGGTCCAAAACCCAACTTCAATAATTGGTATCCAAATTGAGTAAAGTTAGTAGTTATGGGTTCCATATAGCACACTGATCACAATAATAGTAAGTTTGATCAATTTGTACCCCAATTATATAATCTAGGCCTTAATTAGTGTTTAGGGTAATTAAGGAGTGATTAGGCCTAATTAAAAAATTTAGCCATTAAAACTAAAATTTTCTTACAATTTATTGTTCTATGCATTATCCTGATCAAAATGGTATATTTGATCACATAATTTGGAGTTAAATTGGCTAACTTATGAGCTAATAAATCTTTAGGGTTAAATGGGAGTTTAAGAGGGCCTAAAATGTCATTAGCAAAAATACAAATTCAAATGAAAATTAAATACTACCATAATAATTCTAGCATTTTTTTAAGTAAAATTAGATATTACTTTGCTATATTTTGATTTGTAAATTTAGAGTTATGCTTGCTTGAATATTTATAATTAATTGAATTAATTAAACTTAATTTAATTTAATCAGTTAATTTAATTCTAATCATTTAGGTCAACTACAGTGGTGGGATCCACTGCATTGGCAGCTCGGAATAGACGGGGCCCACTCCTGATGCGACATGAGACAGAAAATGTAGGCATGACCCAATGGCATGGGAAATTGGTTGACAGCGAGGCGGGGCCCACCAAACATGTCACAAACTGACGCGTGGAGGGCCGCTTGACTTCATGCGTGCCTAGTCTGACCCGACCTAACCTGAGGTGATGGGGTCATCACCTTTTTTGGAAATACCCGAGATGAAGGAGCTAGGGCATCAAAAATGGGGGCCCTCTCGGTGTCGACGGAGGCCGACCCGCACGGCATTGGAAAGGTTTTGAAGAGACCTTTCCATTGACGGTCAGGCCATTGCTGGAGGAGGCCTGGAATGCATGTTAAGGTTCAACCCTAACTACCTAGGTTCAGATGGGAGACGCAGTGCGATGACATTGTAGAACACCGTAGAGTTTCGGTCAAATTTGTTCAATTGGACTCGATCGAACCCGATCCAAACCTAATCTAAGCAATGCAATAAAGATTCAAATTGAAAGATTGCAAAATGAGTGAAGCAATTGTAATATTGAGGTACCTCAAATTAACAGTTTACCGAGGATCAACAGAGCTTGCGATGGGATCATAATTGGCTAGCTTCCTAGGATTAGGGTTGATTAATCTTGAGTGCTAACTTGTGGCTAGCGCTTGAGTGGGGGATAAAATGGTCTTAGGAGCGATGAGGAGCTCAACAGAAGGTGGATTTCGTCACGTGCTTACCATGGACCTCGAGAGCAACAGCCGTGAAAGTGTCATTCCAAACCTTAACGAGGCCCAGCCCGACCCGTTAACAAATGGCGGGCCCACCCACTTAAATAATTTAATTAATTTAAATTAATTATTCAAAGATTTTTATTTAAGATTGGACTATTAAATGGACTCCCAAAAATTTACCCATAACTAATTTGAGGGTGATGAACGCAACGATGAAGTAGGATTTTGATTTGGATGAGAATTTAATTATTTTATTTTCGGGATATTTTAAATATATTAAAATATTCGAGAAAAATCTAATGCCTTTCAAACACCTCCAAAACATCATCCCTATCTAATTTGGGGGTGATGAGCGCAATGGTGAAGTTAGATTTTTAATTTGAGATCAAATTAATTAGCTTACTTTCTAGATTATTCAGATTTTCCATAATTAGGGTTTGGTCCTATTAACTCCAAACTTGAACCAAAACTTTATGGCTTGCTCCTAATGATTTATTAAGACTACTGAAATGAAGGCAAAGACTTGCTTTAGTCCCGATTAATTAGGGTAACAACCTTTGGTTGTTATAATTGGGGATATTGTAAAGACTCACTTAAGTGGTAATAAGTGAAACTCTTGAATATTTTGGCATATTTTCAAATAATGGTGGAGTTTTCGATAAGAACTCCAAAGTTAAGCATGCTCAGGTGGGAGCACACCCAGGATGGGTGACATGCTGGAAAGGTATAATCTGAGGACAAAATTGTGAGGACTCTTAGGCAAAAGCATACAATACCTTAGTCTTAAGAGTTTGAGCTGTTACACTTTGCTTGTTATACATTTTAGATATCTTAATATCCATTTGGCTATGTTCTAATGGTGCTCCACTATGTTTCCCATGAATCTACTAACCACTCTCATCGCATGGCAATATCTAATCTTGTGCAGGTTATCGCATAAATCAAGCTCCCAACTGCTGAAGCATACAAAACTTTCAACATGTATTCCTTCTCCTCTTCAGACTTCAGCATATGTTCCGTTGATAAGCTGAAGTGTGTCACCATGCCCCAAATACACAAGATTATGTCAAGGAGCAATGTGCTACTCTTGCAAATCCCTCACTTATCATTAGATTGAGGCATAATCCTTAATTCATTAATAAGGTAAAGATGTGCCCTGGCTAATATATACATTTAATAGAGTGCAGAAGCAAAGAACAGTAAAATACTACATCTAATCCACCACTATACAAATAAGAAGTAAACATGAAGCTCAGAATAAAAGAGTACAATAAGAAAACATTCATAGGTGCCGGTATTATTACAAACATTAAATAAGTTTTAAAATAAATCCATCATCCTCACAGAATAAAATGACAGCTACTTTACTGATCTTCTGCTCAAACCTGCTACTCCTTAAAGAATGGCTCCTCTTCATGCACAAGGTCCTCAAATTGTTCAAAACTTGCCATTGTCAATTTCATAATGACAGAGCCCCAACCAAAAGAAAATAAAATCTGATTAGACATATTGTCTAAGTACATTTTAGCCTATTTAAGTTCATAAGTTTTTATGATATTACCATTTTACTTATACTACCAAAGTAGCAAAATATTTGGGTGCAACAAGCATACAAAGGAATGTGATGAAGTTATAAATAAATGTATTTATAACTAAACAGCATATAAGACAAAAAGACACATACCTCAACATCAAAGCTGTGACAAGATTATATATATTTAATAAGTAATAAAAATACTGAAAGAAAATGACTCATCCTAAACATGCTTATGATCATATGAATAATACAAATTTAAAAGAAAGAAGCATAACTATGATATGTATAAATAAGCAAAAACTAAATCTAGCATTCTATAAGTATACAAGTAAGCAAGTAATAAAAAAGGCTAACTGCAGTAAAAGTAAACTATAAAATAAAAAAGTAAGTATGTAAAGACTAACCTATCAGAAGGATTGGCCAATCGGGCCACTGTACTATAATATGTAAGATCCCATAACCTTTTTGGACTAAGGAAAAATTCCCATAGCCTTTCTGGGCTAGGGTAGGAAATGGAACCATACTAAAGAGATAGAAAATACACTTGCAATAAGTTTTTAGTCATTTTACTTTACTTTTGTGGATACGTCCATAAGTGGTTGATGAGTCAAGCACGTCTACAAGACTATTTGAGTTCTAAATTAACACAACTCTCCACAATGAGTAATATTAAGTAATTCTTATTTCTCCTTACCCCTTGTACAGTGGAGGTAAAATGTGCAAGATCAACCAAAAACTGAACCCTATGCAAATGTTGTCCTAATAATTCTATATTTTTATTTCATGCAGCAATGTTATCTTATATGACATATTTGAGGAAAAAGGCACAAAGTACAAGGGATGCAAAAGCAATAATAACTCAATAGTAAGTAGGGGACTCTATTATACACATGTGATATATGTTGTTATTTACTTTTATTCCTTCTATCTACTCCAAGTTATACAAGTTCAGAATCTCCAATTCCTACTATCAAGTATAACTTAGATCCACAGCCTTATGAGTTAAGAATAATTAAAACTGATCAGGTCCTAATTTAACTCAATCAATAACTCTTATAAGTTAAATAATAAATCAATACGTCATATTTGATGAATTTAAATGATCTAAGCTAAGATCTGATCAAGTCCTACTAAAACTAGGGATTATGAATTAAACACCAAGAATTGGGTTTAACCTCATAATCTAAAGGTAAATCTTAAGAACTAAGACTTAAGTCTAATTTTGGACTAAAGATTATGGTAAATCCTATTAAGCATAATCAAAGCTTAATAGAATTATCTCCTAGTCTTAGTAATAATCATAATTAAAATATGAAAATCTAGAAACAAATAAAACCAAAGTTTCATTCATTGAATAACTTATTTACTTAATAAATGAAATCTAACCTAGTATATATTTCTAATCTTAAGGAAATTATCCTATGGTGAAGGTGCCGATCCTAAGGAAGCTCCTAATGGATGACTTATGAAGTTTTAAAATTTGATGATACTTAAAGCAATTTGTCTTTATGTACTATCCTAGTTAACTTAGGGAAGCTTAGAGTGAAATTTAGCTAAGTTAGGGTGTATTAGTTTTACTTAAAAATTTTCAAACCTTAAATGGGGATTTTCCTAATTCAACTTAATTATGAGTTTAATAGTCTAAATTTATTCCAATTCATTCATTTTACTGATTTTGATGAATTAATTGATATTCT
This sequence comes from Gastrodia elata, assembly GCA_016760335.1. Classification (NCBI taxonomy): domain Eukaryota; kingdom Viridiplantae; phylum Streptophyta; class Magnoliopsida; order Asparagales; family Orchidaceae; genus Gastrodia; species Gastrodia elata. Next base: position 13,578,609 of record CM028673.1, read on the forward strand.
AGAGGTTAAGGGCACTCAACCTAAATTTTGGGCAAAATAACCATTTTGCCCCTATTTAAGGGTCTAAAATGCTACTTTTTGATTAAGGGCTCCAAATTGGATTTTATTGATGCCAAATGATACATTATTGTTTAATATGAAAATAGACAGTAAGTTCATCAAATTTAAACAAGTATTAAGCCTATGGATTTAATCTAAGGATTTTAACCTATAAAAGTATATTAGTAATTTTACTAAGTGAAGTTTAAAAATTTAGTCAGTTTATTATTTTTTATTGTCCAAGGATTTCATTGAGTACAAGAATACTAGATTTTGATGTCTAATGATTAAGTTATGATCACTTCAATATTATGATTCAATTATGTAAATTTAGGGTTTTATAAAAGGGTCAAAAACCTAACTTTTCTATTTTATATCCAAATTTAGCAAACTCAGTGGATATAGCTTCCCTATAACACACTAAGTACTATAACTGTAGTAGACCTAGATTGAACTTTAATTGGTCCAGTTATGACCTAATCAAGTTCTATGGTGATTAGGAAAAATTAGAGTTTTTAGTAGCCAAAACCTAAATTTTATTTTAATTTGCTGTTAATTATGTTTTTCTGATCTATATGGTATATTGGATGACCTAATTTTGAGTACAATTAACTAATTTATGGTCAAACCATGTTCTAAATAAATTAGGGTAATTATGGAATGGTCCTAAAAGTGATTAGTTCAATCATTAACCTAACAGCAAAACTAACACTAATAAATTAATTTATATATTCTCTAGATTAAAATGAGACCCATATTGACTATGTTTGGATTAATTAGTACAAACTTATGGATTTTTGAAGTTTTCTAGGGTTTAGGTTTAAGTGAGGAGGTCCTAAAATGTCACTATATTAATAGGTGTCATACAAGAAATTTGACACTACCATAATATTCCGCTCATTTTTCTGAGCAAAATGAGATATATAATTAATATATTTGGACTTATGGATTAAGGGTTATGGGTATTTAAAGTTTTGTTATTTAATTTATTTGAAAAGAATTTAATTTAAATTCTAGAATAGAAATTAAATATTAAATTTTTTAACATTCTGCTAGCTGAGCAACGATGACCCCATAACAGAACTACGCACCAATTAGGGATAGAAAATTGACTAAGGTGGACCTACCCCCTTCTATCGGATGAACGGAGTGGGGACGCACACTCTGATGCGGCCGATACATAGGCAGGTCCCACTGCATAGACGCACGCGGCCCGCACGCACAAGTACGGGTCGTAGAGTGAACGGCGAGGCCCACAGCTTGGCAGCTAGGGCAGCAAAAATAGCCACCAATCTAGACTTGCCGGGGATCGGACCGCATAAAACTAGGAAGGGGACATCGAGACCCAACTAAGGATGGGCGGACCGAGGATAGGGATAGCCTAAGGCATCAAAAAAACCTAGCCCTAATCATTGACTAATGAGATGAAGAAGAGGGATTCTACTATGGACAACTGTAGCCGACTAGAAAATTTACTGATCTATATTGGTTAATTGAGTTCGATTAATTGACAATAAAACTTAAAAATGACTGAAATACACAGTTGAATCGTCAATAAGATGGATGGCTTAATGATTAAGGGGAAAGAAAGGGAGTACCTGATCGGGGTTTTGCCAAGCTGTGACAAGGATGAATCCAACCGTGCACATGCCTCGACTCTCCTCTCTTGATCCTAATGGAGTTCTCAAAGCTTTGAAGGATTAGGGCAGAGATTGTGATATCTACGATGAGTGGCAGATGGAACGACGGGGGAAGGGGGGGTGCCACATGCGAGCTGATGATGCTCTGGAAAAGACAGTCTATTAACCATCCGATCGGGACGGGCTTTGATCGTCCGATCGGATCGCTGATGCGATTGGACGATCCAGAGAAAGTTGACGCCCGGATAGACGACATCACAAATAGGGAATGACACGAGACTGTGTCGTTAGGATTAGGATTATTATTTAATAATTATCATTATGAAATTCAAATATTATTAATTAAACTAGATAATTTATTAGCTTCCAAAAATTTTCAAATATTTACTCCTAGCTAATTGAGGGGTGAGAAATGCAACGACGAAGTTGAATTTTGATTTTGACAAGTAATTAATTTTTTTGTAATTTTTGGGGTATTTAAAATATAATAAAATGTTTTACTAAATTCTGATAACTTCTGATTGCCTCCAACACATCACCATTAGCTAATTTGTGGGCAATAAGTGCAATGGTGAAGTCCAATTTTTGATTCAAGATAAAAATAATTAGGTCAATTTCCAGGGTTCCTGAAATTCTCAGAATCAGGATTTAATCCATTTGACTTGGTTTGGACCTACACTTCAGGGTGAGATCCTAATGACTATCTAAGTGTGCTAGAATCAGACTAAAGGGTTGGTTTAGTTCTAATTGACTGAGGGTAACAACTTGGGTTGTTACATGAAGTGACTTGTTAGGGGAGTGCTCATTAGCTTTATCTTGCTCATGTTGAACCTTTTCAGTACCTTTTCAATATAGTCTTTCTGAGACTACTTAAAACTCCCACACTTCTCTACCTGTTGATTCTTATCTCAAGAATCTGTTTGGCCAGCCCCATGTCCTTCATGTAAAACTCCTTTAACATTTTCCTTTTCAGTATCTTTATCTCCTCCGTGTCTGATCTTGCGATTAAAATATCATCCACATACAACAACCAAATGATATATGAGGACTTACATGATTTTATATAGCAATAGTGATCCGCCTGGCACCGCTTATAGCCAGACTCAGACATGAACTTGTTGAATCTCTTGTACCATTGCCTTGGCACTTATTTCAAGCTATAGTGGCTCTTCTTGAGCTTGTACACTAGCTCAGCTTTTCTTTTATCTTAAGCCTTGTACCCCTAACTGCAACAATATCTAACACAACCTTGATAATTGTCATCTTCATAACTAGGGCAAGGATCTCACTATAGTCAACCCCATTTCTCTATTGGAAGCACTTTACTACAAGTCTTGCCTTGTAATGCTTGCTCCCATTTAGTTCTTCCTTCACCCAATAAACCCACTTATTTTGAAGAGCCTTATTCCTTGCTAATAGAGATGCTAATTCCCATATCTCATTTAACATGAGTGATGTCATTTCATTATTTTTGATAGCTACCTACTTTCTTGAATCTTCAAATTGAAGTGCCTCTTATAAGATTTCTAGCTCACCACCATCCATTAATAACAGATAAAATAAGGAATGAGTGTACTTCTGTGGTAGTCTTGTGACTCTTGTAGATTTTCACATCATGGGTGTTTGTGGTTCAACATTGACACCCTCCTGAGTATCTTCATGTACACGCACATTTGGCTCAATTTTGTCATCAATCTTTATATGCCGGGGCTCAACATCTGAATCGTCCTTAGAATCAGTCCTGACTCCAAATAATCTTTGAATATTTTAATTTCATTAAAAGTGACATCATTGCTTCTGATGACCTTCTAGTTCTGATTGTCCTAGAATCTGTAACCAAACTCGCCCGTACCATATCCAATAAATGTGCACTTGATCGCCTTTGCATAAAGCTTGCTTCTGAATTTTTGATCAATGTGCACACAAGATGAACAACCAAATACCTAGAGGTGGTTCAATTTCACCTCCTTTCCGCTCCAAGCCTCCATGAGGATCCCTTAATTTAGGGGTACAGAAGGTCCCCAATTGGTTAGATACACTACCATGTTAACGGCCTCATCCTAGAACTACTTTGGGAGAACAGCATGAAATCTCATGCTCCTAGATCTTTCTGTGGTTGTTCTGTTCATCCGTTCTACAACACTATTTTGATGTGGTGTTCTTGGAACTGTAAATTTTCTCTTAATACCTCTCAAGGCACAGAACTCCTTGAACTCTCTATCACAGTATTCTCCGCCATTATCAGATCTCAATCACTTAAGCTTCAATCCTGTCTCATTCTCCACCAAAGATAACCATTTTCTAAACACATCAAACACAATAGATTTATGTTTTAGAAAGTAAACTCATACCTTTCTTTTATTTTCATCAATAAATATTATGAAATATGTGGCTCCACCTATGAAAAAGGTAGGAGCTGGCCCCCATGCATATATATGCACCAACTCGAGTTTTCTGCCTTTCAGCTCTATTCCAACTTTGAAGAATGCAACTTTCTTCTGCTTGCCCAGCACACGATCTTCACATAAATTCAAGTAAACTGACTTCAATCCTAAGAGCTTCTCTTGTGGCTGTAGGAATTTTAACCCCCATTCACTCATGTAACCAAGCCTCCGATGCCATAGACTCGAATCTATCTATTCTACAGCTGTAATAGAACCAAACACTTTATTAATCAGGTAAAGTGTACCTTCCATGTTGCCCCATGCAATAACAAATTCACCCTTGGTGACCTTCCACATGTCCATCTATAAAGCATGTTCTATAGCCTTTCCTGGCTAACTGGCTCACTGAAATAAGGTTCCTCTTTAGATATGGCTATGTCTAACATCTCCGAGCTTCCGAACTCCACTGCTTGGTAACTGAACATTAACATAACCTCTGTTAATGATATTGCATGCCTTATTATTACCAAGATATACCTTATCCTAGTCACCCTTTGTGTAATTCTTGAATGCACCCCTAGTATGGGGGCATGAAAGGATGTGCCCGAGTCCACCACCCAGAACTCCGTATTGACAAATGAGAGGATCAATGCATCCTGATTCTCTTTAACTAAAATATTCACAATATAGCACATAACCTTGCCTTAACCACTTGGCTTATTTAGGGTATTGCAGTCCTTCTTGAAATGACTAGCCTTCCCATAGTTCTGGCAATTTGGCTTTGCTTTTCTGGATAATGATTTTCCTCATCTATATATAAATCTATTTTTGTTATGTCTTTGGTCTACATGTCTTCTTCTGATTTTAGCATTCAATGCTAAAGTAGATGTCTCCACATGGGATATCTTCTGCACCTCTTCATTCAGCACTAGCCCAAAAATATTATCAAATTTCAACGATGCATTTCCTAATGAATTACTGATGGTTGTAACTAGCCCATCTCAACTATCTAGTAATGATGAGAGGAATAAAAGAGCTCAGACCATGTCATCAAACTTGATGCCCACTGAACTCAACTAGCTCGTCACAGTTTTGAACCCATTGAGAGGTTCAGTCATTGAATAGCCATCCATCATCTTCATATTGAATAGTCTCTTCATTAAAAAAAAACTTTGTTAAAATCCAATGGCTTTCTCATTCGTTCTTATCAGTGCATCCATAAGATATACAGTAGTTTTCTCATTAACAATGTTAAATCCAACAGAATAAGATAATGATAAATGAATCAAACCCAATGTTATTCTATCAAGAACCTCCCATTCTTCATCAGTCATAGTCATTGATTTTCTGTCAACTTTACTCAATGGTTGATACAACTTCTTCTGATAAAAGAAATCCTCTATTTGAATTTTACAAATTGCAAAGTTCATGGTATTGAACTTCTCAATCTTGTGTCTCATCTCAATGGCCATTGCTCCCACTCAAATAATAAACCATATAATCAATAAGAAACCTATAGCTCTGATACCACTTGTAGTGACAAATTAAGCAACGCAGAAGAAGCAATCTTGAGCACTCAAATGAGGATCGAGAATGTGTTAACGGTTACCAAGTAAAACATATGATCATAAATAACAAGAAGAAGAAGAAATGCAACACATGCATGCATCACAAACACAAGCATATCTAAACAAAATAGATTTACGTGAAAAATTCAAGAATATAAAAATTATGGAACCACACTACACAAAAATTTTCACTATGAATCTTTAAGATTATATACAAAGAGTTTCACCTTAACAAGGAACACTAGCTATTACTCTAGAATGAAGGGGAAAAGCAAAAACCACTATCGAGAGTGTTTTCTCCAACATACAAGAGATCCCTTGCACAATAGCTCACCCTTAAGTTTCCTCCTTAGAATCTTCTCTAACAGCAATCAAAGCTCTCTCAATCACTTATCCAACATATGTGATTGTCTTAAGAAACTCCTCCTCAAGTTTCCTTAAGTACTAAGCTTCATTTTGAACCATAAATGGTTCAAAATACCCCTCAAATAGCTTAAGGTCTAACCTGGACCAGAGCTAGAATCCGTCAGGTGCTACGGCGCACTATTGAGCCTAAGCCTCGATTAATCAGGTGCCAGGGCACACTGTAATGACCTGCTCTTATGTGATATGACACTGGGGTGCGCTATAGTGACCATCGAGGTGCGCTACAACTCCTTGTTCTCGAGACATCTGTATTTGAGACGTGCTGCAGTGCCCTAGTCTCAGTTTTTGCTAGGGCATGGTATGGCGCGCTACAGCGCCTCAGCCTCTAAACTCCATCAGCTAGGGAGCGCTGCAGCGTCCTAGTCTCAAACTGCTGGCCGCCATGGCATGCTACGGTGCCTTTCTTTTGGGAGCTGAGTGCCTTGGTGCGCGATAGCGTGCCATGGTGCATTTTTGCTCCTTCCTCTTGGGAGCTAAGCGCTCTTGTGCTCAACAGCGTGCCACGGCGAGTCGTGGTGCCTATGCTGCAGCATAAATTCTAACTTTATTCTGAATCACCTCAAAACTTTCTGAAAGCTCATCGGAGCTCCATTAGCATCTCCATGATGATTTGAATGGTCTCCACAACATATCAACTCCCCCACTAGGACATGTGCAGTCTCTTGATATCTACAAAGTTTGCCCTAGCTTAATAGTCTATACAAACTTCAATCCTCTATGAGTAAACATATATATATTTATTTATTTATTTATTTATTTATTTCATATTTATCTTTATTTCATACATCAAAGTTTATCTGAATAATATATTCAAATGGATTTGGCACAAATATGTTGCAGCTACAACACAATAATCAAAACAATTAATTATAATTTATGATTTTCTTTTGTTATATGCTAAATTATCCGTCCTTACAATAAAACCAAGACTTAACAAGTCTTCCTTTCAATCTCTAAGTCAGATCCAATCTACATGAAAAATTAAAGTTCAATTAACCTAATTTGAATCAAGAAGTTTGCACACTAAGTACCTTAATATATAAGCAATTATATTCTACAACTTAACCTTTTATGACAATTTTGATTTTTTTTTTATCGACTTAATTAAGTATAAGAGCCTCAAAAATTGAGCTTATAATTTAGATAATAAATCTGTTATTTTATGATGGATTAGAATTCTTCATGTGAGTAGGATTTCATTGATATCTTGTTTGGTTAAATCGAACTCTAGCACGCATTACAAGACATTAATATACATTATTATGATAGAAATATTAATATACATTATTATGATAGAAATATTAAATTAAAATCTAGTGTTCAAAACTAATAATCCTTATTATTCTTGGGTTGGTTTTGTAATCGGGAGTCCATGGACAGTTTAATTTCTAAATTCGGAGCTCGGCACGCTAATCGATGCATAATAAATTAATTATGATTCATAAATTTAATTTACAAATTTACCAATCAAAACTATTCAATACTACTGTCATTAAAAGGTTATCTCACAAATAATTCATAGACAACATTAAAAAATGATACACATTAAAAAATAGTAAAAATGTCATTTTCAAAATTATATGACGAAACTAAACTTTCAACTTGCCATAATATTCCTCTTATTTTTTTAAGTATTTTGACATATAATGACTATATTTAGAATTAAAATTTTCAAGTTATTTAAATCATAAATTTGTATTCTTTTGAATTTTTAAATTTTTTTTGAAATTTTTGTCACGGGTTAATGGATGTTAACACAATTTGTTAAAATCCCAACGAAACAGTTATATTTCGCGAATATTCTTACTAACGGCTAACGATAGTTAACGGCGTGACCGAACCAGTTGCTATAGTAACTTTACTGTTCATCATCACGATTTTTGTGAACAGCCCGGCCAGGCCATTAACGACCGTCGACGGAAACCGTTAAAAACCTAATGGAAATGAGAATATTCTGCCAATATTCCTGTTAAATATTACCGGACATTGATGACAATCTAACAACATTTGCTACAGTAATTATGTTCATCTTCCCTATTTTTTACCATGACGCTTCGCCTTCCGGGGCTGATTCTAACGCCGTCAGTCCTACGTTCGTTGCAATTAGACCACTATTGGACTCCTCTCATCGAGGCCTACACGTTGGTACCAAAGGCCCCTTTATTAGACATCGAAATACTTTCACTCTGACGAAGCATTTTTCATCATCTTCTCGATTGAACGCGAAAATGTGGTGTTTTGTACAAATTAAAATTTTAAAAATGAAGAGAACCACAAGAAATTGATTTTGGAAACTTAAATTTCAAGAAAAGATGGACGATGGAGGCGATACTTGAGCTTGAAAGTTCACCAAAAGGGGAGGGTCATGCCAAAAAATTGGGCCTTCATGGTCTCCTTGCATGCTTCTGACTACCCTAGCGGTTAGGGGGCTTAATGAGTGGCATTCCCTTCGTTGGCTCCGCCCAAATCGGATTACACGGCGGCGACATGGCACCACCGGCGCCCTCCCGAACCCGCACCCGCCGTGTGGTAGCCAAGCTGGGTGGGTTCGGGCCCATTTGAGCAGGACCAGACCGCGGTCCGTTGAATTCGATTTAAATAAAAATTTTAGATGTATTTTGCGCATTTTACTCTCATTTTAAGTTCGAAAATCACAAAACTTGCACCATAGCTTATTTTGATGTGAGGAATTCAAATTTTTTGTCAAATTTTCGATCTAAGATCAATTTTTTTTTGTATTTTTACGGGTATTTTTTAATATTGAATATATTTTGGTTTCTATGTTGTATGATTTGACTCTGGTTCGAGTCGTTAGACTCCTAATGCTGTCCTGGTCTAATAGAACTATTTTAAGTCCTAATTAAGCCTGATTTAAAGATGTGAATTTTGAGGTCTCACAAAGAGATTACAAGTCCAAACAAGTCTAACTAATTATGAATGCTTTATTATGATTTATTTAAGAATTATAAAAAAAAATATGGATTCTAAATCCACATTTACTCACCTTAAGATTACTTAGTAGGGCAAATCTAAGGTTTAAGCAAACAAAGCCAATAATGATTCAGTTTAACTTAAACAAGGTTCCAAACACTTTATTTTCTAATTTTAAGAGTAATTAACATATTGGGAAGTCCTAAATTCACCTTATTCAAAATTTACCTAAAATCACCAAATGCCATTCACAAGGGTCTAAAAGTTGACCTTAAGATCTTAGGGGTCCAAATTGAATTTACTTAATGCCAAATAACTTCTTACTATCTATGGAGAAGTTTAATGCCTTAAAATCAGAATTTGGTGAAAAATCGAGCTTAATGAGCACTAAATATGACTTAGGCTCATTAAGCAGTTATTAACAAAATGAAACCTAAAAAATTAGAATATTAGGTGATAATTAAGCTTTATGCTGACTAAGGAGTCATTGGACACCTTAATCACTAAAATCAAAGAACTAATGATCAAATTATTCACTAATTAAAATTTAGAGTAATTAGTAAGTGATTACCACAATTAAGCAAAAGAAATTATTTCTAACTTCATAATCAAGTTATCCTTTGTTACAAGTAGAGAATGAGACTATAATCTTGGAAATTGGCCAATAATTAAGCCTGATATTCACTAATTTATTTTCAGGATAATTACGGTTTAATTAAAATGTCTAATTACAAAAAGTGAAATTTTATTGCTGATTAGCATTGTATATATTTTCTTGATCAAAATGATATATATGTTTATTAAAATTAGATTTGAATTGATCAAGTTATTTCATTATTTTAAATAAAATTTCCAATTAGTCAAACCATATGAATTTGAATTTCTAGTTGACTAAGTAGAAGGAAATTAATTAGAAAAAATTAAGTTAAGTTAGATAACTTGATCAAAAAGCGTGGGTTAGGGCTCGACCCGACCCAACACTGTGCGTCCTCCACGCGAGGAAATCCCCGACAAGAGCTGTGGCGCCCCGCTCCTAAGTCCACAATCATTAGACTAAGGAGTGGGTTGTCACTCTGGCAAGTCCCTCATTTATCATTGGATTATGTAAGGTCTACAATCCACTAATAAAGGAAAGAGGTGCACAGAATAAATACAAGAGATCAGTCACTAAATCAACATAAATACAGAATGCGGAAGCATAAGAAATAAACAGTACATTTATTTCACCATACATCATACATGAAATAATACTAAAAAGTATCAAAAAATAAAATAGTGTAGAAAAGTAAATGAAAGTCACAATACCTATATTATTACAACATTAAAAGAATAGTTTAAAAGATTAAAAATAAATCTAAGAAGTCTTTCATCCTCACAAAAAAATTGAAAAAAAAATAGGCAGCATCTATCTCTCCTAGTTGATGCTCCTCCTCTATATAAGGCTCTTCCTCTTCAGCACCAAGCTCTTCAAATCTGTCTGAATCTGATATTATCGATTTCACAATGCCAGGGCCCCAGCCAATAAAAAAAAATTATTATTAGACAATTGCTTAAGTCCTTTTAGGCTGAATATTTTACATAAATTATTAATCTCACCATTTAAACTTAAACATAAATAAATGAACAGGCTAGCACAGGAGTAGGTAAGCATACAAGAAACATGGTGAGTTATAAATATGATATTTATAACTAAACAGTAATTGAGGCAAAAAGGCATACCTCAAGCAACTAAATAAGGAGTGGGCATATACCTATACAGTACAGTAGGTAAAAATATTGAAAGAAATGTTTAATCCTAAACATGCTGATGATCATATGACATATGCTAATTTAAGATAGAAATCTGAAAATAGTATATATAATAAGCAGTAAATTCTATCATCCTATAAATATGTACAAGTGAGCATGTAAGCAAAATACAACTGATTGAAATAATATGCATCAGTAACACAGTAAATAGTAAACTAAAATTGAAACAGGTAAGTAAAACTATCATATCAAAAAATTAGCCAATCGGGCCCAAAAAAAAATTCCTAAAGTCTATCTGGGCTAGGGCAGACAAAAATTCCCATAGCCTTTCTAGGCTAGGGCAGATAGAACAGAGTAGTAGGACTGAAGAGGCAGTAAATACAAATGTATAATTTTTAGTTATTTTACTTTTGTTTCTATGGACACATCTAGAAACAGCTAAGGAGTCAAGCACATCTGCAAAACTATACGAGTTCCAGGCTTAACACACACTCCTCAATGAGTAATGTTAAGCATTATTATTACCCCTTACCCCTATCCATTAGGGTAAATGTGCACCAGAACCTACCAGAACATAACTGAACTCAAGGCAACTGTTATCCTAATTATTCTAAGTTTTCATTTTATGCACAAAGTATTCTTACATAATATGTCTAAGGAATTAAGCATAAAAATAAGGAATATGTAGCACAAAATCAAATAGTAAACAAGGGACTTCTATATATGGTGACACTATTATTATCTAATTATACCATTCTAACTATTCTAAGTTACACAAGTTCAGGATCTCCAATTACTACTATCGAGTGTAACTTAGAAATACGTCCTTATATGTTACAAAATATTATGACTAGCTAGGCCCTAATATGATTAATCAATGTTGACTATATAAGTTAAATAATAAATTATTATGACCTAGTTTATGAGTTTATATGTTCTATACTAAGATATGATCAAAAAACTGTTAAGCTAGAGATTATGAATTAAAACACCACAAGATTGGGCTAAAATCACATAATCCCAAAGGTAAGACTTAAGATATAAGTTTCAATATAAATGTGATCTAATGATTAAGGCAAATCCTATTTAGCAAATCAAACTCAATATGATGATTCTCCTATCCTAAATCTAAAGTTGAAAGACAAAATAATCAAAATTAAATTGTAAAATCTAGAAACTAATAAAACTAAGGATTCATCCATTGAATACCCCATTATTCAATGCATGAAATTTATCATATGATCTAGCCCTAGTCTTAAGAATGATCCTAATGTGAAGTGAAAGATCCTAAGAAAAAGACTTAAAGAAAATTATAAAATTTTACTAAGTTGATTGAATTGCTTATTTTATCACTTAGAATGATTTTATTATAGTTTTAATACTGGTTTTAGTGATTTAAAAGACAATTTTGCGGTTAAAGATGCTTAACCTAAATTGTGGGCAAAATGACCGTTTTACCCCTGCCTAAGGGTCCAAAAATCTACTTTTTGAATTAGGGTTCTAAATTAGAATTTCTTACTTCCAAATGATTTCTTACTGTCTAACATGAAGATAGACAGTAAGTACAATCAATTTGGATAAGAAATAGGTCTTATATGTCCAAACTAAGGTTTTTGACCTAAGGGGCATTTTAGTAATTTTCACCTATTGGACTCTAAATTCTTATGCAGTTTACTGTTAGTCACTATTCAAGAATTCCAAAGAGTCCAAGAACACTAAATTTTGAGGTCAAATGGCTAAGTTATTGATGTTCAAATTTTTAGGGGCAATTTGGTAATTTCTAAGAGTTAAGGGGACAAAAACCAAACTTTTCCATTTGAGATCCAAATTTAGCAAACTTAGTTTCTATAGTTTTTCTATAATACACTGAGTGCTTCGATAGGGAGTAGACCCAATTTGGACTTTAATTGGTCAAGTTATGACCTAACTAGGGTTATGAGTATTTTGGTCATTTTTTATTTTCTAGAGTTCATATCCTAAATATTATGTTAGATTATTGATGGCACTAAAATTTTAAGCTAGTTAGCACTTTTAATTTCTTGATTTGGAGTTGAATTGACCAAGTTATGGTCAATTGAATATTACGGGTATTTTGGTCATTTTTGAGTAGGGTCTAAATATCACTTTCCAAACTAAGCTTCAAATGGGAAAACTAATACTACTACAGTGATGAAGATATTCTCCTGAGTATTTTAAGACCCATATTGCCTATATTTGAATAACTAGGTTAAAAGTTGTGATAGTTTGATTATGACCTAAAATGTCACTATGTTAAATATACTCCGAATCAAATTTTTGAATTACACTATTTGATTCTTTTTATTTTTCTGAGTAAAATAAGTCCTATATTTGTTATATTTCGATTATCGTATAAAAAGTTATTAAAATTTAAAGTTTAATTAAATTTAAATTAATTTGTATTTAAATTACTATTAATTTATTAATTTAAATAATTTACTATTTAATTAAATTAATTAAATAATACTAAATAATTTAAATTTAGTTAATGTTTCTAAATTAATTAATTAGTTAAGTAATGTTAATTAAATTAAACTAATTACTATTTAATAGAATTAATTAATTTAATGTGATAATTATTAATTAATTAAATAAATAAATTTTCTATCTAAATTAAATAAATAAAATGTTAATTTAATTAATTACTGCTTAATATTATCTAATTATTTAATTTAAATAACTAATTATTGGTAATTAATTAGTTAAATAAACTCTTCTGTTAATCATTAATTTAACCTAATTATTATAATTAACTAATTGAATGTAATTAGTACTAACTAATCACTAGTTAATACTAAGTAAATAAATACTAACTACTAATTTAACTAACTTAATATCATACATATATATAACTACATCCTAAAGTTTCTATTAAAGTCTTTGTTAGGACATATATATATATATATATATATATATATATATATATATATATATATAAGGTCTTATTATAATTTATTATGCGGGAATTTATTGCGGTGGGACCCATAACCATATGGCAGAAAGGAATTGGACGCGGGCCACGGGACGCGTGGCACCATCCGAGCGGCCTAGAATGCTCGGGTTGGTCCCACAGCCCCGACAGATGCGATGGAGCGGGCCTGTAAAATACCAGAAATTCTTTTCAAATTTATTTAATAATATTTAAATAATTTTGACCTCAAATTGAAAATCTAACTTCACCATTGCGTTCACCACCCCTAAATTAGCTATGGGTGATATTTTGGATGCATTTGGAACTCGTTGGATTTTCGTCGAATATTTTAATATTATTTAAATACCTCAAAAATTCGAATAATTAAATACTCGTCAGATCAAAAATCTGCTTGCACCGTTGCGTTCCTCATCCCTCGTTTAGCTAAGGGTGATTTATTGGGAAATTTTGGAGTACAAAATTATTAGTTAAAATTGTAATTAAGAAATCAATATAAATAATTTAATAAAATTTATTAAATTAATTTAACAGATTTCCGTTAAGTATTTAGAGTGTCGTTCCCTTCAAATGGCGCCGTCGAATCTTTCCATCAATCGGGACGGAGGGTCGTGGCCATCTGATCATTCCATCAGACGGCAGTAGACCAGTCTTCTCCGCAGAGATCCACGTGTCGTGAAGAGGAGACGCGCCTCGCCATTTCTTCCCGCCTCCTCGACAGATGTCAATTTTGCCGCTCTAAGGTTAAGATTAAGGTTCCTGATCAGATTCTCAATACCTCATTTTCTCAAATTGTATCTCAGCGAAGACGCAGAGGATCTCCATTTGAATCCTTTTTCTGGACCGTCGAATCGAGGTACCCGATCTCCCAAACCTTGCATCTGATTTCATTTGTTTCAATTCACAATCTTATTCTGCATGCTAAATTCAACTTTGTCCGGCTCGATCGGGCTCGATCAAACCCGATCGAACGAATTTGTAACTCAATCCACAGTCTTTCTCGTTATCTAAGCTCGGCCCGTCTCGCTCCGTAGATATCGACTAGGGTTAGGTTTCTTAACAAGTACCGGTCATCTCCGGTAATGCTTTTTGGTACCGATCGAAAGGTCTCTCCAAGACCTTTCGACCGGTATGCAGGTCGGCGCCCAACGCCGGCATCTTGGCCATCGTTTTCGCTGCCCTAGCCGTCGGGGTCCGTAACTCGCGGGGTCTCCTAAAATCCGCGTCGGGCCGGGGCAGGCCCGACCCGTAGACTTTGCGCTCGTGGATAGGAGGGTGGGGCCCGCTCTGCACAGAGCGTCTTCGTAGCTCGACACGTAGGTGCGGGACCCACTCGACGCTGACGCCTCTGCGGTGTAGTGGGGCCCACCATCCTCTGCCCTGCCAATCCCCGCGCGCCACGTGAATGTGGGGTCCACCTCCGTCTTTTCCTGCAGTTAAAAGAAATAATAAAATTATTATAAATTAGTATATATAATCATTATAAATCTTATAATACTATATATATACACATTAATCTACCTAAAGTTATATATATATATATATATATATATATATATAAACAGAAAGAATAAATATAATTAATTAATAATATATAATAACATTTTAATTACTTTAAATAAATAAATTAAACAGAGAATAAAACTGTAAAATTCAAATTAAATAAATTAAGTATAATTACATTTTTAACCTAAACTTCAAACTTTAATAATTCACAAAATATAAATCCAAACTTAACAAATAAATATATCATTTTGATCAGTAAAAATATAGGATTAATATGAAACTATCAAAATTTAGTTTGGACTAGTATTTAATATAGTGATATTTAGGACCCCTAATTAAGCCCTAAATATCACAAAATTTCAAATAGTCATAACTTTGCAACCCTTAACCTAAATATAATCAATATGGGTCTCAAAATACTCAAAAAATCCTAAGAAATATTTTAGTGGTGTTAATTTGGCTGTTTGGATTAGAATTAGACTAATCACATTTATGACCTAACCCTAATTAAGCCATTTAACCCTAAAACTTTGATTAGCCATAAGTTAGTCAATTTAGCTCCAAATTAGGTGATCCAAATATCAATTTATATCAAAAAAACCTAATTTACAGTAATTTGTAAAAATATTTAGGATCCAACAATTAGATCTCTTAATTAACCCTAATTACTCAAAATCTTGATTAGAGAATATTAGCAAATCCAATAATCCAAATTAGGTAATTTTAGTTTTAGAGAACTCATAAAGTAAATTAGAACCTAAATGAGTAATTGGTTTAGTAATTTTGTAATTTATTTCTCTAATCACTCACTAATCACATTAAACCCTAATTATTAAACCTAGAACTTATATTGGTTATAACTTAGCCAATACATATCAGAATTTGATGATTTTAGATTTTATGAAAATCTTAGGACATAATCTACAATAAACTAACAGAAAATTTAGATTTCATTAAGGGTAAAATTACTAATATGCCCTTATAATGTCAAATTCCTAATTGACCTTATAAGGCAAAATAATTACTCAAAATTAGTAACTTAATAAATTAATTTAATTATTCATCTTAGAAACTTAATATTACAAATCATATTAAAAGCATAAAATATTAAATTAATGAATTAAATTATTGTTGGTAGATCTAAGAAATTGAATTAGTTGATATTGTATCAAAACAGTCAGGTACTTAAATCTACTTATAAGTTTTATTTCAGTATTCTTATTTTGAGCCATTTTCATTTGAATTTTATTTATATTCCAAAACTGCTTACCGCTTATAAATTTGCAAAAGAATGTTATCAAATAAGCATGTAACAAAAAGATGAAATGTGTTATTTATTATTATGGTGTTTGTCTTTGGAGGATGGAAAGCAATACTGAGAATCTGTACAGATTGTGCTGGCTGGCAGCTCCTGGGAGTCATACGGAGGGATTTAGCCCTTATTAGGAATGAAAGACACACCATCAGTTCCTAAATTTTGATTAAACTACCAACTGGTAGTGAGAAAAACTTCCTAAAGGTTATGCCTATGGGTTTACCCATTTGGGCTCAGGAGTCTACGGACTCGACTTTATGTTACAAATGCTTTTGATAAAATTTATTTATTTATTCTTTTCATATATATTGAACTTCACAGCTAAACTTATAGGGCAATATTAAAATTTGAAAATTTGCTTTTCATTCATATGCAAATATTTCAATCATTTCCATATTTGATTTATGTGGATGCTAGAATTACTCTTATAAGAACGATTTGTGTACTCCTACCTGACTGGTAATTAAATTTTTTAGGTTTTGAAAATTAAAGCATTGAAGATCTTCCTAAGTAATAAAGGAAAGAAGAGATAGAGATGTGAGATATGAGAAGTGGTTAAATCTGTATTGTAAATATTAAACTATTATAAATTCATATATGAATGGCTCTGAATATAAATATGAACATTTATGTATTTTATTTTCTTTACTTTCATGAATGTTTATTTTCAGTGTATGAATCATTCTTTTAAGACTCTCAAACTTCGATCCCTGGACGCCACATAATTGGTATCAGAGCCGGAGTTTGAGATAATCTAAAGAGTGATTCATTAGAGCCAATATGATGAATACAGTTTTAAAAATGCTAGATTATAATAAGAATAATTAGTAGTTAAATTTTAAGTTGGAGAGCATAATAAGTATAGTTTATTATTTCCCCAGATTATGGAGAGTCATAATCAAAACAACAACAATCAATCTCAGGAGGAAATTGTTCCTCAGAATACTCCTAGCCATAATGAGACTGTTTCACCTTACGTTGAAGCAATCTATCCTTTTGATCATAGTGGGAAAAATTCGATGCTCTAATTCATGAATATGATGAACCAATTCATGAACAATCAGCAATTTCCAAATCCAAACCCCATTTCAACTCAAAAAAAAGGCAGTAAACGAAGATATGCAGATATTTATTAAGCTTCAGCCCCTAAGATTCAATGGAAAGGAAACTCCTTATCAAGCTGAAGAATGGATTCAAAGAACAGGGAAAGAATTTAAATGTATTAAGAGTTCTAAAGATCAGAAGGTATCACTAGCTACTTATCTACTAACTGAAGTTGCAGAGAAATTGTGGAAAACAGTCAAAACCACTGCATTTCAAAATAGATCAGAAGAAGAAATCCATTGGGAAGAATTCATAAAAGCATTCTTGGGCAAGTATGTACTCCAGTCTGCTAGGCAAAAAATGAGGAAGGATCTTCTAAACTTAAAGCAAGGTGTCCATACTGTGACTGAATACGAAGAAGAATTTACTCGCTTAGCTTGTTTTGCTCCAGAAATTGTTAAAACAGAAGAAGTTAAGTGTCACTTATTCCTTAATAGATTAAGGAATAATTTTCAGCATATCTTAACAACTCTCCATATTTCAAATTTTGCCCAATTAGTGGAAAAAGCAAAGCTCATGAAAGCCCAAGAAGAGCAGTATTCTTCAAGAACAAAGAGGCCAGCTTTTTCTCCCAATTTTCCATCAAAGAGGCAACAATTTTCAAAACCTCAAGGGAGAATTTATAATATTCAAAGCAACCCCAGTGGATCTATTGCAAAAATAGCAAACACTTGTAATTTTTGTGGAAGAATACATAGTACAGATAAATATTTTACCGGTGTAGGTCAATGCCATCGATGTGGGAGGACCAATCATACAATAAAGTTTTGTCGTGATACTTATACAGTAAACGGGCATCAACTCCCAAATCAAGGCAATGCAATTATGAGAAATTAAGGCAGACCACCAGTAAATCAAGGGAACAACATAGCATCTTCAAGTAATACAAGGAATAATTCAGCCTAAGCTAGAATATTCAATCTATCTCAAGAAGAGGCAAGAGATGAGCCTGATGTGGTTACAGATATTATTCTATTATTTCAGCAACCTTGTTCAGTTCTTTTTGATTCTGGAGCTACGCATTCTTTTATTGCGTCAAAATTGGTTCAAAAATATTCATTGCCAGTGGAACAACTTTCATCAACACTCAAAGTTAATCTACCATCAGGAGATTTCTTAGAAATAAGTGTCTTTTGTAAATATAAGTTAGATATAAGTGGAATTTATTGGGAAGCTAAACTCACTGTCATCTCTATAACCACTTTTGATATTATTCTTGGGATGGACTGGATGAGTCAGAATAAAGCATTAATTGATTGTGCAAAGAAGAAAGTATATGTTTATAATGGAAGTAAGAAAGTGACATTTGTTGGTCAAAGAAGTGCAATTATTAGCATTATTCCAACTAATAAAATTGAAAAGTTTATTAGAAAGAAATACCCGATATTCTTAACCTTACTCTAAAATTATGATGCTAAATCTATGCCTCTAGAAGAAACTCATATAGTAAATGAGTATGTAGATGTTTTCCCAGAAGAGCTTCCAGGATTACCACCTCAAAGAGAAGTAGAATTCAACATTGATTTAATTCAAAGAACTAATCCTTTATCCAAAGCACCATACAGAATGGCACCCAAAGAGTTAGAAGAACTTAAGAGTCAACTCTAGGAGTTGACTAAAAAAGGGTTTATTAGACCTAGTAGTTCCTCATGGGGAGCCCCAGTTTTATTTGTTAAGAAGAAAGATGGGAGTATGCGCCTATGTATTGATTACCGAGAATTGAATAAGGTTACCATTAAAAACAAATACCCGTTACCAAGAATTGATGATTTATTTGATCAATTAGTTGGTGCTTCAATATTTTCAAAAATTGATTTAAGGTCTGGTTATCACCAACTTTGTATCAAAAATGAGGATATTCCTAAATATGCATTTAGAACACGTTATGGGCATTATGAATTTTTGGTGATGCCTTTTGGGTTAACCAATGCCCCATCCTACTTTATGGATTTGATGCATCGAATAATGAAACCTTACTTAGATTCATTTATCATCGTCTTCATTGATGATATATTGATTTATTCTAAGAATGCTAAGGAACATGAAGAGCATATTAAAATTACCTTGAGCTTGTTAAGGCAACATCAACTGTATGTCAAATTCTCAAAATGTGAATTTTGGCTATAATCAGTAACCTTCTTAGGGCATGTAATTAGCAAAGATGGAATATCAATTGATCTAAGCAAATTTAGTGCCATTCAGGAATGGCCCCAACCTACTTCAGTAACAGAAATATGCAGTTTCTTGGGATTAACTAGTTATTATCGTAAATTTGTTAAGAACTTTTCCCAACTTGCAGTCCCAATTACTCATCTTACTCAAAAAGATATGCCTTATGTATGGGATTCATCTTGTGAATCAGCATTTCAGAAGTTAAAAGAATGTCTAACATCAGCTCCTATATTAGTTCTACTAATTGAAGAAAAAGAATATCAAATTTATTGTGATGCTTCTGGAATTAGATTAGGTTGTGTTCTTATGCAAGAAGGAAAAGTTATAGCCTTTGCATGTGGATAGCTTAAAATTCATGAGAAAAATTATCCAGTTCATAATTTGGAATTGGCTGCAATAGTGTTTGCACTTAAGATCTGGAAACACTACTTATACGGAGTAAGATGTGAAGTCTTCACTGATCACCAAAGTTTGAAATATATCCTTACTCAGAAAGAAAGAAATTTAAAACAACGAAGATGGTTAGAGTTAATCAAGGATTATGATTTATCAATACAATATCATCCTGGAAAGGCAAATATAGTAGCAGATGTACTAAGTCTAAAGGCAACTTCACATTTGTATATTTTGACCTCTAACCCTATCTTACTCAAAGAAATAGAAGATCTTCAATTAGAAGTCGTGTTTCCATCAAATATTAATCTATTTCAAATAGCTATAGAATGTTCATTAATTGATGAAATTAAAGAAGCTTAGCATATTGATGAAGAATATAACTCTTTGACTGCATCTATTCAATCAGGAAAGCATCTAGAACTAAATTTGGATTCAAATAAAAATATTTGGTGTGGATCTAGAATATGGATACTTAATAAAGCTGAGCTAAGATCAAAACTATTGAAAGGAGCTCACCATTCTAAATACTCTATTCATCCAGGAAATAACAAGATGTATCAAGATTTGAAATCACACTTTTGGTGGCCAAGAATGAAGAAAAGTATAACTGAGTTTATATCCAAATATGAAGCTTGTAATCTAGTAAAAGAAGAGCATCAAAAACTAGGAGGATTACTCCAACCTCAAACTATTCCTCAATGGAAATGGGAAGACATTTCTATGAATTTCATAACTGGATTCCCTCGCTCAAAATCCAATAATGATTCTATTTGGGTAATTGTGGATAGGCTTACAAAATCAGCATACTTTTTACCCATCAAGCAGACAGATACAGTAGATAAATTGGCAAAGATTTATCTATAAGAAATAATAAGATTGCATGGTATTCCAAACACTATTGTTTCTGATAGAGACAGCCAGTTCACGTCTAAGTTCTGGAAAATAGTTCATCAAGATCTTGGTTCCCAGCTCTGTATGAGCACTACTTTTCATCTGCAAATGGATGGACAAATTGAAAGAGTGAATCAAACTCTAGAAGATCTTCTTCGTCTTTGTGTATTAGATTTTGGAGGAAGTTGGGATGATCACCTTCCATTAATTGAATTTTCTTATAATAATAGTTTTCAAGCAAGTATTAAAATATAAAGCCCTTTATGAAAGAAAGTGTATCACTCCTTTATCTTGGAATAATGTTGGAGAAAATAGAATATTAAAATCAGATTTAATTTTTCCTGCAACAGAAAGATTAAGTTGATTCAGCATCGAATGAAAATAGCTCAAGATAGGCAGAAGCAGTATTTTGATGCTCACCATCGTCATGTAGAATTTTCTGTTGGAGACTTCGTATATTTGAAAATGAATTCATTCAGAGGAGCTTCAAGATTTGGAATTTCTATGAAATTAAGTCCAAGGTTCATTGGACTTTTTGAAGTCTTGAAGAGAGTGGGCCAAGTGGCATATTAAATCAAGCTTCCACCACATCTGAGTCTGATGCACGATGTGTTTCACATCTCCTCATTAAGGAAATGCTTATCAGAACCTTCAGTGAGAGTGGAAGCAGAAGATATTAATTTGCAACCAAACCTCAGCTATGTGATTGAACCAGAAGAAATTCTAGATCGAGATGAAAGAAAATTAAGAAATAAATATATTCCCATGCTAAAGGTTCGATGGAAGAACTGCCGCAAAGAAGAAGCTACATGGGAAGAAGAATCAAGTATGAAGAAATCATATCCTCACTTATTCCACTAGTAAGTGATTATAAATCTAATAAATTTTCTTAAATTTTAGATTGATGTCAGGACGACATCCTTTTAAGTTGGAGAGAATGTAAAATACTAGAAATTCTTTTCAAATTTGTTTAATAATATTTAAATAATTTTGACCTCAACTTGAAAATCTGACTTTACCATTGCGTTCACCACCCCCAAATTAGCTAGGGGTGATATTTTGAATGCATTTGGAAGTCGTTAGATTTTTGTCAAATATTTTAATATTATTTAAATACACCAAAAATTCGAATAATTAAATACTTGTCGGATCAAAAATCCGATCGCGCCGTTGCGTTCCTCACCCCTCATTTAGCTAAGGGTGATTTATTGGGATTTTTTGGAGTACAAAATTATTAGTTAAAATTGTAATTAAGAAATCAATATAAATAATTCAATAAAATTTATTAAATTAATTTAACGGATTTCCGTTAAGTATTTAGAGCGCCGTTCCCTTCAAATGGCGTCGTCGAATCTTTCCGTCAATCGGGACGGAGGATTGTGGTCGTCTGATCATTCGATCAGACAGCAGTAGACCCGTCTTCTCCGCAGAGATCCGCATGTCGCGAAGAGGAGACGCGCGTCGCCATTTCTTCACGCCTCCTCGACAGATGTCAATTTTGCCGCTCTAAGGTTAAGATTAAGGTTCCTTATCGGATTCTCAATACCTCATTTGCTCAAATCGTATCTCAGGGAAGACGCAGAGGATCTCCGTTCGAATCCTTTTTCTGGACTGTTGAATCGAGGTACCCGATCTCCCAAACCTTGTATCTGATTTCATTGGTTTCAATTCGCAACCTTATTCCGCATGCTAAATTTGACTTTGTCCGGCTTGATCGGGCTCGATCGAACCCGATCGAGCGAATTTGGAATTCAATCCACAGTCTTTCTCGTTATCTAAGCTCGGCCAGTCTCGCTCCGTAGATATCGGCTAGGGTTAGGTTTCTTAGCAAGTACCGGTCATCTCCGGCAATGTTTCTGGTACCAATCGAAAGGTCTCTCCAAGACCTTTCGACCGGTATGGGGGTCGGCGCCCAACGCCGGCATCTTGGCCATCGTTTTCGCTGCCCTAGCCGTCGGGGTCCGTAACTTGCGGGGTCTCCTAAAATTCGCGTCGGGCTGGGGTAGGCCCGACCCGTAGACTTTGCGCTCGTGGATAGAAGGGTGGGGCCTGCTCTGCACGGAGCGTCTTCATAGCTCGACACGTAGGCGCGGGACCCACTCGACGCTAACGGCTCTGCAGTGTAGTGGGGCCCGCCATCCTCTGCCCTGCCAATCCCTGCGCGCCACGTGGTTGTGGGGTCTGCCTCCGTATTTTCCTGCAGTTAAAAGAAATAATAAAATGATTATAAATTAATATATATAATCATTATAAATCTTATAATACTTATATATATACACATTAATCTACCTAAAGTTATATATATATATATACATATATAAACAGAAAAATAAATATAATTAATTAATAATATATAATAACATTTTAATTACTTTAAATAAATAAATTAAACAGAGATTAAAATTGTAAAATTCAAATTAAATAAATTAAATATAATTACATTTTTAACCTAAACTTCAAACCTTAATAATTCACAAAATATACATTCAAACTTAACAAATAAATATATCATTTTGATCAGTAAAAATAGAGGATTAATATGAAACTATCAAAATTTAGTTTGGACTAGTATTTAACATAGTGATATTTAGTACCCCTAATTAAGCCATAAATATCACAAAACTTCAAATAGTTATAACTTTGCAACCCTTAACCCAAATATACTCAATATGGATCTCAAAATACTCAAAAAACCCTAAGGAATATTTTAGTAGTGCTAATTTTGCTATTTTGATTAGAACTAGACTAATCAGATTTAGGAGCTAACCCTAATTAAGCCATTTAACCCTAAAATTTTGATTGGCCATAGGTTAGTCAATTTAGCTCCAAATTAGGTGATCTAAATATCAATTTAGATCAAAAAAACCTAATTTACAGTAATCTATAAAATTATTTAGTATCCAACAGTTATATTTCTTAATTAACCCTAATTACTCAAAATCTTGATTAGTGAATATTAGCAAATATAATAATCCAAATTAGGTAATTTCAGTTTCAGAGAACTCATAAAGTAAATTAGAACCTAAATGAGTAATTGGTTTAGTAATTTTGTAATTTATTTCCCTAATCACTCATTAATCACATTAAATCCTAATTATTAAACCTAGAACTTGTATTGGCTATAACTTAGCCAATACATATCAGAATTTGATGATTTTAGGTTCTATGAAAACTTTAGGACATAATCTACAATAAACTAATAGAAATTTTAGATTTCATTAAAGATAATTACTAATATGCCCTTATAAGGTTAAATTCCTAATTTGATCTTATAAGGCATAATAATTACTCAAAATTAGTAACTTAATAAATTAATTTAATTAAACCTAGAACTTGTATTAGCTATAACTTAGCCAATACATATCAGAATTTGATGATTTTAGGTTCTATAGAAATCTTAGGATATAATCTACAATAAACTAATAAAAATTTTAGATTTCATTAAAGATAATTACTAATATGCCCTTATAAAGTTAAGTTCCTAATTTGACCTTATAAGGCATAATAATTACTTAAAATTAGTAACTTAATAAATTAATTTAATTATTCATTTTAGAAACCTAATATTATAAATCATATTAAAAGCATAAAATATTAAATTATTGAATTAAATTATTATTGGCAGATCAAAGAAATTGAATTGGTTGATATTGTATCAAAATAGTCAGGTACGTAAATCTACTTATAAGTTTTATTTCAGTATTCTTATTTTGAGCTATATTCATTTGAATATTATTTATATTCCAAAATTGCTTACCATTTATAAATCTGTAAAAAAATGTTATCAAATAAGCATGTAACAAAAAGATGAAATATGTTATATATTATTGTGGTGTTTGTCTTTGGATGATGGAAAGCAACATTGAGAATTTGTATATATTGGGCCGGCTAGCAGCCCCTGGGAATCATATGAAGGGATTTAGCCCTTATTAGGAAGTGGGAAAATCTAGAGGAAAGACACACCATCAGTTCCTAAATTTTGATTAAACTATCAACGGGTTGTGAGAAAAGCTTCTTAAAGGTTATTCCTATGGGTTTACCCATTTTAGCTCAGGAGTCTACGGACTCGACTTTATGTTACAAATGCCTTTGATAAAATTTATTTATTTATGCTTTTCATATATATTAAATTTCACAGCTAAACTTGCAGGGCAATATTGAAATTTGAAAATTTGCTTTCTTTCATATGCAAATATTTCAGTCATTTCCATATTTGATTTAAGCCTATTATAGGATGTTAGAATTACTCTTATAAGAATGATTTGCGTACTCCTACCTGACAGGTAACTGAATTTTTCAGGTTTTGAAAATTAAATCATTGAAGATCTGCCTAAGTAATAAAGGAAAGAAGAGATAGAGATATGAGATATGAGAAGTGGTTAAATCTGTATTTTAAATATTAAACTGTTGTAAATTCATATATGAATGGCTCTGAATGTAAATATGAACATTTATATATTTTATTTTCTTTACTTTCATGAATGTATATTTTCAGTGTATGAATCATTCTTTTGAGACTCTCGAACTTCGATCACCATACGCCATAGGGCCCCACTATTGCACGATCACGACAAAGGCGGGCTAGCGACGCGGCGCATGGGCGAACCTAATAGTTTGGATCGACCGTCCAATTAGACGGGTAGAGCTAACGGTGCAGGTTATTCATAGCGGACCGCGTCTCCTTCTTAACAGCGCGCAATAATTAAAGATTAAATTGAATAATTTAAATTAACCTATTAATTTAAATTTCGCATTTTAAATAATTAATTCTAATTATTTAATCGATTTCCAAAAATTTCCAAATATTCACCCCTAGCTAATTGAGGGGTGAGGAATGCAATGAAGAGGTCGAATTTTCGATTCGATGAGTATTTTAATTTCCCAATTTTCGGGGTATTTAAATATTATTAAAATATTCGTCAAAATTTTGACGACTTCCGATTGACACGAAAACATCACCTCTAGCTAATTTGGGAGCAACGAGCGCAATGGCGAAATCCATTTTTCGATCTGAGGTCTATTTAGACAGGTCAAATTTTAGGGTTTTCTGGATTTTTCAAACTAAAAAAAATCAAGACTTGATCCATCTAACTTATGATTTGGACTAGGTCTTAGTGGATGACTCCTAATGACTTGATTAATATTTAAGATCAAGATTGGGACTGAGATTAGTCCTAATTAACAAGGGTAACAACTTGGGTTGTTACAAGAGCGAACTAGGGTTATGGAGAATTTTAAATTCTTGGTCGCAGTGGCGCTCTCACGCCTTGGTTTTGATCCCCACACATTCACCGATCATAGACGCATCGAATGCACCTAAAATCCCTTTGCAATGGTGCGGGACCAGCGGGACTTTACTCAGCCCGAATCCTAAATCTAAGGTTTACTGTGGGGGAGCAAATTCTCCCCACATAGGCTACATCACGGCTACCTCTTCCTCCCAACATGTTCAGTTTGTTAAGGCAGAGAGGAGATCTAACTTAGCCTGGCATGGACATGATTGAATCAATGGGAAATCACTTGAGCTCGGTACTATGCGGTACTATCACTGCTCGATCAAATCAACGCTCAATCGGGCTAACCCGAGGGCCCAAACGGCTATCGATCGCAAGCAATTACTTCAGCATAAGCTTATGAGTAGTTAAACACTAGACTTGAGTGCCAATTACCCGTAAGCCACTCAAATGGTACCAGGGCTCAGCAACCCTTCCCGAAAGAAAATCTTACTATCGGGGCCGTTGCCAAAGCCTAGACCAATGCAAAACACTAACATCGAGCTACCATCTAGCATTCTGAAGTCTATCAGCAAGCAATTGAACACCAATTGGCAAGCATTGAGCTGAATTAGCTCAATGGGGTAAAGTGGGTACCTAGCTTAAGGAAGATAGAGGACTCCTGGCAGACGAGCGACAATTCAGCAGCCAACACAATCCTTAGAGATTCCACAAACTGTTGGCGACCTCTTGGAGACAAACACCAAGTCGCACCCATTGAACAACTGGGAGGATCGCCTAGAGGACGGGGAAGGCCGACTTGACAAATGGAGCAATAATAGAGAAAATAGTAGCAATTGAAGGTTTATGGATTTTGGAGGGAGTTCTCAGTGAGAAAAGGGACTCTCTGAGAATTCCTTAGGCTATTTATAGCCACTGGACTGAGGAAGAACTCAGGTCTGCCATTAATGGCGGGCTTGAGATTCTCTGGAAAATTGAACTGGCCCGATAAGGGCAAACTCGGAAAATCCGGGAAAACCTATGCTAGAAGTTCATTGTTATGCGAGAGGTCGTGAGGGACAGAAGAAATATGACGTACATACATCGTGGATGAGTTGTTGGAGCTGTCAGGTACTACTCGGTTTGGGAATGCCCGGGACGAAGGTGAATAGTGTCAAATTAAGTTTTGACTGATCTTGGCCAGATCTGACGACTAGGGAATGGGATTTGGTTGATTAAACCAGCGTTGTTGGATCAGAGAATCAAACAGCTAGAAAGCTCTTGAGTTCGACTACCATGTGGAACTAGCCACACAGCGAATCATCCGCAGTTCGCATAGGGATCCAGGTGATTAGCCAACCGTTGATGTCTAATATGTAAATATGAATTTTTGCAAACTCTTTTATGCAATTTTACGATTTAAATTAAATTGGCTTAAATGTTTCCAAAAATTCTCAAAAATTCACCTCCAGTCAATTTGGGTGCAAGGAATTCAAATTGTACTAAAATTTTGATTTAGAGATTAATTTAAATTAGCTAATTTCTTAGGTTATATAAATTGACAAAATAACCATTTGATCTTATTGAGCTCCGACGGATCTCAAATTTTTAGGGTTAGGCTCAAATGACAATTAGAATCTAATAGAACAAAAATTAGGACTTGATTTAGGCATGATAACAACCTAAGATTGTTACAGCACATGAATATGCATCTGGGTTTATACTAGTGGTTGTTCTTTTCAAGGTGTGGTGTGTGGATCAAAACTTATTTCTTCACCTCCTAATGCCATAGTAGAGTTTTGTTTTTTCTTTGAAGAAGAAGGCTAACATGTTCATTGTAAATTTTGGAGACTTTCAAAGAATGGTGTTTCATTATTTTTGCAAATTGTATGTTTGCATTATTAAATAATAATATTTTTGGTGTATTTTTATTTGTTGGAGTTTCTTTTTCATGTAAGAAATATATTGAGCTTATAATAAAGTTGTAAATTTATAAATAGTTTAGCATACATCATGACTTTTTAAATGAATAAGATTAATAGAACTACATTGTGATTAATTATTGAGATGAGTGAGATATATGTAAACATGAAACACCAATTGATTTATTAAAGATGGTGTACAAGTCACAAAATGATATACAATAGCATATAATTTTCCTATTACATAATTATGACTAAGAGAAATACTGTTCACACCCGCTGATATAGTAACACCCAAGAAAAACTTGTCCAATGAGATATGAACAGTATTTCGTAACTTTATATTTATTACAACAAAAAAATATAAATATTATTTATAAATATTATATGAAAATGTTGCTCACGCCTTATTGGACAGATTTTTTGGGTGTCACATCAGCAAATGTGAATAACATTTCTTTTATGACTAATAGTATGATTCTAATAATTACTTCAAGTTCAAACTAAAATTCTTAAAGCGGGTTAACTTGTCATGATCCCAAATTTTAAATCCCAAGTTAAACCTCTTTTATTTGAACTGGCATAAAATGGGCCGGTTTTACGGTTACGTAAAATCGGTCCGGTTTTATTAAAACCGTCTGATTTGAATTTGGTTTAATTTGGCCTAATTTTGCTGGGGCGCATGGCGGCGGATTTATCCGCCTCGGCGCGCGGCTGCGGATAAATCCGTTGGGTCGTGCTGTTGCGGACTTCTGAGCAGAAATTTTTCTAGCATTTGAATTTCGTCCAGAATTTTTCCATAGTAAAGTTTTGGGATGTTTATTATTTTTAAACTACTCCTAGGTGCAAAAGTCAAATAAATCAGAATTTTAAGTTGCCTCCCAAAAATCATTTTATTTAATGTCATCAGCCGGACATATTCAGTATCATTCTAAGGGTATTCTTTAATTAGGAGTTTTCTTTTCCACACCTTAGCATTATATGATTGAGCACTAGCACCGGCTGTACTCCATTATTATTAAAATTATTTGGACTAAAGCGCTTAGTAACAATGCCGAAAGAGTCAAAATAAGTAATTAATTTAATTCTCTTATATAATAATTACGGTTTGAGCCGAGTGAATTCGGATTCGAACCTTAACGGATCCGATTTTAAATTCTTTTATGATAGGAACAGCACATGTAGGACATATTCATATGTTCCATCACTCTCTCTTCCGGTCTGAGCTGTGTCGATTTAAAATGGTTCCAAGTGTCAAATTTGAACCGGTGGGTACAGTTTCTCAGAATCCACCCATTCGATAACCGTTCTTCTCTTTAATTAGATGCAATCTCAGTTATAACTGTCGCAGCTAATCTTCACAGAGTCGGTAGCTTCATTTCTCAGCTCTGTGAGAAAAAGAAAAATCACCGTTTCTTTTGCCCGTTGTTAAGCCGTGCCTGCAATTAGTGACTAACCACGTTTTAATTACTCGCGAACCGCAATAATCCATTTCTTTACTTAGGGCGAAACGCAGGCGCGGGTTCCCGTCCGCGAAAGCAACGTTAATATAAAAATCAATCGAAGTCGGGTCAGCGAGATTTGACCGAGGGCACAGCTGTAATAAAAAGCCAGTAAGGGCAGAACTGTCATTTATCTATCCTCTGTTCCTCGTTCAGGTATTTAAATCCAGAGCAGGTCCTCTTCGAGGAGGCATCCGTCCTCACAGATTCGGACAAATTGAAGGAACCAAAAAGTGGGGATGCATACCCGCAGCGGGCTTCAGTATCCTCCTCTTCCTCAGAAGAGGAAGCGAGCTCGAACAATGGATTCCCCAATTGATTTCTTCGACGGGATTCCGGACGACATACTCCTCCTCATACTCGCGAACGTGGCCTCCGCCGCAGGATCCCCTTCGGATCTCATCAGCACCGTCCTCACGTAAGCCCTCTCCCCTCCCCTCAGACCTAAATCTCAAAATCTGAAGAATCGATCTGTGGGAACAGATGCCGGAGATTCAACGAACTGGGGATGCAGAGATCGGTGCTGTGCAAGGTGTCGGCGAAGGGGACGTGGGTGAAATCGAGCGGATGGTCGGATTCGAGCCAGCGATTCCTTGAGCGATGCGCGGATGCTGGGAGTGCGGAGGCCTGCTACACGCTGGGAATGATAAGCTTCTACTGCCTGCGGGAAAGGGGAAAGGGGGCGTCCCTGATGGCGAGGGCGGCCGCCGGGTCTCACCCGGAGGCGCTGCACTCCCTCTCCATCATCCAGTTCAACGGCAGCGGGGGCTCCAAGAGCGACAAGGATCTGAGGGCGGGGGTAGCGCTCTGCGCGCGCGCAGCGTGCCAGGGGCACGTGGACGCGCTGCGGGAGCTGGGGCACTGTTTGCAAGACGGGTACGGCGTGCGGCAGAACGTGGGGGAGGGGCGGCGGTTCTTGGTGCAGGCCAACGCCAGGGAGCTCGCGGCCGTGAGGAAGGGGAGGGGGGATCTGAGGTTCTCCGCTTGCGCCCTGCTCAGCGATTTCGGGTGCAGCCTGCCTGCTCCGGAGGTGCACCCTGCGAACCGGTTCATGGTCGAGTGGTTCGGGGAGAGGGGTGGGCCGGCCGGAGGGGAGGCCGATGGGCTCAGGATGTGCTCACACGGCGGATGCGGCCGGCCGGAGACCAGGCGACATGAGTTCCGCCGCTGCTCCGTCTGCGGAGTCGTCAATTACTGTTCGCGAGCCTGCCAGGCGATGCATTGGAAGCTGGAGCATAAGACCGAATGTGCGCCGTTGGATCGGTGGATAGAAGGGGCCGCCGCGATCCAAGGGGTTCATTTGTAGCAGGGCCGAGGGGTTAGTTAGTCCGTAGGAGGGTTTCTTTTCTCTCTCTCAAGGTTTGGTTGTTGTTTTATATATATATATATATATATATATATATATATATATATATATTTTTTTTTTTTTTTTTTTTTTTTTTTTTTTTTTTGATCGAATACTCTCGACGAGTGTTTGCTTGTGATTATTGCGTAGAGATCATCTTATTTTTTGTAATATTAAGATTTTTTTAAAAAAAAAAAATTCAGCTTTTCCAATAAAAGCATCTTTAGTAATTCAAAAATTCCAATTTCTCAAAAATGAATTTTGTTGCCTCGGTGCATTTTCTTATGTGGGATTTAAGTCTCTCTTATTTTAGTTTTTAAAATAATTAGTTTATAGTTTGAGACAAGTTAGAGGATTTTTCTTAGTATTGCAGTTTTTTAAATGTATCAAATTTTATTTTAAAAATTTCAATCAGCATAATGTGCTGACTCGAATATTTTCAGAAACTCCTAATTTTCTCAATTAGTAAAGTTTGATCTGTTTTTCTGATTTCTTTTTTTTTTTTTTAAATTTGGGAATTTGAGATATTGTATTATTTTTCTTTATGCAAATCCACTTTGCTTTGTAGATTTATTCATTTCTTGCATAAATTTTGAGGAGAACATATTCATTTAAAAGGATATTTTGTTTATTATATGGAAATTTTTATCATTTATATGAGAAAATAACTATTTTATTTTAAGAAAAGTCTTTTTTTTGTTATGTAAATTAATATAGTTTTTTTTTTTTTTTTTTTTTTTGGGTTTCTTAACAAACTCAATTAAATAATATTAATAGTACTATTCTTCAACTAAAAATCGTGAGATGCATATTTTTTTAGCTTAAAACGAAATCGGTTACTTGAATTTTGTTTATTTTAAGAAAAGTCTTTTTTTTGTTATGTAAATTAATATTACAATGCAATATTTTAAATACTAAATATATTAATATATATATATATATATATATACTAATTTTTATTGTCATACAATTTCCTATTTCTATTTAAAAGTAAATTTTGATTTTAATGGTCTTAAAAATATTAAAATTTGTAACATAAGGCGAAAATCTCTATTTTTTTTTAAGGCGTAAATACTAATCAAAACAATATACAATATTTGAGCTGTCAGATTATTAGTTAATAGTCGTAGATTGATTTTATTTCAAAATTACATATTAAATGTAGCCCACGAGATTTATTGATCGAACGTTAGAGATTTCTTCTTCAATCATCACACAAAACCCCGGCGACTCGATCCTATAGGAACATTGTCGTCGTTGAAGAACGTCTCCCTACTTCCCTAATTCACAGGGAAGGGGATCTTTGCATACTTGTGACGGCATCGATTTCCAACCTTAAGTAAGCTTCATGGTTTCAGCACCTAGAGTTGCGCATTGAGTTAAGGGATCAACCTATACCCTAATTCAAACCTGGTTTAATCGCTCTCTTCACAAACAAGAAGCAGGATCATTATGCCCAGCAAAGCCTAAATGTTGATCTATCTGACAGACCTCTGGCCATATCATTCCACGTCTCCATCTTCACATCACATGTGGTTTGTTAGACCCGCTAACTGTGACGTCCCCTAATCCTGGTTCCCAACAATGGTGCAGAGATTGGGGTGGTGTCACTCGAACTTGCCAAGAATTAAAATCGGGATTTAGAATAATATATAAATATCACATATAATTGTTCAATTAATTTGAAAATAAAAAAATTAATTTTATTTTAATATATCAGCGATTACAGTAGTTGATTTTTTTTTCTTTATTTAAAATACTGGAAGAAAACATGAAAGTAATTTGCAAATTTTAGCGATTATTCAATGTTGTTATAGTTCTTCAACATCGTCCTTACCTGACATTTACAACGAAAATGTCTGGATTGAACACATTAGAGAAATTTTAAGTACTTTAGGATATCATTAATTATATTATATATATAAGCAGAAAGCATGAAATTAAATTAATAAAATACAAGGAAGCAAGCTAATAAGGTTTGAAAAGATAATCTTTCTTTTGAGAATTATTATAAATTTTTCTATAAATCAAAATTGAAAAATTATTAAAACAGTAATATAAGCAAGCTATCACATATGTCATACTACATCAAAATTAATATCTCTATCTCGAAAATGAATAAACAATAATAACATTGTTCGAGCAGGCACTTCTCAAACCTTGAGAAATCAAGCACGTATTCTTGATTATCATAATTTCAGTTCTAACGTAATATATATATATATATATATATTAGCAAAGTGATGAAAGATTTTTTATAAAAAATACATGCTTTATTATTTTCTTTTTCTGTGTGTTTCTATGTTAGTAAAAAGAATAAACCTAAATATGAAGTGAATAGGATTGAAATAGTGAAGAAGCAAGGTAACGTAAATAGTAATAAGGACAATATAAGCAGAAAACTATAATAATAATAATAATATTATTATTATTATTATTTATAAGATAAGCATATTATATAAAAATATGATATATTATTATTATTTAGAGAGAGAATAATACATATATATATTTATTTATAAAAGAGAGATAATAATTAGTAATAATAATGATAATAATAATAATATTATATTATTAGTATTATTAATATAATTATTATCATTTATATGATAATATACACGTAAATAATAATATTATTATTTATCCTAGTTAGAGAATATGATAATGAGAAGTAAATAATATTGTTGATTTTTATAATAATTATATGCGCATATATTTATTTAGAGAACATATTAGGATAATAATACGATAATAATAATAATATTAATTATTATTATTATTATTTAAATAATAATAATAATAAGTATAATAATATGCTTATTATCATTTTTATCAATGAAAAATAAAGAGAACATATTATATTAATAATAATATTAGTATTATGATCATTATTAGATGATGATAATAATAAACAAGATAATATACTTATTATTATTATTAATATTAGAAGATAATGGTAGAGAGAATAATATAATAATATTAATAAGAGATAATTATAATAGTATATTAATAATATTGCTATTATTATTATACATATAATAATAGGTATAATAATTTATATACTTATTATTATTATAATTTATCATTATCCTTACTGATAATAATGATTTTATTATTTGTGAATTATTATTATTATTATTATTATTATTTCTCTCAATAATGATAACAATAATTAATATAATAATAATAATAACAAATAAATATTACTATTATTATTATTTTTTTTATAACATAACATAATTATAATAATTATATTATTATTATTATATATATAATAATAAGTATAATAATTTATATACTTATTATTATTATGATTTATCATTATCTTTAGTGATAATAATGATTTTATTATTTGTGAATTATTATTATTATTATTATTTCTCTCAATAATAATAACAATAATTAATATAATAATAAAAATAACAAATAAATATTATTATTATTAGTATTATTATTATTATTATAACATAACATAATTATAATAATTATATTACTATTATTATACATATAATAGTAAGTATTATAATTTATATACTTATTATTATTATTATTTATCATAATAATGATTTTATTATACTTATTACTATTATTATTTATCATAATAATTATTATCCTTAATGATAATAATGATTTTATTATTTCTAAATTATTATTATTATTATTTCTCTCAATAATAATAATAAAAATAGTTAATATAATAATAAAAATAACAAATAGATATTAATAATAATAATATTATTATTATAACAAACATAATTATAATAATTATACTATAGTATATATATATATATATTATAATAATATTAAATAAGTAATTAAAATAAAAAGAATAGTAAAATTAAAGAACAGAAAATTTATATATATCAAATGTTATGAGCAGAAATAAATGTTAGTATCAAAAATAAAAATTATAAGCAAAAATAAAAATTAGTGATTAGTAAGTTAGTGATGTTATGAGTTAAAATTAATTTTATCTCTCATTTAAAATTTTTAATATTTCAATTTGCCCACAAAGGGAGGTCGGCCCCCTTACGTGCCATAGCTAGGGCACGCGTAATAGGGTGTCCGAACAGGAAGAAAGGAGGAGGAGAGAGGAGAGAGAAAGGTGGAAAGAAAATTTAAATAAAAAATATTAATTACATTTTTTAATCGTCTGATTTCCAAATTTGAGAAAACTTAACCAAGTGGTCTGTCTTGACGAGATGAACGTCCTCAATCAAAAATTTATCAATTTGGAACTATATTTTATTTTTAATTAATTTTTGAAGATAAAAATTCCAAAAATTAATTACAAATAATTTGGTGCTCAAAATTTGACAAAATTTTTATGTAGCTTTCTTCTATTATTACAAACCAAATGGGCAAATTTGGGCTTATATTTTATTTTCTAAATTTTGTATTTAAGAAATTTAAAAATTAATACAAGAGTATCTATTAGTCAGATTGCCTCCAAACTTGAGCATTATGATCACAAAGTATACTATGTCCAATGGTACATTTCGTTCGGCCTAATTTTAAGCTTTCTTAAGATTCTGATTTTTGCCCTAATTGAATCAGCAATTTGGTCATAATTGTTTTAATCAAGATTTGGGTTATTACACTAACATATGGATGATGTTGATTAAATTTTCTTCTTTGATGGTCAATGGACAGCCATGGTCATTGGCTGATATGTCTGTACTGCCCAAAAGCATGCTTGGAAATACTCTTATTTAAACCTCACACAAAATTGGATGACCCGGTGCATAATTAGTAAATGTTGACACTGGTGTGTATTGGTCACAAAGGCGACTACAAACTCCACCCATATAATACTACTCATGGACCTTCTCTTGAATTGGGTCATTAAGGTTTGATTTCATCAGTCTTCAGCTTCATTATGTAGCAAGAATCTGATCAATAATATTGCCCAAACTCTTGAACATCCAATGGCTTATAAAGTGTCCCT
The DNA here is from genome assembly GCA_016760335.1 of Gastrodia elata. Classification (NCBI taxonomy): domain Eukaryota; kingdom Viridiplantae; phylum Streptophyta; class Magnoliopsida; order Asparagales; family Orchidaceae; genus Gastrodia; species Gastrodia elata. The sequence continues at coordinate 13,614,607 of CM028673.1, forward strand.
TTGTAGCCATTTTATTGTTGTGGTGGGTACTCTTATTCCTCAAAATACAGTAGATTTCAAGTAATCATTTAGAGTTATTTCCATCAACGGTGTCCTCGTAGCAGAAGTGAGTTCAACTAACCTTTGAACAATGTTATTAATTTCTCAATAATGAAAAAATAGTGTCACATAGTGTTCAATATTTACTTTTTTAGTATTCAAAGTATATATGCATAATGGTGTTCTAATAATTGTAAGTTTCTAAATTTTAGATTAAGTTAGAATATATCTAAATGAATTTGTACTACTTTACTTAAGAGTTTCGAATTCGGCTCTAATACCATTAAATTATTTTAGAATTTAGAATTTATACACTGATATTTCAACTCTTGATATGATCTCAAACGATCCAACACATCGAGGGCTTAATTTCCTAGTGACATGCCATAAAAGTGTGACTTTTGTATACATGCAAGTGCACATGGTCTGAATAAATAATAGAATGATGAGTTTCAGATTTATCATCCTCAAAGATTAAAAGAAAGTTACAAGTTACTATTGTAACAACCCAGTGTCAGATTTGATGCTCTAACCAAATACTAAGTGTCAATGTAGCACTTAATACTGGATTAATATATCTTAACCCATTATTAAGTACTAATATAGGCTAAGGATCTATACAATAGGAAACAAGGATGCATTTTTACATATAGATAAGAACATACATTACCATCACATTCATCCAGAAAATAAAGGAACAATATGTTGGAGACAGAACATCATGAGAGCACACACAGCAGCGGAAGCGATTTGTCCACACAATCATGGATCGGGGATGCATTGACGGGTACCAAGCAATATACAAAATCAAAATTACAGCAAGATAAATATCACAGTACATACATGCATCAATCCCACAAGCACATCCAAAGACAAATATTTATATGGAAAACCTAAGAATGGGAAAAACCACGAAGCCACACAACATAAATATTTTCACTATGAATCTTGAAGAGTACATATGTAATAGCTCAAACTCTTGAGCACCAATTTATTATCTACTTTGGCTTGAAAGGCCTCACAATTTTTGTAATAACCCTAAGTTATTACCCTGATTAATTCTCAGCATAATCAGGCATTAAGCTCTAATTTCTTACTTTAGAATATCAAGTTAAGCTAATCTTGAAAGTTTAAAGTCAATTGGACTTCTCTAAATCCAGTTAGCATTTTGATCAGTCTATTTGCCTTAAACTAGACCTAAAATATTTTGATCTTAGAATTAAAATCTGATTGTATTTTTGAATTCCTCACCCCCAAATTAGCTAGGGGTGAAAGTTTGGTAAAATTTAGAAATTATTTAGACCATAATTCAATTTAAATTAAAATGGTCTAATTGCATTCTAGGATTTCCAACAATTCAATTTTGCAAATATACCTATACCCGATTAAACGGTCGGGATCAGCTGTGCGGACTGTGGGTGATTTGCTGCAGAGCCTAGGCCACGCGATAGTGGAGTCTCGCAGATCTCACCGTCACACTTAAGAAATCAACGACTAGGATTAGATCCCGCTGAACCACGGATATGCCGTTAGATGTGCCCCATGGATTCTATGGCACGGATTCAATTGGATCTGGCCGTTAGGATCTGGAGGATCAGTACTGTAGCGCGGTTCCAATCGATCCATCGGACGGCCCACAGTGCTCCCGCACTGTGGATCATCGTCTTCGCCTCGCCCACGCCCGACAAAAGTAATTCGGAGGATTCCAGACATCCAGGCCTGTCCCCCACTAACCACTCCACCTCAGCATGCAGTTAGGGATCTTCCCTTAACGGCATATCACCCCTTTCGAGCCCCGTGGCCCGGTTAGCTCCAATTAAGGAAATTGGAGTTCAGCCTTGGCCCGAGCTCTCGGGTCAGCCCCAGCCCGAGCTAATGCCCTTGGAAGCTTCCCCATACTTTACTGAGGCTATAAATAGCCTCAGTATTGCTCCTTATGATCTTTTGCTGATCAATTGTGTGACTACCTCAATATTGAGAATCACTTAACTCAACATTGATACATCACCATAATACCTAATACTATATTAAAAAGAAGCTAATCCAAATTATTAGATATTGTGTTTGGCCAAGGATTTAGAAGAGGGTCTTAAGTTAAGATGGAAGAGAATTTTATGAAATAAGTTATATAAATTACATATGAAGATGCAATACATGAAGTTGTATGTGAGAATGAAATTTAAAAACAATTGATGTGAATTCTTGCATGTCTAGATATGAAAATTCTAAGTATTTAACATGTGAAACATAAGTCTACAATTTTTCTAAATTATTCTAAGTTATTATTTTCTTAAAAAGTTTGGTAGAGTTTCTACTGTAAATAGCAAAAGAAACACATGTAAGGTAGACATACAAGACTTCCATTCCAATGGAAGTTATAATTAAAAGAAAATACAACCTAAAATTAATATGTAATCAATTTATTATATAGGATTATTTAATTTCAGTTCTAATATAGAGTCAATCCATTACATAGGACTTACTCATTTATAATTCTAATATAAAATCAATCCATTACATAGGATTGCTTATTTCTAATTCTAAAGTAAAGTCAATCCGTTACATAGAATTTCTTATTTATAATTCTAAAATAAAGTCAATTCGTTACATGAGATTGCTTATTTATAATTCTAAAAGTTTAAGGGAGAAAATCACATGTGTAATAATTATCTACCCTAAGGTATGCTTCATCACAACATTTATTACATACATGTAGATAAGGAGAAATTTTCATTTAAAAATTGAATGTAACTAATTTCTAGTTCTATATGAAATTTAATATACAACTAATTCTAGTTAACATACAAATTAAATATGCAACTAATGACTTAATTAATATTTAATTACATTCATTTATTTACATCCATCCATTCATTCATCACAAGCATTTTAATATAACCTAAGCTCCAACCCAAGTGTAGTAAAAGTAAAGTAAATGACATTAGTTACAAACTAACAGTAAACTTAAATGAAAGAAAGAAATTCAAGCTCACTTGCAAATATTTATAAGCTGTATTTTATTTTTATTATAAGCATAAGCAGCTAGCTTTTAGCACTTGGTCCAGCTCCACTAGCCTCCAAATACACCTGATCTATCATGTTTTGGCATTTAAATGTGATAGAGCAAAGCCAGTAAATAGAAAATCTGATTAGACTAAATAGTCTAAGTATATTTTAAGATTGGCTAAGCATATTATTATTTTAATTAGATATCACTACTAGTTATAACATAAGCACAAGCATGGGTGCAAAAAAGTAAGTATACAAATGTGGAAAAGTAAGTAAGAAAAAGATAAAGTGAGTTAAAATACTCACTTAAATATACATCCTAGCCTGTAAATAAAATAAAGGTAAAAGCATCCTAAATAGACTGGAAAGAAACTAAAGTGCATATGAAAGTAAATGAATTAAAGCATATATATGTTCAAATAAACTTATGCTAAGTAATGAAAATAAACAATGGAGCATTTAAATGTATTTTAACAACATTCACTGTAATCTAAGTAGACTTAAACAAGTAAAGTACAATACTAAATTATAAAAAATGCATAGTATAAAAATTAAAGGAAGATCTTAGACTATTAGTCTAAGATTCACATAGTCTAGAACTATGGAAAGTAATATAGCTAAAAGCTATGATGAGTCTTAACAATTTATAAGATTGAAGAAGATCTCACATGTTAATTAATTGAAGTTATTTTAATCTGTACTTATTCTGTGGGTATATTCAGAATGAAGAGAGGAGTTAAATACGTCTATTTAACATCTAAAGAAAAGTGGGGTCAAAATCTATAACACTCACATTCACTCTCTGAGAATGTGAGGTCTCCTTATTATTCCTTTTTAGTCTGCCCTAGGCTGATCCATCAATATAAACCCCTATTAATTTTAATGTGAAAGTTTCTTCATGCACAATGTCTTATATGTATGATTCAATGAATAAGGCTCAAAGCTAAGCAAGTATTCAAGAAAATTCAATAATTATAAATAAGTGATATCCAAAGTTATCTAATTGTAATGATCTACTTAATAATCGGAGTTAATTGAGCTCCCAATTAACTTTGAATTATTTATCTCAAGTTAATTGTAAGTATAGTAGTAGTTGTAGTTTTTTTTTTTTGAAAAATAGTAATTTCAATTTAATTAATATGATATGACAAAATAATTTATAAGTATAATTGATATAATTAGAAACTAATTCTTATTCACCTCCTAAATTATAAAATTCAATTATATAATTAAATCAAGGTTTAAGTGTCTAATATGAAGAGATTAAGATAAGGACAATATCTAACTTAAGAAATTATAAGTTAAGGTAAATTCACTAAAGTTCACTAGCTAGGTTATAGTTTGAAGGATCTAACTAATCAAGTACTAATTTAGCTACTATAAATAAGTGAGAGGTTTAAAGAAAACAATTGATAGGACTTAAGAACTATAAGTTCTAAGTATCCTAATAACTAAAGTGTAAGGAAAATCAGTAGGATTTCTATTACCCTAAGTGACTTAGGATTCCTATTACTAGCTCTTAAAGAAATCAAATGAAGACATTAAGGTTTAGGATGATTGAACTAAGTTCTAAGAGATCAACTATAATTTAAGCTTAAATCAGTCTTAGGGTTTCTACCTTATGGTTGAAAGGTGAATCAAGGAATTTGCAATTGATTCACAAATTTAAAAAGTGAGAACTAAGTTCATATATAAGTAATATAAATTTATATGGGAGATAATAAATGTGACATGTTAGCTATCCTAGGATTTTATAATACCTAAAGCATGTCATCTAGGAAATTTGAATTATCACAATAACACTAAGTAAAAGTCAAAAACCTAAAATCATAAATTGTTGTCCAATGAAATTAATATATATATATATATATAATAGAAATCCTTGTATCATAAGGAGAAAAATGATACTAAGTAGGTCAATTTTGGACAACGTTGAAAATTTAGGATTTTCGGGACTTCTAATTAGGGTTAAAAAGTGATTAAAAAAATTATGATTCAAATATTAAATTTGATTTCATATTATTGTTCCTCACATTTTTGTGAGTGAAATGGACTATTTGATCATTTAATTTGGACATCAAATGATCAAATTATGTCATAAGAAATAATGAACTTAATTTGTAATTAATTAATAAATCTTATTTATTGACTAACTAAAATATTTATCAAAATAGAAATTAAATTGCATATTAATAATCTACTTATTTTTGTAATTAAAATGGTATATAAGTTTGTATTATTTGGATAAGTATTTTTCAAATTACAATTAAATGAAATTTACATTAATTAATTATTGATAATAGATTCCAATCATTTAATCGTTACAGCAAAAAATAAAATAGGAATGGTGCAGAAAACGGAGAAGGCGGCTGTCGGCACGGATTTTTGCACTGCATCAAAAATTGTGTGCGCAGCGTGACACGCGTCGGCCCGTTAAGGGTAACGCGTGTCGATCCAGACGGACTCAAGAATTCGTGCAGAAACTTGGTTCAAGGACGTCTGGACCGGCCCGGTTCAGCAGATTAACTTGAACTACGGTCCAAACTGCGTTAGACCTATCATCTCCCTCGCAAAAATTGTGAAGAGTTGATTAGGGCTTGACGATCCGGCCGCTCCCGTCCACCCCATGAACTGACCCGCCTGTCGATCGATAGGTCTTCTAAATATCTACTGAACGACATACAAAATAAGACTAGAGACAACCTCCACCATCGACAAAATAAAATCCTAATAAGATTATAGCAACAGTTCGGTGACTGAGCTTAGCCGATGCATTGAGCTTGATCCAAATCAAATAAGCTCAAATATAACTCATTAGTCGAATCAATAGAGGTTGGCATAAACAAAAGAAATGAAGGAGAGCAAATGCATTAATGGAATGATAAAAATCAAGATCGTACCTATTGCCTTTGCTGAGTGGAAATTAAGGTTTGAGCAAAAGAACTCAGCCCCTTTGCTCACAGCCTCTCGCACCCGTCGATGCTTTTTGGTAAGGTGAGAAGAGAAATGGAATGTCTAAGAGGATAAAATGCAAAATGAGAAGGTCTGCAGAAGGATCGTACCTCCATTCTCTGCGCTCTCGCGGGCGATCGTGCAATCGGTGACAAAGGTGTACAGTCTTTCGATCCGGATCGTCGGATCAAGCAATCGATCCGACGGTCAGATCTCCCCGAATAAGACTGAACAGTCAAATCTGGATTCAAACACGCGCAACGGCTCAGATCGGCGGATCCCGCTGCACGCTGTTTGGCCCACAGCAGCGGATCCACGTGTTCTAAAAATTCGGCGGATGGATTTAAAAAATTAATTATATTAATTTATATTATATACTTTATTTAAATTAATTAATTAAACACATTTTATTAATCAAAATTAAATAACCAAACGCACTCCAAGAAATCCCAAAATTTCACCATTTCCTAATTGAAGTGTGGTGAACTCAAAAATGAAATCAGATTTTTGATCGAAGGTCAATTTAATTATCTTAATTTTCTAGGCATTTAAATATTATTAAAATATTCAGGGAAAATTCGATGACTTCCAAACACTTCCAAAATACCGCCCCTAGCTAATTTTTTGGGTGTGGTAAGTCCAATGGTGGACTCCGTTTTTTATTTTGAGGTCTAAATAAATTAGACATTCTCAGAATTATCAAAAAATTAAGAAATATTGGAAATTGCCAAACGATCTCCAAATTTCACAAAAATTGAAATGGAGAGAGATGCTAATACAGGACTAATGGAAAAGGATTATAGTCAATTAGGTCACTAATTGACGGGTAACAATACTATGGTTGTTACAAATTGGTGTCGAGCTTCCTTCCATCATTTCCAAACTTCCGCTGATGTCTGCCCGAGCTTCCCATGCATCCAGGCATGTGTACCGCTGATAGAAGATATCTCATGGTGTTAATGAACCCTTAGCTAGTCTCAGAAAGCTAACTGGTGCCCCCGTCTCCCTCTGCGTTGTCTGCAAGCTCACCCATCAATTCAGGTATCCTAGTTTGCAAGTTCTGAGCCAATGAGGCTCAGACTTTACTCTATTTGATTCATAATAGCTCATATTGTAGAATCGAACTCACTGCTATCGTAATTGCGCCCTAATCTAGCTCCAATCGATCGATTTTGATCGATCGGGCTAAGTCCCGTAAAAAGGGCTGGGTCTGAGTAAGGACCCAGCAATTCGGCCCACCTCAGACCCTCAGACTAGGGGCTTCAATCCGCCTCACCTCCCTTAAGGTGTAGGGATCGAGCCCTGGGTCAATCATGTCCTTTGTGTGGAAAATTATCTCCCCACAGTAACTCCATTGCAGGAGCTCTCGGGTGAGTAAGGTCCGGACGATCCGAACCACCTCACTTGGGGCTTCGGGTCTGTACCGGTGCGTCTGATCATGGTGAAGGTGTAGCGATCTTTAGGCGGTTGTTCCATGGCCTGGGTGCACGAGAATTGGCCGATTAGGATTTCCCTAATCGAGCATCGGTTAGGACGAAGGGTCGGGGACCTAGTCATTGTGCAGGTCGGGCCGACACGTGACCCGCACAGTGCGACAGTCCCGGGTCTCTAGGGCCCCGCCGACCCGTGCCTTTTGTTAATGGGCCAAGCCCATTTTAATTAAATCCGATTAATTGGATTTATTTTTGTAACAACTCAAGGTTGTTACCCAGCTTAATTTTAGCTTAATCGTATCTTAATTAAGTTCATGCAGTCATTAGACCCAATCCCCAAATATTTGGTGTGATTCGGAGTTAAATCAAATATTTTGGATTATTTTAATATTTAATTAATTAGAAAATTGAGGTATTTAATTTGACCTGAAAATTGAAATCCGACGTCACCCCCAAATTAGCTATGGGTGATATTTTGGACGCGTTTAGAAGTCATCGGATTTTCGCAAATATTTTAATATAATTAAATGCACCGAAAAATGGAATAATTAAATAATCATCGGAATCAGATTCCAACTTCGCCGTTGAATTCCTCACCCAACTTGGTTATGGGTAAAGTTTTGGGAATTTTTGGAGTGCGTTTCAAAAATCTAAATTTTTGAATAATTAAGAAAAATAAATAAGTAATTATTCAGTCCCTAAATTGCAATTTTCCCTAATTTTCTATTGCTTCCTGTCAGCCCCTCACCATATCCGACGCCCCCATGCCCCCCTTGGGCTAAATTGTGATGACCTCTCCTCCTCCCATGCCTCCTCTCTCCCTAGGCTCATGATGGCCTAGTCCCCCTCACATCTCCTTCTCTTCTCTCTATAAAGAGAAGCTCAGCCCCTCTTCTTCTTCTTGCTGAAGTTTTCTCATCTTTTCCTCTATTGATGCCCTTGTGTTGAAGAAGAAGAAGTTTAGTTCACCTCTAAGGCTTTGGAGAAAGACAAAAGTTCCTTCTTCCTCCACCCTTTACAAGACTAAGGTACTATTTTGTTTACTCTCCTTGTACCCATTTGCTCCTCTTCCTTGTCTATTTTATGTCGCTATTATACTTGAATGTATCTTTAGAAATCCATAATCATGTATGGAAGCCATTAAGGCTCTTTAAGACATCACATTTCTTGAAGAAAACTGCTCTATTTTTTGTATTTTTTGTCTATTCTGCACACCCCTGCATTTATCACTATTTTTTGTATAGTTAGGATGCTCCGTTTGTGCTAATTTTAGTGTCAATAGAAAGGTATCGGAAAGACCTTTCCATTGCTATATGGCACCGCTCATGGAATACTCTAGATTGGGAGTATTTGAGCTCGAAATGAGGCCTTTACGAGTTTTGCACTAGTGAAAATACCGTTGGCGCTGCAGCGCCCAAGTTGCAAATTAACCGCTGCAGCGTACCATAGCGTGTTGTAGCGGGCTGCAGCGTCATTTCGGGAAAAAATTATATAAAATCAGTTATTAAATTAATTGAACAGTAACCCGCAAATGGACCACTACAGCGCGCCATAGTGTGCTGTAGCAGGCTGCAACGCTATTCCAAGAAAGCTATATAAAATCAGAAAAATAAATTAATCGAATAGTGTTTTCGCGAGTTAGTCCGCTATAGCGCGCTACTACGCGTCATAGCGACCACCTTTCAAAAATTAAGCGCCGAGAACCACCGTAGCGCTCTGCAGCGCGCCATAGCGCCCAGAAACTATAAAACTGCCAAGAATTGGCTGAAATGGCCAGAACTTCACCGTTTTCGCATTTTAAGGTCCCTATGACACTAGTGGGACTGAATTATATCAAATTTGAACCTAGTTTAGTTAAAATTGAGCATTGCATAAAATTCTATATGAAAATTAAGTTGGAAACTTTGTCATTTTTAATAAGTGCTCAAAATCTATTATGTATCTTAAACGTCTTATGCCAAACGCTAAATAATAGAATCCTTGAGTGCTTGCGTTGAATAGGTATATCTTAATAACCAAATGGCATGAAACCTAAGTCTTTTTTATCTGTAATCAAGTGTTAATTCCTTTGCTTTGATTTAGAATTTGGTTAGCCTTAATTACCTTCTATATTATGTCATCTTTATATTATATGCTTTTATGATTTTAGGGTGTATGTTAAAGAACCTTAGCATTTATTTGGACACTTAAGTATACTTAGTTGACATTAAACTATAATTAAACATAAAAATCTTAATAATTTGATTAAGTAGATAATACTTAATCTAAACCTGAAATTGCCATCAATAATACACTGATAACACATTGATTTGTCATTGACCTTTAAAATTAACCTTTGATCTTAATGGTAGAAGGGTTAGGGGTTAAACCCTAACTTGTCTTGGTTAAGATCTAAACCTTAATCACTTAATCAATTAACTTGATTGAAAGATAATTTAATTGACATTATTCCAATAATGCATCTAATTTAGTATTGATCTTAAATTATTGAATTAGAAGTGTTAAGGTTAATATTAAATCTATGTGATTGAATCATCTAAACCTAAACTTTGGATCTTTGATTTTCTCTTATATAAGACTATTGGCATAAGATGGAAAATAGAATTATAATCATTTATGAAATGATCTAACTCTAATAATACATTTGATTTCATCCTGTGATTGTAGAATATAGTATGATCAGATGGATTTTATTCATCTGATCTGATCACTAAAATCCAAGACTAATAAGTAAACCTTGAATGTTAGTTTAAAAAGTAGAAAAGTGAGATCTCAAGGGTCTTGTTATAAGATCATTATTGAAATATTTAAAGATCTTAACTATTGATACATTGAGGTAAGAAAAACTTTTGTAACTTATTGAGATATGAATCTTAGATGATCCTTCATAACCTTAGAGGTTGATCTTGACACCTCGTGGTAGGGACTACCTAATGCATCTATAATGAAACTTCCCCCTTATGGTAGAAATTATTATTGAGTGATCTCTATGATCATATCCTTGGAGCTTTGTGTAGGACACACCTATTTAGAGTAAAGATTAATAGTTTTGATAAATCCTTATTGATTAAATAGAACCTTTTGAACCTAGATTATTGGTCGGGTATAGTAAGGTATTACCCATAGTACTGGATTATTTCAGTAATATTCATGATTGGTTGATTCACTCTAATATGGACTTATGACCAGGTGCTATCCTGAGGGATTAGACGAATACAGTCTCGTTAGAGTAAATCTTCCAAGACTAAGAGTGTTACAATTAGTGAACAAGATCTTTAGTTTGAGATATAAACTGCAACCAGATTTTGCCTCCTATCGTAGTGCACTTTGATAAGTGAAGTTTATGCAAACTAAGTCTCTCAAGTCACTTTGCGTAGAACACTAAGTATATTTGTAAGTAGGATATTTAACGGCTTAGCTTAAGATGTAAATTGTGACCAGGTTCTTCCTCCTATCGTAGTGCGCTTTGATAAGTGCAATTTAAACAAGCTAATGGTTAAATTCACCTTTCTTGCAAATATGCTAAATATGTGTACAATCATCCCAGCTAATAATTTTCAGGTAAACTCTCAACTTTAACCAATTGTTGAAACTAGAATTTTAGGAGTCATAAACTTTTTAGCATGATTCTACACAATGGAGACCTTGAATTCATTATCAGATTTCAAAGAATTTTCTAGATTTCTGAATTTATCTCATGTAGCCTAGAAGCATGAGCATGAGCATAAGCATGATGTGTGAGTATCAAAATGATGTATGAGTATCAGTGATGATTTATGGGTTACAGAATATTACATACATTAACTGGGGAATTTAAGGATGCATCGGCATTACAGTAAACTGTATTCCCAACTGGATGTATGTATATATTGGATCGTACTACTCATATTAGTTCAGTGATATTTTGATTGTATATCAGTAGCATACAGTGTTATGGCATATTCAGATACACAGTTTCAATGACATACAGTATAATTTTATAGATGATTACTCAGTTTTAGATTCATTATTATTTTGGGTTATTTTTAGTATTCAGTTTATAGTTCAACTTTACTTTACCTTACTTCAATTTTGTACAATTTTATGCCTTCAATTATCTTCACTATATTTTTGCAGATTTAATTACATCATATAAATTTTAAATGAATAACTAGAACTATTTAGATTAGTTTCAATGTGTTAGACTCATTGTCTAACACGGGGTACTTTTGGGATTCATCAATTTGCTAGATCTTGATCATTATATTGAGCCAAGTCAGAAGGACACCCAGGAGATTCAGGAGGAGCCCATAGAGCACTAGTGAACTCTCCTCCAATTTCACTACCTTTCTGCTTAATTTATTTTAGTTTAGTACTTAGCTTTATGTCTGTAATTCAGTAACTGGTTATAATAATTCTGAATATATTTATTTTTCTTTTCTGAGACAAATATTTTCATACAACTTCTGTGATGAATGTTTCTGGATGTTTGTTTTAGCTTCCGTACTCTATTATATACTACTTATACTTAATATTGTGATGTGATTAGTATACTGGAAATACTGATATCTTATGCATATATTGGATTCTTCATGTGTTTTACATTCAACGTATGTATTAGTATAAACTTAGGATAATGATACTACTCTTATCTTAAGTATTAACTATCAACCCTCCTTGAGATTGAGTCAGCAACCCTTCAGATGGGTTTGGTGTTTCTGCTATTTTTGGGAGGGGTTATTCCTCCCCGAGTGGCGCGCCACTCCACCGCCGAACTTAATTATGACTATCTCATTTGTGCGCGGCGGCGGGGCGATGCGTTATAGGTTCCCTCCTATTACATAGAAGCAGTGATGGGCTCAGAAGGAAAATTATGGAAGCAGGCAATTGATGAAGATGATGGAATCTCTTCATAAGAATGAAGCATGGAGGTTGGAAAAACTCCATCCATGAAGAAAGGCTATTGGGTGCAAATGAGTGCATGAGAAGAAAGAAGGATCCTCAGAAGCTGATGTATGCTACAAGGCTAGAATGGTGGCCAAAGGCTTTGCTTAAAAAGAAGGGATTGACTATGATGAAGTGTTTTCTCCAGTTGTCAAACATTCATCTATATGTGTGCTTTTAGCTTTGGTGGCATAGTTTGATTTGTTACTTGAGCAGCTTGATGTAAGAACGACATTCTTGTACAGAGAACTTAAATCAGAGATCTTTATGGCACAGCCCCTAGAGTACATTGAACTAGGAAAAAGAGACTTAGTATGCAAACTGGACAAGTCTCTTTATGGGCTGAAGCAATCACCGAGATAATGGTACACAAAATTTGATCAGTTTATGTAAAAGGAGGAGTACCAAAGAAGCCAATTTGACCATTGTGTAATTCAAGAGGTTGCCTCAAGGTAACTTCATTTACTTATTATTGTATGTCATTGACATGTTGATAGCTACTTCATATTAGACAGAGATGCATGACATGAAGGATCAACTATCAAAGAACTTTGAAATGAAGAACTTGGGAGAGGCAAAAAAAATATTAGGATTATAAATCTGTAGGGACATAACAACGGGGAAAATTTGACTTACCCAAAAGAGGGTATTTGGAGAAGGTGCTGAGGAACTTTAGAATTGAAGACACTACAAAGTCTGTGAGTATACCTCTAGAATCTCACTTTCGCTTATTTACAGAGCAATGTCCGAATACAGATTTTGAAAAAGAAGAAATGCACACAGTGTCATATGCTAATTCAGTCGAGAGCTTGATGTATGTCATGGTTTGTATTAGAACAAATTTGGCACAAGCAATCGAACTTGTGAGCAAATACATGCACAATCCAGGGAAGGATCACTGGCAAGTAATGATGGGAATTTTTTAGTACCTGAAAGGTACAATTGGTGTTGGCCTATTGTTTCAAAAACAAACTGACTTATGCATTGGATATGTGGACTCGGACTATGCTAGAGATTTGGATTGAAGACAATCAACAATTGGTTAAGTATTCATTATAGCAGGACGTCCAGTAGGGCGGAGGTCAACTCTTCAATCTACAGTTGTCATGTCTATGACAGAAGCTAAATATATGACAGCTATTGAAGCGTTCAAGGAATCTATCTGAATGAAAGGCTTGCTAAAAGACTCAGGTGTGAAGCAAAATGAGGTAGTAGTATATTGTGATACCATAACGCTATATTTTTAGCTACTAATCCGGTTTGTCATGCTCGCACAAATCATATTGATGTCTGACACCATTTCGTTCGAGATGTTATTAAAGAATGTGAGATCTCACTAGAGAAGATCAACACTAAAGATAATACTGCGTATATGATGACAAAAGTTCTCACAATTTCAAAATTCACCCATTGCAAAACTTTTTTGAATTTGGAGAAGCATTTATAGGTTTCTCATTTGTTGAAACTACGGACGGCTTGATTCCCTTGGGAGGGGGATACGTAAGCAACCAAGTTTGTGCAGCCGCATTGATAGAGAGCTTAAAGAAGTCAGCTCTCATGTGGAGCACATGAGATCTGAGATGAAGATTGTTAATAAGGAGTAGGTTGGAGGCGCCGCAGCGACTGATACCCGAGAGGTGGGCGCTACAGCGCACCGCAGCGACCTCGCACTTGAGAGTTGTGTATATTCTTAACCCAGATTTTAGGGTTAAGTGAGGCAAAATCCAAAATATTTTTCAACCTCCATTGATTTTGTGTGTTGACTGCTCCATTTGCAATGAAGAAGAAAAGCTCCTAGAAGTTTTGTAAGGGTTTGTAAACCCTAAAACTCATTGTACTAGACGTAGGTTTAGCACAGAACCATGTACATTGTATTTTCTTGTGCTGTGATTGTTTTCGTGCGATTATTTTTGCTTTATATTGGTTTACTCAATACTTTGAAGCTTTTTGTTCCGCATTAATTCATAACCCAAAAAAAAAAAAAATTCAACACTTGCAAGGGTCGATAATAGAATCTCAGTGGAAATCTCTTTAGGAGCATCTTCTTCAAGGGTTATTGTTCTGAATCATATTTATAATACGAAGAACACATCATCAAAAGTTTTACAATATGTGATGTAGTTGATACTTAAGCTGAGGAAGAAATCATACTCATGGACCTTAGCTAAATAATTCAAAGTACTGCCAACAATGCATTTCAATGGAAAAGTACAAGCAATAGTGCGAATGCTAAATATTTAAATGTTATGATCTCACTTATCAGTGGGTACAATAAGGAAAAAAAATGTACATCAAAAATTTAAAAAAAATATATATATTATAAAAAATAGATCACACATTTTTATCTATTCATAGTCATATGCTTTGTTTCGTGAAGATATAATAATGTTGTTAATAGGATTTGAACTTATATGAAATTATTCATGACTTGCAAGGGTCGATGATAGAATCTCGATGACAGAATGCTTTGTTTTTCTTAAATTAATATTAGGAGGCATTTTCCCCTTAAATGCTATGTAAGAAATTATTCTTAAAATTTATGACAGTTATAATGTGTATCATTCGAAGTAAGATATGTCGAACAAAAATTGAGTAACATATCATGACTTGCAAGTGCGAGATCAAAAGTAAGAATTCAAAAGCTTAAAGCGAGCGCTGTGCCATAACAGTATTAGTAGCGGCGAGGAATCGGTGATGCACACTGCAGAACAGAGCCAAAGACTGGCGAATCTTGCCTTAGCTTTTATTCCTTTTTCTAAAAAGCACTTCTCTTTTCCTTTACTTTTTTTAAGAAACCTGCCAAAATGACCAAAGTAATAATACTAATAATGCATGTTGTTTTTCACACAAAAATAATGTTTGGATGGACGGCTGCAATTCAATCGGACCGGAAGATGCCACCAAAAGAGGAAAAACGCCTTCTTTTTTTCTTTTTCTTTTTGAGCGTTTTCCTTTTATTTTGTGTAATTGCAAGTAATCGCATCTTCGGGGTTTTAATCTGAGTAAAATGTAATCAAATTAATTTATTATTATTTGATAAATTTTCAGAAAATTAAATTTTTAGTAAATTTTCGTTGATCAAACTTCATTGGGCGACTTCATTTGAATCATTCGTTTTTACAAGTCTCAGATATGAGTCTCTAAGATATAAATACTAAATTTTCTTAAATGTGCAAATACATGAATATTACAATTATAAAATAACTTACATAACAATCATATATAAGTATGAAAGGGAACACTGGTTTGTTAAGGCTCGTTCAACAGATTTTTGATGTACATACTACAGTTTGAATGGGAGCGGTGAAGTATCAAGTGCAATGACATGACCTTGTAGTGGCCCATAGGTCATTAAGTGAACTTGAAAGGTAGTGAAGGAACTGGACTGTGCAGAGGAGCTGACACTCTAAAGAACCCAAGCATCTAGACTACATCTTGCCTTCGCAGTATACTTTTCTTATTTGTGTGATGTAATATAAACCATATATACGTGTTTATTTTTTTAGCATATGCCTCCTGTATTTGTGTGGTATACCTTTTCATATTTGTTCGATGTTGCAAAATTAATTTAAGATATTAAACAGTTGCAAAGCACTCTGCAATCAAATTACAATAAAAATCTAGCATTCAGAATACCCCTTTAATTAATCCTTATATGAACTTTTAATGTTAAGTGTTCCTACTATTTCAATTCAGTCCAGATTTGGGTTCAAAGCCTTTCCGGTCAATAGTGGTGCCGCTCAGAAAGCTCGCCCACAAGCAGCTGTTATCGTCATTTACACCAAAGATCGGCAGAAATTGAACCCATGGCATAGATGATATATCTGAGCAACAATTATGTTGTGCATGAAAGGTATCAATTTGGCAATAATATTCTTTGCCAAGTGATTGATGCTCTTACGTTTGCACTCTTGAAATGAGCATCTTTGCTTTTTAATGAGACAATTTCTTTCCAAAAAAAAAAAAAAAAACTGTCTGAAATTGCTACACATGTCAAAAATTCAAAGAGGTCCCAATGGGTGTGTTGTTAGCACTGAGTTTCTTTCCAAAAAACAAATAAACCAAAAAAGAATAAGACAAAGACAGTTGAACACAGGATAAATATTTGGATGCTTTCAATTTGATCCAAAAAGAAAATAAAGGGCGGGGCGAAGAAACAAGCGGAGATATTAGAGTGAAAACATTAACTATACCTTGTGCCAACATCTTTTATTTAAATTCATCATATTCCCATGTTTTTATAGTCATTTGTGCACAATCTTGTTTTACTCAAGAACAAATTCTACATCAAACAAGATCTATATAAATGTCATTAGTATGTGGTTGAGAACATACATGAATGAACTTTGTTGTTCTCATCATTGCTCACTGTTCACACACATACATATATGTATATCTATAAAGAATAAAAAATAAATAATTAATATACACACACACACACATATATATATATACACACACACACATATATATATATATATATATATTATGTTTCAAAATAGAGGCTTCTAATGTAAAGTGGGTTGAAGAGACTGCAATCAAAGAATCTAGAGTTTTCTTTTTTGGAAGGTTTGAGGGCTGAGAGGCCAAATTTAGTTCCAATAATCAAGATCGAATTACAAAAGTCAAAAGAAGAATGAATAATAACAAACAAAAACAAATTACAAGTTTAAGCAATTTTTACCTTCAACCCCAACCAATATCAAATTGCAATCCTTACCTCCATAGATTCCAAAATCTGCAAATGGACAAATAAAGAAAAAAGACATGGAAAGCTCCAGAGTCAAAGTTACAAAACATTCAAATTATCCAATGGAAAATGCTACTACGGTGCCCAACAAACAACCCAAATTACATGAAAATGGAGAAAAAGATATAGAAGATGAAAAATTATAATCTTGCCCCTCTCTTATCCAGCGGCCTACATTTATCGTTATCACAAGTTTTAATTATTTTTTGGGCACGGTAGCAAAGCTCATATCCAATTTAGTATCATTTGGTGGCTAAAGATCAGAACACGTCATCTGAGAAATAATCTAATTTATATTGTATAGTAAACACATGAGTGTGGACAATTATATCAATCAGTAGGGACAGGATGTTGTGTTAGGTAAATGTGATGAGGATTTTTTGTCTTGAATGGGAAAATCAGAAGCATATATATTATATATCAAAATCAAAGTAAAATATGAGAGCAACTCTAGATACGAACTACCCCTGTATCATCCCAAAGTATATCAAGAAAATGAATAGTATTCCCTCAAACCAAGAAGCTCGACTATGGTAAAAAACAAATATTTTTAAATAGCAACAAGATTAATATGTCAATGTGAATGTCAGCTCCTTCCTTCTACCAAATCCTTTTTTTTTTAGAGAAAGTAACAAACCTAGGAGAGAAAAAAGATAGGAATAACAAAGTATGGACAAAATGAAGAAAAAAAATAATACACAATTATATTAAAAATATGAGCTTGATATGCAATAAAAAACAAGAATTATGAAAACAAATTTGGACTTTTTGAGTTGATAAAAAAGTTTCATCAGGTGCAATGCAAGCATGACGTAAGCACGGGCCAATAAGAAACGTTAGAGCACAGCAGTGAGGCAGCGGGTCGGAGGCTTAATGGGGTGGTTTGTTAGAACACCCCCAAAGATTTATTCAACTCAAATTCAAACTAAAAAATTTGAGTTAAGCTATAAATGAAATCTCAAACTATGAGAATCTTCAAGTCAAATTTTAGTTTAAGTTGGTTCGCTCAATTTATGATTCTAATTGACTTGAAATTAATTAAAAACATATATTTTATGCATTTATGATTCAAAATTAATTGTATCACAGCCGGTAATGTGCTCTACTAAAATTTGCCACAAGTTAAGTTCAATTCTTTTGGGCTGTGATTGCGTCCTTACTTTATTTTTAAGTCAACTCAAATCAATTTTCAATTAACTCAAAATTGAATCATTTTGAGTCGATCCAACTTGACTCAAAACAAATTAAAGTTTTAGTCCGGCTCACTCAATGTTTCGACTCGAAGTCAGCCCTAATCAAATCTTAATATGTTTAGTTAAAGTTAATTACTAATTTTGATGAAATTAAATATTTTTTCAAACATATAAATATGGAACTATTAAATACTCTAAAGCTTTGAATGGTTTCACGAACACTTGGAGGTCATTGCAACCCTAAAAACCTGTAAGCTATGTCAAATTTACAATTAGTCTAAGGAAAATATAAGTTTTTCCACAATTCATTACTCAAGTATTATTACTACAATAGTGTGTACTATTTTGAACTACAAAATCATATTTAATAGACCCAAGCAAAAGTGAATTTCACCCAATCCCATTATGCCACCTAAGACCTTCACATCATCAAAAGATTATTTTGGGGATAACGGTGCAGCAAAATTATCTTTATATTTTATCTACTCTAAATCATAATCATTTAAATTCTGCAATGTTTTGTAGGAGATAATGAAAAAAAAGTAATTGTGCATAAAGCTGGGGCATACCCTAACTCTAGGATAAGACCAGCAATTCAAATATAATCAACAGATCTTTAGCAAACTTAAGAACCCATCAAGTTATCAAGAAAACCATATTGCATTTCCATTTCACTCAACTTAAAATGTGCTTCAGAATATTATATTATCATTGTTAAACAGTTGCATGAAAAATTTATTAACAGTTGAAACTAACATGAAACAACAATTGAAGTATCAAAAAGGATGATCTCTCCACAGTAATTTAAGCTAGAACAAGTTTCACAGGTAATCCTGAACAAGAGAAAATTTCAGGCTTCACCAAGAATTAGGTTTTCAAAAAATACACTCACCGTCAAGGGCAGCAGAATTTTATGTAAAAAATAAATATCCAAGAAATCTGAACCGAAAGACAGGTCTTGTAACTTGAAGGTATATTTGCAGTTTGAATCATTTCAAAGCTATACTCCCCAAACCATATTTGCATTATTTCTTCATCCAAGAAAGTTCAAAGTTTTTGTATTGGTTAGCAAGCTCAGAAAAGAGATCCTGAAAGTAAAAAACTGTGTTTTTAAGTAAATATTTAATACATGAAAATAAGTAAATATCAGGTACTCAGGTTTACTAATGCTTCTGCAGATGATTTCAATATGCAGATCATAATAGCGGCACAAGAAACATTTTATATGTACTTTTGGGGTGATTTTGAGACTAACAGTTAAATGCAGAATATTTATGTATCAGATAGAGAAACTCAAAGATTCAATCTCACTCATGTATGTGGGGGTACTAGGTTTTGTAGTAAAGATGACATTAGAGGAATTTGAATGTGGATAAGAAGTTTGAGTGTTTGAAATATAGAAAAGTTGGATCAGGGATATGCAAATATTGCTACCAAATTAAAAGAGTTGTTCTATAAGATTATACATATACTATAATAATTTTATATATTATGATAAATAGCATTCATTAGGTAGGCAATATATGGCCTAAGATAAAAAATGGGAAAAGATAAGCAACAATAAAACGAATATAGCAGCAACACCAAGCGCAGCCAAGCAAACAGGCCAGCCAACTATCCCCACCACTCAAGATTAAGAATCCACACACACAGATAAAACTTTCCTTAGATGTTTAAACTTCTCAACCTATCTATATAAGCCATAAGAGGGGCAATCCACATTCCAAAATTTAGCAATAACATTCTTACAACCTTCCTTCTGAATCAAGAACATCTAGAAACTTAAAGACTTTTGTATGGAACAAGTAAGCTCCCACGCTTTAAAAAGGAGGGGTTTGTGATCAAAGTTAGAGGAATTTATATTCTTAGAAGTTATGAAATTTATTAATCTGTTCACAATTAAATTAAAAGGTTTCTAATCTGGCAAAATTCCTAATGTTAGACCAGGTAAAGGCAGCCACAACGTCGAGTTAAAATCAATTGTGGAGCGAGAATAACTATAGGCGTAGCCTTTATACTAAGAATGTCTTAACACATCATTAAAGTACTGCACTTCCTATGAAAATTTCATAAATTTTCTCATTCACTTCTCAAGTTCTTACCATGAACAAAGGTAATAACAACTTGAACATATTATTGTTAAGAGGCTTTAACATGCACACACACAAGATTTATACGGCAATATGTGGCCGATGAGATTTGAACACCTGTTAGGAATTCAAACTCAATTGCTCAATTACTGTTGAATTTTATAAATATAATAATAAATGTGTACAGCAATGGGAATTGGTGACCTCAAATAAAAAGAAAAAACAAGCTAATAAGAAAAAAAAGAAAAATTGTTACCAAATTCCACATTTTATAAATATTATGTTCAATCTACTAAGCATTTAAAGAATGATAAATGATACAAAATCTAAGAAAATGAGCCTTCAGAGAAAATTTTGCATCTACTCAATTTAGTCCTAGCATTAACTAAACAAAGGGAATAAACAAACAATAAAACTAGCTGGTTAAGAAACCAGACAACTGAATTTTTTATGACCATGATCTTAACCAGCACCATAAGCTAATTTATTAAAGAAACAAAAAAAAAAGGTGAAACAATATTTTTCAGCAAATATCACATCATAAATCTTTGGCTAAATTAAAGAACTCCAAAGAGTTCGAAGATAAATTGACTACCTCGCACAATGCCTTGATGACAGAAGCAGCACTTCAAACATAGCAAGCAACTACATTTTTGTATGCAACACCCTCTGACCACAAGAAAGGCCAATTTTCTACTAAAGATGATTAATGGGGAAGATAGAGTAATGAAATTCACATCACAAAATTACAATGATATCAAGGTTTCTATTTCAAGTTAATGAAAACAGCATAAGTCCGAATTTGATGCTGATTCAAGCTTAAGAAATTAAAGGCATTTTAAAGTTCAAATTATTAGAGTAAGGACAAGAAATAAACAATGAGAAAAACACCACACAAAATAATCACAACAAAAACATACTAACATCTAGGCGGTATAAACCACAAGAGAGGGGAAATGGTTGCAATGAGAGAGAAATGAATTGTGAAAAATACAAGAACCATATGTCCTAATCCTCTCAAACAATCATTATAAATTCATAATGAAAGGTATACAATAGATAAAGAATTAGTGACCTTCAAATACAAAAACAAAGAAAATAACAAATTAACATATAAAAAAGAAAAAAAATAAAACGGTCACAAAACTCTAAAGAGATCTCTAAAAAAAAAAAAAAAAATGCAGCCATCGTTGACTATCTTCGTGCAAGTTAGCGAATTTGCCTCTTTCTCAAATTATAACTATATATTTATATATATATATATATACTATTTTTTTATTATGTGTGGCTGGTGGGATTTGATCTCATGACCTAGGAAAACACATCCTAAGCCTCAATCACTAAGCTGCAACATCATTCACGATTATAACTATATATATGTATATATAACTATATATATATATATATATATTGAAAATCTGCAAAATTATCTAATATATATATATATATATACAGAGAGGTAGATAAAAGTGGATAAAAACAAACTAAATTACTAATATGCCCACCCACAAAGAAAACATTAAATAGGTCAATCCCCTTTAGGTTTAAACTAACTTTGAGAAATACACCAAGCAAAAATGAACAAGATGAAAGGACAAGATTGCTGACCATCATTTTCTGTAAGAAGAAAGACAGCCCAAGGTACAGCAAATATTTAGGGGAAAAGAAAATATACACTAGGCATTGATCATAAATTAACAAGAATGCCAACAATAGGAATATTGGTATGCAGAAAAACAGAAGGCAAAACTTTAGAATTGAAATAAGAAGTCTATCTAGAAGTATGAATTAGACAAGAGAAAAGAACATTCAAATACTTGCTCCTAGGTAATAGCAATTCCGCAAAATAAAGGCAAATGTTTTACTTGAAAAGAAAGCTAAATAGCTGCTAATGAAATGAATGAAAATTTTAAGAACTTAAAAAGAAGAAACACAGAAACATTGAGTAACATTTAAGAAACTTGATACATAAACTTTTCACTCAATATGGAAGGTCTAAACCATCACAAATAGTCTTGCCTCGAGACCTTTGATTTTACTCTGGAGCATGTGTAGTCAACTATACATAAAAAAGGTTAAGCCTCTGAATTAATAGACAACCAAAGTCATAGCTCAGCAGACAACTAAATGAATACAAGAACAAAAGTTCAAATCAAGCTTTCTCCATTAATACAAAAGCTTGAGACCTAGTAGTGTAAATCTACACCAAAATCCTATGGATCCCAATAAACTGTAAAGATATTCATTGAACTGTGTGACTTATTATCATTCATCAACTATGAGACCTCTTGCAATGGACCATATTACTATATAGTTTCTGCAGCATCTTGTTATCACTCCAAGTAAAATTATATAGTTCCTTCCAACTTAAAACAAAGTGGTTTGGTTCTTAGAAAAAATGTAATTAAATTGATGGGGGGGATTAGGCAGATCACTAAAATGGTATTAATAAATTCTTATACCACCCAACAATTATAGGCTTCCTAACAACATTCTACATCCATAAAATTGAACAAAAATATCTTCAAAATGATGAAAAGGTTAAGGTTTAAGTTTCCCTAAACATGCAAGATCTACATTTATTCAAGTTATACACATTTATACAGCAAATAATAACCCATGAAAGCCAACAAGATCAAGCTGCGATTAAGTCACACAACTCGTATATTCGATAAAATAAAATTTCCAAAATTCTTCATGAACATAAAAGAAGAAATTTTTTCTTAAGGCACAAGAAGTCTCCAATCACTTGTGACATGCAATTCTGTACTTGATAAGGATGTTAAATGATTAATACAACAATTACAAAGTTACTTTTAATGAATTAAGATCATGGTTAAGCTAGATTTGAGAGATTAATTTCACCATACTATCTTGCATGTAAGGGGGTATATATAAAGAGAATCCTACAAGCTTCTTATTGAATCAAACATGCATGCAATCAATTATAGATGTTGTTAACATGATATTAAGATGATTAAAAGGTTCATCGAGGCTATGAAACATCTACATCTAGCTTAGGAAGAATGAGATGTTACCTTAACAAAGAGGAGACCAAGGTAGATGATGTGGTTGGAGAAGGTTGATCAAGCCACCAAACTTTTATAAAAGCTAGACCTAGCTTCAAGGAACCTTCTAAGTTTGATTCTGGACGCTCCAAGCTCAAGGTTGACCGTGGGGTTGATTTGAGTTGACCCAAACTCAAGTGATCTTCAATGGAGATTTGCTCCAGCACTCCAAAATGGATGAAACCAAGCCTTGGAACTTCTTCCTTGAGATGTCTGTAGCTCCAGCAATGATTTGGCAAGCTCTAATGGTCACCAATTAAACTTCATATTAAAAGGTGAAAGCTTGGCTAAGAGGAAAAATGGTGAAAATTGGAGGTTTTTCAATGAGGTGCTGAGCCCAAATGAATGGTCCTAAAAGCTTAGGTAAACTATAAGGATCACAATGATGGTAGTGGGGATGTCTGGGATGCACTGGATTGCAAATGGGGAAGGTTGAAATTCTGGCCAAATTAGGGTTATCAATGTCTTGCTTAATCCTCGATAAAATCATCAAGTGAGGTCACCTGGCAACTCCCCAAGACAAGTGGAGTGAACTGGTGTGCTTAATTATTGTAAGCTTCATGCACACTGTCGGCCACAATGTTCACAAAACTGTCCCACGGTATTTTGTCCTAAATTTGGCTCGTCAAGGGGTTGATTGAACAATTAATGGGTTCATTAAATTGAGTTCGATTACAAGATCATTTCGATACAAAATATGCCTTGATGGATTGAGTGGATCATAAGATCCTAAAATTATGGTTTTTAGAAAAAAAAATAGAGAAAACAACGGAAAGAAGATGAATAGTGAATTAAAATTTAAAAAATATATGTAATTTAAATCTTTTGCATATTTCCCACATCTAGACTCCAAAAATTATGAAAATTTACTAAGAGATAGATCTCATTATGTTGAATCCAAATATATAATATTTTTTTTCGATTTGAGACATCTAGATTTATTTCTATAGTTTTTCAAAGTTGAAACTTCAAAAAAGCATGGAAAATAGAATAGTGATAACAATCCATGAAATACTTACTGAAAGTGCACATTAATAGGATCTGGCTTTAAAATTTAGAAAAATACCTTTTAAATTTCCCTAAATAAATTTTTTAAGTTTTGGATTCAAAAATTCATAACAACTAAAATATTTATCATAGAATAGAATAGTGTTGTAACACTTGCCCAATTAAAGAAGGGTTAATTAAGCTTAACAATAATTATTATGATAAATTAAGATAATAAAGAGGAAAATTAAAAATTAAAAATTTAATGTAAATTTTGGCAAGGAGATTAGGCCATAATGAAGATAATGATGTTGTAAGGCTTCCATTAAAATTGAGAACTTTTTGATAAATATTTTAAATTTTATGAATTTTTAAATCCAGAACTTTAAAAAATAAGATAAACTAAAAGATCTTTTTCTAAATTTTTAAAATCAAATGAAAGGGCATATTAATGTGTACATTCAATAAAAATTCCAAAAAATTTTGACTACGGGTCAATTTTCTATGAATTGTTAAAATTCTGACTTTGAAAAATCATAAATATTAAACTAGATGTCCAAATAAATTTTTTTATATATTTGGATTCCTCATGATAAGATCTATATGTAGTTAAATTTTCAAAAAGTTTGGAACTCTAATGTGTCAAATATACACTTAATTTAATTTGTATTTTTATTTAATTAAACCGAAATTATTAATATTTTTTATTTAAAAAAAAAAGTTGTGGGCGATGAAATGATCGAACTACTAAGTTCCGTTCCCCACTTATTTACGTGGATCGAACGGCGGGGTATTTTTTCCTCACCCAAACCAACTTGGTAAGCCCTAATCCGATCCAACACAAGATGACCCGGATTCACAAGGTCCTCCCTGTCGTCGGACGAGCCTCGATCGAGTGAACAAACCCTAGCTTTAGGGTGTGTGATTTAGAGCCCATTTGAACCTGGATTTAATCCCAAGCTGACCACCCGATCTACCCCAACCTTTAGCCTATTTAGATTGGTCCAATTGACCCTTAGATAGATGCAATTGATGGACAAACGAGGGAGCAATTTCTCCCTATTTCGGCCAATGGCGGCCATGTGGCTTGCAATTGGGATTCCTCTTTTTTCACTTGTCAAGAGAAAATGCCAGGTGGCTTAAGTGGATGATTTAATCAAGGTTGATTTCACCAAAGGTGAAAACTCCCCTTGTGACCAAAAATTTCTAAATCCCATTCACTGTCCACAGCTTGTTTGACCCCCTCTCCTTCCCATTGAGTTCATTTGATCCATTTGAAGCTTCTATGAACCATCAATTCCTCCCAGCCTCCTTTGCAAAAACCCTATTTTCTCTCCCCCCTCCATGGTCGAGCACCTCATTTCCCTTGGAGCCTACTTAAACCTAGCTAGAGCATCTACTGACTTCAAGAAGAAGAAATCAAGAGTTGGTTCAAGCCAATTCCCAAGGAGAAAGGAGGAATCCCCATTTGAAGGTCTTTCGGATTGAGCTAACCCAAAGGCTGCCCTTAGGTTGGTGAAGTCCAGAGACCTTCCAGAGGTCAAGTAGGAGCTGGGTGCATCAATTGGAGAAAGCTTGGAGGATTGGAGGTCAACTGATCCAACCTTTCCTTTTCCTTGGAATTTATCCATCATAAGGTAATATCTCCTCTTCTCTAGCTTTTTCCTTAATATCGCTTGGCCAAATGAATCCCCTAAATGTCTTAGTATCATGTTTAGATCATCTTCAATTGAGTTCATGCATGGTTAAAATCCATTGTAGATCTTGTGTGACACCTATTGCATACAATCTAAATACTTTTGAAAGCTTGAAACTCTTTTTCTAGCCATTGCTAGGACTAAGCAATGAGTGTATCCACATTTTAATTTGTAATTGCACGTTGATACACTTGAAAGGGAATTGCAAAACGTCTCACCAAACCTTAAAGCATGGCTTAATCAAACAAAAATCAACATTCTAATTGTTGCATAATTCATGTGAATAACTTAACCATGATTGATTAGAGATGATTTAGCAAAGAAAATTCTATGCTGTCATTGTTGCATGTATGATTGTGAATGTGATTACTTTGCAAAACCTAGCTTACTTGAGATGAAATCTTATTATTTTCAATTTCATTTATGTTGTGGCATTTCTCATCACATGTACCCATGTATTTCATGATCAAGATAGAGTGATAGTTCAGATTTTCTATGTAAAGTAATGTACCTTGCATGTTATGTAGTTTGTCTCATGAACACTTGTACAGCTGATTAGTGCTTTCCAAGGCATAGAGAATTAATTAATTTTATGTAGATTTACTGTTTTACTAATATTGAATGATTATTGGAAAGTTAAGTGCATATTTCAAAACTTAATGTTCATAGTAGTTCTCATGAAAACCTAAGAATCTCATATGGTTAAATGAAAGATTTTGAGACGAACTAATAGTAACTTGTTAAATCCATTGCAAAACAAAGTTTAATTAACTCTCTATGAACTATCATGATGTTGTGAAATTAAATATATGACTGATTAGGATTGTATCAAAATTTATGTCTCATTATTTGCTCATATCGCCAATGTACATACACACACTTATTTTTCAATTAATGTGCAAAATCTTTATTAAATTGGCATGGTAATAAAATTCACATGTGTATGGATGTGTAAATGTTAAAAGCATGAAATTTTTATTTAATTTCATCAACTTGCAAATATATGTAAATATTGGCATGTGTAGGGGTAATACGTAGAAAATAGCTTTAAATGTATTTTTTATTGCAATTGTTAAGATGATATTCCTGCTATTCTAATGGATATATGAATGTTCCGTGATTGCTAAATTCCAATTGATTCTATTTCTCCATGTAATTAAGCTGTAAAGCACCTTCCTCAATATTGCTGACTTCCATGCCATGTTTCATAAAAGATAATGTAATTATACGTATCACATCTTCATGCTTACTAGTCATACACACAAACACACATCTCATATGATAAAAAAACTCACATGTGTAGAGAAATTATATAAAATAAATGCTTGATCAATTAAGTTAGCCTCTATGTAGCCTTTTTGGTGAATTTTGAACTATTTGTTTCTTGCCTTGTATCACATGTATAGATTGATTTGAAACATACATTTTTCTATTGTAGCACTTTCATGAATTTATTATCATGTGTTTAGAACATTTGTGAATAATTAGAAATCCTAAGGATGTTAAATGATGAGTAGAGTGATAGCAATATTTACCAAAAATTGTTATTCTTGCATTTTTTATGATATCTTTGTATCTACATGCTTTAATCACTCCAAATTTGTATGAAATGTAATAATTGTTGTTTAGATGTCTCCAATCAATTAGGACAGCTAACACATAAAATTTCATTAAAAATTTCATAAGTGCTCGGAAGATGAGTTTAATGCCTTCTAGATAATTAAGCAAAAAAACTTTATAAAATGATAAAATACATCAAATACATTTACCATACAATATGAATGATGTAAATATACATAAATAAAGAATGTTTAATGGAAGATAAGGAAATTTTCCCATAATATTCAAATAACTCAAAAAATTAATCTAATGTGAAAAAAAAGATAAAATTTTAAAAGTATTTCCTTTATTCCAAATTTTTTGTGCACATTAATATAGATTAAAGAGGAGAATAATTGAGGTATTCCACTATGTGATGTTTGCTTTGCTTGGACTTCAGGTACTTAGCGAAGTTTATATATTAACTATTCTATATGCTATAGCACTTTTTATACTTGCTAGTTAAATGCTACTTTTTATTGTAGCTACTTTTCCTTTAGGTTGATTATTCATGCTTTGAAAAATGTATTGTATCATGAAAAACTTGTGATAAATTGAGTTATGAGGTCCAAGTGAAATGGGATATATATTTTAGAACCTATACAAGTAGTATTACTAGCACACATGAAGGAATAAGGAATAATTTAGCCCACTAGAAAAGGGCAGATAATTCATATGGTTGAACTAATTAAGAATGAAATGAGAATAGTGACTAACAAGTAGTTGTATATCTTTCCAGAATAATATTTAAAATTTGTAGGTTCCCAGGTGAGATTGGGGTGGGTGGTTTGCATGGACAGTATTAATACCACTTGCCATGTATAAGATTTCCTTTGTAAGGTGACCGGCTCGACTACTTCTACCAAAGGAAAAAAAAGAACAATGGATGCATTAATTCAATCTCAGACTTTAAAATTAATAAGCCAACACTTGACCTTCTCTTTAATTGAAAAAATGTTACCGTTACAACCATACCTTGAAACAAATGGAGCTAAACTGATCCTTTTACCTCCTTAAAATGAAGTGGCCAACTGCATATATATACACATGAAAAACTATTGCACGGATACATTTTCAAGTTCACACTCATTTGAGAAGAATTTATTGAGTACCCAACATTGTCTTGTATCATACTCAACATAGAAATAACATAATTGTTTTATGTTTAACCTTTTATTACTCATATCAGTCACAGGATTGATTCCATCTTTATAAATAACTCTCATCAAGTTTGTTCTCTATTGTGAAAGAAAGGAGTCTCACAGCAGAATTCTTTCACTTGGGAGCAAACACTAACAATGTACTATTGCAGAAATCAAATATGAACAAGCAAGTAGCAAACGAGCAATCTTGACAGGTCTTCTTCCTCTTCCTCTCTTGTCAATGATCCCTTCATAGCTTTTGGAGGTATAATGTGGCTCACCCTACCTCCTCTCATATTCAAAGGCCCACTACCAGGGAGAAAATTCCGTATAGTCCATTATGTCTTTCCTTAATGCCATTTGCATGCCTCACCTAACAACGCTTGCTTCCAATGGCCCCTTTTCACCAATTTCCTCCAAATAGTCGTCAATTCCCTAGCTTGATTTAGCATCATTGATTGCACTGTGTCATCCTTGGCCTACTCCCACTTGCTTTAGGCACATTAGATTCTAAATAACATTCTTGGCTCTACTGTTGGCGCTTGAGGCACAACCTACACTTCCTCAACTTTCTAAGCCTCTTCTTCAATCTCCTTATGTCCACAAGACTCCTCATTTACAGAAAATTTGACTTTCATCCTTCATTCATGAAACCTTAAGAAAGAAAAGATTTCAGCCTTCTTTCGCCCAAGTGCCCAAGCCTCCCCACTGCATTCGACATTCAAGGCAAATGTAGATGCTTCACTACTGAATCCCTTTCAAGCCTCCTTACAGGATCAGCTCAACTATGTCTTCAAACTTCAAAGTTGCATTTCCCAATGGGTTGCTCACCATCATCACCAACTCATCACAATTATCTGATAAAGAAGATAAGAAAATGACACTCTTCTCTCGCGATCAAATTTGATGTCAACAAAACACAACTATCTCGGCACGATATTGAAGTTGTTCAAATGCTTTATCATTGAACCATTCATTGTCTTCATATTGAACAATTTCTTCATTAAAAACACCTTATTTGATGTCAAGAGTTTTACGTATATCCTCGTCAGGGCATTCAATATATCCACAACGGTTTTCCATATCGCAATGTTGAATGCAATATATGATGTCAAGGAGAGTTGGAACAACCAAGGTTATTACTGTCGAGTACCAAACAATCTTCGTCGCTCATTGATTGTGGCTTCTTTGCCACTCCTCTAAGCGAGACATACAATTTTTTTTGGTTGAGAGAATCCTCAATCTGCATCATCTAAAACCTAATCTTGTACCGTGTATTGTCTATCATCGCTCCCACTCAAACAAACAACCTTTGCTCTAATACAAATTATAAAATAAGGGGGTCTCATAGCAAAATTCTCTCACTCGATAGATAACAAGAACATAGGACTATTGCAAATATCAAATATGCACAAAGAAACAACAAATGAACATAAAAAAATCACATAAAAAATTCTTTACAGAAGAAAACCACAAAACCACACTGCACAAAAAATTCACTAAAAATCAAGAAGAAAATTACAATAAATACACCAGCCTCTGAGTATGCTCACAGCAACTCCACACACAGGCCTTGTAGTTTTAGCTCAACATAGAGCCCATAGCCACATACCATGAGTTTATATAAACACAAAAAATTTAATGCTCGCGCACCTAGGCGCCCTTGTCAACATCAGTAATGTCTGCACGCACCCGAGTCTTTCCGCGTGCAACCTAGCAGTCTACATGCGCTTGGGCTCGCATCTGACCGTGCTTGGCATGAGCCTGGCACTCCTCCGTTAATGTGCTTACGGTTGCGCCTCTAACAAGGCCACACCTGAGTGTGCCTCTTGCGCCTAGGCATGCCCACAGGTACTGGCGCCCTATGCTCTCCTAAAAGGTTGATGCTTGGGCGCGCCCAAGTATCGCATTTTCTGCATTTTGGTGTCGTTGCTGCTCCTGTGCGCACCTAGGCACGCTTTGTGTTGTGTCTGGGCGCGCGTCCTCCAAGGATCCACCATAAACAACAAATCTTGCACATCTGGACACATCTACTGTCGTGTCTATTTTGATGTAAAGTTTGATGATGTTAAGATAATTGAAAATAATTAGCAACATGAAATAATTCTCTAGATAGCTTAAGCAAAATATTGTTAGTGATTTTATGCACTTAAAAATGGAAGAATTATCTCTGAATAATAGTATGTACACTCAACAAAATTTTTAGACTCAGCTGTCTCAATAACCAAACAAATTGAAGAATCACTCCAAAAATGGAAGCAATGTCAACAAAATAATATCTTCTTAAAAAGCAGTGAGGCTAAGTATAGTTATCATGTGCATATGGGAGAGCAAGTGCAAATTAAGTATATGTTAAAGGCATGTAAAACTTTAGGGATGCTGCATAGAGATCCTTTTAATGATGGCACATAAAGAAACTTACAGCTAAGAAGGCTTTGTCTTTACTGGCTTTGATATGCGCTTCAAAACTGCTACACCCTTTTTCATTTCCCTACCATAAATAATAATAATGATAATAACAATAAACATCACTCTAAGCCTTAAAGTATTATTGACTGAATCAAACGAACCTTTGGTGCAAGTAAACAACGATATAGAACAAAGGAAGCATCATCACAACTAATATGCAAAAAGCCAGGTAGAATACACTAAACTCCTTCTGCAAAAATAAAAAAATTAGTAAGCTGACACACGAGCCTGCCAATTTGAATATAATCACAAGTTCTACTAATGATTAAGCAAACTCATGCGAACTATCATCAATAAGAATTAATCATTTCTAGATAACATATATAATGAGAAAAAACTACAATTAAGGTTTCACCATGAATTTAACTAAAGAAAAACATAATTTCCAAAAGTCTTGAACCTTGAGAATAGTTTTCATGGATAAAAAGTTATCCTGAGCAAATAGCAACATCTACAATAAAATTGATAAAATGATCATATAGATTCCAAAATACGCCATTTTACCTTTCCTCCTCTAGCAAATGGCTTTTTTCCTCCAGAACATGTGTGAGCATCACAAAATTGGTGCAAGAAAAATTCTGCAAGCTAAAATCATTAAGAGATAAAGCAAGTAACAAATAAATTAAAAATTTGGTTAAGTCAAATACCATGCAGATGACTGGTCGGCTGGCTAACATTTAAGGGAAAACAACTATCTGCAAGGCTCTGCAATTCAAAACCATCAAGCAAATTGTTGACTGAATAAATTACATGACAATTGGTAGAAATATGTTAAATCCCCAAAATTTAGGTTACTTTTTTTTGGTTTGTGCTTAATTTATACATTTTACTTTATTGACCTTGGCTAATTTTCACAAAGGGGTTGTTTGGCATGAGAAATTTGAGTGTAAAGTAATCTGATTACAGTGTAATCAGATTTTTAATGTTGTTTGGTGGTTTTACAAAAAATTTAATATTTTTCTATTTAAAATGAAGTAATATGTGAGTATTGTAATTTAAGTAAATTTGGGGGTAAGATTAGCCCCTAAAAAATTTTATTTTTTTATTTTTTTTGAGTTTCGTTCGAACGAATCCTTTGTTCGATACATTCAAACGAATCCGTCGAATCGTTTTGAAATTTTTTTAGGGTTTCGTTTGAATTAAACGAACGAACGAATTGTTTGTTCGAACTAATCCTTCGCATCATTCGTTCAAACAAAGGAAGGATTCGCCGGAGCAGATGGACGAACAGAGTCGTTGGTTCGAAGGTGCTTTCCTCTCCGCGGCTGCTTTGCTCCGCACATTTTCAAAATGCGGCCAAATCAAGCATAAGTTCTTTACTCCCCTCGTATATATAGTAATGTAAAATTGAATTACAATATAAAAGTTTTTCACCCGTTTTACTTATTACCAAATGCCAGTAATCTTAGTTTACTTTAAAAAATTTACTTTGCATTGTTTTTACATCATGCCAAACAGCCCCAAAACTAAAAATTGATCAAAGTAATCTTTTCAACACAAGTCTAAGAGATACAAACCAAAAAGGGCTCTAAAATGAAATTTGCCACTGGATAGAGGACACTGCCATCAGTACCGACATCAAAATCCTATTTAAAAATCATGACAAACACAAGAGTATGTACACTTCCATGAAACTAATATAACGATCCTAACAAATATCACTCAGCTATTCAAGAACATAAGTCATAATGGGAGAAATTCCACAATCTATTTATCAAAAGATGCCAAGCATAATGAGTTGATAAATAAGTAATGTGGTGGGTCACGCTTTCATCTTCTGCCAAATTATTGGAATAGATTTTTATCTATTTGATGAACCAGGCATGTATCAAAAATGCTATCAGATTTTAAAACATCATAAATTAGAATATCAATAGTAATAATATATATTAATATATATATATATATATATTTTATTATGGAGCCTAAAATAATGTTAATTGGGATTATTTCAACAAGATTTTTGCGGCCATTAACTTTAGTAATGAGTTTGTGAACATAATTCAGGCCATTTATGGGACTGTTCGGTACTCTATCATAATTAATGGCTATCTGCAAGATTTTTTAAATATAATAGTGTTCTTAGGCAAGGTGACCTCATTTCTCCAATTTTACCATGGATTATTGGTCCAATAACATTAATAGCTTATTCTACAATGACCAAGGCATAAGATTTAATGTGGGGTAAATTTAGTTTATCTCATCTTGTCTATTCACAAACTATTTACTAATAGTGATGCTAGATCCCATAGAATCATTAAGAATCTCCTCTCCAATCTTGAAAATGACTCAAGTCTTAAAATCAATTTGAAAAATTTCTCTTTCTACAATAAGAAAATTCATATCACTATGATTACCAACATCAAAAACATTGACGCAGAAAGGCGCAGTTCCATTAACATATCTTAGTGTCCTTATTTGTATAGGTCACAATAAATCTAGCCACTAAAATTTCTTAGAAAGCATTTTGAATCATATTAGAAGTTGGGAGCACAATTTTCTCTCCTGGGATAGACTTATTTTGATTAAATATGTGCCTTACATCCTTATTATTGGTTGAAGACTATTTGGTCTACTAACACACTTATAAACATATCAAAACTACATAAAACAAGTTTCTTTGGGTTAATAGTAATAGTTCCAAAATACTTTGGACCAATTGGAATCAATTTTAGGGTTGAGAAACCTTGAGACAGTTCACAATGCCTCATCCTTAAAATTTCATTGAATTTTAGAGCTAAGAAGTTCATTTTGTTCAATCTCCTTGAAAGTTAAATAAAGGGCCACCAAATATCCTTCTATCGTGAACCCCAAAATCCTAAATTTTAGTAATTGAAAATGAATGTCCGAATTCAAGGACAATGGAACCACTCATTAGCTAGGAAGCCATAGATAAAAATACCATGGTGGTCATCTCTGTGATTTAACAGAGACTAGATTACCTAAAATGGAAATAAAAAACTGATTGAGTTATACATAAATGCATTTTTTTCTGGTGTTTATTACTAAGGAAAAAGGCCTCTATATAGAAGTGTAAGGTTGTTACAAAAAGGACTATATAAAATAGAAAATAAAAATAGAGAATAAAAAGGACAAAGAATAAAAAACTGCCTAACAATAATTAAAATAAAAAACATATCTAAATTATTTATTACGTCCCCGTAAGGTTAGCTGTGTCGTGCTGATAAGCATGAAGGCAATATCCTAAAATGGTTTTATCGAGAGAGGATTAGTTAGGATGTCTACAAGTTGTGCATCGGAGTAGTTGTGTTTGACTAAGTTCTTTTTGCAAAATCAGCTCACAGACAAAATGATAGTCAATTTCGACGTGCTTCATTCGTGTGTGAAGGATGGGCTTTGAAGTAAGATACACATAGTCGTTGTTGTCACGAAAGATTGTAGGGATTATCGTCAAAGAAAATTCAAGCTCAGTAAGGAGTGACGGAACCCATATGGCTTCACTTGTAGCATTTGCTATAGCTTTGTATTCAGCTTCGGTGTTGGAGCGTGCAACCGTTGGTTGTTTCTTGGACGACCAAGAAATAAGGTTCAGTCCCAAGAAAATGTAATAACTTGAAGTGAATTTTCAGTCCTCTTCATTGTCAGCCCAATCTGAATCGCTAAAGATAGTAAGGTTGAAATTTGAAACAGGGAGGAGGGATAGACGATAGTTGGTTGTGCCGTGAAGGTAAACGGAGGATGAGCTTGACGGCCCGCCAATGTTCAATGGTGGTATTATGTATGTAGCGGCAAACTTTGTTGACACTGAAAGTGATAGCCGGCCGGGTGTGTTGAAGGTACTATAGACTCCCTACAATATTGTGATAGAGCAACACATCAGCAAATGGCTGAGTTTCGGAATCTGGTATGCAATGAGATATTGTGGCAGGTCTTGGGGCGGAGACAGCTTGGCTCATGTTGGTGGACTGCAAAATAATGTTAATATAGTGTTGTTGAGATAGGTGGATAGCGTCGATGGTGAAGGAGCACGTGATGTTGAGGAACAAGTCAGCTGACCAAGATCTTTAAGAGCAAAGGAAGCAGACAAGCAATCAATAAGTTCCTGCATGAGGTGGTTGTTGTTGCCGGTTAACATCACATCATCAACATAAAGTAGTAAAATCAGGGTGTCGGAGTGCCTTCGAAAGACAAATAAGGAGTCGTTGATTATATTACGAAAACAAGATGCCTTAAGAGCTTTAGATAACTTGTAGTACCAAGCACGTGGGGATTGTCGCAAGCCGTAGAGAGCTTTATGTAGATGACACACATGATTAGGATGAGCTGCTGATATAAATCCTGGTGGTTGGGACATGTAGATTTCCTCGAACAAGTCACCATTGAGGAAGGAATTTTCGAAGTCGAGTTGGTGAACTTTCCATTTGAAGGTAACTGTCAGGTAGAATACAATGCGAATAGTTGTTGGTTTGACAACCGGGCACACAGTAGTTTAGGAACAAGATTCCAAGTTCTGTTTTTATAGAGTGCACTGATTTCTCTATTCATGGCAGCCATCCAATGTTCATGCTTGCTTACTTGTTTGAAAGTAATGAGAGTATCCTCAGCATGTGGAACTGGTACAGCAGAAAAAAGCTTGGGTTTAAGTGTACCCATTTTGTGGCATGTAAGCATGGGATGTGTGTTGGTAGGGCAACCATCATGCTATCTAGATGTAGTGTGCAGGGTATAGACCCAAACCACGGGAGGAGGGGCCGGTAATGTAGGGGAGGCAACAGGTTGTGTCCGAGGGTGGCTGAGAGGGTTCAGCCGAATGAGATGTTTGCAGCTGCATGGTGGTATAGTACCAGTGCCAATGAGCTGAAGATCGTTAGGATCTTAAGACAACTGAATAGTGATGGGTATGTGAATTTCTATAAAGAGGGTAGGGTTTGGTTGATGTGTGATTGGTTGAAGTTGTTTGAATGGATATTGTGTTTCATCAAAGGTGACAGCGCAATACAAAACTGCGTGCGCTGTCAATATGATAACAAATATATGCTTTGTGCTGTCCACTGTAACCGATGAACAGACATGGAAGGGAGCGAGGTTCCAATTTGTTTTTCACATAAGGGCGGAGCCATGGAAAGTATAGAGAACCATAGTTTGCGGTGTGAAAAGCATTCAACCAAAACGAATGGGGACGAGAAGCTTGAATAAGCAAGGCACATCCTGTTTCAACATTGTGCCTATGTTTCTCTCAGTTTTCCCATTTTGAGCAGGGGTGTAAGGTGCCAATAATATGTGTTGGATGCCAAATTGTTGAAGAATTTTGGTGAACTTTCGGTGCTCTCCCCCGCCATCAGATTCAAACGTCAAAATTTTGATACTTAACATGTTCTTAACCATTGTTTTGAAAGAAAGGAAAGTATCAAGTGCATCAGATTTGTAACACAAAAGATATAACCATGTAAAGTTGGAATAAGCATCAATGAATGTAATATAGTATTCATAACCGAAGGTTGACGCAACAGGTGTCGGGCCCCAAATGTCGGAGACACATAACTCAAGCGATTTTGTATATGTAGTAGTGGAGGTAGACAAAGAAATTCTGTGTTGCTTTGCCATTTGACATGAGTTACAAGCAAGGTTCGAAGAAATACAAAAATGCAGAGAACTATATAAATGTTTGAGATTGTCAACGAATGGATGATCAAGACAGTTGTGCCAAAGATTGGATGTGTCGAGCTGTGTATAGGATGCGGTTGGAGAGGTGGTAGAGGTAAAAGTGTATAGCCCATTGGAAAGCATGCCCTGCAAGATCTCTTCCTTCATTCAGGTATCCTTGACAACACAATAGGGTGGGTGAAATTCAATGAAGACATTATTGTCCAGGTTAATTGACTGATTGAAATGAGATGCTTAGTTAAGTGAGAAACATGTAAGATATTTTGTAAATGAAAGGAACGTGAAGGATGATTTATGAGGGCTGAACATGTGTTGGTGATCTCCAGGGTGTTATCTTTTCCGATTTGCAGTTGTTCATGGCCATGACATGGATGGATGGTCCTCATAGACTCGATGTGAGGGTGGCATGATGGCTGGCATCGGTGTCAAGGATCCAAGGTTTTGTACGTGATGATGTAGCATAGTACAAGGTGGGAGGAGCTTGTATTGTTGGTGGGGGATGGACGACAGAGTACTGGGCAACATTTTGCTTGTGATAGCAGTTTATGAAAAGATGTTCGGTACAATTTCAGAGTTGGCAAATGACAGAGGAACGACCTCTGCCACATCCACGATCGTACCCGCGATGGTTTCTTCTTCTTGGACGAAAAGTGCTTCTGTCTGTTGTAGTTTGTTGAGGATGAGGGCATTGAAGTTTTGTGGCATTTGCAAAAGTGGGAAGCATAAATGAAGTATGTATGTCAATATACATTAATTCATGATTGATAAGTATTCTGGTAAACTCATCGAGAGTGATGGGTTCAATACGCGTTGTAACTGCTATTGCAAGAGAAGCATATTCTGATCCAAGTCCAGTTAGTAGACTGAGAACCAACTGTTGATCGGTGGCAAGTGAACCCGCAATGTTGAGCTGTTGGGTTAAATTTTTAGCAAATTGAATGAATTCCTGCATCTTCATATGGCCCTTTTTTAAGATCCTGAGATGGTGCTCGAGCTGTTGTAGACGAACCTGCGAGGTGGACGCAAATGTGGCACCCAACACAGTTCACATTCCTTAGCAGTTTCTTTGTCGACGACTTGAGCGAACATCTTTTCTGTTAGCGTTGAAATGAGCCAACTGAGGATCATCTGGTCTTGTTTGAACCAGTAGACATACGCTGGGTTTGGAATATTGCTGTTCGGTAGTGTAGGATGTGGCGCAGATTGTCTTCCATCGACAAATCGAAACAGCCCGTGAGCGCAAAAGATCGGAAGAAATTGGAACCGCCAGAAAATATAGTTGGCGTCGTCGTATTCAACAAGAAGAAGGTGATGAATCTACGTTAGTGCAGGGACATCAGCGATCGGAGCGTTTGGCAAAGAAGCACTCGCAGACAACAGCGTCGACAACTCCATAGGAGTTAGCGGAAGTTGCGTTCAGCTTTGTCGAGGCAGAGGCAGATGAATTGCTCTGCTCTTAGTTATGATGCCCGAACTCGTCTTCACCGTCGAGGAGGATAGCGGAAATTGCGTTCGGCTTCGTCGAGGTAGAAGCAGATGGATTGCTCTGCTCTCAGATCTGACGCTCGGACTCGTCTTCACCATTGTTGAGGATAGCGAAGTTGTGTTCAGCTTTGTCGATGAAGAGGCAGACAGGTTGCTGACACTCAACTCTCGGATCTGATCTCTCTAATACCATGATAGAGTTGCGCATAAATGTGTTTTTTCTATGTTGTTTATTACCAAGGGAAAAGGCCTCTATATAGAGGTGTAAGGTTGTTACAAAAAGGGCAAAATATAAAATAGAAAATAAAAATAGAGAATAAAAAAGGACAAAGAATAAAAATCTGCCTAACAATAATTAAAATAAGAAAACATATCTGAATTATTTTATAAAAATTGCATCAAAAAATAATCTTTCATGGAATTGTCTATTTATTAACCAACTTTCAACAGTTGATTAACCGTATTCTTGAAGAAAATTGAATTTTCCAATGAAAATGTTATGAACAAGGAATTAGCTATCGATGGTATATTTAATATTAAAATGTCTTGGGAGCTTTATAGAAAGCAAAACCTTGAAATGCATTCGTCAAGCTATTGGAATAAAACAGCCTAGTTAGCTTAAATCAAATTTGGTTGTCGCTGATTCTATCCTTCAATCGAGAGGTTTCCGGTTAGCTTCCAAGTGTCAATGATGTTCTATGGCCAAAATAGTAAATCACATTTATTGCTGAAAACATAACTGCTAAAGAGGTGTGACTTTAATTTGAAATCAGCGCATTTAAGTTTTAATTATTATTCTAACAATAGAATTGGTTTTGTCTGGGACAGTTGGAAAATTTTAAACATGCAGATATGCAAAAGACCTCACATTGGTCTTATGTTGGATGCATACATTTTTGTTGGCATTTATGGATTGCAAGAAACCAGGCTAAGCACAATGGGGTTAAACCTAATGCTAACAAAATCATTTATGAAATTCATTTTGAGGTTGACACTCTATTAGAAGCATTCAACTAATCATATATTCCTAATACTAAGCCTGACAAATATTATGCTGCTGTTGACGTTCTTCATCAGCATCGATGCTGTTAAGGATAATTTTAAGTATTGGGGTTCTATGATTGGTTCAGAGGATTCATGGGTTTTGGCACTTGCTTAGCTAATTGAAGTTGTATTCTCCTCAGCTTGCTGACCTATTTGGTATACTATGGTGACTGGGATGGTGTGCTTGTGGTTTCCTAATTACCTTGGTATGTTGATTCTTTATTGTGCATGCAGGGCAATGTATGTTATTATTTGGTGCATTTCAATTGTTCTTATAATTGATATATTTGTGAACTATCCAGTGTTTAGTCTACAGTTTACGTAAATTTTAAAACACTAAGTTTTGTCCCACGGGCAATGTTGAGAGAAATCAACATTAATGTATGAAGTAATATGCAATTGTGCAACCCTTAATAGGATACTATTTTTGGGACTTCGCTGGCCTGAGCCCCAAGGTAGTCTTAACTACCTTTGGTTGGTAATATTATTGACACAAGTTGGCTTCTAACAGCTGGCAGAGTTCATCGGTGGCACAGTGACTGATAGGTTTGCTCGGGAATACTAAGGCGGGGCTGCAGAATTTGAGAAGAAGTTCCAAAGATTTGAGAATAGAAACACCTCACAATTTCCCTCAAGAAGAAGAATAGCATCCTGCTTTGTGGAGCTGCTAAATACTAATGTTGCCGTGCCGTGCCGTGCCGTGCCGTGCACCTCTTTCCTTAAAAGAGCCGTGCTACAGTGCCTAAAAACTCCCAATTTTGCCAAGTGCAATTCACTTGCACGTGAAGCTCATACAAATGTTCTAATCAGTTTTCTCTCTCCTATTTTGAATATATTTTCTCTTAAAATTTTAAAAAAATTGGGCCATCATAATATTTTTATACCTTAAATTCCTCCCTCATTTGTTGACGCTGCTGATGGATTCTGACATCTACATAACAAAACATTCCCTTTTTATACTGATTAGAACATCTGAAAAACAAGCATAACCTAACATGTCCTAAGAGCGCCCATGAAGTATTGCAATTCTCTACTCAGAGCTACTCGATTAGCTACGGCACCCGGCGCATTTCCCCAAGGCCAAGGTCCAAATAGATTGACTTTAGTACGGAATCATCTCCAAAGCTAAGCGGAAACGTATCAATCTGAGAAGCCGTATCGTAATCAGAAATCGAATAGATCAGAAGGCAGTGCCACGCCGGTTTGGGTGACCTTTTCGACGAACTAGATTTAATAGTGTTTATATTTATAAGTGTTTATATTTATATATATAAAAGAGTGGAATCTCCAAGATATTCGACTCTCGTCGAAACAAAAAAAGAAAAAACAACATGAAAATAGAGAAACAATACACAAAATGATGTTAGGATATGGAGCACCATGAGGATTGCTGTGTCTAGTTGGATCCTTAAGTGCTTCAGAGAAACCAAGATCATGACATAGATTGACTAGAGGCTCCACATGAAGCATGATTGCGCGGTGGTTAGGCAGGCGTGCTTAGGTGAGCCAACGCGAGCGCCCAAACCAGAGTGCCCAAGTGTTATCCGAGCTGTTTCGGCCAGCCATAAGTGGTTTTCTAAGAGATGAAGCGCACGCCCAAGCGAGCCAATGAGCGCCCAAGTCGTTTTGAAACTCCAAAACTCCTAGATGCATTCAAAGGGATGTTAAGAATTCCCGAAATTAGTATGTCACATTTATGGAAATTTATGGAACTTGTTTTCATTCGGGGCTATAAATAGTCATAATTTGCATGGGGCATAATTGTTGTCAGTGTCCTTTGAGGCAAATGTTGTGAGGCTAAGATATAATGTATATATATATTCATAGTGAATAATCTAAAAAATTTGGCTTCGTGGCTTTTCTTTAATTTTGGCTTTTCAACGTAAAGATTTTTGGTGTTCTTCTACGTTATTGGGTGATAAATGTATGTTTTATCTTCGTCATTCAACCTTGCTCATCTTCGCTCCTGGGTGAATGAGTTTCTACAGCAGCATACGCCCATTCTTTCACAACATTTGGTAGCAGCGCGCCAAGGTTATTCGTTTAAAAGGGGGAAAATGGTGGATGAATCAATATACAACAATGGAAAGTTCAATGGCACGGATTTTGCACTATGAAGATGTACATTAAGGATCTGCTGAATCAAAAAAACACTTACTTGACATAAGATGACGTAGAGAAGAAGTCGCAGGATATGAGCGACAAAGAAAGAAAGGCTCTCGATAGAACTGCCTCAGGGCTCTGACCTCATCATTCGCTTTGAACATTGTGTGCGAGAGAAAACTACAGTGGATCTAATGAATGCCCCGATGAAGATGTACGAAAAACCGTCAACATCCAACAAGGTATTTCTATAGAAGAAACTATTCAGCATGAAAATGGCAGCTCGATCATGAACTACTTAAACAATTTCAACACCATGACTAGCCAATTGTGTTTGATGAACATCAAGTTTAACGATGTGAGAGCAGTGTTGTTGTTATCGTCTTTGACAAATAATTGTGATGGCCTGGTGACGACAATGAGCAATTCATTGGGCCGCAAAACTTAAGAGTTCAATGATATTGTTGGGCTCATCTTAAAGGAGGAGGTTCAAAAAAGATCAACTGAGGAGGCAACTACATCTACCTTAAATGTACAAAGCAAAGGAAGGAGTTTGGACTGTGACTCAAATCAAAATCAGTCCAACTCAAGAAAAGAGAAGCCAAAGTTAAAGGCTGAGGTTAGAATTGTAGAAGAATGGGCATCTTAAGAAGTTTGAGCCACCCCCAAATAAACAGTGTAAATCAAGTGAGAGATGGTACAACAAAAATCATGGCAGTTGATCTCTTGACGATGCATTACTCCTGTTATGGACAAAATTTGAGTCATATGTGGTGGATTTTGAAGCATCGTGTCACACAACCCCAAGCAAAGGTGTGTTCAAGTCTTATAGTGCAAGAGAGCTAGGGAGCATGAACCTTGGAGAAGGCAAAGCCTGCAGCATCATGGGGCTAGGAGGTGTAGACATTAGACTGCCAAATAAGACTATGGGCAGCTAAAGGATGTTTGACATGTTCCTAGCCTGAAGGGGAACCTACTTTTTGTTAGCGAGATAGAGTTGGATACACGACATTAATCATGAGGGCTCCTGGAAGGTCACAAGAGGTGCAACGGTGGCTGCACGAGTGAGTAAAGAAGGGACACTACAAAGTGTCAAATTTTACTACCATAGCGGAGGCAAATGGTGAGCCTAGCCAGTTGCACCGGCACCATGAACACAT
The DNA here is from genome assembly GCA_016760335.1 of Gastrodia elata. Classification (NCBI taxonomy): domain Eukaryota; kingdom Viridiplantae; phylum Streptophyta; class Magnoliopsida; order Asparagales; family Orchidaceae; genus Gastrodia; species Gastrodia elata. The sequence continues at coordinate 13,657,375 of CM028673.1, forward strand.
GGCCAAGAGAGGGTTTAAATCTTCCCTTTCTGAAGATTGCAGAATGTAGAACAAAATAAAGTTAGTTTCTTTGTACAAGAAAAGAGTATCCAATGTACAATGAGAATAAAGATGAGGCTCTGAAAAAGCTGAAGAGGAGTAGGTAGTGCCTTAAACATCAACAGTGGAGCCCATAAGGTTTTCCAAAATATGACATGCCCAAAGTGATTGGAAGTAGGCCAAGGGTGACTGTGAGGACCCCGACGTCGGTTCAGCGAAAACCGTTCCGACATCGGGCATTCACTCACCGCAGGATCATATTGAGTAACTTGAGAGAAGAAGAGCATACACATACAAAAAGCCAAAAGATACATTTCATTTCTTTCAATGTTCACTTTACAATGTCTTTTCAGCGTTCCTCGTACAAAAGTAAAAATAAAGAAAAGATAAAAGATAAACAAGCAAAAACAGCGCCGTCGTAGATCCATTTGCAGATTGAAAATTTTAAGCATTAGGGTTCTTGCTTAAGCTCTTCCAGAAGTACCTGACCTGGTATTGTATAACAAACAATACCGGGATTGGAATTCCCAGTAATTAGAGAATACCCTAAGTACAGCAGTACATAATAATATTTACATTTTTAAATGATGCGATTAGCGGAAGTAAGGCGAAAATAAAATGCAAAAGAAAATAAGGTAATAGCGCGAAATAAACAATTCTTGCAACAAATATTTTTTATCAAATAAAGATTACTGATGTCATTTTCCAGTAATCTACCCCGAATGTTACCGATGCCATTTTCCAATAACAACCCCGAATGTTGCTGATGTCATTTTTCCAGCAACAACCCCGAATGAAAAGGACTGTTGGTTTCTAACAACCAACCAAGCATTAATGTTACTGATGTCATTTTTCAGTAACCCCAGAATGAAAAAGGATGTTAGTTTCTAACAACCAACCAAGCTTCAAATGAATCTGACTCAAAGCAAAATACGCGAAGCTAAGCAGCAGTAATAGTGCAAAATGTAATACATCTCATGTACTGGGTACCTTTGTTCTTAAGTTCAGAAGTTCAACGGCTCGAATGAGTGACATTTCGCTCAATCTGCATTTAAGTCCCCGATATTTTAAGCTTTTTAATCAAATGACTTAGGAGTTTAACTTCTTCTTTCATTCTGTTCTTCCTCTGCTTTTAAAGTTCGATTGATTTAAGCTGCTATTAAAGCAGTTATAATTATTAAAGTGTCTTATGATTATGATCACAATACTGTATAATGACGAAGTCAGAACGAAAATGTCTGAATTGGCAATTTAGGAAATAATAGTCATTTATAACATTTGTATTGTTGAAATAATAGTCATTTATAACATTTGTATTGTTGTCATTATTGATTAATGACAACAATGCTAATGTGATGACATAATTTTATAAGTATATACAAAAAAAAAAGCAAAATAACTTCTCTTTTCTCCTCCTTTTTTTTTCTTTTTCTTAAACTTCTCTTCTTACCTTAGGATTAGGATTGCCGGAAAATGAAAGGAGGTCGGAGTGGGTGGCCGGACGGCTGGCCGAGGGCTGCTGGAGCCGCTGTGGGGACTGCTGGGGGCTGCTGGAAGCTGCCGGAGGCTGCTGGAAGCTGCCGGAGAGGGGGCTGGCTGGCTGAGAAGGATTAAGGCTTGCTGGAGGGGGATGGACGGGGCTGCCGGAGGCTGGCAGGGCTGAGGAGAGGCTGCCGGAAGCTGAAAGGAGGAAGATGGGGCTGCTGGAAGGCTGGCCGGCTGCAGAACAAGGGGAGGGAGCTGGCTGAGAGGGTTGGCCAGCTGCTTGGAGGGAGGGGCTGCTGTGGTGATCGTGGGGAAGAGAAGGGAGAGGAGGTTGCGCTTAAATAGGCACAGCTGGGGGAGCGCACGAGGAGAGCGGGAGGGCCGATCGCATCCTGCGCCAGATTCGGCGCAGGCGGGCCCTCCACGCAGACGGAAGGGGGATCGGGGTCGGCCCTAAGGGCCGACAGCCTGCGCCAAAACGGCGCAGGCAGACGCGGAACCTTCCGCTGCAGGCTCTGTCTCGCAACAGAGCCTGCGATCGCGTCGCCAAACGCGATTGGCGAAGGGAGAGGGGCCGAGCGTAAGGAGCAGGGGAAGAACACGGGAAAATTTTAAAAGAAAACTTAAATTTAAAATCTTCTCAAATTTCCGTCGTTCGACATCCGAATACAACGAAACTTGACACCGATGTGTGTTACAACATGACGAACACTCTCGCGCCAAAAATTTTTGATTCGGAGCAAAATTTTATTTTATTTTAATTTTAGAGGTTTAAAACTTCGAAAATTTGTCACGATCAAATCGACGCTCAGAATTTGATGAAACTTCTTGAGCAGCTTTTAAATAATATACTTAACATGTCGACACTGAAAACGATGAATCCGGACATGCATTTCAATATTTTTGATTTTTAGAATTTAAAGATTTCATAAAACAGAACGGGAGCTTCCGTTAATCGGATTTTTCTCAAACTACGGCACTTTGGTCTAAAAATTATTTTTATCTATTGGTAGTTTTGTTTACTCTAAATTGAAATTTCTCGAGATCCTGATTCTAAAGACAGGATTCTGACCTAATTTGCAAAATAACAATTTTGGGTCGTTACAAACTCACCTACTTAAAAACGATGTCATCCTCGACATCACACAAACGAAACTTAAATCTGGGTAAGATTAATACCTGATACTATGTCGTTGTCGTCGGGTTTTATGATCGGGGTGAGGGTGTACATCTCTAGTTGAGGAACATGCCCATTCCTTTGGGTAGGCGTTGCCGATACTGCAACTTGCCTAGGAGCATCTCTTCTTCGTTGGTTATTGGCGAGGGTTGCTGGTGCTGAGTTCGGTATTGGGACAGATCTTGCCCCAAGGATAATATCTCCATTGATTGTCTTCTTGACGATACAAAAATGATAACCGTGACCTGGGCGCCCGCAGGAAAAACAGATGTCTTGACCATGGTAGCACCTCCCAAGTGGGTGAGGTCGATTACAATGAACACTTTCATTGATCCTGGAAGCTTCTACAGACATTTGGTATGCCTTTGCTGGTGGAGGGTAACATGGATGCTTGTAACTCTCCTGATCCTCTGTGGGATGATCATGCCTCTTTCCTTGTCTTTCCACGATCATCTGCTCGTTATGCTCCAGCATTATTGCATAGTCTAAAAGATCGGCAAAATTTGTATGCCTAAGAGAAATCAAGTTGGTGCGAATGCTGTCTTTTAAACCTTCCAAAAATCTACTGCACCTCGAAGCTTCGGAGAGGGGGTGGCCGGACGGCTGGCCGAGGGTGCTGGAGCCGCTGTGGGGACTGCCGGGGGCTGCCGGAGGCTGCTGGAAGCTGCCGGAGGCTGCTGGAAGCTTCCGGAGAGGGGGCTGGCTGGCTGAGAAGGATTAAGGCTTGCTGAAGGGGGCTGCCGTGGGCTGCCGGAGGCTGGCAGGGCTGAGGAGAGGCTGCCGGAAGCTGAAAGGAGGAAGATGGGGGCTGCTGGAAGGCTGGCCGGCTGCAAAACAAGGGGAGGGAGCTGGCTGAGAGGGCTGGCCGGCTGCTTGGAGGGAGGGGCTGCTGTGGTGATCGTGGGGAAGAGAAGGGGGAGGAGGCTGCGCTTAAATAGGCGCAGCTGGGGGGAGCGCACGAGGCGAGAGGGAGGGCCGATCGCAGCCTGCGCCAGATTCGGCGCAGTCGGGCCCTCCACGCAGACGGAAGGGGGGTCGAGGTTGGCCCTAAGGGCCTACAGCCTGCGCCAAAAACGGCGCTGGCAGACGCAGAACCTTCCGCTGCATGCTCTGTCTCGCGACAGAGCCTGCGATCGCGTCGCCAGACGCAATTGGAGAAGGGATGGGGGGCGAGCGTAAGGAGCAGGGGAAGAACAGGGGAAAAATTTAAAAAAAAAACTTAAATTTAAAATCTTCTCAAATTTCCATCGTTCGACATCCGAATACAACGAAACTTGACACCGAGGTGTGTTACAACATGACGAACACCCTCGCGCCAAAAATTTTCGATTCAGAGCAAAATTTTATTTTATTTTAATTTTAGAGGTTTAAAACTTCGAAAATTTGTCACGATCAAATCGACGCTTAGAATTTGATGAAACTTCTCGAGCAGCTTTTAAATAATATACTTAACATGTCGACACTGAAAATGATGAATCCGGACACACATTTCAATGTTTTTAATTTTTAGAATTTAAAGATTTCATAAAACAGAACGGGAGCTTCCGTTAATCGGATTTTTCTCAAACTATGGCACTTTGGTCTAAAAATTATTTCTATCTATTGGTAGTTTTGTTTGCCCTAAATTGAAATTTCCCGAGATCCTGATTCCAAAGGCATGATTCTGACCTAATTTGCAAAATAACGATTTTAGGTCATTACAGTGACAATGTCCAAAACAAAGAAGATATTTAAAGAAGCTACCCGCCGAGAAAAAGATGACTCTTCAGAAGTTGCATTGCAAGGAAACCCACAAACAACCGACGCTGCAAGGTGAAGGGTGCATAAAAAAACATTTGTGAAGGTACTGAGCACTCAAAGATCTTCACTCTGGTAGTAGGCCTTAGAACATGAAAATAAGAAACGAACAACCACATTGCGCCTCTTTAAGCTATAAGAATTGCTGCGAAGGGTGAAAGAAGAAAAAGAAGCATCACGCTCAGTCTCCTAGTAAAAGATTATTGTGAATGATGGAGCCTTGAGTGATTCAGAGAGACCAAGATAAAGATACGAATTAACCAAAGGCACCAGACAAACCAGAATTGCAAGGTGGCTGGACAGGCATTCCCAGACACGCCAATAGACACGTCCAGGTGGGCGCACCAGAGCACCCAGACGGGTGTGCTCAGGCGCACCCAGAGAAGACTAGACACAACCCGATCCATTTTGATTGGTCGAGACGATTATTTAAAAGATGAAAAAAAAGCATGCTAACGAGTGCCCAGGTGCATCCTGAAACTCCTAGATACATTCAAGAGGGATATTTAGAACTTCCAGAAATAGCAAGTTGCGTTTATGGCTATTTATGGAGCGTATTTTTCATCTATAGTTTATAAATAGTCATTGTTTGCATGGAACATAAGTATTGTGTGTTGTATGAGAAGAATGTTGTGATTCTAAGCTATCTTATATTCTTCCAATTAATAATGATTATATTTTGTGATGTGGATCCATAGTTTTTCTCCAACTTAGGTCTTCTAAGAAAAAATCTATGGTGTTCTTCTATATGATTGTGTGATAACTTTGTGTTTAATATTTACTAATCAACCCTTCTTATCTATGCCCCCAAGTGAAAAAGATTATATTGTCACTTTATCCCATTCTTTCACAACAAGGAGGAGACCAATGACTAGGATATTTGCACAAAGCTTAGTTGGAGGTTGAGTAAGAGTTGTGCTTGTATTTGTATTGGTTATGGAGTTGTGTACTATTGTGTTGTACCCATTTTTCAAGTCATGTTGCATTGGCCTAGTTTAGTAGCATAGTGTGGTGTTCTATTTGGTGTTTGGTGTTTTGTACTTTCGCATGATGTGTTGGTAGTTACAAGTGCACCTTAGTGTCGTTTCATGATTTTTGTATTTATGTTTGACAAACAAACACCGCGAATTATGGCAGAGTGCCTTTAGTGAGCTGTATAGGATTTATGGTATTTTTATAAATAGCCCGTGTCACTCCTTTGAATGGGATAATGAATGATCGAGCTTATTTCTCCAATTGCGAAGATTCTGCTCCTGCAAGAGTGTTTGTAAAGTGGCATGCATAATCACTACAAATTCTAATAAGGTTATCGAGATGTGCATAATCCCAGGATCTGTATTTTAATTTTTCTCAATGAATTTATGTTATCCCCCATTTCCCCACTATTCTTCCTAATTTTTCTCAAGTTATTTCACTTTTGATCATCATTTTGCATCGTATTTCTGTTTGTAGATTTTCTACGGCGTTCCTCCACTTCCATCATTTTTGTTTATCCCATGGAAATTCTCTAATAAAGATACATAAATAGTGTTGAAAGTTTTTTGACATCTTCACAAAAATCCAGTTAAAATAAAAAAATTATTTTAAAGTTAAAATATTGCAACTTCTAACACCAAAATTCACTTATAATATCTCTGCATCACAAAAACAACATATTTATATGAAAAACTCAATTTGGGAAAAATCACATGTAAGCAAGAATAAAAAATTTCACTCTAATAAGAAATTACAAAATACATATTTAAATCTAAGTAAAAAAAATGGTGGCACAAAATATGCAATACTTTTTCTCCCCTAGCCCTAACCCGAAGGGCTTAGGGAAATAATAGAAAGCTTTAAAAAAGGACAAAAATACCCCCACACCTCACAAATAGACTCAAGCCCAAATTCAAGGCACAACATAATATACACTCATGTAATATTGAATTATAATGCAAATGGACATGCAAATTGTATGCATAAACATAATTGAACTTGGTTCAAAGCAAAATTATGTTAGATATTATTCATAAAGGTCTCTAGGAATTGAAAATGCTAAAATGGAAATAAAATTGATACTGAAAATTACCTCACACAGATGTCGGTTCCTAGCAGCAGCTGCAGGGTTACATTTAGCCTTGGTCTTCTTGGAATCGGTCACAAAATCACAATGCAGCGCCCCACACAAATCTGCCAAGCATCGGCCTTGACTCTGATTCATTATGAAATAAATAGCTTCTATTCAATAAAGAGGGGTAACAAAAAAGAAACTATGAAAATAGAAAAAATACAAAGTGAATTTGGAAACCTAAACACTTTCAACATGTATTTGTCAAAATAAATTCCAAAACTAAAAATCTTATCATAAAATGGGTAGATTGGTTGTCCGCTTTAAAAGTGTAAAGTAAGTGAAATGCATGTACTTCAATTTTCAAGTCCTTGATTTGAGAATTATAAAATGTAGGTTGTAATAAGAGTGTAATATAAACGTCTTCACAAGCTCATTTTACCTTTATTTGAAAGTTTGTCAAGTTGACAATATCTAAACACAGTATTCAAAATTCCCAACTTACAATCATTAAATGCAGGTTCAGCCCCCATCGCTTCTGGCAAACCTCAGTGCTATCAACTAATCTCCACCAAGTGCATTCAGCCATCATGTTCCTATGCCAAGAACCCACCAGCAAACCTCTACATCTTCACCGCACTAAATCTATCCCAAGAAATCCCAGATCTTCGTAGAGAACCAGTCTTCATCTGATCCCCTTATTTCATCTCCATACCCTTCCGCACAGTTCTTTTTTTTTTGTTTTTGCTTTTCTTACTTTAAGGTATTTTATATGAGAAAATAATCAAAATATCACTTTAACTTTGCAAAATATTCAAAATAGTCCTTGGCTCATAAAAATGTTACTTTTAGTCCCTTAACACTTATTTAACTATTTTTTTGTCCCTACTGTTATTTAGCCGTAAGATCTGTTCCTTCCGTTATGAATAAAGGCGTAATTCCAACAAGCGTCACTGTCAAGTGGTGATTTATTCTTCAGATTCTGATTTCTTCTACAGGCTCCGATTTCTTTTACAGGCTGATTGCAATTTCTTCTCGTCTCGTTGTCTCTCTTCAACGCGAAAAGGTCTCAACGAAGAGGCTCATCCGAATTCTTACGGTAACTTCTTCTAATTCCAATGGCCGATTCCAGCTGCAAGCAGCCGATTCCAAATGCAAGTGGTCAATTCCAGAAACGCATACAAATGACAATTGTTATGTGTCTCGGGAATCAGCCGCTAGAATCGAAAGAAGTTACCGTAAGAATTCGACTACTGTATGCATCTCTGGAATCGCCGCTTGCAGCTGGAATCGGCCACTTACAGCCGAAATCAGTCGTTGCAAACAGAATCGATCGCTTGCAACTGAAATCCATTGCTTGTCAACTGAAATTAGCTGGAATCAACCGTTGGAATAAGACAACATGACGGGAGAAATCATAATCAATCTGTAGAAAAATCGCAACATGTAGCTGAAATGTAGACGAAGAAGTGCTCCGCTGAAGGGAACCTAACATTAGGGGCAACTAATGGTAGGGGACCAAAAAATTATTTAAATAAAAGTCAATGGACCAAAAGAAAGCATTTGCAAGGGACCATTTAGATTATTTTCTTTATTTTATATACATCCAACCAAATACAAGAAAATGCACAGCATATAATTGCTTTTGTTTTATTGTTGTTATTTTTCATTTGCATTTTAAACTCCTCAAATCATACAATCCTAATCCAGTAATGAATTATGAAAGTTTAAAAAACCTTAACATGCAATAAATCACGCTTAAAAAGTCATAGAACTTTCTATCAAAATCTCCACTAGTTCACTCTAAGTTTTAAAAAATTCCTTCCTCACCCAACCATTTCCATACATCGATAAGGATGTCATCCGATTCTACCATTTTTCTGCTCTTCATCCTCTTAAAGCACAAAAATGCTAAGATTTGGAATGCTTTTAAAATGATGAAAAGCAAAAAAATAATAAGATCGAATAATATCCCTATTGAATAGAAATATTTGGGTAAGGAAAGAATTTCTAGACTTATCAAATTATTATTGTTATTTTGAAGACTAAAAAGATGCCAAATGAGCAAGGAAAGTGTATTATTATACAAATTTACAAGAATAAAGGCGATGCTCATGAATGTTTTAATTATAGAGGAATCAAGTTGATGTGCCATACTTTGTAAATTTGGGAGAATATAATTGAACACTGATTACGAAAGAATACTAGCATTTCTCAAAATCAATTTAGTTTTATGCTAGGTAAATCTACTATGAAATTCATACATGTATTAAAAGGCTTGATGGAGAAATTTAGAGAAAGAAAGAAGATCTTCATTAAACTTTTATTAATATTTAAAAGGCTTATGATAGAGTACCAAAAGAAGTTTTTTGGAGAGCTTTAGAAAAAAAATAGATTTGTGTTTCATATATTAATTTTATTAGAGATATCTATAATGAGTTGTAACAAGTGTCTGATTGCAAGGTGGCTTGTCTAACATTTTTTTATGTTTTCATTGAATAACATCAAGGCTCAACTCTCAACCCATATTTTTTTGCTTTAATTATAAATGTTCTTACTGAGCACATTCAAGTGGAGATTGCTGAGAGCATGTTATTTGCATATGATATTCTATTAATTGATAAGATTATGGATTGAGTGAAAGCCAAACTTGAGTTTTGAAGAATTACTTTAGAATCTAAATGTTTTTGTCTTAATAGTTCTAGAATATAATATATGGAGTGCAAGTTCAATAGTATCAGAAGCTCTAATCTCGATGATATTTATTGAGAGCCATGTGATCGAGAAAAGCAAGATATTTAAGTATCTTGGTTCAATTATTCAAAATAAAAGCGAAATAGAAAGCAATGCTATTAATAGAATCCAAGTTGGCTAGATGAAATGGAGGACGCTACTGAAGTGTTGTGCGATCCAAAAATCTCACTAAAATTTATAGAAAACATTTATATAGCAGCTATACAACTAGCTATGATATATGAGACTGAATGTTGGCCAACAAAGAAAAAACCAATAAAATAAGTGTTACATAGATAAGAATGCTTAGATGGATTAGTGGCCACACTCATAAAGAAAGAATGAGAAATGAGTTTAACTATAGCAAGATTGGAGTGACTCCAATAGTGAATAAGATTAGAAAATATTTCCTTATATGGTTCGGGCATATTAAGGGTAGACCGTGCAATGCCTTGATTAAAAGAATTGAGTTTATGAATTTCTCCAATATTGAAAGAGCAAGAGGAAAACCCAAAAAGATATGGGAAAAAACTATTTAAAACTTAGGGCGAGGCTTCTAATTGATTGTTCACAATGAAAACAAAAGATTCATGTAGCAGACCCCACCTAGTGAGATTAAAGCTTGATGTTATTATTATTGTTGTTGTTATTCACAGAACTAGTTTATGAAATTGAAATCAAAAGTTAAATTACAAACATCAAATAATTAAGGCATTGCTTTCACTTTAAAGTTGCCCTAAAAACACCCTCCAAAATAGGAAATGTTTTCATGTCAAATTTGATAAGGATACTAAAATAGAATAAAAATAGATCAAAATAAATAACTTAATTTTTGCTTCGATCATTAGATAGAGTACATATTTATTGCTTTTTTTTATATTTATAATGCACTAATCTCAAGAACAACCCAATGAATGATAAACCCAATCTATGAGAAATTGAATAACACTAATATGACCCATTATTTAAACTAAAATTTATTGTCAAATCTTCTAAAGTTGTACTAAACTATTGGCATGAAGGGCAGTCAAAATGACTTCCCTGGCACATATAATATAGACATGACGCTGCATAGATTCGTCATGCCATACTTGCTAAATTGAAAAGTGTAGTATTATCTATGTCGTCACAAAATCAAAAAAGAGTAATTTGTTAAAATAGTCCTTCAGCTATTCCAACTTGGCCAATTTAATCATAAGCTAATCAATTTGGCCAATTTAATCCCCCAACTATTTGATCATTTAATCTATCCAACTCAGTACCATGATTATTCATATTCAAACCAAATTAATCCCATTAAATGAAAAACAGGGAATAAACCAACTATAAAATGTAGTTGAGGAGCTAAATAGTGCATATTGTGCAGTTGGAAATTAAATTGGTTAAATTTAATGATATGGGACTAAATTGGCTAAACGAGGACTATTTTGGAAAATTACTCAAATAAAAATGAAAGAAAAAGATTGCAAAACTACACATCACATCCATGTAGCAGCAATTGAAGTGTGGAAGTATGAGAGAATCAACATTAGCTGAATGATTCATCATCCAGGGGATTTGTCACCATAGAGAATATGACAGCATTTTAAAAACCCAAGGGTATCAAGTGTGGTGGTATCCTAACAAGTTCATTACCACTTTAGCAGCCTTTGGTATATTGTATAAAACAATAAACCGTGGAACTAAGTCTATTGCTTCAATGAAAGAGAGAAAACCAATTCAAAAGAAAAATATCAGACAAATTTAAGTTGGTTGCTTAACATTTCACAATGGTCTTCATAAAATTAAGAGAGTGAGTTGATATGACAGGGAAGAATGAAATGTACATCATTAAGCAGATTATAATGTCGGTTGTCAAAATGCTGATCCAGGAATTTTTCTGCTCGGAAGCTTTTCCTGCAAAAGTCACAGCGCCACTCATTTATGTCCACATGAACTTTGTGCTGTTCTTGTTCACGAAACATATCATTTTCAGGGTGCAGCCTGCATGTTTTTGGAAGCTGATATTGTTCTTCATCCACAAAAGGTTTTAAATACTGCGTCATGCAACAAAAATAATAAATGTCAAAAAATAATATGATAAAATATAAATTGCCAAGAGTACTCACCTCCTCAATAACTTTCCAGGCTGCCCTACTTCTCTCTCTAGAACAATGCACTTCATTTCTCTGTCCAACTTCCTGCTTCAGAGTTCTAAATACAGAAGGTAAACAAAAGTAGAAATATCAAAAAATATAGCAATAACATTCATATTTTTTACAATGTCATGAAACTATATAGATTATCAACAGCTGGTTAGCAGTAAACCAGGTCTCTCTTGACCCAGATCATATCCGAATGCCCATCAGAATAGGATGGATTTGACCTGGGTCGACACGGATCCAATTCACAACTCTTTTTGAGCCCGGATAATAAGGTCAGATTAGGTCGATCCATTTAAATTCCAAAGACAAATTAACTTTAACATTGCTTAAATTTTTGTTCCTTCTAATTTCTTTTTAAACAAATACATTATTTTCTAGTCCTTTATAACCCCTGAATATAAATTCTCTCTAATCATTCTGTACTAGAATTTCATCAATTCTTCAATCATTTAAAAATTATTTTGCTTGTGATACATCCAATTTATAAATTTTTGAGCTAAAATCAAACAATTCTGCTAAAACAAATTTGTAATATGAAAATATGCATATCAAACTTGTTATTTTTAATCACATGGAAGTGTTATGATTTTCCAAGTTGTGATATTAATTTATGCACATGCGTGCACCCAAGAGCTGACGCTCAAAGATAGTAAGATGTTTGATGCTTTAGTATCCTTATGAAGAATTTTCTGCATTGGAAAATAGCCAAACTTAAAGAGTGGTAGCTAAGAAGTCCACTTAAAGAAGATTTCAATAAAATATGCCAAATAGCTAGTTAAGTACATCAAATAGCTTCTTATCATATGCCTAATGTTAGAGTGCAAAACAATCAAGCATATGGGCAGTTGCAAAGGATTTTTATGTTGTGGTTTCAATAGCAAATTTGACCTCCTAACAACTACTTGAAACTTGAGATAAGTTCATAAGCATCTGTGTTAAATTGTCTAGGATACTTTAAGGGACTACCAATATTAGGTGTTTAACTAAAAGCTTGTTCGTTTTAAGCTTAAAATAAAATAAGCTAAGCTAACAACAACAGCATCAAATCTTAATCCCATTAGGTGGGGTCGCCTACATGAATCATTTGTTTCCGTTGTGCACGCTCAAATAGAAGCCCCTCCCTAAGTTCCAAACAAAAAAAAGATCCTTTCTAATAGATTCTTCACATCATTTTTTGGCCTAAATTAAAAGAATACGACAAAGTTTTTACGCTAGCTGTTGAAACCTAACACAACTCTCTTTCATTCACATCCAAGACTTAGGGGCCCGACAATGGGCACAATTTTAAAATAAGTTAAGCTAAGCTAAATTAAAATAAGCTACTAAAAAATACAAGTTGTTTGTATGCTAAAAAAGATAAGTGATGAAGATATTCACTTTTGACTAGAGAATTAACTTTTAAATTGAAAATATATAATTATTAATTAATTATTCAATAACATAATTATTAATTAATATGTCAGTAATTAATATATGATTATTAATTAATACATAATTAATATATATTTAAAAAGTAACTTTTACTAAGGAATATATAATTAATTGATTTGCAGTTACTAATAAATATGTAACAAGTTATTCATACATAAGTTTAAATTATAACTAATTAACTTATAATTAATATGAAATTAATTAACATATAATTAATTAATAGGGAGTCATTTATTATTACATATTTAGTAATCAAAAGTAATTATAGTTAATGCTAATTAATGAACACATAAAGTATATTAATAAAAATATAATTAATTATAATGTAATTATAAAGGCATAATTAATATATAATTACTAATTAACACATGATTAATACATAACAAATGTAACTTTTATTAAGTAATATGTATCTAATTAATACATAACTACAATATAATACATAGTTAATAGTGAATACATAATTTATACTAATTAATATATAGCTAAGTAATATGTAATTACTAACTAATATGTAATTAAAATAAATACTTAATTACTAATTAATTGACACAAAGGTAATACAGATTAATATGCATATAACTAAAATGTACATATTTAATTTTCAATGACTTGTTAATATGTAATTAGTGATTAACATAATACTAATTAATTAAAACTTGATGAATATCAACGAATGTGTAATTAATTAATATATAATTATTAAAGCATAATTAATATTCTCTTACAACAAAATTACAAATTAATGTGATTATTAATTCATAATTAATACTATACATATATATACACAATTAGTAATAAATAAATAATTAATATGTAACTAGTATGTATTTATAATTAACATGCAATCGCTTAATATTAAGTAGTACATAATGCTAATTAATATTAATTAATATCTTTTAAAAACGTATGAAAAATTAATCCATGCTTAATTTTATGTGTTTGTTTTGATCATCTTGGCTTCAGTTGGAATCTGAAATAATTAAGCCAGATAATCCATACGGCTCTTATCATGCTTAAACTAGATGAGCTTAGAGTTAAACTCCATACAAACAGACTCTAAGAAAGAAATACTGAATGTGTAATTACTCTAACATCGACAATGTATTCGTGCACGTATAATGCACATAGCCACAATATAAAGATTCTTTCAATTAAAATATCAATGCAACTATTTGAAAAAAATGATTAATTTATAAAATATAATAAAATTTGCAATAATCAAGGACGTGAAATCATAAACCATAAAGAATACTAAAATTAGATTTTGGCCCCTTCATCTTCTCCAACTCAAGTAACTGAGAACTTTTATTATTGCAGAAACAAAAGTTCAGCTCTGTTCAAAGACAAAAACCATAATTGCAAATGCAGCTGATTAAAAGTATTACAATTGATACATTGATATCAAATTATATCAAACCTCATGTTGATAAAGAAATTTGAATTTTACATAATGAATGGTACTTTCTCACTCTTGACCATCAACTGCTAGAAAAAATAGGATGAAGAATGGCAAGGAGATGAAGTAGGGCAAGTTGGCAAGGAGATGAAGCAGTGCGAAGAAATCGCAAACCCTATTATCGTAACTCACAAACCACGAGAGGAGATGAATATGCAAGACATTGTTATGCAGCCACTAAGAGATGACACTGAAGGGAAATTGTAATCCCTATCACAATTCGTAAGCCAGAGCAGATAGATGGAGATGAAAGGACATATAGAGATACATTACTTAAGAAAGAAGAGGGAAATTGTGAGCTATAAATGAATATCTAATATCGCAAGAGGCAAACCCAATTGCTTAATATTGCACCAGTGCATCAAGTTATTTTAGCAACAATCTGTGAATTTACCTTATTTCACACAGCTATACAAGCCCACAGGTTTTTAGCAATTTTTTAGAATAAATTGGATTGGTTTATAAATAGATCAGGTTGAGTTACACTTGGATCCGACTTGTTTAAAAAAAAAGGATCATGCTATTAAATAGAACGGGTTGACAGAATGAAACTACAAGTATATTAGTTAAAATGTAAAGTAGTCTGGCAAGATCAAGACTTACTAACATCAAAAGTTAGCCTTTTCTAATTTTAGTGTAGCAATAAAGTGAAAATTTTAAGCATTTTAAAACACAAATTAATAAACTTGAGGTTACATATAAAATTCAATTTTCTATGCTCACACGGGAGAGAAATTTGTCAAAATAATCCATTTGACTATTGCAAATTGTTTATTTTAGCCCTTGACACTTGTAAATAATTTGTTTGGTCACCTACTTTTGAGCTTAGTGTTTTTATCTGTCTTATGCCGTTAATTTGGATAGAAACCGTATAAGTAAATTTGTCCGTTTAAAAGTTAGTTAAAAAAAATTTACAATAAGCATTTTTTTCATTTTAGTTAAAATCACAGCAATAGATTTCTCTTTTAGTGGATTGATTGTTTTTTTTGTTTCTCAGATTTGAGTTCACTTAAGAATATTTTTCTGTTTTTTAATGCTCAGCCATAATTTTAGTTACAAACTGTGTAAACTTAAAACTTCTTTCTATTGTAAATTTTAGAGAATAAAACTGAACGTTGTTCAAAAAAAAAAAAACACAACATCTGCATCAACGCTGATTCCAACGAAAGCTCAGATGGATGACACAAAGAAACTCCGGGAAATCAAGCAGCATCGACTTCGTCAACACGGAGAGACGTGGGGAAGACGAGCGGCATCGACATCGTTGACGCGGGAAGACAAGTGGCGTCATCGTCCTCGACGTAGAGAGAACCGTCTTAGCCTTCATCTGACCGTCTTCTCGGCTTCGATGACATCTTCTCTGCGTCTAAGCCGGCTATCTTCTATGCGTCGACCATCGTTTGACCTTCTGGGCCTTCGTCAATGTTGATTCTGATGCCACGTCGCTTCCAACGTCCACAGAGCTTACGACATCGACATCCCTTCCAACCTCTACAACATCGACACCGCTTCTGACATCTATTATGTCAACACTTCTGATATCGACACAATTTCCGACATCCACGACATCGACGCTTCTGAAGTTGTTGAATGTGTAATTGAAAAAAATTTAGATGCAAGGCATGTCCTCTTTCCAGAAAATGCTCCTGTGATTTTACTAAAATTAGAAAAACGTTTATGTGAAATCTTTTTAGCTAAATCTTAAAAAGATAAATTTATCCTTCATATTTAACATTTTCATCCATATAACAGCATAGGACCAAAAAAAACAATCACTCAAAGTTAGGGCACCCAAAAAATTTATTTGCAAAGGTCAATGGCTAAAATAAACAATTACGAGAGTCAATGTACCATTTTGACAATTTTCTCTCGCACAAGACAAGCAAACATGATTTATATTTTGAAATATTAGCTTTTTAAGACAAACCAATATATAAGAGTAAAAGCTCTATCAAACCCTTATTTCTATGAGATTAATTAATAGCAATAAAAGTGAAAGAAATGATAATCATGTAATTACAGCTACACAAGTATTGACACTGGATTGTTTTCAAATAGAAAGATGAATATTACAGTAGTTATCAATCTTACAACATGGATGGATGTAATACCTTGATGTGACAATTTCTTGAACATCCTAAAAGGCCAAAAAAAAGAGCAAAAATGAGAGATTTAGGGGTCATCAAAATAAGTAAAGAATGTTTAAGCGATGCATCAATATTAACAAATGCCAAGCAATTAAGAAAAAGAAATGAGCTTCAAACAAATAGTAAGAATTGTAAAGTAACAGTTCCACGTGCATGGCAGTATCACATCAAACCCTACAGTTAAAGAATGCAAAAAAAAAGAAAATTCAAAGAAAACAAGACAATAGAAAGAGAGAGAGAGAAAGAGAGAAAGAGAGAAAATAGAAGAAATAAATGCAAAAAAATACGTGCTCCTCATCTTATAAATACTAATGCTAGTGGCATTCCCATAGCAATGCTGGGATAGTGGGCTGAACTAAGTGATAGTTAATACAATACTTAAATATGGAAAGTTAAAAAGTGCCCTTTTTTCTTATACTATTAACTTATGCTGGGTGGCTGGTTAATTGCAAAGATTCAAGGTAAATTTTCATTGCATAAACCCAACTGTAAATATAATTGTAGGTTAACTAGTTATACATCATGAAGATCATAAATCCGATTCACAGAAAACAATACCAGCAAAAACCAGGGTTGATTCCACGTTTTAATGGCATCTACAGTCACAAGAGTTTTAGGACTAACGAGGGACAGCTATCCTGTCAAATGTTTCGAATACATATCAGCCCAACAATGCGTTCAATTTATTGATCAACCAAAGCTTCAGTATAGCACAGTGTATGTACATTTATAAGCATATTTATTCCATCTAGGAGAGCTAAGATATAAATTATATCCTCATGCTATCTTCCCCTCTTAAAATCTACCTTCCTAATTCCCACAATCTATTAATTCTTCTAGTTCAATACAAACAGTGATTAACAGAAACTCAACCCAATGCAGTATACTACAAGCAAAGTAATAACATGTTTCTACCTTGAAGCACAAAAAAATACACACATGCCAAGTTTCCAAGAAAAATCATGGCTCCACTGGCAAAAATCAAGAGAGTGATTGTTTTTATATTATAATTTTCTACTGGCAAAAATCATGGCTCCACTGGCAAAAATCAAGAGAGCCATTACAGCAGGCATTTTTTTTATATTATAATTTGCTACTTATAATAACCTATACACATATGCAATCTTTTCAAAAAGAAAAACAACGTACACAAGCACACCTTAGTTTGTTCATTTGCATAACTTCACTTATCTTGCTTAATAAAAACCTAAGCTGAGATAAGCTACTAAAAATAATTATTTGGGTACTAAGAAATATAGATATTAAGTTTTGACTAAAGAGATTAACTTTTTCAATTGAAAATATGTAATTAATATATATATATGCAATCATTAAATATGCAAATAAATAGTAATAACAATAATATGCAATTACAAAATTAATTAATATCTTAAATAATAATTATGTAATTAATAAATAACAAATAAGTAATTTATTAAGTAATATGTAACTAATTTATTAATACAATATTAACATATAATTAAGGTAGTTAACATTTAATTAATTAATTTCATAGCTAATATGTAATTAATGGGCAATTATATAATTAATATTCAACTAATACGAAATTAACTAATTAATTCATATTAATATGTATATAATAAGCTAATTAGAAAATATGTAATTAAAAAAAGTAATTTGTTATTTACATAATACTATGTAATTAATTTATTAATAAATATAAATTTAATTAAATGATAGATACCTAATTAACTGATAGTTATTAACATATAATTATTTAATTAATGCATAATTAATTAAGCAATTCAATATGTAAATAATATGTAAATAACTAGTTGATAAAGATAATCTAATATTTGATAAATATATAAGTAAATTATATTAATTAATTAAAATATAATTAAAATGTATTTAATTAGTTATTACAAAAAAAACTAATTAATACATAATTAGTTAATATATAACTAATTCTAATGTATATTTCAAACAGCACAAAAAAAGATAATTCATCTTAACTTTATATTCAATTTAAGATTATTTTAGCTTAAGATAAGTTGGATTGAAAAATTGACAAAGCTGAGGCAAGTTGTTCAGGGCAAATAGATTTAAACTGAAGATAAGCTTGAAACGAACATGCCCTCGCAATATTACGATGGCATAAAATTCACTAATTATCACTAGAAGTTTCAAAGAGTTGTTTAAGATAACATTCAGCAACTTTTAGAATTAAATGGAAAAGGAAGGATTTTCAAAACGTGATGGGCAGGGTATGTTTTAAACTTTTTAAAGGTTTTAAATGTGTTTCTGCATTGTTTTAGGATAGCACCGGAAGAAATGAAGTGGCGTCCATCATAGTAGGACTAATCAAGTAAATTTATTATCTTAAGATCATTACTTTATGTGAGAAACATCGAAGGAAAACATGGGAATCATAAATTGAAAAATAAAGTAACAAGAATCGAAAAAGTGTCTCCAAAGGCCATATAGAATACATGGATAATGCATAAAAAAAAGTAGTTGACGGGTTTCAATATGAGGAATCTCAGATAAAATAGCACCCGAAGAAATGTGTTTCTGCATTGTTCTAGGATAGCACCAGCAGAAATGAAGTGGCGTCCATCATAGTATGACTAATCAAGTAAATTTATTATCTTAAGATCATTACTTTATGTGAGAAACATCGAAGGAAAACATGGGAATCATAAATTGAAAAATAAAGTAACAAGAATTGAAAAAGTGTCTCCAAAGGCCATATAGAGTACATGGATAATGCATAAAAAAAAGTAGTTGACGGGTTTCAATATGAAGAATCTCAGATAAAATAGCACCAGAAGAAATGTGTTTCTGCATTGTTCTAGGATAGCACCAGCAAAAATGAAGTGGCATCCATCATAGTATGACTAATCAAGTAAATTTATTATCTTAAGATCATTACCTTATGTGAGAAACATCGAAGGAAAACATGGGAATCATAAATTGAAAAATAAAGTAACAAGAATCGAAAAAGTGTCTCCAAAGGCCATATAGAGTACATGGATAATGCATAAAAAAAAGTAGTTGACGAGTTTCAATATGAGGAATCTCAGATAAAATAGTAAATGGATATCGGTATGTTCTCTGAACTATCAATTTGTCAAAAAATAAAAAAAAGATTGAAATTATTTTTAAGAATTCAAAAGAATGATGGGTTTATCTTTGATTGTCTATTTTATAACCAAACTATCATTTGAACATCTTATCCCAACTCAGCATAGTCAACTTTATGAATCCTCTATTTTCATTTTATTGATGTTTCATAAAGTGTAAAACTTATATTTTACAAAATCATGTTCAACGTTTTCATCTCCTTTCTACACCTTTACGACAGCTTTCTTACCAGTACATCAAAAATATCTGCAACCTTATCATTTCTCTAATAAAATTTTTCAAAAAAAAATTATGTTCTAACTTATTCATGTTGATAGTCTCAATTTCACTTATTCATGTTGATAGTCTCAATTCCTTCACACTCTAGACTAACTATCAAGAATCTGTTATTGTCAATGCTCAAAAACATTTTCAATTTTATAAATTTACCTATAGTATCAATAATATCCGCTTATCACATAATAATCATGAAATCATTTTATCCATTTTCACTACAACAATAACATAACCAAGCCATATGCACCAGGGGAAACATACATTTTCGTTGTTACGCATTAATTATTGAAGTCATAATGGTACAAAAAGATTAGGGATTAAGGTTCATTGATGGAGCTCATAAGAGGAATAATATGAATGTATACAAAAACAATTAAAAATTTAAAGATCACAATATATTAACAGAAGACAACCACTTGATTTTTTTATAACCATTTGCTTAATTAAATCTAAACAGAAAATGCTAAAAGTAGAACTGCAGATAGTGAGCAACAACTTTAATGTACCATCCACAAAAATAATCATCATTGTGAAATTTTTTTACAAAACCTAGAACATTTATCAAGCAATGACAACTGCCCATCACAAAGTTCTAAGCATATAAGATCTGTCTTATAGTTTATTGACATTTATTGTCTTTCCCCTTCCTTGTTTAGCATGTGCAAAATTCATAAACTCAACTTTTCTAGTCAAAGCATAAACGTTCCACATTTAATATGTCAGACCAATTAAGATAATTTCTTCTAAGCTTGCATTTAATTGAAGCTTCTCCAACCTTGCTACAAATAAACAATTCTTGTCATATCATTTAGTGCATACCTAATCTTCACCTTAGCATCCTCATCTTTGCAACACTTACTTTATCAATATACTTCTACTTTGTTGGCCAAAATTCTACCTCATATAATATTACTAGTTATATAGATGCTCTACAAAACTTTCTTCTAAGTTTGGGTAAGATTTCTCATTTGTACAACACTAAATTCTCCTCTATTACATTCAACCAGTAAAGATAATTTGAACCACATTGCTCTCTTTCATCATTAACTTTATAACTAAACTAATAAATTTGAATCTCTCACTCTTATTAATAACAAAAGCTTTATTTGTTATATCATCAATATTTAATGTTCTATTATGACAGAGATTACACTATATAAAGTCTATTTAAAATCTATAAAAATGGAATACTATAGATACTATTAAGGTTCTTCATAACATAAGATTTGCATTAATATCATCTCTAGTCTTATTAAAAAAATATCATTTGCATATAACATGCACCAATGCAATTCATTTTGGATGTGCTTAGTAAGAATCTCCATGATTAATGTAAAGTAATACAAACATAAAGTAGAACCTTGACATAAATCAATTGAAATAAAAATATTATTCGCAATTCACTTTAATTCAAGTGCAAGTGTCTGTGACAAGTCTTTATTAACTTTAATACAATGCTCAAATCAATCTGTTATTGCCAAAGCTCAAAAACATTTTCAATTCCAATCAAATTTTCTTAATAATTTATTACAAGCATTTTCTAAATCAATATAATCAAATGGAGATCCTTTTTCTACATCAAGCCTTTAAATATATGGCCTCCATAGTTGATTAACCTGACATAAAACCAATTTAATTATATAAAACACTAGTATCTCAACGTAATATGTGTTTAATCACTCACTCTCAAAGTTTCAATATATGACATTTCATAATTTACACAATATGTCCCATCACCTGTATTCTTATATATTAAATAACATTTTTCTTACCCAAGCATTTTTGAGTATCAACAGGGATGTCATCTGATCCTACAGATTATATACTCCTCATTTTCATAAAACCTTTCAATTTTAATCTTGCATGCCCATCAAGTGAAAGAGCAATAGATGTTATCTTTAGAATGATTAAACTCACATTTATCACAATATTCCAACAATGAAAAAAAGTTGATTAAAATAATACATCCATCATATTGAATGCTCTCAACCATGAAAACTATGTTTTATCAATACTCTTAGTACATTTCAAATAAAACATAACTATAACTACCTATTTATCTTTAAGATTATACCATCCAATTTTCAAAAAAAAAACACAAATTTGCTAATCTTATTCAAACTCATTATTTTCAATTTAAAAGTGTTTGTTTCAAGCTTAATGCTTTAGATAAGTGGGTTAAAATTTACCAAAACTAATTAATATTTGATTATACTTTTGACTTTTTTTATTATTTATTTTTGTTGACTTTAAGTTGAATAAACTAAATAAGCTAGTTAAGCTGCGCTAAGCTGCTATGTTTTTCAGAAGTAAATTCCTGTCTTGACCATCTCCAAGTATCGTCACAAAACAATGCTGATAATTTTCCTTCTGTCTTAGAGAGATACCAAAAGAAGTTCCCAAAAAAGCAAACCTCTTTCCTTTACTCTCACATAACCTTCAATTTTTTGCAGATAACGATGAACACAAATAAGGAAAACTCTTACAAGTGATCACAGTCAATTTCTTTTTCGCCAACTGTTCAAGGCTGCATCAAAACCTAGCAATGAAAAAAAAAAATGGCACTTCCATCTTGAATTAGGATCAAGGTGAAATTTCAAAAGGCGATATTATCCAACAAAATTTTCAAAGAAACAGATCATCCCCTGAATTCAATAAGGCTATACAGAGAAATCACAGCTGTGGAGTTTAAGAGCGAATATATAAATTAAGAAGCGGATGTATTACCTTGAGAGCTCCGACTGCGTGAAGCGGCAGTGAGAGGAAGAGGTGGAGAAGGAAAACTGTCTCGAACATTTCCGCCCACTGCAAATTCGACGCCGAACTTACGGGTCAGTGGTAACGGAACCGAGTCGCTGCTCGTGTACTTCAGTGATCTGTCCTACTAAATAGTTACTACAATAGTTCAAGCAGCTGACGTGGCTGAGCATGTCACGTCATACCACGTAAGCATTTAAACCTAACTTCTCGATACCTCATTATTTTCCTAAAGTTTCCGAAGTCGCTGCCCTCTTCCAGATTAACAGGAGCCTCTCCCGTTCCCGCCCGCTCTCACCGATACCCTGGAACTGCAAATGAGAGATTGGATGTGATGATGCGCGATGCCCCTCGAAGGCATCGTTAGCCCAAACAACGTCAGCTTTGGCATGGATGAGATAGCGGATGGAGTGCACGCCGCAGCCGCACATCGCATCGAGGACATGCAGGCCGCTGCCTAAGGAGCGGCGATGGAGAGAAGCCACTCGGACGCTAAGGTCGCAGCCGACAGTGCTTTCATGGTGGAAGAAATTTGGAGCCTACTTCCGATCTCCTCATCGATTGACCCAGTGATTTTAGCTCCCAGTGGATTTCTGGTCTTGGAAGGGCTGTGATTGGAGAGCTTTGATTAGGGTTTTGGTTCCAATCTCTTCGCGAATTGATGCTCTCCAGGAAATGAGGGATTTACGGTACAGTCATCAAATTCGGCGGAATTTTCTGAGAGGAGTTCGGAAGATGAGTTTTATCATCATGGGGATCGATGGAAGCGATGGTCGGCAGCCGATGGTAACTGCGGGGCTAGCGCGACAGCCGTCAGTCTATTCTTTAACCTTTGAAGAGTTCCAGAGCTCGATGGGTGGGATCGGTAAGGATTTTGGTTCAATGAACATGGACGAGTTGCTGTGGAGCATCTGGAATGCTGAGGAGAGCCAGGCCATGGCTTCCGCCCTTGGATCTTCCGACGATGGGGTCGGCGGGGCTTAGGCTGGGCTACAGCGCCAGGGCTCTCTTACTCTTCCGAGAACTCTCAGCCAAAAGACAGTCGACAAGGTATGGCGCGATCTCATAAATGAGAGTGAAGGCGGTAGCCATACCATCGCCGGTGGATCCGGGTTCCAGCACTATCAGAGGCAGCGGACTCTTGGCGAGATGACCCTCGATGAATTTTTGCTACGAGCTGGGGCAGTGAAGGAGGAGCTGAACCTATCGACTTTCAGACCTGGTGTTATTAGTAACATTGCTATTTCTCCTCCCAGTAGCGTTTATTACGAAGATTTGTCTGCTGCAGGAAACAATAGTACTAGGATCGCCCTGGGATTATCTCAATCGAGGCTTGGAGGTATCATGCCGGCCTCAATCCCTTGCATTTCTGCAGCTAATTGTGCCCCTCAGCTGCCAATGGGCACTAGCGTCAATCTGGGAAGCCCTCCGGGAATCAGGGGCGGGGGAGGGCTTGTTGGTATTGGAGATTCGATTATCAGCAATGGTTTGATCAGCAGAGTTGTCGACTTGGGAGGAGGAAACGGTGCGCCTGTGGTATCTTCAGTGCAGGAGATTTGTTCCGACAGGATAATTAAAGTGAATGGGGATCTTTCTTCTTTGTCTCCTGTGCCATACGTCTTCAATGGGGCGCTGAGGGGGAGGAAGTGCAACGGAGCAGTGGAGAAGGTTGTGGAAAGGAGGCAGAAGAGGATGATAAAGAACAGGGAGTCTGCTTCAAGGTCTCATGCCCATGGGTGTGGATGTTGCCAAATAGGTGTGAATGTTGTAAAGCAAGGAATACTAGCTGGGAAATTTTGGGATATATGTGTAACAGCTTGCACTCTTAAGTACTAATATATTATTCATTTTAATTTTATTGGCCTCATAATAGTGTTCACTTTGATTTTATTGGCATCATGATGTTCATAGAAAATAATTTCTCAGAATACTCCCATTGAGCATGCTTAAAATTTCAACAATATGTATGAATAATGTCTAAATCAACTGAACAAATTTCATTGCTTAAGTTTTATCAATTGCTGCCACAAGAAGTGCATATGATGGGAAAAGAAGATGGTCTATTACCAAATTTAGATCCAGCGAGCCGAAGATAGAGATCATTGCCACCATTAGAGAACACCTGGATGTCGATCAAGTCATTTCCCCAAAGCAAACACCCAATCCTCGTTACAAATCTGTAAGCTTTACACGAGCAGTTGGAAGAGCAGGCTTGGTCGCACTGACTTCCATTCAAAGGCCCCGAATTCCAACCAAAGAACTAGATTCTCATTCTCAAAAATGTTCAGAGCGCAGCTGCAGAAGTTCACTCGTACATTTTCTTTTCTTTTCTTCTTATACTGTTTTGTATGTATCTCTTGTATATAAACTGGAATTATTATGACAACATAAAGTAGCCTGCTTCTTTTTTGTGGTTCAAAGATTTGATGTTCTAATTTAAGAAAAAAATTTGTGGGAGTGGCATCAACCGTGAGCATACAAAAAAGAAATAAGCTGGCAGATGTTGTTCATTTAAATATCAATTTCAGTAGAAATTTAAGTATGCATACAGAATTTTTGAATAGCCAAAACTAGGCTACTCCAGTCAGGACACAGAATAATAAAAAGACATCAAAATTCTAAATTAGAAAACTGCATTAACAATACCAATACACAAGTAATTATTTTTACTTAACAAGACACAATAGCAGCTTGCTTTATAATCAAAAAGACTAAAACCCATCAGGTTTCTAATCAAACAAAATCAATTTTCTAATCAAACAGACTAAAACCCACGATGACGCAGCTAGAGGCGAAGACAAGAATGGGGTTGAAGATCTAGAGGATGAGTTTGGAGGCCCATGAAGAAGATGCGGTTGCCGACGGTGCTGAGGAGTATCCCTTTCTCAAGCTACTTCGCGTTTGATATGGTACTCGTGAAGGTCAGCAGCGTGCAGCATATCACTGATAAAATCAATGAAGATGCAATCATAATATATCAATGATAAAATGCAGAATAAATAATAATAAAAAAAAGAAGTATCTTTGTACCTTACAAGTGTGCTAAATCCATTCTGATGGCAAATGAATAGAATAGCCATCAAACAACTGTGCTGTTGGATCAGTACGCAACCTATAAAATATAAGAAAAATTACGCCCCCACCTATTTTAAGTAAATATTCTGCCTTCTTCTCAATATTTTTCATGGCATTCAGAATCTCAAAATTATTGGTCTATCCAGAATTTCCAATAGATAGATCGACATAGAACAGCACAATAATCAAAAGTTCATTTCAAGCAATATAATTTGAACCAAAATTTGACATAGAACAAGTTTGGCAAATTTTTTGAGTTTGTTTTCTTATAGCAACACAGTACTCCAATAATTAACTTGTGCTTGATTTTTCAACTTATCTCTAAGAGCATTTTTATATTGCTCAACAAATAAATATAGACTCATCTTTGCATTCACGTACCCATCAAAGAAAGCATTTATACATTCACTTCGTTGTGTAGTTGACATTCCAGTCCAGAAGAAATCTTTCAAGAAAATGAGCACCCAATTCGCCCTTTTCTCATAAAGAGACGTGAACCAATCATTCTCAATAAGCTGGTATTTGACCATCACCACCAACCTACCGTGTTCAAACTCATACACAGACAAAGAGTCATAAACTACCGATAAAAACTCAAAGATTAATGCTTGTTTATCTTGTCTACCGCCTACTTTTTCTGGCAATTTCTGCATGATATGCCACAAATAAAGACGATGCTTTGTAGATGGAAACACCTCCAAAATTGCAGATTCCATAGCTCGGCATTGATCAGTTATTATTCTGTTTGGATGTTTACCATGAATGCAGGCTAACATCCGCTTAAACAACCACGAAAATGTTTCACTGATTTCATCACATAATAATGCACAACCGAAAAGAATAGAGTTTCCATGATGATTAACACCCACAAAAGGTGCAAATGGTATGACATATCGATTTGTGAGATATGTGGTATCAAATATCACAAC
Source organism: Gastrodia elata (assembly GCA_016760335.1). Lineage (NCBI taxonomy): Eukaryota > Viridiplantae > Streptophyta > Magnoliopsida > Asparagales > Orchidaceae > Gastrodia > Gastrodia elata. The sequence goes on from CM028673.1 coordinate 13,683,979, forward strand.
ATCACCAAAATGATCATATGCCATTTGGCACCGCGAATCAGCCCAAAAAATATTATTCATTTGATTATCATCTGTCACGTCAACACTGTAAAAAAATTTGGAGTCCTCATTTTGCAATCTTTCAAAATATTTAACTAAAGCAGCTGCATCCCCAACAACTAAATCCAATGCTCTATGCTTTGCCACAAAATTTATGCAATCCTTTTCAGTAAACAAATAATTATCAAATCCCTCGCCTTCTGTAAACATTGCATTAATAGATTTATTTAGTGAAACTCTAGCCTTATCATTAACTATCAACTGTCTTTGGACAGTCAAAGGTAGCTCACGATAGCATCGCATAAATCGAACCATTTGATGCTCCAAGTAATGATTATGCTCCAAGAAAATATTATCAACTACCCAATTAGAGTTTAAACAACGATCTATAATAACAAATTTTTCCTTGCAACCTGTTCTTATTATCAGTTTTCTGCGTAGTTTTGTTACTTTTATTGTTGATGTGGCTTCCCCTCTTTACAACAAGTAAATACAAATCGAGTTTTTTGCTCATATAAATTATGATTTGAATGCTTTATAACTCCAAAATCGCTGTAGTACCCATAAATTTTGTAAAACTTAAATGCTTCTTCAAAAGAACCAAAGGTCATTCCAATCTCAGGAACCTTAAGAATAATTTCATTAGTTTCAGATAGAAGATCACTTTCATTCGCACATTTATTTAAAATCTCTAAGCCTGCATTAAAATAATTAACACTATTCAATGATATAACAATATAATCATATAATATTTAGGTATAACAAAATAATTACACTGCACAATAATTAACCTGAGTTATTATTTACTAGCATTTCTTTTTTTGATTGTGAGCAATATTCCAACTCCAGTTCGGTCATCATTGGCAATGTTTGTTTTCAAAATTGCTAACATCATCAATTAAATGGGGCGTGTTGTTTGTAGCATCCATATGTATGTATTTGCAAATTAAGATAAAAATTAGACAAATTAAGCATAATAAATTTAAATATAAAATAACATATATGCTTATAAATTAATGATAAAGCTGCAGATATTATATACAAAAAAATTAGAAGACTAGGATTCAGCTCCTCCAAATGAGGCTCGCAGAAGACCAAAGACCCGATAGGGCATTAATCCTTATAATCAGTGTAGAATATATTCAAGTGTAGAATCTGTTCAATGGGTATGGCCAAAGGAAGTCACTAAACTGTCGAATGAGGTCTAAAATAGCATCACAATCCATCATTGTCTCAAATAAAAAATATGCCAACATATACCTCCCCAAATATAGTTGAAAACAATAGTTCCCATCACTTCATATGATAATTTATAGAAAGTACCATCACAAATGAAGTATCTCAATAAATTATGAATGAAGTATCTCTTATGAAAAATTAAGCCTTGCCTCTCTTGTTAAGTAAAGTACGCCTCCTTTAAAAATGTAGATTATTTCAGCATACAAAAATATGATTGTAGAGTTTTAACTCAGCACACAAATGTCTTATGACCAATATTATGCGATAGCACCGCCAAACACAAGTCTCTATGGGATGGGCCATTATTTTATTATAGTAATGTTTCCAATTCTAGCTGAAACCCGATTATGAAATCTCGATAGATAAAAATAATGCATGGATTATAAAATAGACAATGCAACAGTACCCCTCCTAATACCCCCATTTTTCTAGTTGACTTGCCAGCTGACATGGCACTTCATGCAATGTCAGCATTTAACACTAACGGTATTATATAGCGAGAAAATACTAATTGTGTGATCATAAGATGCGATAATTATGTATAGTATCAAAAGTTCAACATAGCACAAGGAAACACCAAAAGGATGAGAACATAATTCATATAATGTGTTTATCGAGTTCCGTATACTGTTTACTGTTGACATACAAAGCAGTTTTAAAAGGAAACACCAAAAACATTTACGCCTTCACTTCGTTGTGTGATTTATTTTTTGTAATGTCCCAGCTTAACCCAATTAGAAATGAGAACATAATGGAGCATATGCTGGAATTAGGGAGGAGAAGATGCAGATGGAACACAGTTATGGGTAAGCAGCAAAATAGCCAGCCAACATTTCTTTTATAGTATTGCAAAGATAAAGAAAGACACTTTAAAAAAATAGAAACTATAATTCAATATATGACAACCACTTACAATGCAGCACCATAAAAGATATGCATCATTATTTTTAGCTTGCTTACAAAAGAAATTAAAGAATTTAATAAAAGAAAAGTTCTATAAATTTTCTATAAAATTTTAAATATAGAAAACGACCAAACAAAGCTCAAGATAGCCAACAATTCAAAATGGTTTAACATTATCAAGCCAAAAAAAATCAAGGCAGCCATATGATACGACCAACAAGCTCAATGCAACCTATTTATCTTATTAAACAAGTAATAAATGATTTAACCAAATCAAGCTAGAAAAAATCACAAGCCTGCATTTAAATTCAAAAAAATTACACATTCATGTAGTGTGTTAATCGAGTTTTAGAGAGACAATATTGATGGCTTACAAAACATTTTCAAAAGGAAACACCAAATGACTTTGCTTACTCCAAATACAAAATTGTTTTTTCTAATGTCCTAGCTAACAACATTAAATAGATTCAAATGCATCAAGCATTTCAGTTTTCTTGCAGTTTTTAGTTATATATTCAAAAGGAAATGCATCAAGCATTTATTTTCTTGCAATTTTTAGTTACATATTCAAACGTATCAAGCATTTCAATTTTTAGTTATCTATTTCGATAAAAGACAAGAATTTTCATTATAGCAAATTATAAATAAAATGTCTATTTTCTTGCATAACCCAAAATTTGTACAATTACATATTGCCCACAAAAAAATTTAAGCTTTCTTGCTCCAGCTCCAAAATTTATGAAACTTAGCTCACTAACGTATGATCAAAATATTTTCCCCATATATTAACTTACAGAGCAACATGGTACTTTTACAATTTTCAAATCGAACTAATAAATAATAACATTCAAATCTTTTAAGCTTTTCTTCATCATACACGAATCGGTCACCGCAGTAATGCATATTAGGTTAGCGGAAGGAACAACGAAAACAAAAAGTATTATTTAAACTTAATAATTGGTCACCGTAGTAACATGATTGATCAGATCATAATACTTTAGGCATCTCTTTATCAAAAATATAAAACAACAATAATACTTACAAGAATCACAAACAAAAAGCGAAGCAGAAGAAGAGGAGAAAAGACGAGCAACGATCGGTCACTGCAAATGAGTTGCTGTCAGAAGAAGCCACTGAGAACGGTAATGACAAATGCATCGAAGATGTAAGGCTTCTAAGAGAAGTGTCGGCTCGATAAAGGCGAAAGAGAACGGTAAAGTCGAAAGAGAGAAGTGTCGGCTCGAGAGAAGTGTCGGCTCGGTGCTGTGCTGCGATTATTAGGTTACGGGAATTTAGGTTATTAAGATGGTGTGGCAGCTATGCCACGTCATCTGCCATGTCATCCGAAAAAATTGGGGGCATTTGGGGGGGCACTATAGCATTTTCCATAGTTCAAATATACCCTATCCACTCACTCGACTGTTATCGAAGAAAAATGTAAGACAACAAAAATTATCTAGAATTAATAAATAAAAAAATAATTTATTTTTATATATAAATCTCCTAAAAATTGTATTCAACGAATTATCTATTTACACATTGAATTAACACAATATCTATATATTTTTATGTATACTAATGTCTAAGTGTAGCAATACCTATTATTCAAATACTTAAAATTATTAATAGTCAAAATCATAATTAAAAATTTATTAAAAATTAAAAATTTATTAAAATCAATTATTATTTAAAAAATATGAGATATATTTAATAGTACTGACAAATAAAACATTTCTCATAAAAATTTTATGAAGTTATCCCACTTCAATAAAATTTTCCATGACAATATGCGGCAATTAATAAAATTATGAGTAAATGAGAATTTCCAAAGCAATAATTTTTGAATTTTTATAGTATTTTTCATATTTAAATTAACTTTTTAAATATTACAAAAATATCATTTTTAAACATGAAAGAACACACTAAAACATCTATCTAATATATTATGTTGTGAATGCGTAGCAAAAATCCTCGAAGGTAGCTTCACGCCGCCTTCCTTCTCGTCTATGGATGAGTGCCCAGTAGGTAATGTCCCATTAATCTTCAGCTTGATCTTGGAGGAGAAGGGATACTATGGAGACTCGAATATCGTCGGGACACTCTATCGCTTCCAAAATGAAGGTCACACACTTCAGCCACTCCTTAGCTATAGCAGAAATGTTGAATCCTTTAAAGATGGCATGATGGAGCATTCAATCTAACACTTGAACTCCTTGCTCCGACACTCCATCAACATACCTCCCATATCTTTGGCCAAACTGGAAGTTATAATCCCATATAGCCTCGAATATTTTGAGGTACCATAAGAATGACATATTCAAGTGTCTAATGATTCCACATATTAAATCAAAATCTATTAGTTTAGTTGAAGGGTTATAACTAATTGAGTTTCCTTAATCTATGCATTTTATATTTTAGTATTTTATCTTACTTTTAGATGTACTACTATTTTATGCCTACTATTCTGAGCACATGTTTATGGTACTCTGGATGTAACTCAAGTATTTATTTAGTGATTGATTGGTAGGAGGACAGTCCATTAGGTAGAAATGAATACAAATTCCAATCTAGCACCTTATGGAGTTCTCTGGTACCAACTATGACACCCCACCCCCTGATCAGGTGTGCCACTCTTGCAAATTCATCACTTATCATTAGATTAAGTATAATCTACAATTCACTAATAAGAGAAGGATGTGCCCAGAATATATATATATATATATATATATATATATATATATATATATAACATGATCAATCACTAAGTAAATACAAATATAGAGTGCGAAAGCAAAGAAAAGTAAAACATACATCTAACTCACCATAATATAAGTAAGAAATAGAAATATACAGCTCAGAATAATAAGTACATTGGGAAAGCATAGTTAAGGACACTTGTATTATTACAATAATTTAAATAAGTTTTAAATGAAGAAAATAAAAGAGCAATCTCTCATCCTCATGATAAGACAGAAAAAAGATCTAAATAGCTTCAGCTCCACCTTACTGTTCCTCCTCAAGAAAAGGCTCCTCTTCAGGCACAAGCTCCTCAAAGCGATCCAATTCTGACATTGACAGTTTCACAATACTAGGGCCCTAGCCAAGAAAAGAAAAATCTTGTTAGACATGTTGTCTAAGTACATTTTAGGCTGATATATTATTTCATGAATTTATTAATATCCCCATTTACTTAGACTACACAAAAATATACTAGCATAGGAGTAGTAAGCATATAAATGGAAGTGGTAAGTTATAAATAAGAGTATTTATAACTAAGTAACCATGAGGCAAAAGATATACCTCAATAAAAAGTTAAGACAAGGCTAGATATATATGTAAATGCAGTAAGAAAGTACTGAAACTAAAGACTAATACTAAATATGCTAATGATCATATAACATATGTAGGTTAAAAATAAATAATCTGACTCTTATATTGTATAATAAACAGTAATAAAAACTAGCATTCTATAAGTACGTAAGCAGGTAAAGTAAAGCTGACTGAAATAAAATGCCATTATAAAATAGTTAACAGTAAATATATATATACAAACTGCCATATCAGAATCATTGACCAATCAGGCCATAGTAAATCCCCATAGTCTTTTTATACTAGGGTAGAATAGAAATCCCCATATCTTTTTTGGGCTAGGACAGAACAAAATAGAACAGCAGGATTGAGGAGGCAATAAATATAAATATAATAAATTTTAGTTATTTTACTTTTGCTTCATGGGCACATCCTGTGGCGACCGGGGATCAAAGTTCGAGAGTCTTTAAAGAACAATTCATCTCAAATGGAAGTATATACATCTTTATGATTCAAAAAGGACAAAATAAAATAATGAGTCACAGTCCTTTTATACATAGAGCCAAAACATATATGAAAAGTTACAACAGCTTGAATTTTTACAAAATAAGAAATAAAATATCTACATTCTTCTTGCTTCTTTAAATTCTTCTTCTTTTAATTTGGAAGATCTTCTAAGTTCTTTAATTATCAAAACCTGAAAAAATTTAGTTTACCAGTCAGGTAGGAGTACGCAAATTATTCTTATAAGAATAAATCTAGCATCCTATAATAGGTATGAATAACATATGAAAATGACTGAAAATAAAACTGCAAGTAAAGTAAGCAATTTTCAAATGCAATTTCTGCCCTGCAAAATAGCTGTGAAAATTAACATATGTGAAATAAATTTTATCAAAAGCATATGTAACAATAAGTCGAGTCCGGAGACCTCTAAGCCCAAATGGGTAAACCCATAGGCATAAATCTGTAGGAAGCTTATCTCACAACCCGTCGGTAGCTTACTCAAATTAGGAACTGATGGTGTGTCTTTCCTCTGGATTTGCCTACTTCCTACAAGAGGCTAAATCCCTCCATATAACTCCCAGGGGCTGCTAGCTGGCCCAATCTGTACAGATTCTCAGTTTTGCGTTCCACCCTCCAAAGACAAACACCACAAAATATATATAATTTCTTTTTATTACATGCTTTTTGATATAATACTTTTGCAGATTAAAATACGATAAGCAGTGCAAATAATACTCAAATGGAAAATAGCTCAAATAAGAATACTGAAATAAGACTTATAAGTAAATTTGCGTACCTGACTTGTTTTGATAAAATCAACCAAATTTAATTTCTTTGATCTGCCAAAACTAATTAAATTTATTAATTTAATATTTTTATTATGATTTGTAGTATTATAATTATTTTGATTTATTTAAATTTATTTTTATTAAGTTTATATAATTATTTATGCCTTATAAGGTCAAATTGGGAATTTGACCTTATAAGGGTATTTTAGTAATTTTACCTTTAATAAAATATAAAATTTATGTTAGTTTCTTGTAGTTTATTTTCTAAGATTTTTATAGAACCTAAAATTATACAATTCTATTATGATTTGATTAAGTTATAGCTATTCTAATTTCTAGGGTTAATAATTAGGATTTATTTATAATTAGAGAGTGATTAGTGAAATTAGCTATAAAATTATTAAACTAATTATATATTTAGGTTATACTTTACTTTATAAGTCATTTAAAACTGAAATCACTTAATTTGGATTATTATAATTGCTAATATTCACTAATCAAGTTTTAGAGTTATTAGGTTTAATTAAGAGATCTAACCGTTGGATCATAAATATTTTTGCAGTTTATTAAAATTTAGGTTTTTTTGATCTAAATAGATATTTGGATCATCTAATTTGGAGTTAAATTAACTAACTTATAGCTAATTGAAGTTTCTAGGTTTAAATTAGGTTAATTAGGGTTAGGTCCTAATTATGATTAGTTAAATTTTAATCCAAACAGAAAAATTAATATTTCTAAATTATTTCTTATATTTTTCTGGTTAATTTGGTATATTTATTTGTATAAATTGGTTAAATATTTTGTAAGTTTTTTAAATTTCCAAAATTTAGTTATTTATAAATTAATTACTCATATATTTTGTTGTTTACTTAAGTATATATATTTAAATTTAATCAATATTTTTTTTTATTTTTATATTTACTTATAAAAATTTTTGTTAATGTATAGATTTTGATTTATTTGATATATATATATATATTATTATTTTAAATATTACAATATTTAATTAATCTATTTACTTTTATTTAATTGATAAAATTTTTCATTTTCTGTTTTTATTTATTTACAAATCTAATATTATATTTTCTGAATAATAAATATCTATTTAATTAAATCAATTTAATATTTAATTATCAATTTTCTATTTATTTATCTATTTATATATGTATATAGTAATTTCTGTATATTTATTATTATTGTATTTTTCTTTATATTTATTATAATTTTCTATTTATAAATTATTTTATATTATCTGATTTATATATATTTATATTAATTTCTGTTTTATTAATTATTAAATATTATTTTATTATATTATTTAAAATTTTCTATTATGATTATTTATATTTATTTAATAATTATACTTTATAATATACTTTAATAGATTTTATATATCTATTTTATTATAATAAATTAAATTATACTTAAAGATTATTATTATTTAAGTTTAACTTTTCTGCAGGTGGGACCGGAGAGTACACGTGTCAAGAATTCATTGGAGAAGACGATGACAGCTGGTCTTAATGACCTGTCCAGACAGGACAGTCATTATGACTGTCGGACTGCGGGGCCTGCAGTCAATTGACCGCGCAATTTGTTTATGCGCCCGGTGGGTCCCATAGTCCACGCGGCGCGTCCAGATGCGTGACAACGCATCTCTAAGGGTCCCGCAGACACGTGTCGCATTCACAGGCCAGATCGGTTAATACATGAACCGGATGAATTTAAACCGACAAGATTAGACCGGTTCAAAAAAAAATGATCCCGGTTCGAGGGATCGAACCTTCGCCTCCCTCGCAAACAGCCGGCTCTAGGTCTCTAGGGCATCACGAACGGCGACCCCCCAGGCAGTCTCGCCGGCCTGCCCGCACGCTATTTTGAAGAGAAAGACGTGGACTTTCTTTAGGTATACTGAACTCGATTAGAGGAGGTCTGGATCGAAGTTGAAGTTAAACCCTAACTATTGATAGCTTTTCGACTCGTAAAAGAAATTTTAACAGAAGAATTTTAGGCTTAATCAAGTTCTATCTTGACGATCGAATTCGATATATAATTAATCCATTGCATTAAATTACTAAAATTGAAGATTGAAAGAGATTAAGCATACCTTGATCGACGGTTGAGGTTCAATCGAAGTAGATGAAAACTAGAAATCGAGAGTTTCGAATACAGGATTCGGTAGATACAAGGAAGAACGATTTCGATTTAAGTAGGAGAAAAGCTTATTCGCTCCTTTAGAAGCAGCGCTCGATACCTGTCGAGGTAAATGGCTACCACGCGTCTAACCCTTGACACGCGTAGAGGCGTGACAGAGACGAACGGGGATCGTCCGATCCCCGATCGAACGGCTTAAGTGAGCCGTTAGATTTAGACGGCTCTAATAGGAATGGTAATAATGAAATGGCGACGGCGTTACCTGAATGCGACGGCACCATTTAAATTAATTAAATAATAATTATTTTAAATCAATTAATTATTTAAACTTAATTTAATAATTATTTTCCAAAAAAAAAAAAAATTAAAAATATATTTCCTAGCTAATGAAGGGCTTCTGAACCCAATGGTGCACTCGGATTTTTGATACGACAAGTATTTAATTACTCAAATTTTCGGGTATTTAAAATAATATTAAAATATTTGTCAAAAAATTTAATGACTTCCAAATGCGTTCAAAACTTCACCCCTGGCTAATTTGGGGGTGGTGAATGCAATGGTGAAGTCAGATTTTCAATCTGATGTCAAAATTATTTAAATATTAATAAACAGTTTGAAATGGAATTTTGGTATTTTACACATCCAAAAATAGCTGAGAAGTCAAGCACATCTGCAAGACTATTTGGGTTCCAACTAAAAGATACACTCCTCAATGAGTAATGTTAAGTAATTCTTATTTCTCTTTACCCTTATTCATTAGGGTAAATATACATTAAAACTTACTAAAAAAATTAAACCCAATATAAATATTATCCTAATTATTCTAAATTTTTATTTTATATTACAATATTATTTTATATGACATGATCAAGGTATTCACACAGAATATAAGGAATGCAAAGCACAAAAAAACTAAAAGTAAGCAAATGACTCTACTACACATGGTGACATTAGTTATTGTCTATTTGAACCATTATAACCATTCAAAGTTACACAAGTTCAGGATCTTCAATTTCTACTATCAAGTATAACTTAAAAATATGGCTTATAAGTTAAAAAGTAATTAGAACTGATCAGGTTCTAATTTAATTCAATTAATATTGACTATAAGTTAAATAATAAATCAATACATCATAATTTATGAATTTAGATGTTCTAAGTTAAGATCTGATCAAGATCTACTAAACTATGAATTATGAATTAAACACCATGAATTGAAATTAATCACAAAATCCAATGATAAAGCTTAAGATCTAGGTTTAAATCTACATGTTAGCTAAAGATTAAGGCAGATTCTATTAAGCATAATTAAGCTTAATAGGATGATTCTCCTATTCTTAATCTAAGGTTGAAAGATAAAATAATTAGAATTAAATTATGAAAATCTAGAAAATAATAAAATCAAGGTTCCATTCATTAAATAACCCACTTTATTCAATGAATAAAATTTAACATAACATTTATTCCTATTCCTAAGGAGAAGATCTTAATGTGAAGTGTAAATCCTAATAAGCTCTTAATGAAATGACTTAGGGAGATTTGAGAGTTTATGAAATTTATCATAATTTACCTTCATTTGGTGTTTCTGTTCATTTAAAAGAGTTAAGGATGGATCTCAGCCAAGTAAGTTACATTATCCTTGGGGATTTTCAAGCCATTAATTAGGATTTTTATCAAGTTATTCAAATTATGAGATTTATGACTTAATTTGATCCTAAATCAATTATATTACTAATTTTATTGATCTAAATGACGATTTAAGGGTTAAAAGCGCTTACCTAAATTTTGAGTAAAATAATCATTTTGCCCCTACTTAAGGGTCTAAGAATCTACTTTTTGATTTAAAGTTCTAAATTAGATTTTCTTGACGCTAAATAATTCCTTACTATTTAACATGACGATAAACAGTAAGCTCATTAAATTTGGACAAGAATTAAGTTCTATAGGTTCAAACTAAGAATTTTGACTTAAGGGGGCAATTTAGTAATTTCTTATAGTAAAGTATAACAACTTATGCAATTTACTGTTATTTGATATCTAAGAATTCCATAGAGTTTAAGAATACTGAATTTTGAGGTCTATTGGTTGAGTTATGATGATTCCAAGTTCAAGGGCAATTATGCAATTTCTAAGATTAAGAGGGGTCAAAATTTAACTTTTTCATTTGAAATCCAAATCCAATAAACTTAGTGGCTATAGCTTTCATATATCATACCAAGTACTTTAACTAGGAGTAAACTCAACTTGGGCCTCAATTGGTCAAGTTATAGCCTATTTAGGGTTAAGAGTAATTAGAGAAAATTAGGGTTTCTAGTGGTCAAAACTCTAATTTTATTTCAGTTTACTATTGATTATGATTTTCTGATCTAAATGGTATATTGAATGTCCTAATTTGGAGTATAATTAATTAAGTTATGGCTAAAATAATTTTTAAGTCATTATACTAATGATCCAATAGAAAAACTAATATTATCAGAGCAAACTAGACGCTCTTCTGATTAAAATGAGACCAATATTGATGAGATTTCAGCCACTGAGTACAAAGTCATGCTAGGAAAAGTTTGGTACAAGTGTGGAGGATCCTAAAATATCATTATATTAAAAAGATGTTATTCAGGAAATTTGATACCACCATATTATTCCTTTCATTTTTCTGAGCAAAATGAGATATATATTTAATATATTTGGACTTATGATTTAATTATTATAAGCATGCAAAGTTTTTGTATTAAATTAATTCTATTTAAATTAAACTAAATTTACTATTTAATTAATTAAATTTAGCAAACATCTAAACTAAATAAATCACTATTTATTGTTTGAATAATCATGGCAGAATTAATTAAATAAAATGTTTATTTAGACGGTAGGACCCACTGCAGACGGCAACCAACCAGGGATCGACTCGTGGCATGGCTGGACCCACTGAACCCGACAGACGAAAGCTGGCGGGCCCCGCATAATACACATGGGCGCGCATGGTTCGCTAAGCGGGGCCCACACGCCGAGGACAGAAGAGACTGTGCCAGAGGCAGGCCCCATGCATCACGCTTGTGACCCGCACAGGACGTGGGTCGGGCATCGGGTCGGCCCAACTCGACCCAAGTTTCCCTCCTTTTTTCCCGAACGGTCGGAGCTAGGGTTAGGATTTTGATGATGGTACCGGCGGCGGGAGACGCTGGCCCACACAGCCGAGGGTAGGTCTCGGTGAGACCTACCTGACGGAACCCGGTCCGATCCCTGAAGTGATCGGAGATGCATGAAATCGTGAACCCTAGTGGTTTGGAATCGGGAGTTAGATGTGATCACTGTGGATCACTGTGGATTCACGAAGAAATAGGTTTGATCGGACCTGATCGAACTCAATCAGGTCCGCTCGATCATCAATCCAATGCATGCAATAACGATTCAAGGCTTGAATATTGCAGTCTAACGAAGATTGAAAGGTAGAGGGGTACCTGGAATTCGATGACTGATAGCTGGTAGGGTTCGATGAGCTTGCTCCCGACCAGTTCACGCAAAAATGGTAGCTATATGAGCTTGCGAAAGCTTAAAGGTCTCGGGGCGGAGAAGGCGAGGTTGGGGAAAGGCTAGCACTAGACTGGTCGAGTGGTGGGGCACCGCGTGGTGCAGATAATGCCATCGAGGGGGATGAAGATCAATGAATCGTTCGATCGAACGGTTCGACGGACGGCTCTGATCGAACTGATTCGATCGTGGATCCGACATGATAAGGATGGATCCGACCCGCTAAGGCCGCATATCCGACCCGATACCGCAAGCAAGGCGGAACCCACCCGCCAGGTATTTTAGGAAAATAAATTAATAATTAAATTATGTTTTTTATTAATTAATTTTGATTATTTAATTGGTTTCCAAAAATTCCCAAATATTCACCCCTAACTAATTGAGGAGTGAGGAACGCAACGACGAGATCGGATTTTGGTTTTGACGAGTATTTTATTTTCCTAATTTTTGAGGTATTTCATATATATTAAAATATTCGACGAATTTTTGACGACTTCCGATTGCCATTAAAACATCACCCATAGCTAATTTGGTGATAATGAGCGTAATGACAGAGTTCGATTTTCAATATGAGATCAAAATAATTAGGTAAATTTCTAAGGTTCATGAAATTCTCAAAATTAGGATTTGATCAATTTAACTCCTAATTTGGACTAGATCTTGGTGGTGAACTCCAAATGACTTAATTAATGCACTAAAATCAAAATTAGAGCTAGTATTAGTCCTAATTAGATGGTGTAATAACTTAGGTTGTTACATTTGGCCCACATGACTAAATTTGAAAAAGACAAGTACCTAAGAGCTTAAGGCACAGGCACCGCATCGGAATTTGGGTGAAGTCTCGGGCTTCAGGCTAACACACAAGCTACACTGGGGGTATGAACTCTAGACCACGCCCTTAGACTACCAAAAGATTGAGCTGGAACCCTGAGAACTAGGAACTCAAAACAATAGCTTTGATATGGAAGAAGAAGGGATATTCAAGAGATTCTCAATGAGCAAAAAATATCACAAAGAAGAATAAGGGCTTTACAGCTAGAGAGGGGACTGGAGGGTTGCCAACAGTTTGTGTCCTAATTTTTGGGTCAAGGGCGATGTAGTGTGCCATAGCACCTGACTTTCAGATCGAGAATATTGTAGTAAGTTGTAGCGCGCTGTAGCGCTCGACTTTCGATTCGAAGGTGCGGTAGCACGCTGTAGCACCTGACTTTTGGATTAGGGGTGCTGTAGCACCCGACTTTCGGGTCGGGGGCGCTGTAGCACATCGTAGCTTCCAGCTTTTTGGTCGGTGGCATTGTAGCATGTCGTGCGCTCGGCTTTCAGATCAAAAGTGCTTTAGCGCACAGTAGAGCCTGACTCTCGGGTCAAGGACGCTGTAGCACACCAAAAGTACGTCGCAGCGTGCCATAGCACCCGACTCTCGGGCCGAGGGAAGTAATAGCGTGCCAAAATGGCGTCGTACCGCGCTCCATTACCCAGTTTTCTGAGTCTTTATTATTTTTATAATCTGCTAACTCTATAATTGAAATAACATAAAAATATACTAAAAATATGCAGTATAAATATAAATTCATTATTTTTAATATTTGAATCTTTTGAATTTTGGTTTTGTATGACAAAACTTTCTTTTATAAACTAATGAAAATCTTGCACATTCAATTAATGTATTATTCACCTCCTAAAAATATAAGACAATAAAGTTTAATTTAAATTGATATTTGATAAATTTAATCAAGTGAAATATTTATGTTTTATCAAATCAATAGACACATAGATCTCATTGTAAGTCTTACTTCACTATATTTATTTTAAACTTACTTCCATTTGAATTATGCTTTTAATATACTTACCACTTATGAATTGCAAAAATATTATCATAAGACAAATGATAAAAAAATGAAATATATCATTATATGTGGTATTTATCTTTGAATGGAGAAAAGAAATACTGAGAATCTATACAGATTGGGTCGACTGATAACCCTTAAGAGTTATATGGAGGGATTTAGCCCTTTTAAGAAGTGGACAAATTCAAAGGAAGGACACCAAAGAGCTAAAAGGCTAATAAACTACCGATGGGTAGTCATGAAGCTTCCTAAAGGCTATGAGTTTATCCATTTGGGCTTAGGAGTCTTCGGAATCGACTTTAGATCACATAATACTTTTGATGAGATTTATTTCTTGCTAAAACTCATGTCTAACATGCAGGGCAAAATTAGTTTCAATTGGCAAATGTTTATATTTATTTACTTGTGATGCAATGCTATTCATATGATTTTTACATTGATTTATATCTGATATAGAATGCTTGAAAGTAAATCTTATAAGAATAGTCAACGCACTCCTGCCGACTAACAACTGTTGTTAATTTTTTAGGTTTGATAATTAATCATAAGAGCAGCTTGAGTAAAGAAAATGGGTTTGAGTTTAAGAAGTGAGGTGGAGAGAAGAATTTACTTTAACTTTTGTTGTAATATTAAATAATTTATGTAATATTTATCTAAATTAAATATGTCAAGTTTTAGGTATCGTTGCCGGAGAACGATTGAATTGTATTAGAGATAAACCACTACTACATAGTGATTTTTGTATATATCCTTTTGAATTTTGTAATTTAATTTTTTGTTTGATTTTTATAATTGTTGTTTTTTATTTTGATATTGTACTGAATTCTTGCTTACAGTTTAAATCTAAGTTGTGCATGTATAGAAAAAATGTAGAAAAGTTTGTGTTTGATCCTAAAATTTATTGTACTCTATTAAGACTTATAAGACAACATATTAGGTCCATTTCTAATACAACACAGATGAAAAACATATGGGATAACTTAGGGGAGGTACACTTGTAAAATAGAGGAAGAGCCTAAGATATTATGCCTTACCCATAGTTACGAAAATTTCACATGCCACTGTTAGACAAAATAGAGAGACCAATAATTTCAAAATTAAATCATCAACTCTTTTAATGGTTCAAAATAATAAATTTATTGGGTAGGCTAATGAAGACCAAAATTCTCACATCTCTAACTTCCTAGAGATTTGTGATGCCTTCCGGTATAATGGCGTCATGGATGACACGATCTGATTGAGATTATTTCTATTTTCATTGAGAAAGAGCCAAAAGTTGGCTGGATTATCTACCAGAAGATTCGATTAGAATGTGAAATGATATAGTTAGGAAATTCCTAGTAAAGTATTTCTCCTAGTTTAAATAGCTAGGTTAAAAATTGAGATAACTAATTATTTTCAATTGGATGGAGAAATTTATATGATAGTTGGAAACACTTTAAGGAATGCTTAATGCACTGCATGTAACAACCCAAATGTTGTTAATAATTATTTATCAGTCAAATCAATTCACAATCATCTCCATTAATCTTTATAAAGTGTTTAGACCAAACCCTGCAAATTTGGAGCGATTCGGAGCTCAACCGAATATTATGATTATTTTAATATATTTAATTAATTAGACCTTGAAATCAATATCCAACTTCGCTATTGCGCTCGTCACTCCCAAATTAGCTATGGGTGATGTTTGGAGGTATTTGGAAGTCGTTAGATTTTTCCCAAATATTTTAATACATTTAAATATTTCAAATATTAGAATAATTAAATTGACCTTAAAATTGAAATACAACTTCACCGTTGAGTTTCTGACCCTCAAATTAGTTTGGGGTAAATTTTTGGAATTTTTTGAAGCTCATTTTATCAATCTATTTTTTTAGCTTAATAAATTAATTAAAAATTAGAACATAATTAATTAAATTAATTTAAGTTTTCCTTTAACACTGAACCACACAACTTTCCCTGCTTTCCACTTGCCTTCCCCATTTCCTGCGCATGCAAGCCTTCCTCCCAATGATGATGGGAGAGGGCTTGCTGCCCTGCATCCCCCTGTCCAAGATCATGCCTCCTCCTACTTAAGGCTAGCTCCCTTAGCTCTCCACTCTCCCCATTTTGCTCAGCTGTTGAAGGAAGGAGCTCCCAAGCCTCCAAAGAACCCTATAATAAACCTCCATTTACAAGCCAATGTACCTTCCCTTGAACCTTTGTTGTTCTTCCTTGATTTAATGCAATGGTTGCTTCAGATTTATTGCATATGCTTGTTGTTTAACTTTAAGAATCTATATTTGAGTGATTGAATCCCATTTTATCCATTAAGAAATCAGTTATGTAAGTAGAATTTATGTATACTTGGACCTAGGACATCATTATTTGCGTTGTTAGAATGATCTTTTCGTGCCAATTTTAGTACCAAGAGATCTTTCCATCGATATATGGCATCGCACTTATCGAGAGTATTTGGATTCCCTAGAGGGACTACCTTTTTTGTCGTGCAGAATGCCCATTGGGTGCTACAGCATACTGTAGTGCCTGACTCTTAGCCAAGGAGCGCTACAGCACGCCGCAGTGCCCACGTCTCAAGAAATCTAACGTCGTAGCGTGCCATAGCTCCATTGCACGCTACAATGCGCCGTATCACCTGACTCTTGGCCAGGAGGGCACTCCAGCATGCCACAATGTAGAAACATGTCATAGCGCCTGTCTTTCGGCTAGGAGGGTGCTCCAGCGTGTCGCAGCGCATAAACACATCGTAGTGCTTGGCTTTAGGTCAGGAGGGCGCTTCGGCGCGCCACAACGCAGAAACTTGCTGTTGCACCTAAAATCGTTGCTGCACACTACAATGCAGTGACACGCCACAACGTGCCATAGCGCCTGGTTCTCGGTCAGGCAAGTGCTACAGCGCGCCGTTGCGCGCATAAATGCCCAGTTTCACACAAACTTTATATTTTGTATTATGTCGACTTTAGAACCCTAATAACACAAAAATATACTAAAACAACATCTGGTTTCATCAAAATCATGTATTGTGTAAATATTGAGGTAATTTCAAATATGAAATTAATTTCTTACTCAAGTAGCATATTTAGTAGCAAATTTACTTGTTCAAATATTTTGTTTAGGATCTCTAGTCGCTCATTATGGTATCGAGAATTTATTTCCAATGTTTGATTTAATTTTCTATAATTTATTTACTGAATTTTTACTTGTTAATTAAATGCAAAGTACCTTAGGATAGTATTAGTGATAATTAATCTTAATTACTATCTAATTTTGATAACTTTGGCACTTATTGATTTGCATGGATTTGATTAACACTTGTTAATTTTTAATATTTGATCCTAAATTAGTAAGATAAAAGAGTAGGTATTAAGGTGATTCATGTGATTAGCTATATTAATCAAAACCTTATAATTTTTCTTGATTTTCTCTTAAGCAAAAGAACTAGCATAAATTAATCTTTAATAACCCAATAAAAAGTGATTGATTTACAAATAATCAACTCAATAATCTTATGATTTTATCCCATAACTTAAAGTGCTTGTGACTAACATAGAAATTTAGAAGATTAGCATACTTGATTTTTGCATCTAAACTAATGATTGAACTTATAAATCTATATAAGATTTTATCATCGTGATTTCTTATAATTAACTTGTGATTTTGATTGTGATGACTAGAAACTTTAAATCTTTAAGGTATAAAGATTTCTAAGCTTAAGTAAATGCTCCACCTTTAATAGGGCTATTTTGAGGTAGAAAAATACCTTATTTGTCTCTTTTTAAGGTAAGCCTTTAGATGATCCATTAAAAACTTAGATGATTGATCCTACACTTTGTGGTGAGATAACCTAAGAGACATTAGTTTGAAGTTATCAATTATGGTATAACACCTATAGTGAGTTACTTCTATGTTACAACCTTAGAACCCCATTGCTTAGTACCTCCAATGGAGAATGGAGTCTAAAATTCTTTGGATTTTAAATTACTCAGTTCATAAATGATTATTAGTTTTATCATGTGATGATTATAGTACATGTTCATATGAATAATTTAATTAGTAAGACATAAAATTGGTTGATTTGTCCTAAATAAGATTGTAAGAGGGTTTCGTCCACTTATCTTTATATGCATCGATAAGTGTAGTTCTGCTTAGGACAAATATTTTATTTTCATTGTATGTTTAATTAATATATTGAACTTTTTAGTTTGAGAGAATAAATTGTAAAAGGGTTTTATCATCTTATCTTTGTGCGCATTGATAAGTGCAGTTAAACAAACTAAGTGATTTAGGTTATCTTTCTTAAAATGTATACCTTTATGTATTAATTTAGGTATTGAATATCTTAGTTTGAGAGAATAAATTGTAAAAGGGTTTTATCCCCTAATATTTGTGCACATTGATAAGTGTAGTTAAAAAAACTAAGAAATTCAACTTACCCTCTTAAGTACTTACTACTTATGTACATGTACTTTCAACATATGTAATTTAGGAAGTTGTGAGTATAATTATAGAAGTATATGGTTAAATTTTGATTATAGCATGCGTGCTTGTTAGAATGAATATGAAACCCCAATAAATGCTGAATTTGATCATTTTCCCTTAATTATGTTCTTCTTGATAATTTAAGAATCATATTGAATTAAAAAGTATTAGCTTAATTACATAAGCATAAGCATCAATAGCATTTGTGACCTATGGGATACAATATACATCAATGTTAGTAGGACCTATGAGATGTAGCATGCATCATGGATATTAGGATTTCTTTGGGGTGAATGTGGCACTAAATGCATTAGTGCAGCATAAATCAGTGGCATATTCAGATGCATACACAATGACATATAATATAGTTTGATTTTAGTATTTTCTTTAGTTTCAGTGTTTACAGATTTCAGCTTAGCACTTTACTTTTCTTTTGTTAACTATTTTACGTTACTTTCAATTTTGTACAGTTTCAATTTTCATATACTTATTTTATTTTCTACAATAGCTTCTTGTTATATTTAATGTTAAATGCCCTAAGAAAATTATAATAAAGCATGTTGTAGCCCTAGCTTTCGCAGTACTTTTCTTTTCTTTCGTTTAGGAAACTAGCATTTGGGATCCTTCAATTTGTTGGATCTGGAGCAGTTTGAGGAGCCAACAGAGAAGTATACACAGGAGATCCAAGAGGAGCTAGAGGAGCAGTAGCTTGCATAACTTATTTTGCTTTGTCTAGTTTCTTACTTTAGCTGTGAGATGAGGGACCTTTATTTTTTGCTCTCTTTATATTAAATGATGGCATGTAATAATTTAACTTTGGATGTATTTTATCTTTATTTTCTATGATGAATGTCTGGGATGAATGCTTTTAGCTTTCACACTTTGATTTTATTCACTACTTATACTTAGTATTGTGATGTGATCAAAAGCAAGTAATATACTCATCTATAAAGTACTAGTATACATTGTGAATACTTCATTATTCTACCCATCCTAATATGTACGAGTACTCAAGCTAACACTTAAGTTAAGGATATTACTTTTCTTAAGGATTAGTATTCAATAGTTCTTGAGGCTAGTCCTAGGGAAGTTCAAGCTTCCTAAGTGGCGCACCGTTCCACTGCCAATTGTTTTGTTTTTAATACATCGGTTGTGTGGGCGATGGGACAGGGCGCTACACTGCCCCCATCATGGGTTTTCGCAATGGATTGAGGCTCAAACATTTTATAACAGATTGAATGCACCCACGAGAAGCCTGTTTTATGCAGCGACTGGGGGTTCCTTAAGTAGCAAAACTCAAGAAAAAGCTTACGTTCTATTAAAGGAAATGACTAAAAATGCATATCAATAACTGATTGAGCGGCTTAACTCTAATAGAACGAATGATAATAACATAGATGAGCCTAATTAAATCATTGTGCTTCATTGAGACATAGCAATGTTAAGCCAAAAACTGGGTGAAATGATTGTAAATACTACACAAAAAGTTATTTGCAAGTTTTGTGAAGTACTGTGGCACCCCATCCCTTAATCCACAAGATTAGGTCAAAGGGAGGTGTGCCACTCTAGCAAATACCTCGCTTATCATTGGATTAGGTATAATCCATAATCTACTAATAATAGAAGGCTATGCCCAGAATATACATATAGCATGATCAATCATTAAGTAATATAAATTCAGAGTGTAGAAGCAAAGGAAGGTAAATAGTACATCAAGTTCACAATAATATAAATAAGAATAAGTAAACATCTAGCTTAGAACAAACAATATAGTAAGAAAAACATTGTTTAAAGGTACATGTATATTATAATATTTTAAATAAGCTTAATGAAAGGAAAATAAGCAATTACTCATCCTCACAATAAGGCAGAATTTAAGTAGCTTCTGCTTCTCTCGGTTGCTCCTCCTCAAGGAAAAGCTCCTCTTTAGGCACGAGCTCCTCAAAATGATCTGATTATGATGTTACTGGTTTCATAATGCCAGGGTGTAACAACCCAAGTTGTTTATCCTAGCTAATTAGGACTAATTCAAGTCCTAATTTTGAACTTAGTCACTAGAACCTAGTCCACATCAGAGGTTAAATGGTTCAAACCATAATTTTGGAAATTTCAGGAACCCTAGAAATTGACCTGATTATTTTGACCTCGAAATCAAAATCCGACTTTGCCATTGTGCTCGTCATCCTGAAATTAGATAGGGGTGATGTTTTGGACAATTTTAGAAGTCATCAATTTTTTGCGAATATTTTAATATAATTAAATATCCCAAAAAATAAGAAAATTAAATACTCATCAAAATCAAAATCCGATTTCATCGTTGGATTTTCACCTCCAAATTAACTAGAGGTTAATTTTTGGGATTTTTTGGAGCTTGTTTATAAAATCTGATTTTTAAGAATTAATTAATTTAAATAAATTAAGTTAAAATTAATAAAATCCAATTTATTAATTATTCTCCTTCTTTTCTCTGAGTTGGGACCTGCCTCCCTCTCCATTCGGCACTCCCTCACCATGCGCACGCAAGATTCATCTCCTCTTCATTTTCTCCCCTCACCTTTTAGCTCCCATAGCCCATGCCTTCCCTCGCTAAAGCTAAGCTCTCCTTCTCCTATAAAATGGAGCTCAACCCCTCCTCTTCCTCCTTTTGCTCTCAAATTGAAGTCTCTTCTTTTCCTCACAAGCTTCTCCTCTTTTCTCCATTGCTGTTCTTATTGCTGAAAGAAAACTCTAAAGCCCTCAAGCCCGAAGGATCCTTAGAGAAATCTCTCCTCACAAGCAAAGGTACCTCCTTTTTCCTCATTAAAAGTGCCAGGAATTGTCCGGAATTGCCCGGATTAGTAATTTTTCGCATTCTAATGACCCTAGGACCTAATGGGGCTAAAAATATCAAAATCAAACGTAGTTTTAGTGAAATTAAGCATTGTATAAAATTATAGGTGATTTTTGAATATGGAAAAATTAGGTTTTGACATTTTTTATGAAAATAGAATCCTAATATTAAAATGACCATAACTTGATCATTAAACATCAGAATTTAGTGTTCTTAGATTCCATGGAATCCTTGGATAGTATACGATAATAAACTAACTAAATTCTTAAACCTCACTAAGTGAAATTATCAAAATGGCCTTATAGGTTAAAATCCTTAAAATTGAACCTATATGACTTAATATTTATCTATATTTAATGTACTTACTGCCTATCTTTATGTTAGACAACAAAGAATCTTTTAGCATCAATAAAATCTAATTTAGAGCACTTAATCAAAAAGTAGCATTTTCTAAAGTAGGGGTGAAACGGTCATTTTTTCCCAAATGGTTAAGTGCCCTTAACCTCCAAAATATAATTTAAATCATTAAAATCAGTAATAAAATTGATTTGAGATTAATTATAACACTTAATCTCATAATCATGTAATTTGATACCCATTAAAAACTTAAAAATTTCCTAAGTAAAATCTATGAGTTTCTAACCTAGTTTCAACTTCAAATCCTTTATTCCCTTAAATGAATTAGATCAGCAAATAAAGATAAAATGTAATAAATTCCAAAAAATCCTAAAATTTCCTAAGTCATTCCATTAGGAGCTCATCAAGATCTACACTTCACTTTAGGATCTTTTTTTAAGTATAGGAATAGAGACTAGGTTATATTTCATTCATTAAAAAAAGTGGGTTATTCAATGAATGGAATCTTAGTTTTATTAGTTTCTAGATTTTCATGCTTGATTATGCTTAATTGAATTTTTTTTTATTATTAGTTCATATTTATACTTAAACTTTAGTCCTTAAGCTTTACCCTTTGGATTATGTGATTAACTCCAATTCATGGTGTTTAATTCATGATCCCTAGCTTTAGTAGATCTTGATCATATCTTAGCTTAGAATGTCTAAATTCTTCAATTAGGATATGCTGATTTCTTATTTAAACTTATAATCATTATTGATTAAATTAAATTAGAACCTGATTAGTTATAATTACATTTAACTTATAAGGCTGTGCTTCTAAGTTACACTCGATAGGAGGAATTAGAGATTTATAACTTATGTAACTTTTAATAGTTAGAATAGTTTAATAGATAACAAATGATGTTACCTTATGTAGTAGATTCCCTTGCTCACTATTATTTTACTTGTGCTTTTGCATTCTTTGTATTATATGCCTTATACCTTGAATATATCATACAAGATATTATTGTTGCATGAAATGAAAATATAGAATAATTAGGATAATATTTGCATATGGTTCAGTTACTTGTTGATCTTGCACATTTTACTCTACTTGATAAGAGTAAGGAGAAATAATGATTACTTAACATTACTCATTGAGGAGTGTTATTTTAAGTTGGAATTCGAACACTCTTGCAAACATGTTTGACTCCTCAGCTACTTTTGGATATGTTCACAGAAGTAAAGTAAATAACTAAAATATTACTGCATTTGTGATTATTACCTCTTTAGTTCAGTTTCTGTTCTATTATTCTGACCTAGCCTTATATGACGCTAGGAATATATACATATACTTATTGCATCAAGCTAGAGTAGCCCTCTTCTAATATAACAATCATTACATACCTGTTTACTATTTAATGTTTACTATTTACCATTTACTATTATATTTTACTTCAGTCAATTTTACTTTACTTGCTTACTTACTTATAGGATGCTAGATTTATTACTGTTTGCTTGTACTTATCACAAATTAATTACTTGCTTTTAGACCTACATATTTCATTTGATCATCAACATATTTAGGATCAGTCTTTCTTTTAGTACTTTTCTTATTTTATTTATAAATAAATATGTCTAACCTTATCACAACTTAATATTGAGGTATATTCTTTTATCTCATATGTTGCTTAATTATAAATGATATATTTATAACTTTCCATATCCTTTTGTATTTTTGTTGTACCCTTATGCTTTACTTATTTTATAGTCTAAGTAAAATGGTGATATCATAAAACTCATGAACTTAATAGCTTAAAATGTATTTAGATAATATATCTAGCCAGATTTCTTTTTATTTGGCTGGGGCCCTATCATTGTGAAACCGTAATGGCAAGTTCTGAGCAATTTGAGGACCTTGTGCCTGCAGAGGAGCCATTATTGGAGGAGCATTAGGTTAGAGCAGAAGATCCGTAGATTAGCTATCATTTTATTTTGTTGTGAGGATGAGTGATTTATTTTATTTTAAACTTATCTTAAAATTAATGTAATAATTCAGATATATATGTATATTCTCTTACTATACTATTTCATTCTAAGTTGCATGTTTACTTCTTACTTGTATTATGGTGGATTGGATGTAGCATATTTTATTATTTTTGCTTTTGCACTCTGATGAATGTATATACTTAGTGAATGATTATGTTGTATTATTTAGGGCACATCCTTTCCTTATTAGTGGATTGAGGAATTACACCTTAATCTAATGATAAGTGAGGGATATGCCAAAGTGGCACACCACTCCTTAGCCTTGAGTGTTGGCAGTTAAGGGGTGGGGTGCCACACAGGTCCCCAGCCAAAACAAAAAAATATTATTAGATAATTGTCTAAGTATATTTTAGAGTGACATGGTTTTATGAATTATTAATATCACCATTTACTTGATAATACAAAACCTAACTAGCATAGAAGCAACATGCATATAAATATAAATGGCAAGCTATAAATATAATATTTATAACTAAGCAAGAATAAGGTAAAAGACATACTTCAAAATGAGCTGAATCAAGGCTAGGCATACATGTATAAATATAGTAAGAAAAGTACTGAAAGAAAGACTAATCTTAAAAATGCTGATGATCATATGACATATGCAGATTAAAAATAAGTAATATGACTGTGATATGTATAGTAAGCAGTAACAGAAACTAACATCCTATAAGTAAGTAAGCAGGTAAAGTAAAGTAAACAGAAGTAAAATATAACAGTACAATAGTATATAGTAAATAGGTATGTACAGACTGTCATATCAAAAAAATTGGCTAATCGGGCTACAATATATTCCAAAAGCCTTTATGGGCTAGGGCAGAACAGAAATTTTCTTAGCCTTTCTAGGCTAGGGTAGAATAGAACATTATAGCAGGACTGAGGAGGCAGTAAATACAAATATAGTAAATTTTAGTTATTTTACTTTTTCTCCTGTGGACACGTCCAGAAGCAGTTGAGGAGTCAAGCACGTCTGTAAGACTTTTGGGTTCTAAACTTAAAATAACACTCCTCAATGAGTAATGTTAAGTTATTCCTTATTTCTCCTTACCCCTGTCAATTGTGGTAAAATGTGCCATATCAACCATAAAACTGAACCCAATGCAAATATTATCCTAATTATACTAAGTTTTCATTTCATGCACAATATTGTCTTATATGTCATGTTCAAGGCAATAGCACCAAAAATACAAGGAATGCGTAAGCACAAATATATTAATAGTGAGCAATGGACTCTATTACACTAGGTGACATCATTTGTTATTATTAAAATTATTCTAACTATTCCAAGTTACATAAGTTCAAGGTCTCCAATTCTTACTATCGAGCATATCTTAGAAACATGGCCTTATAAGTTAAAATTAATTAGAACAGATCAAATTCTAATTAGATCCAATGAATATTGCCTATAAGTTAAATAAAAAATCAAAATATCATAATTGATGAATTTAGATATTCTAAGCTAAGATCTGATTAAGATCTACTAAGCTAGAGATTATGAATTAAATACCATGAATTTATTAATCACATAATCCAAAGGTAAAGCTTAAGATCTAAGGTTCAATCTAAATATGAACTGATGATTAAGGCAAATTATATTAAGTAAAATCAAACTTAATAGAATGAATATCCTATTCTTAATATAAAGTTAAAAGATAAAATAATCAAAATTAAAGTATGAAAATTCTTAAAATTAATAAAACTAAGGTATCACTCATTGAATAATCCACTTTATTTAATGAATGAAATCTAACATAGGATTTATTTCTAATCTTAGGGGAAGGTCCTAGTGTGAGGTGTAGATTCCCAATAAGCTCATAATTGAATAACTTAGAAAATTTTAAGAGTTGATGGAATCTATTATAAATCTTCATTTGCTGATTTGAAATATATCTTAGTTAGAGTGTATTAGCATTACTTAGAGATTTCAAACCTTTAATGGGATTTTGATCAAATTATTGAATTTATAAGATTATTAACTTAAATTGATCCTAAATTAGTTTTAGTACTATTTTAATTTAAATAATATTTCAGGGGTTAGAGCACTTAATCTAAATTTTGGGCAAAATGATCATTTTGCCCCTATTTAAGGGTCCAAAAAGCTACTTTTTGATTTAAGACTCTAAATTAGATTTTTTTGATACCAAATGATTCTTTACTGTCTAACATAAAGATAGATGGTAAGTACACTAAATTTGGACAAGAATTGAGTCCTATAAGTCAAAACTAAAAAATTTAACATAAGCGGGAAATTTAGTAATTTCACCTAATAAAGTCTAAGAATTTGTATAGTTTACAGTTGTTTGTTATCCAAGGATTCCATAGAATCCAAAAAAATTGAATTCTGATATTTATTGGATTAGTTATGATGATTCCAAGCTTAAGGGTTAATTGTGTAATTTTAAGGTTTATGGAAGGGTCGAAAACCTTACTTTTCCATTTGAGATCTAAATTTGGCAAATTTAATGGCTATAGCTTACATATATCATATTGAGTACTTTAACTAGAAGTAGACCCAAATTGAAGCTCAATTGGTCAAATTATGACTTAATTAAGATTATGGGTAATTAGTGCAAATTAAGGTTTCTAATAGTCAAAACCCTAATTTTATTTCAGTTTATAGTTGGTGGTGTTTTTTTGATCTAAATATGTCTTGAGTGACTTAATTTGGAGTCCAATTGACTAAGTAATGGTCAATTAAATTTCTAGGCTAATTAGAGTAATTAATGAGAGTACCCAAAAGTTATTAGTCAAACTAATGGTCTAATAACACAACTAACACTATCATGGTAAATTATACACTCTCTTGATTAAAATGAGACCCATATTGATTATACTTGAGTTACTAGATATAAAGTTATGGCTAAGAGAAGTTTTTGGTACAAATTTGGGGGTCCTAAAATATCACTATGTTAAATAGGTGTTATATAGAAAATTTGATACTATCATATTATTCATCTCATTTTTCTAAGTAAAATGAGATATATATTTAATATATTTGGACTTATGGTTTAATAGTTATGAGTGTTTAAAGTTCTAGCATTTAATTAATTCAATTTGAATTAATTAAGGTTACTGTTTGAATTAAACTAACTGAATTTATTAAATTAAATCTAATAGAATAATTAATTAATTAAAAACAGTGTGTGGGACCCACAGGCTGTCGTTCGAGGGACATAGGACCCACCATGGACATGTGGTGCCCATTGGTTGGGCGCAGAGCAACGGCGGAACCCACAGATCCAACGCGGCTGAGACGGACGGTTCGGGTGGGCCGCACGCTTATGTCAGTGCTGCGCCAGCAGGTCCCACGCTCAAACGTGTTGGGCAGAAGAAATTGCCACGTCGCGCGCTGGTCCCACACCTCGGTCGATGTGGCAGACGCGACCCGAGCCGTTACAGGTCAAGCCCAGGTTAACCCGGCTCGACCCAATCTTTTTTCTCTTACAGTCGCGGCATACCCAAGCAGGACAGGCTAGGACACAAAAATGGGCGGCCTCCACACGGAGGCAGCCTTCAGCTTGCTCGGCTAATAAAGGGTCTCAGTGAGACCCTTTGATAGATACTCGGAACATCGCCGGAGGTGACCAGGATCGCTAAGAAAATAAGAAGGATCGAAGGTACCATATTTGATGGTCGAGGGTTCCAGGGTTCGAACGAGGGCACTCCAGCGGATCGGCAAACACAATTGCCAAAGGTTCAAATCCTAGGCCGCTAATGGATGATAAGGAAGTAGTGACGGAGCGTGCAAAGTGGCCGCATGCGGAGAGTGGTCGATGGCAGTGGTGGAAGCGCCGCGTGGCACGGGGCGACCTTTGCGAGGATGACGGATCGCGAGCAGTCCGATCGGAAGGCTCGGATGATCGGCTCAGATTGAGCCGATCGATCCCTATCGGGTGCGGACCCGATTAAGTGGGCTCCGACCCGCTAAGGGATTGAGGCGGGTCCCACCCGCTGGTTAAATAAATATTAATTATAATAAATTTAAATTTAATTTCTGATTTTTATATATTAATTTTAAATATTTAAATGACTTCCAAATTTTTTTAAATATTCACCTCTAGCTAATTGAGTGGTGATGAACATAACTGTGAACTCAGATTTCGAGGTATTTAAATATTATTAAAATATTCGACAGATTTCCAATGACTTCTGATTATCATTAAAACATCACTAGCTAATTTGGGGGCAATGAGCGCAATAGCAAAATTTAATTCTGAATATGAGGTCAGAATAATTATGTCAATTTCTAAAGTTTCTAGATTTTTCAAAATTATGATTTTGACCTATTTATCCTCTAATTTGGACTAGATCTCGATGGTGAACTCCAAATAACTTAATTAGTGCACTAAGATTAAAATTATGACTTAAATTAGTCCTAATTGATTTGAGTAATAACTTGAGTTATTACAGGAACCATATAACAATTTAATATTATTAATTAATAATTAGCAGTCTAATCAATTTGTAATTATCTCCATTAGTATTCAAAAGGTGTTTAGAGCAAACTTTAAAAATTTGGAGTGATTCTAAGCTCAATTAAATATTCTGGCCATTTTAATATATTTATCAAAATTAGAAAATTCTAATAATTAATTTGAGCTTTAAATTAAAATCGTAGTTCGCCATTGAACTCTTTACCCCCAAATTATGTAAGAGTTAAAATTTTGGAACTTTTGGAAGCCGTTGAAATTCCCCGAATATTTTAATATATTTTAAATATTTAAGAATTAAGATAATTAAATAGACCTCATATTAAAATTTTGAGTTTATTTTTGAGTTCCTCACCCCAAAATTGACTAAAGGTGAATTTTATAAAAAAAATTTAGAACTTATTTAATAGTCTAATTTTAATTATCAAATTATGCTAAATTAATATAATAATTAGTTAAATTTTTTGAAGTATGATGTCCCACATAACAGGCCATGCTCGTTAATCTAAACGACGTCTTCTGCATTGTGCGATCGAGCCGACCCAATCAAATGATCACCACTGGCCTCGACCGACCCGATTTGATGACCGATCCTCGTGCGAGCATGACACGTGTCGCACATGCGTTGTGCAGTGTTTCTATTGCTACTGACCACGAGCAATTGAGCCCGTACCGACGATCCACTCTTATATTAATGATTTGCATGCCTCAATGAGATCGAGCAAAGTCAAAATTTGATATAGCGAGCCTTCCTGCATTATCCCAAGTCGAAGAAGACGAACAAAGGTGCCTCCCTCCTTTCGTCAATTTGATCTTATGATTACCTCAATGCAATTTTGAATGTCTATTCCTCATTATTGCAAACTCTTTGCTCTATTTAATCAAGATCAAATAAGCTTGATTCGATCGAGTATTTCCGACCAAAGCAACAGTAGCGCACAGTACATCCACATAAATCCTTGATTTCACAAATTAAGGCATCGATGTTTTTGGCATTAGGGTGGCCCATTCAAAACAATTTAGGTACCAATGAAAGGTCTCTCCAAGATCTTTCGATTGATACATGGTATTCCCAATGAGAATTCATGTATCGAGAGAAATAGGGTGCCTTAATTTCATCTCTACGGTTCTCACTGTAGAAGTACTATGCTGGTCGGGCTCGACTAGCATGACCCGTGAGTAACGGGCCCACATGCTCATGCCCATAACCGTATGTGTGCTGAAGGTAACGAGTTGCACGCGGATGAGCTGAGTGAAGGGATTTGCAATATGAACATTAAAAATAGATTTAATTAAAATAATTTAATTAGCTCAAAGTTTTAAACCCTCATAATTCCTAAAATATAAGTTCAAATATATTGAAGTTATATTTCAAAATAATCAAAAAAATACAACAAATATTAATATGATATCAAAATTTTATTTTGATAACCACATTTTTGATGATCATTAAGGATAATTAAGCCTTGATTAAGCCAAATGACATCCAAATTAGGCTTGCTTATAGTCATTTTAATCCTGGTGATATGTGGATTAATTAAATACTAACTTATGTGCCATTTGGATGTCATTTGATAATAATGAATTTTTGGTTTTCCTTATGTGTGATTAATGAAAATCTTGGGTTTAAATTATTGTAAAATTACTTCCTAGAACATAGGATAGTAAGATTCCATTTAAGTAAATGCTTGGCTAAACCCTAGGAACATTATATTGGAAGAAATTAAATAGTTGTAGATTCATAAAATTGATTAAAGGAAATATATGACCTTGGGAGTATGATTAGAAGATTGGTAGTTGGACTTATAATTGAAACTTGTGTTAAAATATATGATTTGAGCTGAATATATCATTTACCCAAGTCATATTGAACTTTAATATAGTATTTAAGATATTAGGTAATCATTATATAAGGGCAAATCTATTCTTTAGATTTTATTAATTTATTTTTAAAATTATTAAGTAATCTACCTAATGTAAGTTAAGTAATCACCCCATGCTAAAAATTATATAAGATGATACATATATTAAAATTCACATTATAGAGTAAATGTTGAATACATCATTTTAAATTAATACTTAATGAAGTGTGACAGACTGAAAATATATAGTTTGTACTTGCATGTAAGTGTACGTGGTTCGAAGTAATATAGGACTGTAAGATCCTGAGATTTATCAACCTCTGGGAATGATGTTCAATTTTGTTATCAGAGTATACTTAATTTCAATAATGTTTATCTAATTGATATTAGATTTGGACATAAATTATGATTTCAGAGTTTCTTTGATTTAAAACTATTTTTGGAAAATTAGGGAGATCTAGGATTAAACATGCAAATCAATATGAGTACTCTTCTTCTCAACTTCATATAATGTTAATTGGATTAATTTCTTATTTCATAATCAAGGTATTTAGTTTTCTTTATTGAACATTACTAATTGTATTAAATCTTGTCTAGTGCTCTGAAATGAACAATAGAAGGTTCAATTTTGGCACATAGACATTCATGTGATCAATCTTACGTCTAAATGATAAAATCTATATATTAGGTTGAATATCGCATGAACTCGATTACAACAATAGCTCACATGCATCAACTCTTGATTTAGCTAAGAAAATGAGTTACTAGGCTAAATAGGCTTATGTCACATTACCCATAGCTCTTAGCGCTCTAGAACTTTGCATAAACTTAGGGTGAGCTATGGAGCTCAATTGATAGTTCTCGGCTCACACACGTTTACTCTTGATTTAGCCAAGGTAATGTGTTACAAATCTAAATGAACTTATCACATAACTCATAGGCTTAATGCGCATCAATTACCTCATATAAATTAAGAGCAAGATATGGAGCTCAGAGAATGTTAATATTCCTCATGGCTCAAAGGATCAAGCACTTATCCAAGGTTGTGCATGGGCTATTTTTGCATGACAAATGTTATCACGGACATTCGTGGCGTTAACGCTCATGCATGCACAGCCTTAGGACAAGGCAATTATTGAGCTCTAAGAGATTTATATTATGAAAATATATTTATATATAGATTTATACAAAGAATCAACATTTTCCAATTGTTCATTCACATAGCATACAAACATTCAAGATTTAACTAACATTTCATTGATATAAAGAGTGCACATATTATATAATATGGTTTATATGCTCATGCCCAACCCTTCCCAAAGGGGGTTTAAGCTGCCATTAAAATAAAAGAACAAGGAAAGCTACAAGAAATGCAGTGTAATGCCCTATCCCGTCATCGCAAGCAACCGAGGTATATTTAAGAAAAATAAGACAATTGGCGACAAAATGGTGCGTTACTCTAGAAGGACTGCTGAACCTTCCCGAATATTTGCTGACTAAACTGTTGAATCTCAGCCCCAAAGGTGAGTTGAGAACTAATTCTTAATATAAGTATAAAGTCCTTATCTTAAGTATTAGATAGAATACTTATGTACATTGGATTATGAGTGGGTTAAAATAGGAATCCAATATACATGAGTATTGGATTACATATATGCTGATCACATAATAGTACTAAATATAAGTAATAATAAGTACAGAGTGCAGAAACTAAAAGCATTCATTCAGCTCATTCATCACAGAAGCTAAGTATTCATCTCAGAAAGGAAAGAAAATGCATCAAGAATTTAATCATTACAAACTGTTTGCTTAAATAAAATAATAGTAAAGGAGTCTCTCACTCAAACTAAAATAAAACTAAAGCAAAAAAGTAAATGCTGATGCTGAGTCCACTAATGCTCCATGAACACCTCCTAGGTTGTAACACCTCATTATTATATTAGATATATAAATCAAATAATGAATATTACCGTAGTACTTAATATTGAGTTAGGGAATTCTAACCCAATATTAAGTACTACCTTATATTATATGGATCTATGGGTGGAAAAAAATTCAATCATTTTAATTTTAAACATTCATTATCTATAATATGAAATTACAAATAACATGAAAGAATAGCTTATAAACATCATAGAATATTTAAGTTACAAGTTTTTGAGAAATAAAATCTCTCATCCTCACATAAAGAAATTAAAAGTAAACATGCTCCCTTGTCCAGTTACTATGCAGGTTCTTCTTTAACTGTAGCACTTGATCCACACTCACGATCTACCATATTTTGGTTTTTAAATACGGTAGGGCACAACAAAAAAAAGAAAAATGTGATTAGACTTTAAAAAGTTTAAGTACATTTTAAAAGTAGGCTAAATATATTATTTAGTGGATATCACATTAGCCATTTATAATTTAAAGTAAAAGAGGTGCAATAAGCATGAAAATAATAAGGAGGTAAAGTAAGAATAGTTTCTTACATTAATTAAGCATTTTATAAATCCTGCAACAAATAGGTTAGCATAGCATTTAAAATATTTGCAATTGAAGAAAATATGAACATGTTCAAATGATTTTGTATGCTAAATAAGAAAAACAGTGTAAGAAATAAAATTATATTTTTTGTATAAAACTTTACAATGCATAATTAATTTTGAAAGATTTAAAATGCCATAAAATAGTGAAGTAAGTAAATTCAATATAAAGATTGAATATATATATAATAATAAGACTATATTTAATCATTCACAATCAGTAAGATTGTGAGAAATGCAATTTATGATTTATTTATCTTGTACTTTTTTGTTCTGTGGGTGCAGAATAAATGAGGAGTTGAGTACATCTACTCAACTTATCTGAAAGTGGGGTCAGCTGTAAACATACACATTCTCCCTCAAAGAAATTATGAGGTCTCGGGATATACAAATAGCTTGCCCAGGCTTAATGACAACTGTACTAAAATCTACCATATAAATCTCTCTGAAATATATGTTAAATGTTTATTATATGCACAAAATCTTGATGTATGATTTAAGGTTTAGGTTCAATGAGTTGCAGCATAACAAGAAATTTATCAAATTATTGTAAATCATGTGATATCCATTATTTTCTATTTTAAATTATATAATGATTTGGGACTAATAAAGTCTCTAATTAACTTAGGGAATATAGATCATAGGTTAATTAATATACATAATAAGTAGGGATTTGATTGGACTCTTATATGTTCCTTTAGTTATTTGATTTCCATTATATAGAAATAATTTAGACTTGAACTAAATTTAAGATTTATAGAAATAAACCAACATAACTTGTACAATGAACATAATGAACTAAAATAGGTAAGTCGATACCCTAGAAACAATGGCAATAAAAGTTATATATAAATCTAAGCAAAACATATGCACCCATCATTGACCTATCGTTGATACAAATAAACAATAATTAAAGAAGCGCAGGTTATTAAGTCTTAATGGACTGTTAATTAATGTGTTTCAATCTTTAACAAAAGAAAGAAATGGTGTATTTATTTTTAAAGTATTGATAACTTAAGCTCTGAAAATTTTTATAATATCATCATAGATATATGGTGAAAATGCTACACAAAAGTGTGTAATCAGCGTAGAAAACCGTGGCAACTAAATAAGACGTCAAAGAGAGATAACTTCATCGACATCTTTTAATTTGAAATAGAAAACATAAGCACGACAGTAAACATTTAATGCAGGAGGTAATATGCTTTGTACGGTTGCAAATCATCAACATTATTATTAGTAGCCATGTTCAAAAGATTAAAACTAAACGAAGAAACTCAATGGCCTTTTGTTTGAACCTATTATTAACAATGCCCTTTTCCCAAAGCTAAATGTAACAAGTTTCAAAATCAAAGTGCTTGACTAAAAATACAAAATGAAAACATGAAATAACACAAAGTGTTATGAGTATAATTTTTATCAGTTTTTTTTTTTAATTAATAGCTGAACCTTAATTATACTATATATATGACTTGCAAAATGCAGCTTTTAAATCTATAAAAGGATATCTGATAACTACAATTAAATTTTGATTTTCAGCAACTAAAGTTCTCACTGACATTAACCATAATAATCTACTAGATATTGCATTAAAATATGATAAAAATATGTATCCAAGAAACTATTTTTATCTGCAGACAATAGCACTAAAGCACATGAAGCCATTCATCGAAGATAGGGAGAAAAGCTGGATTTAGACTAAATGTAGAAATGCACTCTTAAATGTTACCTTTAATGAAGGATTATTTGAGCAATCTAAATTATCATTCACTCAAAAAAGAATCAGTTCATCTTTCTAAAAAAAAAGAGTGAAATATTAAACAAGCATATATATATATATATATATATATATAATTGGTAAGCCATGATGTTTGAATCGTACATCTTAAATTCAATTCCTTATAAAAATACAGTTGATAGTACAAGATGGTGATCATGTTGTTTGATATATCAATGTCATCATTATCATTAATGTTAATTGTAATGGCATGTTTTGTTAATTCTTCAATCTCATATGCCAATGACAGATAAGCACCATAAAGCTTTAAAAGCTAAATTTAATAAACAATAATTCTGATTGATTGTATGAACTTAGATTTTTGGGAACTAAGAAATTTTTGATAGCCAACTGAATTCGAACAGATGTGCAGTAAAATGATAATGAAGTGGGAAATAATGTAATAATAAAATCTACTAAAGTAGCTGAAAATTATATAAGATTTGTTCTTGCACAAGAGAAACCATATTCCACCGAAGAGAACGAAAAATAGAGTAATTTCAGAAGGATAACAGAAAAGTTAAAACCTGTAGTTACAAAGTTGTTTTTTTTAAATTTTTTTGTAAGCTAATATAAACTTAATAGATAATTCATTAATTCAGCATATATTAATTGAAATAGGGTTGAAAAAGTTGATGTAAGAGAAAAATGACTTCATAAGCTTGTATTCAATTTTTATAATCATCTAATTCCACCAATTAGGCAAAGAGAAACAAATATTGTAGCAGCAAGATGTTCAAAACAAACCTCAAAGATAGTCTAAATACCACTTCTTGAGAACACCAAACTTTCCAAATACAGTGCACTTGTTGGAAAAAGGTTCTAAGAGTAGCTTCAAGAAAAATAACAAATATGCACATAATTTATATATTAAATAATTCAAATATAAAATGATGATCACTTTGGTCAAGTTAAATAAACAGAAAATGTATTTTTGATTCAGCATAAACAATTCATTGGCTAAATATTGAAACCTCAAGCAACCAAATACTAGTGTTGAAAAAGATGATGCGGCATATACATACATGTTAATGTACGATTGCATGGGTATATTTATGTATCTATGTAATTTATTATATTAAAATATTCATTTAATTGTATATACATGGATTCATAAATATGGATAAGAAATAATAAACTTCAAAATTTATAATATACAACTCTTCAATTTTGAAATGTATAGACCTCTCAAGTTTTATTGCAGGAAGCTCTTAGTTGTTTGCATTTACAAAAGTACCACTATATTAATCATGTTAGGATAAGATCCTAAATTACACATCAATATTGTAAAATATGCCTCGATTCATCCACATGACTAAAATATTGAATGGTGTTGGGCTCATCATCCATTTTCCATAATTTATCATCTTTGAGAATATCTTTAAAAATCAAAAAGGTATGGGTTATCAGATTGATTAAAATAGCCATCACTTGTACAAAAGTCTCTATCAGAAACAAGATTTAAAATTACTAGAGAGCTCCTAAAAGGTGAGCATATGCATATATTCATATTTGTAAAAAATTATCCATTTGTCCAAATACTCTGCAAATATTCATAAAAAAAAATGTATTGAACCTTTTATATCAATCCGAATGCCACCATACTCATTTATTTATGTACAAAACCAAGCAAATGAAGGCAAAGATACGTCGGCATTATTAAGCAGTTGATTTAAAGATCAACTTTCAAAATTAATGCATGAGTTAAGTAAACTTTCACCTACGCTTTATACCACTTTCAATAAGTTCAATCTCTTATTCAATGCAACAAAGGCTCGACTATAAGAAAATAGGCATATAGGAGTATATTAAGGTGCCACCAACAACAATTATGAATTAATGTTCATCATAACTATGAGGTTCTGCCTATTAATTATCAAAAGACTTTACGAATGTTATTATTGGCATTCACAGAAACACTTGGACCTAAAAGTTTTAATGCTATTGACATACTTTAAATATAATTTCATTAGCTACACCTCAATGCAATGATTAGTTGAATGAAATTTCAACTGAGATCGAATAGAGCAAAAATCATAATTCAAGGTCGCTTAAATTGATGAATCAACTAAAACATTCAACTCATACACAATAGCAAGAAAAAAATTATGCTTAAAATTGGCTTGACATCAAAACCCTATCCTATTCCTTATCAAGATGAATGATTTAAAGTGCATTACCATAAAATTATTGTACAAACCTTGTGGTCTTATCAATCTGCTCTAGACAAGGTAAGAAACTTGAACTTTATTAAATGGTTAAAAGTGGATATTTTTAAGTAATTTGATTCAATATATTAGTACAACTATATTTGCTTGCTTTGTAAGACTTGAATAAAACAGAATAGCAGATTTCACTCAATCCTAATGAGTTCCTCATTTGACAGCTTAAAGTCTTAAGTCAACATTTATGCAAACGACACTGAGGGGAGAATTGGGAGGAGTACCTTAATGCTGCGCCTAAGGATAGGGAGATTACTGCTTAGAGTTGCTCCTTCTTTCCCCTTTCATGGCGAGAGGATAAAGATCGCATTCATAAAGAGAGAAATTGGTATGGGTTTGATTGAGATAATGGTTGTGATCCGATCCCTCGAGGCCTTCCATTGGTGCAGGCATGCGGTGCGGGCACGCGTCGTCGGTTGCTCGTCTCGATCGAGCAACATCATCAATGCACTGCTCGAAAGAACAGGGTTTCGAAGGGAGAGGTGATGGCATGAGATTATGTTTAGGGTAAAGTCCCGATGAATAAAGTAACTTACCGTAATAAAAAAAAATTAGTTTATAAATTAATTAATTAGATTAATAAATTGGTTATTAAATCATTTCATTTAATTAGATGTAGTTAATTATATGCTCACTAAAATTTTTAGAGAAATTTGTTCTTTACTAAATCGGGGGTGATGAGCTTAAAAATGTAGTCAGAATTTTTATTGGTGGTTGTCTTAATTATTTTATTTTTTTAGATATCAAAAATGCAATAAAATAATCGAGAAATTTTGACGATCTCCAAAACTTACCAAAATTTCACCCATAACTAATTTGGGGGTGAGGAACTCAATGGCGAAGTCCAATTTTTGATATGAGGAGAAAATAATTTTCTCATTTTCCTTATTTAAATAATTATTAAAAGTTAGGGTTTGCTTATTTGATTCTTAAATTGGACCAAATCTTTGGAACTTACTTCTAATGACTAATTAAGACTGTTAGAATAGATTTGAGATTAATTGAACTGTTAAATATATATTAACAACCTTGGGTTGTTACATGGGTCTTCTGTGAAGCTTCTTGATCTTGCCCGACAAGCTGCTATAGTTCTGGTAAAATACTGGATCCCAAAAGTACCACATGTTAGACAATGATTATAGCTTATCAAAAGCTACTCTAAGCAGTTATAGTTATCTAAGGTTTAATATTTAAGAAATTAAACAAAATTATAGAAAAAGACACTAAAGCAGCTGAAAAGTCTAAAATAGCACAACACTGAAAGTAAAGTAGGGAAATAAAAAAGAGTAAATAAGCTAAAACTGAATAAAATATATAATAAAATTGTGTTATATATCACTGAATATATGCTGATTATGCCACTGATTTATGCTGTCATTATGCATTTGGTGCCTCATGCACCCCAATGAATCATAATATCCATGATGCATGCTACATCCCGTAGGTCCTACTCAAATTGATGGATCCTACATCCTGTAGTTCATAATGTTTTTTGATGCTTATGCTTATGCAATTCATGCCAAATACTTTCAAATCATCAAAAAAATAACAAATAAACCAAAGTAAGACATAAAATTGTACATCATGATTTGTCAGAATAAGCATATTTTATTAAGATTAGTATAATCTGAAATTTGATCATATATCACTTTAAACCAAATCTTATAACTTTCTAAGTTATCAAATGATGGGAGTGCATATACATAATTAGTATGTTTTTAAGAAATATAACTTTAAACACTTTGTTTGTTTAACTGCACTTATTAATATGCACAAAGATAAGAGGACGAAACTCTTTTACAGTTTATTCTCTCAAACTAAATTACTTATATAACAATCATAGTATTATTACCTATTAATTAGTGACCCAATTAATTCTAATCTTTTTCCATTAGTCTTATAATAGTATTAGGAACCTCCATTTCAATTTTCATGCAATTTGGAGATCGTTTGGTAATTTCCAATATTTCATAATTTTCTGATAATTCTGAGAATGCCTAATTTATTTAGACCTCAAAATAAAAAATGGAGTCCACCATTGGACTCACCAACCCCAAATTAGCCAGGGGTGGTATTTTGGAAGTGTTTGGAAGTCGTCGAACTTTTCTCGAATATTTTAATAATATTTAAATACTCAAAAAATCAAGATAATTAAGTTAACCTCCGATTCAAAAGCTGATTTTATTTTTGAGTTTCCCACACCTCAATTAGGTAAAGGTGAATTTTTGAGATTTTTTGGAGTGCGTTTAGTTATTTAATTTTGATTAATAAAATGGGTATAACTAATTATTTAATTAAAATAAATAAATAAATATATATAATATATATTTTAAATTAATTTCCAACGGTCCATTTTTCAATCTGTGGAGATCCGTTGCACAGGCCTGGTCTGCGCGCAGCGGATCAACGCAATCCGAGTCGTCGCCCTATTTTAAACCTGATCTGACGGTGTAGGTTCACTCGAGGAGATCTAGCCGTCGGATCATCGCCCCGATCTGACGGCCCTGGTGAGTCCCCTGTACGCCCTCTCCCATGATCACCTGTCGCGCCCTGGAAATGGCAGAGGTGTACACTGCTCATGCTAGCTACCCTCTCAAGAGCCTAAAGGCCTCAAATTTCTATTCTGCAAGGTTGGGTATTCATTTTTGTTATCTCTATCTTGTTGCTGGAGCTCGGATAGAGGTTGCGACGAAAACTTTTGCCTAACCCTAAAACTCGGTGAAACAAAGATTTGCAATTTGACAAGTACCAATCTACTTATTCCTTTTCCAAATTGCTTTGGGAAAATGTTATTTCGAGCTTAACATTGTTGTTTCAAGCCTCGACCGAGCTCGATTGATGTCGAATAAGTTCTGGATTCATGAACCGTCCACAGTGAACTACAGGAACTGCCCCGGGTTTGAACCGTGTGACCTAGGGCTTAACCATATAGCCTACCTCATCGTTATCTGGGTCCGATCCGTAGTTTGTTGGGTCAGCCTCGACGAGGACTCTCCACCGGTATGCGGGCTGCGTCGTGAGACCCTCGGAGTCGGCCGAGAGATCAAACCCTAGGTGTACCTCTCCCGGGCTCTAGTAGGGGACAACGCTGTCTGGAAACACGGACAAAAGATTCGAGCGTGCTCCTTAAACTGGACCAGTTCATTCGGTGGACTGTGCGCGTCCGTGTGGCTTCGTTTGCGAGACCCACGTCAACACGCGGCGCTCGCAGATGCTGCCATGTGTCGAGGCGGCGTGCGTAATTTCATGCGTTGTCATTTGTCAGCCGTCAGTTTCGGAAATCAGCGT
The DNA here is from genome assembly GCA_016760335.1 of Gastrodia elata. NCBI lineage: Eukaryota > Viridiplantae > Streptophyta > Magnoliopsida > Asparagales > Orchidaceae > Gastrodia > Gastrodia elata. The sequence continues at coordinate 13,724,094 of CM028673.1, forward strand.
CGTCCATTTATTGATTTCCGTGCCCCATTTTCTGTGCAGAGTATTAATCTTTATGCCAATTGAATATTAATGATTAATGCAGATTTAATTAATGATTATTAGGAATTTAATTAATATTAATTAAATATAAATAATAATTTTATTAATAACTTTAGATATACACCTCCAAATAATGCAATATTATACACCATTTTGATCACAAAAATGTGTATATTAATAATTTACAATTTAATTTCTGTTTTGAGGAATGTTTTAATTAGTCATTATTTAAGATTAATTAATTAATTGTAATTAATCTCAATTCTTATTTGTATCATAATTTGACAATTACGAATCCAAATTTAATGTTTAAATAGTCTATTTTACTCACAAAAATGTGAGGAACAATAATATGAAATCAAATTTAATATTTAAACTCTAATTTTCTTAATCACTTTTAACCCTAATTAGGAGTCCCGAAAACTCTAATTTTCCAATATTGTCTAAATTTGACCTACTTAGTGTCATTTTTCTCCTTATGTCAAATATATATATATATATATATATATATATATATATTATTTCTATTTGACAATAATTATTTATTTTAGGTTTTTGGCTACTAATTAGTGTTATTATGATAAATTATAGTTCTTTAAAATTTCATGTTTTAGGTACTTAAAACTTTAGGATAGCTAACATATCATATTATTTTCCTCTCATGTCAATTTATATTGCATATGATTGAGCTTAGTTCTCATTATTCTAGATAGTTGAATCAATTGTAAAGTGCTTGATTCATTTTTCAATCCTAAGATAAAAACCCTAGGATTGATTTACAATATGAATTGTAGTTGATCCCTAGATCTATTTCTTGCATCTATTAAGAGCAGTTAGCCTTATTGCTTTTGTAGTTATAAATTATGAATAATTAGAACTAGCTTTAAGTGACTAGATTAGAGCTTAGTTCATTTCTTCCTAAGTCCTTAAGTCTTTACTTAAGTTCTTTAAGAGCTAGTAATAGGAGTCCTAAATTCATTTAAAATAGTTTAGGAATCCTATTTATTTCCTTAACCATTAACTTTTAGAAAACATAGAACTTGTAGTTCATAATCCCTTCATTCCTTTACTTTAAACTTTTCATTTTACTTTAACCTAGCTAGATTAGTATTTGATTTGGGTAGATCCTTCAAACTATAACCTGGCTAAAGAACTTTAGTGAATTGAACCTTAACTTTTATTTCCTTTAAGTTTGATAAATTTATAACATAAATCATTTTCTACTAGTCACCTAAGCATTGATTTAGTTAACCTATTTAAATCTTATGGTTTAGGATAAAAATAAGATTAGTTCCATTTTAGTTTTTGTTATATTTATAAACTATTTTGTCATCTCAAAAAATGATATGTAATTATTATTTTCAAAACCCCAATTACTACTATTACTTATAATTAACTTGAGATCAATATCTCAAAGTTAATTGGGAGCTCAATTAGCTCCAATCATTAAGTAGATTATTAAAATTATATACTTTGGATATCACTTAGTTGCAATTATTGAATTTTTCCTTGAATGCTTGATTAGCTTTGAGCCTTACTCATTTGAATCATTCATATATGACATTATGCATGAATAAAACTTTCACATTAAAAATTATAGGGGTTTATATTGTTGGTTAAGCCAAGGGCAGGCTAATTAGAAGTAATAAGGAGACCTCACATTCTTAGAGGGTAAATGCGCGTGTTATTTATTTTGACCCCACTTTACTTTACTTGTTAAACATACATGTTTAACTTCTCACTTCATTTTGTATTTGCCCGCAAAATAAATACTTTCTTAAAACAACTTTAATCATTTAAAATATGAGATCCTCTACAATCATATTAATTAATAAGACTCATCATAGCTTTTAGCTATGTTACTTTCTATAGTTCTAGACTATGTGAATCTTAGACTAATAGTCTAAGATCTTCTTTCAATTTCCATGCTTTGCATTTTTCCATATTTTAGTACTGTACTTTACTTTTTTACAGTTTACTTAGATTTCAGTGAATATTGTTATAATTATATTTAAATATTTCACTATCTCTTTTCCTTACTTAGCATAAGTTCATTGAACATATGCGTACTTTATTTCATTTACTTTCATATGCACTTTAGTACATCTCTAGCCTATTTAGGATGCTTTTACTCTTATTTTACTTGCAGGCTAGAATATAAATTTATGTGAGTATTCTTACTCACTCTGCTTTTCCTTTCTTCTACTTACTTCCTTTTCCCATACTTTTATGCTTATATTTTGCATCCTTGCATATGCTTAGATTGTAACTAGTTGTAATATCCAAAATGAATAATAAAATGCTTAGCCTAATCTTAAAGTGTACTTAGACTGTTCAGTCTAACCATATTTTCTCTTTATTAGTTTTGCCCTATCATATTTAAATACCAAAATGTGATATATTAGGTGCACTTGGAGGATAGTGGAGCTGGACCAAGCGCTTAAAAGAAATTTTATGCTTCCTCTTAATAATATAATTGCTTGCTTTACATTAGATATGAGGGAGAGACTTTTATTCTTTATTTCCTTGCTGTTTAGTTTGATTTATAATAATTAAAGTCATTTGCTTTATATTTACTATGCTTGTGTTGTAAATTAAACTTCTTACTAAAATGCTTGGTTTGAGATGAATGGATATATTAATATAAATGCATACATAATTGGAATCTAGTTGCATACTTAACTGCAAATTTAGTTATTATTTTCTCATTTTTTTATTATTATAATTGATGTAGGATGTGTGTATTATAGGATAGAAAATTGCTTCATATATTTTTCTCACATTAAATTATTAGAATTGGAAATAAGTAATCCCATGTAACAGATTGATTTTATAATAGTCTTAGGTTGTTAATCCTTTTAATTAATCTTTCAATTGAATGGAAGACTTATATATTGATGTTACAGGTGTTTCTTTTGATCAAATACAATAGAAGTTATGCCAAAAATTTTAAGAATTATTTGGAAATATTATAAGAATTAATTAACTTATACATACATATCATATTAGATCATCATGCATAGTTTTACAAAATTTCTCCCATCTTAACTTAAGACCCTCTTTTGAATCCTTGGTCAAACACAATACCTAATAATTTGGATTAGTTTCCTTCTAATCTAGTATTAGATGTTGTGGTGACGTATCAATATTGATATTTGTTATTACTTAATATTTGGCTCGTCACAGTTTAATACCCCACTTAATACATGACTAGTGTATGTCCTAAGAAAGGTGTCTTTGGACACTTAGTTGGTCTAACTGCACTTATCAATGCGTATAAAGATAGGGGAATGAAACCCTTTTACATTTATTCTTTCAAACTAGTATGTTTAATTCCTTAATTAACACATACTTTGAATTAGTATATTTTATCCTAAATTGAATTGCACTTATCGATGCATACAAGGATAAGGGGATAAAACCCTTTTACAATCTTATTCGGGATAAAATAACCAATTTCATACTCTGTTAAATTAAATTGGTTATATGGATATATACTATGATTTTCACATGATAAATACTAAGGTTATCTTTTCTATAGTAACTATTTTAGAATCTAAGGAAATTCAGGCTAATAAATATATCTCCATTGTTGGTACTAAGCAATGGAGTTGTAAGGTTGTGACATAGAAGTCATTAAATATAGGTGTTCTACCACAATTAGATAATTTTAAACTAAACTCTCTTAGGTTATCTTACCACAAGGATATAAGGATAATTATATAATATTTAAGGGGTTCATCTAAATGCCTACCTCAAAATAAGATAATTAAGATATTTCTTACCTCAAAGGTAACCCTATTAGAGGAGTATTATTTACTTAAGCTTAAGATTGTTTTTGTACTTTAAAGATCTAAAGCTGCTAATCATTATAATTAAATCATAAACTAAATTCTAAATATTCTAAATGATGAGTCCCCATGTAGGTTTAAAAGTTTAATCATATGATTTAGATGCAAAAGTCAAGTATATAAATCTTTTATATTCAAATTCAACCCAAAACTCTGATTATGGAGTAAAATCATATAACCCATAAGAATTGATCAATCATGTATTATTAAGATTAATTTATTTAATTATCTAACATATGAGAAAATCAAGAAGATCTAAGGTTTTGATTAAGATAGTTAAATCACATTTATCATCATAAAACTTAATCCTCTAAGATCATATGATAAATCAGTAATGTTAACTAAAAAAAATGCTAACATTCACTATTTATGAGCTAAAGAAATTGGTACTTAATTAACAATTTAACAAAAATTCAGAATTTAAATTGGATTGGATAAATTAATTTCTAAGCATCTTAATAAATTATCACAATATTTTAAGCTTAATATTCCACATTTCATGTAACATAATAAAGTTATTTAATTGGCATAATTATCTTAGGTTCTAAGAAACAATAATACATTGATTCAATCAAAAGAAAAATCCTACAAGTGCCAGTTTACCATACAAGCATATGTTCGAAAGATCTAAGCATCATAAGCATGGAGTTCATATTTAAAAATTACTTCTATAATTATCCAATGCATTAAATCAACATAACCAATTTTTATTTTAGTCTATTTTTGCATAATTATGGTTATGGAGTCATAAAAATATGAAAAGTATGAAATTTGAGCAAAATTGAACAGTTCTACCTGTTACGGTGTGCTGTAGCGCTCGCCTGGTCGAGAGCCAGATGCTACGATGAGACATTACGCTGCAGCCCACTTTTTGATGCCATGGTGCTGAATTTTTGAGGTGCGGGCGCTGCAGCGCTTTCAGGTGCCAAGGCACGCTATGTGCCAAATTACTCAAGACGCGGGCGCTGCGGCACGCGGCAGCGCTTTCAGGCGCTAACGACACCAGATTTCTCGAGATGCGGGCGCTGCAGCGCTCCCTAGCCGAAAGCCAGATGCTACAATGCACTGTAACACTCGACTGTGATTTTGCCTAGATGAAAATGTGATGTCTCCCTTTTTGCACCCAAATACACTTGATTCAGGGCACGTCAAGTGCGGTGCTATATACCGATGGAAAGGTATTTTTGAGACATTTCCATTGATACCAATATAGAAATCAAAATATTATTCTAATGCCATAAAAAATGATGCCCTATCTACCTATGCAACTTTATAACTACACAGTACAAGTCATCTTCTCTTTAAAATGGATTCTGATCGAGAGCTCAATCGCTCAAATGCAGGTTCTTAAGAATAAGTATTAAGCATTCAATTGAAATGAAGTAGCCATTGGATCACCCAATGGGGGAAATGGAAGGTACAAGGAAGGATGCAAGGAGGGTACCTTAGCTTGCAAAGGGAGGTTTTAATATTTTCTTCTAGGCTTTGAGGGATGAAGCTTTAGCTGCCAAAAAAAATGGAAAGGAGAGCTGGGGGTTCTTTAAGAGCTTGAGAGCTTCTTCTTTCAATAGCTGAGTAAATAGAGAGGGATGAGGGTTGAGGATCCAACTTAAAGGAAGAGAGTTTAGGGATTTTTAGGAGCTTTGGAGGAATAAGCTTCATCTATTAACAAATGGAGATGGAGGAGAGCCGAGGGGGATAGATAAGGGAAGGAGAGGGATAGCTCTAGCAGTTGGAAAGCATGGTTCTCCATAGCCAGCTTGTGCAAGAGCCATACGCATGCTTGCATGAGGGAGAAGGCTTGTGCATGGGAAGGGAGGAAAGGGGAGGTGGGGTCCATCTTTTGGAAGAAATAGGGAATTAAATAATTATTTTCCAATTTTTTCTTAACATATTTTAGTAATTTAAGATTTGATTGATAAACAAACTCCAAAAAAATTTCAAAAGTTCACCCTTAGTTAATTTTAGGGTGAGGAACTCAACGACATGTCAAATTTCAATTTCAAGATCAATTTAATTATCCTAATTTTCAGGGTATTTAAATACATTAAAATATTCGAGAAAATCCGACGACTTTCAAACACTTCCAAAACTTGGGGGTGACAAGTGCAACGACAAAGTCGAATTTTGTTTTCGAGGTCAAATTAAATATGTCAATTATCTAATTAACTAAATATTATTAAAATATTTATAACATTCGACTGAGCTTCAAATCGCTCTAAATCTTTATGGTTTGGTTCTAATGACCAGATATACCCAATGGAATGATATTTATGATGTGATTAAGCTAAGATTAGGCTAAGTAACAACCTATGGTTGTTACATATAGAGCCCTTGCATGGTTTTTATAAGAGTAACACAAGAGATTAAGTTAGAACATGATACTAGGGAATAGCTGTCATGTTACCTTGATCTCTTCTTCCTTTGATCTCCATGGTTCCTTCCTCTATTGTTCTCCTCGTCCATAAATGCAGCTTTCTCCTCCTTTGGGGTATGACACTCTCCTCAATATTTATTCTAGCAGCGTTTAGAATCAAGAACTCAACATTAAAATTTGGAACCTTTTTTAAGTCTTTGTTTTTCTCTTTTATATCCCTTCAATTAGCCTCCTTGCATTTAACTCAGCCAGCCATTCTCCTTCTTGAACATTAAACATATATTTAAGTTTTATTCCTTTATTTCCTTGGTAGTGAAGGGGTTTTAAATGTATGCAATCAATTTGTGATGTGGGAAGTGAAAAAATTTAAGTATATTGGCTTTCCCAATGAATACTATTCCCAAGCAAAATTACGGCGGGTGCTATGGTGCACCATGGCGCCATGCTTTTGACCCATATAGCGCAACGGCATGCTGCAACGCCCATCTCACGTGTTAGGTTTGCCGCGGTGTATTGTAGGGCGGTGTGGCGTGATGTAGCACTGAGCTCTCGAGTTTGGATCCGCCAATACGTTCTGTAGCATCTGGCTCTCAGGTTTTTATATATCATGGCGCGTTATAGTGCATGGCTATTTGGATTTTATTTGCTAGAATAATGCTGTGCTTGGCTCTTGGCTTGTGTTTGCCACGATGCGCTGTAGCACCGAGCTATCGGATTCATGTCAGCCAAGGCGCACTATAGCACCTGGCTCTCAGGTTTTCATCTGCCAAGGCGCACTGCACTGTTTAGTTCTCGGGTTAGGTCTGCTGAGGCGCGCTGTGGCATGTTGTGGCACGCTGTAGTGCTTTGTGGCATACTGTAGCAATGAGCTCTTGGGTTTGTGGTCACAAAGGCGCATTGTAGTGCCTATCTCTCGGGCTATGTCCTCTATAGCGCACTATAACACCATTATTTAGCCATTTTTCTCCCTTATCCAAAATAGAGCTCTTCTTTCTGAAATGTCACAAAAACAAATATCAAAACACAACTAATCCCATGAATAACATAATTTCTAACACTAAATTACATATATGTATTAGGTTCATCAAAGTGCTATACATAAGTGGTTATAAACTAAACCCTAAGTAGAGAATATTCATTTCAAGGAATTAATAGAACTTCACTCTTATTAGTAGAGCACTCAAGAGTAACTAACTCCTTGGAAACTATTAAAGAGATTAAGCTAAGTTATTAGATTACATAATATAATATGAGAATGTATAAGAGAACTAGAGTTAATAAGAATTTACAATAAGATATCAGTAGAAGCTTGTAAATGGAAAATATGAGGATATATTCAAGATAAATTCAAAATACCTAACTAACTGTAAAGACTTAAAACCTTCTTAAATCATTAAAATCCTTAAAAATATATATTTGAATTTTAAAAATTGAAAACTTTAGATTATAAAAAGGGGGATCATGTATCATTAAATATAGAATATTATTAAAGATTTAAATGACCTATTCTAATCAAGTTCATCTTTTAGAAAGATTTGTTAGGTAGAATATTTTTATGATTATAATTAGATTAGCTATATTATGTATCCTTAGTTTGAGATTAAATGAGAGTTTTTAGAACCAATACTCGCTTGATTCCTTAAGATCTTCACTTCTCATAATTAAGTGAACTATTGATTATGTTCCTAAGAATATCACAAACTTAGTATAATGATAAATTGTAGTCATCAATAAAAATGAATAAAAATGAATTATTAAGCGAATAGCTCTCAACTATTTGTAAGCATCAATAGCTTAAGACAACGACCTTCATTCAATAAGCATAGATTTTATCTCACATTTAAATAAATCTATGAATTATTTTATCACTATATGAGAATGTAATTAACTTATTATTTTTCAAAATTGACTTTATTATACTATTATATCAATTAACTTAAAGATCTTTGATATCTAAGTTAATTAAGAGGCTTTATTAGTCCCAATCATTAGGATAAATAATTAAAAATAAAAAATAATATATATCACATTGTTTACAATAAAATTGATAAATCCTTAAAAGATTGCAATACATTGAGATCAAATCCTTGAAAATATACATTAAGATTTTGTGCATAAATAATCATTTAAAATATGCTTCATGGGGGTTTACTAGATGGATTATAGTCCAACTGTCATTAAGCTTGGGCAAGCTATTGGAGTATCAGAAGACCATATAATTCCTATAAGAGAGAATGTGTGTGCTTTCAGTTGACCCAACTTACTTATAATTAAGTCGACGTACTCAACTCCTCACGTATTTTGTACCCAAAGAACCAAATATAAGACAAATAAATCATAAATTACATTTCTCACAATCTTATTGACTGTGAACGATTATTATAGTCTTATGACTATATTTATTCAGTCTTTTAGACTGAAATTGCATTTTTATTACCTTATAGTATTCTAATATTTCAGCTTACTTGCAGTTTTATGTAGTGTAATTTTTCTTAATTATAAGTTACTAAATTATGTACACTATCTTCTTACTTAATATACAGACATATTGATGTTTCTCCCATTTAATTAAATACATATTATGCAAAATGACTTGCTAACCTATTTGATGCAGGAATGAATAAATTACTTGAGTCATGTGAGCCTTTCTTACCATACAATTTTTAGTAGTTTACTTGTTTATTCATTCTATACCAAATGCTCCTCTTATATTTAATTGTAAATGGCTAACGCCATACACACTTAATAATAACAATGTATTAATTAAACTTAATTTGTACTTAGACTTTTTAAATTCTAACCATTTGTTTCTTTTTGATAGTTGTGCCATATCGTGTTGCAAACCAAATACGCTAGATCAGAAGCTTGGAGTAGATTTGGTACCCAAAGTGAATTTGATTAGTAGCTACGTATTGAATACTTTAATTACTTGCCTTTTATTTTGAATATGAGGATGAGTGTTTATTTCCTTAATTTATATAAATAACTTCTTTGTGATGTTTAAATTATTCTTTTATATTGTATACTTTCTATTATGAATGATGGATGTTTTATTAGAATGTTTGAGTTTTCATCTACCCATAAATCCAAAATATAAAGGTAGTACTCAATAGGGGGTTATAAATCCATAATCCAATGTTAAGTATTATTGTAATACTCGTTATTGGGTAGACACGTCAAATCTAATAATGGGGCATTATAGACCACATGCTAGTGAGAGATGCCATTCTTACAATCCTTTTGCACCCTCCGACCATGAGTAGGGTAAACTTCTTAGAGGCAACAATAACTTAAATTAAACCTAGAATAATCTATACTCCAATACATACAACTAAAGGTGAAGAAATCACTTAAAATTTTCATGGAGTAATGGAAATTCTCAAAACAACTACCATAATGGAAACCAATTTTCCAATAGACAAGGGAAAAATTATAACAACCCACCTCAATAGCAATACAAACAATAGGATGTAGGAATTGAGGGAGCCTTCAATTTATTTAAACTGAAATAATTCAATTCATGCAGAGAACTGAGCAGACAATTAACTCCCATGAGTCCTCTTTCCGAAGAATTGAGATTACCCTAAGAACATCAAAGTCCAATTAGGCCAAAATCTACAATTATTGTTTGTCAACATTAGGGAGCCCTACCTAGTTCAACTAAATAAACCCCAAAGAAATGATTAGAGCAATCACATTTGATGATATAGATGTTGGAGAAAAGAAAATGTTGCTAGATGATGTTTTAAAAATGGGAAGTCAAGAAAAGGAAATGAGTGAGAATGATTTTAGAAGGAGGATAGATGAAGAAGACTTTAAAATTCAAAATAATTTTGAAGAAAACCTTATTGCTTTGAAAATGAAAAATCAGGAGAGACTTAATATCCCATGCGTAATTGATGGAAAAGTCTTTTTAAATCCTTTGTGTGATCTAGGGGCTTTCATAAATGTTATGCATTATCATATATACAAACAGTTAATGATAAGGGGAGTGAGATAGGGGGGATGGAAGACACATCCGTGATATTAGAGTTTGTAAACCTTGATTTGATGACCCATATCAAAATTTTAAAGAACATTTTGGTGAACTTGGGAAGTTTCATGATTATCGCATATTTCATTATTTGTGAATGTGATAGATGGAATGAAAATTTCACTATCATTTTTGGAAGACATTTTCTTGCCACTACTCGAGCAATTATTGATGTGGAAAATGGGACTATGAAAATTAGGATAAATGTCAATGAAGAGGATAGAGATTTGATGCCGACTTTGAATATAAAAAAAATCTGCTTAAAATGGTGGGAAATTGATCGAAATAATATGTCCCGAGATGAGCCAAAGAGTGAGAGTGAGCATTTAAGCAAGTTTGAATCTGAGAGGCTCACAAATACTTCATATGAAGGTGCTGAAATCAATGAAGTAAAGACAAAGAGGAAAATCCAAAGAGGGAAAAGAAAGAAAAAAATGAAGCTCATTCCTGAGGAATGTAGTGTTAAAAATATAAACACTGAAGGCTCGGAGCAAGAACTGAGCACGACATGTGTAAACCTTTCATGTGCTCATCTTAATTCAATAAAATTATGAAAATAGGTACCAACAAGTAGTGGAGTTGAACATTAAACCAATCGCTGATTGGGAGGCAACCCAATTCTTGTTAGATTAGTGTTTTTCATAATTAGATAGCTTGTTAATAATTTGAGAATTACAACCTTGATTTTTAAAAAAGAACAAAAAATTTCCTTGCCACAATGCACCTCAGAGCACTAAAGCACGCTACAGGTCCTTAATCGACTTGCATAGCCTAATTGAATCACAGTGCACCATGGTGTGCTATAGAGTGCCATTGCATGCGTCTCAATAGAATTTAAAAAAAATTGCCAAATCAATGAGGATCGCATTGGGAAGTGTCTTATGCACTACAGCGTGCCTTCTAAGAAAAGAAACAGTCAAACGAGAGTAAAAGCATGGTCTTTTTGCATTCCCGTGAAGTGATATGACAAGTCACACTTTAAATGCATTGATTTACATATTTTGACCAACCAATAGGAAGGGGACACTTGTAATGAGAGCATAAATTTATTAAATGGTTCTTGCCTTTAAATACCAAGAAGAGAAAGAGAAATAATTACAACATTCAAACATTTCTCTCCTCCTCAAGAACTAAGTTGCAAAAAGAAATTTTCTGGAATGGCCTCCTCAAAGAAGTCAACTATAAACAAAGCTTCCACACCCTTTGCATCTAAGGCAGTCTTCAATGATAAGAGGTTTCCCTTTTTGGAAGTTGAGCAATGCTTCCATAATTAGATCACCTCGAAAAGGAGGCTAATTCATAAGCAAAGGTTTGGAGAACTCTACTAGATCAACCCATTCACTATCAAAAATAGGAAACGGGATGCCCTTGTTGGGCACCCAGAAATGGTTTATCCAATGCTCATTCAAAAAGTGTATGCTAATGTTATAAATGCTAGGACGCGGAGTGTCTTTGTCCGGGGAAGGGCAGTTGATTTTGGGGTCAGCTTAATTTCAAAGTTATACAGACTGAAGTTTATAGGCACCTGTGCCTACACTCAATATATGAACTTTGAGTTTGACCCAATCCAAGTCACTAAAGCATTAAGTGGGAATTATTCTAACTAGATGAGATTTATGCCAATATCTCAAGAGACTTGCTCACAATAGCAAGTAATGCTTGACATATTCTCATTTCTAGTAAAATAATGCCATATGGGCATTTAAGTGAAGTGACCCGAGCACGCGCTGCGCTAACTTATTCTATCCAACATATAAGAATAATTGATGTTACTAGAATAATTTTTTATCAGCTTTGGCAAGCCATGTCTGTGCATTGCGCAACATTTGCTTTTGAATCCCTATTCACTGGAATTTGCCTTGACCAAGGAGTCAAGTTCAATGACCATGAACCCTTGCTTCCATACCGAGCACCTCTCACTTTTAAAAATATTCATAAAAATTACTAGGGAGGTGAATAAGAGAAAAAAAAATAAGAGAAAGAGTAGGGGAAGGACTTTCTACTTCAGCAAGCCAATAATAAGAGCTGAAAACCTTCAAAGGAGAATGGAGAAGTTGGAAGAGCACCAAAAGTTAACCAAAAAATGTATTGACGCGAGGCTATTGTGAGACCAACATGTACATGCACTACAGATACACCCAAGACTTTAACATAGCTCTTGGAGACATGTTTGAAAATTGGCATGTACATAACGATCTAGGAGAAATAGCTTTTCCTCCACAACCAATACTCATGCCTCCTCCAACCATTCCATGGCCAAAATTTATTGAAGATGAAGAAGTAGAAAGAGATGATGAATATATAATCAGGTTGTAGTTTTTCTTTTTGGTTTTATTTTTTTGTGGTTTTATTTTGAGTCATTTTTCATCATTGTAATAACTTGCTAATTTTTGGTAAATCAATATAATGATTATTAGGAAATTGTCTTGACAACTAAGTTCTACATATTGAAATGAAACTTTGAAAACTCTATGAAATAATGAGTAAAACATATGAACATTTGAAGAAGTGAATAATCACATGTTAAAGTTCAATAAAAAATTACTTAACTTACCATCTTGAACTCTTTAATTAAATCAAAAGATGTAAATGAATTAAGCGTGGGAGAAATCATGGCTAATATTAGATAAATAAATGATGTGTGAAAATAGGAATATCTATAGGACGTCATAATTGTAATGCATAAGAAAATGGGATGAAAAAAAAACTCTCTCTCATAAAGGAAAAAGAAAAGAATATTAAAATAGAAAAGCTTAAGGGATGAAGAAAATGTCTATACCTAAAGGAAATAGCATTACATCTCATAAGAAGAAGCACATATAACATAAGAACCCTGAACATATCACCATTTAAATTTAATTAATGTGTGTTCAAAAGTTACGCCAACATATATGTAATGACTCAATATATTATTAAGACAACTATGACTAAATCTGACTCAAAAATTAGGATTTTGAGTGGCTTTAAAGTTAGATTTAACCAAAAATACTTTTGGATAGAGTATATTTTTGTGATTATAATACCCAAGTTTGGGAGCAATATGGATAATAGATACTTCTGAATTATATAAATTCAGTAAATTGAAAAAATTAAATACAAGTTCAAATTTAGCGATTTTAATATCGTTAGATTAAGAATATTATAAAAAGGCTACACTAAAAGTTTTGTCAAGTTTGAACCTCCGAATTTACTATAATTAATTTTTGAAGTTTTTATCTTCAGAAATTAATATAAAATAAAATATTGCTATAAGTTTGGAGCATTTTATTATTCTTCTTTTAATAATAATAATAATAATAATAATAATAATAATAATAAAATTATTATTATTATTATTATTATTATTATTATTATTTAATTCTTACAACTTTTGTTTTCTATATATATATATATATATATATATTTCTAATTTCTAATTTCTACAACTTTTATTTTAGTCATTTTATTTCTTTATATATATATATATATATATTAATTTATGCAATTTCTTAATTTCTAAAACTTTTATTTCAGCTATTTTCTATATATATATATATATATATATAATAATTTCTATAATTTTCATTTTAGTTATTTTCTTTTCTTTTATATATATAGTATTTCTAATTTCTACAATTTTTATTTAATTACTTATAATAATAAAAATTGTTATTATATATATATACAAATAAATAAATAATATAATATTAATATTGAGTTTTTTATTAAAATAAAATGAATGATATCATTATTTTCATTTAATTATTTTATTTGCAGCTTTTGCATTATTAATAAGCTTTGACCCACTTTGATATATTTATATGAGATTTTATGCTCATAATTTGAAATAAATAATCAGAAATCAGTATTATGGGTTCATTTCAGCTGATCTTAAGTTTGTATAGGTAATATGTTAGGCCAAGACATGCTAATATTTGGAGAAATAAGAAGACTACACATAGCCTTTGAGAAAAAATGTGTAGTTAGTCAGTATCTCAAATGTCATATAAATAAATAGACATATCTAATCATCGATTATTTTGTAACTTTGTCCACCATAATAAATATTATATATTATTGTATTTTTTCTTAGAATGAGCACAATCTTAAATATATATATTACATTTATAATCCTGATAATTTTGCAAGCACGTCATACTTAAATATTACATATTATTTTATTTGTATATACTTTTACTGTAGAATCATACCGTTTAATATTATGTGCAATTTTTAATATTCACAAATTTTTCTTAAATCTCTGTGTCTAATTAATTTTTTTTTTCTTTTTTTTTTCTTTTTCTTAGTTTGCCTTGTCATATATATATATATATATATATATATAGCAAATCAGAAGAAATCTTTGGATCAAGTTTTTGAGGAGGAGCTGATGCAGGATGGAGCAATTTAATGCAAACTTAGATGCTTTATTTTTTTTTTTTAAATTTTGCTTATTGTGTAATAGATTTTATAAGATAATTATTATTAATATTATGAATATATTTTTATTATTATTTTGGTATTTATGAATATTGTAATGAATATAAAAATAGTGTATTTTATACGCCACTACATATACTGTTATACTAAATTCGTATATGATCTTGGGAAGTGAACACATAACGCTAGATTAGCTATGCTAATCGAGTGGCGTGTCGCCACAATGTACTTCAAATTACCATCACAAGATGAAGAAAAAAGAATAAGTATTGTGAGAAGAGTACTTTAACTTGAATTAAGATAATGTGGTCAACCTCTATTGATGTTTGTCATTGTTAAACCTACATTAAAATTCATTGAAATTTCAACCTACATCTAATTAAAGTAAGTTGTTAAAGCCAAACTATTCCAATAAGCTATTTATTGCTTACTCGAGAACGAGCAAGAAGTTAAGTGTGGGGGTGTGATGAATCCAATAAATATAGTTTGTTTATACTTTAAAATATATATTTTTATTAAGATTAGTTGTAGTTTTAATGTTCTTTATGCTATTTTTAGCTTTGAAGTGAGCAAATTACAAAAAGGAAGATAATTTTTCTAAGAAGAATGCCACAGTACGCTACATCACGTTATAGCACACTATGATGCGCTACAGCACTATGCTGTATAAGCCTAGCCACCACAGCACGCCACAGTGCCAAACTTGTCAATGTTATGCTCCACAGTGTGCCACAGCACCAGGCTGTACGAGTCTTGTTGTTGCAGCATGCCACAGTTCCAGAACGCACTAATGCGCTAAGTGCTACAACGCCAAGCTATATGAGCCTTGCCGCCGCAACATGCCACAACGCCAAAACACACTAATAAGCTAGATGCCACAGTGCGCTACAATGCCCGGCTGTACAAACCTTGCTGTCGTAGCGTGCCAAAATGCCAGAACGCACTAATGTGTCAGGTGCCATAGCACTAAGCTTTGCGAGCCTAGCAGCTGTAACGTGCCCTAGCGCCAAAACTCACTAATGCGCCAGGCACCACAGTACGCCACAGCTCCAAGTTGTATGAGCCTTGCCGCTGCATCGAGCCCCAAAGCCAAAACTATAAGACTAATCTTCATCATAATCTTGATCCTAAGTGTTAATCAAGTAGTTATGAATCATCCACTAAGACCTAGTCTGAATTAGGAGTTAAATAAATCAAATCATGATATTTGGGAAATCCAGAAATCCAAGAAATTGACATATCTAAATTGACCTTAGATCAAAAATCGAACTTCGCCATTATGCTCATTGCCCCCAAAATAGCTAGGGGTGATGTTTTGGTGGCAATTGGAAGTCGTCGAAATTTCGTCGCATATTTTAATAATATTTAAATATCCCAAAAAATAGGAAAATTAAATACTCATCCGAATTAAAATCCAACTTCGTCGTTGCGTTCCTCACCCTCGAATTAGCTAAGGGTAAAATTTTGGAATTTTTCGGAGCACATTAATATAATCTAATTTTAAATCATTAATTAATTGAATAAATTAAGTTAAAATTTATTAAAACTCAATTCCTTCTCTTATATTTTTCCACTCAGCATTTTTTTCTCTCCTTCCCAGCACCTTCCTCCCCATACACTCAAGTTATTTCTGCCATTCTTTTTTATTTATGCTGCTCCTGCCGCCCTTGTCCCCCTCCCCTCTCTCTCAACCTTTTGCCACTTCCCTATCCCCTGCCAGCCTCACCAAGTGGGATGGGTCAACTCAGGCCATCCCATCCCATGGCAGGCCTCTCCCTTATTATGAGAGGCTTTGGCTCTCAACTCACCACCCCCTCATTTGCCCAATTGAAGTTCATTCCCATCTTCCCTGCATTGCTGTACTTGCTGTTGGAAGAAATCTCAGCCCTTCATTTTCTTGTTAGCAGTTGAAGAAGAAGAAGGAATCTCTCAAGCTCTTAAGCCTCCCTTAGAAAATATGTTATTGTCAAAGCCAAGGTACTCCATTTCTCTCCATTAGTTAATCCAATGGCTATTATATTTCATTTTTATGCTCATTTGTATATCTATAAATCTATGATTACCTTAGTTGTGCATCTATGAAGCTATGTTTAAGATGTAGAAACTCATGGAAATCTGCAAACAATAAAGAATGATATATAAATCTGCTAATACGAATTTCTGTACACCTAGTCCTTTAACTCCATTGTTTGCATTGATAACTTAATTGTTTAATATCAATTTGGGTATCAATGGAAAGGTTTCAGAAAGACCTTTCCATTGGTATATGGCACCGCATGTGAAATGCTATAAGTTGAGAGTATTTGAGCCCGAAAGATGACTCATTGCAGTTTTCGCACAGGCGAAATCACTGTCGGGCGCCGCAGCGCCCAAAGTTACGAATTCGGGTCATAATAGTTTAACGAAGCATACAAATATTTCTTTGATGAAATTAAATTTCCCCAATCGTAGCACACTGCGGCGCTTTCAAGCGCCGCAACGCGCCGCAGCACCCAAATTTCAAACAGTTTTCTGCCATAGCACTGCAACCTGCCGTAGTGTGCCGTAGCGCCTAAAATTGCCGCAGTGTGCCAGAGCCCGCCATAGCGCCTGGCTTTCTGCTAGAAGGCGCCGTAGCATCCAAAACTGTACTGATTGGTCCAGAACTGGCTAAAATGGCCAAAACTTCACAGTTTTTGAATTTTAAGGACCTTAGGACCCTAGTGGGGTCAAATTATATCAAATTTGAACCTAGTCTAATTAATATTGAGCATTGTATAAATGTGTAGGTGAATTTCTAATTTTCCTTTATATGATAATTTAATCCCTAATCACCCTTAAAACCCTAAATATTTATTTGATCATATCTTAGTCAATTTGACTCCAAATCTAAAAATTCAAAATGCTAGATAGCTTAAAATTCTAGTGCCAACAATAATTTGAAATAATATTTAAGTTCAAAACCCTAGAAAATTAGAAATGACCAAAATACCATTAACCTTAATTGGGTCATAACTTGACCAATTGAAGTCCAATCTGGGTCTACTCCTAGTTAAAGTACTCAGTGTGATATAGGAAAGCTATAGCCACTGAGTTTGCTGAATTTGGACACCAAATGAAAAAGTTAGCTTTTTGACCCCCTTAGCCTTAGTAAATTCTATAATTGCCCTTGAAATTGAAATGACTATAACTCATTCATTAGACCTCAGAATTTAGTGTTCTTAGACTCTATAGAATCCTTGAATAACAACAAATAATAAACTGCATATAAAGTTAAATTTTATTAAGTGCAATTTACTAAAATGCCCCTTAGGTTAAAAACCCTAGTTAGGACATATAGGACCCATTTGTTATCCAAATTGAGTGTACATACTATCTATCTTCATGTTAGATAGTAAGAAATCATTTGGCAGTAATAAATCCTAATTTGGAGCCCTAAATCAAAAAAGTAACTTTTTGGACCCTTAAGTAAGGGCAAAATAGTCATTTTGCCCATAATTTAAGCGCTCTTAAGCCCTAATTTATCTCTTAAATCACTAAAATCAATATTAAAACTGTGTTAGTACCTTTTAAAGTGAATAAAATCAGCTTTTCCCATAAAATAGGTTAAATTTCTAAAATTTCTCTAAGTCTTTTTCTTAGGATCTTTCACATCACATTAGGACCATTCCTAAGACTAGGATTAGATCATAGGCCATATTTCATTCATTGGATAAAATGGGTTACTTAATGAATAAATCCTTAGTTTTAATAATTTATAGATTTTACAACCTAATTTTGATTATTTTGTCTTTTAACCTTAGACTCAGGATAAGAGAATTATTCTATTGAGTTTGATTTTGCTTAATAGAATTTACCTTAATTATTAGTTCACTAGAACTGAAACCTTAGCCCTTAGAATTTACCTTTGAATTATGTGCTTAACTCCCATCTCGTGGTGTTAAAATAATAATCTCTAGTTCAGTAGATCTTGATCAGATCTTAGTATAGAA
The DNA here is from genome assembly GCA_016760335.1 of Gastrodia elata. NCBI lineage: Eukaryota > Viridiplantae > Streptophyta > Magnoliopsida > Asparagales > Orchidaceae > Gastrodia > Gastrodia elata. The sequence goes on from CM028673.1 coordinate 13,742,784, forward strand.
TGTCTAAATCTATTAATTAGGTCGTAATGATTTATTATTTAAATCATTGTCAACATTGATTTAATCATATTAGAACCTAACTAATCATAATATTTTGTAATATATAAGGCCATACTTTTAAGTTATACTTGATACTATGAATTGGAGATCTTGAGCTTGTGTAACTTAGAATAGTTAGGATAATTTAATTAGATAACAATAGTATCACCATGTATAGAAGAGTCTATTGTTTACTTCCTAATTATTGTGCTACGCATTCTTTGTATTTTGTGCTTAATTTATTGGACATGTCATGTAAGAAAACTTTGTGCATGAAATGAAAATATAGAATAATTAAGATAATAATTGTCTTGGGTTCAGTTATATTCTAGTAGGTTCTTGTACACATTTACCCTAATAGACAGGGGTAATGAGTAATAAGGATGCTTAACATTACTCATTGAGGAGTGTGTGTTAAGCTTGGAACCCATATAATCTTATAGACGTGCTTGACTCCTCAATTGTTTCTGGACGTGTCTACAAAAATAAAAGTAAATTAACTAAAAGATTATGTATTTGTATTTAATGCTTCTTCAGTCATGTTGTTCTGTTCTGTCTGCCCTAGCCCAGAAAGGCTTTGGGAATTTCTGTCTACCCTTGCCCAGAAAGGTTTTGGGAATTATGCTGGGCCCGATTGGCCAATTTTTTGATATAGCAGTTTACATACTTGTTTCAATTTTAATTTACTATTTAACGTATTACTGATGCATGTATTTCACACATCTGTATTTATTTACTTACCTGCCTACTTGTACGTATTTATAAGATGTTATACCTTACTTCTTACTATATGTACTATTTTTAGATTTCTATCTTTAATTAGCATATATCATATGATCATCAGCATATTTAGGATTAGTCTTTTTTTTTAGTACTTTTACTTACTGCATTATATATATATATATATATATATATATATATGCCCATTCCTTATTTAGCTGCTTGAGATGTGCCTTATTGCCTCAATTACTATTTAGTTATAAACGTCATATTTATAACTTATTTTTGTTCCTTGTATGCTTACTGCCCCTGTGCTAGTCAGTTCATTTATTCATGTTTAAGTTTAAATGGTGACATTAATAATTCATTAAAAATATTCTGCCTAAAATGTACTTAGGCAATTGTCTAATAAGATTTTTTTTTATTGGCTGAGGCCCTAGCATTATGAAACCGATAATATCAGATTCAGATAAATTCGAGGAGCTGAGTGTTGAAGAAGAGGAACCATATATTGAAGGGGAGCATCAGCTAGGAGAGCTAGACGTTGCCTAGTTTCCTTTCTGCTCATTGTGAGGATGAAAGACTCTTAGATTTATTTTCAGTCTCTTAAACTATTCATTAAATATTATAATAATACATGTACTTTTGACTGTGATTATTTTTTTACACTATTATTTCCTGAGCTATTTATTTCATTTTATGTTTAATGTATGGTGAAATAGATGTATTATTTATTTCATATGCTTTCGCACTCTATGTCTATGTTGATTTAGTGACTAATCTCCTGTATTCATTTTGTGCAACCTCCTTCACTTATTAGTGGATTGTGGATCTTACCTAATCTAATAATAAGTGAGGAATTTGCTAGAGTGGCACACCACCTCTTAAGTCTAATCCTGCGGATTAGGGGGTGGGGCGCCACAAAAACTCACTAATGCGCCAGGCAGAGCAAGCTTTGCCGCCACATTACACTGCAGTGCTTGTCTGTCAGAAACCTTGGCGCTACAATGCACCGTCGCGTGCACCAAAATTCTTCATTGAAAATGTAACAACCCAAACTCTTAAGTACCAAGGTATTGTCCGCTTTGGCTAGAAAGGCCTCACTGTTTTTCCCTCAGAATATAACTTCCCAGTAGGTCACCCATCCTGGGAGTGCTCCCACCTGAGCACACTTAAATTTAGAGTCCTTATCAGGAACTCCACCATTATTTGAAAAGGCGTCTCGATGTTTAAGATTTTCACTTATTACTACTTAAGTGGGTCTTCACAGAAAACCTGCTTCAAGATAGTATTGGGAAGGCCAAAAGAAATTAATTTCTCTAGTTTCCCACACCAAATGTGATTGCAATCAATGAAAATCTCCAGTTCCAAGAAGGATAAAGGGATAAAATTAATTGAACTTCAATTCTCAAGGGAAAATAATGGCTGCTTGAAAGAAAGAATGTTAGAGAGGGGATTATAAAAGAAAAGAAGTAAAGCTTCAAAAAGGTTTTTGATTTTTATTTAGAGAAAAACTACATATATAAGGGGAAATCCTAATCTTGAAGGAGGACAAAAGGGCTGCTATAGCTTCATAAGAGAACAGCACAGAGAGTAAGATAGAAGACAGAAATTAAAGAGAAAAGAAAACAGAGAGAATGTCTACGGCTGTTCCTGTGTATTGCACTCTTTACTCAAATTTATGTTCATATTTTTTTGTAAGAGCAATGCATGTGCTCATCATTTCCTATAGCTTTCTCATTATTTTCATTATAATGGTAGCATAACTTACCCCCTCCCTTCTTTTTTGGGGAGGGTAAGGCAAGAACATGTAGTAAATCTTAGAAATTGTGCATGTAATCTCTCTTTTTATAAGTTGAGATTAGGCAAGAACATGTAGTAATAAAATGTTAACTTGAGATTAGGCTACTATGAATAATTGAATGAAATGAGTTGTAAATGATGAATGTTTTTGAATATTTATTAAATTTAATATCTATAAATAAAACCTCATTGAGCTTGATGATCGCTAATTTTAGAATCTGTGCACTATTAGTGGTAACACAGTAAATGAACGTGACATCATTTGCTGTGCAAAAAAATCTTGTGCACAACTTTTAGGGAATAGATTGATTGTTTGAGCCATGAGAAAATTATGAAAATCTTTGAGCTTCATAGCTCAATCCATAACACTTGGATTAGGCATGTTAAGTAGTGTATGAAATGACATAGTTCATGTAGGTCATTGCCAACTCCAAGTTAAGGAATAGATTTTATGGGATGTGAGCCGAGACCCATCTATAGAGCTCCATTGCTCACCCTTAATTTATGCAAGGTATTTAGAGTGCGTTAAGCTATGAGCAAAGTGACATAAGCTCATTTAGCTTCGTATCTTAATTTCTTAGCTAAATCAAGAGTTGAAGCGTGTGAGCCATAGATAGAATCAAGACCTAGTGATCATGGAATTAAAATATGAATTTTATCACTTAGATGTAAGAATATTTTTCTCTCATAAAATGATCACAGAAATATCTATGTGCTGAGATTGAACTCAAGTGTATTCATCTTGAGCATTGGGTAGGATCTAACAAAACTAAATAACTAGTTTGAGAAGCTAGACATCTTGATAATAAAATGAAAAGTAAAATAACTCAACTACGACATGGAATTAGATATAGAGCAATTATGCACACAACTAAGATGAACTGCATGTTTGAATCCTAACTCTCCCCAATTTTCCCAACTTGATAATAAAACCAACTTAATTTATAATTGTTAATCATAGGGACAAAAACCTCAAATTATTAATTACTTAGACATTATTAAGAGTGGATAAACTATAGTAACAAATCACACACTAATCTTAGATGCTGATAAATCTTGGGATCTCACCATCCCATATTACTTCAGACTACGTACACTTCTGTACAAGAGCAAACTACATAAATTTGGCCTATCACATATGCAATTTTCTAGCATAAAAAACTATTTCTATTTATTTTTATTCTAGCATAAGTAAAGATGTGGATCTTAACAAAATCAAAAAAGTTATTTTCTCTATTAAGGATAATGCTTCTCTAGGACTTGATATATTTACTTATTTATTTTTTTAAAAGAATTGGAATTTGGTGAAATTTGGTTTTAATCAATAGTTGCTCACTTTTTTTTATATTTGCAGAATGCCAAGGCAGCTGAATTATTCATTGATCACATTGATCCCTAAGAATAAGAACCATAATGAGGTTGGAGATTTCTAGCCTATATCCTTATGTAAAAAATTTATAAAACTATTTCCAGGATAATAGTCGGGAAGAGTCTTTCCTTATTTGCAAAATCTGATCAATCATTCTGAAGCTGCTTTTGTGAGGGGATGACTTTTCTCTCATCATTTCATTCTTGCTAATAAAAGCCCTTTAACAGTCCAAACTCCAAATTGTTTTGTGCTAAAATTGATTTAAAGAAGTTTTTTGACACCATCAATAGGGAATTTATTATTAACAGGCTGTTCAATTAGAATTTTCCCTCTAAGCTAATTCAATGGATTCGTGCTTGCATAGAGAATGTTTATTTTCTATTGTCAGTAATGGTTCTCCTCATGGATTCTTTTCTTCTTCTTCCGGACAGTGACAAGAATGTTTTCTTTCATCTCTCCTCTTCATTTTAGATATGAATGGGCTATCTGATATTTTTAAAGAGGCACTTTCTTATCAACATATTGTTCCTATTCATTATGGTATCTTTTCTTGTTCTCATGTCTTTTGCTGATGATATTTTACTGTTTGGTGAAACAACTGAATCGAATATCAAAAGCTTCAAAAATTGCTTAGATTCTTTATTTTAAGTTTCGGGCATACCTCTTAATGAACAAAAATTGGCAATGTACTACTCCAATTTTATGCACAATCCATCCGTTCTTGCTCAAATTTTGGGTCTTCGAGTTTCTACCGCCCATATGAAGTAGTACATTGATCTTCATATTATGCTTACGACTATTAAAGCTAAGCTCTATTATCGAGCGTCTCAAGTGCTTAAATTTCCTATCTGGATTCAGGTTTACATTGGTCTCAGTCTATACATATACCTTTACATGTGATTAAGATTATTAATCGGCTTGGTACGAGATTTATTGATTTGATTTAAACAATTTGCACGTCTTTCATGGGACTTTGTTGAACCCCTTTAGACAAAGGAGGGTTGGGCTTTGCTAGTCCTTCAAAGCTGCTCATGTGTTGTAAGCTTTCTCTTTGTTGATAGTATTTAACTAACACTTCACTTTAAATTCACTGGTGGAAAGCCTATAGACTTAATTATTCAACAATTCGGCGATTGAAATGCGATAGGTCCCTCTCTTTTGGAAGAAACTTGTGACTGCTTCTCACCTCTTAAACCCGCATCTATCTCATGACCTTTTTAATGACATTGTTACATTTAAAGGAAAGTTTAATTTCTCATTTTAAGATGATTATGACATATTATATGCTCATCTTAATGATGTTTGGTGACATTCCACTGTTTTGGTTAAGGGTATTAAGTTTAAATATAAATGCATTGTTTGGAAAGCACTCCGTTGTGATTATATAACAAAAGATATTCTAGAAGCTCTTGGTATAAACTGTTCGAATATGTGCCTCTTTTGCAATGCTGCTATGGAATCTCAGACTCATTTATTTTTCAATTGCACCTATTATTTTGACGTGATGAAGAATATCTCATCAGGTCTTCTCACTTTCTTCATATTTCGTTGGCTCAAATTATTGTGGATATTGGAAATACAAATAAGTGGGTGATTCTGACATCTTTGATTTCTTTGGGTCTTTTCTCATTCAAGAGATTTGGAAGAAAAGAAATACAAATAAGGTCTTCTCACTTCCTTCATCTTTCATTGGCTCAAATTATTGTGGATATTGGAAATATAAATAAGTGGATGATTCTGACCTCTTTGATTTCTTTGTCTTTTCTCATTAAGAGATTTGGAAGAAAAGAAATACAAAATTATTTAAATATATTTTCAGTTCTCCTATGATTTTGATTCATAGCACTAAAGTGCAGATTGAAGATTGCTATTGTTATGTGGCAAATTTCAATAAGAAATGCTATTTAGACTCGTTGATGTGACACATAGAAAAACTCATTCAATAAGATTTTGATATTATTTTAATATAAATTTTAAAAATAATATTTATATTATTTTAATATAAATAAATAAATACTAACAAAATGATCTTCAAATTTTATTAAATGAATTTTTTTTGGTGCCACATCAACAAATTTAAAATTTTCAATGGCGGATGTGAACAATGATTATACTCTTATTTCATATGGAAGACAAATATTCTGGCTTGCTAATCATTTTGTATTTGGACACTGCATCTTTGTGGATTCTAGTTTGCAGTTTTACGGTTTTTCAGGATGATTGCGCAGTAGGCGCATTTGAGAGATGCAGTAGATCTTTTATTAGTATTAAATTAAGCATTTATTTTTGTAAGGTTTCGAAGCCATTCATTCGAACTTCGTTTCATTCGAATCAAAAGATTTCGAACGATCACTGAAAATGGCAATCCGGTGGGGTGATTGAAACGTTTTAATGCTTGCAGGTATTCTAAACCAAAGGAACAAGCTAGGAAGTGCCGTGTTTAGCAAGATTAAAATATTTTAAATTACTAAAGCATTTTTTATATAAGCATATGTTTATCGAGCTCATAGTGAGCTACCTCAAGCGTCAGGATTTGCAGAATCTGAGATTAATGCCATATATGATGATTTATATCTTATATTCCGACAATTCCCGGCAAAGAATATGCCTGCAGGTATTCGCTAACTTGATTAATCCCTGTTTCTTCAATTCTTATAAGGAAGGCTCTCGTGCGTATGCCAATTGCACATGCCAAAGCATGATGGTATCAGAAGATTCATCAGCAACCGAAGCTCGGAATGTCATTGTGTTCCCTAAAAGTTAGTACATGTTGTGATGGCAGAGTCTCCTCATGTGAGTCAACACTCATCTACGTTTAAAGTTCTTACAGCCCACAAAACTAGCATTCTGTAGATCTGCTGCAAAAATAAAAAAAAAATCCTTTCAAGTGACTTCTTAAATCTCACGAATTGGCCATATTTTATCCAGTAGTAGTTGTCAGTAAGTATAATTAGCTCAAAACGTGCCAAGAACATATTTCTTGATGCGTTAAAAATGCTTTTTACTAATCTTTAACGTATATATAGTACATATGTTGTTGTTTTGAGAGTAGACATGCTCTTTTAGGTGAGTGGAGGAGACCAGCTTGTTATGGATGAATTGTGGTGATTGAAATTTGTGGAGTATGTTTGTTAAACCCTACTAAATGCATTACTTGAAGAGCAAAAGGTGCATTTTCCTACACAGCAAATAAAATTTGTATGGAAAGTCAGCATAATTTAAGGTATCTGATATTCACTGAAGCCTCCATTGGCTGGATAATATTCAACTAAGCCACATAAAATCCGAATGATATTTAAGAAAATGCTCCAATGAAAATTAAACAGTCCAAAAACAAGCCTAAAGCTGAGATTAATTAAGTTTATCAAAGAGAGAAATTTATTAAGAAAAGCATGGCAAACAGAACATGTGCTGCCACAAAAAGAGGAAACACTAAAAAGCGGATACCTGAAATCCACCTTAACAGAGCTTTTCAAAAAGGTTTCATCATTCAAGCATGCACAAGTCCGCCACAATACAATCAGATGCCCACTTTTCTTCAAAGCCTTTCTTCCCCTTTAGCCTTTCCACATGTGATGCAGTGCATGCCATCAATGTCATGCATGTGCATGCATTGGATTGTGGGGATAATATAAGTCTTTTACTATAATTCTCAAGCCTTAATTAATCTCAAAATGTCTACAAAAATGCAAAGATAGAGAAGGCTGAGAGAGAAAGAATATATGTCCATATATTTATATGTTTGCCGTTTAAGATAGGCGTATGCAAAGAAAGCAGAAGTTCAAAATCATTCAGTTTAAAACAAGGACAGAGGCTTAAAACACTTACCCGCTCTATGCATTGATGTAGAATGAAATCATCCACAAAGACAATACCAATTAAGTATCGTGTTATTTTTGCAGTAATTGCTTACAGCAAACAGCAGGCTGTAACTTGAGGATTCCAAAGCATGGAGGCTTTTGCTTTCCTCTCTTTAATTCCAAGAAGGTGTTGATTTGGGAGAAGAGGATCATCCTTGACAGAGAATTGTTGGTCTTGGCACAAACCTTTGCGGGGATGGACAGAGGCCTTGGCGCCAAGGCGCCCCAGCAACAGAGGCTCGGGCGCCCAAACACGCTTAGGTGCCCCGGTGACAGTAAGTTAGGCGCCCAGGCACCCCAAGACAACGAGCTGGGCGTCCATGGATAGTGAGTTAAAGAGATTACAAAAAATCATTACATAAAACAAACATATTCCTAAAGCCAGAATTATTCTGACCTGAAGTTTTTGTTACAATGTTCTGAACTGTGCTTGTACTATCTATCACATTTGTTCGCAATTTCTCAGCCAATGCATGCAAGGCTTTTGACTCCATCATACATTCTTTCAAGCTCGGAATGTATTATTGAAACCTCCTCTTGCATTTAGATGCACCTCACTATGTTAAAACTCTGAACACATTGTGGATAAGTTTTTTTGCTATACAGATCCACAATTTTGTATTACTGAGTCAGTGCTGCTACACGTACAAAAAATTTGTCGGTGCACCTGCGTGTGTTCCGTGCAGACGTGCACAAGAGAGGCAAAAATCATGCTTGAAATTTTAGCTGTCATTCAAACTGTATTCTTATTTCTTATTAAATAGGGTTGTAACCTTTCAGAATTTCTTCCAGGAAAAGGCTATGATTACACAAGAATATACATCAAAAAGTATTCATGATCAATTAAAAATTTTTCTTTTTTTGTAATTTTTGTATATATATTTTATCAAAAAATGCATTCAACCAATAATCTACTTACACATTAGATTGACACATCATCTATATATTTTAGTGTATACTAATGTGTAAATGTAACAATACTCTTTCTTCTACTCCTTACAGCAAATGATGTTTGAGAATAAATGTCTTTCGTAATGAAGTGATATCCATGATTGCAATAATCTTAAGTTGATGAGACTGCAATAATTACCTACATTTTATTTATACTATTTTCTTTTTATTTCTTAGAAAATTTATTAATTATTATTTTCTTAAACTTTAATTAGCACAACTTTGCCAACTAAATGTTAACAGGTATTACTTTTTACTTCATTATTCATTAAAATTTTGCAATAATTGCTTAGAATTTGTTTAGTTTGTTTCAATTTTAGTTTTGTAAACTATAAAAGTTGAATCAAATTAAAAAATTTAGCAAATACAAAAACATTATTTATATTTAGTTTTTTTTATTAATATATGCTAATTTTATTTGGATTTTTTGTACTTTAAAATATTCTTAAGAATTTGTTTATTTTATCATATATTAAATTATTATTTAAGTGCTTGTGCTTTTAATAAACTTAAAACTAGGTTTGTCAGACTATCTAATCTACAAAATCACCTATTTAACTCTAATTTCGTTAAAATTTAAATTAAAAAGCTTCATTAAAATAATAAAATTTAAAGTATTTTTTAATTATTGAATAAGTTTACTACTTAAAGTGACAATCAAGCTTAAAATCAAAAGACAAATTTTTGATACATCATAAAAGCACTCTTTATATTTGACACACACACACAATGTCTTTCTACTCACATAAATTATACATACATACATATGCAAATAAATATAAATATACACATTTATATTTTAATTCAGTTAAGTTAATTTCATATAGCATTATTAAACTATATGTGCATTGACTAGTGTGATATCTCATTATCATTATTATTTAATTTTTGGGTTGACGTGGATGCGCCCATAATAGTACTCCAAAGTGCTGAGGATGGTTTGCTTAAACGCACCATACCTTGCACTCACATAACACACCCAGCCATGTGCTCTCATGCGACCAAACACAACCTAATAGTATCGAGCCAAATTTATATTAAATTACTCGTATTGGTTCGTACCAATAGTAGTGCGCCCATAAACACTATTATGTGCTGTGTTTTAATATTAATGAATACCTAGTTAAACTTTTTTTTATAATTTTCAATCTTTGATACTTTCCTATCAAAATCCAGTGGTTCTTTCAGCAAGCTTAGGTCAACTCGTTATTGTGCGGAGTTGTGTTTATGTGAGGAAGCTATCCTTCCATTCATTTTGTCACTGTGTGAGGTACGATTAAATCTAAATTTCATTTATATTATTCAATTATGCCAATTAATATGAGTATTATGCCATATAGCCCTTAGAAATATGCTTTTTTTTTGTGACTATCACTTGAAGTCTGAACTAGGGTAGCTCGATTATCATGTTGCATAGTAGTTCTCGATTTATCCATAATGTATCGATGTTCATTTATTACATAAAAATGCATGTAAATTGAAATATTGTAATGCCATAGTGAGCAAGTAACATGTAGTAAGCATATCTTTTCCCTAAATTAGTGCATTCATGAGATCCAATTTTTGTCTGATTGAAATCCAACGATTGCAATTTTATTTGTTCATGTGAAAGGTGAGTAGGCTGATTATTATTTGGTAAACTAGTATTGTTTATCTCTTATGTTGTAACACCTCAAACTCTTAAGCATCAAACTATTGTTCGTTTTGGCCTGATAAATATCACGATTTTGCCCTTCGAAAATAACTTCCTAACATGTCACTCATCCGTAGAGTGCTCCCACCTGAGCACGCTTAACTTTGGAGTTCTTATCAAGAATTCAACCATTATCTAAAAAAGTACCTTAATGTTTAAGAATTTTGCTTAATATTACTTAAGTGGGTCGGTGCAATCTTCCCAACTTAAGTAACTAACATCCTCATCAGTATTCACATACATATATAAGAGCCATCCATTGGATAGATAGGACTAGAGGTGACCCATACATACTCAAGAGGTACTCACAACTATAGAGCACCTTAACTATCATGGGTTCAAGAAATTGCTAACATAAAGTGGTACTTTATCATGTACGACACTTAGCTTCTATTTGACACCATATAACCTACTTTGATATAATTTGTAAAATCTCAAACTCTTAAGCACCAAGATATTATTCATTTTAGCCTAATATGCCTCACAACTTTGCCCTCAAAAAATAATTTCATAGCAGGCCACCCATCTTGGGAGTGGTTGTAACATCCCTAGATTGTTACCCTGCTATTCTAGACTTATAAAGATCATAAATTTGTCATTATTAGGTTTTAAATATCATTATAACATAACTTAAAAATTTGGAGTTATATAATCATGGATTATTTCTTGATTATTTTAATTATTTTAAATACCTTAATAATTAGTTAAATTAAAGTATACAAAATCATAATTTGATAGCATATTTGAGTTTCTTATATCAAAATAAGTTAGGGATTCAAGTTTCATAATTTTTGGATTTAAGTTTTTGGTAAAATATATAAAATACAATTTGTGTTTTTATTTAAATTGAAATTATACAAATTTAATTTATTAAATTAAATATTTGGATTTATTTAAATCGAGTTAATCGGAACCGTGGAAATCTCCAGTGTTGAAGAGAACATGGAACACTAGATCTATAGGATCTCGGTCGTCCTGCATTCCGGGAATCAGATTAGATGACTGCAATTGGATCACATGTTGTCGCATGTTATGTTCAAATCACGACCATCAGACCGCACCGAGGATCCAACGGTTGTGATTCAACCTGTGATCGGTCGTTATGGTCAAGGCGATCAGATTCATTCCTATAACTACCCTAATGTTGTTACCCATTAATAAGTTACTAAATTAACTTAATTCCTTCTCTAATGCTCTTATAATAGTGTTAAGAGTCTTCATTTTAAAATTTCGTGCAATTTGGAGATCATTTGAGACTTTCCAATATTTATTGATTTTCTGAAAATTCTAAGAATGCCTATTTTACTTATACCTCAGAATAGAAAACAGATTCCGCCATTGGACTCATCACTCCCAAATTAGTTATGGGTGATATTCTGAAATTGTTTGGAAGTCGTTCAATTTTTTCTGAATATTTAATATTATTTAAATACTCAGAAAATTAGGATAATTAAATCGACTTCCGATCAAAAATTTATTTGCATTTTTGAGTTTCTCACCCCTCAATTAGGTAAGAGTAAAATTTTGAGATTTTTTGAAATCTGCTTGAATATTTAATTTTGAGTATTAAATTAAGTATAATTAATTAATTAAATAATAGAATTTAAATTGATATTTATTTATTTAAATCCTACGACTATTGTTGGACCGTGCGGATCTCGTGCACGAGTTCAATGCATAGGACAATCGCGCGGTGCTATCTGGTCCATCGGATCAATTTTAAACTCAAGATGGAGGGCGGGATCGCGCTGATCAAATCAGACCGTCAGAACGCGCAATAGATCCAACGGCCTGGATTGATCCACTGTACGTCCCTATCGGAGACAGGGATCATGCACCTGCCGACATGCAGGTCGTGCAGCGATACCCTCCATCTGGCCTCGTCCAGGGTAATTAATCCCTCCATTCTACTCCTTATCCCTTTTTGCATTCGTTGAGGGGATTAGTTGAAATTGGGAGTGACTGAGGAGCTAGCAAGGGCATTTCGAAAGATTGTCGGACTGCAGACTTCCTCCTCTTCTAGGTACTGATCCAACCGTTCATCTCCTAAATCAATAATCATGGTTGTTATTTCGTTCTGTATTATATCAATCTAGACTTAGACCAAGCTCTATTGAGGTTGATCAAGCCAGGATCCTCATTATTGTCCACAATAGATCGACGGAGAAGCTCGGGTCCGCCCTGTTTGACCTTGGGCATCATACCGTCAACGCTACCGTCAACCCTACGGCCCGATTCTAGGTCCGTTGGGTCGGTCATGGTGAGACTTTCACGCCGGTGGGCGGCGGTTCTCGACGCGGAACCTCCAAAGTCGGCCAGGATCTCAAACCCTAACCGTGCTCCCACGGTCCCCTTTCAGAATGAAGCGGTCAAGACCGCACATGTTTTCGGTTCGGATCTCTGCGTCGGACCGAACGGTTCGACCGCTGGATCGTGGTCAGTGGATAATTTTTGCTGCGTGTCTCACGTCGACACATGGCAACCGCTAGGTTCAACGTGTGTCGAGACGGCTCCGTGATTTTCAGCGTCACCATCGTCCCCCATTTGCCGCGCTTGTACCATTTTCTGTGTCATGGAAATTAGTGCCGAGCGATTAATTTAATTATTAATGATTGTTTTTGTAACAACCTTAGGTTGTTACTTAGTCTAATCTTAGTTTAATCGCAACATAATTATTATTTTATTGAGTTTATTTAGTCATTATAACCAATCCTCAAAAATTTGGAGCAATTTGAAGCTCAATCGAATAATTGGAATTTTTTATTATATTTAATTAATTATAAAATTGAGGTATTAAAATTGACCTTGAAATTAAAATTCAACTTCGTCGTTGCGATCGTCGCCCCCAAATTAGCTATGGGTGATGTTTTGGACGCGTTTGGAAGTCGTCGGATTTTCTCGAATATTTTAATGTAATTAAATGCACTGAAAAATAGAATAATTAAATAATCTTCAGAGTTGAAATCCAACTTTATCGTTGAATTCCTCACTCCCAAATTAGCTATGGGTGAATTTTTTAGGTTTTCGAAGTGTATTTATTAAATTTGAATTTTTAATAAATTAAATATTAGAAAGAATAAATTATTTATTTCTTAAATCCATTCTCTCTTTTTTCTTTTGCTTTGCTCTTTGGCTGGCACCATGCCCCGATTCAGCGCCTCCCTCTTCCTCTAGCGCAGGCAAGGGGCTGAGGCCTCTCCTTCTCCTCCATGCTGTGATGGGAGAGGACTTGCCCCTCTCACATAGCCCATCCTCTCCTCTTCTCCTCCTATAAATGGAGCTCAACCCCCTCTCCTTCCTCTCCATTTGCTTAAGCTCCCTTCTCTCAAGAATCCCCAGCCTTCCACCTCCTTTGCTGGTAGCAAAAAAAGGAGAAGCACCCTCCTCCAAGTTCTTGTGAAAATCAGAAGTCTTCTTCCTCCATTCTTCCAAAGCCAAGTAACCCATTTGCTTCACTTTTCCTTGGCTACTCTCTTCATAATTTATCAAAGTATTGTGAATTCCCTTTCAATTGGCTATTATATAGAAGTTAGGTATGATCGTCGAGTTTCAATCGGACTCAATGAGTCTGATCGAAGCTTAAGTTCTCCATTAAAATTTCTGACAAAAACTGTGAAATTTTGTATAATGTAGCTAAGGCTCTAATTTTTGTTCATTATAATGATCCGTTTATGCTGATTTTAGTATCAATGGAAAGGTTTCGACAAGACCTTACCATCGGTATATGGCACCACATGTGAGGTGCCAAAAATTGGGAGTATTTGAGTACTAAATAAAACCCATCACAGTTTTCGCACAGGCGAAATCACCGTCGGGCGCTACAGCGCGCCGTAGCCCTCGAGTCTCGGGTTGAATCCGCCGTAGCGCGCCACAGTATGCTGCAGTAGCATATAAATTTGATGAAATTAAATTAAATGCGCCACAACACTGAAATCCACCGCAGCGCCTAAAAGCGCTGCAGCGCGCCGTAGCGTGTTACAGCGAGCCGTAGCGCCTGGATTTCGACCAGGGAGGGCTACAGCGCGCCGTAGCTTCCAGCTCTCAGGAACTCTGGTGCCGTAGCATGCCACAGCGCTTTTCTTGAAATTGCTGCGGTGCTCCACAGCGCACTGCAGCACCAGGCTTTTGGCCAGAAGGCGCTACAAAAATGTCCGAAAGTGCCAGAACAGTTTGGAATTGCCCAAATTTGTGAATTTAGTAAGTATGAAATTGTGGGTGAATTCCAATGTAAAAATTATCACTTACCCTAAAATGCATGTTCTAAATCTCTTAGGTATTTACTTAAGTAATTTTGTGTCAAATGTTAATGTTAGAATCTTTGATTGCTTGTATGACCAAGTAGAACTTAATAATCAAATTGCATGGAATTTAATTATTTTATATTTGTAATCAAGTGCTAATCCCTTTTGTGTTTGATTTAAAATTTGATTAGCCTTAATTACTCATTGTTTTAATAATATAATATTTATGTATGTTAAAGAACTTTAACTTTGATTTGGACACCTTAGTGCAGTTTTAAACAAACTAAATGTTAAATTCACCTTTCTTGGAAACATATTAAATGTGTGTATACAACATGTTCAACTGATGATTCTAAGTAAAATCCTAAGTAAATAAATTATTGGAAGTAAAACTAGGAGTCAGAATCTATCTAGATAGATTTTACATAATTGAGACATTTGATTCATTATCTGACTTTAAATCATTTTCTAAATTTTTGAATTTAAGGCATGTAGTATAGAGATATGAGCATGAACATGAACATGAACTTGAGCATAAAATATGAGTAATAATGATGATTTATATATTATGATATGTTGTATTTATCAATTGGTAAATTTTCAGGATAACTAGTACTGGATTCCCAATATGATGTATGTAGACATTAGACCGTACAATTCATACCCATTCAGTGATATTTTAGTTACATATCGTATCGTGGCATAT
This sequence comes from Gastrodia elata, assembly GCA_016760335.1. Classification (NCBI taxonomy): domain Eukaryota; kingdom Viridiplantae; phylum Streptophyta; class Magnoliopsida; order Asparagales; family Orchidaceae; genus Gastrodia; species Gastrodia elata. The sequence continues at coordinate 13,758,166 of CM028673.1, forward strand.
ACAGATGCATGACTTCAGTGACATACATCATAGTTTTATATATTATTACTCCTCCTGAATCTCCTAATAGTCCTCCTAACCTAGCTCAATATGCTGCTCAATTTCTAGCAAATTGCCGAATCCCAAAAGTATCACATGTTAGACAATAAGTCTAACACATCGAAACTAATCTGAACAGTTCTAATTATTCACTTAATATTTAAATAATGAAAATAAAACTGCAAAAATACTGTATATGTAACTGAAAGCATAAAACTGTACAAAATTGAAGTAAAGTAAAGTAAAATTGAACTGTAAACTGAATGCTGATAGTAAATATGACAGTAAATGATCTGAAATTGAGTAATAACATGTGAAGCTATGCTGTATGTGTGGTGCCCTGCCCCCAGGTCCATAATCATTAGATTAAGGGCGGTGTACCACTCTGGCAAATCACTCACTTATCATTGGATTAAGTATAATCCCAAATTCACTAATAAGGGAAGGATATGCTCAAGATATAAGCAAAGAAAATCAACCACTAAGTAAATAATACAATATTTGAATTATTACATCAATTTTAAATAAACTTAAATGAAAGAATAATATCGCTCATCCTTACTTAAAGAAAAGACAAAACTAAGGCTCTTTAACTTTGAACTGAAGCTCCTTCTGAAGTGGCTCTACTGTAGGTACTGGATGTCCAAACTACTCAGATTCTAATATTATCAGTTTCATAATGCCAGGGCCCCAACTAATAAAAGAAAATCTTATTAGATAATTGTCTAAGTATATTTTAGGCTGATTAATTTTTGTATATTATTAATATCACCATTTTACTTTAAACAAAACCAAAATTCTAACTAGCATAGGAGCGGTAAGCATACAAGGAATATGATAAGTTATAAATACAGCATTCATAACTAAACAGAAATTGAGGCAAAAAGCACACCTCAAGGCAAACTAAGCAAGGATAGACATACATATATAATACAGTAAGTAAAAGTACTGAAAGAAAAAATTAAACCTAAACATGCTGATGCTCATATGACATATACTAATTAAAAATAGTAAATCTGAATGTGGTATATATAGTAAGTAATAAAATCTAGCATCCTATAAGTACTTACAAGTGAGCAGGTAAGCAAAAATACAGCTGACTGAAATAATATGCATCAATAATACAGTAAATAGTAAACTGAAACTAAAACAGGTATCTAAAATTGTCATATCATAAAATTGACTAATTGGGCCCAGATAGAAATTCCCAAAGCTTTTTTGAGCTAGGGTAGACAATAATTCCCAAAACTTTTCTGGGCTAGGGCAGACAAAATATAATAGCAGAGCTGAAGAGGCAGTAAATACAAATGAAGAATATTTTATTTATTTTACTTTTGCTTCTATGAACACGTTTAGAAATAGTTTATGAGTCAAGCACATCTATAAGACTATACGGGTTCCAAGCTTAGCACACACTCATCAATAAGTTATGTTAAGCATCCTTATTTCTCTTTACCCATGTTCAGTGAAGTAAAATATGCCAAATCACCAAGTAACTGAACCCAATGCAAATATTATCCTAATATTTTATGTTTTCATTTTCATGCAATAATAATCTTATAGAACATGTCCAATGATTTAAAGTACAATTTCAAGGAATGCGTAAGCAACAAAATTTAATAGTGAGCAAGAAACTCTACTATATGGTGACACTATCGTTGTCTAATTAACCATTCTAACTATTTTACATCACACAACTTAGAAGCACGACCTTATAAGATACAAAATATTATGACTAGTTAGATCCTAATATGATTAAATCCATGTTAACTATATAAGTCAAATAAAAAATTAACTCGACCTAATTGATGAATTTAGATGTTCTAGACTAAGATCTAATCAAATTCTATTGAAGCTAAAGATTATGAATTAACACCACGAATTGGAGTTAAACACATAATCCAAAGGTGTGGTCTAAGGGTCTAGGTTTTACCACCCAATCTCACGAATTACAGGTTAAGGTATATCCTATTAAATAAAAAAAATTAAACTTAATAGGATGGATCTCTAATCTTTAAGTTTAAGATTGAAAGATTAAATAATCGTAAACAAACTATAAAAATCTATAAACTACTAAAACTAAAGTTTCACTCATTGAGTAACCTAATTTACCTAATGAATGAATTCTAACTTAAATCATATTCCTAATTACTAAGGAAAAAGCTCTTAAGGAACTAAGATGAACACTCAAGAACTATTCTCAACTAATCTTGATTGAATGCTTATTTTAATAATTAGAAGATTTTAAGGAAAGCATGAGGTGAGATGAATCTCATATCATGAAGCTTATTACTTAATTATTTCATATAAAGAAAAGATGCAATTCTACTCATAATTCTATTGCTATTCAATCAGCTATTTTTATTATTTAATCCACTTTTTTATTAATTCAATCTACTGTTTTACTATTCAATCCGCTATTTTTACTATTCAATTCACTATTTTTACTATTCAATCCGCTGTTTATTATTCAATCCGCTGTTTACTATTCAATCAATTATTTTTACTATTCAATCAGCTGTTTTTACTATTCAATCTACTATTTTTACTATTCAATCTATTGTTTTTACTATTCAATCCACTGTTTACTATTCAATTCGCTGTTTACTATTCAATCAACTGTTTTTACTATTCAATCAATTATTTTACTATTCAATCCGCTGTTTACTATTCAATTCATTATTTACTATTCAATCCGCTGTTTTTACTATTTAATCTTTTGTTTTTTCGCTCATTACTCCCTTGAATTTGATTCAACTCAATCAGATTGAAAAGTCGCAAGTCAAAAACCTTTCAAATCGAGCTTGAGTTTGGTTCGACTAGCTTAATTTAGGATTTAAGTGGACTTGAAATTGACAATATATATGTATATATATATATATTACAAGCAACATCTACTTAACCAAAACTATGGCGCAATAATTGAGGCTGCACTATTCTAAGTTAACATTATAAGTTCAAATCCTAACATCATAAATGAATAAGGATCAAATTTAATTCAGGTTCAATGGCCTAATAATGTGATTAATAACAAATGAACTAGATTTATAACTCAAATTAAAACTCGACTTAAATCGAATTCTAGTTTAACTTAAATCAATTCTAGTTTGAGCAAAAAAATTGAATTTGAGTCAAGCTTGAATAGCTCGATGTCGACTCAAAGTTAGCCATAAGTATTTTTACTAAAACATACTATTATAAATCATTTTAAGAATCAAGCTTTAATTCAATTTAAATGTGTAATTTAATTTATATCACAAAATATCATATCAATTTTCTATTTCGACACAAGTAACGCTATATTTTGGCATGTAATGTGATACCCAATTATATTGGTAGACATCAAAGTGATGACATTCAGATCGAGATGTAGCATGATGTCGCATTAGAAGTATAGAAGCTAAATTCGAATGTATTTTCCATAGGAAACAATCGGGGACAAAAAGATTAGTTGAAGGCGATAATTATTGGGACATAAAATTGCTATCAACAACATCCAACAAAAAATCATAATTAATTTTCCTATTTAAAATAATTTGCATAATAAATTTTATGATAACACGTTTCTAGTAATAACTTAACAAATAACGAATGTTTTATTGTAAAAAACTAGAGCAAAAATGTTGATCTTGCTTTTCCCTTATTATACATGCAAGAATTAATGAGTTTTTTTCATTCGACCATAATTCAACAAGAATTAGAAAGCTTTAACTCAAAGTATATTTAGCATCCTTTTTTTGTTCAATTATTTTTTTGTTCAATGATTTGGCATTTTTGTTCAATTATTTATTTCTTAATTATATTTGGATCTTTATTCTTAAATGAAATGAATAATATTGGGAGCCTATGATAAATTTAAATCAGCCAAGAACTGAAGTTTAAGGGATTTAAATCCAACTTATGAAGTTCTTTTAGATCTATTAAAGAAAAATAACTAGAAAATCTTAAGATCAACAAGAATTAAGTAGACTATTAATTAAATTATAACTTAGTATAATTCATTAAATCTTTTGAATTAATCTTAGAATTAAAATGATAACTTAATATGTCTCATTTATAATTAGTTAGATCTAAAAAAAAATGAAGATATATGCAGTGTGATTCAATTGCTATTCCTTACTAAGATAATCATGTTTCATTTCTTGAGAGCCGATTGAAACTTGTAAGAGGGAAAACAAATGCTTTTCAAACTAAAAGATTCAACAATTGATTGGGGGATAAGTCATTGAGTTTGATAAATAAATGCTAGGTTTCAATGAAAATTTTCAATTGCACAACATACCAAGAACAGTTCCCTATTCATCCAGCATGTTTGGATCTTATATATGACATCACCCTTTATATCTTTTGTATTATAGATCTTTTAGTTGGTAAAAGAAAAAATAAAAAATAAAAGGAAAAGCCAACACACAAAATTCCTATAACTTTTGTTGTAATAAGCTTCTCTTAACTATGATACGAATCAAATTAAATAAATGCATACATTCACAATTTACAGTCTTATTCGAACCTAGTTTAATTAAATAAGGACCATGCGCTTACAATTAGAAAGGAAAGTGAAGCTAAATCAAGAGAAACATCATGCAATAACTAGTAGGGAGGTATTGTAAATTTGGCGCCAGTTAATCCTTGCTTCAAGCATCATCATTTCATGCTCAATACATCTCAACATTTGTAGTATTAAGGGGAATTGAAATGGTATGCTAGTAATTCATTTCACATTAATTAAGCAAGATTTACAGCAGTAGATATCTTGCAAACGTAGCCCTACATCTTTTACATCCTAACTTGGAACCAATTAAAAGTGATGTTATATTCATACACATTCAAAAAAAATGATATTTGTATTGAGCACTAGAGAACTGCCACATAGTTGGTTTGGTAATTCGTGCTTTTTGGCAAATTTTGTGCCAGCACGTTTGTGTTATATTTGATGCTCAAGTCTTAAGAGGCAACATCTCAAGGCAGAGAAAAAAAAAATCTTAACAGCATATACTTCGTCGACAATACAAAAAATCAATTACAACTATTTGTAATATATGAATGGGAATTGGAGATGAAAGCTTAATTCTCAAAAAGAGATAGTTCAGGAAATATACATGGTAAATCTCCAGTAAAGGAAATAGAGAATCGAATGGAGTTCAAGATGTTAAGCGTAGAAATATACGATTGGAAGGAGAATGGGAGGGGGTACCTTGATGGTGCTGAGAAGATCAGGAGGTGATCAGGCGGAAGGGGAGCTCGCGGCTGTCGGTTGGATGGGGCTCGGCAAGTTGTCGAAAACCACAAGAGTGCGGCTGAGGCCATAAGGCCCTCAGGGCGGAGCCTGCGAGGTGGGGAGGCGTGCCGATAGGCCGGATGCGCGGCGGCTGAGGCTCCTAGGAGAGGACGCATGTCGCGCGCGAGGGGGGGAGGTGTGCGGTCGCAAGAGGGAGGAAGGGGGGTTCGGCTGTGCGATCGAGAGGGAGGGAAGGGTTCAGCCGAGCGATCGAGAGGGATTAGGGAAAGAATTTTCTTATAATATAAATTTTATTTTATTAATTAAATAGTTATTTTTTTCCTAAGCTTTATCAATCAATTTTTTAGCAATTAAATGATTTTCAAAAATCACCAAATATTCACCACTAGCTAAATGATAGATGAGGAATACAACAGCGAAGTCGGATTTCAATTCTGACGAGTATTTAATTTTCGCATTTTCCGGATATTTAAATATTATAAAAATATTCGACGAATTTTCTAAGACTTCCGATTGCCTCCAAAACATTACCCCTAGATAATTTGGGGGCAATAAGCACAATGACGAAGTCTAATTTTTGATCTAAGGTCAAAATAAATAGGTCAATTTTTGGGGTTCATGAAATTCCCAAAATCAGGATTTGATCTATTTGACTTCTGATTTGGGCTAGGTCTTGGTGGTAAATTCCTAATGACTTTATTAGTGCACTAAGATCAGAGTTAGAACTTAAGTTAGTTCTAATTAACTAAAGTAATAACTTGGATTATTACAGTATGTCACTGAAGTCATGCATCCGTATATATCACAATACGATATGCAATTGATATACAACCGAAATATCATTGAACGGAAATTGTACAGTCCAACGTCTACATTTATTTGGTTGGAAATCTAATACTAGTCATCTTGAAAATTCTCTGATTGATATATGCCGCATTCCGTAATCCATAAATCATCACTAATACTCATACTTCATGCTCATGTTTATGCTCATGACTCTACACTACATGCCTTAAAATTCAAAAATCTAGAAAATTATTTAAAATTAGATAATGAATTAAGTGTCTCCATTGTGCAAAATCCATCCAAATAGATTCTGACTCCTAGTTCTAATTTCAATAACTAGCTTTGCTTAGGATTTTACTTAAAATTATTAGTTGAAAATGTTGTATACACATGGATGTATGTTTCCAAAAAAGGTAGATTTAACACTTAGCTTGTTTAAAACTACACTTACCGAAGCACACTTCGATAAGAGGCAGAACCCGATCATTATTTATATCTCATGCTAAGCTGTTAAATAACCTAATTACAAGTATACTTAGTGTTCTACGCAAGGTGACTTGAGATACTTAGTTTGTTTTAAACTGCACTTATCAAAGCGCACTACGATAGGAGTCAGAACCCAGTCACCGTTTATATCTCAAACTAAGGATCTAGTTTACTAATTGTAATACTCTTAGTCTTGGAAGATTTACTCTAACGGGATTGTATTCGTCTAATCCCTCGGGATAGCACCTGATCATAAGTCCACATTGGAGTTACTCAACCAATCCTGAATATTATTGAAGTGACTCAGCACCATGGATGTGCATAATCATATCCAACTAATAATTTAGGTTCTAGCAATTATATTTAGCAACTAAGGATTTACCAAAGTTATGAATACTGACTATAATTGGGTGAATCCTACACAAGGTTCCAAGAGTGTGACCAAGAGGTCACTCAATATAGGTTACTATCATATGGGAGGAATCTCATTCTAAGAACTTTGGGTGATCCTACCACAAAGGCTTAAGATCAATCTTCTAAGGCTAAGAAGGATCATCTAAGTTTTCACATCAAGATGTAACAATAAGTTCTTCTTACCTTAATGTGTTAACATTTTGTTAAGGCTTTCAATTATATACAAAAAATTATATTTTAAGATCATCAAGATCTTACACATCTAACATTTAACTAAATAATTTGCACTAAGATCATAAGTTGCATTTGTATTAAGTTTAATGTCTAATCAAATGTATTATTAGAATTATACAAGTTGAATTATCTTTCAATCAAAGTTACTTGATTAAAGTGATTAAGATTTAGATCTTAATCAAAATAAGTTAAAGTTTAACCCCTAGTCTTACCAAAATTAAGATAAATAGTTGATTTATAGATTAATGATAAATTAATGTATTATTAGTGTATTATTGATGGCAAATTTCAAATTTAGATTATCATTTACTTAATTAAGATTTAAATATTCTTATGTTTAAATATAATTTAATATCAAATTTAGCTAAATCAAGGTGTCCAAATCAGCATTTATGTTCTCTAACATACATTACATTACATTGATTAAAATAATGAGTAGTTTAGGTAATCAAATCTCAAATCAAATACAAACGAGATTAGCACTTGATTACAAATTTAAAGCAATTATATTCTATGCAATTTGATTATTAAGATCTACTTGGTCATACAAGCAATCAAATATTCTAACATTAGCATTTGGCACAAAATATTTAAGCAAACACAAGGGAATTTAGCATATACTATCACATTTGAATTTCACATAAAATTTTATACAATGCTATTTAGGATAAATTTTCACATTTGAATTTTACATAAAATTTTATATTTCTGCCTTACTAGGGTCCTAGGGTCCTTAAAATGCAAAAACTGTGATGTTTCGCCCATTCAGGACAGTTCTGGGCAGTTCCGGATAATTCTGGGGGCGACGGCACGCTGTGGCGCCTTCTGGCAAAAAATCAGGCGCTACGGTGCGCTGTGGCGCGCTGCGGCGTGCTACAGCGTGCTGCAGCAGATTTCATTTAATATTATCAAAAATGTTTTTATGCTTCAACAATACTATTATGCCGTTGTAGCGTGCTGCGGTGGACTGAAATTCGAAACTTGGGGTTCTGTGGCGCCCGACGGTGATTTCGTCAGCGCGAAAACCTCGACGAGTCTCCTTTCACACCCAAAATACTCCCAATTTTGGGCACCTCACATGTGGTGCCATATACTGATGGAAATGTCTTTCCTATCATATTAACAATATAAATAATTAAGTTAAAGCCTAGGTATACAGAAATCAAACAACTTTGACTGCATTTTAAAAAGGAGAAAATGGAGTTTTGATCGGATTCATTGAGTCCAATTGAGGCTTGACAATTAACTTAGAATCCATACTATAGCTACTTGAAATGGCATTCACAATATTTTGATAAATCATGAAGAGAGCACAAGGAAGAGTAAGCAAAATGGTACCTTATCTTGCAAGAATGGAGGAAGAAGCTAACTCTGTTTTTTTTTTCTTCAAAAACTTGGAGGAATGGAGCTTTTTTTTTAGCACAAAGCTCAACAATGGAGGAAGGGGGAGGAGCTTGGGAGGAAGAAGGGACTTCAGCTTAAGCAAAAATGGAAGAGAATGGGCTGAGCTTCCTTCTTAAAGGAGGCGAAGAGGGAAAGTATGTATGGCCGGGAGAAGGGGGAGAGGTTTCTCCCTTGCTTGTGCCAAATATTGAGGCAGAGGGGCACCGAATAGGAGGAATGGGCAGGCGAGTCCCATGTACAGGAAATGGAGGAAATAATGGAGATTAATAATTTTAAGAAATGAATAATAATTTCTTTCAAATTTTAATTCATTTAAAATTCAGATTTAATAAACGGGCTCTGAAAAATCTCAGAAATTTACTCTTAGCTAAATTGGGGGTGAGGAATTCAACGGCGAAGTCGGATTTTGATTCCGACGATTATTTAATTATTATATTTTCCGGTGCATTTAAATACATTAAAATATTCGAGAAAATTCGACGACTTTCAAACGCGTCCAAAACATCACCCCTAGCTAATTTGGGGGTGACAATAACAATGGCGAAGTTGTATTTCAATTTTGAGGTCAAATTAAATATCTCTATTTTCTAATTAATTAAATATTAAAATAATCCAATTTGATTGAGCTATGAATTACACCAAATCTTTAGAATTTTGTTTTAATAGTTAGATAAACTTAACAGAATGATAATTAGGATATGATTAAGATAAAATTAAGCTAAGTAACAGCCTTGGGTTATTACATGTAGAATCTAAATTTTCAATTTCTTCAAGTATAGTAATTCCTTAATCTTACCATTTTCTAACTAATTTCCTAAGCCTTGACTTTAATAACCTATTTCAATCAAGTTGTTTAGGATAAGAATAGAACAAGTTTCATTTAGTATTATTATACTTAAAAATTATTCTATTATTTCATAAATTAAGTTAAATTACTATTTTCCAAAACTCCAACTACTTATATCACTACTTACAATTGACTTGAGATTAATATCTCTAAGTTAATTGGGAGTTCAATTAACTTAAATTATTAAGTAGATCATTAAAATTTGATAACTTTGGATCTCACATAGTTTACAATTATTTGAAATTTCTTGAATGCTTACTTAGCTTTGAGCCTATTCCTTTGAACATACATAAAACATTTATGCATAAATAAAACTTTCTTAAAATTTTAAGGGTTTTTATGTTGATAGATAGCCAAGGGCAAGCTAAATAGGAGGTGTAAGGTAACCTCACATTCTCAGAGGATGAATGTGAGTGTTTATTTTCTTTGAAACCCCACTTTCTTTTGCTTGTTATGCAGACGTGCTTAACTCCTCGCTTTATTCTGTATGTGCTCACAGAATAAGTATTTTCATAAAATAACTTTAATTAATAAAATATGAGTTCTCTTATAATCTTATTGATTGTAAGATCTCATCATAGTTTTTTAGCTATGTTACTTTTCATAATCCTAAGCTACGTATATCTTAGACCAAGAGGCCAAGATTTTTCTTCACTTCTATGCTTTGCACGTTTATTTCAGTACTATACTTTACTTGTTTACATTTCATATAAAATATAGTGTACATTATTTTAATTTTAATTAAATTCTTCACTGCTTTTCCATACTTAGCATAATTTCTATTGGACATATTCATATTTTCATTTCATTTAATTTCAAATGCACTTTAGATGTTGCTAACCTTATGATGTTTTTCCCTTACCTTTTTGGTTGCAGGCTAGAATAATTATACTTATGAGTTTTTTACTCATCTTCCTTTCATATTATTCTTTTTTACAGTTACATTTGCTTCATTTCCTTACTTGAATGCTTTTAAATGCTCCACTGCTTAGTCAAATTGTAAATTAGCTTGTAATATCCAATTAAACTTATAAATATTTAGCCAATTTTTAAAATGTGCTTAGACTTTTTAGTCAAACTATACTTTTTATTTTCTTGGCTTTGCCTTATCATATTTAAATACCAAATTATGATAGATCAGGAATAGTATAATACAAGTGGAGCTAGACCTAGTGCTTAAAAAATTTATAAAATATGCTTCCATAAATTTTCTTGCTTTTACTACTTGTGAAAGAGTAAGCTTTTATTATTACTCTTTAAATTTCAAGTTTGTAATAATCTAATTTATGCATTTATTTTTACTTATTTTGTGTTTGTTTTATTTCCATATATAAATGCTTAGTTTGGATAAATGGATGGATGAATATGCATATCTTCTTCTTATATGTAAATTTCCATTTGCATGTGATTCATTTCTCTTATTTATACTTGCAAATATTTTTTTACTTACATATATTTGCAATTACCTCTATTCATATACTTTCCTTCTCCTTCTACTTCTCCCATCTTAACTTAATACCCTCACAAAGATTTGTGGTCACACGGCATTTAGTATTGGATTAGCTTTCTTCTAATTCAATATTAAATATTGTGGGGATGCTCCAATATTAGATTGAGTTCCTATATAATATTGGGTTCATCACAGTTCTGTCTATTATGACCAAGAATCAGACGATGGAGATCACTCTCGATGTTATTTACCTTTATCTCAGCTTTGCCTCCACCCCGACAACAGATTCCCTTCGTACAACTGCATGTTTGCCTGTCACCCATGATCCTTTGGGTCGCCAATGAATTTCTCTGAGTGGAAGGAATATTTCCTGAGCCTCAATGGCTTGGCAAGTCTCAGAATAAGCTCAGGCCAGGTAGCCACTGCTTATCCTCCCCCAGCTTCTCTAGGCTACAAAAGCTCTTTAATTTTCCTCAGGAGGTTCCTTTGCACCTCCTAAGTTTATATGTGCTCCCAGCTGCTCCCAAATCTCCCTGCACCCCTCTGTTCCTTCCTCTCAAAGTCGACATGTGTGGCGGCCCAGCCTCACCGTGGTCCTGTTAACCCTTAAGTTAACATGATTACGGTAGAGGGGTCACCAAATGACAAGGTCCCAACTTAAGATTTGATTAGACACACATTCTAATCCAGTTTAACTAAGGACTTTGCCATTCGTCTCAGAATTTATCACTAAATGATCATACAAGAACTCAGAGTGCGGAAGCAATAAAAGGTATAACATCCATCCAATATAGTATAAATACAACAATACAGAATAAGTAAAGTACTGAAAGAGAAATATAAACCTGTATTATTACAACATTTAATAAGTTTAAAGAACTGAAAGAGGAAACTCTCGATCTCACAAGCAATAGAAACTAAAGTTACAAATCTTCAGGAACAGGCTCCTCCTCCAATGGCAAACTCTCCACTGGATCTGCTAATCCAACAAACTCAGAACCTACCATTATCAGTTTCATAATGGTAGGGCCCCAGCCAACAAAAGAAAAACTGGTTAGACAATATGTCTAAGTACATTTTAGGGCAAACAGTTTTATTAAATTAAGTAGATATCACCATATAAACAGAACTAAGCATAATAGGTGCAGAAAAGCGTACAAAAAGAATAGTATAAAGTTATAAACAAACAGTTTATAACTAAGCAAATAGGAAGTAATTCATACCTCCTCCAAGCAACTGCAACAAAGACAGGTAAGTAAAAGAAAAGTAAAACTGTAAGAAAATACAACCTAAATATGCATATGATCAAACGGATTATGCTAAGTGTCGTACAAAATTTAAACAGTATAAGACTGAAAACACTAACATTCTATGTGAGCATATGAAAACAGTAAGTAAATCTAGCATCCTATATAAAAACATGTGCAGGAAAAACTGTAAGTAAAATAGTGCTGAAATGCAGAATATGCTAGTAAAACAGTAACTGCGAACTGAAACAATAGCAACTATACGAATTCAATAAATCTTAGCCTGATGAGCTAAGAAACTCTGAATGTAAGTGTACTTAAATTAATATAACCATATCAAGTCCTGACTATATAGTCAGTAGGGCAAGAGTCTATCCATCCTATCCCATGGACTAGGCATGGTATAGACTATCGGACTGAAACCCCTACAAGAAGCTGACCCCGAACGAGTTGATCGAAGAGGTATACTAATCAAGCTACACCTTACAAACCACTTGTGAAACAAAACACAATACTATTTATGAATGTTCAAAATTGACATAAGATATTTACCAAATATCTTAAGTACATAATATATGTTCAAGGTATAAGGCTCAAAATCAAGGAATGCGAAGCATCAAAATCAAAGTGCAAGAAAATCTATCTAAAACACAGGTGATATCCGTTGTTGTCTACTTTATTCGTTCTATCTACTCTAAGTTACATAAGTTTCAGAATTATCAATTCTTACACATTCTGTAACTTAGAATCACGAATCCTACTTGTTGAAGATAATTATGACTGGCCAAGTCCTAATTATAACTTAATCAAAAGATGACTATTTGGTTAAAATAAATAAATCATCGACCTATTTTTGTAATTTAATTCATCCCAACCTCATCTTGATTAGCCAAATCAAGACGAAAAGATTAAGAATTAGACTCCAGATGATGGGGTTTAATCACTTAATCTAAAGGTAAAATCTAAGGTCTAAGTTTAGATCCCAAAACTTACAGATTAGGTTAAGGTAAATCCTAATAATAAATTAAATTCATTAGGATAGATCTCTATTCTTAGTTCTAATGTTTAAAGATTAAATAATCATTTAATAAACTAAATAAAAATCTAGAAACTAGTAAACTCAAGGTTTTATCTAAGCCAATTTACACAATAGATGAAATCTAACTTAATATATATTCCTAATCTTAAGAAAATAAGGCTCTTAATTACTAAAAGTATCTCTCAAGACACACATCCTAACTAATGTTATAAGACCTAAAGATGGAACTAAGAATGATTAAAGAAAGATAAACACTCACTTAGGACTTAGGAATTTTTCTTTACTGAACAAATTCTGAGATTTTGATCAAAAAATAGTTTAGACTTAAATTTGATTAATTTCAGTTCTAATTCATTCTATTTACTGATTTTAATGTTTAGAAAATGAATTTAGGGCTTTAAAAAGGCTAAACCCTAAATTTGGGCAAAATGACCATTTTGCCCCTACTTAAGGGTTCAAAAGATCAACCTTTAATCTAGGGCTTAAATTCTGAAATTTTCTTTTTGAAAAATAATTCTTACTGTCTAATATAAGATTAGACAACAACCAAGTTAATTTTGGGTGATTATTAAGCCATATGAGATCAAATTAGTGAATTTGACTCATAAGGGCATTTTAGTAATTTGACTAAGTGAAAGTTAAATTTTTCTTTCATTTTAATGTTCTTTACTGTCTAAGCTTTCCATAAAACCTAAATTTGCTAAAATCTGATAAGTATTGGCCAAATTATGGCCAATACAAGATCTAGGGTTTAAGGTTAATTAAGGAAATTGTTAACTATAGGTCAAAAATTCTAACTTTGCCAATTAGTGTCCAAATTAAGTAAAATCAGTGGCTATGGTTTACAAATAGCTCACTGATTATAATGACATGTGGTATACTCAATTTGGACCAAATTTGACTAAGTTAAGACCTTATTAGGGTTTAGGGTGATTAGTGAGTGATTAACAAAATTAATCACTCAAATACTATTCCAACCTTATAGATTGATTCTAAATGGTTCTATGAGTCCTCTGAAATTTAAATCACTCAATTTGGATTATTAAATTTGCTAATATTCACTAATCAAGATTTAGAGTGATTAAGGGTGATTAACAAATCTAACCATTGGATCTAAAATATTCTTACATATTATTGTTAATTAAGATCTTCTGATCTAAATGGACCTTTGGATCATCAAATTTGGAGCTCAATTGACCAAGTTATGGTCAATTGAAGTTCTAGGTCTAATTAGGGTAATTAGGGTTAGGACTTAAATGTGATTAGGCTCAACTAATCCAAACAGTCAAGTTAACCCTACTAAAATGATCCTTAGGGCTTTCTGATCACTTTAAGACCCATATTCAATATGTTTGGACCATTGGGTACAAAGTTATGAGCTAAATAAGGTTTGTGACATTTAATTTAAATTAAATTAAACCCTAAATAATCACTTTGCAAAATATTGATCCTACATCAAAATTGTTGGCATCAATAAATTTCTCATATTTTTTTGATTAATTTAATATATTTATTTGTATAATTTGGATGTGTATTTTAGGAATTATTAGGGTTTAAAGTTTAGGATTTAATTTATTAATTAATACTGTTTATTGAATTAAATAAATCTGTTATTAAAATGAATATATATATATTTAATTTATAAATATCTGTCATATAATTATATATATATGTTTTATTTAGTTTCTGCAGGTGGGACCCACAGCCGCGCCAGCGACAGCGACCGCGCCAGAGGACAGGACACGCGTTAGCATTTCATTGGATAGCTGAACGGTGTGGGGCCCACACTTTGTCAGCTGGATATGATTTTCTGCGACTTTCGCAGAAGCCACGCGGCAGGCTGAAGGGATGACACGCATACAAGGCGGGCCCCGGATTTGTTTACGCGGACCCTGAGAAGAGCGGGTCGGGCCCGGGTCGACCCGGTCCGACCCGATGCTTCGTCTTCTTCGACGGCTTCTTCGCGAGAGCGAAAATTAGGGCTTGATCTTCCAGGGACCTTCCGGCATCTTGACTGCTTGACCCGCACGGCGTTGGATGGCTAAGGATACGATCTTCCAATAGGTGGTCGATTTGAGACCTAAAATGAGCTGTATTGATCATAAACCCTAACCCTAGAAGGACATGCCGAGGGAAAATTACAGCTAACGGTATATAATGTGGATATTTTGCAAAATTCGAAAAATTTAATCATCTATCATTCAATTAGATTATGATAACAATTAATCGGAGGCTTGAAATAGCATTTCGAATATTAAGATTGATGATTGCATGAATAACAAAGAGGATTAGGGTAGTACCTTGCGAACGGCTCAGAGAAATTTGAGTTTCGATCGATAGTTCTTCAATTTTTTTTTTGCCGATCTCCAAATGTGTAAACCTGAGGGACATGTTAATTCGAGTCTTTATGGGAGTTTTGAGCGGTGATCTACGACGGTGGAATGCATCCGTCGAGCTTTTAGGGCGACATGCGCCGCTGCGCTGGACACACGGAGATCGAACGAAGGAGATGATCTTAGAGCCGTTGGATTCTTTGATCAGATGGATCTGAGTGATCCGTCAATCGGAACGATTCCACGCGCTGAATGGGGAACGGCGTGAGGCCTTTGGACGGCGCCGTTAACTTTGAATATTTAAATATTTATTTAATTTAAATTATACAGATTTAATTAATTAATTTTAACCTATTAAATGCATCCCAAAATTTTCCAATAAATCACCCTTAGCTAAATGAAGGGTGAGGAACGCAATGGTGCACTCAGATTTTTGTTTCGACGAGTATTTATTCATTTGATTATTTGGGGTATATAAATATTATTTAAATATTTGACGAAAATCCAACGACTTCCAAATGCCTCCAAAATTTCACCCATAGCTAATTTGGGTGTTCTGAACGCAATGGTGAAGTCAGATTTTCAATCTGAGGTCTAGATAAAAAGTCAAATTTTCAGGTTTTGGGATTTTCCAGAATTCTTGATTTGACTTTGTTGACTTCAGATTTAACTTAGGTTTTAGAGGCAAGTTCTAAATTACTTAATTAGTGACTTAGAACTTTAATTAAGACTTAGATTAGTCTTAATTGAGCAAAGTAACAACCTGGGTTGTTACAACATGTGACCTGCATGGTTCCATTAGGCAGAATATTCCTGGAATAATCGGAACCTCGCTGAGCTTTGTCAGCCCATGCGTTAAACATGAGGAATATTCCTGGAATATTTTGATTTTAATAACAATGCTTAATTAAATCAAATCAGAACATTATTAATTCATGTTATATTGTATTTTTGATATAATTTAATCAATATAAATCCAAATAATGCAATCCTGTATATAATTTTGATCAACAAAATATAAGGAACCTAATTATGAAAAAAAATTTAGATTTCAGTGGGTAATTTTTCTAATCACTTCTTAATTATGCCAAACCTTGGCTACTCAAAATTAGGACCTACGGTTGTCCAAATTAATGTTTAAGGCGTTGATTTAATCCTTAGATAGTAAACTTGCTATAAGATTAGAGAAAATATAATTTGGAACACTAAATCCTTATATTAAATTTTGAACCCTTAAATATTAATATTTTAATAAAAATTATAAAAAATCACTTATAACTTGATTTTGAAACTCTTGATTTCTTTAATAACCTCTAAATTAATGATTGAGTAGATTAGATAATTATTGAGTCCAATTAGACTTAATGGGATTTCATTTAGATAAAATCTTAAATTGAGTCTAACTTTGAGTAGCTTAAACTTAAGAAACTTAAAAACTTAAGTTAATAGACTTAAACCCTATGGATAGAGTTTGATCTCTTAATCTTGATAGATTATATCAAGATTAATTAAGTTGTATAGAAAATGCAATATTATGATGTATGATTTGATAAATGTATCTCAATAGGCGGCCTTGCTTTATTTGAGCTAAAACTTCATTTAAGTTCAAATATCTTAATCTTAAGGTCGTGAATCTGAGATTGTACTTGATAGTAGGATATTAGAGATCCTGAGCTTGTACATTCTCAGAATAATTAGGACAAATAAATTAGACAATAATAGATACAATTATTTTTGTATTTAATATCTTACATATTCTTTGATTTTGTAGCTTTTGCTGCTTTTGCTTTTGAACCAAATTCTCATGAAAATAAAAACTTAGTAAAACTAGAAAATATTTAGCATTGGGTTCATATCAGGACGAGCGATTGTATATACACATGATGGATAATGAGCAGGTTGTAATGTGAAATTAGGATACCGACATATACTCATTGGAGAGAGTTGTGCTTAATTGAGATACCCACTTATAGTCTTGCAGATATGCTTAACTCCTTATTTACTTCTGTATGTGCTCACAGAAGTAAAGTAAATTAATTAAAATAAACATTACATATGTATGTCTATCTCTTCAATTTATTTTATTTAGTATAGTACAACTCTAACTCTAGAACAGTTAGATGATTTTTCAATGCTAGTTTTAATTTAGATGTAGTGTTGTGGGTTTATTAGCCAATATGATATGGCAATCTTATATTTTGTTCTACTTTAACTACTTGTGTACTTTATTACCACTTTTACTATGTAGTTATTGTAATGACCTCAATATTGGATATGGGATTAACTCAACATTGGAGCGTTACCTTAGCATCTAATATCTAATTAGAAGGAAACTAGTCAAATGCTAGATACTAAGTTGGCCAAGTATTTTTGTGAGCAATTATTAAGTTAAAAATATAGTTTGCAAAGAAAGCATGTATGGAGCATGTAGGAAAATATACAATAAGTGTATATAAAATATGTAGTAATTATCCACTCATTCAATCCATGCAATTTCAAAATATGTAAACCTAGCACATAATATATGTAAAAACATCACAAGCAGTTTAATTAAGGTTATTACATATATTTTAAAATGAAAGAGTTAATAGTAAATAAGTCACTCTCTCACATTAATTAAAAGTGCAAGTAATAAAAAGAAAGTAAGCAAAAGCAATTTCCTTATGCAGGTACTAGGTCCATGTGGCGGCCGCCCCCAAATCACCAGGATTAGGAGGTGATCGTCACTTTGCAAACCCTCACTTAACATTCAAATTAAGGAATGGATCTTCTTAATCAAATGTCAAGGGAGGATATGCCTTAATAAATAAAGAGTAGCAACAGAAACAATCACTTAAATGAGTATGCTACAATTTATCAGAGTGCAGAAGAAAGACAAATGTAACATCCATAAAATTCAGATAAAAACTATACAACTCAGAATACATAAGCATGAAAAGTAAAACAGTTAGATCTTGTATTATTACAAATGATGTTAAAGTTTATACAGTAAGAAGAGTAAAGTCTCTTATAACCTCACAATATCAGACATCAACTAATGATCTTCTTATGTATGCTCCTCCTCCTATACCGGATCTCCAAAAGGTCCCACAACCTCGAACAGCTCAGAATCTACCATTGTCGGTTTCACAATGGTAGGGCCCCAGCCAACAAAAGAAAAATCTAGTTAGACAAAACGTCTAAGTACATTTTAGGCTGCAAATTTTTAATTTTTAATGATATCACAATACTAAGCAACACAGGAGCAGTAAGCATTAAAGAAAGGTAACAAAGTTATAATTAACATAATTATAACTTTACAAGATATGAGGTAAGCACATACCTCAACTAAAGCTGCAAAAGAGGTCAAGTAATGCATAAGGAAATCTATTAAACACAAGTGAAACTTCTAAGTATATGATCAATATAAACATACTGCTTTTATAATTAATCTGAAAGTACGTAGTTAAAAGTAAAGATCTAACATCCTAACATGCCAAAAGTAAAAGTGACTGCTGAAAGGTGAAAAATGAATATTCAAAGTTGTGAGTACAAAGGAACTGCAAAAAATGAAAATGTAGCAGAATGCGTACTGAACTATAGGACAAGTAAGAACTGCTAAAAATGAAAATATAGCAAGATGCGTACTGAACTATAAGACAAATAAGAACTGTAGAAAATGAAAATATAGTAAGATGCGTACAAAACTATAAGACAAGTAAGAACTACAAAAAATGAAAATATAGCAGAAGTGGACTTAATTATAAGGTAAAAGTGAGCCAAAATTGTAAAGTAAACAAAAGATAACTGTAAAGTGACTGTAATACAAATGAAGTAACTGAAAAGTAACTGTCAGAAATGAGATATTCCTACTTAGTCTTGCCATAAGTAAAGTCCATCTACTTATCTGGAAAAGTATTCCCATATTCCATTTGAAAAGTAATTGCTAAACATCTAAAAAAGTAGTCCTAGATTAAAGTTAATTCTATCAAAAAGTACAACAAATCATCTGGAAAAGTAGTCCCAGATTCACTAAGAAAGTAGTCCTAGTCAGAAATAGCCAGTATCTGGAAAAGTAATCCCAGATATACTAGGAAAGTAGTCATAATCAGAAATAGCAGGCACTAGGAAAGTAGTCCTACTCCAAAACACAGGCACTAGGAAAGTAGTCCTAGCCCCAAAAGTTATCCTACAGGCACTAGGAAAGTAGTCTTAGCCCAAAACTATTCTGAAGTAAAGTCATACTACATGGCAGACTAAAAGACATATCTCCTCAAGTTTGATAAAACTATTTTCCACCAAATATCCTTCTAACAATATGAAATACCATCAAAATCAACATAGAAATGATCATTCAATATTCTATGTTTAATGCAATATATCCAAATGTAAAGAAATCCAAAGCAAAAAGGAAAGCATATCATACAATGTTTAATGTATATAGAATAGTTCTAAACAACATTTGTGATATCACTTTGTTTTCTATTTAAGACATTCTAACTAATCTGAACTTATGCAAGTTTAGGATCTCCAATATCCAGCTATCAAGTATAAATCCAGAATATCGAGCCTACAAGTCAAAAGAATGTTAGAACTAATAAAGTTCTAACACTTATAAATCATATGTCGCTTAATTAAGTTAAGAGAATAAATCAAACGTCCTAAGTTATTATTTTATAAATCCTAAACTAAATCTTGAGTAGTCAAATCAAGATTTAAAGGATTAAGAATCAAACTCCAAAGAATAAAGTTCAATTACTTAATCACAGGATCATCTTAAGGACTAAGGTTTAATCACATCTCATTGATTAAGGGTTAAGGAAAATTCCATTAACTCAAATAGGATAGATTTTTAAACCTAATTCTAAGATTAAGAGATCAACTAATCAATTAATAAATTATGAAAAATCTAATAAACTAGTAAAATCAAGGTTTCACCTTAATGAGTAACCCACTTTACCCATTAGATGAATTCTAACCTAAGATCTAATCCTAATCTTAGGAATTAAAGCTCTTAAGTACTAAGAGTATCACTCAGACACACATCCTAACTAAGGTTATAAGACCTAAATGATGATCTAAGAATATTCAAAAGAAATGAAAGACCTCTCATAATTCACTTAAATTATACTTAAGACTTAACTTAGGGTTTTTGTCAAATTTCTAATTTGAGATTTAAAATTATTTAAACCAAGGCCTAAATCATTTTAATTACTATATATTATAATTTAGAGGTGAAATCAGGTCTTAAATTCATTAAACCCTAATTTTGGGCAAAAAGACCGTTTTGCCCCTTACTTAAGGGTCTAAATCTCATCTTTGTGAATTAGGGCTATATTCTAGATTTTAATGAAGTGGAATGATTACTTGCTATATAATATGAGTTTAGACAGTAAGTTCATTAATTTTTGTTAAGATTTAAGCCTTATAAGGTCAAATTAAGGAATTTGACCGAGAAGGACAATTTATAAATTTTACCTTAATGACACCTAAATTTTATGTTAGTTTACTGTATGTTATTTCCTAAGGTTTCTATAGAACTTAAAATTATTGAATTCTGATATTTATTGGCTAAGTTATAGCCAATACAAGTTCTAGGGTTTAAAGGGTAATTAAGGAATCTTAATTAAGGGTCAAAAATCCTAACTTTGTCATTTGGTGTCCAAATTAAATAAAACTAGTGACTATGGTTTACAAATAGTTCACTGTTCACAATGACATGTGGTAGACTCAATTTAGACCTAATTTGGTTAAGTTATGACCTAATTAAGGTTTATGGTGATTAGTGAGTGATTAGTAAAATTAATTACCCAATCACTAATCCAACTATACAATTAGGTTCTAATAAACTCTATGAGTTCTCTGCAACTTAAATTGTCCAATTTGGATCATTAGATTTGCTAATATTCACTAATCAAGTTTAGGGTAATTAAAGGTGATTAGCAAATCTAACCATTGGATCTAACATATTTTTACATATTACTATAAGTTAAGTTTTGCTGATCTAAATTAATGCTTGGATCACCTAATTTGGAGTTAAATTGACCAACTTATGGTCAATTGAAGTTCTATGGTTAATTGGCCTAATTAGGGTTAGGTACTAAATGTGATTAGTCTATTTTTAATCCAAATAGCAAAATGGACACTATTAGATTAATCTTTAGGGTTTTCTGAGTACTTTGAGACCCATATTCAATAAGCTTGGATTAGTGTGCACAAAGTTATCGCTTAATGAAAATTTGTAATATTTTGGAATTTATTCAAATATCCTAAAATATCATTAAGTGAAATCTTAGTCCTATAGCAAAATTAATGGTATTATTAAATTCCTTGTATTTTTCTGTTCAATTTGATATATTTATTTGCATAATTTGGAGTTATATTTTGTAAGTTATGGATGTTTGAATATTTGAGTTTAATTTGATTTAATCAACTTAATTATTTTCCTTTAATAATATCTTATGCAGGCTAATGAAATGACGGGCCCGACCTCTTTTATAAAAATGGCAGCCCGAAGGAAATGAGCCAGCTCGATGAAATAATATCACGGGCCAAGCCGACTGGGCGGGCCGAGGCGATTTACGGCCTGGCCCAAAGAAGACGCGGCTCACGGCTGGACCGGTCCGGTCTGGATCGGTCCTTTTTACTGTAGCTCGTCCCTGATAGGGATCGAGTAAGGGTATTAGGGTTCCAAAAATATTCTCAATAATAATAAAATTAGGCAACAAATCATATGTCAAAATAAAGATATTGAAGGGATATATTGATAAGTTGCATAAACCCTAAAGATAAAGTACTTCACAACTGAGAATACATAATCTAAATCTAAAACCTAATCTTACCAAAAAAAAAATTGAAGCTTATTTCGACTTTGCCTAAGTCCAATTATGCTCAAATTATGAAAATGACTCCATAATGTATTAATATTCAGATGAAAATTCGAAGGACAATAAGGTATGATGAAGTACCTTGCTTTGTGATTTGACTGAATAGAGGCGTAGAGGTTTGTAGGTATCCCAAAGAAAATTTGATCTCAGATTCCACTAGTTGAAGCCCCCTCTGATCCTCCGTAAGCAACACAGCAGTTAACAGAGGTCTTCGGCGGTGGGTAATGCCAGACGCCGAGAGAAGGTGACGCGCGTCCATATCTGTGCCACGCGCTTTTCGCCCGATGAAGATGACACGGGAGCCATCCGATTCTCAATCGAACGGCTCAAGTTGATGCCATCTATTTAGATCGCCGAACTCAACGGCACGCAAGCAGTTCACGGCAGCCATTAATTGATTTAGATTAATTTATTAGTTAATTATTTTTCTTAATTAAAATGAATCAATTAAATATGTTATAAAAATTTTCAATAAATCACCCCTAGCTAATTGAGGTGTGAGGATCTCAACGGTGCAATTGAATTTTCGTTTTGATGAGTATTTAATTACTTGATTTTTCGGGGGATTTAAATAATATTAAAATATTTGACAAAAATCCAACGACTTCCAAATGCATCCAAAACTTCACCCCTAGCTAATTTGGGGGTGGTGAACGTAATGGCGAAGTCAGATTTTCAATCTGAGATTTAAATAAAAAGTTAATTTCTAGGGTTTCGGAATTTTCTAGAAATCAGGTTTTGATCTATTTGACCCCTGATTTGGGTTGAATCTTAGAGATGAGTTTTAAATAACTTAGTCAATGAGTTAGAACCATAATTATAATTAGTATTAATCTTAATTGACCTAAGTAACAACTTGGATTGTTACAGTCCAGCTCTACCTGAATTACAATGCTCCTAATCTATTATATTTTGGTATTTAAATATGATAGGGTAAAGCCAAGAAAAAAAAAGAGTTGTTAGACTAAAAAGTCTAAGCACATTTTAAAATTTGCTAATATTTAAGTTTATTTGGATATTGCAAGCTAATTTATAATTTAAAATAAGCAGTGGTGCATTAAAAGCATTAAAGTAGGGAAAGAAAATAAACAAAATTGAAAAGAAGAATAATTTGAAAGAAGTTGAGCAAAAGTACTCACTTGTATTATTATTCTAGTTTATAACCAAAAAGGGTAAGGGAAAAGTATCATAAATAAGGCTAGAAGCTACTAAAGTGCATTTGAAAATAAAACAAAATGAAAGTAAATATATGTTCAAATGGAAGTTATGCTAAGTATGCAAGAGAAATCCAGTGAAGCATTTAAATAAAATTAAAGCAACATACACTGCATTTTATGTGACTTATAGGTAAGCAAAACATAGTAGTGAAAATAGAAAGTGCAAAGCATAGAAATTAAAGGAAGTATCTTAGCCTATTGGTCTAAGATATACATAGCCTAGGACTATAGAAAGTAACATAGCTAAATAGCTATGAAGAGATCTTACAATCAATAAGATTGTAAAAGAAGTCATGTTATAGTTATTTATATTATTTTATGAAAAGTCATATTCTGTGGGCATATTCAGAATAGAAGGAGGAAATGAAACATGTCTGTTTAATTTGGGAAAAAGAAAGCGGGGTTTCAAAATAAACACTCACAATCACCCTCTGATGATGTGAGGTCTCCTTATATCTCTTACTTAGCCTGCCCTAGGCTATTCCACTAATAGTACAAACCTTTTTTATTTTATGAAACTTTTATTTATGCACAAAAATCTTGTATGTATGTTCAAGAAAATTAGGCTCAAAGCTATGCAAGCATTCAAGGAAATTCAAATAATTGTAAAGTATGTGATATCTGAAGTTATCTAAGTTTTAATGATCTAGACTTATAGATATTGATCTTTAAGTCAATTGTAAATGTTAATAGATGCAAAAGAAGTTTGGAAAAATAGTATTTTAAATTTAACTTATGAAATGATAAAATACTTTATAAGTATATTCAAGCAGATATAATTCATTCTATACTAATCAATTCAAATTGATTAATGATTAAAGTCTAGGAAATTATTAAGAGAAGAATAAAATTGAAGATTTACTAAGCTAAGAGAAATGGGGGTTAAAGTATAACCTATTAACTTTATCATAATAGCTTATGAACTGAAAGGTTTCAAACCAAACTATTCACTAACTTAATTAGGATTAATTGATAGGAAACTTTTAAATGTAGGGAAGGAGATAGACTATCATATACAAGAATTTGTTCATTCTAATTTGTAGGTTATGTGAAGTCTATAAGTTTAATTCAAGCATTTTAGGAAACTAAGGTTCTCTTAACTTAATGATTATGGAATTAAAATAGAAGATTTGATACTAAGAGAAATGTGTACTAATGTTCTAGTAAATTTGTTGAGTATTAACCCTATTAATCCTCTTAGGAAAAGAAGGTATACTACTAACATACAAATTCTCAACTTATTATAGGGCCTATGGTAAGGTTTATAAGTTAAGAAATTATCTCTAAGTTTCATTCCAATTGTATACACTAGTTCTAATAAGTTCACTCATAGAACTAATGCTTACAATTAACAAAGAATAGGTTAATTACTACATATAGGAAATCAGAGAGTCTTCAAGTAAATCAATTATGAATTTAAGAGAAAGAGCAAGAACTAATAGGAAAGTATAAAACGATCTACTCTATTATGAGCTAATCCTAATAAGTTCATAACATATATGCAATTATTATCTAATAAATGGGAGTGATATAGCTTTAAAGATCACAAAGAATACTCACATTTCAAATCAATCCTATGGAAATTTTAGTAATAACTAGGATTAATTCAAGTAAGTGATAAACATTTCCAAATATAATACTTATGGAAATTTAAGATTCAAACCTAATAATTGGGCATTTAGTGTTATAGATTCTCTCAATAATTAAACATACAACTAACTTACGATTTCTCAACTTACTAGAGAGTTAATTGTAATGATTAGTACTATAGAAGTATCACAAGTTTCATTTAAATTATGACCAATTTCGCAGTTATAAACAAATATGAGAACTTTATCATAATATAATGTAACAACCATTCTTTTTGTATGTATAAAAAAAATCATATCAAACCATTTGTATACTACCTGGCACTAATATTATAAGGCGTGTATGCTATACTTCAATCCTTTAACGATTGGCATTAAATTCAATATGAAATCCTTAACTCGTTGAAATTGTTCACGAATAAGAAAAAGTATGCACAAGTCTCATGAAACTTAACCAAGAAAAATATATACAAATTTTGTCTTACATATTCATGGCACGAGTGTAATTACTACAACAATTTAGTAGTTAGATCACAGCTTTGTTTATTGTCAATTTTAAGAACTATACAAAAATATAATTCATACAAAAATTTATCATGTTTAAAGGTTTATAAATCCATAACTAAATATTGATAAGTTAATTCAAACAAATCTATAGAAATAAAAGATGTATATAAATACATGGGTTACATAATTTAATATTGTTTGGAGGTTGAGAGTTTAATTCAACATACACATCTAAATAGATCGTCGCATAATCTAGCCTTCATTATATATATACATATATATATATATATATATATATATATATATATATATATATATATATATATATATATATATATCATACCTAAAATTTATATTCGACAAAAGAAAATTTCGTGAACTTTATTCAATAAATTTTCTTTTAAGCTTATATGAAAACTTCACTAAATAAGATAAGATAAGGAAAACAAGAGTATGTAGAGAAGATGAGCTGCAAGATATAACAATTAAAAGAAGATTTAAATACAGTCATTCATCGAAGTGCATCAAATCCAACACATATTAATGTCTAATATTGCATTGACATCATTAACTAAACTGAAATCTACTATTATTGAACCAAATAACCTTAACAAAATTGAAATACAGTAAATTAGAAGTAGAAGCCTGCAATACATAGAAATGGAAGGTTTAAATGAGTCTGGCTACAAGTTTTTAACATCTTTAATTCTTCATTGAGTAAATTTTATTCCAGGTCATTTATTTTTATATAACTTAGATAAAAAAAAAATGAGAAAGAAAAGATTTAGATTGACAACAATTTATATAATAATAATAACATAAAATGATTCATAAAGCAAATTATGAACATTCCATCATAATACTTCTCAATCACTAAAAATTATCAGTTGGAAATGGAAATTGCAGATTGTCTCCTCTTCAAGAGGTGTTGTAATTCGATCGGGCACTTTAGTGCCCGATCAACACAGCCTGCTTATTATGCTTTATAAATAAAAGTGAAATCGCACACTTAAAGATAAAAGCCGAATCGCAAACAAATTAAGAGTATACTGAAACTTAATAAAAATCATCATGAAATGAAATGAATATTGCAATGGGGACTAAAAATTGGGTGGGGTATCTCACGCCTAGAGATTGAGATTTGGACTAGGGTCTCGTTCAGTGAAGGCTTTAAATACCTCGGCGGGAGCTTTGCTGTACTTAAACAACTTGACCTTCTTCTCGCCGGCTAGGTTTAGGGATACGTGCATCTTCCAGGGAATACTAGCTAATCCCCCAGATCCTTAGTAGCATGTAGCAAGAAAAGGATGAGCCATCCTAATCCTTTGCTTCCTTAGAGGCACGATGGGCGGATGTACGCCTCTGTACTCACGCAGGAGCATGATCGCCCCTTTTTGGCACAGGTGTATAGCAAGTAAATCGTGACCCTCTATTTGATTTATTGATCAGACGATTGGATCTATTGAAGCCAAACAAAAAATATTTTAGTCGTTAGATTTTGGATATAATATCTCTTAATGGTTATGAAGAATCATTTGGTTGTTTGGTATTTTTCTCTCAGCAGCGGATTTCCGCTATTATGAAAAAGCCGTTTGGAATTATTCATTTAATATATATGCATATATATATATATATATATATATAGTTTAATTATATTCAAATAATTTAATTAATTAATTAAAATCAATTATTTACTCAAAATTAAATACTCAAATGCATTCCAAAAAAATCCTAAATTTTCACCCTTACCAAATTGAGGGGTGAGGAACTCAAAAATAAAATAGAATTTTCAATCGGAGGTATATTTAATTTTTCTAATTTTCTGGGTATTAAAATATTATTAAAATATGCGTGAAATTTTTGAAGACTTCCAAACCTTTCAAAATACCACCCCTATCTAATTTGAGTGTGGTGAGTCCAATGGCGAACTCAGTTTTTTATTCTGAGATCTAAATAAATTAGGTATTTTCAGAATTATTTAAAAACTAGGAGATGTTAGAAATTATCAAATGGTATCCAAATCGTACGAAATTTGAGGTGGAGACTCCTAATACTATTATAAAAGTAATCTAAGAAGATTATAGTCAATTAGGTTACTAATTGATGGGTAACAATACTATGATTGTTATAGTTATTCAATTATGCTCTTGTAGTATGATGTTAAACTTGTTTTCACTCCCTTTATATATGTGTGTGTCAGTGTGTTTGTGTATGTGTGTGTGTGTGTGTGTGTCAGTGCTTATTTATATTACTATCTGACCATCATGTTTATTTTTTATTATATTTATAGTATACTTTTTTGTCAATCACATAATAGTATACAATATATATATATATATATATATATATATATATATATATATATATATATATATATATATATATTATTGTGTCTAACGTTGTTTATATTTACTGGATCTGAGGTATGTGTCCTTACTTATCTCATGTTGCTTAAGCAATAAATTGGTGGATTTATGGCTTTAGCATTTCCTTTTCTTTTAGCTTTGTTGCACCTATTATTTGTATTTAAAGTTAAATGTGATATCCTAAAATATGTAGAATCATTAATGTGGTGCCCCGCCTCGCCGCTTGTGCAAATGAAGTATGAAATAGTGACGGGACAGGTCATCACTCTAGAATAACGTTGGATTAGTGTTAATAAATTGAATGTCTACTGAGAGGCCACTCACTTTGTCCATACTATTCCTACTAAGATATCTAAATAATGAAATACTTAGACATATAATTGTGCTTTAAATTATCATATAAAGAAATTAAAATTTTGAAGTACAAGATAAATAGGTGCAATAGCTAAATAAAGTGCAAAAGATGAAAGAAAGAAAGCACATCCATACATTACATTCAAGAAAATAGTATAAATAATACATCCTAGATAATAAAGTACTAAAATAGAAACCTAATAGTAGAATTTAATTATTATAAACCAAGACTTAAGGAAAATAAGGAGAATAAAATGCTAAAAATCACTCTCTCTCTCAAAATATAGAACAGTTAAAACTAAGCATCTGCAAAAGGATCCTCCCCGTGCTATTGATCTTCACTTGAAATTGGATCCTTGAAAAGCTCTAAATCTGACATATTGGTCCTTGCATGCTAGGTTCTTAGCCAAGAAAAAAAAAATTTTATGTTAGATAAAATTATTTAAGTATATTTTAGGCTGGTAAATTATTATAGTAATTTTAAATATCACAAATTATCCTAAGCAGTAAGGAGCAACAAAGCAAGCAATTGAACATGAAAAGCTATAAGTATTACATTTATAACTTAAAAAAAAAATATGAGGTAAGTAAGCATACCACATAATCCAAAGATTGTAGGAAGGTTAAGCATTTGCAAATAAACTTAATATATTATAAAGAAATTCCTAAATATATATGATCAATTATACATGTTGATTGTACTGATAAAAATACAAAATATGTAAATTAGAACTAAAAGACTAGTATCATAACATGCTTATATATATATATATATATATATATATATATATATATATATATATATATATATATATATATATATATATATATATATATATATATACTAGAAAAACTATTAAAAAACATACATATAGAAAAAATGCTAAAAATATTATAAACTAAATTATATTGTACTGTAAACAAATTATACCAAAAATCATCATATTTTAAATTAGATGTATGCCTAGATTAGCCTACCATAATAGTAACTGGCTAAATATAGCCACTGAACAGAAAGTCTCATATGTATCATTTAGACCAATCATGGCTAGATCCAAATTAGACTATAAAATCATACATGTATCATCTAAACCCCTTATGGATGGATCCAAGTCCATTCTATCACAATAAGAACTGAGGAGATATACTAATTAGGACACACTCCACTGAATTATTATCTGATTTACTAAATTTCTTATTATTCAATACTAATGTAATATACTTTTCAAAATTAATATGGAGTATTCATCAAATATTCCATATCTCAGCTAAATACGCCAAAGTAATAAGACTTAAATAACAACGTAAGCAGTGCATACAAATCAAGGATATCAAGCAACTAATAAAAAATGTGATATCTTTTGTATCTGATTTATTCCTTCTAACTATTCTGAGATTATACAAACTTAGGATCTCCAATATCCTACTATCGAGTATAAACTCAGAGTCACGGTCCTATAAAGTCACATATTATAATTAATCAAGTTCTAATTTAAATCAAATAGTATTGCCTACAAAAGTTGAATAAGCAAATCAATTGTCATATTTGATATATTTCTAAACCCAAAACCAACCTTAATAAAGCAATTCGAGATTAAGGGAGTAAGAGCTAAACTCCAAAATATGGGATTTACAACTCTTAACCCAAGGTACTAAAATCCAAAATCTAAGCTTTCACAAGTTCTCACATGCTGAAGGTTAAGAAACTCTTATTGAGTGTAATCAAGCTCAATAATAATTAACTTCTAATCTTAGGCTAAAATCAAAATACAAAATAATTAAGACTTAAACATCATAAGATCTAACTATTAACTAAACAGTTTCATTTTAATTAAGGTTCAATATATTGAGTAATTTCATTACTCACTAGGATTAAACCTAAGGAGGTAAATAATGAAATCTTAGCTTAGGTTTGGAAGGTTTATTCATTAAAGAATCTCTTAAGGATTAACACAAGGGTGTAATTAAGGAATACTCTTAAATGAAGTTTAATTTGATTAAAATTAATTTGATAAGTCCACCAAATTTAAGATGAAGGGAAATGTGGATTTCAACATCCACATACAAAAATTACGTTAATTAAATTAGGACAAACTTATGATCAGGCTTTCAAGGAAAAATTGCAAGTTCAAATTACCTTAAATTGATTTTCTTAAATATTAAGTTTACTGATTTAAGAGGTAGGGAATAGGATAAGAAGCTTAATTTACAATTTAATCAACATTTAGCTAAAATTATCAAAATGCCCCTCATTAAAGATCTAAATGGAGATTTAAAGTTCTAGGGTTCCAAATTGATTTATTTTAATGCAAAAAGGTTTCTCTCTATCTAGGATGATAAGCAACATTAAGAACACCCAAATGGGTTAAGGATTGGGGTTAATGAGCTCTAATTAAGGTTTAAGCTCATTAATGAGTGGTTAACAATTTAAATTAAAAAAACTAAAATTTTATGATTCAATTAGGTCCTACTTTATCTAAGAAGTTCATAGACACTAAGATCACTAAAATCAAAGATCAATTAGCTTAATTATGTGCTAATTAAAGTTTATGGTAATTAGTGAGTGATTAGTGAAATTAATCACAAAAAAACAATTTTAATTTTCCAAACTTGTTCTTCTCTATCTAGTGAAAGTTAAGAGACTTAAATCAAAGAATGTGGCTAATGAATAAGCTTAATATTTACTAATCTTACTTTTAGAGTAATTAAGAAAAATTAAAAAAATCTAATTACAAAACTTAAATATTTTTGTAATTAATGTTCCTTATATATTTTCTAATTAAAATAGTATATTGAAACATCAAATTTGTATGACAATTGATCAAGTTATTGTATTAATTAAAATGAGATTATTTACATAATTAATTAAAAAGGTGATTAGTGAAACTAATTATCAAAATGAAAATTTAATACCATATTAAAATTCTCAACATTTTTCTGATCACTTTAAGATATAATATCAATATATATGGACTTGTAATTAGTGAATTATTAAGCTTTGATTAATGGGGCAGTGTCGTGCCGGTCATAGCTGACCCGCCCGACATTGTTCATCTTCACGGGGCCGAATAACGAGAAATTAAAGCATACAATTTCTCCTAACCCATAGCTCCCCAGGTCGCAAGCCATTTACCAATCAAAAGGTCTCTTCAAGATTTTTCCATTGAACCTAAAACCCACATCCAACTTCATCTCTATTGCTCTATATTATGATGCCCTAGTTTTTGGTTATGGGCTACTGTAACATACTATTCATCCCGATAGTATCAAGCGCCAATTGAGCTCGTTCGAGCTGATTGAGGCTCAAAAATCATCCATAAGGTTAAATTAACTAACGAAACAAGATTGATGTGAAAATGTAATGGGAATGAAGGGAATGAGGGTACCTCTCAGTTCATCTCAGGTAATCCTTTGCGATCCCGGGACCGGCAGGTGATGACTCCTTAGCTCCAATCCAAAGCTCAATCAATGCAACCTTGGTTTGTCTCTCGATTGGGATTAAATCGGGGCTTAGGAAGTGGCTACAGTGGTGGCATGGACTACATGTGGCCTATGATGCTGTGCGCCTACTTTGCACGCCATACGAGGCTTGCATGTGTGGGAGCGGGGATGACGCCTCCAATCATTTGATGTGTACGGTAGGATTGATTCAACGATGCAGGATTGCGCTATTCAATCGAACGGAGGAAGGGACATTTATGAAAGATGGTGACAAGAATAAATAAATAAATTAATTAAATAATAAATTACATTATATTTAATTTAAATTAAGTTATCAAATGAGCTTTAAAAAATTTTAAAAATTTATCCATAGCTAATTTGGGGGTGATTTACTCAAAAATGAAGTAGACTTTTTAATCAAAGGTCAATTTAATTATCTTAATTTTTTTATTAATTAAATATATTAAAATATTCAAGAAATTTAAATGACTTCCAAAAATTCATTTCTATCTAATTTCGGGTGGGGAATTCAAAAATGAAATTATATTTTAATTTGGAGGTCAAATTAATTTAGTGAATTTTCTTGATCAAATAATTGACAAAATAACTAATTGATCAATCAAGATCTGATGGATCCATATTTTTCAAGGTTAGTTTCTAATTTCTATTTAAGTATAATGGAACTATAATTTGGACTTAGTTTAATCTAGATTTATCATTGTAACAACCTAGATTTATTACAATTAAATTAGTCTAAAATGTACTTAGATAACTGTCTAACACAAGATTTTTCTTTTTTTTTTGCTCGGGCCTAACATGTGAATTAAATATGATAGATTTGGAGTTGTTCGTAAAATCATCTTCCAAATAGTAGCATGAGCACGAGGATGATAATGCAGTTTCTATTTAGATCTCTTAGCTAGCCTTTTTTATTTTGGAAAGAGAGTTACTCATTTCAGCACTTTTTATGGTAAATCTAGCTTTTAATAATTATGGATGTTTTATTTTTTTATTATTATTCTAAGACACATATTTACTTTTATTTATTATTGCATTTATGTAATGAATGGATGGCTCTACTTTTGCTTCTGCACCTCTGCTTGTTTATGTTTACTCATACACTTAGTATTTGGAATTAATATTTATACTTAGGTGTTTAGCATTTTATTTATTGGCAGATTAGGAAGAGACCTAAACTTGCAATAAATAAGGGTTATCACAGTTAGCATTCTGAGTTATCTTTTAGTTAATAACTCGAACCATTACAATTGATATCAGAGAGTGCCATAAGATGCCAAATTAGAATTAGTTTATATCTACCAAATGATTCGTTCTCTTACAAGTATGATTTTAAATATAAAGTGTAGAAATATATGACATCCATACTTCATTGCATACTGGCTTTTTCAGAATGAAAATGAAAATTGATATCTAGGAATGACACCCTAGAGTTGGAAAACTTAAATTGAAAAGCGTATACAGAAAACTCAAAATCAAAATGCTTGAAAACAGCAAACTTAATTAACAAAATGAAAGAATATGCAACATGGAAGCAATTAATAATACATAAAACTTATGAGAAACTCAATTGTGTTGTTTACATTCCAGAGATCGAGAGCTACACTTGGCTATTCGACTATATCTGGGAAGAGGACTAGCATCATGGTCAGAAGAACAATAAATTGATCAGTGGAGTATCTCCTAAAGGAGTTCTAGTACTGGATAGGATTATGTGATACCCAATTTTTGAGGACACTACTCAATGTTTAAGAGCTTTGGTTAATGCTACTTTAGTGAATCGTTACATATGTAGCATGTCAAAGAAATATAAAATGAATTAAGGAATGATATTGTGATTCAATTTAATTGATGTTGCATGTATCAAATAAGAGATTTCCTATATCTCTCCTTTTTTTTTAATGATAGTATTTAAATATATGCATAATAAAATCAAGCTTATCTTACTTATGACTATCTCTATTTAATTGATTAAAATTATTATTTATTATCAATTTTATTTTTCTTATAGGATGCTTATTATAATTTTTTACTATACTTTTTGTGTACTCCTACCTGATTGGCATTATTTTCTTGGGTGCTTAAAGGAGTGTTAACTTGTAAAGATTATGTTGGTAAGACAGTTTGTAAGAAAAGATGCCAAATTAATTTATACGATTCTATTTAAGTGATGAATTGCAATAATTAAAACTTAAATGTTCTATAGCTTTGAACTATTAAAGTTTATTTTTAGATGCTTGGATGAATAAATGAATAATATTAATTTATTTGTTTTTAATATTCTTAATATACCTTGCTTAATTGTGATTACTATTTGGAATCCACAACCTTGATTCCCCAGTCATCACATTAAGCCTCCAATAATATAACCTATCATATATTTTCTCTATAATTTTTCTTAGAGAAATTTCTTTATCACACATTACTCTAGAAGCTCCCCTTAATTTCATCCAACAAGCTTAAATCCTGCTAATCACATCATTCTCTATAACACCACTATTTTGAATAATTGAACCAAGGTATTAAGCCTCTCACTTTTCTTGATCGCATAATTTTTAATATATTCTATTTTTGATCAACTAAGATGAAAATATTTCTATAAAATAATCCTCCACAAGTCAAAAGTTTTATTTTAGCTCCAATCATAAGCTTATCAATTAATATAATATCACCTACAAATAATATGCACCAAGATATTTTCTTTTGAATGTGCTCAATAAGAACCTCCATTATATATATATATATATATATATATATATATATATATATATATATCTGTGTGTATGTGTGTGTGTGTATTTATATATGTAAGCAAGCTCTGTCGCTCTTTTTTAGGGCAACTTTTTGGAGATTCTAGTTTCGAGCAAGGGCATCCTTCCGCCGGCTTAGCCGGCGGCCACTTTTCTTGCCTTTTATTTCAGATGCTCCATGGTGACTTATTGTAAGGACCCACTTAAGTAGTAATAAGTGAAACTCTTAAATATCGAGCCGTCTTTTAGATAACTGTGGAGTTCCTGATAAGAACTCCAAAGTTAAGCGTGCTCAGGTGGTAGCACTCCTAGGATATGTGACCTACTGAGAAGTTATCTTATGAGGGCAAAACCATGAGGCCTTTCTAGCCAAAGCAGACAATATCTTGGTACTTACAAGTTTGGGCTATTAAAAATGATAGCAGAGCAAACCATAGGGTGTCAGATAAGAGCTAAGTGCCATGCAGTGCAAAGTATCACTTCATGTGAGCAGCCTCTTGAACCCATGATGGTTAAAGTGCTACATGATTGTGGGTACCTCTTGCACCTATAGGGGTCGCCTCTAGTCCTATCTACCCAATGGGATGGTTCTTGGATCTGTGTGTAGATACTGATGAGGACATCAGTTACTTAAATTAGGGAGATTGTAAGGACCCACTTAAGTAGTAATAAGTAAAACTTATAAACATCGAGGTGCCTTTTCAGATAATGGTGGAGTTCCTGATAAGAACTTCAAAGTTAAGTGTGCTCAAGTGGGAGCACTCCAAGTATGGGTGACCTACTGGAAAGTTATCTTATGAGGGCAAAACTGTGAGGGCTTTCTGGCCAAATCGGACAATACCTTGGTACTTACGAGCAAGGGCATCCTTCCGCCGGCCAAGCCGACGACCGCTTGGCTTGCCTTTTATTTCAAATGCTCCATGGTGACTTATACCTTCTTTCTAGTTTGTTTTCATATGCTAATAATGATGTTTTGTTTTATCCTTTTAACTAAATGGAAGTTCACCCTTTTGTTCAATCTTTTAGGGAGATTGTGGAGAACTCTAATCCCATGATTTCCAAAGAGATATCTTCTTTCACTGGCTCCCCTGCTATCTTCTATTCGGAGACAAATGTTGCTTCTCTTATTGCTAAACATTCTCTTACTCTCATCGGAAATCTTAACAAATAGAAGCCTAGTTTTGGTCTAGTCTCTTATTTTATCGCTTGCATAAAAATTATTGGTCCTATTTCAATTCGATCATTTAATTCGCATAGAGTCTTCTTTGGTTTCTTTTCTGATTTAGACCATGTTATGGCTTTCTCCAAAGGTTATTATGACTTAAAGGGAAACGTTCACTGATGTCATGCTTAATTCTCCCATTGCGCCTGTTTGGGTGAATTTCCTCAGGCTTTAGCTCCATTTTGTAAGAATATCTATTCTTTTCAATAATTGCCAAAGCCATTGGAACTTCTCTTCAGCTTAAAAGGAATACTGCAAGTAAATGAAATGTGGCTACTTCGCATATGCTGCTTGAGCTTAATCTGTCTTCTCCTTTACCTGATAAAATTTGGCTCGGATCTACTGCCAGAGATTACCCTCAGTCCATTTGCTATGAGAATCTTTCTTCTTACTGTAACAACCCTAATATTGTTACCCATCAATTAGTAATCAAATTAACTTTAATCCTTTTTCATTACTCTTATAATAGTATTAAGAGTCTCCACCTCAAATTTTGTACGATTTTGAGACCATTTGACAATTTCCAACATTTCTTGATTTCCGATAATTCTAAAAATACCTAATTTATTTAGGTATCGTAATAAAAAATGGAGTCCTCCATTGGGCTTAACTCTCAAATTAGCTAGGGGTAGTATTTTGAAAGTGTTTGGGAGTCATCAAATTTTTCTCAAATATTTTAATATTAATTAAGTACCTAAAAATTATGATAATTAAATATACCTCTGATCGAAAATCCGATTGCCATTTTGAGTTCCTCGTCCCTCAATTAAGTAAGAGTGAAAATTTGGTATTTTTCAAAGTGTGTTTAAGTATTTAATTTTAATTAAATAAATTGATTAAATTTAATATTTAAATAATGTATCTAATTTAATCTAAATAATATAATTATTATCATATATTCCAACAACTAACTTAGAAAGGTGCTAATCCGTCGAGTGTAGACAAATAGCGTGCAGCAAAATCACTCGATCCAAACTAGACGTTTCAGATCAGACGGTCCTAATATGATCTGTGTGATTTGACCATCAGATCGAGAGTCTAATCCGATGTCCCAGAATAAGGGACTGTACGTCGCCCCGATCGCTACAGGTATTGCTAGTCAAAGGACTAAAAGCATCCTTCTGCTTTGCACGATCTCTCCAGCCGGCCTCCCCTATCCTCCTTAGGTTCCCTAATCTCCTCGTTTCATACTTTGGACACCTACTGAAAACATTGGAAAGAAATTACACTACAAGAGGGTATTTTGTGAGCTCGATGATTTCAATTTCATTTTTTTTTCTAAATCAACCGACAGAAGCTTCATTTTTCCATAGGTGCAAGGTACCACAATCATTTTTCTTCTTCTATTAATTCATCATAATTTCAATAATTTATTTCTTTAAGTATCAAGAGGATATTAATGGAAACTTCCTTTTCAATGTTCATTTCTTCCTTTTAAGCTTTACAAATATTCTGTGATTTTAAGCGAGTAAATGTGTGATGAAATTAATTAGGACAGATTTGGTATTGTTCCATTTCACATTTGAATGTTTCAATTTCTGTTAATTAGTTCTCCCTTGTAAATTGACTGCACCATCTACCTACTGTACTCCTTCCCTAATTCGCCTAGACCGTAGGATTGGACCTAAGGTTGAATATCACAAATGATAGGGGGCGATTAAAGGTGACGATGCCGGTGCTATTTGGAAGGTCTCGTCAAGACCTTCCAAACGGTATGCGAGTCGAGGTGAATGGTGGTTGGATTCGCCGGTAGGAACGTGCCCTACTTCTGGTCTGTCGGAGAAGAAGAAGCTCGGCATGGTTTCAGGTTTTGGGTCAATCCGACCCAGCTTTTTTTCTGGGCTGCGGTCTTATGCGGCTCGCGTCTTTCAGTCGGGCTCGCGGGCCAACCCGCGAGCAGCCCGCCGAAACTGTGGCACACTATTTTGCGCACCGGGCCCCCGCTGTCAACGTAAAAATCATTACTGACAGCCGTTGTTCGATTTCTGCACTCCCGAAATTTTGTGCTCTCAAAATTTGTGCCAACATTGATTTAAGTAAATGGAATTAATAATTGATTTGCAAATTTATTATTAATGATTATTTCAAATGTAAATTTCATTAGTCTATAACATGCAAAATACTTAACCAAAATATGTCATATTATATACTATTTCGATCAGAAAAATATGTAGATCATTAATACGCCATTAAAATTTTGTTTCACTAATTATTTTATTAATCATTAATTTAGGATTATTAATTAATTATGATTTAATCCTAATTCTTATATGTGGCATAACTTGAT
Organism: Gastrodia elata; assembly: GCA_016760335.1. Lineage (NCBI taxonomy): Eukaryota > Viridiplantae > Streptophyta > Magnoliopsida > Asparagales > Orchidaceae > Gastrodia > Gastrodia elata. The sequence continues at coordinate 13,796,301 of CM028673.1, forward strand.
CTATAGTTCCCCATATTTGACATTCAAATAGTCTATTTCAATCACAAAAATGTGTAGGACAATAATATAAAATTAAATTTAGGTTTTGAATTCTAAATTTCATAATGACATTTTAACCCTAATTAGGAGTCCTCCCAAATCCTAAAATTCCAAAGTTGTCCAAAATTAACCTAGTTAGTGTCATTCTCCTCCTTATGCTATAAGGATTTTGAAATGATATATATCATTTCATTTGGATAATAATTTGGAGATTTTATGTATTTAGCTCCTTAAATTAAGTAATTTTCCAACTTCATAATTTTCATTCATATTTATTTTAGGTATTTAAACCCTAGAATAGTAAACATGTTTCACTTTACTTTCTTCACATATACTTTCAATTATATGTTTGAAATATGAATTTTCATAATTAATGATTGAAAAATCTAGCACTTACATGAATTGATCTTCTTCATTTATAGAATTGTTATAGGAATGAATTGAATTGTATGATTTGCACGTTATCTTTTAAGCTAGATTATTTCCAATCATTGTTGATAGTTTCCATACTCATGTGATTTCAATGTCAAGAATTTTATTTAAGTTATTTGCATGGCACATTCAAGATTTAATTCTTCCATCGTAGTATACTTCATGTGAAATTTAGAACTTAGCTTGAATGAATTACAATTAAGATCTTAGATAAGATATTTCATGATTCTTGATTAATAATAATATATATTTTCATCAAGTTATAATTTCATTAGGTCTAGTATTCTATGATTTGAATTAAACTTAGGGTTAGTTCATTAATATTAATCCTTACATTAACCTCTCTAGCAAGTTGAGAATATGTATTCTAGTTGTATGTTTAGCTTCATTTAAAGAATTTAGTAGAACCAGTGTCCAATTATTAGATTTGAATCTCTAGTCTTCATTTCTCCTTAAGTTCTTAATTCTCTTTTAAGTTTTCTAATACTTAAATTAAGAATTCCTTAGTTCTTGATAGTGATTAAAATATTCTATAAAATTCCTTAATCTATAAACTTTAGTAAACATAGAGCTTGTGTTTATGAATCTTAACTCTCCCATACACTTAAACATTTTCTATAATTGATCCTAATTGAGTTAATGACTTGTTTGATTTGAAATCTTTTAATAAACAAGTTAATTAGATGAAGCTAGTGGATCATTCATTAACCTTCACTTCTTTTAACTTAGTAAACTATTAGTTTTACTTTTCCCTACTAGATCCTTAAACTTTAATCATTAATCTAATTGATTTTATTAGCTTAGGACTAGTATAGAATAATTTTCATTTGCTTGATTATATTATAAATGAATTTCTCATTTTAATAAGCAAATTTAAAATATTATCTTCTAAACTTTTTTCACTTCTGTTATTTCATTTAATTGACTTAAAGTTAAATATCTAAAAGTCAATTAAGAGTTCAAATAACTCTAATCTTATGAGTAGATCATCAAAACTTAAATAATTCTAGATATCACATAATTTATAATTATTTGATTTTCCTTGAATGCTTGCTTAGTTTTGAACCTATTCCTTTGAAACATATATACAAGATTATGTGCATAAATAAAACTTTCACAATAAAACTATAGGGGTATGCTTAATGGAAAACAAGGCAAGAATAATATCGCTTACTAAAGAGCTTCACATTCTAGAGAGGGTGAATGTGAATGTTTAAATCAATTTGAACCCTGCTATGTTTATCTAGTTAGGCAAGCGTGCTTAGCTCATCATTCCATTATGTAGTATATGCCCGCATAATGAGATATTTTCATAAAACAACTTCAATTATTAATATATGAGTCTCTTACAATCTTATTGATTGTAAGATTTCATCATAGTCTTTTAGCTATATTTCAATTGTATAGTTCTAGACTATACATTCTTAGTCCATGAGACTAAGATCCTTCTTTACTTATTGTGCTTTGCACTTTTTATTTTCAGTAATGTGCTTTACTTACTTACAATTCATATAGAATGCAGTGTATGTTGCTTAAATTTTCATTTAAAGGCTTCATTGCTTTTTTTGCTTACTTAGCATAATTTCATTTGAACATATACATGTTTCATTTTTTTACTTTCAAATACACATCAGTAGTTTCTAGCCTCTTTTAGGATATTTTTCCCATACTCTTTTTGGTTACATGCTAGAAAGATAATGCATGTGAGTACTCTTACTCATCTTGCTTTCAACTGTTCTCCTTTATTGTTGTGTTAACTTTATTTTCTTACTTGAATGCTTTCAAATTTTCTGCTGCTTATTCAAATTGTAAATTTGTTGTGATATCCAAGTGAACTTAAATATTAGTCAATTTTAAAATGTGCTTAAACTATTCAGTCTAACTACTCTTTTTATTTTCTTGGCTTTGCTCTATCATATTTAAATACTAAAATATGATAGATCATGAGCATTAAAATTCAGGTGGAGCTAGATAGTATCTCAAGAATTATAAATAAAAAAATTGCTTCCACTTTATTCCAATTACTTGCACTTTTATTTCAAGTGAGAGAGTGATTTATTTACTTTTAACTTTTTTATTTTAAAATGCATGTAATAACTTAACTTAAATTGCTTGAGATGTTCTTACCTATAATATGTGCTGAATTTACTTATTTTGAAACTACATGAAATGAATGAGTGGATAATTATTGCTTGTATTTTCTATACTTGCATTGTTTCCAATCTCCCTACATGCTTATTGCAAACTATTTTAACTTAACAACTGCTCATGAAGATACTTGGCCAACTTAGCATCTAGCATTTGATTAATTTTCTTCTAATTAGATATTAGATGCTAAGGTAACACTCCAATTTTGGGTTAATCTCCTATCTGATATTGGGGCTGTTATACTTACTATAACTAGTGTCAAAATCTTGAGCATAACACAACCTCATATGCTCACTCAAATAAAATCAACCCTCCTATTGTAAAGAGTAGAGAGATCATTATCTCTTCTATTGAAATTAGCCCGTTGGACAATTTAAATTTGCTTGATAACTTTGAAATGGCTAACTTTTTTCCTGAAGATTTAGTTAGTTTTCAAGCTCTAATTGTGGAGAAAGATATTAGATGTGCAATAATGTGTCTCCCCCTAACCTACCCATAGATAATATTGAGGAACTAACTTCTAAAACTAGCAAGATGTGCAACATTGTTGCTTCTCCCAACACTGATACATCTGCTCAAATGAATTTTTATATTGAAAATAATTATACTAAAAATGCTGATCTTGTTTTGAATGGTATGGAATTTTTTATAATTGCTGATGCTGATAATGTTTCTCCTATGTTCAACCTTAACTCTCAAGGTAACAAGGTTAATGTTGATGCCAATAATGCTAGTTCTTTGATTATTCGTGATTATTCTTTGATGGTTCCTACTAAAAATGCTAATGCTAGTAATAAAATGGAACTTATGATCATTGCTAAATCAAATCTTGCTATTTCTTTAGTTAATAATGTTGTAACTGAAACTACTTTTGTTCATACTTTATCTATTTCTTCAGTCACTACACTTAATGATGAGGAATCTAACGCAGTGACTATGAATAATACTTTTTTTGCTATTTCTTGTGCTGGATTGGAAAAGGATAATATGATTGTCTCTAATTCTTTTGTGATTAATAAGAATGCTAGTATGGAAAATGCAAATGATAGTAATGCTGATAAGGAAAAGATTGTTTTAATTATGAATATTAGAACTGATAATGCTAAAATTTTGGTTGATTTTGCCTATAGTAATATTGCTAAAAATGTTTCTTTGTTTTATGATAATGATGAAGGAGATATTAATAATACAATTGTCAAAGTTTGTAGATCTAATATTAATAAAGTTGATTCTCTTGTTCATGTTAAATCTCTATCATTTGCTGAAGATAATATGGATGGTTTTACCCCTTGTAACATTAATAAAACTTATTCTAAAATAGTTACCAAAATGTTAAAAGTTGAGGACTCTGGTAGCACAATAGAAAAAATCAATCCTCTCAATCCCAAAAACCAATTAAAAGTAAATTTTCCAACAAAAATGTTTCTAACTAAGATAATGGTTGTTTATTATATTATAACAAATATAATTTGTGTTCATCATTAGAAAAAGAAATAGTCTTATCTAATGTTAAGAATCAAATGCTCCAAAAGGGATCATCAATTGTTTAATTGTGAATATTCTTTATTGGAATATTAGAGGCATTGATAATACTTCTTCTAAAAATAGATTCAAGCATATTATTAGGATAATAAGATTAACATTGCTTCCATCTTGGAGCCCAAAATTAAACTTGAGTTCATTCATTCTCTTTGTAAGTTTGCTGATTTTGAAAATGCTCCTACCTCTACTGCTAACCGTATTTGGGTGTTTTGGTCTAACCCTTGGAAAACTAAAATTATTGATCAATGTGACCAAGCTATTCATATCAGATTACATAACTCCAATATGGATTTTCTGGCCACTTTTGTTCATGCCAACAATAAAAGGACCGATCGTATTCAATTAAGGAATTTCTTAAAAAATTGCGGCCAAACCTTAATCCCTTGGATTGTTGGAGGCGATTTCAATGGCGTGCTTAATTCTAATGAATATAAAGGTTATGCTTCTAATAATGTTGAATCATCTTATGATTTCAATTCTATTATTATTGACTGTGATATTGATGAATTAAATATAATGGAGTCCCTTTTACTTGGTCTAATAAGAGGAAATTTGCCCATATATATTGTTTTTCATTAATAATCACTAGTGTAGCCCCTTCAGTAATTATAAAAACTTCTTGTTGAACTCTACTATTGTGAATCACAAACCTACTATTTTGTCCTCCTATAACCATGCTAACTCCCATCCAAAGTTTTTTAGATTCCAACTTTTTTGGAGTAATATGGAGGATTGCTCTTAGATAGTCAATTCAGTGTGTAATGATCACTGTAACACTTATGGCATCATTCATCTTGTTGATAAATTCTAGAAACTTATGAAAACTCTAAGTTCTTGGAACAAAAATTTGGTCGACAATATTTCTTAAGAACCTTGAAAGACAGAAAAATCTTGTTAGCTCTCTTTAATCTATATTTGAAATCCATTCCTCTGTTGATAATAAAATTGTAATTTTTAAGGTAAAGGCTACCCTTAATAAAAATCATAATGATGTGAAATTTCTTAGAAACAAAAGTGCAATTTAAACTAGAAAGTGCTTGGGGAGAGAATATCACTTTTTATCATAATTAGGTTAATAAAAGGAGATATTAATCATATGAATTAGAATATTAACTCGAACGGATAAAGCTTAGTGATTCCTCTGATATTCAAGACTCTGCCATCAACTATTTTAATGATGTGTTTGGCCCTTGTAGCAACTCTTCTACTAATTTTGCTTTCTCTAGTTTTCAAATCTCTCATGAAAACAATTGTTGTCTGAATTTAATGCCTTCTAATGATGAGATTTGTAAAGTCGTCAAAGACTTAAAAGCTAATACTTGTGCAGGGTCTGATGGTTTTCCTAGTGAATTTTTTTGTAAATTTTGGCATATCATCAAAACTGATGTTTGTAATGGTATTAAGGAATTCTTTTGTGGTGTTCCTATACCTAAATTTTTTACCCACACTATTATCTCTCTCATTCCCAAGAAAGAGAAGGAACTCTGGTGGTCCAACTTTTGTCCCATTAGTCCTTGCACTACCTTAAATAAGATTGTTTCTAAAATTATTGCTAATATGAACCAAAACCTTCTGCTTGATCTAATTGTACCTAACCAATCTAGTTTCATTCTCAGTCATAAAATTTAGGACAATATCTTGGCCACCCTATAGTACTTTTATAGTTCTTAAAATAAAAGAATATGTCACAATCTTATCATCAAACTTGACCTTGAAAAAGCTTTCAATAAGATTAACTAGAATTTTCTTATTACTATGCTAAAAGCTTATGATTTCAATGAAAGTTTTATTTCTAAAATAAGAAGTTTAATTCAAAATAACTAGTTTTTTATTCTTATGAATGAAAAACCCTTTGGTTTCTTCAAATCTGATAGAGGCATGAGATAAGGTGATCCCATTTCCCCTATTATGTTTATCCTTGCCTTAAATTATTAGTCTTATAATATTAACAACTCCTTTGTTAAGGACCCCAATTTGCATTTCAATATTGGTGGGAAGTCTCTCATCTTGCATATGTGGATGTCATTTTCTCTAATGGTATTGTTAGGAATGTCAAAAAGATCAACTCTATTCTTTCTAATTTGGAGCTGGATACAGGTTTAAATATTAGTCCTAAGAAACCCTTCTTCTTTTCTAGTGGAAAAATTCATGCGCATTAAATCAATTCCATCCATAATATCCTCAATTCTAAGCAAGGAAAGCTTCGTTTCACTTATCTTGGGATCCCTATCTTCTCATGCCATAACCAAAATAGTATTTATAAGGATCTTATGGATTCTATTTTAAAAAAGCTTCGTGGTTGGGAGCATAAATATTTGTAGCAAGGGGTAGGCTGATTCTTGTCTATTTTGTTTTAAACATCCTCTTTTTTGGTTGAAAGTTACCTCTCCCGCTAAAGCTATTATTAATAAGATTAAAACCACCTTCAAAAAATTGCAATGGCATCATACTAGGGGTTCGAAAACTATTTTGTGCTCGTGGGATAAAATTACTTTTCCCTTAAATGAAGGTGGTTTAGGTTTGTGATGCTTATATTATCTTCACCAAACCTATTCTTATAATCTTTGGTAGAAATTTTGAACCTCAAAGTAAATTTGGTTTAAGCTCCTCAATGCTAAATATTGTGCCACAACCCATCCGTCTTAAACCCCTCATAAAGTTAATAACTCTTCTACTTAGCGACGGATGCTTCATCACAAATCTCTTATTGAGGATCCCTTGTTTGGGATGATCTCGACCATTCCTCTTCTTTTTGGTATGATGCTTGGAGCCCTTTAGGTGTGCTTGCCAACTCTTTTGACAATATTACCTTTCCAAAATTATCGTTGGGTGATTGCTTCTCTCCAACCATAGGCTATGATACATATCTCATCTAGGATATTCTCCCCATAGTGTTGACTAATCAAATTACTATTTTTAAGCCTTTGCTAGCTGATTTAAAAAGGCCCATTCATCTCTTTGTGTTATGGGTTAAATTAACCTCTCTAAGTTGTGGCATGTTTCCAGACCTCATACTCCGCATATTTTCCTTTATGGATTTGGAACAATTATATTCCTAAGATTATCAATATTTTTTAAAGCGTCTGGCTAAAAATTATATAAGTGCAGATATCATTATGCAAAATTTGGGCTATTCTCTAGCATTTAAATGCATATGTTGCAATAATATTGAAATGATTAATCATATTTTCTTAGAAAATGATATAAGTGGTGCTGTTTGGAACTCTATTTCTCATAATATTCATATTATCAAACTAAAAGAAACTGCTGGTATTTTGTATAGATGTTTATGGATCCCCGACCCCACTATGATCATGTTAACACTAATATTAACATGATTACGGTAGAGCTGTTACCATGTGAAAGATCTCCCAATTATAATCGAATTAGGTTTTCTTCTTAATCTGCCAATAACTGCATAATTTGCCACCTGTATCTATAATTCATTCATCATATATATATAATAGAGTGCGGAAGCAAAGTAAAGAACATCTATATATATATAGTGCAGAAATTAAAGGAACAGTTGCTCAACTCAGTATAAAAGTGCAAAAACTAGAATCTAAATTAATACAATACTAAATTCAAGTTTAAAAGAAAGGAACACTTATCCTCACAAACATAAAATGAAAGCTAACTAAGTCTCAGAAGTAGTAGGAAAGTCCTCCTCTTGGCTAAGCTCATCACTTAAAGTGATCTCCATGAATAATTCTGAATCTGACATATTAGTTTTTACATGCCAAGACCCCAGCCAAAAAAGAAAAAATTTGTGTTAGACAATTATCTATGTATATTTTAGGCTGATTTAATAAAATTTATATTTTTAATATATCACATTTAAACTGAATATTAAACAACTATAAAAGGTGCAACAAGCCTCAAGGAAAAAAAAGGCAAAGTTAAAAATAATACACTTATAACTTATCAAAAGGAAGTATGTAGGAAAACATATCTCAAATCATAAGCTACTACAAGGTTAGGCAATATATATATAAATGATTGTAAAGTAACTACAAGTACTAAAAGAAAATCATAACTTGCATATGATTAATTTAAAATTATGATAATTCAACAAGAAGTAAACCTGATTTGATACATAATAGTAACTAAGTTCAAGATCCAATCAAGACTAGCATCCTATAAATATAAATAATAATAATAAATTATATTGAAACAAAAGTAAAAGCCTTCAGGAACATAAAATAATGAGTAAAAATGCTACAACAGAAGGTTGGCTAATAAAGCCACTATAACTGAAATGAAACTGTACTGAACTGAAAGCAATACTTTAATTAAATGTGTGCCTAGATTAATACTGCCATTACAAAAATTAGATAAATATAATCACTAAACAGAAAGTCCCACATGTGTCATCTAGACCACTCATGGCTAAATTTGAGTCGAACTATAAAATCATACATGTATTATCCAAACCCTCTCATGATTGCATCTAAATCAAATTTATAACAACAAACTAAACTGCAGAGGCAGACTAACTAGGGCACACTCTACTGAGCTAATAACTTAATCTACTGAATGTACAGATTTATAATGATAATTTCTTATGCATTTTAAAATTAACATAGAATATTCATCAAATATTCCATGTTCAACTAATTATACCTAAGGTACAGGGCTCAAATACAAGGAGTGTAGAGCAGCAAATTTAAAATAAGCAAGACTTTACTAAAGCACATATGATATCTGTTGTTATATAATTTATTTGTTCTATCTATTCAAATAAATTTTAAGTTCATGATCTCCAATATCCTACTACCGAGTAAGATCTCAGATTCACAACCTTAAAGGTTAAACATTAGAACTTAACAAGTTCTAAATCAAAATCAAAAATGTCGTCTACAGAAGTTAATTAATTAATCAATCGTCCTATTTGATATAATTGTTATCCCAAAACCAATCTTGATTTAGATAATCAAGATTAAGGGAATTAAAGTTAAACTCCAAACTTATGGTTCAAGATCTAAAACCCAAGGTACTAATATCTACAGATCTAATGTTTCTCATAAATATATTTTAAGGATCTAAGAATATTTAAAGAATGAAATCTAGTTCTCAATAAGATAAAATTTATAATTTTAAGGAAGGCTACAAACAGTCTAAAGTCCAAAGACAAAATAACTAAACTTAACTTCTAAATCTATAAGTAAGATTCAATCTTGAGTTATTTCATTACTAAATAACAGAGAATTTAAGAAATTTAGCACTTACGAGTTTCTAAATATTAAGAATATAATTTGATTACAAGTCTTAATAAGGCTCAATTTGTTGAGCAATTTTATTACTCAATAGAACCGAACTACTAAAATTTAGAACTAAGAAGTTAAAGATAAGCATTTAGGATATTAACTAAGATTGGCTTAAGAATTTACTCATAATAACTACTTAGAATAAAATTCAAGAATAGTCTAATAATTATTTAAATTGATTATTACTGATTTTATGAGCATTGATTACATATAATGAGACAACAATGTGGATCTTAAATACACATTAAGAATTTTAATAAGTTACTAAATCAAATTTTAGGGAAAACTAGGGTTTAGCCTTTAGACTTCATTTTTAAAGTCTAAAGGATACTAAAATAGTCCTAATCATTTAACTTGCTGATTTTAAGGATTTGTACATATTTCTAAGGGTTACGAACACTTAAACCAATAATTTGGCAAAATGACCAAAATGCTCCTCTTTAAAAGTTAAAATAGAGATTTGGAGTTCTAGGATTTCAAATGGAATCTACTCAATTCTAATAAATTCCTTACTATCTAATGAGAGGATAAACACTTTAATTATCAAATTTGGGCTTAAGATAAGCCTAATGAGCACTAATTTATATTTGGGCTCATTAGAAAGTGATTAACAATATTATGCTATAAAAATGAATTCTAAGCTTGTCAATGAGTTCTATATGACATATGGAGTCCATAGATACTAAAATTAATGCAATTAAAGCTTAATTAAGTTAATTATTCATTAATCAATGTTTAGGGTAATTAAGAATTGATTAGTAATATTAAACTCCACAATTTTTTTTTTAATTTCATAATTAAGTTCTCCTCTATCTAAGGAATATTTAGAGACCTAAGCCATGCAATTTGAGCACGATGAAGGAACATAGTGATCAAAGAGCTCACTATGAGCAAATTCATGGCTATTTATAGCCTTGAAGTGGTTGGGGAGCTCGGGTTGGAGATATGAGCCTGAGCCCGACAGAGCTCAGCCCAATTCCCACAGCATGCACGATCGGGCCATGGCGACCCGTCAAGAGGGTCGTTCCTCAACGAACAAGAAGCTGGCAACCGTTATAAATCATGGGGGGGCATCCCTATAAGTAGATTGTACGGGGATGCGCTGTTGTCGGGGAGGGGGGGAAGGCAGTTCGCGCGCGAGCATTAGGAGACAAAGCTCCACAGTGATAGGAGTGCTCCATGTCATTTGATCAATTGACAAATAGACGGGACGGCTCTAATTCTTCGATCTTTAACGATTAACTGCGGGTGTGATATCAGCGGTAGGATAGCTGATGCGATCTGACAGCAAACAATTTACCTGATTGAGTGAAAAGGCGCATCCTTAAGATCTAGGGTAAGGAGTGGGATCAACGACCCAGATGCGGCCCGCCTTTTGGATAGCCAACCGATCGTTGGGAGGTTTAAAGTGTAAAATTAAATTGTTTCAAACCCTTAATTGCAATTTCTCATAGACAAATTAAATTTAAGCCGCCAGCATTTGGAGACAAAGTTCCACATTGATAGGAGTGCTCCATGTCATTTGATTAATCGACAAATAGACAAGACGGTTCTAATTCTTTGATCTTTAACAATTAACTGCGGGCGTGATATCAGCGATAGGATAGCTGGTGCAATCTGAGAGCAGACGATTTACCCGATTGAGTGAAAAGGCGCATCCGTAAGATCTAGGGCAAGGAGTGGGATCAACGACCGAGATGCGGCCCGCCTTTTGGATAGCCAACCGATCGTTGGGAGGTTTAAAGTGTAAAATTAAATTGTTTCAAACCCTTAATTGCAATTTCTCATATACAAATTAAATTTAAGCCGCGAGCATTTGAAGACAAAGCTCCACAGTGATAGGAGTGCTCCATGTCATTTGATTAATTGACAAATAGACGGGACGGCTCTAATTCTTCGATCTTTAATGATTAACTGCGGGAGTGATATCAGCGATAGGATAGCTAATGCGATCTGACAGCAGACGATTTACCCGATTGAGTGAAAAGGCGCATCCGTAAGATCTTGGGCAAGGAGTGGGATCAACGACCCTGATGCGGCTCGCCTTTTGGATAGCCAATCGATCGTTGCGAGGTTTAAAGTGTAAAATTAAATTGTTTCAAACCCTTAATTACAATTTCTCATATACAAATTAAATTTAAGCCGCGAGCATTTGGAGACAAAGCTCCACAGTGATAGGAGTGCTCCATGTCATTTGATCAATCGACAAATAGACAGGACAGCTCTAATTCTTCGATCTTTAACGATTAACTGCGGGCGTGATATTAGCTATAGGATAGCTGATGCGATCTGACAGCAGACGATTTACCCGATTGAGTGAAAAGGCGCATCTGTAAGATCTAAGGCAAGGAGTGGGATCAACGACCCAGATGCGGCCCGCCTTTTGGATAGACAGCCGATCGTTATGAGGTTTAAAGTGTAAAATTAAATTGTTTCAAACCCTTAATTGCAATTTCTCATATACAAATAAAATTTAAGCCGCGAGCATTTGATAACAAAGCTCCACAGTGATAGGAGTGCTCCATGTCATTTGATCAATCGACAAATAGACGGGATGGCTCTAGTTCTTCGATCTTTAATGATTAACTGCGGGCGTGATATCAGCGATAGGATAGCTGATGCGATCTGACAGCAGACGATTTACCCGATTGAGTGAAAAGGCACATCCGTAAGATCTAGGGCAAGGAGTGGGATCAACGACCCAGATGCGGCCCGCCTTTTGGATAGCCAACCGATCGTTGGGAGGTTTAAAGTGTAAAATTAAATTGTTTCAAACCCTTAATTTCAATTTCTCATATACAAATTAAATTTAAGCCGCGATCATTTGGAGACAAAGCTCCACAGTGATAGGAGTGCTCCATGTCATTTGATCAATCGACAAATAGACGGGACGGCTCTAATTCTTCGATCTTTAACAATTAACTGCGGGCGTGATATCAGCGATAGGATAGCTGATACGATCTGACAGCATATAATTTACCCGATTGAGTAAAAAGGCACATCTGTAAGATCTAGGGTAAGGAGTGGGATCAACGACCCAGATGTGGCCCGCCTTTTGGATAGCCAACCGATCATTGGGAGGTTTAAAGTGTAAAATTAAATTGTTTCAAACCCTTAATTGCAATTTCTCATATACTAATTAAATTTAAGCCGCAAGCATTTGGAGACAAAGTTCCACAGTGATAGGAGTGCTCTATGTCATTTGATGAATTGACAAATAGACGGGACGGCTCTAATTCTTCGATCTTTAACGATTAACTGCAGGCGTGATATCAGCGATAGGATAGCTGATGCGATTTGACAACAGACAATTTAGCAGATTGAGTGAAAAGGCGCATCCGTAAGATCTAGGGCAAGGAGTGGGATCAACGAACCAGATGCGGCCCGCCTTTTGGATAGCCAACCGATCGTTGGGAGGTTTAAAGTGTAAAATTAAATTGTTTCAAACCCTTAATTGCAATTTCTCATATACAAATTAAATTTAAGCTGCGAGCATTTGGAGACAAAGCTCCACAGTGATAGGAGTGCTCCATGTCATTTGATCAATCGACAAATAGACAGGACGGCTCTAATTCTTCGATTTTTAACGATTAACTGTGGGCGTGATATCAGCGATAGGATAGCTGATGCGATCTGACAGCAGACGATTTACCCGATTGAGTGAAAAGGCGTATCCGTAAGATCTAGGGCAAGGAGTGGGATCAACGACCCAGATGCGGCTCGCCTTTTGGATAGCCAACCGATCATTGGGAGGTTTAAAGTGTAAAATTAAATTGTTTCAAACCCTTAATTAGAATTTCTCATATACAAATTAAATTTAAGCCATGAGCATTTAGAGACAAAGCTCCACAGTGATAGGAGTGCTCCATGTCATTTGATCAATCGATAAATAGACAGGACGGCTCTAATTCTTCGATCTTTAACGATTAGCTGCGAGCGTGATATCAGCGATATGATAGCTGATGCGATCTGACAGCAAATGATTTACCCGATTGAGTAAAAAGGCACATCTGTAAGATCTAGTGCAAGGAGTGGGATCAACGACCCAGATGCGGCCCGCCTTTTGGATAGCCAACCGATCGTTGGGAGGTTTAAAGTGTAAAATTAAATTGTTTCAAACCCTTAATTGCAATTTCTCATATACAAATTAAATTTAATTTATGCCTAAATGACCTCCAAAAATTCTAAAAAATTCACCCCTAACTAAATTGGGGGTGATAAATTTAAAAATATAATCAAATTTTAATTTGATGATCAAATTAATCTAGCTAATTTTTTGAATCCTAAAGTTGGAAAAATAGTCAATTAATTCAATTGAGCTCACAATGATCCCAAATTCTCAAGGTTAAGCTCTAATTACTAGATGAAGCTAATGAAATGAGAATTAAAGCTTAATTTAGCTTATATTAGTTAGGATAACAACTTAGGATTGTTATAATGGTCTTCTCATAAATTTAAAATGAGGGTAACCTTTTTGATGCTTATACCCTGTGGTATTTGTGGTATGTCAGAAATAAAGCAAAATATCAAAACATATCTTTGCACTCACCCAATATTATTTATGCTATTCATACTGATGTTAAGCATATTTGACGGCTTTTAATGTAAATTGTTTCTCTTGGGGGAAGCTGAATGTCAAAGAAATCAAAGATAAAATTGGGCTTAACCCGCGGTAATTCCTATTTTGGTTGGAGTTAGTCTTTGCTCTTTTCTGGCTTTGATTTTGATTCTTTAGATAAAGAAGCTACTTAACCAAACAGTGAGGTATGGATGTTGTTCTTTGCAGCAACCACCTATTAATGCGGGGTTTGGTTATCTCTATGTTGAATGCCTCTCTTTTAATTTCAGTTCCCTGCAGGTTGTATGTTTATTTTCTGGCTTATAGCCGATGGTTTGGTTCTTTTGATAAGGTTGTTATATACCAAGTTAAACAAGTTTGGATGCTTCTTACTGCAGTAACCACCTGTTTACTGTCAGTTTTGGTTATCTTATCGCCTCGAACTACTATTGTAGTTATTTGGTTAGATGTGGCTTCTTTATCTATGCTGATTTTTGTTATCCAGTGGTCTAGTGATGTTCTACTTCATTTCGGTAGCTGGTATTTACTTTTATCTGCTGTTGTGGGCCTGTTTGTTCGTTTCTGTTGTTAGTCTTGTTGTTTTGTCTGTTCTTCTATTTCTTACCGGTGGCTAGCATTCGTTTGTGTACTGCTTCCCTGTGGTTACTGACAACTGTGTTTTGTTGTTCATTTTTATGGGCTTGCTGTTAGCTTTTTTTTTTTTGAGGCTGGTGTTACCTTTTGACAAATATGTCATTCATTCATGTTTGGAGTTTGGGATTCGCTAGTGTTATCTAATTGCAGTTTACTGTTCGTTCAATGTTGTGCTCCTTTACATAAAAAACTTGAGCGAGCTTGGACCCCACTCTTCACTGGTTACCCTATCGTCTGCTTCCTTTGCTTGGGTGCACTCTGCGTTCATTGTGTTTTTGTTGGAGGGTTGTCTTTGCTTAGTTTCAACTGTTGTTTCATTGTGTTTATTTTTCGTTTCTATTGGCTTTTTTTTCCTTTGATTTTGGAAGATTTTTTAGGTTATATCCTGAAATCTTCGTATTTGGAGTTGACTTTAGGCTTATAGATTTAAGTTTGTACCATCCCAACCCAATTATGTATCTTTTTTTGTATCAATAATGTGTGCCAAGATGGGTAGTTAAATATATATATATATATTACTTTTTTTTTCGGCAATTCAGTTTTCTGGCAGCTTCTCGCAGAAGTTTCACATTTCAGAGACGACCGAGCTCGTCAGGACATGAAGGCCCTGATCCTCGGCCTGCTCAGAGAAAACGATGAGGTACCAAGCGATTTGATTATCCCCAGAGCCACGCATATCTGCTCCGTGATCTTGTTGATCTCGCATCTACAATTGCTCGCAGCCTTGTCGTGGAGCCCTGCTAGATTCATCTACTCTACCCACAGCGCCACGAACTCCTTGGCTGCCTTCCTTGTCATCTTGTGGCTTCTGTCGACGTTGAGGATCAGGGCATTCGTATTCTATGGCGAGCTTGGCATCTGTGAACTACAAAGCGCTTGCGAGAAACCCCGGAAAAATGACACAGCGAACTTCCCAACCATCCCTAACACATTTAAAAAGAGTGACATGTGTGAATTTTTTAAAGATTCAGGTGTTATATATGTAATTTTAAGAGAAATGTTATTTAAATTCGTTGATATGGTACCAAAAAAAAATTTATCTAATGAGATTTGTATATTATTTCAATATAAATTTTAAAAATAATATTTATATTATTTTAATATAAATAAATAAAACTAATGAAATAATTCCAAATTTTATTAGATTAATTTTTTTAGATGTTACATAATAGCATTTCTCTCTTTTTTTTTTTAAGTTTAAATGTTTAATAACTAATACATTAGAATCTGTCTAATGTACTAATGTCTAAAGTACTAATGTCTAAAGTAATAACTTGCCCAAAATAATATTTTTTTTCGGTCCCGACTTGAGACCCATATTAAATGTAATAAATATCTCTAAAGTGATACTTGATAGCCAAAGGTCGGTCTCAAAAATTTTCTAAAGTAATATTTACTATATAACGAGGAACAGATGACTGCTAAAAATTCATGTGGCTATATATTTACTTATAAATTGAGTACAAAATAGTTACTGAGCTTTGTGAAAGAATTCTGAAATGGACTTATGCACCAGCTGGTTGGTCATGATCTTCCCAATCTTGTCATTCATCTTCTGGAGGCTTAGCAAGAAGTCCTGGTTCAGGTCTAGCTGCTGCAACCAAAAGTTTTCTAGAGTCTGTGTGACCTCGAGTGCCTGAGTTGGCATGACACGATGAAGCTCTTCTGTGTCATCTTCATGTTCCTCCACTTGATCAGATCGAAGGTGTTCCGCAATAATATCTTCTCCATCTGGAGTGTAGGCGACCTCCTCCTCAGCAAGGTAGTCAAGAAGGACTCTGATGTCCATTGGTTTTCGGCACCGAAGCTGGCAGATTTGCGCTCGAAGATCTTCGACGACCTCATTGTCGACCAGCTACTATGCAGAAACTTCAGGAGTTCCCAGAGCAACCGAGCGAATGTTGCAATGAAGGAAGCAATTGGAGATTGTTTCGGCCTTGACATCCGAGTTCCATGCTGCAATCGCCATTCGAACGGCCTGGAGAACATCAATCTTCTTAGGATCTTCCACATTTTGCTCAAGACGCTGAAGGAGCAAGCGATTGAAGCTTCTATGATAATAGGCCTTAAGATTCTTAATTATGCCTGCGTCGCACGGCTGAAGTTTCGAAGTCGTATTTGGTGGAAGGTAAAAAACTGTGGTGTTGTGTAACCGGAGAACTGAAGGAAGTTGGGTAAGCGGGATATGAGCACTGGAGCTATCCATAATTAAAAGAACTTGGCGTCCGGTCATACGAGCATCAAAAGTTTTAAGCCACTCAGTAAAGATAACTTGCGTCATCGATGCTTTGATATTGTTTCGGTACTTGCACCCGATGGTGTCAAGGTTGATGTTCTTAAAAAATGTGGATTCTTCGACTTTCCGATGACAAGGAGCGGTAGCTTGTCACTTCCTCGCTTCGTTTCCTGTCTAAAGATGTTGGAAACGTTTTAATCACTTCGTTTCATAGAAAAAGAGAAGCTTTTTGCGGGAAATTGAGGAGAGCGTTTTAATCATAATTTTTGTAATATTTTTTTCATAGAAAAATGGTACTGTATTATTTTAAGAAGAAAACTTTTTTAACATAAAAAAATGATACTGTTACTTTAAGGAGTAAAAGTTTTTGCCATAAAAAATGATATTATATTACTTAAGAATGAAATATTTTTTGCCATAGGAAAAAATGGAATTTTTTATAGTATTTTTGTAATAAAACCTATCTAATATAATAACCTCTTTAAATTAATATCTTTCCTTCATCTTCATTATATTATATTATAAAAAATTATGTGGTATGTGAATAAAAATCCCTAAAATTTAATTTGCACTGGCCATAATTGATTACACTATTCCATTAAAAATACTCGGGCTCACAGCCTCCACTAACCTTTTTAAAAGCCATTTTAAAGGAATCTCCGTTCTTAATGATACTCCTCACAAGCGCACTTACACCCTCCTAGTCCCGAAGCTCCACCCACTCCCGCACCACTGAAGAAAAATCTATTCAATACACTGTCTCATGGATGCCGGATCTACTTCTCAAAAAGGTGTTTTGACACCTCCATTGTCTTCTCAAATGGCTACTTCTCGTTAGCTCTATTTTATGGCATCTCCTTTGCCTCATTATCTTGCATTTTCTAGAAATTTCGTCCAGTGCTTCTTTTTTTCTCCTTCCCAATGCCAGTATTTAAGCTCTATATCTTAAAATGTGTTCTCAATTTCAGTTTTCCATGTCTTGCTTCTGTGTGCTCCATGCTTTCTTCGCATTTTCTCAAATGGAAAGCATTCAACTTGCAGAGCCTCACTCCTTAACCATGGAATCCCTTTCCCTCCATTTTCCATTGTGAAAATCTAACAGAAAAGAACCCCTTTTCTTCAAGTGGCCTTCTTTCTTGTTTGCTTGCCTCCCTCTTCATCCCAATGGGTCAACCTTACTTTCCTCTTCGTTGGGAGATTACTGGAGACCAGTGGTGGTATGCTTCCCCTATTGACTGGGCAGCATCCAACGGCCACTATGAACTTGTCAGAGAGCTCCTCCACCTTGACACCAACCTCCTTATTAAGCTCACTTCTCTTCGCCGGATACGGCGACTTGAGACTGTATGGGATGATGATGCACAGTTCATTGATGCTGCCAAATGCCGGTCTTGGGTTGCCCAGAATCTTCTCCATGAATGTGAAACAAAGAACAATAAAAACAGCCTGATAAGCGCCGGCTATGGCGGTTGGCTTTTGTATACTGCCACTTCTGCTGGAGACATTGATTTTGTTAATGAGTTGCTTGAGAGAGATCCACTTCTTGTGTTTGGAGAGGGTGAATATGGCATCACAGACATATTCTATGCAGCTGCAAGGGGAAGGAATACTGATGTGTTTAGGCTTATCTTTGTGAATGCGATGTTTCCGAGGCATTTTGTTGGTGTTGGAGAAGGGATTGAGGGCGATTTTAAGGGAGAGAATGGGAGTGCTTCAGTTTTCAGGAGGGAGATTGTGAACAGGGCTGTTCTTGCTTCTGCTAGAGGAGGAAATTTGGAGATGTTGAAGGAGCTTCTTGGTGAGTGCTCTGATGTCTTGGCTTACAGGGATAGTCAGGGATCTACAGTTTTGCATGCTGCATCTGGAAGAGGACAGCTTGAAGTGAGATATTTTACTTTTGTTTGTGGTTGCTATGTTTGCTATTTACTGACATAAGAAAAAAAAAAGAAACTTTTCTTTTTCAATTACTGGAAAATATTCTAGCTTAGAGTAGCTATTTTTTATTGTTATATAGAAAAACAAACAAAAAATAAGTGATATCTAAAATAGAGATGAAGATACATAGGTGAAAACCTACTGATTAAATAAGTTTTAGGGAGATGACAGTGGATGAGTGGGTATGTTAAAAAGGATATTTGACAAAAATGAGTTCTTTCGTAGTAAAGTTGGAGTGGTTAACAAAGGATATAAGAGAATGTTGTCTTAGATAGTTCAAGTATATAAAGCTTAGGTTGTTTGATGGCTCTGATTGAAATTTGAGTTGATAAATTTTGCTCATGTTTAAAGTGAAAGAAGAAGTCAAGAAAAAACATGACAAGAATTATGAGAAAGGATCCTCTTTATTTGGAACTTAAGCATGGCTTCTATTTGACCATTGTGCATGTAAACAAAAGAATCCTATAGTTGCTACTGCTTAGTGGGACTAAGATTTGTTGTTGTTATAGTGAAAAGAAGGGGAAATGAACTCTTGTGTGGTTGCATGAACTATATTAAATATACAGTCACACAAGGTATTTAGCTTTCTCACCCCCTCACTCTCATTTTATCTCTTCCTTTATCTTTTAGTGTCACTGCATGATGATTATTTTGGGCTTTAGTTTGGGCATCTTTGCATTTCTCACAAAAAAGGAGCAACCTTTATGATTTTTATATGCTGCTTTTCAAGTATGTACGAGAAGGAAAAAATGGCTTTATTTAAATGTTAGCTGATTTCATTATAGATTAACCTAGATGTTTTCTTATCAAGATTATTTCTTGGGCTCTATTTTAAGCGCATAGATTCTCTCCAAAACGAAAGAAACAAAAAATAAAAAAAGTGGAGTAACGTTGATAGCTTTTTATACTGCTATATATATATATATATATATATCTGGTGACAGTGAAAAAAAGGAAAGCCTTTGTTTACATGCTAGTTTGGTCTAAAATGTTACTAAGTATTTATTGCAATCTTATATTTTGTTTTGATGTTGAAGCAAATCAAAATTTTATCTTGGTTCATTTGTTGCAAGCAAATGCTGCTTAGTATTTTTTTCCTTAATTCAAGATGTATTTGTATGTGTGACAAGTTTCTGTCATTTGGTGAATATGATTTAAGATCTCACCATCATCACAACTTCCTATTATCTTAACAACATGAAATTAAACAATTGGTGTTCTAAAAGGGAGCTTCTTTAATACTGGTGAAGCAAACTACAGATTCTAAATTGTCGTAATTGCAGATTGCTAATAATCTTATCACATCCTTCAACATCATTGAATCAAGAGACAATCATGGGAACACGGCATTACATGTCGCCGCATTTTGTGGGCATTTACCGATTGTCAAGGCCTTGATATCAGCTGCCCCCTTATTACCATTTTTAAAAAACAACGCCGGTGATACTTTCCTTCACATGGTTATAGCAGGCTTTAGAACTTCTGGTTTCCACAGGCTCGACCGGCAAATGGAGCTCATCAAGCAGTTGATTCATGGCAACATAGTGAACATTCGGGAAATCATCAATATTCAAAACAATGATGGAAAAACTGCTCTCCACGTCGCAGCGATTGGCAGCATGCACTGTAACGTTGCTGAGGTTCTTATCACTGTCTCTTCGATTGAACTCAACATTCGAGACGTCGATGGCATGACACCGCTCGACCTTCTCTGCCTGCGTCCTCGTTCTGCTTCTTCTGAGATTCTCATCAAGCTGCTGGTATCAGCTGGAGGAATTCATAATTCAAGGGATTTAAAGGCTGAATCTGCCAATGTTTCTCAGCTAAGGATGCAATCTGGCATTAGGAACAGCCCGGGAACCTCTTTCGGAATCTCTGATGCTGAAATATTCTTGCATGCTGGCTTTGAAACACCAGATGTTAGTGGAAGGGAAAGCTCAAGCACAAGCATAGGAAGGAGTGAGCTTCCTCACTTTGAGCATATTGAAGAAAGTAATGAGTATTCAGTCAAAAGGAAGGGCTCAAGCTCTGCCAACAGCACAGCGAGTCGGCTCAAGGTACTGCTCAGGTGGCCTCGTCCCAAGGAGAAGAAAACCGAGGAAATTCCAATGCCACTGCGTCAGAGATTTTCAAAGTCACAATCATCTCTTGTAAACAACAAAAGAACACTTGCAGTGAGGACCATAGTGCCAAGCCCGGCAGCAAAGAAGAAATTTACAGCTGGACTTATGCATGGTGTCATCCAGGCCATGCCACATCTAGCACATTCGCAGTCACGGATGTCAGTAAGCCCTCTATCTAGTTCACTTGTCTCTTCATCAACATTTGAAAAACAGAAGGGGGTTTGTGAAGATGATGAAGCAATCCGCGATACCGCCTGCTCTAACGCAGCAAAGAGCTCGTCTCGGAGATCGAGATTGAAGAATGCCAAGCTCATGAATCAGTACTTCTGCTTCGGAACTCAAGGATTAGCAGTGGACGATTCATCGGCCAATCAACGACATAGTCGATTCTTCAGAGGTTGCGTTCCTCCAGTTTCTTGAAGAAGAAATACTGAGAATGGAGGAAAGCAGGTTCTAATAAAAGTTTACTGCACTTTTAATGTTTGCATGGCTATTTAGCCCTTCTATTTAATTTTCTAGTGTTAGACTTATGATGTAAGGAATGCTCTGGCTTGGTTTGTGATTGTATTAAAACTATGAGGGTAGTAAGAAATGCATTTTGAGTATGAATCTTGAAATTAAACGTTTCAACAATCTTAAATGTTATCACTGAATGAACTTGTATGCTGCTGAAGAATGCTACAAAATAAGATCAAATTGTGCATCATGTCAAAATTTTTCAGAAATTTTCTTCTGACAGTTGCAGTGTCATTATAACCACATCAAGATCATATCATTGTATTTTTAAAGAAATTATAGCTAATTCAAGTTGCTGTTATAACTTTGTGTAGTCTAAAAAAACTGCTTTTTTTTCTTTCCTATCGACTAATTGTTTTCATAATAGTCGTTTCCTTCATAAGTTGTAGTATTATTAAGGACAACAAAAGTATTAAAGATTTAATCTCTCCAATTGGTAATGTGGATGAATCATCACAACTGATAATTAAGATAGACACGGATTAGGGTGTGATTATTATGAATGTATAACTATAGAGAAATATTTCCATGTAAAACTACATGAAGCTCTTTGGAGAACCATGAGCATTTTGCACAATGAGAGAATGCATTAAATCTCAGTGTAGAAGGATTATGTGGATAAATAAGCGCATAGGTTTTGAAATTAACATAAAATAAAATTTTAATCAAAATACAAAATAGAAATTCATATTCATGCTTATGGTGTCTTTTTATATAGTCCAAATCCATTTTGATAGCTTTTTATGTTTTTGGAAATTTTTCATAAATTTTAATTTGTTAAATTAAACAATTATTTATTAAAATTTTCCCAAACTTTATGTAATAATACTCTAGATTAAAAGAAAAGAGATAGTATTTTTAATTAAGAAAGATTAAATTTTTTGAAAAAAATAAAATATTGAAATAATTTCAAAGTTCCTCAATAATACTTTGAAACAAAAATACCTTGTTGAATAACATAATTATGAGATTTAGAAGTTCTTCGATTTATAGATTATTTTTAATAAGTTATGGAAGTTAGAAATTTCAAAAAACTATATAAAATAAAATGTTCATCAAAATAAAAAAAAATTATTGCATTTTTTTACTCTTCATAGTCAAACAAATGTACGGTGAAAATTTTAAAACTTTTGGATTTAAACATAGAGAAATAATACTTAATTTAGATTGTAATTTAAGTTGTATTTAATCGAATTATTTAAAATGACCTAATGCTAAATTAAAAGTGCAAAGATCCTACGTAGAGGATTCATTGTTTGATCGGACGGCTGTGCAATACTTAAAACTGCGGATGTTAGAATTAATGCACTCGAAAATCCGACGACTTAAATTATCTTAAAACTTATTTAACCAAATTTCGAGAAAACGTGCAACGGCTCATTATTGATCGTCGTGGTTCGACGGCTAATATCACACTGAAAAATGTATTTAAATCATAAAATTACTATTAATCCCAGAGTTTATTTAAAATCACAAAATTGATCTCTCATTTAATCTCTCAAAACTATTTAAATCTGACAGCTCGGATTTAATCCGATCGGCCTTTCAATGATTTAATATTACAAGGTCATGGTCTTGCTTAAATCATGTGAATTATATTTCAATCATAGTGTTATCCTAATATGAACTTAATGAACCTAAATTAGCGCCTTAATTACATTACCAAATCATTGAATTTTAATATGAAATACTCCTAAGCGTTGAAGGAACGTTTAAGAATCAATTTTGAGCAATTTCAAAACATCTTCTTAAATAACCGTCACACCCCGTTTGGCACTCTCAATCTGCTATTCAAATGAACTATTCAAGATTTGGAAAACCAAGCTTCTCTCTGAAATTTCTTGAACCCAAAGGTTCTAAATCTTGCAAATCTCTTTTTTCAGATAAAGTTGCAAAGCAGCACCTGAGCTCTAGGATCATGTTGGGTTATTCCTCACATTCAAGCAGATCTTTTGGAGGGAGTAGCAATCTCTAATTTCAACTCAATCAGGTATTGTAATTGGCGATCCGAGAGCTCTTAGCCTTGGGTGAAGCATTGTCCTATGCTTGTGAGCTTGTCTGGTGGGTTTTGTCAATTTTATTTTACTTTGTAAATCAATTGGAAAGGTGGCTGACATAAGCCAACTCGAGAACATATCTTTTTTTTCTCTCTATTCCAATGCATGAATAACATTTTAGGGTTATCCATTGTATTTCCTTTTATTTATGATATTTAATCAAACAAAATAATATTATTATATATTATCTATTCTGGTTAAACGATGGATTGCTATGTTAACTATTCCATGGCACGTAGTGATTAAAGTCTAATCAGCCTCTTTTCATTATTGACCTAATTATCTTCTATAACTCTTGATTGAGAATTTAAGCATCCACTTATATTTGAATCAAATGATTAAATGTAAGATCATTCCTACCAAGATTGTTATATTATAATTTATTAATGTTTGAGATACTTTAATAACCCATATGCTAATGATATAAGATGATTAACCCTAGCCAATTTATTTGATAATGTATAGTATAATGCATCAAGTATTATGTTCTTAATATGGTCATGTGAAGCTATGAGTGAACCATGTCAGATGTGGATGCAACATAGAAACATTCTAGATGTTAACTTGACTAACATATCTTGGTCTAAGGAATATGTTATTAATTAAATCCCTTAACATTGAAATGTTGTAATAATTAATAATTCTTGAGGATTATATGGTGGAATTCTAGGTAGATTGTTAACCTATGACTAAACATACTAAGCCCTAAGACTTAAGAAGATGGTTGACTCTTTCTTTTTATATATATGATTGTTGAGTTAGATAAGCTTGTATCATTAAAACTATAACATTAGGACCTTACTAAGCTCACAACTAGTGTATGGGAATTATAATAAAGATTCATAGTAATTGGAGAAACTTATTCATAAGTACATCTAACTACTCATCTTATTTCCATCACCTTGCATCTTTTTTATTAAGTATTTTCCATTTTGATTCTCCAAGAAAATTATTTACTACATTGCAAATACAACTAGCAACAAAATTTCATATAAAATTAGCTTCATCTCAATATCTCTTTGTCTAAATTTTAATTTTTCATTCTTAAGAATATATTTATTAACCTTCTTAAATTTTCACTCTAATTTTATAAAGTATTCTATATTTAATGTTACTTTATTACCTCTTATTTTCAAATTTAAAACTAACAAATGATGTTAGATTATCAAAGAATCACTTGAAATAATCTTGCAAACTATACAAAATAATTAATCCCTTTTATTTTAAGAAAATATTCAATCTATGTTTTAGAAATTCTATTTTATAAGTGATAATATGTTCATCTATTTTCTTAAAGTAAGTGCTAACAATCATAAGATCATAATTTAAAGCAAACTTTAAAATATTCTTCCTTCTTTATTAACCTCTCCCAAACTATTAAAATCCTAATTACCCTTCGAACATGTTTACTTAAGAAAAAAACATTCTTGTGAGATATTCATTGAACCAACTCATCTAAATCGTGTCAAATTCTTTGATTTATGAACATATCCAATCATATTTGAGAGAGATAAATACTAGCAATATTAAAAGTTATTCTGTTAATAATAAATTATAAAAACATAATTATATCTCTCAACTTCTTTACTTCTAATACATTATCCTTTATATTCTTATCCATAATAATACACACATTATTCTTATATTAATTCTTATCTTAGTGTCAGAGTTTAATCCTAAATGATCAATATCTTTTGTTTTCTCCCACCCACTTAATTTCTTGAATGTATGGTATATTAATCATCTTATTTATCATAATATCAACTAACCTAAAAAGTTTTCCAATGTGAGTGTTAATATTCTAACTACCTAATCATATATTTTAATCAAAGACTAATATTTTTATCCACATTTGTATATAATACAGGAACATTTGCTTATTTGACACTACACTCAAGTGACTATGCAGCATTGGTTGTTATTGATAAATAAAACCTTATGGTTGTATATAAATTTCTATGGTGAAATTTCCATTAAGGAGTATATTATCAAATTCAATTGTTGCATATGCCAATCAATTATGTGTGCAAGAGTAAGTAATAGTCATTTAGTCACATGTTTGAAAAATGGGTTAAATGTCTTCTCTTAATACACTCCACATTATTATGTAAAACCATGTGCTACAAGGTGAGCCCTTTAACTCGTTATTGAATCATTTGAATTATATTTTGTTCAATGCAATCACTTGTAAGAGATTACATTCATAGATGGGTGATGGGGTATAAGAGATCAAGTTCAATCTGTGGAGAATCAGTTAAATTCTAATGACATTTCTTCTCTCAAAGATGGGTTCTTAGAATCTTCTAAGAATGAGTTACATTAAAGTGATACATCAGTGAGTCTAATGTGATAAAAATTAGATGAAAAGTTTGTAGAGTAAAATAGTTTTGGCTTTTTAAATGTTATTTTCTCTCAAGTTTGCATGGGGTGAGTATTTATTGTAAATGGAGCATATGCTGATAAAGGATCATGTTTTGAATGTTTTGTGGAACGACAATAAGATCTGAATATGGGTAGGTATCGACTTGGGTAGTTGTTTGAACTAAAGGAGCGCTGGTTATAACAGATGGCACTTTACTTGATGGCTTAAAGATGGTGTGAGAAATTATTTTTTGGTGCGGAATGGGAGTTTGAGATAATATAATTAGATTGAAAAGTTATTGGAATTGTAGGAAAGATAGTCTCATGAAAAGTAATGTAAAAATATATTCTTTTTTTTGGCTAGGTCAAAGTATATAAAATCATCAAGATGAACAATATTCAGCAAATACACAAGGGCAAGATCGAGATTCAAGTTTGAGTCTAGCATACAATCAGAGCCAAGGATAGCACAAACATCTAATGGTATGTATTTTTGTATATTTTGGGTGTTTTAAATAAAGAAGATAATATGATGTTGTAGTTTATGTCAAAGATAACATAATAATGATGACTAGATGGAGGTGTGGTAGGTGTATGACATTATGCATTAGTAAATGAGCTCAAAAGGTGAGGTGTAAGTTGAAGATGATAAGTAAAAAGAAGTCGGTGAGTCTTTGAAGTGATCACGTTTAATGTTGTAAGAATCATTTAAGAAATAGCAATTTGAATGAAATTTGATTATCACGTTATTGTCTTTTGTAACTTGACTTTATGATAATATATTTTTTGTAATATTTAGGGCATGTAGCATGTTATTGAGTGAAAATTTGTGATTATTATGTATAAAATTAGAGCCAGCAAGTATGATTTGCAAACCTGAGTCATCACTCACATGTACCATATGTTGATCATGACATGGGCTTATATGATTTGAAGATTCTGTAAGCAAGATGTAATGCGATGAGAGGTATTATGGATTTAAATAAGTTGAAGATTTAAACTAAGCCAAGTTCTTAAAATCATTCGAGAACAAACTACATAATTTATTTTTTATTCTTTGATGAAAAAAACAAGCTTATATCCAAAACTAGTTGGATTTGCAATTTCTTTAACTTAGATAATTCACATGCATTCGAAAGAGAAATTAGCTAAAAATTTCGTAGCAAAAACACCTATGCATTTAGATTTACTAATACAAAAAATTTATCACAAATAAACTATTTAAATAAGATAAGATTCTATGGAATGATACTAACACTTGTTCTTGGTTTTGTGAATAATAAAATCTGGATGATAAATCTGTAAATTATTTGGATTTAAGTGGTAGGCAGTACTCCATAATATCTTTATAAATACATCTAGACAATTTCACAACATAATCTTTTCAATCATAAATTTAGTTTGCGATTTCATACTCATTAAATATTTATTTAGCAAATATTAATGAATGAAGTATGTTTAGTCTAATTAATATTTGCTAAACTAGAGATGAATCACTAAAATAAGGCTGTAACTAGAGATGAATCACTAACCTACATCACTAACCTCATTAAATATTTATTTAGTCTAATGTATATTGTCTAAAGTAATAATCTGCCCAAGGTAATATTTTTTTTCAATCCCAACTTGGGACCCATATTAAATGTAATAAACCTCCCTAAAGTGATACTTGATTGCCAAAAGTCAGTCTCAAAAATTTTCTAAAGTAATATTTACTATATAACGAGGAACAGATGACTACTAAAAATCCACGTGGCTACATATTTACTTATAAATTGAGTACAAAACAGTTACTGAGCCTTGGGAAAGAATTATGAAATGGACTTCTGCATCAATTGGTTGGTCCTGATCTTCCCAATCTTATCCTTCATCTTCAGGAGGCTTAGCAAGAAGTCGTGGTTCAGGTCTGGCTGCTGCAACTAGAAGTTTTCCGAGAGTCTACGTGACCTCGAGTGCCTGAGTTGGCATGACACGATGAAGCTCTTATGTGTCATCTTCATGTTCCTCCACTTGATGATCGAAGGTGTTCTGCAATGATCTCTTCTTCATCTGGAGTGTAGGCGACCTCCTCCTCAGCAAGGTAGTCAAGAAGGACTCTAATGTCCATTGGGTTCCGGTACCGGAGCTAGCAGATTTGCGCTCGAAGATCTTCGACGATCTCATTGTCGACCAGCTGCTGTGCAAAAACTTCAGGAGTTCTCAGAGCAATCGAGCGAATGTTGCAATGAATGAAGCAATTGGAGATTGTTTCGACCTTGACATCCGAATTCCAGGCTGCAACCGCCATCCGAACGGCCTGGAGAACATCAATCTTCTTAGGATCTTCCACGTTTTACTCGAGACATTGAAGGAGCAAGCGATTGAAGCTTCTGCGATAATAAGCCTTCAGATTCCTGATTATGTCTGCGTCGCACAGCTGGAGTTTCGAAGTCGTATTTAGTAGAAGGTAACAAACCGTGGTGTTGCGCAACCAGAGAACTGTTGGATGTTGGGCAAGCAGGACATGAGCATTGCAATTATCCATAATTATAAGAACTTGGCGTCCGGCCATGCGAGCATCAAAAATTTTCAGCCACTCAATGAAGATGACTTGCATCATCCATGATTTACTGTTGCTTTGGTACTTGCACCCGATGGTGTCAAGGTTGACATTTTTGAAACAACGCAGATTCTTCGACTTTCCGATGACGAGGAGCAGCAACTTGTCACTTCCTCGCTTCATTTCCTATCTAAAGAGGTAGGAAACGCTTTAATCGCTTCATTCCATAGAAAAAGCGGAACTTTTTGCGAGAAATTGAAGATAGCACTTTAATCCGAATTTTTGTAATACTTTTTCATAAAAAAAGGTCACTGTCATACTTTAAGGAGGAAACATTTTTGCCATAAAAAAAGGATAATGTTACTTTAAGAAGAATACATTTTTGCTATAGAAAGAGAGTATTGTTACTTTAAAGAGAAAATATTTTTGCCATAGAAAAATGATATTGCATTACTTTAAGGAGGAAACGCTTTTTGCCATAGAAAAAGCGGAGCTTTTTATAATATTTTTACAGTAAAACTTGCCGAATGTAATAATCTCCTTAAAATAATATCCTGCCTCGGTCCCCATGATATTACATTAGAGAGGTTTTACTGTATATAAATTTTGATAGTATGCATGTAACAACTTCATTTTAGTGGGAAATATGAATGAACTTAATGTAAGATGAAACCATTAGTAGAATGTTTGCATGGCACCATATAACATAAAAATGAAAAAACACAAATCACATATCATAAAAATAAAATAAAAAACATCAGATTTATGTTAAAAATTCAAAGTTGAGAAAAACTGCAAAGCCACGCCACTGCACCACCGCAAGAAATTCACCATGAATGAAAATTGAAAAAGTTACGGATCTCTCCTCTACTCTCTTGGAAGAAAAATGAGAGCTGTTAGAAAAATGGCCTAACCCCTTAACGGTGCTTCACAGAGATATTTAAAGATATTTAAAGGCTAGGGCTTCTATACAATTATTTAGAGAATGACCAATATAATCCATGAAAAAGTTTAGCTCAACCGGCAAAAATATGAAATGGTTGACAGTATATCTCATGCTGATCTAATCAAGCTCTATAAAATAACAATTAGTAATCATCGTAATCTCATGACAACACGTATCAATATAAATCTCATGACAATACGTATCAATATAAAATATGTCCCGTCTTGCTATAACAATTTCAGATAAACTCCCGCAGATCATTACATTGGATTATGAAACATTTAAGAACTCTGAGAGATAATTTAGCATGAAAATTATACTAACTAATTAATGCCGTACAAAGAAAAAAACAAAAGTGATATATACATCAATGAATTAAATAGGAGCAAAGGCTAAATGAACAGGATACAGTGTTTTCGGTATCAATCTATAGCTGCCACACATACTCCTTCCTTCTTCATTAATATTGTTAAAGATACTTATTTCTTGTGTTCAAAACACATTGAAGAATGATGCGCCTTCAACCATCATACCATCAATTTAACGAACCTAGAGAGTGCCAAAAAAATTGAGGAAATAGAAGTGAGCATGGCATTTATCTAGAGAAATATACTACTGAATACACTGCACACAACCATACAATCAATTTAGCATCTAAAAAAATTAATAAAGCAGTTCATTTGAATCAAAAAGTCAATAAATTATCAGGTAATATAAACATAAATGTATATAGAAGAACACAAGTATCCATTTATGAGGGTAGATTCATTAGTCCTTGCACACATATCTTATCATCCATCAAAACAATTTATTAAGCCAATATAAAGAAGCTAAAAAATTGAAAAGTATAGCCGCTTTCATCTTGATAGCCAAAAAAGTTTAACTTATTTTAAATTCGACTCATAAGAATTTTTTTGTGGGGCTTTCGTGGTGCAGGAATATTGTAGGTGTTTACTCAGTAATGGCCTACAGCCAGAGCAGCAGAGGCTATGATACGTGTTGGTCTATTAGCAAACATTAAGTTCCTATATGGTGGCTTCTAGAGGCAGGCCTCAAGATCCATCCCGTGTGTTGGTCTCCCCAATAGAAACTCAAACTTCTTTGACTGGGAGTGGTGTGCCCCCTCTCTCATTGGCATGCCCAACTTTCTTCATTAGCAAGTGTCAGCAACTGCTATTTATTAGTCTCTTAATAGTGAGACAGCTACCTAAGCCCCTTCAGTGTCTATCTCCGAGGCTTCCTTCCATTATTGGGGTAATGGCAACCTCATCATCATCCTTTTCATTGAGTTTGTCTCCTCATCATCTTTCTTGGTTCAAGATAAGCAGTCCCTGTAGGGTCTTTTCTTCCACTGTACCTGCTTCGATGAGTGGTGGAGAAGAGCAGGCCTTGTGGTTCATCGTCTCAAGTCTTAATTGATGGCGTCTCCTTCATGTGATATCCCCACCCTTTTGTGCAGGTGGTGACATGTGCAGCCCCTTCAAGTTCTGATCCTTTAACTTTTGTTATCAGGACCCCTTCCACCTTTGAGAGTATATATGAGCTTTTAAAGAGCAAAAGATGCTTTGTCCATTCAAGTTCTCAGTTAGCCAAATATTTTCATTAGATTGGACGGTAGTGGTGTGTATTGGCACTCGCTTTAAATGTTTGGTATCATCGAGTCCTGGTCGGTGGGCCACAATAATAGTAGATGCATGTTCTCCAAAGGGGAATGATGTGCGAGTTTGTTGTCAAGCCATTTGTCCTTGTGGGGGGTTTCACTATGATGCTTCTAAAATGATCACCAGATATGAATCACATGCCTAAAATTACATACTCCAGTGGCTCGCATCTTAGTGGGGTTAGACATCACATTTCGTGGTTTGGAATATCATGCTAGTGTGGAAAAGAACATGATTGCTCTTTCACTAGTTCCATCTATTGTGACTCTGGGAGTTTGTGAGCAATTGCAGACTAGTATTTGTCAATCTTCTACTAATACAGATTTGATTTTGAATCCCTTTAATAGCTTAGAGATTCTTATGGACACTTAGTCCCCTCACGAGTCTGATTCTTGGGCTTAGACTTCCTTTTGCTAGAAGGATTAGTGTGGGTTATTTTATTAAAAAATGAAATGCAAGAGCCTATCAAGGCCTACCATCCAAAAGTTGCTTCCCACAATCGTAGGGTGGTTCATTGCTCGCCCCTGAGAAAATGGGGATGTCCAACCAGAATAAGGGTATCAATAATGCCTTTCTCAAGGTCATCTGGGCCTATGTCTGGGCCTCTCTTTGTATACTCCATAAATCAAATCCAGTTACATGAAAATGCAAAATGCGAAAGGTCATGTGTAATGAAAGGCCATACTCATTCATGTGTAATAAACGGTCACATGAATAAATGTGCACCGAACAGTCACATTCAAGTGTAATGAATGATCGCATTCATTCATATGTAACGAACGATCATATGAACAAATGTGCACCGAACGGTTACATTCATTCAAGTGTAATGAAGAACAACATTCATGCATGAGTAATGAACGGTCACAATTCATATGTATATAAATGTTTATATCATTAATAGAATGTGTGAATTTTCTCTCCATTCTTCACATCACTATTTACATAACTTATATTTTCTTATATGGTATCAAAGCTATAACAACTTTGTAACCTCAACCTCATTAATCCTCCCAAGGATGGTCGATTCTATCTCCACTACTGATGATGTCATCGTCGAACAACCTCCAACTGAAACTGAACTGACAATACCCTATAATCTGAAATTCATGGTGTCCAACATCAAGAGCATACTCACCAATCAGCTCACCGTCGAGAATTATCCAATGTGGAAAGCTCAGATCCATAAACTATTCAACACCAATGGCTATCTGGAGCATCATGATGGCACCATCCCCCCACCACGCAAGGCAATCACCGATACAAGCGGTATAGTACAATTAAACCCATCACACAACAAATGATATCTTACCGACCAAAATTTGAACACAACCCTCTTTTCTACCATTTCTCCCTCAATACTTCTTCATGTGCTGAGCTTGGAAACTTGATCAAACATCTGGCTCGCACTAGAAAATTGTTCACGAATCATACAACAGAAGAATGAGCTAACGAGCTGAACAATCTCTCCATGAACGACAAATCTATGACACAATTTTTGACGGGAATCAAGGCTAAATTAGATCAAATCACCGCAACCTGAGTGAAGATCGACTCAGAGAACATCAAATTTTACACGCTGAACGAACAGCTCTCTTTCTATCAGCCCTTCATAACAGCCATAAGAACTCGCCTATACACCATATGCCTCGATGAATTCTTCTGCCTATTGTGTAGTGAAGAGATCAACCTACACAACAAAACTATTCGCGAAATGCAGCAACTAAACATATACGAACTAACAGCACTCTCCATCACTCGCGGTCGTGGACGAGGCAGATACCAGCGTGGTCGTGGTGGGCACAACTCCACTATAACTTCTACTGGCTGATCCAATCATACTTCAAACACAAAGAACTCCAAAGAACCCACAAATAGTCAAATCTACAGCAAATTTGAACACTCGACATTCAAATATTGGCACAGATTAAACACAGATTACATTTCAACAGCAAACAAATCATTCATATTCGATACACAGCAACCCACCAACTCCTAGCTCCTCAACACAAGCGCAGCCTCCCGCCTCACCAATGACATGTCTTGAAGTTAGCAGCAGCCTACAAGCTATTCCGATGACACGATGGTGACAATTGGCAATGGTGACACTCTCCCCATCACCCACGCCGACAAAGGTCTCTTACCCACCCCCTCAACATAAGATTTTATAATGAAATCTACTACGTGTTTATTGCTCCTCCCATAATTTACAATATGTTCAAAAACTCACTTCTGATAACCATTTTAGTATTACCTTTTAGGCTAACAATTTTCACATACTGAACCTCAAGACTAATCAAGTTATTCTCAAAGGATCATCACTCAACGGCCTCTACACACTACTGTCTCCGCATTACACCCATTCGGCTTTCCTATCAACATCGGACTCCATTGATCTCCGGCACCATTTTGGCCACCAGCATTGAGCCATACTTCATTTTCTAGCCAAGCAATATCCATGTATTTCAATTCCGTCAAAGAAAAATCATGTATCTCTTGTTAAGAGTTTAAATGTCACAGTTATCTTTTCGACTTTCTGATAATCATAGTTATGAAGCTTTTGAACTCATTCATTATGATGTTTGGGGCCCCTCCCCAACCACTTCCTTGAACGGATTTTGTCACTAGGTATTGTTTATAGATGATTCCACACGCTTGTGTTGTGTAATCCCCATTCGTAATAAAAACAAAATTACCGCAAAATTCATAACATTTCACAAATACAACTCAAATTGTAATGACACTTAATCATTACTAGAAAAAATGTTAGCTCCCCGCTAAATTCTGTTTTTCATCAAATACCCACTAAAGTTCATTTTATATTTATTACCCGCTAAATTTTTGTTTTTTGTTAATTTTCCCGTTGATTTCCATTTTAACTTCCTGCAAATTTTCGTTTTGCATTTTAACGACAGGTCATTATGGACTAATAAAAAATCTAGTAATTAAATTCTCCAATTTAGAAAGGCAGTAAAGAAGAAAAATTAATTAGTACTTGAAATTCAAAAATAATTATATTTTTGAAATTCTCATATTCAAATTAGCCAAAAGTAAATTTTTTATAATTTTTAGAGCTAAAATGAACGAAAAATACTTAAAATGCAAATTGAATATGTTTAATTT
This sequence comes from Gastrodia elata, assembly GCA_016760335.1. NCBI lineage: Eukaryota > Viridiplantae > Streptophyta > Magnoliopsida > Asparagales > Orchidaceae > Gastrodia > Gastrodia elata. The sequence continues at coordinate 13,830,438 of CM028673.1, forward strand.
AATTTCCTATATAAAATTAATTCAGCATAAAAAAGAGAAAGAAAGGCAGAGGGAATAGCTACAGCTATTCGCAAGAGGAGCGATGTCCAAAGGAGACGTCCAATGACAATATAGGGAGAGTTATTTAAATGCTAAGGAAACTCCCCATGACCATTCCCCGGCTATCCTTAAATTCCCAGATTGATTCCTACTCAAACTAGCCCCACCCTCTCGATTCCCACTATCATCTGACAGAACCCGACACACCCCAGGCACTCCAACAGCCTCTGATAACCTATAAGACAAGAAGAAAATTGATCTTGTCGTCGATTCTTCCCCCGATTCCGATCGCTTATCTCAGTTCTTGGCGTTTATTCTTCTCTCGATTCCTTTGTATGCTCCCTATCAATGACGAGAAGGTCTAACCCGATTTCCTTTGTATGAATCCCTGCTCTTCGCTTCCAAGCCTCTTTCCTCATTGTCGTGACTTCGAATCACATAGGTACGAATTCATGTCGCTGACTTACTCTTTAATTTGGTTAAAATAGATTAAGAGATTTTTTGTAATTTCATAGACTATGCTATATCCGCATGCACTGCAAATAAGATTTGTATACTCCTCCACCTTAATTATTTAGAACTTCTTAGTCAATATAGCTGAAAGTTTAAAACTTATGCATACCTTAGATCCTACGCATTTAATCAGATTTTGAATATGGTCTCATCTGAAATTTATAATTTCTAATGTTGTTTCAGAAATTGATACATTTGGCCTATTGTAAATTTTGCTAAGGATGACATTATTAGGTCTGTGTGATCAGTAGGAGATTTGAAGACAGTGGTCGGCCAATTGAAATAAGAAAACAGCTCAGCATTTATAGAATTTCTCAAAACAAATTACATTGAAGGATAAACCACTTAAGGATGAGTGATAATAATACTTCAACTAAAGGAAGTAAAGGGGAGCAGAGTAGTTGGGGTGGTAAAGCATTTAGATGCAGATTCTTAAGATATCACAACCTAGAATAGAGTTATTTCTGTATGAAATTTTCCTTGTGATGCGCCAATACTCTCATTCCCTGAATTTATGGCAACCTGCTTCATATGCTTAGAGCTCTTAAGTAAAATGTAATTGGAATATTTAGCAAGTATAGGATACTATTCTGAAAACCTATTATTAGAAATTTGGAATGAATGTTGTAAATTCTATATTTGACTCACTTAATATCCAATGAATGAATTCCTTTGAATGGACCTAATGATCTATGCTCTGAAGTCTACATCTAAAACCTAAATTGAGTCCTATGAAATACCTGCACTTAGACTACCTGCACTTTGTACTCTAAAGCGAAATTGTTGTAACGTATCTTCTACTATAAAGATCTAAATCAAGAACTTTCAAGACCTACCTTACTATACTTGTAATTTGACTGTTCTTATTTATTCACATATTAATTATAGGTACCTGCTTCTACTTGCATGGTTTAATACTAAATTTCATTTGTACATCATTTATCTACAATCTAAAAGTATGCCATTCTTTCTGTAATTTTATGTGAATAAGAGAAGTATACATAGATGTTAAGTTTTCTTAATAAGATTAATCAAAATAGAGCCAGGTAATTAATGATGTAATTAATGCTATCTAAAGCCTTCTATATAAAGATTTATCAACAGCATGTATGTGATTAATTAATTTCTAAAATTTTGTTCACCCAAACACCCAAATGTTATGCAAGTAAATACAAATATGAAAGGATAGTTTTGTTAAAGTTCCTTAACTTAATTGACACCAGCCTGTAATAGTTTCTATTACATGTTTGCAAGCAAGATGTTCAGATTCTAATGGAGATGCGCCGAATTGTATTTTGTAAATAAATCCTCTTATTCCAGTACAAATGCAATGCCCTGCACTAGAATTTGCTGAACTTTCTAACCTGCTTTCTGAAAATTAATTAACTTAGAACCTATGGGTAATGACTTATAACCTCTGTGCAAAACTTTTGAGATGAAATTCATTCTAGTTTATATCTTAAAGTAAGATTAGTTTTATGGTCTAATGAATCAAAACTATTTGATTACAGCAATGTATAACAATATGAAGTAATATTAGTGTAGAATGTAGATGTATATCAAGAGGTATGGGAAAGATATGAGAAGCGGAAGGCTGAGCTACGTAGTATGTCGAGTAATAGGATTCATAAAACACTAAATATAGAAATCAATATCAAATCAATTCCGGTTGTTACCAATTAAACACAGCAGGACCTTAAATTATAATCAAATCAAGTTTATAAGGTAAATGCTCTCAGTGAAATTTGGAACCGATTGTTCTTGTACATGCCTATTTATGAAGAGGCCAAATGAGGTTAAGCAGTGGATTAAAAGTAGCAATACCAGTACTGACTTGCTGATCTATTCTATATAATTAAGTTTATATTTTAAAAATTGTAAATCTAAGTGGTTAGTGATATTGTTGTTTTAGACAGGATCTCATTTCCTAAGTTTTCTAAACCCATTCTGTTTCACTGATTTAAGAGTGCAGGCTTTGATTGATATGAATTTGCATGATGTCAATTCAGAAGATCCAATAGTAATGATCGGAGATTAGAAAACTTCTTCTAATATAAAACTCTTGAGTTAAAACAGCAAGGGTGTAGTTCTAGCCTACAGATAAGAGGATTTGATCTTTGTAGAATAGCGATTACGGGGTGTAAAATTCCTAGGTAAGGATTTGATTTTTGTAGAATAGCGATTACGGGGTGTAAAATTCCAAGGTAACGAGGTAGACTAGTTCTTAGCACGATCCATTTTGAAGGAAATTTTGATCTTCAAAATAAGTTTGAATGAACCCGGATAATTCTGATGAGCTATTGATGATGGAAGTAAAGCAATAATTCTCTTCTTGCAAAAAACAATGAATTAGAAGTACATTAATGCAAGTAGAAGCATTCCTACTTGTTGGAGATGGTCGGAGACAACAGCCTGAGATAATAAATCTCTCAGATCATTAGGAGTGTATCTGTTCAGTTAAGATTAGAGTTATCAAGCAAGGTAGAATCAACTGCAATCTCCTCTAATAAGTTTGATTTATATATAATGAATATTTTGGAATTAAAACCTTAGACAGTTTATGCTAAATCATATCTATAGTAATCTAATAAGTGAAAATTGAAAATTTTAAAGAATATGTGCATAAATTTAAAAGCTTTAAGAAATTGTGAGTAAAAAGAACTAAGAGGAAAAAAGCTAACATCGGGTCAACAAACCAATTAAAATACTCCGCACGGACAATGATGGCAAATACACCAATCACCTCATTCAATATTACCTTCAAAGCCATGGTATCATCCACAAATTCACCTGTCCCTACACACTGGAAAAAACGGCCTAGCCGAATGCAAGCATAGACACCTCATTGAAACAACAAGATCCTTACTCTACACCATCCACATCCCCCAATTCCGGTTGCCTGAAACACTTCTCACCATCACATTCCTCATCAACCGCCTACCCTCCCTAACCACAGTCAAAAAATCTCTATTCCAACTCCTATAATTCTACACCATTGATTACAAACATTTAAAAGTTTTTGAATGTAGCTTCTTACCCCATCTCCCACCCAATCACTCCAACAAATATCCTCCAAGTTCATCCACTGCACTTCAGCTGGCTACTCTTACCACTAAAAAGGCTTCAAATGCTACAATCCACTCACCCAACAAATTATTATCTCTCACCATGTCAAACTCCTTGAGAACCACTTCCCCTTCAAACCCACACAAACCATACCTACCACCACTACTACAACAACTCAGCCTTCTAATCATCATCCTTCTTCATATCTACCAATTTTAAACCCACTCCCCTCCTCCGTTCATCACCCTAATACTCTCCCCACAACTTCCCTCAGCCTCACACCAATGGATCCACACCTACCACTTCCCCGCATGACATCCCACACAACCACCATTCGATATGCATCCTCATTCCCCCACTCCAACCCACACCTCAAACAAACACCACATGATTACAAGATCAAAATCCGGCATAGCCAAATCCTTGACCTATCCCACCTCCACCATAATGCACATACCTACTACACCAATACCGTCAAATTCCTGAATTTGCGCAAAACCATGTCAGACGAATTTCAACCTTACAAAAACAAGGCACATGGGTCCTAGTCCCCCCCTCCTTCTAAAAACATCCTAGAAAATAAATGGACTTACAAAATCAAACTTAACTTTGATAACAACCCCTCACGGTACAAGGCATCGACTACAAAGACACGTTCAGTTCAGTAGCCAAAATGTCATCCATCAGAATCCTTGTCACTGTAACGGTACACTTCCGTAGGGATATTTTCCATCTTAATGTTTCTAATGCATTTCTTCATGGCAGACTAGACGAAGAAGTTCACATGTATCAACCGTGTGGTTTCGAAGACCCAAACCTTCCTCACCATGTTTTCCTTCTCAAAAAGGCAATCTATTTCCTCAAACAATTCACCACTGAATTACAGCATTTCGGCATCCACTCCAATTCTGTCGATCCGTCCTTATTCCTCTACAACTCCAATAACCATTGCCTCTACCTTTCCATCTATGTAGATGACATTCTTCTCACCAATGATTGCCCCACAACAATCAACTGACTGATTTAACAACCCAGAACAAAGTTTAAGATCAAAATTTTGGATTCCTTGATCCAAATAACCCAAAAAGGCCACCGCATTCTACTCTCAATCCACCTATGCCAGCTCAATCCTACACACTGCAGGAATGCACAATTTCAAGCCAATTTCCATCCCTTACAGCTACAAGGAAACCCTCCAGCTAATGCCAACATCCCCTTTGCTAATCTAAACTCTACAGAAAGCTAGTCAATTCTTTGCAATATCTTGCAATCACAAAACTTGACATCTCCTTCGCTGTCAATAGGGTTTGTCAGTACATGCACCATCCTATCAATCGACACTTCGGCAGTCTCAAACGGATCCTCCGCTACATCAAGAGGACTACAGACACTTGCATCCCAATACAGCCCGGTAACATAACCCTCCACTCCTACTGCGACTCTGACTATTCCAGTGATACCATCGATTGTCAATCCACTTCCGGATACTACTCCTTCCTCGGGTCTACATATCCTAGCATGTCAAGAAGTAAAGTACAATCTCCAAATTTTACACCAAAGAAGAATATAGGGCTCTCACTACTGCCACAACAAACGTCATATGGCTCTGTCACCACCTTTCAGACTTCAACATTCCCACAGACAAACCTACCACCCTCCATTGTGATAATATTTGAGCCAACGCACTTGCTAAAAAAACACATTGCGGTCGACTAGCCGACCAATTTGTTGATCTCTTTAACAAGGCGCTATCACTAAAGCAGCTCAATACTATCTGGCCCAAGCTGACTCTCTACTCACTGAGCCTCAGCTTGACGGCAGGTGTTAACACCATAACTCCATATAGACCGAATCCGGTCACATTCATTCATGTGTAATGCACAGTCACATGAATGAATGTGCACCAAACGATCACATTCATTCATGTGTAACGAATGACCACATTCATTCATGTGCACCAAACGGTCACATGAATGAATGTGCACGAAATGGTCGCACTTATTCAAGTGTAACAAATGACCACAATTCATATGTATATATATGTGCTTACACTGATAATGGAATGTGTGATTTTTCTCTCCATTCTTCGCATAACTATTTATATCAACTTATATTTTTTTTTACTTCAATAAATTTAAAAATGTATTATATACTATAAATTCAAATCAAGGAATTCAGAGAAAGGGGCTAGAGATGAAAAATATTGAGATAGAGCAATGAAAAATCTGATCTTAAGCCGAGCAAATCTCCACTCAATAGTGGCTCAAAGTTATTTGATTTGATCTCAATTTGAGATAAATTTTATTTTATTATAGGATGCCTTTATCCAATCTCAATTCAATCCAAACAAGTCTAATGAAATTTGATTTGATTGAAAATTTGGTATGATCTCAATTAAATTTTTATTTTCAAAAAGAAAATATTACTTAATATGCATGCAGACGTAACAATATATACAGAAATATAAAAAGTCCATATATGCATGTAAGTGAGGCATTCAAATCTGCAGAGAAGAATTTTCTTTCCTGTGACTTGGGCATGGAGTGCGACTTTAGTTACAAATTGAGATGGTTTGAAAATTGGCTTGGCTTTTAGCTCGAATTGAGCTTAGACTGAACTTAATAAGCTAACTAACAAGCTAAGCTTGTTGTGAGTAAAATTTGAATTGTGCCGAAGCTGAATCGAATTGAGTTAAGTTGAGACTAGATTGAAATAAATATGCATGCTTCTTTGAATGCCTACACTGAAATTTCAGTGTTGGGCCACCCAATAAGATTTCAATGCAATATAAGAAATTTATCCAAAGAGAAAAAAAGTAATAAATACTCTATGCTAGTGTTAACTACCAGGCTACATGTGTTAATACCTTGCAGAGAAGAATTTTCACTGCTGATGTGCGCCAGGATCGAAATCTTGTCAATTCCACCAACAGAATAAAACAAACCCAATTGTTAATTAAGCAACCTATATGCATAACCAGAGCTACCTCTCTTTCTTCCATCCAATCTCCTTCATTTCCCTGACCAGTTCCAGCCAAAGACTCGAGATCCAAACGATGCTAACCAATATAGCTCCACCAACCACCACAATCCATGAAACCGAAACCCATCTAGGAATCACACCATCTGCTTCACCACTCAAATAGTAGAAGCTCATCTTCAAGAAGAACAGAGGGCCAAGTATAATCCTCATGACTGAATACAGTACATAAAACGGAGGCGACAGAATCCGATACGCATCGGCAGCCAAAACCAGATCAGCTCGCCGGATCCGAGCAAGAGTCCAGATGTTCTGGCAGGCACTGGTCGCCTCTGCAAGAACCAAAAGGACAAGAATCGAAAAGGCGCCATGAAAAACAATGTACCTGCAGGTGAGGAAGACGAAGAGGGTGGCAAGATGGTGGGCGATGAAGAGGGCATCGCCCGGGAGAAGGAATAGGTAATGAAGCAGGTCGACGGTGAAGTACGAGATGCTGAAATCGAGGGCGAGGTTCTGAGATATGGAGTTCCGGGAGGCAAAGCCGATGGATGGGTCCGTGAGAAGCGCGGACAAGGCGAAAACGACGGCTGGGGTTCCATGTGCCAGAGAGATTAAGCAGCTCGTAGCGTCCGGCCTTTGCTTAGGGTTCCAATTCCGAAAAACTAAAAAATAGCCGATTAGGTATAGAACCGAGAACATTGCAAAGAAAGCAGGGAAGAGGGAGTCGCCTAGGGTTTCCATAATCGAGATAGTTTTGTGGAGATAAAGCACAATAAAACCAATAAAAATATCAAGAAATTTGAAGAATGCCTTCAAACTTCATCAATTGAGGTAGGAGAGAAGTTTTGTTTCTTGAGCTGAGTAGTTTTTGACATATGTTCAAAGTTTGGTGTGATTGCAAGGTATTTATAGGTGAGTGGAGGGTAGATTAGCTATGGTGATTTTTGTGTGGTTATGATGTAATTGCTATGGTGATTTATGATCACCCTTTTAAATGATAGGAGGAGGACTAATTGTTAATTAAGTTTGAAAAAAATTGAATTTGTTTGATGGTAATGGTTTTGTTAGTATATCTGTTAGGTGATAAGTGTCAAAATTTGAGATAATTGTATTTCCTTGTTCTTGATCCATTCATGAATAAAGTAGCAACCTAATTCCACATGCTTTATACGAGCATGAAATGGTTGTTTGCAAATGCAATGGCACATTTGTTGTCATATTAAATTGTTGTTGGTGTATGATGATGAATGTTGAATTCTTGGATGAGTTCTAAGCCAGATGATTTATGTTTTTACCGTGGCTAATGCTCTAAATTCGACTTCTATCGAAGAGCAAGCTACTATGGCTTGCTTGTTAGCGCTCCAAGAGATGATTTTGTTTCCTAGAAATAATCGGCTACGCTCTTCTTCATATCGAGCCACCAAAAGGACTGCTTTAAATCTTGGTACATTTTAGTACTGCCTTGATGAATATGATATCCATAATTATGGCATTCGATTAGAATTTCTTGATGCATGAATTTAGAGATCCATAGGCGATTTCCTTGATTAATTGCCGTTCAACGCATTTGCAGATCAAAATGACGGCCTCCTTCTATATCAGCTTTAAACTTTAGGTATTCTTCATCCTTAGTTTGCGAGATGGAGACATCTCGGTGAAAAGTGAGTTCCACATTGAGATTAACCAAAAGTGAACTAAGCATATCGCCACGTGTTGGCACGATCTCGAGCTTACGAAACTCTTCTTCTAACGAACTTTCAACAATCATGGCAGATAATGTAGCATGATGACTAAGAGCATCAGCTACGATATTTGCTTTACCAGGATGAAACTGAATACTTAAATTATAATCACGGATGAGCTCGAACCATCTTCTCTGTCGGCAGTTTAAATCTCACTGATTAAAGATTTACTTTAGACTCTGATAGTCAGTGAAAATAGAATATTGAACTCCATATAAGTAATGATGCCAAATTTTTAAGGCAAAAAATTACAGCGACAAGTTCAATGTCATGAACTGGATAATTCTTTTCGTGGGGTTTCAAATGTCAAGAGGCATAAGCCATTACCTTACCCTCTTGCATTAATACACATCCTAAACCAGTTCCAGATGCATCAGTGTAAATCTGGTAGTTTAGACCTTCCTTAGGTAGGTCGAGCACTCGAGCGATATAAAGCGCACCTTTCAGGGTTTGAAATGCTTCCTCGCATTCGGGACTCCAAAAAAAAGGTATGGCTTTGTGGCACCCCTCCCCTTAATCCACAAGATTAAGCTAAGGGCCGGTGTGTCACTTTAGTAAATCCCTCACTTAATATTGTATTAGGTGTAAACCCTATTCCACTAGTAAGGGAGAGATAAGCCAATGCATACATGCTATGTAATCAGTCACTAAGCAAATATAGAATTAGAGTGCAGAAGCAGGATAAAGTAAACATATATCCAATTTATCATAATAAATAGAGAAAAATGCAGCATACAACTCAGAATAAATAGTACAGTAAGGAAAACACAGTCAAATAGAACCTATATTATTATAACATTCATTAAGTTTAAATAAACTGAAATGAAATCGCTCATCTTCATAATGAGCAAAAAAGACTAAACAGTTTCGGCTCCTTCCTAATGCCCCTCCTCAAGATATAGCTCCACTTCTGGATAAGGCTCCTCTTCAGCGCCAAGCTGCTCAAATCTATTCGATTCTGACATTATCGATTTCACAATGCCAGGGCCCCAGCCAATAAAAAAAAATTCTTATTAGATAATTGTCTAAGTACATTTTAGACTGAATATTTTTCATATGTTATTAATGTCACTATTTTACTTAAACAAAACAAAAAACCTAACTAGCATAGGAGCAATAAGCATATAAGAAGAAGGATAAGTTATAAATACATCATTTATAACTAAATAAGATAAGAGGTAAAAAGGCACACCTCAAGTAAACTAAACAAGGATAGACATGTATAATACAATAAGTAAAAGTACTGGAAAAAAAATCTAATCCTAAATATGTTGATGATCATATGATATATGCTGATTTAAAAGAAATTAATCCAACAGTGGTACATATAAGTAAGCAACAAAAGTCTAGCATCCCATAATACACAAATAAACAAGTAAGGCAAGGTAAACTAAAGTCAAGTACGATGGTAAACAGGAAATAATGAACAGTAAACAGTAAATGGTAAATAAGAAACAGTGAACAGGTATGTAAGTATTATCATATCAGAAGAGGGCTAATCTAGCCTGCTGATATCAAAAAGATTCTTAACATCAACATGGAGGCTAAGGCGACAAAATATTTCTAGCGTCATCTGAGGCTAGGCTGGGATAATAGAACTGAAACTGAACTGAAGAGGCAGTAATCACAAATACAGTAATATTTTTAATTATTTAGTTTACTTTTGTAGACATATCCAGAAGTAGTTGAGGAGTCAAGCACGTATGCAAGACTATACGGGTTCCAAATTTAGCACAACACTCCTCAATGAGTAATGCTAAGTACTCATTATTTATCCTTACCCCTATTCATTAAGGTAAATTACACCAGGTCAACAGGTAACTAAACCCAATGCAAATATTATCCTAATATTCTATATTTTCATTTCATACAATAACATTATTTTGTATGACATATTCAAGGAATAAAGCACAAAATATAAGGAATGCGAAAGCACAAGTAAAATAATAGTGAGCAGGAGACTCTACTACACAATGTGACATCAGTTGTTATATATTAAATCATTCTAACTATTCTAAGTTACACAAGTTCAGGATCTCCAATTCCTACTTTTGAATATAACTTAGAATCACGGTCATATAAGTCAAAAGTAATTAGAAATGATCAAGTTCTAATTTAGTTCAATCAGAATCGACTATAAGTTAAATAATAAATCATCACATCCTAATTGATGAATTTAGATGTTCTAATCTAAGATCTGATCAAGTTCTACTAAATCTAAAGATTATGATACCACGCAATTGAAGTTAATCACATAACCCCAAGGTAATACTTAAGGACTATGGTTTGAATCTAAATTATGAATTAATGATTAAAGTAAATTATATCAAATAAAATTAAGGCTTAATAGGATGAATCTCCTAATATTAATCTAAAATTGAAAGATAAAATAATTATAATTAAAATATAAAAGTCCAGAAATTAATAAAATCAATATTTTATTTATTGAATAACCCACTTATTCAATGAATGAAATCTAACCTAGCATCTATTCATAATCTTAAGGAAAAGATCCTAAGGTAAAGTGTAGATCATAAGAAGCTTTTAATAAAGGACTTAAGAGATTTTAAGAATTGATAGAATTTATTATAATTTACCTTCATTTGCTGATTTCTTGCTCATTTAAAGATGAGTTTTAACTAAGCTGAGATATAATGAATTTTACTTAAGAGTTTTACAAATTTTAAATTGAATTTTTAACAATTCATTTAATTTATGAGTTTAAGAGTCTAATTTGATTCTAGATTAGTTTTATTACTGATTTTAATAATTTAAAAGATATTTTAAGGGTTAAGAATACTTAACTTAGATTTTAGGCAAAATGACCATTTTTTCCCTACTTAAGGGTCCAAAAAACTACTTTTGATTTATGGCTCCAAATTAGATTTTCTTATTGCAAAATGATTCCTTACTGTCTAACATGAAGATAGACAGTAAGTACATTAAATTTGGATAAGTATTAAGTCATATGGGTCCAAACTAAGAAATTTGACCCAATGAGCAATTTAGTAATTTTCTCCTGATGGAATCTAAAAATTTGTACAGTTTATTGTTATTTGTTATTCAAGAATTCCATAGAGTCCAATAACACTAAATTCTCAGGTCTATTAGATTAGTTATGATTATTCTAAGTTTAAGGATAAATGAGTTATTTCTAGGTTAAGAGGGGTCAAAAACTTAACTTTTCTATTTGAGATTCAAATTTAGCAAACTCAATGGCTATAACTTCCTTATATCACACTGAGTACTTTAACTAGTAGTAGACCCAAATTGGACCTCATTTGGCCAAGTTATGACTTAATTAGGGTTACGAGTATTTTGGTCAACTTAGAGTTATAGTAGTTAAAACCTAAATTTTATTTCAATTTATTGTTGGCACTAAATTCTTAACTTAGTTAGCCTCTTGTATTTCTTAATTTGGAGTCTAATTGATTAAGATATAATCAAATCAATATATAGGATTTTAGGGGCGATTATGGATTAATTATCACCTAAGACAAATTAAAATTCACCTACACACTTATACAGTGCTTAATTTTACCAAAAATATGTTCAAATTTATATAATTTGGCCCCACTAAAGTTCTAGGGTCCTTAAAATTCAAAAATTGTGAAGTTTTGATCATTTCAGTCGGTTCTAGACCAATCCGGATAATTCTGGGCGATACGGCGCGCGGTATCGGATTTCGACGCTGTAGCGCGCTGCATCCGATTATGGCGGACTCACCTCATGTGGCGGCCCTGCCCCGCCGTGGTCCTGTTAACCCTTAAGTTAACATGATTACGGTGGAGGGGTCACTAAATGACAAGGTCCCCACTTAAGATTTGATTAGACTCACATACTAATCCAATTTAGATAAGGACTTTGCCATTCAATCCAGAAATGCTATCACTAAATGATCATACATGAACTCAGAGTGCGAAAGCATAAAACATAACATCCATCCAATACAGTATAAATACAACAATACAGAATAAGTAAAGTACTGAAAGAGAAATATAACCCTGTATTATTATAACATTTAATAAACTTAAAAGAACTGAAAGGAACTCTCAATCTCACTGAAATAAAAACTAAGACTACAGATCTTCAGGAACGGGCTCCTCCTCCAATGGCAAACTCTCCACTGGATCTGCTAATCCAACAAACTCAGAACCTACCATTATCAGTTTCATAATGGTAGGGCCCCAGCCAACAAGAGAAAAACTGGTTAGACAATATGTCTAAGCACATTTTAGGGCAAACAATTTTATTAAATTAAGTAGATATCACCATAAAAACAGAACTAAGCGTAATAGGTGCAGAAAAGCGTACAAAAGAACAGTAATAAGTTATAAATCACAATTTATAACTAAACAAATAGGAAGTAACACATACCTCCTCCAAGCAACTGCAACAAGGACAGGTAAGTAAAAGAAAAGTAAAAGAAAGGTAAGAAAAGTACAACCTAGACATGCTCATGATCAAACAGATTATGCTAAGTGAAGAATAAAATTTAAACAGTATAAAACTGAAAACACTAACATCCTATGTGAGCATATGAAAACAGTAAGTAAAACTAGCATCCTATATAAAAACACGAGTAGGAAAGCTGTAAGTAAAACAGTGCTGAAATGCAGAAAATGCTAGTAAAAAAAAAAATAGTAACTGCAAACTGAAACTACAGTAACTATATAAGTCATCTGAACTGAACACGAAATCAGCAATTCTTAGCCTGATGAGCTAAGAAACTCTGAACTGAACATCACTGAAATTCTTAGCCTGATGAGCTAAGACAGAACTAAATGTAAGTGTACTTGAATTAGTATAACCATATCAAAATCCTGACTATATAGTCAGTAGAGCAAGAGTCTATCCATCCTATCCCATGGACTAGGCATGGCATAAACTATCGGACTGAAACCCCCTACAAGAAGCCGACCCCGAACGAGTTGATCGAAGAGGTATACTAATCAAGCTACACCTTACAAACCACTTGTGAAACAAAACACAATGCTTTTTATGAATGTTCAAAATTGACATAAGATATTTACCTAATATCTTAAGTACATAATATATGTTCAAGGTATAAGGCTCAAAATCAAGGAATGCGAAGCATCAAAATCAAAGTGCAAGAAACTCTATCTAAAATACAGGTGATATCTGTTATTATCTACTTTATTCATTCTATCTACTCTAAGTTACATAAGTTTCAGAATTATCAATTCTTACATATTCTGTAACTTAGAATCACGAATCCTACTTGTTGAAGATAATTAAGACTGGCCATGTCCTAATTATAACTTAATCAAAAGACGATTATTTGATTAAAATGAATAAATCATCGACCTAGTTTTGTAATTTAATTCATCCCAACCACATCTTGATTAGCCAAATCAAGATGAAAAGATTAAGAATTAGACTCCAAATGATGGGGTCTAATTACTCAATCTAAAGGTATAATCTAATGGTCTAAGTTTAGAACCCAAAACTCACAGATTAGGTCAAGGCAAATCCTAATGATAAATCAATTTCATTATGATAGATCTCTATTCTTAGTTCTAAAGTTTAAAGATTAAATAATCATTTAATAAACTAAGAAAAACTATGAACTAGAAAACTCAATGTTTCATCTAATTGAGTAACCCAATTTACTCAATAGATGAATTCTAACTTAAGATCTATTCATAATCCTAAGAATTAAGGCTCTTAATTACTAAGAGTATCTCTCAAGACACACATCCTAACTAATGTTATAAGACCTAAGGATGATTAAAGAAAGAGAACTTTACTTAAGACTTAGGAATTTTCCTTAAGAAACTAAGATTAAGATTTTAATCAAAGTCTTATTTAGACTTGAATTTGATTAATTTCAGTTCTAAATCATTCTATTTACTGATTTTAATGATTAGAAATTGAATTTAGGGCTTTAAAAGGCTAAACCCTAAATTTGGACAAAATGATAATTTTGCCCCTACTAAGGGTTCAAAAGATCAACTTTTAATCTAGGACTTAAATTTTGAATTTTTCTTTTGAAAAGTGTTTCTTACTGTCTAATATAAGATTAGACAGCAACTAAGCTAATTTTGGGTGATTATTAAGCCATATGAGATCAAATTAGTGAATTTGACTCATAAGGACAAATTAGTAATTTAACTATGTGAAAGCTAAATTTTCTTTTAGATTATTGTTCTTTACTACCTAAGCTTTCCATAGAACCTAAATTTGCTGAAATCTGATAAGTATTGGCCAAGTTATGGCCAATACCAGATCTAGGGTTTTAAAAGTTAATTAAGGGATCCTTAATTATAGGTCAAAAATCCTAACTTTGTCAATTTGTGTCCAAATTAAGCAAAATCAGTGACTATGAATTACAAATAGCTCACTGATCATAATGATATGTGGTAGGCTCAATTTTGACCTAATTTGACTAAATTAAGACCTAATTAGGGTTTAGGGTGATTAGTGAGTGATTAGCAAAATTGAGCACTCAAATACTAATCAAACTTCACAGATGGATTCTAAATGGCTCTAGGAGTCCTCTGAAATTTAAAATCACTAATTTGAATTACTAGAGTTGCTAATATTCCCTAATCAAGATTTAGAGTAATTAAGGAAGATTAGCAATTCTAACTATTGGATCTAAAATATTTTTGCATATTATTGTTAATTAAGTTCTTCTGATCTAAATGGATCTTTGGATCATCAAATTTGGAGCTCAATTGACCAAGTTATGGTCAATTGAAGTTCTAGGTCTAATTAGGGTAATTAGGGTTAGGTCCTAAATGTCATTAAGCAAATACTAATCCAAACAGCCAAGATAACCCTACTAAAATGATCCTTAGGGTTTTTTGATCACTTTAAGACCCATATTCAATATGTTTGGATCATTGGGTACAAAGATATGAGCTAAATAAGGTTTGTGACATTTAATTTAAATTTAATTAAATCCTAAATAATCATTTTGCAAAATATTGATCCTACAACAAAATTGTTGGCATCAATAAATTCCTCATATTTTTCTGATTAATTTAATATATTTATTTGCATAATTTGGATATGTATTTTAGGAGTTATTAGGGTTTAAAGTTTAGGATTTAATTTATTAATTAATACTGTTTATTGAATTAAATAAATCTGTTATTAAATGAATATATATATATTTAATTTATAAAAATCTGTCATATAATTACATATATATGATTTATTTGGTTTCTACAGGTGGGACCCACAGCCGCGCCAGAGGACAGGACACGCGTCAGCACTTCATTGGATAGCTGAACGGTGTGGGACCCACACTTTGTCAGCTGGATATGATTTTCTGCGACTTTCGTAGAAGCCACGCGGCGGGCTGAGGGGATGACACGCATACAA
The DNA here is from genome assembly GCA_016760335.1 of Gastrodia elata. NCBI lineage: Eukaryota > Viridiplantae > Streptophyta > Magnoliopsida > Asparagales > Orchidaceae > Gastrodia > Gastrodia elata. Next base: position 13,846,130 of record CM028673.1, read on the forward strand.
GGCGGGCCCCGGATTTGCTTACGCGGACCCTGAGAAGAGCGGGTCGGGCCCGGGTCGACCCGGTCCGACCCGATGCTTCGTCTTCTTCGACGGCTTCTTCGCGAGAACGAAATTAGGGCTTGATCTTCCAGGGACCTTCCGGCATCTTGACTGCTCGACCCACACAGCGTTAGATAGCTAAGGATGCGATCTTCCAATAGGTGGTCGATTTGAGACCTAAGATGAGCTGTATTGATCATAAACCCTAACCCTAGAAGGACATGCCGAGGGAAAAATTACAGCTAACGGTATATACTGTGGATAATTTGCAAAATTCGAAAAATTTAATCATCGATCGTTCAATCAGATTATGATAACAATTAATCGGAGGCTTGAAATAGCGTTTCGAATATTAGGATTGATGATTGCATGAATAACAAAGAGGATTAGGGTAGTACCTTGCGAACGGCTCAGAGAAATTTGAGTTTCGATCGATAGATTCTTCAATTTTTTTTGCCGATCTCCAAATGTGAAAACCTGAGGGACATGATAATTTGAGTCTTTATGGAAGTTTTGAGCGGTGATCTACGATGGTGGAATGCATCCGTTGAGCTTTTAGGGCGACACGCGCCGCTGCGCTGGACACGCGGAGATCGAAGGAGATGATCTTAGAGCCGTTGGATTCTTTGATCAGACGGACCCGAGTGATCCGTCAATCAGAACGATTCCATGCGCTGGATGGGGAACGGCGTGAGGCCTTTGGACGGCGCCGTTAACTTTGGATATTTAAAATATTTATTTAATTTAAATTATACAGATTAAATTAATTAATTTTAACTTATTAAATGCATCCCAAAATTTTCCAATAAATCACTCTTAGCTAAATGAAGGGTGAGGAACGCAACGGCGCACTCGGATTTTTGTTTCGACGAGTATTTAATTATTTGATTATTTAGGGTATTTAAATAATATTAAAATATTTGACGAAAATCCAACGACTTCCAAATGCCTTCAAAATTTCACCCCTAGCTAATTTGGGTGTTCTGAACGCAATGGTGAAGTCAGATTTTCAATCTGAGGTCTAGATAAAAAGTCAAATTTCCAGGTTTTGGGATTTTCTAGAATTCTTATTTTGACTTTGTTGACTTCTTGGTTTGACCTAGGTTTCAGAGATGAGTTTCAATTTACTTAATTAGCGACTTAGAACCTTAATTAAGACTTAGATTAGTCTTAATTGAGCAAAGTAACAACCTGGGTTGTTACAAACTCCCCCACTTAAAAATGATGTCGTCCTCGACATCACTCAAGTGAGAAAAAGAATTTAAGCAGATATAAAGAAACGAATTGAAATAAGATAAAGTTGAAGAATCACCTTGATTAAAAAGGTTTGGGTACTTTTGGCGCATATCCACCTCTTTCTCCCAGGTGGCTTCATTACGAGACCGATTCTTCCATTGAATCTTTATTATTGGAATGGATCGATTCCTTAATTTCTTCAGATCATGATCAAGGATTTTTACTGGTTCTTCAGTGAAAGAAAGATCAGGTTGAATTTCAATTGCAGGATGTTCAATAAGATGAGAAGGATCTTGGAGACACTTCCTTAGAGATGAGACGTGAAATACATTATGAACAGCAGCGAAGTCTTCTGGAAGTTCTAATTTATAAGCTGCTGAACCAATTTTATGTAAAATTTTGAAAGGTCCAATGTACCTTGGACTGAGCTTTCCTGAAACTCCAAAACGATAGATTCCTTTCATCGGGCTCACTTTTAAGTATACAAAATCTCCTTCGCTGAATTCTAGAAGACGATGACGATTATTATGATATTTACTCTGCCTATCTTGAGCTGTTCTGATTCTTTGCTGAATGAGTTTAACCTTTTTATTTGTTTCTTCCACCAGCTCAGATCCATATAATTGAGTATCTCCTGACTCAGACCATGCTAGTGGGGATGAACATTTTCTTCCATATAGGGCTTCATATGGTGCCATCTTAATACTTGACTGAAAACTGTTGTTATATGCAAATTCCACTAAAGGAATATGCTCTTCCCAGGATCCTGAAAAATCTAACATACATAAATGCAGAAGATCTTCTAAGACTTGATTTACTCGCTCTGTTTGGCCATCTGTTTGTGGATGGAATGTTGTACTGATGGCCAAAGTTGTGCCTAAATCTTGATGGACAGCCTGCCAAAATTTAGAAGTAAAACGACTGTCTCTATCAGATACAATTGTTTTAGGGATTCCGTGCAATCTGACTATTTCCTTAATATATAATTTAGCCAATTTCTCCACTGAGTCAGTTTGACGGATTGGAATGAAATGGGCAGATTTTGTAAGGCGATCTACTATTACCCATATTGAATCAGCTCCAGATCTTGATCGAGGCAAACCCATGACAAAATCCATGGATACATCAGTCCATTTCCATTCTGGGATTTCTAGTGGGTGCAATAAGCCACCAGGCTTTTGATGTTCTGCTTTTATTAAGCAACAAGCGTGGCATTTTGCAACATATTCTGCAATACTTTTCTTCATTCCTAGCCACCAGAATGATTGTTTTAGGTCTTGATACATATTAGAATTTCCTGGATGAATTTGATATCTTGAATTATGACTTTCAATTAAGATCTCTTTCTGCATAGATTTAGGAATCCATAGACGATTATTCATATAAATAGCACCTTTCTTAAAATGCAATTCTGGACGACGACCACTTTCTATTGCCACTTTAAGGTTTAAGTATTCGTCATCCTTGCTTTGAGAGATTGAAACATCTCTATGGAATGTGGGTTCTATATTATTCATGGATATCATGGTACTGACTAAATTTCCCTTAGCAAGAGAAATTTCCATTTTATGAAACTCATTCGCCAACGGACTTTCTGAAATTAAGCTGTTAAGAACAGTGTGACGGCTTAACGCATCAGCTACCACATTAGCTTTGCCTGGATGGTAATGGATATCTAAATCATAATCACTTATTAATTCCAGCCATCTTCTTTGCCTACAATTCAATTCTCTCTGGGTAAAGATGTATTTCAGACTTTGGTGGTTTGTGAATATGGAGCATTGAACTCCGTACAAATAATGGCGCCAGATTTTTAATGCAAAAACTAATGCTGCCAATTCTAAATCATGTACGACATAGTTTCTCTCATGGGTTTTAAGCTGGCGAGATGCGTATGCTATAACCTTGCCTTCTTGCATTAATACGCATCCTAACCCAATTCCAGATGCATCTGTATACACCTGATAATTAACTCCTTCTTTTGGAAGAACTAAAACTGGAGCAGAAGTTAACGCGTCCTTTATAGACTGAAATGCAGTTTCACATTCTTCTGTCCAAACAAATGGAACTGCCTTCTGAGTTAGTTTTGTAAGAGGTGCGGCAAGCTGAGAGAAACCTTTAACAAACCTTCTGTAGTATCCGGCTAAACCCAGAAAACTACGAATTTCAGTAACTGACTTGGGCTGAACCCAATCCTGAATAGCACTGATCTTACTCTGATCTACTTGGATTCCTCGAGCATCAACTACATGTCCAAGAAATGATACAGAATCCAGCCAAAATTCACACTTAGAGAATTTAGCATATAACTCATGCTCTCTAAGCTTCTCCAGAACCAATCTTAAGTGTTCTTCATGATCCTTTACTGTCTTGGAGTAAATTAGGATATCATCAATGAATACTATAACAAATTTATCTAGATAAGGTTTCAGAACTCTTTGCATTAAGTCCATGAACAGAGATGGGGCATTTGTGAGACCAAATGACATTACAAGAAACTCGAAATGCCCATATCGTGTTCTGAATGCTGTCTTTTCTACATCTGAGTCCTTTACCTTCACTTGATGATACCCTGACCTTAAATCAATTTTGGAGAACACAACAGCACCAGCAAGTTGGTCGAACAGATCATCAATACGAGGAAGTGGGTATCTATTTTTAATAGTGACTTTATTCAGCTCTCTGTAGTCTATGCACATTCTCATAGACCCATCTTTCTTCTTAACAAATAGTACCGGGGCTCCCCATGGGGACATACTTGGTTTAATAAACCCCTTATTTAACAGTTCTTGTAATTGCTCATTTAACTCTTGCAATTCTTTTGGGGCCATTCTATATGGTGCTTTTGATAGAGGTTGTGTTCCTGGAACTACATTTATTTCAAACTCTACTTCTCTGGTTGGAGGTAAACCAGGCAGATCTTCAGGGAAAACATCTTCAAAATCTCTAACAACTTTTATTTTAGAGATTGGGGCTACTTCTTTGCTATTGCCCATCATTACCATCAGAATACAACTATAACCTTTGCACACCATTTTCTCTGCTTGAATTGCATTGATCAAGGAGCTACTAGTGCTGATCTTCCCAATAAACGTTGTTGAAGCTCCTGGAGTTTGCAACACAACCTTCTTCTTTTGATAATTGATGGTAGCGCTATGCATACTAAGCCAATTCATGCCTAGTATGATATCAAAATTTACTATAGGTAGCACAACTAACTTGGCTTGGAAGGTATGGTTATTAATTGGTATTTGAATGTCGCAGAATTTGTTCGCACTTAGTTGGGCTCCAGATGGAAGTCCAACACTCAAGATCTTCGCAAGTTTGTAATATGATAGTCCTAATCTCTTAGCAAAATTTTCAGAGATGAATGAATGACTAGCCCCAGTATTAAACAATATACTGCAGGGCTCATTTTTAAAGTATAAGGTGCCTAATAATAACAGTATAGACTTTAGAAAATTCTAATTCAATAAGAAAAGCAAAAGTTGCGATTTGTACCTGAGACTACATTATTGTCTTCTGCTGCTTCTACAGAAGTGAAATTATACACTCTTGCCTTTCCAGCAGGTCTGTTGTCAGATATTTGTGCTGTTGACTGATTTGGATTTGAAGGTTTTGCTACATATGGAATCTTTGTAAGAGTTCGCTCTTGAGCAGGAGGTGGCATAAGAGTTTTTTGAGGTTCTCTGAAATTGATAGGAGTGGCACGGAATATTTTGTTCGCACGATTCCGTTCAATAGTCGCTCCGTCAATTGTCTTATTTGCTTGGCAATCCCGATATGCATGACCCGGCCTTCCACAGGTAAAACACACTCTGCCAAAATGATAACATTTCCCATAAGGATGTGGCCTATTACATGCAGCATTTTGGTTTGATGTTTCAGTGGTTTCCATTTGATATACCCTTCCTTGGTTTGTTCGTTGTTGCTTGAAGTTCTGAGGGTATTTATTCATATTGAAGGCCTTTCTTTTCAAGTCTTTAATATTTTGATGATGCTCTACTACCCGAGCTGTCTCAACTAGCTTCTCGAATTTGGTATGTTGTAAAGGAATTACATGATCTTTGATAGACTCTCGGAGTCCATTCTCATATCTGAAACATCTATCTTCTTCAGTAGGGACCAAATGAGGTGAAAATCAGATAAGCTTTCGAAATTCTGAAGTATATTCCGCCACTGATCGACTTCCTTGGGTTAACTTTAATAAAGACTCACCAATGATGTTCTTGGTGGAGGGTGGAATAAATGATTCTTTGAAGGCTTGGACAAACCAGCTCCATTCTATTTCGTCTAATTCAAATTCTTCAAAATGTGTGTTCCTTTCTTGTTCCCACCAATGCTCTGCCTCTCCTTGCAGAAGATGAGTAGCTAGTCTTACAGATTGGTTGTTTAAACAACCAAGACAGTGATATTTTTCTCTATAGTTTTCAGCCATGCTAAGGTATCCATCGGGGATTCAGATCCTTCAAAGGTTGGCAGTCTTAATCTTAGGAAACTGTGAAGTATCCCATCTGCAGACTGCTGATAAATATTGGGAACTTGAGGAGCGGGGGATGCTGAAGAGGTGCTGGCATTAGTAACAGGTATTATAGATACTAACTTTTGAATAGCTAGAGCCTGCTGATTTTGATTCTCTAGCATTACAGTAACCATATTTCTCAAAGAAGTTATTTCATCAACAGTATTGGAAGCAGCCACGGTATTATTTGGAGCATTGCTTGCGGATGGTTGAGGATTGAGTGGAGTATTGTTGGGAGAAGTAGCATGATTCATTTTCCTGGAATCAAAACAACTATCTTGAGTTCTTTATTATAACAAGACATAATATAACTACTACTTTTCTCATTTATTTAAACTTTTATTGAAATAACAAAATACATCATCATAGACTTATAAAACTATTCCCATCCTATATATTTAATGAAAAATGCTCTACGAAAGTCTTCATAAATCACTTCACGATGCTCCTCTTGTGCTTTACGAAACAGTTCTTCGTATGATATAATCCACCATTCCTTTGCTTGCATACGCAGAAGACATAGCACCACTTCTAATCTGATGTGACTAGGCCATTCCATAACACCAAATATGTGGTCAACTCTCGCAAGCCATTCCCTTGCTAGTACTGGAAAATCAAGGCCTCTATAGACGCATTCTTTTAATAACTTGTTTATTACTTGCGATCCTTGTTCTGATATTCCTTCAATTGTTCTTCCTTGCTTCTTTCCTAATTTATGTTCATATTTCCAAATAGTCTCGAACTCCTTTAGGTAAGTCATGAATGCCATTCCTAGATGGTCTTTTCTTCCTATAATTATAACATTCTACTTAGATTTGTTGAGCATATATATATATATATATATATATATATATATATATATAGTTTGATAATTATCATCTTTTATAGTTATCTAATAACTTAACTTATTCTGAGTTATACTCATAAAGTGATGAATGTTAATTCAAGTATTCATTTAGTGATCGAGTGGCAGAAGAATAGTCCATTAGGTAGGAAGGAATGAATTCCTATCTGACACCTTATGAAATTCTCTGATACCAACTGTGGCGGCCCTGCCCCGCCATGGTCCTGTTAACCCTTAAGTTAACATGATTACGGTGGAGGGGTCACCAAATGACAAGATCCTCACTTAAGATTTGATTAGACTCACATACAAATCCAATTTAAATAAGGACTTTGCCATTCAATCCAGAAATGCTATCACTAAATGATCATACATGAACTCAGAGTGCGGAAGCATAAAACATAACATCCATCCAATACAGTATAAATACAACAATACAGAATAAGTAAAGTACTGAAAGAGAAATATAATCCTGTATTATTACAACATTTAATAAACTTAAAAGAACTGAAAGGAACTCTCAATCTCACTAAAATAAAAACTAAGACTACAGATCTTCAGGAACGGGCTCCTCCTCCAATGGCAAACTCTCCACTGGATCTGCTAATCCAACAAACTCAGAACCTACCATTATCAGTTTCATAATGGTAGGGCCCCAGCCAACAAGAGAAAAACTGGTTAGACAATATGTCTAAGCACATTTTAGGGCAAACAATTTTATAATTAAGTAGATATCACCATAAAAACAGAACTAAGCGTAATAGGTGCAGAAAAGCGTACAAAAGAACAGTAATAAGTTATAAATCACAATTTATAACTAAACAAATAGGAAGTAACATATACCTCCTCCAAGCAACTGCAACAAGGACAGGTAAGTAAAAGAAAAGTAAAAGAAAGGTAAGAAAAGTACAACCTAAACATGCTCATGATCAAACAGATTATGCTAAGTGAAGAACAAAATTTAAACAGTATAAAACTGAAAACACTAACATCCTATGTGAGCATATAAAAACAGTAAGTAAAACTAGCATCCTATATAAAAATATGAGTAGGAATGCTGTAAGTAAAACAGTACTGAAATGCAGAAAATGCTAGTAAAAAAAAAAAACAGTAACTGCAAACTGAAACTACAGTAACTATATAAGTCATCTGAACTGAACACGAAATCAGCAATTCTTAGCCTGATGAGCTAAGAAACTCTGAACTGAACATCACTGAAATTCTTAGCCTGATGAGCTAAGACATAACTAAATGTAAGTGTACTTGAATTAGTATAACCATATCAAAATCCTGACTATATAGTCAGTAGGGCAAGAGTCTATCCATCCTATCCCATGGACTAGGCATGGCATAGACTATCGGACTGAAACCCCCTACAAGAAGCCGACCCCGAACGAGTTGATCGAAGAGGTATACTAATCAAGCTACACCTTACAAACCACTTGTGAAACAAAACACAATGCTTTTTATGAATGTTCAAAATTGACATAAGATATTTACCTAATATCTTAAGTACATAATATATGTTCAAGGTATAAGGCTCAAAATCAAGGAATTCGAAGCATCAAAATCAAAGTGCAAGAAACTCTATCTAAAATATAGGTGATATCTGTTGTTATCTACTTTATTCATTCTATCTACTCTAAGTTACATAAGTTTCAGAATTATCAATTCTTACACATTCTGTAACTTAGAATCACGAATCCTACTTGTTGAAGATAATTAGGACTGGCCATGTCCTAATTATAACTTAATCAAAAGATGGTTATTTGATTAAAATGAATAAATCATCGACCTAGTTTTGTAATTTAATTCATCCCAACCACATCTTGATTAGCCAAATCAAGATGAAAAGATTAAGAATTAGACTCCAAATGATGGGGTCTAATCACTTAATCTAAAGGTATAATCTAATGGTCTAAGTTTAGAACCCAAAACTCACAGATTAGGTTAAGACAAATCCTAATGATAAATCAATTTCATTAGGATAGATCTCTATTCTTAGTTCTAAAGTTTAAAGATTAAATAATCATTTAATAAACTAAGAAAAACTATGAACTAGAAAACTCAAGGTTTCATCTAATTGAGTAACCCAATTTACTCAATAGATGAATTCTAGCTTAAGATCTATTCCTAATCCTAAGAATTAAGGCTCTTAATTACTAAGAGTATCTCTCAAGACACACATCCTAACTAATGTTTAAGACCTAAGGATGATTAAAGAAAGAGAACTTTACTTAAGACTTAGGAATTTTCTTTAAGAAACTAAGATTAAGATTTTAATCAAAGTCTTATTTAGACTTGAATTTGATTAATTTCAGTTCTAAATCATTCTATTTACTGATTTTAATGATTAGAAATTGAATTTAGGGCTTTAAAAGGCTAAACCCTAAATTTGGACAAAATGACAATTTTGCCCCTACTAAGGGTTCAAAAGATCAACTTTTAATCTAGGACTTAAATTTTGAATTTTTCTTTTGGAAAGTGTTTCTTACTGTCTAATATAAGATTAGACAGCAACTAAGCTAATTTTGGGTGATTATTAAGCCATATGAGATCAAATTAGTGAATTTAACTCATAAGGACAAATTAGTAATTTGACTAAGTGAAAGCTAAATTTTCTTTTAGATTATTGTTCTTTACTGCCTAAGCTTTCCATAGAACCTAAATTTGCTGAAATCTAATAAGTATTGGCCAAGTTATGGCCAATACCAGATCTATGGTTTTAAAAGTTAATTAAGGGATCCTTAATTATAGGTCAAAAATCCTAACTTTGTCAATTTGTGTCCAAATTAAGCAAAATCAGTGACTATGAATTACAAATAGCTCACTGATCATAATGATATGTGATAGGCTCAATTTTGACCTAATTTGACTAAATTAAGACCTAATTAGGGTTTAGGGTGATTAGTGAGTGATTAGCAAAATTGAGCACTCAAATACTAATCAAACTTCACAGATGGATTCTAAATGGCTCTAGAAGTCCTCTGAAATTTAAAATCACTCAATTTGGATTACTAGAGTTGATAATATTCCCTAATCAAGATTTAGAGTAATTAAGGAAGATTAGCAATTCTAACTATTGGATCTAAAATATTTTTGCATATTATTGTTAATTAAGTTCTTCTGATCTAAATGGACCTTTGGATCATCAAATTTGGAGCTCAATTGACCAAGTTATGGTCAATTGAAGTTCTAGGTCTAATTCGGGTAATTAGGGTTAGGTCCTAAATGTCATTAAACAAATACTAATCCAAACAGCCAAGATAACCCTACTAAAATGATCCTTAGGGTTTTCTGATCACTTTAAGACCCATATTCAATATGTTTGGATCATTGGGTACAAAGATATGAGCTAAATAAGGTTTGTGACATTTAATTTAAATTTAATTAAATCCTAAATAATCATTTTGCAAAATATTGATCCTACAGCAAAATTGTTGGCATTAATAAATTTCTCATATTTTTTTGATTAATTTAATATATTTATTTGCATGATTTGGATATGTATTTTAGGAGTTATTAGGGTTTAAAGTTTAGGATTTAATTTATTAATTAATACTGTTTATTGAATTAAATAAATCTGTTATTAAATGAATATATATATATTTAATTTATAAAAATCTGTCATATAATTACATATATATGATTTATTTGGTTTCTACAGGTGGGACCCACAGCCGCGCCAGAGGACAGGACACGCGTCAGCACTTCATTGGATAGCTGAACGGTGTGGGACCCACACTTTGTCAGCTGGATATGATTTTCTGCGACTTTCGTAGAAGCCACGCGGCGGGCTGAGGGGATGACACGCATACAAGGCGGGCCCCGGATTTGCTTACGCGGACCCTGAGAAGAGCGGGTCGGGCCCGGGTCGACCCGGTCCGACCCGATGCTTCGTCTTCTTCGACGGCTTCTTCGCGAGAACGAAATTAGGGCTTGATCTTCCAGGGACCTTCCGGCATCTTGACTGCTCGACCCACACAGCGTTAGATAGCTAAGGATGCGATCTTCCAATAGGTGGTCGATTTGAGACCTAAGATGAGCTGTATTGATCATAAACCCTAACCCTAGAAGGACATGCCGAGGGAAAAATTACAGCTAACGGTATATACTGTGGATAATTTGCAAAATTCGAAAAATTTAATCATCGATCGTTCAATCAGATTATGATAACAATTAATCGGAGGCTTGAAATAGTGTTTCGAATATTAGGATTGATGATTGCATGAATAACAAAGAGGATTAGGGTAGTACCTTGCGAACGGCTCAGAGAAATTTGAGTTTTGATCGATAGATTCTTCAATTTTTTTTTGCCGATCTCCAAATGTGAAAACCTGAGGGACATGATAATTTGAGTCTTTATGGAAGTTTTGAGCGGTGATCTACGACGGTGGAATGCATCCGTCGAGCTTTTAGGGCGACACGCGCCGCTGCGCTGGACACGCGGAGATCGAAGGAGATGATCTTAGAGCCGTTGGATTCTTTGATCAGACGGACCCGAGTGATCCGTCAATCAGAACGATTCCACGCGCTGGATGGGGAACGGCGTGAGGCCTTTGGACGGCGCCGTTAACTTTGGATATTTAAAATATTTATTTAATTTAAATTATACAGATTAAATTAATTAATTTTAACTTATTAAATGCATCCCAAAATTTTCCAATAAATCACCCTTAGCTAAATGAAGGGTGAGGAACGCAACGGTGCACTCGGATTTTTGTTTCGACGAGTATTTAATTATTTGATTATTTAGGGTATTTAAATAATATTAAAATATTTGACGAAAATCCAACGACTTCCAAATGCCTTCAAAATTTCACCCCTAGCTAATTTGGGTGTTCTGAACGCAATGGTGAAGTCAGATTTTCAATCTGAGGTCTAGATAAAAAGTCAAATTTCCAGGTTTTGGGATTTTCTAGAATTCTTATTTTGACTTTGTTGACTTCTTGGTTTGACCTAGGTTTCAGAGATGAGTTTCAATTTACTTAATTAGCGACTTAGAACCTTAATTAAGACTTAGATTAGTCTTAATTGAGCAAAGTAACAACCTGGGTTGTTACACCTCAAAGCTCAGCGCTACAGATTTCGGCGCTACAAATTTTGTAGCACGCTATGGCGCGCTGCAGCGGATTTCAGCGCTAAGGAGAGCTGCAGCGGGTTTCGACGATGGGGCGCGCTGCAGAAGATTATGGCGGACTCAACTGAAAGCTCAGGTGCTGCGACGTGCAGCAGTGAGCTATAGCGCACTACAGCAGACCCAATTTTGAACCTCGGGTGCTGCGGTGCGCAACAGCGCCCAGCAGTGATTTTGCCTGTGCGAAAACCGCAATGAGTCATCTTTCGGGCTCAAATACTCTCATTTGCTACCCTTTTCCTTGGCTACTCTTTTGATTTATCAAAGTACTATGAATGGTATGTTCATTAGCTATTTTTTAAAATCTATGTATGATCGTTGAGCCTCAATCAGAGTCAAATGAGTCTGATCGAAGCTCATTTCTCCATTGAAAAATGCTGCTAAAAATTATAAAATTTATGTATACCAGTAGCTAGGGAATCAATTTATATTTGTTAGGATAATCCATTCATTGTTGGTTTTGATACAGTCTCAAAAATACATTTCCATCGATATATGACACCACAAGTGAGATGCCCAAAATTGGGAGTATTTGAGTGCGAAAGGAGACCCATTACAGTTTTGGCCCCATTAGGATCTTATAGTCATTAGAATACAAAAAATATGAAGTTTCGACTATTCCGTACAGTTCTAGGCAGTTCCGAACAGTTATGGGAGCTACGGCGCGCTGTGGCTCCATCTGGCCAAAAATCAGGCGCTACTGCGGCCCGCTACGGCGCGCAGCAGTGCTTTTAGGCGCTACTGCGCGCTGCGGTGGATTGCAGTACTGGGGCGCACTACAGCGCTTTCAGGGGCGGCACCGCTTTCTGGGGCGCGCTGCAGCACTTTGAGGGGCGGTACCGCTTTCTGGGGAGCGCTGCAGCACTTTCAGGGGCGCGCTGTTAAATTTAATTTCATAAATTTTTTTTTATGATTCATTAAATTTTATACCGCTGCGGCGCGCTACGGCGGACCCAATTTCGAAACTCGGGAACTGCGGCACGCTGCAGTGCCCGACGGTGATTTTGCCTGTGCAAAAACTGCAATTGGTCTCATTTTACACTCAAATACTCTCAATTTTGTGCACCCTACATATGGTGTCATATACCAATGGAAAAGTATTTTCAAGACCTTTCCATTAATACTAAAATCGGTACAAAATGATCATTTTAATGACACAAACAATGAGGTTAAATGTCCAAGTATGCAGAAAGAAAGAAAAATAGAGCTGTTTCATCTTCCTAAAATCACAAATTTAATGAGCTCTAATGAACTCTGTAACTCAACCACAAATTCTTAAGACTGCAAAATAAGCATAAGAGCAAAAATGAAGTAGCCATTGAATCCATTCAATGGGGGAAAAGGAGGTACCTTTGTAACAACCCTAAGTTATTACCCTATTAATTCTCAATTTAGTTAGACATTAATTTTGATCACATCACATTTAGAATATCAAGTTAAGCTTACCCTAAAAATTTGAAGTCAATTGGACTTCTCTAAATCTAGTTAGCATTTTAATCAGTCTAGATGTCTTAATTAAAATCTAAAATATTTTGATCTCAAAATTAAAATTTGATTGTATTTTTAAATTTCTCACCCCCAAATTAGCTATGGGTGAAAGTTTGGTAAAATTTGGAGATCATTTAGGCCATAATTCAATTTAAATAAAATTGGTCTAATTGCATTTTAGGACTTCCAACTACTCCATTTTTCAAATGTACCATTATACCCGATTAAATGGTCGGGATCCGCTGTGCAGACCACGGGCAATCCGCTGTGGAGTACGGGTCACGTGACAGCGGAATTTCGCTGATCCCACCGTCGAGCTGTTTGATCCCACGACCCAGATTTAATTCCATGAGATCACGGATCCTCCATTATATGAACCCTTAGATCCTATGGCCAGGATCACTCCAGTGATCGACCGTTCGGATCTGAGAGATCCCAGTCGTAGCGCCATCTGATCGATATATCAGACAGCATCCAAAGGTTTTGATACTGAAGATCGTCTTCCTCTCGCTCGCTCCCAATAGGGAATCCCTCCCGTACTGCCAACTGCCAGGTCTATCTCCCACTCCTGCATCCACCTCAGCAGATCATTCGGACCTCTTCCGTATTGGTATGGAGCCCCGATCAAGCCTCGTGACCCGGCCGAGCTCAAATTAAAAATTTGAGAGCTCGGTCATGGCCCGACCTCTTGGGCCTCCCCAGCCCGATCTTTAGTCTTTGGAGCTGTGACGGTCGCCTCCTGACCGTCATCGAGTAATACTAACTCAACTACGATCAAGTGGTGGCTGTCACTAATACCACAGATAATAGACAACTTATCAATGGCATTAATCTGAAGGTGAGCACAATATTAGGCAGAAACATAAGTAAAGCGGTGCATAAATTAAGGAGAAGGCATTCAACAGTATCCACATCTATCCATTCATATACAATATAGAAAATATAAAATAATGAGAAATAAATTCATTTATTATATTTAATTAAATATGAGCAACTTAAATTATAATAACTGAACAAGATCTCTTTCTTTGCAGGCTATCAATCTCACCCGACCTTCTATCACCAACACACCCCCAAGCACAAGGTTTGAGCTAACACCTGATGCTGCCATATGTATATATATGACAGGGCCAAGCCAACAAAGGAAAAATAATATTAAACTTATAAAGTTTAAGTACAACAAAGCTGTAAAATAGCATATACTTACATTTTAAAAGATGTTATTCAACATAAGAGTAAGACAAAAATCAAACTGCAGAAATAATGTAAAATAGCTGAAAGTATAAAGTTGTACAAAATTTAGGCAAAGTAAAGTAAAAGTGCAGAAAAATTGTAAACGCGCTAAATAACTGAAACAGTATGAAATTTGCAGTAAGGTAAAGAAATGCTGGAATGTAAAGCTGAATACTGAAAATGGAAAAGCTAGTAAATACTCTAAAACTGAATAAGGTATATGTGTAGGTATGTTGTATGCCACTGAATAAATGCATCTGTATATGCAACTAAACTGAATGTCATGATATGTAACCAATATATCACTGAACTGCTATAAATCGTACGGTCTAATACTTGTATATATCCAGTTGGGAATCCAGTACTAATCATTCTGCAATTTTCCCCAATTGATATATATACAATATTCCGTAATCCATAAATCTTCATTGATACTCATACATCGTGCTTATGATCATGCTTATGCTTCTATGTTACATGAGTAAAATCCAAAAATTCATGAAAACTTAGAATGCATATAATGAATTCTAAGTCTCCACTGTGCAGAATCCTGCTAAAAGGATTCTGACTCCTAGCTTATATAATGATAATTAGTTAAGGTTGCAGATTTAGTTAAAGCTCACTAGATGGGATGATCGTATACACATATTCAGCACCTTTGCAAGAAAGGTGAATTTAACCCTTAGCTTGTTTAAACTGTACTTATCGAAGCGCACTATGATAGAAGGCAGAACCCTGTCACAATTTACTTCTCAAGCTAAGCCGTTAAATTTGTAGAATAGAATGGGATCAAATGGATTTAATCATCTGATCTGATCACTTTAATCTAAGTTAATAAGTAAACCTTGAATATTAGCTTGAGTAATAGAAGAGTGAGATCTCTAGGATCTTGCTATAGGATCATTCTTAAAATGTTTAAAATACCTTAAATATTGACATATTGAGGTTGGAAGAACTTTTATAATTTATTAATATAGAATCTTAGATGACCCTTCCTAACCTTAAAAGTTGATCTTAACACCTCGTGGTAGAAATCACCTAAAGTACTTAGAATAAAACTTCTCCCTTGTGGTAGAAATCTATATTGAGTGATCTTTTGATCATATCCTTGGAGCCTTATGTAGGACTCACCTAATTAGAGTAAGGATTGATAGCTTTGATAAATCCTTATTGATTAAATATAATCATCTAAACCTAGATTATTGGTTAGGTACAGTAGAGTATGCCCATAATGCTGAATTATTTCAGTAGTATTCATGATTGGTTTATTCATCTTAATGTAGGATATGTTCTATCCTGCAAGTTTAGTCAGATACAATCACACTTATAATAAATCATTCAATCTTAAAAGTGTTATGATTAGGGACTTATACCATTAGTTTGTTTGAATAAAAGTCACCATCGGGTGATACCTCCTATCAAAGATCACTTCCATAGATGCGCTTCAAGCAAACTATGTGATTCAAGTCACCCTATTTAGAACACTAAGTGTGCTTGTGATTTGGGCATTTTAATGGCTTAGCTTGAGATATAAATTGCCACCAGGTGATACCTCCTATCGAAGATCGCTTCATTATGTGTGGCCTAATCAAAATAAGTATTAAAAACCACCCTTCTTAAAAGCAAGCTAAACATGTGTATATAACCTTCCCACCTATTGATTTTAAGTAAACTCTCAATTTTAACTAATTATCAAAACTAGAATCTAGGAGTCAAAATCTTTTTAGCAGAATTCTGCACAATGGAGACTTTGAATTCACTATCAAATTTCAAAGCATTTCTGGATTTTTGGATTTAACTCATGTAGTCTAGAAGCATGAGCATGAGCATAAGCATAATGCATGAGTATTATTGATGATGTATGAGTATCAATGATGATGTATGAGTATCAGTGATGATTTATGGGTTACAGAACATTACATAGATTGACCGGGGAATTTCAGGATGCATCGGCATCACAGTAAACTGTATTCTCAACTGGATGTATGTGTACATGGGATCGTACAACTCATAGCAGTTCAGTAATAATTCTGTTGCATATCAGTGGCATACAATATTGTGGCATATTTGGATGCATGATTCTAGTGGCATATAGTACAATGTTGGGTGTGTATACATCAGTTTCATATAATTCGTTATTTTTCATTATTTTTAGCATTTAGTTTACAATTTAGTTTTATTTTACTCAGTTTTGCATACTTTCAGTTATTCAGTTACTTTTATAGTTATTTTACAGTTTTATTTACTTTACTGTTACATTATAAATATGTTAGAACTGTTTAGTTTAGTTTTGATGTGTTAGACTTCTTATCTAATACGGGGTACTTTTGGGATCTGATAATTTGCTAAATCCTGAGCAGTTTGTTGAGCCTAGATAGGAGGACTCGCATGAGATCCAGGAAGAGTTCGTGGAGCCTTTGTGGACCTTCCTTCAGCCTTGTCACTTTCCCATTTTTATTCCAGTACTTTAGTTGAACTTTATTTATATATTATTCAGCAATCAGTTTGTAATAATTATGGATGCATTTTACTCTCTTTTTTTTGAGATGAATGCTTACTACTGTTATGTGATGAATGTATTTTGGATATTTTGCTTTAGCTTCCGCACTCTGTTATTCTATTACTATACTTAGTATTGTGATATAATCAGTATACTGGAAATGCTGATATTTGAGAACATATATTGAATTCCTTAGTTGCCTTTTTAATCCAATGTATATATTAGTATAATACTTAGGATAAGTATTTTACTCTTATCTTAAATATTGACTCTCAACCCTCATCTTGGGTTGATTTAGCAGCCATCGGTGTGGCTAGTTTCTTTAGTTAGCTTATTCATGGAGATGGGTTATGCCTTCCCGAGTAGCGCGCCGCTCCGCTGCCAAATTTAGTTTCTTTTGCGTGCGGTGATGGGATGGGGCGCTACAATCTTGGCATACGAAGAGATTTTTCTAAGGATCCTTCGAGCTTGAGGCCTTGAGAGCTTTCCTTCAGCAACCACAATAATGGATGAAGAAAGAGAGGAGGGGAGCTTAGCTTGGTAGCAATGGAAGAAATGAGGGCTTAGGGGCTCTTTTAAAGGTGGAGGAAGGCATGGCTCTTGGATGGGATGAGTTTGAGTCATCCCACACAAGCATGGTAGAAGGAGACTTGTGCAAGAAAAAAAGAAAAGAAGAAATGGAGAAAGGAGGTATGGCTTGCGTGAGGAAGCAGAGGAAAAGGGAGGGGGAGGCGCTCAACTCAGTAGGCGCGGGTCCCAGCCAGAAGAAGAAAATGGGAAAAGAAAAATAAAAAAGAGTTTTTTTTTTATAAATCTAAATCTATTTTATTTAATTAATGCTCTAAAAATCAAATTTTATAAACGGGCTCCGAAAAATCCCAAAACTTCACCCATAGCTAGTTTGATGGTGAGAAATTCAATAGCAAAAACAGATTTCGATTCCGATGAGTATTTAATTTTTTTATTTTTCGGCGTATTTAATTACATTTAAATATTCGATAAAATCCAACGACTTTTAAATGCGTCCAAAATATCACACCTAGCTAATTTGGGGGTAACGAGAGCAATGGCGAAGTCAAATTTTGATTTTGAGATTAAATTTAATATCTCAATTTTCTAATTAATTAAATATTATTAAAATATTCGATAAATTTTTTACAACTTCTGATTGCCACCAAAATATCACTCCTATCTAATTTGGAGGCAATGAGTGCAATAGCGAAATCTGATTTTTGATCTGAGATCAAAATAATTAGGTCAATTTCCAAGGTTCCTAAAATTTCCAAAATCGAGATTTGATCCATTTGATCTCTAATTTGGACTAAGTCATGGTGGTGAACTATTAAATACTTAATTAGTGTACTAAGATTAAAATTAGAACTTGGATTAGTCCTAATTGACTAGGTAACAACTTGGGTTGTTACAGGCTCCACCACTAAAGAACGATGTCGTCATCGACATCACTCAAGTGAAAAGAACAATGCAGAAACTAAGAAATGAATTGAAAGAATTTAAGAGCTAGAAAAAGATACTTAGATTTTCAAATAGCTTAGGGTACTTGGACCGCATATCAGATACTTTCTCCTAAGTGGCTTCAGTAGATAAGTGATTCTTCCATTGAACTTTGACCATTGTAAATGAGCGTCTCCTTAACTTCTTATGATCTATACCTAGAATTCACATAGGCTCCTCGAGAAATGAAAGATCTGACTAAATGTCAACTGGAAGAATTGAGATTATATGATGGGGCTCTCTTAAGCATTTTCTGAGGGATGATATGTGAATTATATTATGCACTGCAGCAAAGTCTTCGGGCAATTCTAACTTGTAAGTTGATAACCCAATCCTTGCCAGGATCATGAAAGGTTCAACATATCTTGGACTGAGCTTTCCTGCAACTCTAAAACAATAGATTCCTTTCATAGGACTAATCTTCAGATACACCAGATTACCTTCTTGGAATTCTAAAGGGTGGTCATGAGAGTCATGATACTTACTCTGTCGATTCTAAGCTGTTTTAATTCTCTGTTGGATGAGCTTGACCATCTGATTAGTTTCTTCCACCAATTTAGAGCCATATAACTGCACATCCCCTATTTTTGACCAAGATAATGGAGTAGCATATTTCCTTCCATAAAGAGCTTCATAAGGTGACATCTTAATACTTGCTTGAAATCTATTATTGTACATAAACTTCACTAATGGAATATGATATTCCCAAGAATCGGCAAAATCAAGAATACAGAGCCTAAGCAAATCTTCAAGAACTTGGTTTACTCTTTCGGTCTAACCATCCGTTTGAGGATGAAAGGTTGTACTTATAGCTAGGGTAGTTCTTAGATTCTGATACACTGCCTACTAGAACTTGGAAGTAAATTGGTTATCTCTATCAAATATGATTATTTTAGGAATACCGTGCAGCCTGACTATCTCTTTAATATATAATTTGGCAAGTTTCTCTATAGAGTCAGTCTGATGGATAGGAATAAAATGCGATGATTTTGTTAGACGATCGACTATAACCCATATTGCGTCTGCACCTGACCTTGTGCGAGGAAAACCCATGACAAAATCCATGGAGATGTCTGACCATTACACTCTGGGATTTCTAGAGAATGCAGTAGACCACCTGGCTTTTGATGCTTTGCCTTACCCAAATAGTAGGCATGGCACTTGGCCACAAAATTAGCAATACTTTTCTTCATTCCAGGCCACCAGAAGGACTTCTTCAAATTCTGATACATCTTTGAGCTTCCAGGATGTACCTGATATCCGGAGTTATGACCTTCTATAAGGACTTCTTATTACATATATTTAGGGATCCATAAACGATTTCCCTGATAAATAATTATCCCATGCATCTACAATTCTTGACGATGGCCTCCTTCATTATCAATTTTAAACTTCAGATAGTCCTCATCTTTAGTTTGAGTAATGGAGACTTCTCGATGAAACATGGGTTCCATATTAATGTTAGCTATGGTTAACATATCTCCACATGCATATGTGATTTCTAATTTGCAAAATTCTTCTTCTAATGCACTCGAAGAAATTATAGCAGATAAGGTAGTGTGACGGCTAAGAGCATCAACCACCACATTTGTTTTACATGGGTGGTATTGGATATCTAAATTATAATCGCTGATGAGTTCCAACCATTTTCTCTGATGGCAATTGAGCGCACGCTAAGTGAATATATATTTCAAACTCTAATGGTCGGTAAGGATAAAGCATTGGACTCTATACAAGCAGTGACGCCAAATCTTTAAGGTGAACATTATTGCTGCAAGCTCGAGGTCATGAACGGGATAGTTCCTGTGGCGTCCTGCTCCTTAATTCACAAGATTAAGCTAATGGGTGGTGTATCACTTTGACAAATCCCTCACTTATCATTAGATTAGGTATAATCCAAACCCACTAATAAGGGAGAGATATGTTAATGCACACATGCTATATAATCAGTCAGTAAGTAAATACAAAATTAGAGTGTGGAAGCAAGATAAAATAAACATACATCTAATTTACCATAATAAATAGAGAAAATGCAACATGCAACTCAGAATAAATAGTACAATAAGAAAAAATATAGTTGAAGGTACTTATATTATTACAATATTAACTAAGTTTTAAATGAACTGAAAGAGAAACATTCATACTCACAATAAGCAGAAAATATTAAATAGCTTCATCTCCTTCCTAATGCTCCTCCTCAAGATACGACTCCACTTCTGGGTATGGCTCCTCCTCAAGAATAAGCTCCTCAAATCTATCTAATTCTAACATTGTCAGTTTCACAATGCCAGAGCCCCAGCCACCAACAAAAAAATTTATTAGACAATTTTCAAAATACATTTTAGGCTGAATATTTTTCATGAATTATTAATGTCACCGTCTTACTTAAACAAAACCAAAAATCATAACTAACATAAAAATAGTAAGCATACAAAGAGAATGATAAGTTATAAATACAACATTTATAACTAAATAAAATTTGAGGCAAAAATGGCACACCTCAAACTAAGCTAAGCAAGAATAAGCATACATGTATAATACTGGAAGTAAAAGTACTGAAAGAAAAGTATAATCCTAAATATGATGATGATCATATGACATGCTGATTTAAAGTAAAGAATATGATCGTGATACATATATAATAAACAATAGCAAGGTCTAGCATCTTATAATATACAAGTAAGTATGTAAGTAAATAAAGCTGACTAAAATAACATTTATCATTAAAATAGTAAGCAATAAACTTAAACAAAAAATAGGTATGTACAATTGTCATATCAGAAAATTGGCCAATCAGGCCCAGCATAATTCCCAAAGCTTTTCAGGGCTAGGGCAGATAGAAATTCTCAAAGCCTTTATGGGCTAGGGCAGACAGAACAGTACAGCAGAATTGAAGAGATGGTAAATACAAATACAGTAAGTTTTAGTTATTTTACTTTTTCTTCTATGGACACATCTAGAAGCAACTAATGAGTCAAGTATGTCTGCAAGATTATACGGGTTCCAAGCTTAACACACACTCCTCAATAAGTAATGTTAAGCATACTTATTACTCCTTACCCCTGTTCATTAGGGTAAATGTGCATCAGAACCTACCAAAATATAATGAACCCAAGGCAACTGTTGTCCTAATTATTCTAAGTTTTTTGCTTCATGCAACAATATTGTCTTATATGTCATATTCAATATTTAAAGCACAAAATACAAGGAATGCATAAGCACAAATAATCAACAGTAAGCAAGGGACTCTTCTACACATGGTGACACTGCCATTATTTAATTAACCATTATAATTATTCTAGGTTACACAAATTCAAGATCTTTAATTCCTACTATCGAGTATAACTTAGAAATATGACCTTATAAGTTAAAAGTAATTAGAACTAATTAGGTTCTAATTTAATTCAATCAGAATCGAGTATCAATTAAATAATAAATCATTACGTCCTAATTGATGAATTTATATGTTCTAGACTAAGACCTAATCAAAATCTACTAAACTAGGGATTATGAATTAAACACCATAATTTAGAGTTGATCACATAATCCCAATATAAAGTCTAGGGATATATGGTTTTTATACTCTAAAGTGAGCTAATGATTGAGGCAAATCCTATTAAGCAAAGTTAAGCTTAATATAATAATTCTCCTAATCTTACTCTAAAGTTAAAAGACAAAATAATCAGAATTAAGTTGAAGAAAATCTAGAAACTATTAAAACTAAGATTTTATCCATTGAATAACCCACTTTATTCAATGAATGAAGTCTAATATAGGATCCATTCCTAATCTCCAAAAAAGTTCCTAAGGTGAGGTGTAGAGTCCTAATGAGATAACTTAAGGAAATATCAAGAAACTAATGAATTCAATCTTATTTAGGAAAGGTTAAGGGTGAATTTTAGCTAAGCAAGATATATTAACATTACTTATAGGTTTTCAAGCCTTAAATTAGAATTTTTATCGAATTAATCAGATTATGAGAATTTAAGACTTAAATTAAGTCTAATCCAGTTTTATTATTAATTTTAATAATTTAAAAGATATTTTAAGGTTCTAAGGCTCTTAACCCAAATTTTGGGTAAAATGACCATTTTGCCCCTACTTAAGGGTTCAAAAAGTTACTTTTTGACTTAGGGCTCCAAATTGGAATTTATTACTGCCAAATGATTCCTTACTATCTAACATAAAGATAGACAGTAAGTACACTCAATTTGAATAAGAAATAGGTCTTATAGGTTCAAACTAAGAAATTTGACCTAAGAGGTAATTTAGTAATTTTACCAAATGAAATCTAAGAATTTGTACAATTTATTATTGGTTACTATTCAAAAATTTCATAAAGTCTAAGAACACTAAATTCTGAGGTCTATTGGTTAAGTTATGAGTTATTCAATTATAGGGTCATTTATAGAATTTTCTAAAGTTAAGAGGAGTCAAAAACCTAACTTTTCCATTTGATATTCAAATTAAGTAAACTTAGTGACTATAGCTTTTCTATATTACACTGAGTACTTTAACTGAGAGTAGACCCAAATTGGACCTCAATTGGCCAAGTTATGACCTAACTAAGGTTAAGAATATTATAGTTAACCTAGGGTTTTTAGGATTCAAAACCAAAGTTTTATTTCAATTTACTATTGGCACTAAAATTTTAAGCTATATAGCACTTTGAATTTCTTAATTTGGAGTTTAAATGACTAAGATATGGCCTAATTAATTTTTAGGGTTTTAAGGGTAATTAGGGAAGGTCCTAAAGTGATTAGGCAAAATAATGATCAAACAACAAAATTAAAACTATCATGACATTCCTGATATTCTTTTGATTACTTTAAGACCCATATTGGCTAGGTTTGAGTGACTATGTATAAAGTTATGATGATTCAAAGTTTTGATACAAGTGAGAGATGTCCAAAAATATTATTATATTAAATACTCATCTACAAGAAAATAAATACTACCAATAATTCCTCTCATTTTTCTGAGCAAAATGAGATACAACTTTAATATGTTTGGATTATTGGTTTGCAAATTATGAGTGTTTAAAGTTTTATAAAATTTATTTTATTCAATTAATTAAAACCTTACTGTTTAAAATAAAATAACAGAACTAAATAATGCTTTAATTAATAAGGCGACGGGTCCCACAGAATTCGATGGCTGAAAGGATGGTAGGCCCGCGAGAGACACGCGGCAGAATGTGACTCGCGGAGTGGGACCCACCTGCCAGGACAGACGAGTCCGCATCGTCAGGGATTGACACGCGGCAGAATGTGACTCACAGAGTGGGACCCACCTACCAGGACAGACGAGACCGCATCATCAGGGATTGACACATGACGAATCGTGGTTGGGGGACGGTGGACCACAGGACCCACGGTGCTGTCGCGCTGACATGAGCGGAGCTCGGGCCAATGAGTGCGCGACACGCGGCCTGCAGCTCAGACTCCGCTTGAGTAGACAGGCCTGACAGAAGTCTCTGGGTCGCGACTAACCCGACCCGACCCAAGATGGGTCGGCGTCTTCTTCAACGGGTGCCGAGGGCTCGCGGCTAGGTCAGCGAAGACAATGACCCTCCGGTCGTTGTCGGGGCTCAACCCACATGATGTTGTGGCAGGGATGTTGAGGGCTACCTATTAGTGATCTAATCGACGGTCAGGGTGGCCTAGGGCGACAACGATGGTTAACCCTAATTTTCTAGGGTTTGGTAAGATGAGGTAATATTGTTTGCTACTGTATACGACTTTACAAATTCGCTCGATCATGTTTGATCGAACCTGATCGAGCCAATTAGATCCTAATACATTGAGTGAAATAGCATTTCGAAATTGCAGATAGGAAATCAAGAGCGAAAATAAGGAGATCGGGGAGGTACCTTGATCGACAGGTAGTAGCAATTATGGCTCAATCGGACGCAGAGGTTTGCTTCGAATTGCTCCGGAGGGATCCCGTTCACGCAAAATGACGAGCCCCACACGCAACCAAGGGACTTAATTGTGACTCGGTGGAGCTCGCGAGGCTGGGAGCATGAGGGTTGGCAAACACCGCGGTGAGACTGCCGCGTGGCGCGGGCAACATCCGCGGGGGAGATGGCTCCCCCGAGCCGTCCGATCTGATGGCTCGGATGAGTGGCTATGATAGAGCCAATCAGAGCCTATCATATCCAAATCTGATAACTGGATCCAACCCAATAAGGAGGCAGGGCGAACCAATCCGATAGCACAATTAAGGCGGCCCCACCGCCGGTTTAATTAAATTACACTAAATAATATTATCAATATTTTAATTTTTATTATTTAATTTTGATTATTCAAATGGCTCCCAAAAATTTTCAAATATTCACCTCTAGCTAATTGAGGGGTGAGGAATGCAATGGCAAGGTCAGATTTCGATTTCGACGAGTATTTTATTTTTCCTAATTTATGGGGTACTTAAATATTATTAAAATATTTTATAAAATTTTGACGACTTCTGATTGTCACTAAAACATCACCCCTAGCTAATTTGGGGGCAATGATCGTAATGGCAAAGTCCAATTTTAAATCTAAGGTTAAAATAATTAGGTCAAATTCCAGGGTTCCTGAAATTCCCAATCAAGATTTGATATGTTTGACCCCTAATTTAGACTAGGTCTTGGTGGTGAATTCCTAATGGCTTCATTAGTGTACTAAGATCAAGATTAGGACTTAGATTAGTCCTAATTAGTTGGGAAACTACTCGGGATGTTACAGTTCTTTTCATGTGGCTTCAACTAGCGGGAAGCATAAGCAATGACCTTTCTTTCTTGCATTAACACAGCACCCAAGCCTATATTAGAAGCATTAGTATATACTTGGTAGTTCATACATTCATTAAGAAGAACTAGAACTGGAGCAGTGGATAGTTCATCCATCAATGCTTGAAATACTTCTTCACATACTAAAAACCATTCAAATGGTACGGCCTTCTGGGTTAACTTAGTCAGTGGGGAGGCTATCTGCAAAAAGCTTATCACAAACGTTCTATAGCAACCGGCTAAGCCCAAGAAACTCCAGATGTTGATTATTGATTTTGGTTGAATCCATTCATGGATAGCGCTGTCCTTATTTTGATTAACTCTAATGCCTTGGACATCTACAATATGACCCAAAAATGCTACTGAATCGAGCCAGAATTCACATTTCGAGTATTTGGCATAGAGCTCGTGGTCATGCAATTCTTTTAACAACATTCTTAAATGATCTTTGTGTTCCTTTTTGTTCTTGGAATATATCAAAATGTTGTCAATAAAGACGATAACAAATTTATCAAGGTAGGGTTTGAGGATGAGCTGCATTAGATCTATGAATATTGATGGTGCATTCATTAACCCAAATGATATTACTAAGAATTCAAAGTGTTCATATCGAGTCCTAAATGTTGTATTCTCGATGTTAAAGTCCTTAACTTGTAGTTGATGATAGCCAGATCGCAGATCAATCTTTGAGAATACCTTGGCTCCTGACAGTTGATCGAATAAGTCATCTATACGAGGCAGCGGGTACTTGTTCTTGATTGTGACTTTATTCAACTCTCGGTAGTTGATACACATACACATCGAACTGTTCTTCTTATTCACAAATAGTACCGGTGCTCCCCAAGGAGACAAACTCAATCTAATGAGACCCTTCTTTAGCAGTTCCTACAACTGTTTATTCAACTACTGCAATTCCTTGGGCGCCATATGATAAGGGGCTTTGGATAAGGGTTGGGTTCCAAAAATTGTGTCTATTGCGAGCTCCACTTCCCGAGTGGGTGGAAGACCAGGTAGATCTTCTGGTGAAACATTAGGAAATTCACAAATTATAGGGCTTTTGGTTATGGGAACGTTATCCTTCTTTTCACCTAGTATTGTTTCAAGGTTGGTATCGCTACCTTTCTTGACTAGCCCTTTTGCTTCTATAGCATTAATTAATGAAGCTCATGTGCTAAGGTTGCTGACGAAGCATTTGGTCTGACTACCACTACCTAGGGTGATTTTCGTGTTTATGCAGTTAACAGTGGCGTTATGTTGGCTCAACCAGTTCATGCCTAAAATCCCATCGAAGTTGGCTATAAGAAGGACTACTAGCTTGGCTTCGAATTATTTATCCTTAATGGGAATTGGCATTTTACAGAATTGACGAGCTGACATTTGGGCTCCATAAGGTAACCCAATGCTTAAGGGATTGGCTAGGCGATATAGAGGTAGGTTGAGTGACTTTGCCGAATTTTCAGAAACAAAGAATTGACTAGCTCTAATGACTTTGCCCATTTTGATATATTTTGGCCCCATTAAGGTTCTAGGGTAATTAGAATACGAAAAATATAAAGTTTCGGCCATTCTAGATAGTTCTTGGCAGTTTCGAGCAGTTTTGGGCGCATGGCGCGCAGTGGCGCGCAGCAGCGCTTTCAGGCGCTGCGGTGGATTGTAGCACGGCGGTGCGCTGCTGCGCTTTCAGGCGTTATGGTGCACTATGATGGAGAAATTTAATTTCATCAAATTTTTTTATGCTTCATTAAATTTTACAGCCCTGCGACGCGCAATAAAGTGCTACGACGGACCCAATTTTGAAATTCAAGCGCTGCGGCGCGCGACAGCACCCGACGGTGATTTCGCCTATGCGAAAAATTGTAATTAGTCTCCTTTAACACTCAAATACTCCCATTTTTGGGCACCCTATATATGGTTCCATATACTGATGGAAAGATATTTTTGATACATTTCCATTGATACCAAAATCGGCATAAAAGGATCATTTTAATGATACAAATAATGAGGTTAAATGTCCAGGTATACAGAAAGAAGGAAAAACAGAGCTGTTTCATCTTCCTAAAATCACAAACCTAATGAGCTCTAATGAACTCCGTAACTCGACCACAGATTCTTAAGGAAGCAAACAAGCATAAGAGCAAAAATGAAGCAGCCATTGAATCCATTCAATGGGGGAAAGGGAGGTACCTTGGCTTGCGAAGAGAAATTTTTCTAAAGATCCTTCGGGCTTGAAGGATTGAGAGATTTCATTCAATAAGCATAATAATGTAGGAAGGAAGAGAGGAGGGGAGCTCAGCTTGGCAGTAAGGGAAGAAAGGATGACTGGGGGGATCTTTTAAAGGTGGAGGAAGGCATGGCTCTTGGATGGGATGAGTTTGAGTCATCCCATCACAAGTATGGGAGAAGGACACTTGTGTAGGAAAAAAGAAAAGAGGAAATGGAAAAAGGAGGTATGGCTTGCGTGAGGGAGCAAAGGAAAAGGGAGGGGGAGGCGCTGAACTCAACAAGCGCAGTGTAACAACCCTAGTTATTACCCTAGCTAAATACAGATTAATTTAGCCAAACCAAGCTCTAATTTTAATTCCATTAGACTCAATGGGTCATTTAAACTTAACCCTAGAAGTTTGAAATTAATCAGAGCTAAATTGAGAATTTTGGTATTTTTGCCTATTTTTGGGCCCTAGAAAATACCTAAATTATTTTGATCTCCAAATTAAAATATAATTTCATTTTTGAATTTCTCATACCCTAATTAGCTAAGGGTGAATTTTTGGGAATTTTTGGAACTCATTTAAGCCTAAATTGGATTTAAAATTAATTTAATTTATTATATTAATTAATTGAATTTGTACTATTTAAATTTGATTATTTGATTAAAATTAAAATAGGCCAGGATTTGTTGTTGGGACCGCGGCAGATCCGCTGCGGGGTCCTGACAGCGGCTCAGCCATAATAGCCATGAGATACGCTTGCACGAATCATGGCATGCGATCAAACGATGCTGATCATTTACGCCCTAATCCTCTATCACCCGTCGAATCCAATGCTTGATTTGATGAATGAGAAGGCGCTCGTGATTCTATTATCTGAGAATTCATCAAATAGTTCAATCCCAACAGCTTTGCAAATCATACGGATGAGGGCGACTCCCAGCTGTTCACCTTCATCCCCGCTCGACTCCTAGCCCGATCAAGAAGATTTGCCAATATTTGCCATGTCAATCCTGTCTGCCACTCCTCAGGCTGTTAGAGTCCTTCCCCTAATGTCTGAGCCCTCCTAGGCGCCCCTGAGGATGGGGTTAGCCCCATTTGGGGTGAGCTGCAGAGACAGCCCAGCTTTCAGAGATTGAAGAATTATTTATCCACAGCTTTGGTATTGATACTTCATACTGAAGGGTAGGATTTTCAATTATATATTGATTCTTTGCTATATGCACTAAGTTGTGTCTTAAGCAGGAAGGAAAAGTCATAGCTTATGCATCTAGATAGTTGAAAGTGCATGAATGAAATTATCCTATTTATGATTTGGAGTTAATAATTATAGTTTTTGCCCTTAAGATATAGAAATATTATTTATTTGGGCAAGGTGTGAACTTATGATGGCCCGATGCCAGCTCAGCAGAAATTGTCCCGGCATTTGGGTGCTCACATACCGCAGGATCATATTAGACAATTTAAAAGAAAAGGAAATACACATACAAAAGTCAAAGATATTTTTCATTCATTTCAAAATTATATATTACAAAAATTTTCATCGTACATCACGAACATTGTTCAACTTTTTAGAAATAAAGAGAAAATAAAAAGATAAATAAAAGTTAAAGTAGCACCGTCGATTCATCTGCCAAATGATAATTTAAGTTTTAAAGTTCTTGTTCAAGCTCCCCCAATGATACTTGGATATTTTGTACAGTATATCATTGTATACTTGCATATGTTGAGGTTAGGATATTTTTCATATAATTTATTAAATGAATAATTTAAAGTGAATTAAGATAGTTGATTAACAAATTTATATGTTGATTTAACAGATTGAAATCAACAAATTTAAGAAAATTATTATTCAAATCAGGTACGAAATTATTCTTAAGTTTTATTTCAAGTATCTTAAATTTTGAGATTATTTCTATTTGAATATTGCTTATTCATTTTATCATGCAAACCGCTTTATTAAATTGTAATATTTTTATATAAAAGTGTGTGATAAAAAGTAAAAAAGTTTCCTTTCTGATGTTTATCTTTGAAAGAAGAGATGAAGATGTAACTTGTACAGGTAGAGCTTACTAGTAGCTCACGATGAAATAAGGAGGGATCTAGCCCTTATGAAAGAGGGCAGAAGAACCAGATGAAAGATACACCATTTTACATCTATAAGATGAGGCACTACTGACGGGTAGTGATAAGCTTCCATGGCTAATAGGTTTTACCTGTTGGGTGATGAGTCATAGGACTCAGCTTTGTGTCTCAATTTACTTTTAATTGAAAAATTTTCACTTGATGCTTTTCAAATGTTTAATTTCATATCTAATATGCAGGGCAAGCTTGGTAAAATTTACAGCATTTATTTTACTATACGTTAATATAAAAATTTAATTTCCTTACCATTTTATTAGATTTACACCTATTTTAGGATGCTAGAAAATAATTCTTAATGGATAATTTTCATACTCCTGCCTGACTGGCTTTACTGATGATTATTTTAAGTTTTGAAAACTAAATCTTAAGAAGATACTCACTTAGGAAGAGCTTATAAGAAGAAGTGAGATTTGAGTGAATGTATTTTATTTTGTTATGTATTATAATAATAATTGAACTTATGTAATTATATAAGATTGGCGCTGTGATGAATAAATAACTTATAATTTTATTATCTTATTATCTATATTTCAAATGATGAGTTTATTATTTAGAAATTCTCAAACTTGATCACTCGGTCGCCAGATCACTCACTCTGAATTGGCTAAGTGCCATCGCTTTCTCAGTGGACTCCGAGATTCACTGAAGGACCAGATTGTTCCACTTTGCCTGACTAGCTTCTTGAGCTAGTGGAGACAGCTAAGGTGATTGAACATCATCACTCCAAAAAGGATCTCAAGCGAAAGGCGCAATCAACTTCTAACCAACATGAAGCCTTCAAGAAGCACAGGCCTAACTCTGCAAAAGTCTATCAACTAGAAGCTGCACCAACTACTAAACTTATTCAAGGTTGTAATAGACCTCACTCATATGGCAAGTGTTACCACTATGGCCATAAATACTACAATTGTGGATGACCAAGCCATAGGTTCTATCACTGTACACATACGGAGACAGTGGATGGAGTTCCAATGAAACCATATCAGAAGAATCAAGTGTTTAGGGCAACTTCGCAGAATAGGAGAGAACTAAGTTTGACAATATAGCCAGCACCTGCACATGAAGTTGCTCCAGCACAGCCACCAATCCTTAACTCCTAGAACCATCTCAGGAGGCAGACAAACAACTGTCCTACTAGTCCTGTGTGAGTTTATGCTTTAACGCCTCTCGAAGCCACATAGGACAATAATGTGGTTTCAAGTACACATTTTTGAACTTCTCCTTTGCTAATTGCATTCCTGTACCTTAACTATTGTAATTTATTAATGCGATTCATATGAATAAATTAGGCACACTTTACTTTAATGACCAGCCCTGCAATGTGTTATTTGACACCGGTGCTAGTCATTCATTTATTTCTAAATAATTTGCCAACATCCTTAAATCACACTCGTACAACTTAGCAAAATTTTTAAGTGTTGGACTTTCATCTGGAGCCCAACTAAGTGCCCATAAGTTTTGTAACATCAAAATCCATTAAATGGTCAGGAGTTTCACTCCGAATTAATAATCCTGCCATTAGCAAACTTTAATATCATCCTTGGAATGAACTAGCTCAGTGATAATAATGTCGTGATAAATTGCCTTAAAAAGAAGGTCACTCTCCATTCTCAGGGCAAGTCTGAAACTTTTGTAGGAAAAACCAGTACACAGTTATCATTGATAAATGCTTTTAAAGCTAAACAATTGATCAATAAGGGTTGTGATGCTTATCTAATCACTATGATGAGTGAAGCAAAAGAAAGTATCCCTCTCTCTGATTGTAAAGTAGTTAAGGATTTCACCAATGTATTCCAAAAGATTTGCCTGGTGTACCTCCTTCTAGAGAAGTGGAGTTCTCTATTGAATTAATTCTTAGTACCCAGCCTATATCTAAAGCACCATACAGAATGGCGCCTAAGGAACTGCAAGAACTCAACAAATAATTACAGGAGCTCTTGAATAAAGGTTTATTAGGTTGAGTATGTTGGGGAGCACCTGTTCTGTTTGTAAAGAAGAATGATGAATCTATACGAATGTGCATAGATTACCGTGAACTAAATAAAGTTACCATAAGGAATAAGTACCCATTACCTAGAATTGATGATTTATTTGACCAGTTATCTTGAGCTATTATATTCCTTAAGATTGACTTAAGGTCTGGATATCATCAATTGCGAGTAAGAGAAAATGATGTATGAAAGACCGCTTTCCATACTCATTATGGTCATTTTGAATTCTTAATGATGTCTTTCGGACTCACTAATGCGCCATCAATCTTCATGGATTTGATGCAGCGAGTTCTGAAGCCATACTTAGATAAGTTTGTGATCGTCTTTATCAATGATATCCTCATTTATTCTAGAACCTTAAAAGATCATGAAGAACACTTGAGATTAGTATTGGAAACTCTACATGATCATCAATTGTATGCCAAGTTCTCCAAGTGTGAGTTCTGACTTAAATCTATTGCATTTTTGGGACATATAGTCAATGCCCAGGGTATTCGTGTAGATTAGAGTAAAGTGAGCGCTATTCAGGACTGGGTTCAGCCTAAGTCAGTCACTGACATTAGAAGTTTCTTGGGATTAGCTGGATATTACAAGAAGTTTGTTAAAGGCTTTTCCCAGATTGCTTCACCTTTGACCAAGTTGACTCAGAAGGCCGTTCTGTTCATTTGGAGTTCTGTATGTAACGAAGCATTTCAAACTCTGAAGGATGCACTCTCTACCGCTCCAGTACTTGTTCTGCTAAGGAAAGCTTGAACTACCAAGTATATATCGATACCTCTGGAATTGGCCTAGGTTGTGTGTTAATGTAAGAGGGTAAGGTAATTGCTTACGCCTCTTGTCAGTTAAAACCCCACGAGAAAAATTATGCAGTTCATGATCTTAAACTTACCGCTGTAATTTTTGTCTTAAAAATATGATGTCACTATTTATATTGAGTTCAGTATTAGATTTTCACTAATCATCAAAGCTTGAAGTATATCTTTACTCAAAGAGAACTGAATTATCGTCAAAGAAGATGGTTAGAACTCATCAGTGATTATGATCTCAGTATTCAGTATCACCCTGGATAAGCAAATGTAGTGGTCGATGCTCTTAGTCATCATACTACTCTATCCTCTATGATCACTTCCAATTCTTTAGAACAAGAATTTTGTAAGCTTGAAATTTCTCCAATTAGTGGCGATATGCTAAATTCGGTTCTAGTAAATATCAATGTGGAACCTACCTTCCACAGAGATGTTTCTATCTCGTAGACCAAAGATGATGATTATCTGAAGTTCAAAGCAGCTATTGAAGGTGGTCTTCGTCATGATCTGTAGTTGCATAATGGCGTATTTTATCAAGGTAATTATTTTTGGATTCCTAAATCAATGCATCGTGAAGTGTTGGTTGAAGGCCATAATTCTAGGTATCATATTCACCCATGCAGTACTAAGATGTATTAGGGTTTAAAGCAATCATTTTGGTGGCCCGATATGAAGAAAGATGTAGCCAACTTTGTGGCTAAGTGTCATGCCTGTAATTTGGTAAAGGCCGAGCACCAAAGACCTGGTGATCTTCTGCATCCATTAGAAATTCTCAAATGAAAATGGTTCGACATATCTATGGATTTTATCATGGGATTTCCTCGTGCTAAATCTGGTGCCGATGCAATCTGGGTTATAGTAGATTGTTTGACTAAATCAGTGCACTTTCTTCCTATCCATCAGACTGACTCAGTAGAGAAGCTAGCAAAGCTCTATATCAAATAAATTGTCAGACTGCATGGGATTCCGAAATCAATAGTATCCGATAGAGATAACAGATTTACTTTTAAGTTTTGGCAAGCTGTGCATCAAAACCTGAGTACTACTCTAGCCATGGGTATAGCTTTTCATCCTCAAATGGATGGTCAGACTGAAAGAGTGAATCAAGTTCTGGAAGATTTGCTTATGCTTTGTGTTCTTGATTTTGCTAGTTCTTGGGAAAATCATATTCCGTTAGTAGAGTTTGCTTACAATAACAGTTTTCAAGCCAATATCAAAATAGCTCCTTATGAGGCATTGTATGGTAGAAAATGTAGTACTCCGCTAGCCGGGTCAGAAATAGGAAGCGTTCAACTTTTTGGTTCAAAGTTAGTTGAAGAAACTAACAAGAAGATCCAATTGATTCAGCAGAGAATTCGTTCAGCTCAAGATCGTCAGAGCAAGTATCATGATGCTCATCATCGTTTCCTAAAATTTAATGTATGAGATGCTGCTTATTTAAAGGTCAGTCCAATGAAGGGTGTCTACAGATTCGACATAGATTCGGCATAGCAGGGAAACTCAGTCCCCGCTATGTTGGACCTTTTGAGGTTCTGGCCAAAGTAGGATCATCTGTCTATCGATTAAATCTTCCTGATGACTTTGCCGCTGTTCACAACGTGTTTCATGTATCATCGTTAAGGAGATGTCTCATAGACCCTTCTCATCTCGTTCTACTTCCAGCAGTGGAGATCCAACCTGATCTTTCTTATGCCGAAGAACCAATCAAAGTCTCAGCTTGCGATCAGAAGCAGCTAAGAAATTGTTCAATTCTTATGATCAAAATTCAGTGGAAGAATCGATCCTTAGAAGAATCTACTTGGGAGAAAGAGGTGGATATGCATAATAAATACCCACAGCTCTTCGCAAGTCTAGGTACTGTTCTTTTCTTTCATATTTGTTTTATTTAAATCTTCAGTTCATTAGTATTTTTTTCACTTAAGTGATGTCGGGGATAACATCGTACTTAAGTGGGGGAGTCTGTAACAATCCTAGTTATTACCCTAGCTAAATCCAGATTAATTAAGCCAAATCAAGCTCTAATTTTGATTCTATTAGATTCAACGGATCATTTAAACCTAACCTTAGAAGTTTGAAATCAATCGGAGCTAAATTGAGAATTTTTGTATTTTTGCCTATTTTTGAGCCCTGGAAAATACCTAAATTAAAATATAATTTCATTTTTTAATTTCTCATACCCTAATTAGCTAAATATGAATTTTTGGAAATTTTTGGAGCTCATTTAAGTCTAAATTGGATTTAAAATTAATTTTAATTTATTATATTAATTAATTGAATTTGTATTATTTAAATTTAATTATTTAATTAAAATTAAAATAGGCTAGGATTTGCTGTTGGGACCGCGGCAGATCCGCTGCGGGTCCCGACAACAGCTCAGCCATAATAGCCACGGGATGTGCTTGCACGAATCATGGCATGCGATCAAACGACGCTGATCATTTGAGCCCTAATCTTCTAGTGCTCGTTGGATCCAATGCTTGATTTGACGGATAAGAAGGCACCCGCAATTCTATTATCTGAGGATTCATCAAATCGTTCAATCCCAACGCTTCGCAAATCAGACAGCTGAGGGTGACTCCCAGCTGTTCACCTTCGTCCCCGCTCCACTCTCAGCCCGGCCGAGAAGATTCGCCAATATTTGCCACGTCAATCCTGTCTGCCACTCCTCATGCCGTTAGAGTCCGTCCCTTAATGGCCGAGCCCTCCTAGGCGCCCCTAAGGCTGGGGTTAACCCCATTTGGGGTGGGCTACAAAGACAGCCTGGCCTGAGCCTGCGGAATGGTTCCCAACCATGGCGACCACTCCTAGCCTCTTCCCTGGCTATAAATACTCCCTGTATCCCATTCAGTAAAGCTGCTGCTCACTATCTCCCCTAGCGTTGAAGCATTGGAGCTCTTGCCATTCTTGCTGAGTTCAGCTGCTGGTCGAAGCCTCCCAGTGGAACCCCTGCTGTGCACCGCTGATAGAGGGTGAGGTGTGGAGTTCAGACCCCCTTGCTGAAGCTTCTACAATCATCTGGAGTACCCTAACTAGTTCGTTTGGACTATGTTGCCTCGTCCATCCTCAGGTACAGCCTCCATCCCTCTTCCTGTCGAGCTAGTTTTAGCTCGCTCCATAGCTCTCTACCTTAGATGCTGTGATAGGTTCTAACCTTAGCTCTCAATTAGACACCTAAGGCTTCTGGTTGGGGAACTGACAGTGGACCAGACGGCGTAAATCCATCTGAATGTGCACTAGCAGCCAATCTCCGAGGCGTTGGACACCAGCGTTTCTCCTAAACAATTGAGTCTTAATTAAATCCTAGACTCCTCCTTGAGTGATTATAGGCTAATTGCAATCATTGGGCTCGGTCTGGTCGATCGATTCGACTGGTATCGATCCACTCAGAGTGAGCCTGCATCTGTAAAATACCTTGAGTAGCACTCCATCGATCCAGACCGTCTAGGGACCTCACAGCTCACCCAATCGCTTCCCATTCAATCCTTGAACGTGTAGGGTTAGACCTTAGCTTATGACGGTAATGCAGTAAGGAGAATTTACTCTCCTTAATTTTACCTTAGAAGACACCTCGGTCGAGTAGCACCCCGGCAATCCGGTGCATCCCAGATGGGGATTTATAGTCCAGTCGATGCGTCTAGTGTCATGGGTGGTGTAGCCATCGAGATTAGGGCGTGGCATGGCCTGTGCGTGGCGAATTGAGTGACAGAAGCAAACCATAGGGAGCCGAGTGTCGGGTATCTCCCTGCGAAGAAGATGAAGTCACTGGTCGGGCCGACCAGTGACCCATGCCTTTTGAAATTGGGCCAGCAGTTATTTTAAAAGGGATTTCTGAATTAATTTCTTTAAGGAAATTAATTCAAAAAATCAAACATATGGTTTTGATTTAAATAAAAATACAGATTAAATTATTTAAATAACTTTAGCTATACTTATCCAAATGGTATGATCCAATATACCATTTTAATTAGAAAAATAAAAGGAACATAATATAAAATAAAATCAATGATCCAATGATTAGATTTTAAATAATTATCTAATCATTTTCTATTTTTATTTAAATTATATTAAATTCATTAATGACCTAAAAATATTGATCAAGATCTCTGATTGCTCATGAGACCATAGAGAATTTATATAGACCATTAAAAGCAAATTAAGGATTTTAATTTTGTTAATCATTCCTTAATTACCCTAATTTGGGATTAGTGAATTAAACCATGATTAATCCTCTGATTTGGTGAACTAAGTTCCTAATGCCTTCTTAAGTGTATGAGAATCTATAAATGAGATTGGATCACCCTTGTATGCCCTAACTTTCATAATCACCTTGATTGACTTTAAGAAGGTAATTAGTGCTAATTATGCTAATTAAGTTACCAAAACCTAAGATAGGTGTGTAACCTACTTCATTTAACCAACATGGAACTCATTAAAATAGATTTGAATCAATTTAGATGATTAAATCCTAAAGTCTCATTTTTAACCTTAAGAGGGCTATTTTGGTCATTTTGACCAAAATGTATTTAAGCACCCCTTAAGCCTAGAAAAGTTAGTAAAATATCCCTAGTTAATAAGTTTAACACCTTTCTGAAATTCTATGTTAATAATATTAAGTTAAGTGAAGAATCTTAACTTAACTCTTACTTAGATCTTAAGACTTTAAGTTAAAATCACCTTGTCTTAAGAGTTAAGTCTAATTATACCAATGTACTAGATCCTTAGTTAATAGTTTAATTTAGTTGATCCTTGAACTTGAATCCTAAAAGAAATACTCTTGTAAAATCCTAATTCTAAATCTTAGCTTAAGTCTAAAGTGATCAAACATTAGATCTTAGATCTTAGATATTAGACTTTAGATCTTATAATTGAATTGAACTACCTCCATTTGGAATTCCTTAAGTGATTTATTATTTAATTCTTTTAAAGCCTTCCATGTGGGTGTAGGATCGATTCAATCTATAAGATAATATTATTATCTTAAAGATTGAATATAGATCTTAGATTCTTAGTTCTTAATTGATTATTTTATCTTATAACTAATAGAGTGACCTTTCAATTAAAATATTAGTTTCTGAATCCTTCAGCTTATAAGATTCCTTATCTTTAATTTGGGTTTGAGTGAGAACCTTATTAGGGTATCCCCTTGGATTAAGGATATGAAGACCAAAGTGGAGTTTGGATCTAGAATCCATAATCTGGATTAACTTAATCAAGATTTGGGTAAGAGAAGAAAATAATAATAATTAGGTCATTAATTTATTTACTTTAAATCTTATAATCGTCATATGATTATGAATTAGAACTTATTAAGTTCTAATGTTAACATTAAGGTCGTAAATCTGAGATTGTACTCGATAGCTGGATGTTGGAGATCCTAAACTTGTATCTTCTCAGAATATTTAAATTTGGATAAAGTAGATGACAACATATATCACATAAGTCTAGATTGAGTCTCTTGCTTACTTTGACTTAGATTGCTTTGCACACCTTGAACATTGAGCCTTATCCTTTAGCATAATAGGATAACTTATGATATGGATGATACATCCTAAGTTAGTTCTTGAAAAGCATAGTATTCATTCAATTCTTTTAGTGCTTTTAGTTAGTAGAGTATGTCCTAGCTTAGTCTGCCTCTTTAATTCTAGTTTTGTTATATAATAGACTTGAACCTAGCTCTGCGAATGTCTAGGATGAATACATATCTTATTCTATAAGTTTAACTCGGACCTAGTTCTGTGGATGCCTATGATTGATACATATTGAACTTTCAGTGCAGAGATCCTATATTGCCTGTTTTTGTTATGATAGTACTATGTTTTAGGCTTACTTCTACTTTAGTTTAGCTTTCAGTATTTGTTTTGCTTTACCACATGCTTTAGTAGCCTTTCTTTTAGTGTTTGACTTGCCTTGCCATATGTCTCAGTGGCTTTACTTTTTGTTCATTCATATACTTAGCTTACCTTTGCCACATGTCTTAGTGGCTTATATACATCTTAATTTTTCATGCATATATATATATGTTCTTAATGAGTAGTCATTAAATATTAGCATGTTAGGATACTAGAATTGTATATTATTTCAGTACTTGTGTTCTTATATACTCAGCATGTATCCATGTGATCATAAGCATATTAGGATCAGATTTATTTCAGTAGTTGTAATTACTTTACTTTTAGCCTCACCATGTTTAGTTGCTATTTTGTATGATATTTTTACATACATGTTGATTAGCTATAAATGATTAGTTTATAGTTATCCCATTCATGTAGCTTGTTGCACCTTATAATGCTTGCATGTTTTAAACCTTTAAATGTGATATCTTAAATATTTAATTCACTTAAATAGCCTAAAAAGTACTTAGACAATTGTCTAACTATAACTTTTTTTCTTTTGTTGGCTGGGGCCCTGGCATTTGATATACCGGCAAATGTCATATTCAGAGTTGTTCATTGGCAGTGCTGCAGGAGAGGAGATGGTGTAGGAGGAGGATCTTCCTACTGCTGCTTAAATAGATTTTCTCTTCTTGCAGTGAGATTGAGAGATCTTTACTTTTTTTTAATTCAGTTTGTAATAATTGAACTCTGGATGTATTTAATCTCTGCACTTGAGCTGAGTTCTACTTTCTTTTCTTCTTTTATACTATGTTATGCCTATGGATGTTACATTATATTCCCTGCTTCCACTACTTTGATATGTATTGATGTATATTTATAGTCCATTAATATGACAAGTCCTTCCTCGGCTTAAGGCGAGTTATATCCTACCTGACTCTACTTGAGGTAGGGATTTGCCACAGCTGGAGCATCATACTCCCCGTGTTTATGCTAATATCAATATTAACATCGCCACAGGAAAGTATGGGGCCCTACAATTATAGTACAACTGTCATTAAGCTTAGGCTGGCTATTGGTGTATCTGGAGACCACATAATTCCTTTGAGGGGGAATATGTGTGTTTATAGTTGACCTTATTTTCAGATAAGTTGAGTAGATATGTAATAACCCTAGGTTGTTACCATGCAAAATAAATATTGATTGATTCAATTTTTAGCATCATTACTTTTAGAACATTAAGATAAGCCTATCTGAAAAATTTGAAGTCCATTGGACTTCTCTAAGTCAAAAATTTACAAATTGATCAGTCTAGATGCCCTAGCCTATACCCAAAATATTTTGACCTCAGAATCAAAATCTGATTTTATTTTTGAATTCCTCACCCCCAAATTAGCTAATGGTGAAATTTTGGTGCAATTCGGAGTTTATTCGGGCAATAATTCAATTTAAATTAAAATGGTTCAATTGCATAAAAGGGTTCCAAATAAATGGATTTTGCAAATATACCATAATACCTAAATAAACGGTCAGGATCCGCTGTGCGGACCGCGGTCGATCCGCTGCGGAGCCTGGGTCACGCGACAGCAACATCCCATGAATCCAGCCGTTCCGCCTTTTTGATCCACGGCCAGGATGCAATTTCGCGGAACAGCCGATCCGTCGTTGAATCTGTTCCGTGGATCCTACGGCCAGGATCGCTCCCGTGATCGGCCGTTAGGATCCGAGCGATCCCATCCGTAGCATCTTCCGATCGATCAATCAGACGACATCCAGGGCATCCCGCACTGTGGATCGTCGTCTTCCTCCCGATCGCGCTCCCGACAGGGAGAATCCCCGTACTGCTAGCTGTCAAGCTTGTCCCCCACTCACCGTGCCACCTCAGCAAGTTGTTGGGATCCTTCCCGTTATGGCAGGGAGCTCCCGATCGGGCCTAGCGACCCGGCCGAGCTCAAAATGGAAGTTTGAGAGCTCGGCCAAGGCCCGACCTCTCGGGCCACCCCAGTCCGAGCCAGTGGCTCCAGAAGGTTCCCTAAGTTCATCCAAGCCTATAAATAGCCCCAGGTCTGCTTCAATTGCTCCTTGCTGATCAATTGGAGCTTCTGAAATTTGTCGCCATTGCCGAAGTCCCGGAGCTTCACTCAGGCGCTCCCGTACTCTTGAACCGCTGATAGAGGGTTTCTCCTAGAGTTTAGGACCCCTAAGAGCTTCCAAAATCCCTGCAGCAGCGAGCTTCGATCCTTTTTCCAATCCGTCAAAAATCAAGTATCCCAGTTGCAGGAATCGAGTCAATATGGCTAGAATCATATTCCATTTGATGCATTTCTGCTCTTATTGTCATTTCAAACTTAGCTGTATCGTATTTAGGGCCTGAGCTAGCCCCGATCGATCGAATGGATCGATCGGGCTAGTTTCCTTCTGGATCGCCTCGGTCGAGTAAGGACCCGACGATCCAGGCTCCCCCAGACCCCCTGACCAGAGGGCTTCGATCCGCCTCACCACCCTGATGGTGTAGGAATCGAGCTCGGGGTCTCGCGTTGTCTCTGTGGGGAGAATTGTCTCCCCACATTAACTCAAAGGGCGAACACCTCGGGTGAGTAAGGTCCGGCTGTTCCAGACCATCTCAGAAGGGGCTTCAGGTCCCAATCGATGTGTCTGGACATGGTGATGGTGTAGCAATCGAATGATAACCGATCCGTGGACCGGATGCGCCGAAATCTGGCAATTAGGTTTCTACTAATCGGCCAAATCTGCGGGACGAAGAATCGGGGACGACGACACTGTGCGGGCCGGGTCAACCCAAGACCCGCGCGGTGCGACAGTGCCGGGTAACCCGGGCCCCGGTCGACCCGCGCGTTTTCAATTTCGGGCCGAGCCGTTTAATTAAATTGAATTAATGGAATTATTTTCCTTAAGGAAAATAATTCGATTAATTAAATCATAGGAATTTGATTAAATAAAAATATAGAATGTATTTTCTTAATAACTTTTAATCCACTGGTTAAAATTTTATGATATCATATATGAAAATGTTCACAAAAATATCAGGAACTTAAATATAAAATAAAATCACACATCTGATGGTTAGATCTTTAATTATTGCCTAATTATAGTGAATGTTAATTATGGTAGATTAGCAAATTTTCTTATCCAAATTGCATGATTAGGTGCCATTAGTTCACAGATGTTTATTAGATTGCATATGCCAAGTATCATAATTTTCTGAGCTCTGTAAATATAGATATGCCCTAATCTTGGCAAATCATAATTAGTGAATTTTAGGGTTTATACACATTAGATCATAGCAAACTCAGTCTCTGATTACTTGTATGATTAATTAGGACTTGCATGCCAAATTTTATGTAATTTGAATGGTTGGATTTTTATTTATGTACTTATCCTTTTTGCTTGAAATTAGGGTTTAGTTAGCATTAATTAAACACTGCTTGTTAAACTTTAATCATTATTTTGGCTGATAATAGTAAACTAAATGAAATAAAATCACTTTTTATAAACTTATTAAGTATACTTGAATCAATTTAAAACTATAGAATCTTAAATATCTTAATTAACTTAAGAAATTCTAAGATTTGAATCAAGCTTTTAAGACTTGATCTAGATCTAGGATTACCACTAATAATGCATAATTAATCTACTGATTTGACATTGATCTTTAAATATACACTTGATTTGACTTAAGATTTGAGAAGGAGTCAAGCCCTAATCTACTTAAGGCAAATCTAAAACCATAACAACCCTAACTCAACTATATTGATTACAAGACTATGAATTGAATATTTTCCAATAATACTTCTGATTTACTATTGATTCTAAACATTTGAATTAGACATAGTAAGGATAATAACAATTCGTGTGATTTCACAATCTGAATCGAACCTTAAGATCCTCGACTTTCTCTTAAGTAAGAAACCTGCATAACAAGATCATTAATACTAGGTTGATTTAACAAGTGATCAAATCCTTAATAATATGTTTGATTACACCGCATAATCTTAGTCTAACTATGATCAGATAATTCCATCATCTGATCTAATCACCCTAAGATCTAATTATGAACTAGAACCTAATAGTCTAATAT
This sequence comes from Gastrodia elata, assembly GCA_016760335.1. NCBI lineage: Eukaryota > Viridiplantae > Streptophyta > Magnoliopsida > Asparagales > Orchidaceae > Gastrodia > Gastrodia elata. Next base: position 13,888,492 of record CM028673.1, read on the forward strand.
CAGCATCTAGAGAAGAGATCTTGATATTCTCTTCAAAAGATCATCTTGAATTAAGAGACCTAAATTCTCATATCTTGAGGTAAGAAGCCTTCTATAACCCCTTGAGGTAGAAGTATAGAAGTTTCCATCATCTTAGAGATTGATCTATTCTCCTTGTGGTAGTAATCACTTAAGATATTAGAAGAGATACATCTCCTTATGGTAGAATCCATATTAAGTGATCCTTGATCACATTCGATTGGTGAAACCTTGTATAGGACTTACCTATTAGTCTAAGACTTGTAGTCTTGATAAATCCTTGTTCTATTAAATAGATTTGATTGAACCTCGATTGTTGGGTAAGTGCAGTATAGTATACCCATATTACTGGTCCCCAGTAATAATCTGGATTGGTCGAGTCACTCTAAGTAAGATTTGTCTTTGTTGCTATCCTGCGGGCTTAGGCGGACATAACCTCGCTTAGAATAAATCAATCAATCCTAAGAGTGTATTAAATGGGTACCCATTTCTTAGTTTTATTGAAGGACAGTTGCCATCGGGCAATGCCTCCTGGCGAAGATCGCTTCAATAGGTATGGCTTAAGTGAAACTAAGAAAAAGGGGAATTACCTTCCTTAAGACACTAAGTATGATTGTGAGTTTAGTGACTAAATGCTTAGTTTGAGATACAAATCATCATCGGATGGTGCCTCCTAACGAATATCACTTTATTAGGGTGGCATAATCAAACTAAATGTGGTGTCCTGTCTTTGCAGCATATTTAATATGTGTATACAATCACCCTACCCAGTGATCTTTGAAGTAAATAAGCAACTTTAACTAAATATCGATCTAGAGTTTTGGAGTCAGAATCCTTTTAGCAGGATTCTGCACAGTAGAGACTTAGGATTCATTTTTGTTTCTTACTATATTCTTCATGGATTTCAGGATTTTCCATGCATATCATATAATGGCATAAACATAAATCATAAACCTGAGTTGACCTCATTCCTTCTGTTATGACACATGGTTATCAGTGATACAGTATGAGATACGGAATGTTATATACACAGACTGGGAAACTTCAGGGTGCATCTGCATCACCATACTGATTTCCTAACTGTTGTACTTACATTGGACCGTACGACTCATAGACCTTCAGTAATAGTTCTGTGGTATATCGTGATATAGCTTATCTGTGAACATTATTTCAGTAGCATATAGTGCAGCTTATAGCATCCTTTTCAGCATCTGGCATTTTTCTTTTCAACATTTGGTTTTGATGCACTTTTTCTTTACTTAGTTCTTACAGTTCAGTTATTTGATGCTTTACAGTTTTCCTGCATTTTTTACTTTATGCTCTGCATATTTATTATATTTAGATTAACTTGTATAGCTAGCTTTGATGTGTTAGACTTCTAGTCTAACACGGGATACTTTTGGGATCCAGCAATTTGCTAGATCCCGAGCAGTTATTGGAGACAGGTCAGGAAGACGTCCCAGAGTCTCAGGAGGAGCACTTGGAGCTGTAGGGGATCGAGCTCCTACTTTTATTTTCTAGTTCCTTCTAGTATTTTAGCTAGACTCTTTGTATTCTACATTATTATGGTTTGTAATAAAACTCTGGATGTCTTTTCACTTTTTTTTTCTGAGATGAATATTTTCTACTGCTTGAGATGAATGTATTCTGGATTTTTTTCTTTTAGCTTCCGCACTCTGTTATATTACTATACATAGTATTGTGATGCGATCAGCGTGCTGGAAACGCTGATATATTTTGTAACGTACATGGGTTCTTGTCCACTCCCTTGCACCTTATGTATGTACTAAGTCTAATACCTAAGATAAATGCTCCATTCTTATCTTAGATATTGACTCTCGAGCCTACTCTTAGGGCTCAAGTCAGCGGCCTTCAGTATGGCTCTGTCCCTTTAGCCTATTCGGGATGATGGATTTTACTTGTATGGCCCATCATTCCTGAGTAGCGCACCGTTCCGCCGCCAATCTATAAATCATACTCGTATTTTGCGCACAGCAACGTGACGGGGCACTACAGTTGGTATCGGAGAAGTATTATAAAGTGTCAGATGAGGAGCTTGTTCCTATCTACTTTATAATCTGTTCTCTGCGACATGACAAGATCACAATTACAAAGTATAGTGCGAAGCAAACATCCAAAAGATTCACTAAGCTGTCTCAGAAATAGAAGGGAAAATATATGTCTACAATACTAACACCCTAGGAATTTAATGCACATAAGAAGATAACATAAAATGACATCGTAAGATCTAAACGAATTTTGAAGGAATAATGAATAAAATGTTTATGGGTTAAACTATTTTAGGGAATGGAATACTCGTCGTCAGCATTTCTGTTCTACCTTAGGAGATTTGATGATTATTGGATAGATGACCTTCGAGATGGTTAGATCTACGGGAGGATGGTGGATGGAGTATCATCCTGAGGAGTCGCAGTACTGGACAAGATTCTGGTTCATTCATCATTCAGAGGCACCAGTCTTTCGACGCTTGCCAAAGAGTGGCTGGATCATGTTACCACGGCACTTCGAGAGACAGCCTGTCTAGAGAGGTAACGCATGGAGATTGTAGAGATCCTACTGAGGGGATCAGCGAGTCGTTGGTGGTATTGGGTCAATAGGAGATTAGCTCGGAAATGTCACATAGTCACATATGACGACTTCTGTGCCGCCTTCTGGGTAGAGTATTGTAACTAGACCCTAGGAATTTCCTCATGTCATATCTTGCTATCTTATTTTCATATTTTTGATGTATCCATGTATCCTCTCTTATGAGAAAGAACTTGAAAATGAATGAAAATTTTCTAAAAATTTGCATCTTAACTGCAGCTATGAATCCTGATTCCCCTTCTGCTCCCACTCCTATTAAGAAGACGATCCCATCGTCAAGTGGATCTGAAGAATTGAGTCTTATAGCCAATTTAATAAAGGCCCTAATTGATATTAACACGCAACAAGTGCAGGAGACACGATCTCTCATCCTCTCCGTCAAACAACAATCCTCCGGATCTTCTTCCTATAACTCAGGAGACGGAGTTCTACACAATTTCCTTCGTTTTCGCACTCCCACATTCAACGGGGCATTGAACCCCATGGATACTGTAACATGGATAAAGTTAGTGGAGAAAAATCTGGCCTTGATTAAATGCCCTAATTCTGAGGCAATTCGTCTGGTGACCTATCTGTTCCAAGAAGAAGTGGAATATTGGTGGGAAAATGAACGGAATAACAGATTTGCGAACTTTGAGATATAGGACATACCATGGGATATGTTCATGGAGGCATTTCGCGAAGCTTTCATTCCTGCCTCAGCTCAAGCAATCCTAGAAGATGAACTTCTTCACCTCACACAAGGGAGTAGGTCAGTATCTGATTACGAACAAGAGTTCAGGAGACTATCAAGGTTCGTTCCTGATTTAGTAAGATCAGAAGCATCCAAGTGCCACCGCTTCATGAAAGGTTTGAGAGACTCTATTAGAGCACACCTAGTCTCACGGAAGTTCAAAACCCTAATAGAGTTGATCGAGGATGCTCGTCTGCAAGAAGGATTCTAAAGTCAGCTGGACCGGAAGAGAACGACCATAGTTACGCACCCACGAGACGAGCGCTTTTGTAACAACCCAGGTTGTTACTTGGCTCAATTAAGACTAATCTAAGTCTTAATCAAGGTTCTAAGTCACTAATTAAGTAATTTAGAATTCATCCCTAAAACCTAAGTCAACTCAGAAGTCAACTGAGTCAAATCAGAAATTCTGGAAAATCCCAAACCCTAAAAAATTGACTTTTTATCTAGACCTCAAATTGAAAATCCGACTTCGCCATTACGTTCAGAACACCCAAATTAGCTATGGGTGAAATTTTGGAGGCATTTGGAAGTCGTTGGGTTTTCGTTGAATAATTTAATAATATTTAAATACCTGAAAATTCAAATAAATAAATACTCGTCAAAACAAAAATCCGAGTGCACCGTTGCGTTCCTCACCCATCAATTAGCTAAGGGTGATTTATTGAAATTTTTTTGAAATGCATTTAATAGGTTAAAATTGATTAATTAAAACTGTGAAATTTAATTTAAATAATTATTTAATTATTTAAAGTTAACGGCGCCATTCACTTAACTTGACGCCGTCACCCTAAAATCAGTTAGCACCGTTAAATCTAGCAGATCTCCTAAACCGTCCGATCAAGAGATCGGACGATCAAGAGATTGGACGATCAAGAGATCGTCTCCCTCGCGAGGTCAGGGCAGCGCAGCGCATGTCGTGAGGGTTGACGCGCGTCGCCTGCCTCGATTGCGTGGCTCAAGCCAGTCGATCCAGATGGATAGAGCAGCTAAATCTGACCGCTTTAGGGGTAGTTTAAGATCCCCTATCAATTCTTAGTCCCTGTTTGCACATTTTAAGAAGTCGGTCGTCGATCAAAGTCTCCTCTGCAAAACCCTAGATCCACCTGCGTCCATTCTAAAGAATGTACGAACCCTCTTTACTTCTTGAACCTCCATTTAAGCATCCTTATGAATTAATTTTGCTATCCTGTCCTTAATTGTGCGACGCGATCGATCGATTCGGTCGATCGTATCGCCGAAAATTCTAACCCTAATTCGCTCGGGAAGCTGGAGGAGAAGGCGAAGCGTCCATCATCCGCAGCCGTCGGATGGAATCGTAATCCGATCGTTAGAGTTAAGTTAGATTAAATTAGATCCGTTCATTTTTTAGCCGGTTCGATCCAACTCGGCTCATCTGGACCGGGCCGAACCTCGGCCCATCCGTTCGTATTCGAGGCGCTGACGAAGCAGCCCGGTGGGGTTGGCTGCCTAGCTGGCATAGCACGCAACTCGCCGCGTGGCTCTCGCGCTGCGCGTCCGCGGTGGCAAGACCCACTGGTCTCGTCGCGCTGCGCCGTGGGCCCGCTCGTGATCTGCCAACCAGTGGGGTCGCGCAACGTGGCCTGGTCCTGCTGACCGTCTGGCATGTGGGGCCCGCCGCTCTCTGCTCAGCCAGTGAGATCGCGCCACGTGTACCTGCAGAATTAAATAATAAAAGTTATATATATATATATATATATATATATATCAGTTAATTATAATTGAATAATAATTATATATATAATAACAGATTTAGTTAATTTAAATAAACAATATTAAATAATTAACTAAATACCAAATTTTAAACCTTAATATCTTGCAAAATACAACTCCAAATATAGCAAAATTATATACTATTTTGATCAGCAAAAATAGAGGATCATTTTGGTGTTGTCAAATTTATATTTGGATCACAATTTAGCAAAGTTATTATTTAGGGTTTAATTGAGTTCAAATTTATATCATAAAACTTAATTAACCCATAACTTTGCACCCATTAATCCAAGCATACTCAATATGGGTCTTAAAGTGATCAAAAAATCCTAAGAATTAATTTGATAGTATTCATTTTGCTATTTAGATTAGTTTTTGCCTAATCACTTTTAGGACCTAACCCCTAATTACCCTAATTAACCTTAGAACTTCAATTGACCATAACTTGGTCAATTGAGCTCCAATTTGGATGATCTAAATATCAATCTAGATCAAAAAAATCTAATTAACAGTAATATGTAAAAATATTTTAGATCCAACAGTTAGATTTGCTAATCACCCTTAAGTATCCTAAAACTGATTAGTGAATATTATCAAATTTAATAATCCAAATTGACTGATTTAAGTTTTAGAGGACTCAAAGAACCATTTAAAATCTATCTGTAAAATTGGATTAGTGTTTGAGTGATTAATTTTGCTAATCACTCACTAATCACCCTAAACCCTAATTAGGTCTTAACTTAGTCAAATTAGGTCCAAATTGAGCCTTCCACATGTCATTGTGATCAGTGGACTATTTGTAAACTATAGCCACTGATTTTGCTTAATTTGGACAATAATTGGCAAAGTTAGGATTTATGACCCATAATTAAGGACCCTTTATCACCCTTAAACCCTAAATCTTGTATTGGCCATAACTTGGCCAATACTTATCAGAATTTAGCAAATTTAGATTCTATGGAAAGCTTAGACAGTAAGAACAATAATCTGAAAGAAAATTTAACTTTTATTCAACCAAATTCTTAATTTGCCCTTATGAGTTAAATTCACTAATTTGACTTCATATGGCTAAATATAACCAAAAAAATTAGTTTAGTTGCTGTCTAATCTTACATTATACAGTAAGAATCAATTTCCAAAAGAAAATTTCAGAATTTAAGCCCTAGATCAAAATTTGATCTTTTGAACCCTTAAGTAGGGGCAAAATGGTCATTTTGCCCAAATTTAGGGTTTAACCTTTAAAAGCCCTAAATTTAGTTTTTAATCACTAAAATCAGTAAATAGAATGATTTAGAACTGAAATTAATCAAATCCAAGTCTAAATTAGATTTTAATTTAAATCTCAAAATTTGCTCCTTAAGAAAATTCCTAAGTTCTAAGTAAGTGTTCTCATTCTTTAATCATTCTTAGATCTATCCTTAGGTTTTTATAACATTAGTTAGGATGCGTGTCTTGAGAGATACTCTTAGTAATTAAGAGCCTTATTTCCTAAGATTATGAATAGTTCTTAAGTTAGAATTCATCTATTGAGTAAATTGGGTTACTCAATTAGATGAAACTTTGAGTTTACTAGTTTTTAGATTTTTCTCAATTTATTAAATGATTATTTGATCTTTAAACTTTAGAACTAAGAATATAAATCTATCCTAATGAATTTGATTTATCATTAGGATTTTCCTTAACCTAATCTATGAGTTTTAGGTTCTAAACTTAGACCCTTAGATTACACCTTTAGATTAAGTGATTAGACCCCATCATCTGGAGTCTAATTCTTAATCTTTTTATCTTAATTTGGCTAAATCAAGATGAGGTTGGGATGAAATAAATTACAAAATTAGGCCGATGATTTATTCACTTTAACCAAATAGTCGTCTTTTGATTAAGTTATAATTAGGACGTGGCCAGTCCTAATTATCTTCAACTAGTATGATTCGTGATTCTAAGTTACAGAATGTATAAGAATTGATGATTCTGAAATTTATGTAACTTAGAGTAGATAGAGCGAATAAAGCAGACAACAACGGATATCACCTGTGTTTAGATAGAGTCTCTTGCTCACCTTGAATTGATGCTTTGCATACTTTGTTTTGAGCCCCTTACCTTGTACACATATATTGGACATAGGATATTTGATAAATATCTCATGTTAATTTTGAATTACATACGTATCATTCATGATTGATCGATGTTTTTCAGTTTTTTAGAAAGTTGTGGCTTAACTAGTATGCCTCTCCAATCCTCGAGTTCAGCATAGCACACTGGTTTGTTATTGTCGGTAAGTCTATCCATATCCGGTTGAAATAATTCCTAGGATGGCGAGAAATAGATTTTGTGCTCTTTAATCAGGATTGGACATGGTGAGTACTAGTTGAGAGTAATTTTGGTAAGGTGTAGCTTGATTAGTATACCTCTTAGATCAACTCATTCGGGGTCGGCAACCTTTCGAGGGTTTAATGTCCGACAGTCTATTGGCCATGCCTAATCCATAGGATAGGATGGATAGACTCTCGCCCTACTGACTATAGAGTCAGGATTCTGATATGGATATACTAATTCAAGTACACTTACATTCAGATCTATCTTAGCTTATCAGGCTAAGATTTTTCAGTGATGTTCAGTTCAGAGTTTCTTAGCTCATCAGGCTAAGATTTGCTGAGTTTGTGTTCAGTTTGGGTGACTTAGATAGTCACTGTAGTTTCAGTTTACAGTTACTATTTTACTTGCATATTCTGCATTATAACACTGTTTTACTTTCAGTTTACCTGCACTATATAGGATGCTAGTTATACATACTATTTTCATATATAGAATGTTAGTTATTTTCAGTTTTATACGATTAAATTTCTATATGTCACTTAGCATAATCGGTTTGATCATATGCATATTTAGGTTGTATTTTCTTACAGTTTTGCTTTTCTTTCACTTACATGTCCTTGTTGCAGTTACTGGGAGGAGGTATGTGTTTACTTCCTATTTGTTTAGTTATAAACTGAAGTTTATAGCTTATTACTATTCTTTTATACGCTTTTCTGCACCTAGTTTGCTCAGTTCTGTTTTATGGTGATATCTATTTAAACATAATAAATTGTTTACCCTAAAATATGCTTAGATAATAGTCTAACTAGTTTTTCTTTTGTTGGCTGGGGCCCTACCATTATGAAACTGATAATGGTAGGTTCTGAGTTTGTTAGAGTAGCTGATCCAGTGATGTGCTTACCATTGGAGGAGGAGCCAGTTCCTGAAGATCTATAGCTTTAGATTTCTTTCTTTCAGTAAAATTGAGAGTTCTTTCAGTCCTTTTTATCTTATTAAATGTTGTAATAATACAAGTTTAACTTTTCTTTTCAGCACTTTACTTATTCTGTATTGTTGTATTTATACTGTATGGATGGATGTTATATTTATATTATTTTCGCACTCTGAGTTCTGATATGATCATTTAGTGATAGTTTTTTCTGGGTTGAATGGCAAAGTCCTTAGTTAAGTTGGATTAGAACTTGTGTCTAATCCAATTCTAAGTGGGGACCTTGTCATTTGGTGACCCCTCCACCATAATCATGTTAACTTAAGGGTTAATAGGACCACGGCGGGGCAGGGCCGTCACAGCTTTGGCCATCGCAAAATAGCTAGAGTCTACAACATGGAAACTACACAACCACAGCCTCAGAATTCTGAATGTAAGAAGAAGCATCTGTATGGGAAGTGCTACCACTTCAGTGGAGTATGTTTCACTTGTGGTCGTAAGGGCCACCGTTACTATGAATGCAGGGAGAAGAAGACCATCGATGGCGTGTCCACCGACCACTCCCGCCATAAGCAAATCTTTCGTGCTTAACCCGTGAGTCAGCGGGAGCCCGCTCCTGCCATAATGCCGGCTCCTACGACGAACTCAAGGGCAAGTGTACCGATGCAAAGGTCATCATACAACCGCCAAGATTCAGGAACCCAGAACAAGCAACCCTCGGCACCTGCCCGAGTGTATATGTTAACTCCAGCTTCTGCTCCTGAAAATAACGACGTGGTGTCAAGTACGCCTTAAATCGATTCTCTTCTCTTGCTATATGTCCTTCATTATTCCCGTATAAACTATTCTTACTTAGATTATCGTAATTATGGGCACATTAACCATAAGCAACACAACTTGTAATGTTCTATTCGATACTAGAGCAAATCATTCTTTCGTATCAGAAGAATGTGCTAAAACACTTAAACTACAGATACATCAACTAGCCAGTTCATTAAGTATTGGGCTACCTTCGGGAGCTCGTATGCAGTCTCAGCAATACTGCAATCTTGATATTCCTATTGAGGGTCAAAACTTCAGAGCTAAGCTAATTCTACTGCCAATCACCAACTTCGACATAATCCTAGGTATGAATTGGTTAAGCCAAGATGGTGTGTCCATTAACTGCCAAAAAAAGAAAATAACTTTGGGTAGCGGAAGAAACTCCAAATCTTTCGTGGGAAAACTTAGCACCCAATCGCCGTTAATCAACGCTATGGTGGCAGTGAGATTAGTAAAGAAGGGATGCAATGCGTACCTTATAACAATGTTGGGAGAAAAGAAAGAAGTCATACCTCTTTCTGAGAACCCTGTAGTTTGTGAATTTCCCGGTGTTTTCCCTGAAGACCTGCCTGGTCTTCCTCCGAACAGAGAAGTAGAGTTCACCATAGAAGTAACTCCCGGAACTCAACCACTGTCCAAAGTTCCGTACCGCACGGCGCCAAAGGAACTCCAAGAGTTAAACAACCAACTTCAAGAATTATTAGAAAAGGGCCTCATCCATCCAAGTTCATCCCCTTGGGGAGCGCCGGTGCTATTCATTAAGAAGAAAGATGAATCGATAAGAATGTGCATCGATTATAGAGAGTTAAACAAAGTAACTATTAAAAACAAATACCATTTACCGCGAATCGACGATCTGTTTGATCAGTTATCTGGAGCAAAGGTCTTCTCCAAGATAGACTTGCAATCTGGGTATCATCAATTGCGAGTTAAGGAGACTGATATTGAGAAAACAGCATTTCAAACTCATTATAGACATTACGAATTCTTGGTGATGTCTTTTGGATTGACGAATGCACCATCCATTTTTATGGACTTAATGCAGCGTGTGTTGAAAGCATATCTGGATAAATTCGTCATCATCTTCATTGATGACATACTGGTTTATTCCAAGAATAAGACCGATCATGAGAAACACCTTCGTATAGTACTTGAAGAACTCAGAAACCATGAACTCTATGCTAAGTATTCTAAGTGTGAATTCTGGCTTGATTCTATCGCCATTCTGGGCCATGTCATTGACTCTCAAAGGATCAGAGTGGATCAAAACAAAGTAAGCGCAGTCCGAGACTGGTCACAACCAAAATTCGTGAAGGATATCAGAAGCTTCTTAGGACTGGCAAGCTATTATAGAAAGTTCATCAAGGGTTTCTCACAAATTGCGTCTCCTCTCACCAAACTGACTCAAAAAGTAGTACCTTTCATTTGGAGTCCGGAAAGTGAGAAAGCGTTTCAAACCTTGAAAGATGCTCTTTCCTCTGCCCCAGTTCTCGCCTTACCAAAGGAAGGATTGAATTACCAGGTCTATACTGACGCATCCGGTATAGGTTTGGGATGTGTTTTGATGCAGGAAGGAAGAGTCATAGCCTATGCATCTCGACAGTTGAAACCACATGAAAAGAACTATCCTGTTCACGATCTTGAACTAGCATCAGTAGTCTTCACTCTAAAGATTTGGCGTCATTATCTGTATGGCATCCAGTGTTCCATACTTACCGATCATCTGATCTTGAAATATATTTTCACCCAATGCGAGTTGAATTGTCGACAGCGAAGATGGCTCGAGTTAATAAGCAACTACGACTTAAGCATTCAATATCACCCAGGAAAAGTGAATGTCGTAGCAGATGCACTCAGCCGTCATGCTACACTATCTTCTATAATCTGCACTAGTGCATTGGAGGAAGAATTCCGAAAATTTGAAATCATGCCAGTGCGTGGAGACATGTTAAGCACACTAATATCTATGAGCTCAGTCGAACCAACCTTCCATCATGATGTCTTCATCTCTCAAACCAAGGATGAGGATTATTTGAAGTTCAAAGTCGATATCGAGAGTGGACGTCGCTTCGATCTACAGCTTTGTGGTAACATAATTTACCAAGGTGATCGTCTATGGATTCCCAAATCCATGCATCAAGAGATTCTGGTCGAAGGCCATAATTCTGGCTACCAAGTACATCCAGGTAGTACCAAAATGTACCAAGATCTGAAGAAGTCATTCTGGTGGCCCGGTATGAAAAAGAGTGTGGCATAATTTGTGGCAAAATATCACGCTTGCAGTCTAGTCAAAGCCGAGCATCAAAAGCCTGGAGGACTCCTTCACCCTCTAGCAATTCCTGAATGGAAATGGCTCGACGTTTCTATGGATTTTGTTATGGGTTTACCTAAAGCAAGATCTGGTGCAGATTCAATCTGGGTCATCGTTGATCGATTGACCAAGTCAGCTCACTTCATCCCTATGCGTCAAACTGATTATGTGAAAAAATTGGCAAAGCTTTATATCAAGGAAATTATCAGGCTCCATGGAATCCCGAGATATATCGTATCTGATCGAGATAGCCGTTTCACCTCTAAGCTTTGGCAAGCGGTGCATCAAGACTTGGGGACTACTCTAGCTATGAGTACCGCCTTTCATCCTCAAACAGATGGACAAACAGAAAGAGTCAACCAAGTTATGGAAGATCTTCTTCGTCTATGTGTGCTAGACTTTGGAGGTTTTTGGGAAGATCACCTTCCCCTTGTAGAATTTGCATACAATAATAGTTTTCAAGCAAGTATCGGTATGGCACCATATGAAGCTTTGTACGGCAGAAAATGCAGTACGCCATTAGCTTGGTCTGAAACTGGCAGTGTTCAGCTTTACGGATCAGAATTGGTTGAAGAAACAAATCGTAAAATTCAGCTAATCCAGCAAAGAATCAAAGCTGCCCAGGACCGGCAGAGTAAATATCACGACACTCATCATCGTGCTCTGGATCTTGATGTGGGAAAGTTTGTGTATCTAAAGGAAAGTCCAATGAAAGGTGTTTATCATTTTGGTGTAGCCGGAAAACTAAGTCCTCGCTACGTTAGACCTTTCGAGATATTAAAAAAGATTGGTTCTGCAGCATATCGACTAAAGCTTCCTGAAGATTTCTCTGCAGTTCATAATATTTTCCACATTTCCTCTCTGCGGAGATGTCTCCGTGATCCATCTCACTTAATTCAACTTCCAGCGGTATCACTACAACTAGATCTCTCTTATGCAGAAGAGCCGATTAAGATCTTAGCTCATGATCAAAAGCAACTGAGGAATCGCTCCATCCCAATGGTAAAAGTCCAATGGAGGAATCGCTCATTAGAAGAATCTACTTGGGAGAAAGAGGTGGATATGAGAAAGAAGTATCCTAATCTCTTTGAAACTCCAGGTACTCCTTAAATTCAAAAGTCTTACTCATGTTCTCATATTCTCTCATAATTGTCTTCTCTTAAAATGATGTCGAGGATGACATCATTCTTAAGTAGGGGAGTCTGTAACAACTCTAGGTTGTTACCATGTAAAATAAATATTGATTGATTCAATTTTTAGCATCATTGCTTTTAAAATATTAAGATAAGCCTATCTGAAAAATTTGAAGTCCATTGGACTTCTCTAAGTCAAAAATTTGCAAATTGATCAGTCTAGATGTCCTAGCCTATGCCCAAAATATTTTGACCTCAGAATCAAAATCTGATTTAATTTTTGAATTCCTCACCCCCAAACTAGCTAAAGGTGAAATTTTGGTGCAATTCGGAGTTCATTTGGGCAATAATTCAATTTAAATTAAAATGGTTCAATTGCATAAAAGGATTCCTAATAAATGGATTTTGCAAATATACCATAATACCTCAATAAACGGCCGAGATTCGCTGTGCGGACCGCGGTCGATCCGCTGTGGAGCCCGGGTCACGCGACAGCGGCATCCCGTGAATCCAGCCGTTCCGCCTTTTTGATCCACGGCCAGGATGCAATTCCGCGAAACAGTCGATCCATCATTGGATCTGTTCCGTGGATCCTACGACCAGGATCGCTCCTGCGATCGGCCGTTAGGATCCGAGCGATCCCAGCCGTAGCGTCTTCCGATCGATCAATCAGACGGCATCCAGGGCATCCCGCACTGTGGATCGTCGTCTTCCTCCCGATTGCGCTCCCGATAGGGCGAATCCCCGTACTACCAGCTGTCAAGCTTGTCCCCCACTCCCCGCGCCACCTCAGCAAGCTGTTGGGATCCTTCCCGTTGTGGCAGGGAGCTCCCGATCGGGCCTAGCGACCCGGCCGAGCTCAAAATGGAAGTTTGAGAGCTCGGCCAAGGCCCGACCTCTCGGGCCACCCCAGCCCGAGCCAATGGCTCCAGAAGGTTCCCTAAGTTCAGCCAAGCCTATAAATAGCCCCAGGTCTGCTTCAATTGCTCCTTGCTGATCAATTGAAGCTCTGAAATTTGTCGCCATTGCCGAAGTCCCGGAGCTTCACTCAGGCGCTCCTGTACTCCTGAACCGCTGATAGAGGGTTTCTCCTGGAGTTCAGGACCCCTAAGAGCTTCCAGAATCCCTACAGCAGCGAGCTTCGATCCTTTTTCCAATCCGTCAAAAATCAGGTATCCCAGTTGCAGGAATCGAGTCAATACGGCTCGAATCCTATTCCATTTGATGCATTTCTACTCTTATTGTCGTTTCAAACTTAGCCGTATCGTATTTAGGGCCTGAGCTAGCCCCGATTGATCGAATGGATCGATCGGGCTAGTTTCATTCTGGATCGCCTCGGTCGAGTAAGGACCCGACGATCCAGGCTCCCCCAGACCCCCTGACCAGAGGGCTTCAATTCGCCTCACCACCCTGATGGTGTAGGGATCGAGCCCAGGGTCTGGCGTGGTCTCTGTGGGGAGAATTGTCTCCCCACAGTAACTCAAAGGGAGAACGCCTTGGGTGAGTAAGGTCTGGCTATTCCAGACCATCTCAGAAGGGGCTTCAGGTCCCAATCGATGCGTCTGGACATGGTGATGGTGTAGCAATCGAATGCTAACCGATCCGTGGACCAGATGCGCCGGAATTTGGCAATTAGGTTTCTCCTAATCGGCCAAATCCACGGGACGAAGAATCGGGGACGACGACACTGTGCGGGCCGGGTCAACCCAAGACCCGCGCGGTGCGACAGTGCCAGGTCACCCGGGCCCCGGTCGACCCGCGCATTTTCGATTTCAGGCCGAGCCGTTTAATTAAATCGAATTAATGGATTATTTTCCTTAATAATTCGATTAATCAAATCATAGGAATTTGATTAAATAAAAATATAGAATATATTTTCTTAATAACTTTTAATCCACTGGTTAAAATTTTATAATATCATATATGAAAATGTTCACAAAAATATCAGGAACTTAAATATAAAATAAAATCACACATCTGATGGTTAGATCTTTAATTATTGCCTAATTACAGTGAATGTTAATTAGGGTAGATTAGCAAATTTTCTTATCCAAATTGCATGATTAGTGTGCCATTAGTTCACAGATGTTAATTAGATTGCATGTGCTAAGTATCATATTTTTCTGAGCTCTGTAAATGAAGATATGCCCTAATCTTGTCAAATCATAATTAGTGAATTTTAGGGTTTATACACATTAGATCATAGCAAACTCAGTCTCTGATTACTTGTATGATTAATTAGGACTTGCATGCCAAATTTTATGTAATTTGAATGGTTGGATTTTTATTTATGTACTTATCCTTTTTACTTGAAATTAGGGTTTGGTTAGCATTAATTAAACATTGCTTGTTAAACTTTAATCATTATTTTGGCTGATAATCGTAAACCAAATGAAATAAAATCACCTTTTATAAACTTATTAAGTATACTTAAATCAATTTAAAACTATAGAATCTTAAATATCTTAATTAACTTAAGAAATCCTAAGATTTGAATCAAGCTTTTAAGACTTGATCTAGATCTAAGATTGCCACCAATAATGCATAATTAATATACTGATTTGACATTAATCTTTAAATATATACTTGATTTGACTTAAGATTTGAGAAGGAGTCAAGCCCTAATCTACTTAAGGCAAATCTAAAACCATAACAACCCTAACTCAACTATATTGATTACAAGACTATGAATTGAACATCTTCCAATAATACATCTGATTTACTATTGATTCTAAACATTTGAATTAGACATAGTAAGGATAATAACAATTCGTGTGATTTCACAATCTGAATCGAACCTTAAGATCCTCAATTTTCTCTTAAGTAAGAAACCTGCATAACAAGATCATTAATGCTAGGTTGATTTAACAAGTGATCAAATTCTTAATAATATGTTTGATTTACACCCCATAATCTTAGTCTAACTATGATCAGATAATTCCATCATCTGATCTAATCACCTTAAGATCTAATTATGAACCAGAACCTAATAGTCTAATATCAACATCTAGAGAAGAGATCTTGATATTCTCTTCAAAAGATCATCTTGAATTAAATTAAGAGACCTAAATTCTCATATCTTGAGGTAGGAAGCCTTGTATAACCCCTTGAGATAGAAGTATAGAAGATCCCATCATCTTAGAGATTGATCTATTCTCCTTGTGATAGTAATCACTTAAGATATTAGAAGAGATGCATCTCCTTATGGTAGAATCCATATTAAGTGATCCTTGATCACATTCGATTGGTAAAATCTTGTATATGACTTACCTATTAGTCTAAGACTTGTAGTCTTGATAAATCCTTATTCTATTAAATAGATTTGATTGAACCCTGATTGTTGGGTAAGTGCAGTATAGTATACTCATATTACTGGTCCCCAGTAATAATCTGGATTGGTCGAGTCACTCTAAGTAAGATTTGTCTTTGTTGCTATCCTGCGGGCTTAGGCGAACATAACCTCGCTTAGAATAAATCAAACAATCCTAAGAATGTATTAAATGGGTACCCATTTCTTAGTTTTATTGAAGGACAGTTGCCATCGGGCAATGCCTCCTGGCAAAGGTCGCTTCGATAGGTATGGCTTAAGTGAAACTAAGAAAAAGGGGAATTACCTTCCTTAAGACACTAAGTATGATTGTGAGTTTAGTGACTAAATGCTTAGTTTGAGATACAAATCATCATCGGATGGTGCCTCCTAACGAAGATCGCTTTATTATGGTGGCATAATCAAACTAAATGTGGTGTCCTGTCTTTGCAGCATATTTAATATGTGTATACAATCACCCTGCCCAATGATCTTTGAAGTAAATAAGCAACTTTAACTAAATATTGATCTAGAGTTTTGGAGTCAGAATCCTTTTAACAGGATTCTGCACAGTGGAGACTTATGATTTATTTTTGTTTCTTATTATATTCTTCATGAATTTTAGGATTTTCCATGCATATCATATAATGGCATAAACATAAATCATAAACCTGAGTTGACCTCATTCCTTCTATTGTGACACATGGTTATCAGTGATACAGTATGAAATACGGAATATTATATACACAGACTGGGGAACTTCAGGGTGCATATGCGTCACCATACTGACTTCATAACTGTTGTACTTACATTGGACCATACGACTCATAGACCTTTAGTGATAGTTCTGTGGTATATCGTGATATAGCTTATCTGTGAACATTATTTCAGTAGCATATAGTGCAGCTTATAGCATCCTTTTCAGCATCTGGCATTTTTCTTTTCAGCATTTGGTTTTGATGCAGTTTTTCTTTACTTAGTTCTTACAGTTCAGTTATTTGATGCTTTACAGTTTTCCTGCATTTTTTACTTTATGCTTTGCGTATTTATTATATTTAGATTAGCTTGTATAGCTAGCTTCGATGTGTTAGACTTCTTGTCTAACACGGGATACTTTTGGGATCCGGCAATTTGCTAGATCCTGAGCAGTTATTGGAGACAGGTCAGGAAGATGTCCCAGAGTCTCAGGAGGAGCAGTTGGAGCTGCAGGGGATCGAGCTCCTACTTTTACTTTCTAATTCCTTCTAATATTTTAGCTAGACTCTTTATATTCTGCATTATTATGGTTTGTAATAAAACTCTGGATGTATTTTCACTTTTTTTTTCTAAGATGAATATTTTCTACTGCTTGAGATAAATGTATTATGGATGTTTTGCTTTTAACTTCCGCACTCTGTTATATTACTATACATAGTATTGTGATGCGATCGGCGTGCTGGAAAAGTTGATATATTTTGTAACGTACATGGGTTCTTCTCCACTCCCTTGCACCTTATGTACGTACTAAGTCTAATACCTAAGATAAGTGCTCCATTCTTATCTTAGATATTGACTCTCGAGCCTACTCTTAGGGCTCGAGTCAGCGGCCTTCAGTATGGCTATGTCCCTTTAGCCTATTCGGGATGATGGATTTTACTTGTATGGCCCATCGTTTCCGAGTAGCGCACCGTTCCGCCGCCAATCTATGAATCATACTCGTATTTTGCGCACGGCAACGTGACGGGGCACTACAAGATGTACTCAACTCCTCATTTGTTATGTGCCCACAGAATAATATACAAGATAAATAAATCATAAATTTGCATTTTTCATAATCTTATTGATTGTGAATGATTCAGTCTTAAAACTATATATAATAGTCTTTAGACTGAAATTATTTACTTTACTGCTTTATAGAATTTTAAGTATTTCATAATTATTATATAGTGTAAGGTTTTATACAAAAATACAATTTTATTTCTTACACTGTTTTCCTTATTTAACATACAAAATCATTTGAACATATTCATATTTTCTTTTAATCATAAATATTTCAAATGCTATGCTAATCTATTGATTGCAGGATTTGTAAAAATACTCAAGTACTGTAAAAAAGTGTTCTTACTTACCCTCCATTCTATTTGTATGCTTATTGTACCGTTTACACTTTAAATTGTAAATGGCTAATGTGATATTCGCTTAATAATATGTTTAACTTCATTTTAAAATGTACTTAGACTTATGAAGTCTAACTACTTTTTTTTTTGTCATACCGTATTTAAAAATCAAAATATGGTAGATTAGGAGCATGAATCAGGATCTGCAGTTAAAGAAAAACCTAAGTAATAACTAGAAGAAATTAATTTACTTTTTATTTCTTTATGTGAGAATGAGAGTTTTATTTTCAAAAACTTGTAACTTAAATATGTTGTAATATTTATAAACTATTCTTTCATGTTATTTATGATTTCATATTTTGGATAATGAATGTTTAATTAGAATAATTGAAATTCCTTCCACTCATAGATCCATATTATATAAGATAATATTTAATGTTGAGTTAGAATCACCTAACTCAATATTAAATATTACCGTAACACTCGTTGTTAGGTCTTTATATTTAATCTAATAGTGAGGTGTTACAAGCACAAAGTTAGGTTTACGTTTATTGAATCTTCCAACTAAAGTAAGCGAGTGTTTAGCCACAAGGGAAGAGATTTTCGCATCAGAGAAGAAAATCACTAGAACACCTTTATAGGTAGACAATAGCTTTGGAGATCGTCGAGGTTGAGTTCTCCAGTATCTCCTTGAATTGTCATGCAGTTATAATAATCGAAGGCAAAACTTCCATTAGGTCATTGCTGAAAAAAAAAAAAGAAACACAGAAGAAAACAAAGATCGAAAGAAGTAAGTCACCAGCCAAACTTCAGAGAAGCAGTAGATGGAGCCGAGAGAGTCGTCGGCAAAGCCGACGAGGTTGCCCTAGCCCGAGTGCAAGAATCACCTCCAAATCGTCCTAATCGAGAGCAGGCAGAGTGCGATTAAAATGTTTGAATCATAAGATTTGAATTATGATATATATATATATATTTATTTATTTATTTATTTATTTATTGTGTGATTCTGTGAAGTTTAATGTAATATTCACAAATTTATATAAAATGAAAAATTATTTTCTGTAATTAATGTTCTTACTCAAATAATTCTGACTGGTCGTGCAGTTATAATATTGTGTGCTACCAAAATAGCCCTCATAATGTATATTTGAGTTGTATTAAATCTGAAATTAAAACAACTATTTATTATTTTAGGTTTGCAATTTATTGCATTTCTTTGTTACTTTTAATATATCTAGTTTGTGTTTTTTGTTATTTAAAATTTAGCAAGTTAAGGACAGCATCGCTAATTGGGTAGTGATTATCAATGATTTGAGGGTTTAAAGACTTATATGGCTAATATTGAAGATCTAGTTAAGCAAGTCTTAAAGGCATTGCACTTGAGGGACGATCAACATTCTCAACACGTCTTGATCATACAACACCCTAAACAAGATTTAGGGTACATCGTGAACTTTTGTCTCAAGCTAGGGCTAATTGCTCTTATGAGATTAGTTATAACTCAAATTATTGAAGAGACAAAATTTAAATGTGTCTATTAGATTAAAAAAACTGAATCATACACACTTATTTGTTGAGATGTTTTTTCAAAATAACCATAACTTTTGCAACTTAAATTTTTTTGGTGTTAAGAAAATCTATCATGTAATATTTTGGTGTAATATTATGAAACTCCCTTAAATAAAATTGATTATAGCTCTTAAACACAAAGTATTTTTAGAATTTTTTTCTTAAAAAGTACTTTCAAAGTTAAACATGCTCAAGTTGGAGCATTTCTACGATGATGTCATATGTTAGAAAATTATCTTTTAAGAACAAAAATATGAGACTGTTAAAATCAACGCATACATGCATTAATTCTTAAAAGTTACGGTTGTTATAATATTATAATCATTCATATCACCTTGTAGCATAATCACATTCCAAAGATTCCAATAACAAGAAATGTCAAGATCATAGACAATTAATTATATTCTTAGACTAAAGCTCAATTGAGATACAAATACACTTTTAACAAAAGTTATTTGGGAAAATACTGAATTTATAGCAACCAAGTATCCATGGAACCCGACTACTTGAAAAAATAGTGAGCACACTCCCAACACCTTGGGAGTTGCTTATGTGGTAAACGAAGGATTAGATAAGTAGATCCTCTTCTTGGAGGTTGAAGCAAAGTTTGATAAGATAACTTATGAGGCAAAGCAAATGTCAAGTTTTAACTTTGTAGGTCGAATAGTTGGAGAGGTACTTCTAGCTTTGTATATTTTTTTCCTCTTGAGGAGCTTATATTATATGATCAAATATGATGGAGTTTGCACTAATAGACACATTCACTTGTTGATTAAATATGAGATGAAAAGATGGCAAAAGAAGCATAGTCACTACATAACGAATTGCTATTTATACTCATTGATGTAGCACTTAATAAAATATATCTAATAAAATTTGAACATCATTTCAATAAAATTTTAAAAATAATATTTGTATTATTTTAATATAAATAAATAAATATTAAAGAAAATAATATCAAAATTCTATTGGTTGAATTTTTTTGAGTGACAACGGATCTAAATAGCATTTCTCTAATATAAATTAAATAGTCAAAACCCTTTCTTAAGAAAAATTAATATTATCATCCATGTTAAAAATATATCATTAGTTTCAAAATTATTATTATTATTATTATTATTATTATGCACAATAGATATCATTATTTATAACCACATACTATTACTATTAATATGTAATTTCTAATCATAGTTATTAATTTTGGTAATTATAATAATAATTATGTATAATTAGTAGTTATACGCAATTTTCAATAATATGAAAAGATAATTATGTTAAACTATCCAATTAACTGTTTAACTTTTGAGCACTGATTTATTTATTTATTAATATTAAAATAATACAAATATTATTTTTAAAATTTATAATAAAGTGATGTCCAAATCTATCTCATTATGTATATATATATATACAATACTCTTAAATATACTCATTAACAATGTACAATTATTAAAACACTTAAAATTAATGATTAATTCTTAATAAATAAAATTTATTAATCAAAATCATGCTTAAAAATTCATTAAAAATTAATAATTATCATAAATAAAAATGCTAGGAAATTTATGATGCATTGAAGTATTTTTCATATATATATATATATATATATTTTATATTTTATTAAATTTTTGTCCAATAATTTTACATTTAATTTTTTTTAAATATATGAAAGAAAATGGTTATAAAATACTTAAATTTAACTCCAAATTCGTGTGAATTTAAGAAAATAATAAAGGTTCGATAGAATCTATCAATCAAACGTGAAATTAGTACGAAAATTGATTTAGTTTGATGAGTATTGATATACTTACACATTAATATATATTAAAATATATAGATAATATATTAATTTAATATATAATTAGATTATTAGTTGAATATATAAAAAAATATATATAAAAATTACAAAAAAAAAAAAAAAAATTCTAATTGATGCTAAATAACTTTTTTGATGTATACATACCATTTTCCTAATTTTATTTTCTTGAAAGAAAAAAATAATCATTTCCAATCCAAGAATTTCTCCTTAGGGTGGTCGGTAGGTGCTACCCATCATAATTAAAAGCCGGAACGAGGTCGGCTGCGGTCTACCCCACTGCTTTTCGCCCTACCCTCTCCATCTATTTCTTCTCTGTATTTAACCCTTTTTAGTTGGGCTGAAAGATCGAGGCGACGACGAAGACAGAGAGAGATGGGCAGCGGAGTAGACAAGGCCAAGATCTATAGTCTGTCGGAGGTCAAGGACCACGCCTCCAGAGAGGATTGCTGGCTCATCATCAATGGAAAGGTGCTTATAGATCCATCTTTTGCCCTTTCTGATCATCTCTCCTCTTCGTTTATAATAAACCTTTTAGACGATGCTTCACTCATTGTATTTTATTATATCATCAGCTCATCAGCGGAATCCCCATCGTTTGGGGCCAATCTATTGATCTTTTTGTTTATTCTGTTTAACTTCTTTTGTTTTTTTTGGGATTTCTAAAGTGGACAAAAGCGGTGATGGAGAACCAAAGGTGAGATGATCCGATTTCCCTAGGTGTCCTAGGTATTGAGGAGCGATGGAGAACTTTTTGTTTTAGAGAATCTGTTCTGTTTTACTTCAAAAATTTTGCAGCGATTTGTTTCATCATGGTTTCAACTTTTTACTATAAAAAATTATTAAAGAAAAGATTATCCGTTATCCCATTTTTTACTAATGAAATTTTTTGAATGAAAATTAAATATGGGGCTATTTGGTAGACCGGAAAGATTTTAGACTAAAGTTTTTTTTTTTTTTTTTTTTGAGTAATGATTTTTGACCAATGAATTATTTTGATTTATTTTATTCTAGATTTTAATCGTTAATAATCAAAATCCAACTAAAGGGAATCACTAGTCAATGATTCTTATTAGTGTTGTTTAGAGTTATTAACGAATAAAATATTGAATTAGATAATTCGAAATAGTGCATTGGTTTGGATGAATGCATAGAGATGGATTAGAGGTTGTTTGGTAGCCAGAATTTTAGAGATTAGTTAATCCTAAGTTTTTAAATACTGAAATTTATCTGATAACTATTTGTTAAATTTTGAAATACTGTTTGGAGATTTAAATTTTAGCTATTTAATATATTTATATAATTAATATCAACAAAAATCACATAAACCTCCAACTAACATGATTTATATGAATGAAATGCAATTAAATAATATGATAAAAAATCATTCATGATCTAATTAATCATTAATTCATATTATTATAATTTTAATTTATAAATTTGAATCAAATTTATCATATATATCAATGCAAATGATCTGAGTAATGATTAGGTTGCAAACTTATAGTGTTTGATTTGAGTAATTACTTCCAATGTTTAAGGAAAACAAATGTTTTTTTGTTTTTGGAAATTGGAATTTCATTTGTTTTTTTTTTTCAATTGTTAAGATGCCAACCCAAATTTCTGTAGCCTTATATTATATCCACTAAAATTTCTATTGATGCACCAAAACTATCACCCCACTTAACCTCGATAAATCATTGCAAACTTGGGATATGTTTTACTAATTTTACAATATTAAAAATTGAGCAGCTGAGAGCTTCCATCATGCTATGACATGATTGAGATTCAAGCCTCGTAATTGCATAATTTGCCTTTATAAGAGCTTTTCATTTCCCAATAAAGATTTGAGTGCTACTTATGCCAATAACAACAACAATTATAAACCAAAACTAAATTCACTTAGTTAACTACGTGGCTAGCATGAGGAAATATAAGAAATTTAAGCGCAAAATAATTTGATTACATTATAATCATATTACTTTATTGTTGTTTGATAGTTTTTCAAGAAATATATGATTTTTCTATTTTAAATGAAGTAATCTGAGTGTACGGTGTTTCAAGTAATATGGGGGCGAAAATTACCCCATTAATTTTTCTGTCATCTTTTTAGGGTTTCTGTCATATCTGAAAGTTCGAAATCAATTTTTTTCGATGAGCTCTTCGCGTTTGCTACAACGAAATTGATTTCGTTCGACAAGCTCTTCGCGTTTGCTGCGAAGTTGTGGTCATTGTTGCTACGCTCGAGAAGAAGCCGTGGCTGCTGTCGTGTTTGGTTTTGTTTTCTGCGAAGTAGTGAATGCTTCTCGTGTAATCAGATTTCGGCCGAAATCTGATTACACACTTCGTATTTATACCGGTGTAAACATTTTACACTGATATATTACTTTATTCTAAAAATATTGCATGCCGAATAGAAAGAATTTTACATTAACTGAAATTTTTTTACTTTTCAACCTTTTCCTGTATGCCAAACAACCTCTGCATGAATCATTTGTGTTCATTATGTTTGGTTAAATAGTATCTATATCTAACTTTAATGTATGTGTGATCATTCTGTATAGTTTCTTGCTATTTTATCTTTGCCTTTTGCTATCCTTTTTAATTTGGACAAATTCATCAATCAAGTTTTCTCTCAATGCATTTGATGGTCTTACGCTTAATACAGTCAATCCATGTTGGTCAAATAGTATTTCTATCGAAGCTTGTGTAGTGAGCTCATTTTTTATTGTTTCTTGCTATTCTTTCTTTGCTCTTTGCCATCCCTTTTTAATATGGGCAAAATTTATCAATCAAATGTTCTCACAATGCATCTAATGGTCTTATGCTTAATATGTTCAATTTATTGCCACAAAAATACTTTTTTCTTATTTTAAATATACTTGGTCAAACAGTATCCCTAAGATTCATGTATGTACTCTTGTTCTTTATAGATTTTTGCTATGTTTTTTTTTCTATTTGCCATCCTTTTTAATTTGGAAGAAATTCATCAATCATTTTTTCTCACTGGGTATCTAATAATCTTACGCTAAGTATGTTCAATCTATGCTGCAAATGTACTTATTTATGTACATTGTTCATTCATTTGTAACATTATTATCTTTGCAACACTTGTTTTTATCAATATGCTTCTAATTTGCAAGTCAGTATTCTAATTGGAATTTATTCTTGATTTGGTCTTATCAATATGTTAACCTCATCACTATCTATTTAATCATTTTATATGTGACCAAATCAAGATATTTGAATTAGTTACACTTTTTAATGACACATTCTTCAATTGTTATATTCTAAATATTATTATTTTCCCATGATTAAGCAAAAAATCCAATTATTCTGTTTTTTAATATAACGAGATGAATTTTTTTAGATTCTAGGATGACTTGAGTTCCTATGATAAGAATTTCATCCACAAACAACAAGCACCAAGGTACCTTTTAAAGAGCGTGTTCAATAAGGTTCATAATGCAAAGAGATCAAGCTTAATTTATCCTTGGTGTAGCATGAATTGAAATAGGAAAATAGGAAATTATTTGATTAAGCACGTTGTGACCGAACATGTATAACAGCTCCCTTATAAATATGCTTTATTGTATTTATAAAAGCTCGAGTGTTAGCTGTGCGAATACCCAAAACTTTGGTGCATGCAAGTAATTAAATATTTTTATGTTTGATATTGAACTCACCAATTTTGGGCATTGTGATGACAACTGTGTACTTATGGATTTAATGGATTATAACAAATTTTATTAGTTTTTAACCATTAACAAAACTGTTCAAACGTGAAGAAGTTTCGAAATGCTGTCGATAATTTGTTTTGTTTATGCCATTTTATGTGCTTGATTTTTTATTTAAAAAAACACAACGGTGCGAATGCTTAAACTTCCCCTTTACGTGGAAGACAGGAAATCTGCATGCAACATCAAGCAATTCAATTTTGGAACCTTGAGTTGTTCTTATTCTTTGATGTGAAGCCATTTTGATATGTGCTTGATAGTTGGTGGTATTTAATTTGCGCAATTGCAAAACATGCACATCCTTTTTTCTTGAGAACTGGTCAAGGCTTGAATTTTAATGCTATATGTTAATCTTGATTGTACATGAAAGATTAGGAAAAAAACCATGCAGACATGCATGCTGAAAAGTAAGGGGTTATTCAAATAATTTAATATGATACTTAGAATGAACTCCATGAATACTTATTTGCTTGGATAGATGTTTGTATGGACACAAATTTGCAATAGTGCCAGTACATATTTATGCATACCACAAAAAAATGATGATATGGGTAACTGCATTTATGCCTGTGTTATTTTTTATAATGAAGAGATGTGATATTCTTGGCTGAGATATGATCTCATAGCCATTTTAAATTTTTGATTCCTCTAAATTGTTTCATGTTTTCTTATAATTTTTGACGCAAGCATTGCTTGAACAGCTATTTCATCATGCAAATCACTCTATGGTCTTCCGTTGTCAAAATACCCTCGTATGATTTTTTAGCAGTGCAAAGTCCGTAGCGGAATGTTCTTCCTACATCCACATCTATTTAAATTGATTGTATTCACTACGTTTGATATAATTCATGCCCCTTTATCATCCATGAGTTGCTGCTTGATCTAGTTTTAATTTCTGAATAAAACCACTGCAAATATTCAACAATCATCACACAAATTTCTTGAGGTCCTATTTTATGCCAATGCTCATAATCTGTGCTTTTCCCCCTTTTTCAGCTGCCTATGCTTGTCAAACTTGATGCCTTTGTTTCTGTGTGCAACTGTAAAATAAGTTGATTTTCTGTATATTGATCTCCAGTCTTATCTAATGTCAATTGCTAAGCATCACTGTGCAAAATATCAAACAATCAACATCAACAAGAAGCCTTAGCCCACTAAAAGATCGGCTTCATAAATCATTCATCTTTGTTGTTTCAATCAATTGACTATTGATCCCTATGCTCCAGGTATGTGAGATTATCTATAATATATTTTTCCCTATCCTTTTTTAATTTCGTATTCCATTGGAAAATTCCATTAATTTTTAACCCAAGCATCTAACGATTATGCGTATTATACCTGAATCATTCCATTAGATGAGGTCTCTAAACTCATCCCCAATTGGAGTTACTCTGATGTACTCATCCTCGTCATATTTTTCCCACTCATCCAAAAAAGCATTCTTATTACAATTCCATTCCACTCATCCATATTAGCATTCTCACACATATTTTTATTACAAATTCTCTTTTTGCTGGTCAGTATTCTACCTCATATAACGACGTTAGTTTTATAGATCTACAGAGCACTCTTTTTTTAGTTTATTAGGAGTTTTTTATCACAAATATTTAGAGGCGCTCAGATGCTTCATTCATCCTTCCTGGATCTCGATAATTAAAGGATATTTTAATTTGCCATTATTTTGCATGATGTAACTAAGATATGTAAATCACCCACTTTTCTTTATAACATGATCTTCAAGTATTATATCATCAAATATTTTAACTTCTATTATGATAAAACTTGCATTTTCTATTTGCTAAGAAGTAGCTTCAATATTTTTAAGGATAGTTCTCGGTTACCCAAGATTTTCTTTAATCCAATTCTTGGCTTATCGATAAGAAGAATATTATCTTTGCACCAATGCACCTCCTCTTTAATGATCAAACTGCAAAAAGAGTATATATAGACACACACAGCGCTTGCTTTCTTATTTGGAATGATACACATGCCGGGCACCTCCTCTTTAATGATCAAACTGCAAAAAGAGTATATATAGACACACACACAGCTTGCCTTCTTATTTGGAATGATACACATGCAGGGCTCTTTGCCTGTAATGTTCGTATGCACCTCATCTTGAATGACCAAACCGCAATTAAATACTTAATACGTTATTAGAAACACAAGATTTTCTGCTTTTAATTATGCTTCCTTATCAAAAAAGTTAAGCATCATGTTTTCATTCTTTTCTAATAAAATTCTGATAGACATTGAACATTTTGATGCGTTCTCTCAGGTCTATAATGTCACTAAATTTCTTGAAGATCATCCAGGGGGGGATGAGGTTCTGTTGGCAGTTACCGGTAACTCCAATTTTGAATGATAAAATACACACGTGTATATATATGCATATGTGCATGTGTGTGTATATATTGTACATGTGTATATATTGTATATATGTATATGTATATATATATATAAATATAAATATATATATATATATATATATTTATAACTAGATAGAAAGTAGTCTACACCTCTATCTTAATAGAAGGATTAGAGCATTTCTTCTTGGGATTTTTAGTGCAACATTAGCTATCCAGTACCCAAACTTTAGTGTTTACCAAAACAACAATACCATCTCATCTCATCTCTATAGAAGAATTCTAAGATTGGTAAAACAATAGTGTTTTATTTATAAATATTAAAGAATTGGGTGCTATATATGTAAGTGTCTTTTATTCTTTTTACATCTCTTATTGCAAAATTTCTAGTTAATTTTGAAAAGGATAAAAAGTAACATCAAGTCTTTATCTTTTATTTTTAAATCTTGTTGGCGAACAATTCGTATTTAACTAGTTAAGAAATTTGTGTTTGACTAGATCAACAAGTTAGTGAGCTCAGTCAAGCACATTTGAAGCTAGATTCTTTATCGAGTTGAACACGAACTGTGCCATGTTTGATTGTGTTCGTTTTGATAGTCTAATCACCTTTAAAGCTCGATTCCTTGTCGAGTTGAACACAAACAGTAGCATTTCTTATTGTGCTCGTGTTGATAACCACTGACTAATTTTAAACGTATTTAAACTCACATGCATAGCACTAAAATCTTAAATAATTCATATCATCACCTAAAATTCAATATTCACCACATAAAATACTATTGCTTCACCAATCATTAAATGCTCTAATTATAAGTAGATGTGATTTTTAATGCACTTCAGAAATATGGACAAGAAAGTGCTTAATTTCTAAACACTAAAGTATGGGTAACAAATAGTATTAGTTTGAGTTTAGCTGGCTAATAATGAATATGTTCGAGTTTTAGAATATCTTGAACATGAATAAGTTCGAGCTGGCCTAAGCAGATTTCGAACTAAACAAGCTGAACAGAAACAACAGGCTACTCTGGAATAGTAACTACTAACTGGGCATGCAGGTAAGGATGCAAGTGATGATTTTGAGGACGTGGGGCACAGCACCACTGCGAGGGCTATGATGGATGAGTACTGCATAGGCGAGATTGATGCCTCAACAATCCCGGAGAGGGTCAAATACGCTCCTCCCAAGCAGCCCTACTACAACCAAGACAAGACCTCAGATTTTATTATCAAGATCCTCCAGTTCTTGGTTCCTCTGGCCATCCTGGGATTGGCTGTGGCAGTTAGGATCTACACAAAATCAGACTAGTGTTAGGGACGCCCCCGAATTGATGCTTACTATGATAATAGTAATAATACTTATAATTCCTTGCGTCCTTTTGTTTGAATGCGAATATATTTTATTTCTGAATTATATTTTTTTCTCAGGTTTTGCTTCTGCTGTGCATTTCGTTCATCGTAAGTATTATCTGTTTATTAATATTTAGTTCAGTGCTCATCTCAGAGAAGTTTTACCGCATGATATAGCTTTAATGTGTATTTAGAAATATAGAGGAACATTATATATAACGTTGGGGGAATGTGAAGGATAATTAAGTTGACACCACTAGAAAGCTTCCAGTTGAAGCAAGAGCTAAAAGGTAACATTTATGTACTTATAATGTGCGTAACGCTAAGTATGAGAATGAATTAAAATGCTGTTTTTATAGCACTAGCTATCGCATAAGCTTCCTAAAATCTCCTAAAGGTTCAGTGATAGGACTAAGTTTAATAAAAGGATTATAGTTTGTACGTTGTCATAAATAACATCACTGGAAATTTAAGGGTATTTTTGTTAGGCATAATTGCATTTCCTTTTTTTTTATTGAAAGAAGAAAAACCACGTTGAATCTGGAATAGATTTGATGGTTCTAATATGTTTTATTTCTTAGAAAATGATCTCTAAACTTTACTGATTGAGAACCAGAATCTCATAAGGATATAGAAAGACCTTTATATCCGCATCAAAAGAAGATTATGATATGCATTATCTATTTCTAGCAACCTAGATTAGGAGTACACATGAAGAAATTTGTCAAGTACTTTGGTTTCATCAAAAAATTGAATTTAAAGTCCTATTTTTAAAAGAAATATTAATGAAATAATTATTGATTAAATTTATTAGTAAAATACTAATATATATGGTAAATGATATTAAAATACATGCATGTGTAATTATTTTCAGTTGGAGAAAACAGACTATGTTAAATTAATAATAAATTAAAATATGATTATAACATGATAAAATTCGATACAAATAACTTTTTTTTTAGTAAAAAAAACATATTATTAAATACCTGCTGTGCCTTTTATGCTTAAAAAATTTGAAAATCATTATTTTTAAAATAATATGTATATATAAAATATACAAGCAAAATACATGAAATTAGTAGCAAATGCGGTCATTGTTTTTCTCCCAGGTTTTGCTTTTTATTTTTTTTCACTATTACCAAATTATGCTTCACAAATCAAATAAGGGGTGGATAAATGATGCATCTAATAAATTTGGAGTGGTGACAGAATATTCAGATTAAGCCATGCATAGTTCACCTCTCTCTTAAAAAAGTATTTGCTAAGCTTTTGTGCAAATCTAAATTTCTTTATTGGGACAATTAGTATTGAATTCCGATACAGTTATACAAAAGAATGCACTATTAAGAGTGGATAATCACATTTATTTGAGCTGTCTTGTAAAAAAAATGTGCGAAAATTTTTTATTAATCCTATATATTCAAATGTGTAAATTTTTCTATGATATCTAATAATTCAACAAAGTAAAGTGCATATAATTATTAGATAAGAGATTAAAAATCTCAACCAGAAAAACACCCATTTTCGCATAGTAAACAGCATCTAAAAGAACGTATCGACAGCAGAACTAATTGAAGTTGCTGCAGCATCTATCTACTACGGAACTAAGCCTTTGCATTTTCTTCTATTAATAGTATGTACAAGGAAATAGTGAACAATAAATATACAGCCCAGCTTTTCTATTAATGTATGCAGTGCAACAAAAATAAAAGCCCCGCTATGCTATCCAATAATAAACATTCCACAAGATTTGGACATTTTCTACCACATAACAGGATGATTTTGAAGAGGATAAGAGCACGACTAATTTATTGAAGGCTATATAACAACAGGCTTGTGTATCTAAAACAGTTGATCTCACTCATCATGCCTATAATCCTCTCATTCCCACTATTCCGTTCTTTTTCCTAAATGATCCAGTAAGGAAATCCTTAACTCATTGCCCTGTCCAACAAGGCCATGCAGGAAACGGCCCATGACAGCACAAATGCCAAGCCCTTGATCAACCTGCATTTTTTGGGAGACAAAACTATATGCTGGTAAGATGTGTCAAAGATGCTGGTTTTTTAATTTGTTCATATAAAGAACGCGAGTCACACCCCCTGAGAATCTTTTACCTATAGGCAAGCACTGCTTAACAATGAAATGCGAATACAAAAGATAAGATGCAAATGAAATTTCACCAAACTCAAAAATTTTAATACACAATATTCAATCCAGTAAGCACGCATGTCGTAATGTATGAAGATACACAGTGGACATCTTATTTAATCTTATAGCACTTAGAGGCGATCAAGCCACCTTTCTTTTTATTACAAAAAGCACAACAAGCATTGTTGCAAATTGCAATAGTTTTTTTTTTAATAAAGCCCCCATGCCCCGCTGGAACAACTACTGGTTGTTCCTGGAATCATCAACAAATTGGGAATGGGGAATATGCCTAGTATATAATTAAACATAATGAATTCAAGCCAAAGGATATCACTTATTCCTAATTCCTAAATTCCCAAGGGCGAGAAGCCCTCGTGAAAGAGTTGTTGGCCAGGAAGTCTCACCTGGGCAGCAGCGTAGCCTCCGTTACCAAAGATGAAAATGAATCCATCTTCGGCAGTCCTCCTCCCTCAGACGAGAGCGCACGAGTCCTTTGCTGCATGCTGAGCAGCACATTATGCCAGGTATTAACCCTAGAGTGCGTGCGGCCGGTAACTCCCGTGACGTTGAGATCCGCGATATCGTCGGCGCTCATGGAGAGCACCTCCTCAGGTCGCGCGCCTTCCACAACGAAGAGGAGACAGGCGCAGAAACCTCGAGTGATCTCGGAATCGCTATCGGCTGCGAAGCGCAGCCTGCCGAGGGAATCAATCCAAGCGGACAGCCAAACCTGAGCGGTACATCCCGTGACTCGATTGGACGGATTCCGATCGGCGTCGGGGAAAGGAGGGAGATCGGCGGCGTAGAAGAGTAGACGCTTCACGCGGTCGATGGGCTCCGGAAGTGACCTAAACTCATCGGAAAGACGGTGAATCCGGAGGGTAAATACGTTGGATGCAGAGAATGAGGAGGGTTCAGTGGCGGCAGTGATGGCGATGGCTGCCGAACCGGAGATTAGGCGAGAGGCGGAGGAGATTAGGGCCAGAGGGGGTGAGTAGAGGGGACGGAGCCTGTGGGAGCGAGATCGTGCATGTGCCTGGTTAGGGCTGACGAAAAGCTTGGTAGCTAAGGCGAAGGAATCCATGGCTGGAGAAGAGAGGGGAGTTCAAAGATCGCAAAGGAGAGTATTAAAGAAGGTTAGAGGATGAAATGAGAAAGGCGGGCCGAGAAGAAGGACCGAACGACCGAGGCAGTTGACATCTAAATCATTCATTTCGATATTGTTTGGACGCTCTAAATTCCCTAAATGTTAAATATATATAATAAAAGGCTTTTCGACATTTGCAAGTTTTATCTTTTGAATAAATTTGAGCATAAAAATTAATCTAACGATTCGATTTGAAGTTTTCTTAGAATTCGTTCGAAGTAACGAACGAACTAATCGCTACTTTGGGCAGTGCTTCTTTTTAGGGTTTTGGGCAGTGCTTCTTTTTAACTTTAATTAAGAACACATTAATCTTGATCCATGATAAATATTAATTTTTATTAGTAGCACATCTTTCCTATGCCCATCTTCAATGTCCTACCTCATTTCAGAGTATTCTGCATTGCTCGACTGGGCACCTTTGATATATATTCTTAAAGTTAATTAAGGCATTCCACTGTGTACTGCAATAATGGAGTTTGTGTTCGGATTATTAAACTCTTCCATAGATGATATTGTATGCTAAAGTCATAATCTTTAATCGATTTCAGCCATCGACAGTCAGGTATATGTATTTCACATTTAACTCAATATAAACAATGCCCAGGTTACTAGTTCCAAATCGAGCACATGGTTATTCTTTCATGCACCTTTGATTGTGGAGACACATAAGTGTTCACCTTTTTGTTTTGCACCATAACGCATCCAAGAACGATTTTGGACGCATCAATGTAAACATGATAATCTAGCCATTCTTGACATATATATATATATATAGATTATATGTCAATCCAATATCAAAAAATTATGATTGTGACTATGAAAAAGCATCAAATCACTTTTTATTAACTATTACAACAGGAATGAAAAGGAATACGAGTCGAATAGAATCTCCTCCTACAATATACTACTTCAGATGACATCAGTGCTTACATATGCATTTTCAATTATAAGGCCTTAAACAAAAGGGATAATGTGCCTGCCGTTGTAGGGTCCAACTCAATGCTTTAACATTTTCCTGTTCTTGAAGAATGATGAGAGCTAAGTCAAATAAAATAAATGAATAGTGCTATATAGCTTATAAATAAAGTTTTGAATTTGTATTTTTGATATATCAAAAATACAATTTCTTTATGTGCAACCGCAGAGCCCAATGGTTATAAAGTGTTTCAAATAGATTAAGAAATGGTTGTTATACAATTTGTATACAACAGACAAATAGCATTCATGCAGGTAGTTGGATTAAGGCTTGTGTTGTTATTTACTGTTGCTGCAATAGTTTAATTATTCTTATTTTAAAATTGAGTATTGTTATACTTACACATTAATATATATCAAAATATATAGATGATATATCAATCCAATATATAAATAAATGATTAAATACACTTTTTTATAAAATTTATATGCAAAAAAAAAAAAAAAAAAAAAAATTCTGATGATTCTAAATACCTTTTAGTATATATTCTTGTGTTATCAAAATTTCCTTTCCCTTACTAATTTTTTTAAAAAATTGCAGCTATTAGTGCTATTTGTTGAATAATATTATGCATATTTATAATAATTTTATAATAACAATAAAATAGTAGCATATCTGTATTTTCTATATTACTTCAAAATATGGTTAGAGAATAATTATATCGAGCACTGGGCTATAATTGAATTGCCTTACTAGCCTTATAATATTACATGGTTTAAATATAATTAAATAAAAGTAATAGGTAGCTCTTAATCCAATTATTAAACATAGTTATTTCTTGAATATATTTAATATTAATCTATTTACATCAATAATTTAATTAATCTTATAGTAAAAAAATTAAAAAAATTGATCTTTCTATAGAACCTCAAACTTCCCACTTAAAGGTGTAACAACCAGCTTGTCTAAAAAGTATTTTTGGAGCCCTATAAGCCTCTCTTTTGACTCTCGATCTCCACATAAATTTCTGTTCAAAAGAAATATGAGATAATTGGATCGTTTATCGGAGATGTAACGCCCTGATGCTGGATTAATACTCTAAACTAGCATTATGAGTTACTGTGACTATCCTTACCTTGGATTAGAGGTGCTAGTTCAATAAAATGGGTCGCATTGCCAAGGGTAGTATCGAGGTGCAATACAATGATAAATACGGAAATGGGAAAAACACTCAATATCATCCACAATTTATACATCTAAAATAAAATACATGAATCTCAGAAAAGAAAGCAAAACCATACAGATACAATAATTTATTACAAATGAGTTTTATAAATAAAATATCTCTCATCCTCACTGTATAAAAGCAAAAAATAATATGCAGTGCTGAAGTTGGAGGTACTGAACAGAAAGCTACTCCTAAGCTGGATCTACCTCCAAAACTAACACACCCTCAAACTCCTGATCTAACCTATCGGTGTCATATGTCAGGACACAGCAAAAAAAGTAAAAATTTAATTAGGCATTGTCTAAATATATTTTAAGCTCATAATATATTAACTTTTATGATATCATAATTTATTTTACAATTAATCTAATAAGCGGATGCAAAAATGCTAAATAATTGCAAGTAAGGAAAAACAAAAATATGATAAACGGTGCATCCACAATAAAAGTGAATTTCAAGCGAAGGACTGACAATAGGGCATATGTAAGTGTACAAACATGCTATAAGAGAATGAATAAAATACAGGATTATGATCAAACTAAACACATGCCAAGTGCTAAAGTACTGTATAAAAATTAATCTACTGAAAGTAAATATAATATGGCATAAAGTAA
The DNA here is from genome assembly GCA_016760335.1 of Gastrodia elata. Lineage (NCBI taxonomy): Eukaryota > Viridiplantae > Streptophyta > Magnoliopsida > Asparagales > Orchidaceae > Gastrodia > Gastrodia elata. The sequence continues at coordinate 13,923,388 of CM028673.1, forward strand.
AGTGTAAGTATGATGCAAGTAAATAAACTGTAAGTATGCAATATAGTTACTGAAAATTATATCTAAATATGGAATCTATCAGATTAACCTAATTTTTTGTATTAAGAAGTTCATATACTACGTATCTCGATACGTACCTGCAATCTACAATTCACCAAAATGCTATTTTCAGCGATTTTGATTTTAACCTACTTAATTATGTAAGCTAGATTCATTTTAAATTGGAGTTTTGACTAGTAAATTTATTTACAAAAATCTGTTATTTATGATGCATTAAGGTTCTCAAGTGATTAAGAGTCCATAGATATTTTATTTAACTAAAACGGTCTCTCGCATGCTTTCCAAAGCACTATTATACCTTAATAGGGTTAGAAATGTATATTTGCAATTTAGCTGCCAAAATTAGCCAATTTTACAGTCATTGGATTATTTACTTCACTCTATCGGCACCTTGTTTGCTAAAATCAACGTTAAGAGCGCTAATCAATGCATAATTAAACCAAATTATGGTTCAAAACCTAATTTGCAAATTAACAACCCAAGCTACTCAATCTTAATGTCATTGGAATGGTCACCTCACAAGGAGTTTGTACACCCGATTTGCTAAATCCTGATATCAGCACGCTAAATGAGACGTATTAATATATGGTCGAAATGTCATTTTCAAAACTACCAAACAAAACTTAAATTTCAACCTATCAAAATGTTCATCTCATTTTTATAAGTATTTTAACATTTAACTTGACTATATTTGGAATTGTATTTTTCAAGATATTAAAATAATTAAATATGTATTTTTCAGAAGTTTTTATTAAATTTGGAATATTCTTTGGAATAATCTGTCTCGGGTTAACGGTCTTGAACGATCATTGACGGAAACCATCAAAAATACCTAAATGGAAAAGGAATATATTATGCAAATATTCTCGCTAACGGCTAACGATCGTTAATGACCCTCTGACGGTCGTTAACGGACCGATCGAATAAGTTGCTACAATACCGGATCACTATAGCGAATCGGTGCTATAGTAACCAGTCTGCTATAGTAAAATTAGTGTTCTTCTCCGGCGAGTGACCCATCACGCTTCGCTTTCTGCGGCAGTTTATGGCGTCGTCCAACCTTCTTTCGTCTTGATTCGACCATTGTTGGACTCCTCTCACCGCGGCATACCGGTGGATACCAAAAAACCCATCGTCGGTCGCCATAAAATTTCTCGGACAAGGTTACTGTTCATCGTCGTCTCAATTGGCAGTGAAAATGGGGTCTTTTGGGCAAATTAGATTTTCGAAATTGAAGTACACGTCATGAAATTGATTTTTGAAACTTGAATTTCAAGAAAATATGGACGAATGAGGCAGTACTTGAGGTTGAAAGTTTCACCGTTGTGGGGTTTTGCCAGAAAATCGAGCCATCGAGTCCTCCTTGTGAGCTCCTAACTACCCCAAATGGTAGATGGCTAAACAAGGGACATTTCCCGCGTTAGCTCCGCTGCAAACGAGGAATGTGGCGGCGACGAAAGCACCAAGGTATTATCCGATTTGACCTGAAAGGTCTCACGGTTTATCCCTCAAAAGATAAATTCCGAATAAGTCATCCATCCTGAGAGTGCTCCCGCATGAGCACGCTTAATTTTGGAGTTACTATCAGGAACTCCACCATTATCTAAAAAGACACCTTGATATTTAAGGATTCTGCTTATTACTACTTAAGTGTATGTCTTTACAATCTCCCCAACTTAAATAACTAATATCCTCGTCAGTATTCACACACAGGTCCAAGAACCATCCAATTGGTAGATATGACTAAAGGAGTCCCCTATAAGCTCAAGATGTAACCACAATCATGTAGCACCTTAATCATCATAGGTTCAAGATGCTGCTCACATGAAGTGATACTTTGTCCAGTAAGACACTTAACCCTTATCTGACACTATATGACATACTATAATACTATTTGTAACAATCCAAACTCTAAAGCACCAATGTATTGTTCGCTTTGGCCTGAAATGCCTCACAATTTTTTTCTCAAAAGATAACTTCCCAATAAGTCACCCAGCCTGGGAGTACTCCTACATGAGCATGCTTAACTTTGGAGTTCTTATCAAAAACTCCACAATTATCTAAAAAGGTGCATCGATATTTAAGAGTTCCGCTTATTACTACTTAAGCGTGTCATTACAATTTCCCCAACTTAAGTAATCGACGTCCTCGTCAGCATTCACACACAGGTTCAAGAACCATTCATTTGGTAGATAGGACTAGAGATGCCACTTACAAGCACAAGATGTATCCACAACCATATAGCACCTTAACCATCATGGTTCAAGATGCTGCTCACATAAAGTGATACTTTGTTCTGTATGACACTTAACCCTTATCTGACACTATATGACCTCCTCTGATATCATTTGTAATAGTCCAAACTCTTAAGCACCAAAATATTGTCGACTTTGACCTGAAAAACCTCAAGATTTTTCCCTCAGAAGATAACTTCCCAACAAGTCACCATCCTGGGAGTACTCCCACATGAGTACGCTTAACTTTGGAGTTCTTATTATAAACTCCACCGTTATTTAAAAAGGTGCATCGATGTTTAAGAGTTCTGCTTATTACTACATATGTGTGTCTTTACAATCTCCCCAACTCAAGTAATCGACGTCATCGTCAGTATTCACACACGGGTCCAAGAATCATCCATTTGGTAGATAGGACTAGAGGTGCCTCATACAAGCTCAAGATGTACTCACAATAATGTAGCACCTTAACCATCATAGGTTCATTATACTGTTCACATGAAATGATACTTTGTCATGTATGACACTTAACCCCTATCTGACACTATATGACCTACTCCGATACAATTTGTAACAACTCAAACTCTAAAACACTAATGTATTGTCCTCTTTAGCCAGAAAGACATCATAATTTTTCCTTCAGAAGATAATTTTCCAACGTGCCACCCATCATCGGAGTGCTCCCACATGGGCACGCTTAACTTTGAGGTTCTTATAAAAAAATCTACGGTTATTTAAAAAGTCACATCGGTATTTAAGGGTTCTGCTTATTACTACTTATGTGTATTTAGAATCTCTCCAACTAAAGTAACCGATGTCCTCATTAGTATTCACACAGGTTCAAGAATCATCAATTTGATAGATAGGACTAGAGGTGCCCCTACAAGCTCAAGATGTACCCACAATCATGTAGCACTTTAACCATCATGAGTTCAAGATGCTGCTCACATGAAGTGATAGGTCCTGTATGACATTTAACCCATATCGGACACTATATGACATGCTCTAATACCATTTGTAACATCCCAAATTTTTAAGAATCAAAATATTGTTCGCTTTGCCGCCTCGTGATTTTTCCCTCAAAAGATAACTTCCCAATATATCACCCATCATGGGAGTGCTCCCACATAAGAACGCTTAACTTTGGAGTTCTTATCAAAAACTCCAACATTATCCGAAAAATCACCTCAATATTTAATAATTCTGCTTATTATTACTTGTGGTGCCCCGTCCCCGCTTGGTCATTGATAAATCTAATATTAATAGTAATTTAAGACAATTAAAACAAAAACTTTATATTAGAACTTATATGCTTTGAAGTGTTTTTGCTATTTTTAGAGCAAGGAAAAGCTAAATTCAACTCTAGGCCGAAAAACTGAAAATTGGAAGAAACACGCTACGGCACGTCACAGCGCGCTATGGCATAAATCAAACCAAGAGTTCATCGCTACAGCGTGCCATAGCGGAACTGAGACCGAGACTTCTATAGCAGAACCGAAAGTAAGATGCTAACGCGCGCTTTAGCGGATGTATAATATTTCCCATGATTTAATTATTTGAAGTATCGCGCTACCGCGCGCTTGCAACGGTTCAAAGACCGAAAGGCTCGCGCAATCGCGGCTGCAGTTGTCCAAAGACCGAAACCCCGACGCTACCGCGCGCTGCAGCTGTCCAAAGACCGAAACCCCGGCGCTACCGCGCGCTGCAGCTGTCTCAAGGTAGAGACTCTGGCGCTACCGCGCGCCACAACGAAATTAAAATATCGCCCGACACTTTACATTATAGTCAAAATTTGAAAGTCTCGTTATCGCGCGCTACAGCGATCCAAAGACCAAAACGCTCGCGCTACCGCGCGCTGCAGCAGTTCAAAGACTGAAGCACCGGCGCAACTGCGCGCTGCAGCGCCCTCAAAACAGAGACTCTGGCGCTACTAAGCCGTGAATTTTGCCAAGTAACAACATTCAAAGCAGTATAGATAAAACCAAAAGTCTGGATTCCTACTCTTCCCATAGCAGGGATTAAATGCAAACACATTAAAACTACTTTTTCCAAGAGCATAAAGAGGGTTTCACATTTTGATATTTAAGGAGTCATAATATTTGAGGGTGTTGAGCATAAGGAAGGAGAGCCACCCCCCTCCCCTTGCCCAAGGAAGGAGAAAGCTTGCATTGAAGGAAAAGGATCAATCACAGGAAGCAAAAGGGAGAAGGAGGTTTGATATAGAGAGAAGAGCCGGTGAACACGACAACAATTCCTAATATTGTATCTCGATCCCTCTCTTGTTTTCTTTTCTGTAAGAGCCATGCAAGGACTCAGAGTTCTATTGTGTTTTCCTTGTATTTCTTTTATAATTGAAGTCTAAACCCTCCTTGGGATCAAGGTGTGTTTGTACTCCAAAAATTATTAATGAATAATTTTTTTAGTCATATTCTTTTGATTATTGATGTGAAGAATGCTTGGATGAATATTGTGTAATGATTATGTTTTTATATGAATGTTTTATAACTCTGAAAACCATCAAGCTAATTTATCTTTTAAAACTAAGAGTATGCATAATGAGCATCCTCGCCACGAATGCCTGTGACAACATTCGCTGTGCGAGGATGATCAATGCAAGTCCTTAGGTTGAAAAGATGAACAGAACAATGGAACAATACATGATATTTGAGCTTCACTGCTCACCATTAGCTTACGCTAAGAACATGTGCACGATTGCCGAGAGCCTCGTGACAAGTTCTATGAGCGATGTAGCATTGTTCCTTTAGTTAAGCAGAAAGTTGATGCGTCTGAGCCAAAAGCCACCGATTGAGTTCCATAGCTCGTTCTAAGCTTACACGAGGAATATGATGTGTTGTGTGCTTGTGGGTCATGTGACATAACTCACTTAACCCAATGACTATCTTCCTTAGCTAAACTTAGAACTGATGCATGTGAGCCATCGGTGGAATCAAGCTTATCTAACGCCAAACTAAAACTATGGATTTATTAACTTTGACGTAAGTATCAAATTCAATTATTAACGGTCACATGCAGGGTCTATGTGCCGGGATTGAGCCTTCTTGTGCTCATCTCTGAGCATTAGGCAAAACTTAGTTCAATTTGGGGGACACCCTAGAGAAGACTATGTTTCTTAGTTATAATTAAAACATCTAAGTAAATTGCCACTAAAATTTAATAAAAATGAGTACTTGCACAAAACCCTTGACGAATTGCATACGAAACCAAACTCTCCCTACTTTCTCACAAGTAGTTTCTAATCAAAGAAACAATGATTATAAAAATTAGAATCAACAATCAAACTAACGCATTGTTCAAACATCAGTGAAATCAAATATACTTTAATAACGAAACACACTGTTCTCAATGGACGATAAATCTCGAGACTTCACAATCCCTTATTACTTCAGACCACGTGCACTTGCGTGGGAGCGAAGAAGTGTATTTTTAGTCTGTCAAGTTTTTGAAGCCGTTGCCGGGGAACGATGACTTGTTCCGTATTAAAGAAAATTTGTTAGTAATTGATGATTTGGAATTTTTCTTTTTGCTGCATATATTTTCTTATTTTTTGTAATTACATTGCAAATAGATTTGTGTATTTTTAATTTTACCTCTTCTCTTTAAATTTCTGTTACTATTTGTATTGATTGCTGTGAATTGCGCTCTAATTTTCTTATTTTCTGTAATTACATTGCAAATAGATTTGTGTATTTTTAATTTTACCTCTTCTCTTTAAATTTCTATTAGTATTTGTATTGATTGCTGTGAATTGCGCTCTAGTAAATAGAAATCTAGGTTCTATGAGAAGAAAAGATTGTTCAAACATTCTCTTCGATCCTGAAATAGAAAAAACCTACTTAAGAGCTAAGAGAGAACAATTAATCATAAATCAAGCATAGTTAGAGATGGATAATTTGGATGGAAATCCGGTGAAAGGGTTAGGAGAACTAAGGGGTTGAGCTTTAAGAGATTGTGTTACCCACTGTAAGGGTTATCCCACACGTAATAGTTAAACCAAATATAGCAGCAAACAACTTTGAAATCAAACCATCAACTCTACATATAGTACAAAACAGTCAATTTAACGGGATAGCCACAGAGGATCCCAACTCACACATTTCCAACTTTTTGGAGATTTGTGATACATTTAGGTACAATAGTGTCAGTGACGATGCCATTACACTAAGGTTATTCCCTTTTTCACTAAGAGACCGAGCCAAGAGCTGGCTCAGTTCTCTACCTGACGATTCTATTCGCACATTGGATGATTTGGCTAAGATATTTCTAGCCAAGTATTTCCCACCTGCAAAGACCGCTAGGTTGAGAATTGAGATAACTAATTATTGCCAACAAGAAGGAGACACATTATATGATAGCTGAGAGCGCTTCAACGAGTGCCTCAGGTGATGCCCTCGTCAGGATTCCCTCAGTAGATGCAAGTGCAAACATTCTATAACGGATTGAATGCACCCACTATGACCCTAATTGATGCAACCGCAAAAGGTTCTCTGAGCAGCAAAACTTAGGAGGCATATGAACTCCTTCAGGAAATATCAAACAACGCATACCAATGGCCTACTAAAGGGCTAAACTCTAATCAGCAATTGCAATTTTATATCAAAATCTCATAAAATTGTTGAACTTCAAATTGCCCAACTTAATAGGACAGTAGAAATGATGCAAGCTAGTGCAAATTAACACAATGAGTGTGACATATGGGATGTAAATTTAATCGGTAACCATGGCAACAATCGTCATCAAAATAAAGGACACTTGGAACAAACATTAAATGAATGCAAGGTATCAACAATAGATTTCATGAATAAAATCGATGCAATGCTTAATAAACATGAAAACACTCTATTACGACGGGAAAATAAGGTAAAAAGAATCGAACAACAATTAAAAGACATCATTAATCAACTATAAAAACCTGTTTTAGTACGTGCTATAAGTAAGAGTGAAAATGAACAAGGGAATGCAATAATCCTTAGAAATGGGAAGATAACAACGCCCCAAACCGCTGCATAAGCTATATCAAGCCCAAACTATAGAGAAATGCAGGAGAAGAAAGAAAAAAATGAAAGTCAATTCACAGAAAAAGAAATTGAACCAATTGAACATCTTGCGCAAGCAGTGCAACCACAAATTAATCAATCTTTACCTTTCCTACAACGCATAGCTATGGAGAAATTGGATGTGCAATTCCAGAAGTTCATAGAAACTTTTTAAACTATGCATATAAACATACCATTCGCTGAAGCACTAGAACAGATACATAGTTATGCTAAATTTATGAAAAACATTCTCTCCAAGAAGAGGAAAATTAATGAAAAAGAAACTGTAGCCTTGACTGAAGAGTGTAGTGCAATTCTACAACAAAAAATTCCTACAAAAAAAAAAGATCCTGGAAGCATTACAATTCCCTGCACCATTGGGAGTCGTATGTTTCCAAAGGCTCTATACGATCTAGGAGCTTCAATAAATCTCATGCCTTATTACATCTTTGAAGAATTAGGGATTGACAGCTTAAAACCTACCTCTGTTCTATAACAGCTTGCTGACTGATCTGTGAAAACTCCTTTGAGAATCCTTGAGGATGTTTTGGTAAAAATTGATAAACTTATCTTCCCAACCAATTTCATTATTCTGGATATGGAAGATGAAAATCTAGATATTCTCATAATCCAAAGAAGACATTTTCTAACTACAGGAAAAACAATGATAAATATGGATAAAAGTGAATTAAGTCTGCATTGTGAAGGGGATGAGATTAAATTCAATATTAAAGATGGCATGAACCACCAGTGTGAGAGCAATGAGAGTTGTTGGAAAGTTGATTCAATCGAAAATTTGGAAATGATTGGTGATGTAGCAAAAAAAGAAATTGAATATGATGATAATGAAAACTATGAAAAGGACGGAGAAATTGAAGAACTAATTAAAGAAAAGAAAATAAAAAATCTTGCCATCAATTGAGGACCCACCTGATTTTGAGCAGAAACCTCACCCAAACCATCTTAAATACATTTATTTAAGTGCTGAAAACTCATCACCTGTCATAATTTCTGCTTTGCTAAATCCTGATCAATAAGCCAAATTACATAAAATCATAAAAAAGGCAACTAGATGGAGCATATCTGATATTAGGGGGATCAGTCTAGCAGTGTGCATGCATAGGATTCTAATAGAAGATAACTTTAAACCAACCATAGAACCTCAAAGATGCATAAATCCAAAATATCAAAGAAGTCGTGCACAAAGAAATTGTAAAACTTCTAGATGCGAGAATAATTTTTCCTATATCCAATAGTCCTTGGGTGAGTCACATTCACGTTGTGCCTAAGAAAAGCGAGATAATTGTTGTGATGAATGATAACAATGAGCTCATTCCCACTATAAAGGTGACTGGGTGGAGAGTCTGTATTGTCTATAAAAGGCTAAACAAAGCCACCCGTAAAGACCATTACCCATACCTTTTATTGATCAAATGCTCGATAAACTAACTGGAAAGCCCTATTATTGTTTCTTGGATGGTTATTACGGTTACAATCAAATTTTGATAGCCCTGGAAGACCAAGAAAAAACCACTTTCACTTGTCCTTACGGAACATTTGCTTTCCGCCGCATGCCTTTAGGATTATGTAATGCCCCTGCTACCTTTCAACGTTGCATGATGACAATATTTTCTGATATAATAGAAGACTTCTTGGAAATATTCATGGATGACCTTTTTGTTATGGGACCCTCCTTCGATAATTGCTTAATGAATTTGGAACAGGTTCTTAATAGATGTGAGAAAACTAATTTGGTTCAAAATTAGGGAAAATGTCATTTCATGGTGAATGAGGGAATTATGCTAGGTCACCTAATATATGGAAGGAGGATAAAAGTGAATAGGGCTAAAATTGATGTTATTGAAAAGCTACCTCCTCCCTCAAATCTAAAGGGGATACGCTGTTTTCTTGGGTATGCGGGATTTTATAGATTTATCAATAATTTTTCAAAGATTAGTCTCCCACTTTGCAAGCTTTTGGGGAAAGATGTGGAATTTAACTTTGACGATAATTGCATAAATAATTTCAACACACTTAAAATCGTTCTCATTTCTGCTCCAATAATCTCTACTCCAAATTGAGAACTTCCCTTTGAGATTATGTGTGATGTAAGTGATTCTGCGATAGAGGCTGTGATGAGACAAAGAAAAGAAATAATTTTTCACTCGATTTACTATGCTAGCAAGGTCCTCAATGATGCCCATAAAAATTACGCTACAACTGAAAAGGAGCTTTAGCAATCATATTTGTGTTTGATAAATTTCGTTCTTGATTGGCTCAAAAACTATAGTTTATACAGATCATGCAGCTATCAAGTACTTATTACATAAGAAGGATGCCAAACCTCAACTAATAAGATGGATATTACTTCTAATCTCCAAGAGTTCGATTTAGAGATAAGAGACAAAAATGGGTGCGACAATATTGTGGAATATCATTTTTCTAAATTAACTCATCTTAAGTTGGAGGAAATTGATGAAATTGGTAAAAATTTTCCTGACAAGTAGCTTTTTTCCATCGCTTCTTCTAAACCGTCATGGTTTGCTGACTATGCTAATTTTCTTGTAGGAGGGATCATACCAAAATAATTTTCTTATCAACAAAAACAAAAATTTATGTCTAATGCAAAACACTATTTTTGATATGACCCTACCTCTATAAATGTTGCCCCAATCAACTAATGAGTAAATGTGTTCCGAAAATTGAAGTGGGAACAATAATTTTTCATTGTCGCGCTTCACCATATGGTGGGCATCATAGGATCAAGCGAACTACAGCTAAGGTTCTTCAATCCGGTTTATTTTGGCCTAATTTATTTAAAGATGCTGCCACGTATGTTAAAAGTTGTGATAAATGCCAAATAACAGGAAATATTGGTAAAAGAAACAAGCTGTCGTTAAACGGAATTTTTGAAGTTTAACTTTTTGATGTTTGGGGAATATATTTCATGAGGCACTTCCCAATGTCTAAATCAAACAGTTACATTTTGGTGGCAGTTGAATGTGTCAAAATGGGTGAAGGAAATAGCCTGCACCAACAATGATTCAAAAACTGTAATTAAATTTTTTAAGGAAAATATGTTGTCTAGGTTTGGCACTCTTGAAGTTTTGATAAGTGCTAGTGTGAAACATTTATGTAACAAGCATCTTGAAATTTTACTAAAGAACTATGGGGTAAAACATAAAGTAGGAACTGTCTATCATCCCCAAACAAGTGGTCAAGTTGAAGTATCAAATAGAGAGCTAAAACAGATTATTGAAAAAATTGTAAGTCAAAATAGAAAAGATTGGACTATAAAATACATGATACACTTTGAGCTTACAGGTACACTTTCAAAACTCAAAACTCCATTAAGGATGTCTCCATACAAGCTTTTGTATGGGAAATCCTATCATTTACCTTTTGATGTTCCTTTTGGGCCATAAAAAAATAAAAAATTTGATTTGAAGCAAGTAGGCGAACGAAGGATGTTGAAGCTAAGTGAACTTGATGAAATTAGGCTAAATGCTTATGAGAGTGCTAGAATTTACAAGGATAAAACTAAAAAATGGCACGATAAATTGGTGAAACCGAAAAACTTTGAACCTGGAATGAAAGTCCTTTTATTTAACTCCAGGCTTAGATTGTTTTCATGAAAGCTGAAATCAAGGTGGTCCGGACCTTTCACCATTGTTAAGATTCATCCCCACAGTGCCATAGAAGTGGCATCAAAAGATGGTACATTTAAGGTGAATGGTCAGCGACAAAAACCTTACTTTGAGGAAGACAACTTGCAGGAAAAGGAAGAATGGAGATTGCAAAACCTTCCTATGGAAGGAATCACATAGTTGTTATCAAAAATGTCAGGCTGAAGACGTTAAAACAAGTGCTACATGTTAGCGCCAGAGTCTCGATCTTAAAACCGCTGCAGTGCGCGGTAGCGCTAGGGTTTTGGTTTTTGAACCACTGCAGCGCATACTGATAGAACTAAGTCAAAAGTATTGCTTTTAACTTTTGGGATTTGAAAATAAGAAATCTTTTATAATTTTTAAATTACAATATGTGGATAATGATAGAACTGAGTCATTCCAAACTAACAACCACATAAAAAAAAAAATGACAAATAAGATATTTAAAATGCATAGTTCAAAAGTAATCACTTGTTTTCAGCATCCTTTGTAACAAGAAGACTACATTTTCTTTGTGGACAATTGTCAAAGATATGGGATATTTTAATAATAACATATCAATGAACTAGAGATGATCATCAGAAATTTTCATAATAACATTTTAATGAGTGAATATGAACTCTTCCAAAAGAAATTAGAAAAGAATGGTATTTAAAATGTAGACGAATATTGACTAAATATATTTTATTAATAAAATAAGATGAACAAAATTCTTAAGAGTCTACAACCGAAATACAATCCCAATGTTGAAGCTATATAATAGGAGTAAAAAATTTTAAACCTAGTCTTTAAATCAACAAGAAAAGTTCCTTTGTGCTCTTAAACGCAAAAGTAGTAACAGTTCCTTTGTAGAACATAAAAGCAAAACAAGTAACGCATTACAAAGAAGAAAAAATGCCGAAGAAGATAATCACCATGAAAGCTAAAGAAATAGCTGATTCTTAAATCATCCCTTTTAAACTCAGAATCAAAAAATTTAGAAGTAAACATAACTAAAGAGAATAACTTGAGTTTTATTTTCAATAGTTAATAAATAAATTAATGTATAAAAGTATTTAAGTGCTTATGATAATTCAACCCTTAAGTAAAGGAGGAGAGCTAATTGATTCATTTGCCCCAAAGAGTGTTATAATTGTAACAAATTAGGACATATTTCACCAATGTTTATAGAATTCTAAACAAACTCGGGCTTCTCCTTGCGTCCAAGCAAGTCTGAGATTCCCTGACTTGATCTTTCTTAATCAATCTTCCTGAGGCACTTCACCAAGAGCCTGGCGATATACCCATCACTGGCAGACATTCCTTGCTTCCGGTGATTTTAATTAACACTTTTTCTAAGACAGTTCTCTCCAACTAGCTATCTTTAATGGCTAGGCCAGGTTCCTCCAGAGAATCTCAGACTCATCCAGAGTGAACAATCAGCTCCAATCTGTAATGTAATTGACGCTTGCATCAGCACCGCCTTCAAAAGGTTCAACTCTTCCAAGTCAAGCGCCAAAATATTTGGCGCCATCAACTTAAAATGCAAGTTCTAAATCGCACCCCAAAATACTTGGCAGCCTCTCCCTTCTTAGCATTCTTGTATATCAAGCTCTTGACTTGGCTTCAGGATTCTAGATTTAGTCAGCAGGGAAGGGAAATCAATTGGGTGGTGTTCCTGATGAACCTTGGATCTAAATGGAGGGAATCGCGAGACTCAATGCCTCACACCATAGCCAAACTTCTTGACAAATCCCTGGATCAAACATATACTTTGTATTATTTGTTTGTACTTCCTAATGTGATTACATTTATCATTTGTTATTATTTTTCTCAAAATTCTATTACTGCCGCAAAATATAATCCACCCTTCCTTCCCTCCTACTCTGCCTAAATTGTATGTTTGGTTCAACGGTGGATTTTGATTTTCATTTTCCCTGCATGTTAATTAGCAAACAACCATCACACACTTGCAGTATTATATATATACATATATTCATAAACATAGTCTCTACTGGGGTAAATTTCAACTGAATATTCAAAAATATTTTAATAAATATTGCTGAAAATTATATCCAATGAAAGTTTTTAAATCACGAGTGTTCACCAAGAAATTAGGGTACCTGAAATAATAACAAAATCTTGAATAAAATTTGTTTCTTTTTCTTACATATCACCAAAATCATAAGTTCATAACACTCGATCTTTTAGATTTAGTAACCAAGCATAAATATCTATGTACACCAAAACTATTATCTTAAATATTTTGTCAAAAATAGGAATAAAACACATGAATAAGATTATAATTTTATAAATATCAAAAATCTAAATTTAAAAAGAAAAATTATAAAGCTTTTGATGGTGCGCACATTTTTTTTTTATAAATCTAGCATCCATTATACTGTAAATAGAAACAATTTAACACAGATTATTATTAAATTTAAGATATGTTTGTAACAGCATAATTATAAGGTCCCAAGTCCCATATGAGAAGGTAGAAAATTACATTAAATAGTTGATAGCTAACCTAAAACTTGTCAACTTAATCTAACATTGATCCTTTAAGAACAACCCGGCATACTTAGAAGAACTAAGGGAGAAATTATTTGATCAAACATAGTGGATATAGGTGAATCATGTAGCAAACCCATTAGTGGAACTAAAATTTGGCAGTGTCGTGCTATTGCAAAATAATTTATATGTAGAGAAACTATTATTGTAAGATAATATCCTAATCATCTATTAGCAACTTATTATATGTTGTAGACAATAAATTTACTGATGCCATAAGTCTTGCCCAATTTCTGCATAAAGTAGCAGGGGAAATGTAATATATAAATATATATATATATAAACAATAATTTATATATATATATATATTTATTGAATTTCATCTCTATTAAATGAATGAAAACATCACATATGAAATGATAAATTTAGTACAATAATGAAATTTGTATAAATCTGATGAGATTGGACTGCTGAATCTTCTATCATACAATTCAATTTCGTTACTCGTTCCAGTTTTCAAAAACCTTAATGAAAACAAAATTATTGTGGACATCACCTACTAAGAAATTTAGTTGGATATAAATATAGAGAAAGAGAAAAAACAAGAGTAAAATTCCTGCCATTCTCATTTTTTATCTCTACCAATATCACTTAAAATTTAAATAACTTACAACTTTTTTAAGAAAAATAGTGCATTAAAAGAATGCCAAAATAAAAGAAAGCAATTTACCTGTCATAAGGTGGAGGTTTAAACAAATGAAGGCACTTTAATTCCAGGCCGACCATCCCATCCTCGGCGCTTCCTGTATGAATCAACTGCTTGTAGTCTAAGCCTTTCCTTCGAAGCATCAGTAGTACAAATTTTAGGCACCTGCAAAAGCATAAGGCATACTTATAATCACATGATATTAATTGATATTTTTTTATGGCAAGCTCTTCAAATAAAGCTAATACCTTGGGTAATAGAAGCTTAGGCGGAGCCTCAACAACTTCGCCAAATCTAATATTTTCTCGTCCAAGAAATTCTAGTGCATCATCCGCCTTTAGTTTTTTGTGTTTCTTTTTTTTCTCTTTAAGATATCTGCACAAATGAATTGGAAAAAAGAGACGTAAAATACAGTCAGTAAAAAGGATTACTCTTCAAGATTTTATGGCCTAAGAATAAAGGCATTCCATGCAAATTAAGAACTTTAAAATGCAGTGATCCAGAAGTTAACTGGGCTTGGTTGGTTGGATATACAAAGTCATAGTCTCACGATAAAATCAATTCAACAAAACTGTAATTTCATTCAATTGTTCAAATTTAACAATAATATAAATGCCATTCAACCAAAGTGTTTTTATTATACTTGTTTCTATTTTTAATTTACTACACCTACTCTGCTCAAAGATCAAAATTTTCATCTTTTGTATGAAACAACTGTAAATATTGAACATTGAATTCAAAAAATAAGATGGAATGGGGTAGTTTCATTGTGATATCACGATAAAACCCCAAAGCATCAGAAAATTCTAGGATAATTGAAGGTGCCACAATACTTGTTTTTTTTTTCATTTTTTATATTATAATCCTTCAGACAGTTCCAAGTTTACAAGTAAAGTTAAACAGTTCCAAGTTTACAAGTAAAAGATAGATATAGTTTCAAGTTCAAAAGTAAAAGCAAGTCACAATTTGTCTAATATTTGAAATAGTGCCTTTTTTTGACAATGATATGGAGGATTGGTAACTGAATTACAAGAGGATTCATCTTAAATGAGTTGTATAAGAGCTGTTTTGTACATGCTATGCATTTTTTCTCTTCACAAAAAATAATCTTTGTGCCAAGCAGTTATACCTAGAGCAAGAGATTGATGGTATTAGTTTATCTAAATGGACTTAGTTTTTCTAACTATTGCATTTTTATAAAATGTATTCAATTGTAATGACCCAATGTTGTTACTTCGCAAAATTAGGTCAAATCCTGACTCAAAATCAGGACTCCGAGGAACTTCCATTTAGGATAAACAAAAATTCCATTAGTCTCACGATAAAATCAATTCAACAAAACTGTAATTTCATTCAATTGTTCAAATTTAACAATAATATAAAATGCCATTCAACCAAAGTGTTTTTATTATACTTGTTTCTATTTTTAATTTGCTACACCTACTCTGCTCAAAGATCAAAATTTTCATCTTTTGTGTGAAACAACTGTAAATATTGAACATTGAATTCAAAAAATAAGATGGAATGGGGTAGTTTCATTGTGATATCACGATAAAACCCCAAAGCATCAGAAAATTCTAGGATAATTGAAGGTGCCACAATACTTATTTTTTTTTTCATTTTTTATATTATAATCCTTCAGACAGTTCCAAGTTTACAAGTAAAGTTAAACAGTTCCAAGTTTACAAGTAAAAGATAGATATAGTTTCAAGTTCAAAAGTAAAAGCAAGTCACAATTTGTTTAATATTTGAAATAGTGCCTTTTTTTGACAATGATATGGAGGATTGGTAACTGAATTACAAGAGGATTCATCTTAAATGAGCTGTATAAGAGCTGTTTTGTACATGCTATGCATTTTTTCTCTTCACAAAAAATAATCTTTGTGCCAAGCAGTTATACCTAGAGCAAGAGATTGATGGTATTAGTTTATCTAAATGGACTTAGTTTTTCTAACTATTGCATTTTTATAAAATGTATTCAATTGTAATGACCCAATGTTATTACTTCGCAAAATTAGGTCAAATCCTGACTCAAAATCAGAACCCCGGAGAACTTCAATTTAGGATAAACAAAAATTACATTAGATAGAAATATTTTTTTAGATCAAAATGCCTTAGTTTGAGAGAAATCCGGATAACGAAAACTTCCGCTTTAATTTCTAAATTATTTAAATTCAATAAATTGAAAAAATTAATTACAAATCCAAATTCATCGATTTTCATGTCATTGTGTTAAGTATATTATTTAAATGCTATGTTAAAAGTTTCATCGATTTAAGAGCTCTGGTTTGATCATGATTAATTTTTAAAGTTTCTAACTCCTTAAATTATTTTAAAATAAAATATTGCTCTGAATCAAAAAAATTTAGCACGAGGGTGTTCGTTACGTCATAGCACATCTCTGTGTCAAGTTTCATTATATTTGGAAGTCAAACGAAGGAAAAATACAAAAAATTTAATTTTAAGTAATTATCTACATAATAATCATTATTATAAAAATAATAATGATAAAAATATGACAATAACATTATTATTGTTCAAAACAATACAAATGTTGTAAAATAACTATTATTTCCATTCTGTTAATTTCAATTCAGGCATTTTCAACCTGACATTTTATTAATACTTTCTGCAAATTTTAGTCATTTCCATTATGTATTTTTCTTTCATACATTATTATCATTAAATAATAATAATAATACATTATTATAAATATTATTGCTACCCTCAGTAACTTAAAAATGTTATCTTTCTATCAAGAAGAGAGAGTGAAAAAAGACAGAATATAAAAGAACAAAGGTAAATATCCCTAAAAATAGCATATCATTTTCATCATAATAATGGCTAAAAGGCTAATATAAATCATCAAAAATCTAAATGCAGGTTCGATCAAACCGTTGCACTTTTGAACTTAAAAAAAAAAAATACCCAGTAGATGAACATGTATTACTTTGCACTTTACTATTGCTTAGCTTCGCTTTGAGCCAAATTCATATTGATACTTGGTTGGTTATACGAAATTAACATCCTTTTATTCGTGGTTAGTTACTGAAAAAATGACAAATAATATTTGTGGTTAGTTACTAGAAAAATGATATCAGTAATATTCGTGGTTAGTTACTGAAAAATGACATCAGTAACATTCGTAGTTAGTTACTGGAAAAATGACATCAGTAACATTCGTGGTTGGTTACTGAAAAAACGACACTAGTAACCAACATCTTTGTGAAAATACTTGTTGCAGGAAATTAATTGTCCCGTTTGCGTTATTGTCTTATTTTTCCTGCATATTTATTACATCTTTATTTCCACTAATCGCATCTCTGATATTATAAAATGTAAAATTTTATTGCTTATTGTGGTACTTAGAGTATTCTCTAATTATCAGGAATTCTAATTACGGTATTATTTTTTTACAATATTAGGTCAGGTATTTCTAGGAGAATTCGCACAATAACCTTAACTCTTAAATTTTCAAATATGCTGATGGATCTACGGCGCTATTTTACTTATATTTTTATTTTATTTTTATTCTAAAACGATTAACATTGTACAAGGTGTACGTGGAGAATTTTTGTAATATGGAATTTTAATGAAAGAGAACTTTCATTGTCTTTATATGTGTATCCCCTCTCTTTTAAATTACTCGATAGGATCCTGCGGTATGTGAATACCCGATGTCGGGACAGTTCTCACTGAACTGGCATCGAGCCCTCACACCAACCTTCCAATAATGCAAATTGACAAAATCATGATATATTGATTGATTCATCGCTCAAAAAAGTGCAATAAAGTTCACCATAAAATGTATTAGGTTCTTGGAGTAACTTTTCTTGAGGTTGATTTAAGTATTTTAATAACTATACACCTAATAAATGGTTCAAGATTTAATTAAATGTAAGGTTTAAGATTTTATATGGACACAAGCTTCATAATTAACTATGCCTCCTAGTTAAAGGAGAGGACTCTCAATTAAGAAATGTAATGTATAATTGTGAGCATATATGAGATGAAATATTCTTCAATAGATGAAAGTAGACCTGGTCAAGATCCCATTGTTCCATCAACTCCAACCAACTTATGACCCAATTTTTAAACTTTAGGCAGCATTGTATCAGTCTATGAGTTATCTCATCTCGGATATTCCAAGCAGACCGTGTCAAATATGTTAAAGTCTTAATCCCTTGGTATGTACCGACTCATAGACTAGTGAGAGGTTAGTTTTTCTATTTTTGAACAAATAGTATTAGCATCATAAATCATGACCACTATAGTTCTCAAAATTTGAACATAGCCGCTACGTATTCAAGGCGTGCATAATTTTAGAGTCGGTTTAGACTCTCAGCTATACTTACAAATATGTGTATAAATATTAGGGTTTGGGCTATGTATTTTATGGGCTTAATGAGGGTTAGAGGTATTTATAGTAATAATATTGGCCTGAATAAATGATAAGATCAAAGCTTATATCCATGAAAAGTATGTTGTTTCGATTATATGTAGGGGTTTACGCCTATAAAGATGATCTAGCTTATTTAAGATGAGGCTTACATCATTTGGAATGCCCAAATGACAAGCCTCTTATGACCTTTCCTTTAGACAAGGAGACCCATGATTTGTTAATCTAGGATCTTTTTGATTTTGAGGGGATTAAAGAGCTTATTTTAGTATTGTTTAGATGGAATCATTTATGTCCTTCAAAAATTAAGTAGAAAGACTCAATTAGGATCCTCTAAGTCTACTAGGACTCAAATTATTTAAATTTAAAATTATTCAACTAAGATAAGTCAGAACAGCTATTATTCAAATCATCAACTAGAATGAATGACTGAAGTAAAAGATATTCGGTAAGATCATTCCAAAAAAACAAATAACTAGAAAATCATACAAAAGGGGTATAAAAAAATAAGTCATGATTTCTAGCAAAGCAAGTTAGATTAAATCAGTCTGTAAGAAATAATGTTGGTGAACTTGTTTCTAGACAAAAATATTAAATTGGGAGTAACAAAATTTTAGATTCAAAAAAGATTAGTATCAGAAAAGTGAAGAAGGATAAAATAAAATAGGTGGTACAATAAAATAGAGAAAAAGAGAATAGTTTTACTCTCGTTGATAGATTAGATGCCATAAGATTGTAGAAATAAAAAAAATGTGAGTAGTGTATTCTTAATGACATAAAGGATGAAAATAAGATCGTAGAATGTAGAAAAACTGCCTGGGTATGTGGATTGTAAGTAAGAAAAACATGCATATAAATTTGGTATTGTTACCCCTCTATGTTGTATCTTGTTTAAATGGTTTAATGCAGGCTGCCAATGATATAACAGGTTAAGCACCTTTCTAATGAATTTAATTTTGTAAAAGGTTAAATAGACAGCTTGAAAAAAAAAACACATTAATCCAAGTCTATCTATATTCTTTTAGGCTCCATCAATATGATGCTTTATGCCATTATTTTTTAAACATTAAAGCGTTTGATATGTGAATATAACAAGCAAACTAACCCATTTTAGAACTTCAAATTGCCTAGACAGATAGCAATATGTTCAAATCTCAAACCAAATTGACAGATGATCTATTAAATAAGGATAAATATGAATACCATTAAGTAATAAGAAACCCATGAGTTCTGCTTGCAAAAACTCTATTAGTAAAGAAGATATAGATGAGAGGTACAATAAGCTATTTACTAAATCTCGTTGCTAGTGGTCCCAACATAATATTTGTTATTCTCTTATAAATGGACTCACCAAAAATGATCGGTCTGCCAAAGTAACCAGCTAATAAAATACTTAGTATCTTCTGTAGCACATAAACGTCAAAAAAATTCTGCTAGATTGTACAATGAACGCTGATAAAAAGTTCATTTGCAATAAAGCATCAATTTTAAGAGATACTCGTGAAAAACAGAACAAAAAAACTTACAATTCATGTCATTACACCCCTTATCCCTCTGGTCTGTATTCAAGGAAAACATAGCCTCAACAACACATCTGGCTTGAGATAACACATGATCATTTCAGCTACACTATATCATCATTTTGCGCTTCCAGAACTAACAAGCAAGCATTTGCCTCAGATGATGTGTTCTTTATTTAGCTTATTTATAATTTTTATCGTTGCTTATTTACTTAGATTAATTCTACAGAAGTTAAAATTTGTGAAATTAATATTACCAGTTTCTTGAGGATTAAGTCTATAAAATAGATGATTTTATGATGTTAAAGCCAAAAGTATAACAGATGTCTTATTAATAGATTTTGATTATTTCTTGGGTTTGGCACTTTGGCATCATGATTCATTTATTGGTGACCTGATTAATTTTCCTTTTAATTCAATTTCCAAGTTATTTGTCAAAATAGTCTCTTGGCACTTGAAACTTTCCCAAATAGCCCCTTGACTTCTACAAATTCAATTTAGTCTCTCAACTCTTTGAAATTGATGCAAAATCAATCCTACTATCTAATTTCAATAATGTCATGTTAGCTCACACTACTAATAAGTATTAGTTTGGAATAGAAAATATGATTGAAACCGATAACTATTATATTTACTTTTTTTACTTTAAAACATATTTTGGCATGATCATTAAAGTCACTAACCAAAAATTTACAATAAAAGAGAGTTTAATATATCATTTACTGATTTTAACTATATTTTTTCTTCCAAAAAAAATCTCTTATTTGCAGTGACAGGTAACATGACAATGCGAAAATTTAACCATGGGATTAAATTTGCATCATTGTAAGAGTTGAGAGACTAATAAAAATAAATAATATATAGTGGTTGAGAGACTAAATAAAAATTTAATCATGGAATGAAAATAAAAGCAAGAAAAAAAATGAAAAAAACAAAAATAAAAATAAAGAGAACTGATATATAGTGGTTCGAATCCATTGATCAAGCATCTACACTTTGGTAATACGATCGCGAGAAACCACCAATCCTCCAAGAGTAAAAAGTTCACTCTTTTGTGCACGACATACGAAAAAACATGTACAAACCTTTCATTACAAACTCTGGCGGTGAAGCTGCGGACAAAAAATTTTCCTTCCCAAATTTTGCTTGACAAAGCTGAGCCAAGCAATCCCTCTTACAAAATACGCAAAACATAGGTTGAGTAGAAAAGAACACTTGAAACTTTAGTCTTAAAATGATTTGGGTGAAAGAATGTGGAAATTGATTAGCCGATGCTTTAGACATGAAAAAAGAATAAACTAAATTTGATTCATTGGAATCAAGAGTGACATTTATCTTATGAAAGGAAGAAAATACAATCACATACTGCCCTATATTTAGAATATTCTTTAGGATGATAGCTTGACATAGTTTTTCTAGGATCATATAGCTTTACTCATAATTTGCCTAGTATTATCTACCTGCATTACAAAAGTTATGAAGTGAGCTTTACAAAATCACATTGATTTGAAAGATAGTATCATTACTTTAGTTGACGACAAGTAAAATGACATTTACTTGATAATTTGGATACTCTTGAATGTTTTAAAATAATTGTTTAAAATTAGCTACAATGATTCATGGTTCTAACCTAGAAGGTTATCTCGTGCAAAAAAGGATATTGTATCTGAGCGTAACCAAGAAAAAAACTTGGTTATTGGCTTACCAATGCAAAAAAATATACTTTTTCATATTTATGATGCTATCATTTGATAAAATAAGCAAAGATTAGATTTATTAAGTCTAATTTTATCACAATTAACAAGCTAATAAAATTGCTGCACATGGATCTTTATGAACCCATTAATTTAGCAAATCATGGTGAAATAATTATAATTTCATTATTGTTGATGATCATTCAATATAAGCATGGTGCTCTTTTGAATGCATAAATATGATGCTTTTGAACAAGTCAAATTTGCAAATTATGTTCAATTCTGCAAAAATTAAAAGTCATTACAGTGAAGAAATTAATAATAAAGTTTAGATTTTTTTGTAGATGGCAGAATATTAAACAAGTTTTACTAGAACATGGAGCATTATTGTAAAACAATGTAGCATAAAGCAAGAAAATAGCTCTAATAAATAAGTGTAGAAGCAAACTAAGGGGCTAGTTAGTAAGCAAGATTACAAAATTTAGCAAATTTTAGAATCTATAATTTAGTAAATCCGACAAACTATTTGGTGATAAAAGATTAGAATTACAAGATTTCAGGTAACCCTCACATATATATTCCATAATTCTACAAAACAAGGATTATTGAAAATAGTGAAGAAAATAAGGGATCGTGTGATTTGGGGTGACCGAAGATTTGGGATTATATTGTCCCTACATCTGCACCTAATATTGTTTGGCAAATTGCGAGATCTAACATTTGTAGTCATTATGCAATCCTACCACTAAATAGTGCCCAAGTATAATCTTCTGAAATATTGTTGGGATGAAGCTCTCAACATATCCTATTTCATAAAAAATATGATAAATATTATATCTTTAGTTAAAATGACTCCTTAAGAGATTTGGAAATATAAAATATGAAACATTTCTTGTGTCCATGCATACATAATGGAATTGGGAAAGATATAAAAAAGAATACGTCAAGTATTAAAGACATTATAAGGCATATAGAATATTTAATAAGAGAGCTTTAGTGATAGATGAATCTACTCATGTCACATTTGGTATATCAATTATATAGTGAGCCCATTAATATAGCAATGATGTAATTATAATGATGAAAAAATTTGATAAAGTGAAAAGAAAAATGAGGAAGAAACCCCTGAATTGTTAAAGAAATGAAAATTCAATACGAATCCTTCCAAGGAACAATTATTAGGTCAACTGCTTTCTTGTCTAAAGCCTAAGAATACTGATAAAAATCTAAGGGATGAGTCTTGGATTAATGAAAAAAAATTAAATCAATTTATCAGGAAAAATATTTAAGAGCATGCTTTTAGACTAAGCAATCACAGTATACTTAAATTGAATAGGCATTTAAGAACAAAAGAGTGGTTCCAAAAAGTGATTAATAAAAAACGAGATTGGCAGCACAATGATGCATCCAAATGAAAATAATCATTTTTGAGGATAGTTTTTGCTCAATTGCTAAATTGAAGTTCATAAAATTCTGTCATTCTCATGCCATCATGAATTAAAACTATGTCAAATGAATATGAAAATCATAATCATAAATAATATAGATGAGGAAGATGTATTTGCATAACAATCACCAAAGTTTGTAAATTATAGGCATAAAATCATTGTATCGACTAAAATAAGTTGTGGTTTAAGGTGAACCCTCGGAAAATAATACGATAGGTTACACACCTAACTAATGAAATTACGATCTAAAAAAGGTCAGAATCGTAAGCAACGCATTCTTCATTAAAGTAAAAAATATATACATCATTTATCTTAAATCTATGTAAATGATATACTTTCTGATGCCAATGCCATGATCTCTATGAAGTTATTTGTTTGTTATAATTGAATTGCTGGAATGGGTGATTCAAGTACATGGTAATTGAATTCCTATGTAATTGTTTTACTTTGCTATCATAAAGCAATAAAAACTTGCCTATGATTGAAATTTTAATATATGTTTGGAGGTAATTTTCCTCAATCCAAAAAAAAGAAACCTATGAAAAAATTAGCCTGTTGTGATTGAGGTTGTTAGCAGTTGAGGAATGCTGGTCAGGAAAGATCAATTGATCAAAGGTCTACAAAGGTTTGTAAATATTGACAATGGTAAGATATGATTATCAAAGGCCGCAACTTTGTGTGACTTTTCCCTTAGTGTGAAAAACATTTGACGTATAATTTTAAGTGCAATTGAATAATGCCCAATTTGTGCGATATTCAATTACATTAAAAATGGGATGGTGGTAGATTCAATTCCGTTCAAATTTACTTTACACCCATAATTACTTCAAACCAAACACTTGAATTTCATAATTCTCAAATTTCAAATGCTTTGCACCCCAATTACAAGAAACCAAAAACCTTCAATAATGAGCAAGCAATGTGAGATGAGGATAACGGGTGAATTGTCATCCTCCTAATACTACAAATTTCCCAAAACAAAATGATATTAGTTTCATATTTAAAACCAAGCATAAAAATGATATACAAAACAAAAAATTATATAATTAAAGAAAGCTACAAGTATCCACATGACCCTTGCGAAACTAATAAGGATAAGATAATTTAATAGATCAAAAGAATATGAGCCCGATAAGTTCTATAACTTGCCTTGTTTCTGATAATCCAAGCCAATTTTTTTTAAATTCATTATGTGCCAGATTGCAAGCTAAGCCTAAATAATTAAATTTATTTGACAAAAAACACATATTTAGATAGCTTATTGGAACAATCAAACTATGACTTACAATAGCTTAGAACCACCGTATCAAACAAGTTAATAGGATACTTGGATATTGATTATGCAAAGTAGAAAATTAAAGCTGTTTATTTTTCTCCAGCAATCCTACAGGTCTGGGTTGACTAACAATAAAATGAGAAAATTAGGATTCTTGAATTTTAAGATGGTACTATGAAAAATATGCGTGCACAGGATTGTATTTGTTTTAAATAAAAGTTACTATGCAATCTAAGCTGTTGATCCTGATGTATTTCTCTAATCACCTCTCTTTTATCAAACTACTGTTTCACCATCTGTTGACCATATCTTTCTTGTTAATAGCTATTGCAGGTGTTGCAATCTCATAACTAATGTCAAGTCATAATACACAACAAATGATCCCAACTCTACAAAGGCTAACCCGTCACTTATCTTATTCAGAAAACCATGAAACTCCAACTGTGGTGCATGCATTGGAACGTTGCACATTATTGTTTCTCTCAACTGATGAAGGATGGATACGGCACTCAATGCAGATAAATGGAAATCTATAAAATTGATTAAGAAGAGGTAGATTCGTATGAAGATCCTTAATAATGAACCCATGTAAGTCAAAAGAGATAGAACAAGACATTTGTAGATGTTAGTTTATGAATGTTAGGAGATTATATTGACATTGAGAAACATGGAAAAATTGATTGAGATGAAATTTTTTAGTGGGTGTGGGGAGAATATTGTTGTCAATGTTGAAAATAGGAAGAATTTGTCCACTTCCCACTATTACACGGTCATTGTCGTGATGATTTTCTGCTATGGTGAGATTGCTGAGATCATGTGTGATATGATTGGATGCTCCTAAGTCAAGGTACTAGTTGATAACCTTCTACTCGAAAGGCTGTTGGATGGTGTGACCTCGCATTGAAAAAGTATGATAACTGAGATCTTGTTAGTGCCAACAATCTTTGACGGACTGACCTGGTTTGAGACAGGTTTGACATTCATTATATGAGGTTCTAAGGGCTTGGTGCGCGGGCTTGGTGCGCTAGTGTCTGCTGATGCGCTGGTGGAGATTCTTAGTGCAACATAAAAGGGCGTCCACGAGCTTTGCTTGGTCTGCCTCTTCCTCAGTTTCTGCCTGAGAACAGTGTGGGGTATGGATTGTTGCAAACGGTGGAAGATTGAGTTTTTTGAAGCTCCTTCTGCAGATCCTGCTGAACATTGATTTTCTAGCTGCAGAAAAGTGAGTAGAGGATGTCTAAACTAATTGAAGTGTGTGTAGTTCTGATGGTTGTTCTGAATGCATGATAGGTAGAAGGAAGATCATTCAATGTAAAGAGGTTGATGTCTTCGGTGTCAATTTTTACATCAATTTTTGCGCCTGATGCGGTGATTCAGTTTATTACGGACATAATTTCAGAGAGATATTCTTGCATAGATGTCTTTAAGTTGAACATTGTGGAGTTCATTCTTTAGCTAAATAACTTTGGATTCATTTGTGATTGAAGGAGTTTTCAAGGGTTGACCAAGCTTCAGTGCAAGAATTGGCTTCTAGAATATAGGAGTAAATGGATGGGGAGATCGTAATGCTATGAGATGTCTGTCTGTAAATGCCCGGAGGAGTAAATTTGAATTGTTGACTTGAGGAGAGGCATCCAATCCATCAAGATGACCAAAGAGATTATTAACTTTGAAAAGTTGTGTTACTAGACCTGCCAAATGGGGTAATTTTCTGAGGTAATGGGTGTGTGGATGATGTCATTGATGTTTGACATCAAGAATTTTAGGTTCTTTGCGTTGAGAGTCATTAGAATTGTTGCGATGAGTGTTATGAGTTTCATTGAAGCATGAACTCATTTCAATGGATTACATGATGATGATGGTCTTTGAGGAGGGGTTGGTAGCTTCTTGTTTTGGCTGAACTGCTTGCTGAACGGCGTGCAGAGAGGTTTTGTAGAGATGAGAACATGAGTGGTTGAGAATTTCTTGAGTTTGTTTAAGTGGTTTTTGAAGAGAGTTCTTGAGCTTGAGAAGGGTGTATAAAAGAATCTTGTGAGTGCCTGAGGGCTTCTTGAAGCTAATTCTTGGAATAAGGAAGAAAGATGTGATGAATGTAGTGCAAACAAGAGTTCTTGGAAGATAAAGAAGAAGTGGGGAGTGGGGAAATTCCAAATGTTGGTGTTGTTGTTTTACTGAAGAGATTGTGGTAGGGAGAGGGGAACCGAACCGGCCGGTTTTCTGATTAAACCGACAAACCGGAGTGGTTTTTGAGAAACAAGCCAAGCTGCTTAATTTTACAACAGGCGTTTGCATAAGCATTATTTATATCAGCCACACTAAATGTAGCTTTTCTGATGTGGGGCTAAATAAGCCTTTAGAAGAAAAATATATATATTAGAAGTTAAAACTTTTTAAGAACCAAAAATTACTAGATATTTCAGAACAATAAAAATTGTATAATTAAAGACGAATGTTAAAACTTATAATCATTAAAGTTCGCAACTAATTATTTAATTAGCTAATTAAGTTATTAGACCAAACAAATAAAAAGTTATCTAAGAGTATTCTCAATCAACCTAATTTTTTTTTTTAAGTTTATTTAGATTAAAAATAAAATTTGTATTAAATTAGATGAAATATTATATATATAATATGTACATAGTTTGTTAATTATGAATCATTACGTAAGATCTGGAATAGTTTTATTTAATTAATTTATAGTAGGATCCACCGCTCATGTAATGATTTTAATAAAAAATATCAATATAACTAATGGCTCAAATTTTAAAAATTCATGGTATCGATATTTTGGGGAAACTTTACTGCCTACATATTTTGGGAATATATTTGTTTATATTTAATTAATTATGATTTATTGAGTCACAACGGTTCGACCCCAATTCAACATTCAAATCTTGAACCTCACACCTTAACGGTTTGATGACCGGTCCGGTTTTTAATTCCTTGAGTACACCATGTAATGAGGTGTGGCTTACGAGCACCTAAGCACGCCTGGGCGCTAGGCATTTGTCTAGCGCTAGCAAAGCTTGCGCCAAGGTGCGCCTGAGCGTCGAGCTTTTATTTGTTACTTCCTGGTGGTTATCAAATATAAGGAGGAAAATCAACTAACAAAATCCACTAACTACCAATAGCTCACAACACTAAGAGCCAACACAAGCTTGGAAAAGCGTCTGCAACCAACAAAAAGAATTAGTAAGGGCTCTACTCGACTTTCCAAACACCTGAGAAGTTGTTGCAATAGGTGTTCAAGCCAAGCAAAGACCTTGAAGGAGTCGTCAAAGGTCACCTTATAATAGATTGGGAGCTCCACTTGTAAAGAAGGAAGCTTCCCACCCATGTTTATGATGCAAAATCAGCGATGCAATCCTTTCAAGCCTGGTTTAATTTGAGCAATAAAGAATGTGCGCATCGTATTTTGGGCAATTTGAGTTTGGAATACACACACAATGCAATACAAAAACATTTTACAAGGAAACAAACAACTAAAAAGAAAATTGCGTACATTTCTTCTGGCTTACACAACTTT
Source organism: Gastrodia elata (assembly GCA_016760335.1). Classification (NCBI taxonomy): domain Eukaryota; kingdom Viridiplantae; phylum Streptophyta; class Magnoliopsida; order Asparagales; family Orchidaceae; genus Gastrodia; species Gastrodia elata. Next base: position 13,951,463 of record CM028673.1, read on the forward strand.
TATCCGCACCCAAACTGACCCTTGGGTCTTTGCGGTAAGAAAAACTTGACGAGCAACTATAAATTAAATTTGAAAATGAACATTTATATGAAAGCGTACTCTTTCTTGCGCTCTTTCCTCTTTGAAAGTTTTTCTAGCCGGTCCAATGACTCGAAACGGAGGCCTTTCACAAACTTTCTCTTTCGCTTTCTTTCCCTCGTAACAGTCGAGCTATAATCTGCATTGGCACCTTTGTCTTCAGCAAGATTGTTTCTAACTGTTTCATTGATATTATCTCCACGTCTAGCATTGACATCAGTTGATCGTGATTCTTTTAGGTTTGGTTTCTGTGACTGCAATTAAAACATTTGAATTAAAGTACAGGGCTGCTTGGTTGAATGTCAGTTGAAAGTTATTAAGATAGCATGTTATTCAGATAAGTATTATTCAGATAACAGGGGTTGTTTGGTTCAGTGTTATTTAAATAACAGATGTTACTGTTATCAGATGTATGTTGTTTGGTTTGTTGTCATTCATGTTATATTACACATGAAGTAACATTACCCCCAAAAATTGAAATTTAAATACAAATTAAAAAATCACAACAAATATCTAAAAGATAATTAGATAAACATTTTTTAGTGCTACTATGAAACTTTCCTTGATTATTATGCAAAACAATGCATCCAATCCTATAGATAATTGAACAGATGAAACAAAAATATTTGTTAAAAGTATAAAACTACTGGCGAATCTGACTGTATGATACAAGACATGAGATTCTTTCTCAACTGCAGCGTATGAACTACATGAATTGCAAATATGATGCTTTCTTTTTTAGGTTAGAAGGTAAAGCAGCATTGTGAATAAGTTAAGATACTGCACAAAGAGAAACGTGAAAGTATACAAAAGAAGTCGATATGATTTAGTGTATTTCAAACAAAAGTATGGTTTATTTGATCTTCTTTTACTCTATCCCATATTTATTAGGCGCCTAAACATGTGAAAACTCAAAGATTTTGCTTTTAAAGTTTGAAATAGCTCAAATTTTAAGTATTTAGATATCTGACACTCAAATCTTTATACTTATAGAGCTAGCACTTTAACACTCATATATGGAATATTATTCATTTGCAATGATTGTTGGAAGTGAAATACGCTCTTGCCTTTCATCATAGTACAAAAGATCCATCTTCTTTCTCCATTGCAACTATCAACTAAGAATCTAAATAAAGAGAAGGCCAATACCCAATTTCATCAATACAGCCGAGTCAGAATACCTATTGAGCAAATAAGAATGAAACTTTGAATATGCGAAACTAGAACACAAGAATAGCTAAGGTCATCACAATAATATTCTAGAGCATAATAGAAAAAAAAGTGCAACAACAGTTCAGACAGATGAGTAAAAAGCATTTGTAACAAATTATGGGACCAAAAACCCAAAACATTTTCTTTGTATTTGTATATATGGAACTAGAGCGTTGATAATAGAAGCAATTATGAAGCAATTATGAAGATGCTTTGTTATCAGGAGCATTTTGTTGGAGTTCAAAGAAGCAGGAAACAATGACTCTCTCAATAGCGGAAGTAAAATATGCAGCAGCAACTTAAACAACATGGAAAGCAGGTTAATAGAGAGGAAATCTCTTCTCCAAACCTCTTTGTTCATAATCAAATGACAAATCAAACAAATCGTATGAAAAAAAAAAAACCACCTGATCGGCTGCTACTTCCGCGCGCGAGAGGCGATAGGGAGTCATCGCGACCTTGCGTGCGTCTAGCAGCGATGGCGGCAACGATGGAGGCAGCTATTTCGACGAGCGGCGAGAGGGAGTCGGGCGACCTCTGCGACCTTCCGTGCGTCTGGCAGCGACGACGACGACGATGGCGGCAGCGATGGCAGACAAAGCAAGGCGAGCGCGTACAACAGTGATGGCGGAAGCGATCTCGGCGTCAAGATCTCCGGGAGGTCGCGCGAAGTACCCTATCCTCTCCAATAGATTGACCACAAAATGTCGGCCGAAATTGACCAGCATTCAAATAACATTATACGATGGCATTTAGCTAATTTTTTAGATGTCATTAATTAGATAGCATTAAACCAAACAGCCTCCATCTCCCCCCCCCCAACATCTTTAAATAACATGACATTGGGGGAGATGTCGGTGAACCAAACAGCCCCTACCTTTTTAATAACAAACAAAATGAGCTCAGGGAATAAATCGTTGGTCCGACAATGCAGCTATTTATTTAAAAGTACAAGAAAAATTCTAAACTAGGCAAACGTAGCATCTTCTGTAGCACCAAATCAAAGCAAATATTTTATGCTATGTTATATAAGGAACGTTGAGAAAGGATAATTACAATCAAGCTTAATCTAGATCGAAAAACATAATTCCATCGATCGACACAATTGATAGCTATAAATTACCTTTGTATTAGAAGCTTCATTCGTCCTCTTCCTTTCTCCTGTCACTGCTGAACTTCCTGTATCTCCTGAATCCACAAAAAAAATAACATCACTAACATCAGAACAAGCCAAAAACAAAAAAATTAAAAATAAATCAATAGTTTTATGGTTTAACGTGAGTGGCAAGTGGTAGGAGTGGTGGTTTTAGATAAAGACCCTGAATTGTCGCAAACGAATTTTTCAATGATATGATCTTGCGGAGTTTCGAGGGAAGGGCTACAATTTCTTTCGCGTTGGGAGGGGGTGGAAGTCGATTGCTTCCGCCATGAGAAGCCATGTAGTTCTTCTCTCGCCGGCGTCGGCCCTTACCACCCATAGCTGCCGAAGACTTCAATGAAACGACAAACTCGCATGCAAGGCGGGAGAGGTAACTGGACGCCGAGTTATGGTTCAGGAAAGCGAGCTCGTTGCAGCTAGGGCTTTCCGGCTCTCGGCAGTGCACCTATAACTTTAATATAAAACAGAAAATTTTGTTTAAACACACTCAATTATGCCTTTATCGCTTGTGAGGAACACTCACGCTATATAATCTCCTGGCTACAGTAATGTTTATATTTAAATAAAATCTTTTTTTTTCTCTATTTTGAATGATTTTTGAAGTTTTTGAAAGCAAAATTAAGAGGTAGTATAATTTAATAATTTGTTAACAATACATATTAAAATGTATGTATAACATTACAACAACTAATTTTTAATAAAATAAAAAATATAATCACACAAAGTATAAATGAAAAATTTTAAAATATTTGAATAATCTAAAAAATTTGTTTTTTAAATGTTATGAATTATGAAAACTAAAATAATATTATAGATGTGTCTAAAACTTACTTATATTGCAATAAATATTTATTCGATCATTATATATATTCAAATATGAAATATATTTGGTAAATGATTGAAATAATAAGAGAATCAAAGAAGAGATTACATTGAAGTAAAAAAAAATTGATGAAGCCTAGATTTTCTTTTTGTCATGGAAAGAATGGGATAGTGCAGCGTAAATCTTATTCTTTATGTGGTTTAGAACTTCCCAGATCTTCTCTTTGCCATGGGATTTGCTTAGGGATGAAGTTCCTAATGTTTGGAGAGAAGAGAAGATGAAAGGAAACGGGTTTGACAAATATTTTCAAATAGAGATAAGAAGAAAACATAGGTAAGACTTTATTTTTCTAATTAGGGTTAGATGGTATATGACATATAAGATTTTAGCAAAAAATATAGATTTAGAAAGTTTAGGTTTAGCAAACAAACGAATCAGGTACGTAAAATTATTCTAATTGTATTATCTTTAGTATTATTTGAGCTTACTTCCTTTTAATGTATATAATCTTTGCATATCTCCAATGTTATGCTAAATTAAATTGCATTCTTACTTTCTATAAATACTTAGTGATAAATATATGTGGTAAGAGTCATTGAAGGTAGAACAAAACTAAACGTGTACAGCTAGAGTTTACTAGCAACTCATAAAAAAATAAGAAGGAATCTAGTATAACAACTCAAAGTTGTTACTCTAGCTAATCAGAGCTAAATTAAGCCTTAATTCTAATTACATTGGTTTTACCTAATAATTAAAATATAATCCTAAAAATTTAGGATTAATTGGAGCTCATTTGACTATTTTATCAATTTTAAAATCATAAAAATTAACTAAATTAATTTGATATCTAAATTAAAATCTAATTGTATTTTTAAATTTCTCATCCCAATTTTAATTAAGAGTAAATTTTTGTAAATTTTTGGAGGTCATTTAACATTAACTTAGATTTAATTTAAATTAGACCATTAAAATAATTAATTAAATTAAATAATTCCGTTTTTTAAATCCCAATGGTTGGCAACTGGTCGATTCCTAGCCATTTCGTCTTTTCGAGCCCAGATCGAGCTGTCCCCATCTTCCTTCACTCGGATTGCTCCCAAGCCATCATATCGCAGCCATGATCCAATGGATGTGATCCATTTCTCAATCACCCGTTAGGTTAAAGAGCATCACAGCCGTGGCATTGTATCGTCGATCCATCAAATGGTCGAGGATACTCCCATGACTATGGATCTTCTTCTTCCTTCGCTCGCACCCGACAGCGGGAATTTCCCGTACAATCTGCTGTTAAGGTTGTCCACCACTCCCATGTGCCACATATGTTAGGCCGTTATAATCCTTCCCGTTGTTTGTTGGACATCCTCGGTGAGCCACACGAGGCCCGATCTACTTCAATTTGGAAGACGAATGTTGAGCTCTCAGCCCGAGCTTGATCCTCGACCCAACCCTTCAGGCATCCTCTTGAGCTGTAAATGGCTTATGGTTATCCTAGTGAGCCTCTTTGATCACTAAAAATCACTCAAATTTCCCTCATTTATACCTTTCAAAGCTCTGATCACTTACCTACAACTCCCTGCAATTCTAGCTCCAATCCTCCAAAGACAAAGGGTGAAGTCTAATGTTCAGACCCCCAGATTGGCGCAGTTAAGCTCAGCGACCTCTGAAGCAGCTTTTGGACCCCGGTCAGCCCTGCCGTCAAGTGGCCAACATAAACCTTCCAACAAGGTATCTACCCTAACCGAACCAAGTAAACTCTCTCGGTAGTTAATTCAATTCCATCCCTCATTCATATAGTTGTGTGAATGTTTATTATCACTCATATAGTGGGTGCGAGGTTGGGAAGTAGGTTTGTGTAACAACTCAATGTTATTGTAACAACCCAGGTTATTACTTTGCTCAATTAAGACTAATCTAAGTCTTAATTAAGGTTCTAAGTCACTAATTAAGTAATTTAGAACTCATCTCTGAAACCCAGGTCAAACCAGAAGTCAACAAAGTCAAATCTAGAATTTTGGAAATTTTCAAAACCCTAGAATTTGACTTTTTATCTAAACCTCAAATCAAAAATCTGACTTCGCCATTGCATTCAGAACACCCAAATTAGCTATGGGTGAAATTTTGGAGGCATTTGGAAGTCGTTGGATTTTTTGTCGAATATTTTAATATTATTTAAATACCCTAAATAATCAAATAATTAAATACTCGTTGAAACAAAAATCTGATGGCGCCGTTGCGTTCCTCACCCCTCATTTAGCTGGGGGTGATTTGTTGGAAATTTTATGACTGCATTTAATTAGCTAAATTAATTAATGAAATATGTTAAATTTAAATAAATAATATTAATATTATTAAATATTGCTAACGGCACTGTTTGTTTAAGATTAACGTCGTCCCTTCTTCATCTGTCGCTATCGTCCCATCTAACGGCCTTTGTGAGCCATTCGATCCGAAGATCGAACGGCCCCCCGCTTTCTTCCCCACGCATTCAGCGCGTGTCGCGAGCGAGGGCACGCGGAGGTCACAACCCGATCATCTTCGTTGCAGGTGGGGCTCGAAGGATCATCCACTGCTGTTAAATCCCGAATTAAATCCTTTCCCAAGTCCAGTTTGATTTTTTTTTGACAGGTTGAAATCATTTCGCGCAAGTCTCAGATTGATTCTTATACTTCCTGGCGCTCGGTGTAATTTTGTTAAGGTACTTACCATTCCCCAATTAAATGATTCAATTTCAATTATATTTACGTTGATTCGAGGTATTATACTTTGGGAATTGTTGTGATTGAGAATCAATCGAGTTCAATGGGATGAGATTTTCCTCTGATCCGTATTCTACGTGTGTACTCACCTCACCTATTCAAATTTTATTCTCATAATTGAAGTCAATTATTGCAAACATACATGTTCTGAAATATTGAAAATGCTGTGATCATTCAGAATTGATTCAAATAAATTCCCTAAACTTAGAAAATTAGGACATGGATTTTAATTGCAGTATAAGAAGAAGGAGAGCTAAGTTTTTAGCCTAATCAACAGACCGTCGATCAGGCTTTCGATTGGTATGTGTTTTGATTCCGGAGATGTCGGGTGTGCTGAGCAGATCGAAGCCCTAATTCTCTGCGCGTGAAGATGAGGGACGACGCCATTTTTTCTCGGGCCGGGTCGGGCTCATCATGACCCGGGTATCCGCGTATGGGCCGGCCTGCGTGGCTTCCCAAGCGATGAAGGCGCGGGGGTCCATCCAGTCGCGCTGTCGAGCTCACCTGCCGACACGCGGTTTTGATTTCTTCAAGTGGGGCCCACCATACCTTAATCAAGATAATAAGGATAAATGGCAGATTTAATCAACTTAAATTTAATTCAATTTAATGATTAATTAATAAAACTTTATGTATTCATAACTCCTAAAATACACATCCAAAAGTAACAAAATAAATATATTAAATTAATCAACAAAATTCAAGGAATATTTTGAGACTATCAAATCTCTATTTGGATGAATATTTAACATAGTGACATTTAGGATCCTTACATTTAAACCCTAATTGTCACAATTATTCAAATAGTCATAATTTTGTACCCATTAATCTAAACAGTCTCAATATGGGTCTTAAAATACTCACAAAACCTTAAGGAATATTTTAATAGGGTTAACTTTACTGTTTGGATTAGCATTTGATTAATGACATTTAGGACCTAACCCTAATTAAGTTAATTAACCCTAGAACTTCAATTGACCATAACTTGGTCAATTGAGCTCCAAATTGGACGATCCAAAAGTCCATTTAGATCAGAAAGAACTTAATTAACAGTAATCTACAAAAATATTTAGGATTAATGGTTAGATTTATTAATCACCCTTAATTACTCTAAATGTTGATTAGTGAATTTTAGCAAATCTAGTAATCCAAATTGAATATTTTAAGTTTCAGAGGACTCATAGAACCATTTAAAATCAATCTATAAGATTGGATTAGTATTTGAGTGATTAATTTTGTTAATCACTCACTAATCATCCTAAACCCTAATTAGGTCTTAACTTAGTCAAATTAGGTCCAAATTGAGCCTACCACATGTCATTATGATCAGTGAGCTATTTGTAATTCATAGCCACTGATTTTGCTTAATTTGGACACTAATTGGTAAAGTTAGGATTTTTGACCTATAATTAAGGATCCCTTAATTAATCTTAAAACCCTAGATCTTGTATTAGCCATAACTTGGCCAATACTTATCAGAATTTAGCAAATTAAGATTCTATGGAAAGCTTAGATAGTAAAGAACAATAATCTAAAATAAAATTTAGCTTTCACTTAGTCAAATTACTAATTGCCCTTATGAGTCAAATTCACTAATTTGATCTCATATGGCTTAATACTCACCCAAAATTAATTTAGTTACTGGTCTAATCTTACATTAGATAGTAAGATCACTTTCCAAAATAAAATTTTAGAATTTAAGCCCTAGATCAAAATTTGATCTTTTGAACCCTTAAGAAGGGGCAAAAATGGTCATTTTGCCCAAATTTAGGGTTTAGGCCTTTAAAAAAGCCCTAAATTTAGTTTTCTAAATCATTAAAATCAGTAAATAGAATGATTTAGAATTGAAATTAATTAAATTCAGTCTAAACTAGATTTTAATTAAAATCTCAAAATTTGCCCCTTAAGAAAATTCTTAGTAAATTGTGAGTGTTCTTCTTTCCTTAATCACTCTAGATCATACCTTAGGTCTTATATACATTAGTTAGGATATGTGTCTTGAGAGATACTTCTTAGTAATTAAGAGCCTTAATTCTTAAGATTTAGAATAGATTCTTAAGTTAGAATTCATCTTTTGAGTAAATTGGGTTACTTAATTAGATGAAACTTTGAGTTTACTAGTTTCTAGATTTTTTTTTAGTTTATTAAATGATTATTTGATCTTAAACTTTAGGACTAAGACTAGAGATCTATCCTAATGAATTTAATTTATTATTAGGATTTGCCTTAACCTATCTGTGAGTTTGGGTTCTAAACTTAGACCCTTAGATATACCTTTAGATTAAGTGATTATACCTCATTATCTGAAGTCTAATTCTTAATCTATTCATCTTGATTTGGCTAATCAAGATGAGGTTGGGATAAATTAAATTACAAAACTAGGTCGATGATTTATTCATTTAAACCAAATAGTCATCTTTTGATTAAGTTATAATTAGGACTTGGCCAGTCATAATTATCTTCAACAAGTAGGATTCATGATTCTAAGTACAGAATGTGTAAGAATTGATAATTCTGAAAGTTATGTAACTTAGAGTAGATAGAATGAATAAAGTAGATAACAACAGATATCACCTGTGTTTTAGATAGAGTTTTTCTTGCACTTTGACTTTGATGCTTCGCATTCCTTGATTTTGAGCCTTATACCTTGAACATATATTATGTACTTAAGATATTTGATAAATATCTTATGTTAATTTTGAACATTCATAAATAGCATTGTGTTTTGTTTCACAAGTGGTTTGTAAGGTGTAGCTTGATTAGTATACCTCTTCGATAACTCGTTCGGGTCGGCTTCTTGTAGGGGGGTTTCAGTCCGATGGTCTATGCCATGCCTAGTCCATGGGATAGGATGGATAGACTCTTGCCCTACTGACTATAGAGTCAAGATTTGATATGGTTATACTAATTCAAGTACACTTACATTCAGTTCTATCTTAGCTCATCAGGCTAAGAGTTTCGGTGAGTTCAGTTCAGAGTTTCTTAGCTCATCAGGCTAAGATTTGCTGAGTTCGTGTTCGTTTTGGTGACTTATATAGTCACTATAATTTCAATTTGCAGTTACTATTTTACTAGCATATTCTGGCACTTTCAGCACTGTTTTACTTAAGCTTCATGCACGTATTTTTATATAAGATGCTAGTTTTACTTACTGTTTTCATATGCTCATATAGTATGTTAGTGGTTTTCAGTTTTTATATTGTTCAAATTATGTATGTCACCTAGCATATTTTGTTTGATCATAAGCATGTTTGGGTTGGTACTTTCTTACAATTTTACTTTTTTTTACTTACCTGTCTTTGTTGCAGTTGCTTGGAGGAGGGGAGGTATTACTTCTTAGTTGTTTTAGTTATAAACTGTTTTGTTTATAACTTATTACTGTTCTTTTGGTACGCTTTTCTGCACCTATTTTGCTCAATTCGGTTTTTTTTTTTAAGGTAATATCTATTTAACTAATAAAAGTGTTTTGCCCTAAATTGTACTTAGACATATTGTCTAACCAGTTTTTCTTTTGTTGGCTGGGGCCCTACCATTATGAAACTGATAATGGTAGGTTCTGGTTTGTTGTGAGTAGCAGATCCAGTAGAGAACTTGCCATTGGAGGAAGAGCCCGTTCCTGAAGATCTGTAGCTTTAGGTTTTTCTTTCAGTGAGATTGAGAGTTCATTTCAGTTCTTTTAAACTTATTAATGTTGTAATATACAGGTTTATATTCTCTTTCATTACTTTACTTATTCTGTATTGTTGTATTTATAATGTAGTGGATGGATGTTATGTTTATGCTTCCGCACTCTGAATTCATGTATGATCATTTAGTGATAGTATTTTTGGATGAATGACAAAAGTCCTTAGTTAAATTGGATTAGATATATGTGTCTAATCCAATCTAAGTGGGGACCTTGTCATTTGGTGATCCCTCCATTGTAATCATGTTAACTTAAGGGTTAACAGGACCACGGCGGGGCAATACCGCCACAGTTATTAATCATTATTTATTAGTCAAATCAGCATGTAATCACTTTCATTAGTCTCAATAAAATAGTTAGAGCAAACTTTGAAATTTTGGAGTGATTCGGAACACAATTAAATATTCTAATTATTTTAATATATTTATCAAAATTAAAAAATTATGATAATTAATTTGATTTTCAAATCAAAATCGGAGTTCACTATTGAACTCTTCACCCCCAAATTAGTTAAAGGTAAGATTGTGAGAATTTTTAAAAGTCGTCAAATTTCGTTGAATATTTTAAATACCCATAAAATTAAAATAATTAATAGATCTTCGATTAAAATTCTGACTTCATTTTTGAATTCCTCAATCTCAAATTAGCTAGAGGTTAATTTTTGAGATTTTTTGAAGCTCGTTTAATTTTAAAATTTTAATTAATTAAATGATTATATTTAATAATTATATTAATTAATTAAAAAGGTTAACGGCGTCTACCCATCGTCAAACCAGAAGGCGGGTAAGATCTGAACCCTCCATCGCAAGATGGAGATCAATTCGACGGCTCGAAAGTCCTCTTCTCCGCAAGACAAGCCGCATGTGACGCTTGGCTCTAAAGCCCACACACACGGCATTCGAGGGTTTGGCCACCACCGATTCCAGCCCCATTAAGGCTCAGATGGCTTCCTTGGCAATGGAAAAAGCTTAGTCGAGCAAGAACCAACGCTAGGGCATCAGGTTTGAATCATCATCTTCTAGAAATTTTTTATGTAAAACCCTAATTTCCAATCCAAGGAGTCTTCAAAATTCCTACTCGTTCCATTTTACAATTGCGTTATTATGACTCCATATTACAGCTCAATTGATCACAATCCATCTTCGAGAACCAATCGAGTTTGACCAAGCTTGATTGGAGCTCAATGCTGTTGACTTCTATAGTTATATACAGTACAAAATTACGGCTTATAACCTATCCAGTCGCCAAAGGAAAATTTGGGTTCGGTGACTAGATTTTGACGTAATGCTCGCCTTCCGGAACTCGCTCGTTGCCAACAAAAAATTAAAATGCTCTAGGCATCTTTCTTCGTTGCTTCGACGAAGAAAATCTTTAGTGCGAGTCGGGTTGGGTAGGGCCCGTCCCGAGTGACGCCATTTGGGCCTCACACTTGCAAATGGTCACGTGTGTGCACCTTAGCCGTTGGTGTGACGACCCTCACCTTAGTTCTCGATGCAACCTTTATCCTGGATCCTTGATAGATCCTCGTTAATGTGTGGGAACTGGGGTGGCGTCATCATTTTATACCGATGATTGTAATCGAGGGTTTAGAATAATAATATAAAGATCACAAACATTTGCTTAAATAATTAGAGAACATAAAAGTATAAATATTTATTCTAAAATGAGTATTATTACAAGCGCATATTTTTTTTTTATAAATATAATAAGAGAATAAAAAATACAGCGATAGATTGATCAGGCTATCTACAGATCCTTAGCAGCGACCTGATCTAGCATTTACAACGAAAATGCCTGGGTAGAACACTCGTTAGAGATAAACTTTAGTACTTTGAATATCATTAATTATATTGTATATATGAGCAAAAGTATGAATTTTAAGTGTAATGAAAAATGCAAGTAAGCATAATAATAAAAATTTGAAAGGTATAATTTTCTCATTCGAGGATTATCATTATTTTTCCTACAAATCAGAATTTCAACGATAAGATAATTTTAAAATAACAATAAAATTAATCTGTTACAAGTAAGTCATACTTATCAAAAATTAATATATCTATCTTGAAAGTGAATAATATATATATATTGTATTTTCATTCGAGCGAGCGGGCAATTTCTTGAATCTTGAGAAAATCAGGCACATCTGCTATGATTATCACAATTTTGGTTCAAATATTGACATTCATGCGTTATTTCACCTATACTAGCCCTCTCATAGGCATAATCATAGTATTCTTATATTTTCACAGAATAATATGATAACGAATAAGCCTCATTCATATTATATTCTGTACAGACTCTAAATACTGCTCATTGAACCTCATTTAATTCAATCAATCAAGATCTATTATTTATCTTTGAAAGTATCTCATATAATAACAGTAAACTTTAATTATATCATAGTAAGAAACTAGTTTGGTAAAATTTGTGAAATAAAAGCGTATAATCAAAGCAACATATATAAGTATAGTTCATGATATATGGGATACCTATTTTCTTTAGTTAAATTGACTTTTTGTGGATCTGTGCAAAATTTATTGATTAATAAAAAGATGAAAAATATTTTTTATTATTTTCTTGCTCTGAGTATGTTTCAATATTAGTAAAATAATAGTAGAAAGAGATAATGATGATTAAGGTGGTGAAGATAATATAAGTAATAATAATAATAGTGTAAAATCGTGATGATAATAATAATAATAATTATTATTATTATTTGTATTTATAAGATAGGTTTAAAAATAGGAGTCTTGGATTGAGAAGAATATATTTATATATTTAGAAAGTGTGGATAATAATAATTACTTATTTTTATCATTTATATAATAATTTATACTTAAAGTATATTATTATTATTATTCATAATGAGAGAATATGATAATTGTAAAGAAATAGAAGTGTTAATTTTTATGAATCTATTATGGGCATAAAATTTTTTTAGAGAGAATATAATAATAGGATTGTAATGATTATTTATTATTATTATTATTATTTTATGTGATGATAATAATAGTAAGTATAATGATATACTTATTGTTATTATTATTGTAGAAAGAATATTATTAAAATATGAGAGATAGTAAAATAATAATATTCATATGATAGTAATGATAATAATTTTGTTATTATGAGATATTATAGTAAGTATATTATAGTGATATATACATATATGATAATAATGAATAAAAAATATAACTTGCATAAATGAAATGCTAGTAGCATAATAAGATGTTAGTAACAAAAGTTAAAAAAATTATGAGCAGAAATTAAAGTGCGTAACAGAAATAAATGTTAAAGGCAAAATAAATTTTAGTTGTTAGTATGTTAGTGATGTTAGGAATCAAATAAATTGTACTCATTTTTTAACTTCTCATTAAAAATTTTTATATTTCAATTGACCCATTTAATTTTTTTTTTGACTCACATTTTTTTTGAATTTTTGTGGGTCTCCTCCCCGTTCTAAGGGGGCTTGTTGAGGGCGGCAGAGACTTTACGAGGTGGTAGTAAATTACTCGTGGGAATTTCGGCAGCATGCCAGCGTGGCGTCGGCACTATGAGGTGGTTGGGCGAGCGGTGGTCGTTGGCCGAGAAAGAAAAAGAAGAGGAAGAGAGGTGGGGGGAAGACTTTAAGGTTGCTAAGGGGGAAGGGAGAGAATAGTTGGAGGTTGCCGGCAAGGTAGGGAGGTTAAGAAATAAGGTTAGCGGCTAGCCAGAGGTGGAGGAGTCTCGAGGGTTGCTAAGGGGGAAGGAAGAGGATAGTTGGAGGTTGCCGGCAAGGTAGGGAGGTGAATGAGTGAGGTTGGCGGCTAGCCGGAGGAGGAGGAGGAGGAGCAGTCTTGAGGGAAGAGGAGAGGAGGGGCAGTCTTATTTATATGGAGTATGAGATGAGATGACCGCCCAGCCTCCGATTAGCCCGGGAAGGTCGAGCAGGGGGCTGCGTGGCCGCCCCCAAGGGGAGAGGGGAGGGGGCCTGTGGTGGTCGCCCCCTAATCATCCGGATCAAGAGGTGGTTGTCAACTGGCAAACCCTCACTTAGCATTCAGATTAAGGAATAGACCTTCTTAATCAAATGCCAAGTGAAGATATGCCCTGAAAAGAAAAGAGCAAAGGAAAGCCAATCACCGAAATGAGCATACTATAATATATCAGAGTGCGGAAGAAAAATAAGTATAATATCCATACAATTCAAATAAGAACTATACAACTCATAATATAAGCATAAAAAGTAAAGCAGTTTAGATCTGTATTATTATTACAAAATGACATTAAAGTTTATGCAGTAATGAAAGTAAAATCACTAAGTCCTCACAAAGAAACAGAAAGCAACTACGAGTCTTCTCCTGCACGCTTCTCATCCTGAACCGGATCTCCAGAGGGTCCCACAATCTCGAATAGCTCAGAATCTACAATTGTCAATTTCACAATGGTAGGGCCCCAACCAATAAAAAAAATCTAATTAGACAAAATATCTAAATACATTTTAGGCTATAAATTATTAAGTTAAATGATATCACAATATCTAAGTAATATAGGAGCAGTAAAGCATCAAAGAAAGATAACAAAGTTATAATTAACATAATTATAACTTAAAACAAGGTGTGAGATAAACACATATCTCAACTCAAGCTGCATAAAATGTTAAGTAACATATAAAAGAATCTACTAAATATAAGAATAATTTCTAAGTATATGATCAATTTAAGGCATGTTAATTTACAAGATAAATTGAAAGTATTGAACTGAAAGTAAAATTCTAACATCCTAACATGCCAAAAAAAAATGAACTGCTGAAAAGTACAATAGATATTTTAAGATATAAATACTAAAAGAACTGTTGAATATAAATATGCTGAACTGTAAAGTAAAAGGTATACCAGAACTATAAAGTAACTGTAAAATAAATGTAAAGTACAAATAAAGTAACTGTAATGTGTGCGATATTCCTACCTAGTTGTGGCGCCCACCCCTCAATCTGCAAGATTAAGTTAAGTGGTGGAGTGCCACTCTGGCTAATCCTTCGCTTATTATTGGATTAGGATGAAATCCACAATCCACCTAATAAGGTAAAGAATAAGCACAAAATTAAATAACAGTCACTATCTAAGTAAAAACATACAGAGTGCAGAAGTAATTTAAAAATAAGAAACATCCAAGCATCACAGTATAAATAGTAAGAAATATGTAACTCAGAATAAAAGCATATAATAATCTAAATACATAGTTATAGGTACATGTATTATTATATTATTTTAAAGTTTAAGTTAATGAAAGTGAAAATACATTCATCATCACATATAAAACTAAGTAACTAAATATCCTATGGTCCAAGCTACTGCACCTCCTCTAAGTAAGGCTCCTCCTCAGGTATAGGATCCTCAAGCTGCTCTATACCCGACATTGTCGGTTTCACAATGTAGAGCCCCAGCAAACAAAAAGAAAATCTTGTATTAGACAATCGTCTAAGTACATTTTAGGCTAACAAATTTTACGTATTTTACAATATCACCATTTTACATCTTCTAAGCAACAACTACATCCAATAGGAGCAACTAGCAGAACAATAAGAAAGAAAGAGCTATAAATAACATTTATAACATAAGTAAGAAAGAGGCTAAGACATGCCTCATATAAGCTAAATAGGGTAGGCATATATAAATAACTACACAAGTTCTGAAAGAAAATACTGCATCCTAAACATACTGATGATTATATGACATATGCAAATTCAATGATAGAAATCTGAACATAATATATATAGTAAACAGTAAAGTCTAACATCCTATAAATACGTACAACTGAGCAAGTAAGTAAAGAAAAACAGCTGACTAAAATATGCATCAAAATACTGTATACAATAAGCTGAACACTGAAACGGGTATGTAAAGACTACTATATCAAAAAGTTGGTCATCGGGCTGGTGAAATCCCCAAAGCCTTTATGGGCTTGGGCAGACAGAAATTCCCATAGCATTTTTGGGCTAGAGTAGATAGAACCAGCAATAGAACTAAGGAGGCAGTAAATACAAATGTAGAATTTTTTAGTTATTTTACTTTGTTTCTGTGGACAGGTCCAAAAACAGCTGAGGAGTCAAGCACGTCTGCAAGACTATATATGTTCTAAGCTCAATACACACTCCTCAATGAGTAATATTAAGCATCCTTATTACTCCTTACTCCTGTCCATTAGGGTAAATGTGCACTTGAATCTACTAAATATACTGAACCCAAAGGCAATTATTATGCTAATTATTCTAAGTTTTCATTTCATGCACAAAGTTCTCTTATATGATATGAACAAAGAATTTAAGTATAAAATATAAGGAATGCGTAACAACAAAATATCAAAATAAGTAAGGGACTCAACTAATACGGTGATATCATTTATTTTCTAATTATCTATTCTAACTATTCCAAGTTATACAAGTTCAGGATCTCCATTTTCCTACTATCGAGTGTAACTTAGAAACTCGTCCTTATGAGTTACAAAATATTAGGACTAGCTAGGCCCTAATATGCTTAATCAAAGTCGACTATAAGAGTTAAATAATAAATCATCGCGACCTAATTAATGATTTTAGATGTTCTATATGAAGCTCTAATCAAAACTATGGATTAAATACCACGAGATTGGGCTTAATAACATAATCCAAAAAGGATAATACCTAAGATATATGTTTCATTCTAAAAATGACCTACTAGTTAAAGCAAATCATATTAAGTAATCAAATTTAATAGGATGAATCTCCTATCTTAATTATAAAAGTAAAAGACTAAATAATCAAAATAAGTTATAAAATTCTAGAAACTAATAAAACTGAGATTTCATCTATTGAGTAACCCATTTATCCAATGAATGAACTCTAACCTATGATCTAATCCTAGTCTCAAGAATGGTCCTTATGTGATGTGTACAATCATACGGAAAATGATTTAGAAGGATTTTCAAGTATCTGACGAATTGACCTAAATACTAATTTTTCTCACTTAAATGATTCTAATATAGTTCTAATGTTGGTTTTAACATTTTAAAAGACTAATTAAAGGTTAAGGGTGCTTAACCTAAATTTTAGGCAAAATGACTATTTTGCCCTTACTTAAGGGTTTGCAAAGTCAACTTTTGATTTAATGGTCCAAATTGAAGTTTCTTAGTTTCAAATGATTCCTTACTGTCTAACTTGAAGATAAATTGTAAGTACGTCCAATTTGGATAAGAAAAAGGTTCTACAAGTTCAAACTAAAATTTTGACTTAAGGGCATTTTAGTAATTTTTACTATAATAAAACTTGACTTTTTATGCAGTTTAATGTAGAGTACTATCCAAGAATTCCATAGAGTCCAAGAACACTTGATTCCGAGTTCAATTGACTAAGTTATTGATATTTTAAGTTGGAAGGGCAATTTGGTAATTTCTGTTTCGGTCAACGGGTGACAAAAATTAAACTTTTTCGTTTAAAGTCTAATTTTAGCAAACTCAATTTTTATAGCTTCTCTATAATATATTGAGTATGTTGATAGTGAGTAAACCCAAATTGGATTTCAAATGGTAAAGTTATGACCAAACTAAGATTGGGAGTTTTTAGTCATTTTCTAAATTTTTAAGATTCAGATCCTAAATATTATTTCAGTTTACTGATGATATTGAAATTTTAAACTAGTTTGTATCTTGAATTTTTGAATTTGGAGTTGATTTAACTAAGTTATGGTCATTTAAATTCTAAAGGCATTTTGATCAATTTTTCCTAAAGTCAACTGTGAGATATAAAGTTGACTTTTTGCTGTGATATCCAAATGGGAAAACTAATACTACTACAGTGATGGGGCCATTCTACTGAGTATTTTAAGACCTATATTAACTATATTTGGATAATTATAAACAAAAGTTATGAGATCCTAGATAGGTCCTAAAATGTTATTTTATTATGTGTACCCCGAAACTAAATTATGCATTACGTAATTTGATTCATTTTATTTTTCTGAGTAAAATAAGACCTATATTGATTATGTTTGGATCATCCTACAAAAAATTATTAAACTTTTAAGTTTTATTTAATTTTAAATTAATTAAAATTACTGTTCAAAATATTATTTGTATTATTATTCATTCCTAAGATTAAATATTTTTCTGTATTTATTATCTAATTAATTAATTATCTGTAATTATTTAATAAATTGATAGTTTATTAGTAATTATATTATTAATTATTTTAATTATTTTGATTATATCCTAAAATTTTATCTTATATATATGCATGTGTTTATATATACTAAAATACTTATAGATCCTAAAGTTCCTGATTTCATGAATACTTATACACATTTATCCTAAAGTTTCTGACTATGCTTATATATATATATATATATATATATATATATATATATATATATTCTAAAATTATCTGTATATTTATATATATAGATGTAGTTATTTTCTATTTATATAAATTTATATTAATTATACTTACTGTTATTTATCTATTATTAATTTAATATACCAATCTAACTGTTAAGTACTAATCCTAATTAATTAATCAACCTAATTCACTTTTAATCCTTAGTCTAGTTAATTATACTGTTTGTTTTAATATATATATATAAATATATATATATATATATATAAAAGTAATAATAAATATATTTAATATATTTTTTTTTAATTAATTATGTAGGGATTTGACGCATGCGAACCCCATTGGACACATGGCGGCTCCCTACAGGATGCGGGACTGCAGGCGGGTCCCACAGGGACTCCGGCAGGGGGGTTAGGCGAGCGGCAGCGAGCGGGTCCCACGCGGGATGCGTGGCAATTGGCGAGAGGACGAGGCCGAGCCGTGGGCCCCACATAACTGTGAAAAGGAACGGGTGGGCCCCGCCTCTGTGGCCGCGGTAGAGGCCGCCACGTGGCGAGCGCTATAGGGCCAGCGTGGGACGCGGGTCCCACTGACCGCGGACACGGTCAGAGAAACCACAGGTCGGGCCCGGGTCGGCCCGGCCCGGCCCGACGATTCCTCTTCTTCCTCGCGCCCGGACCCGAGGCAGGCGGCTAGGGCGGAGCTTTTGGGGGCCTTCCCGGCGAAAGAACAGCTCGGCCCGCACGGCCGATGGTAGGTCTCGACGAGACCTACCCGATGGGACCAAACCCGAGGCCGGAGGGGGTCGGGACTGGGAGCTAGGCCAAACCATAGTTGACTAAGACTCGGCGAGTGCGAGTTCGGGTCTAACGGAAAGGACTGTAGATCGAATCCTAAATTCGGTCGATTGGAACCTCCAATCAGCGATCATATCCGATCGATCGTCTATCGACACCACAGAATAGGCTTGCAATACAATAATGCAATAATTGATTGAAGGGAATTGAGGATCGGGGAGTACCTTGGTGTAACAGCCCAAACTCTTAAGCACCAAGGTATTGTCCGCTTTAGCCTGAAATGTCTCACGATTTTGCCCTCAGAAGATAACTTCCCAGCAAGTCACCAAATTAGAAACCCTAGAAAATTTACTTTTCATCTAGACCTCAGATTTAAAATCTGACTTCGCCATTGCGTTCAGAGTACCCAAATTAGCTAGGGGTGGAATTTTGGAGGCATTTGGAAGTCGTTGATTTTTCGTCAAATATTTTAATAATATTTAAATATCTTAAAATTCAAAAAAATAAATACTCGTCGAAATAAAAATCCGAGTGCGCCGTTGCGTTCCTCACCCCTCAATTAGCTAAGGTTAATTTATTGGAATTTTAAGGAATGCATTTAAATAGTCAATTTTGATTAATAAAATCATTAGAAATTATTTAAATTATTATATTAATTTAAATTCAAACGGCGTCGCAATTATCCAACTGCCGTTCCTTCATTTCAAACGGCGCACGTGGACCGTTCGATCTATGATCGAACGGACAACGAACTTCATCCCTACGCGCCCTGAGCGTGTAATCTCCTCGGCACGCAGCGAAGGCCAGGACACGCGTCGCCCTAACCGTCCTCCTGCGCAAATCATGGCCAAGCAGGTGTCGATCCACCGCTCCTAAATCTCATTAAGAACTCCCTTCAATCTCACATTTCAAAAGTTTTGCAAAGATCTTTCGAAAAACATCAGATATCATCGCTAGCACAAACCCTATTTTCTGAACCGTTGAATTAAAGGTACTGATCGTTCCTCTATCATTTATAATTTTGTCTTGATTTCAATTCGAATTGCTATTTCATACGATAGATGGATGTATTGTTGCTTCTGATTTAGTTAAGTTGATTGGAATCTTGCGAATTTTAGATAATCTCTGCAGTACATACCGTTAGAAATTTTAGTTTCAAACCCTAGTCCTTAGGGTTGATCCTCACCGACGCCTTAGGCCATCTTAAGAGTTGATTATCTTGTTAACTGAAAGCCCTAGATGTGCCCTTTCCATAGCTGTGCGGGTCACATGCAGTCATCTACGTTAAGACCTCGAAATATCGTGCCCTAGCCGCGGTCCTCCAAGAAGAGGAAGACGACGACGCTCGTGGATCGGCCGGACCCGCGAGGGTTCAATCTGGGTCCAAGCGTGCGGCACAGTGGATTAGTGGTGGGGCCCGGGTGACGGTCAGCGCCATCATTATATGGCAGCTAGTGGGTCCCGCAAGCATCAGGAAGGCCACTCACGTGAAGCCACGTGTCGCCAAGATCTGCTTTTGCTGCCATCACAACTCGGGGGCCCGCCACCTGCAGAAATAAAATAAAACGGATAGAGAGAAGAGAGAACAGAGAAGTAGAAAGGAAAGAGAGAGATAGAGAGAGAGAGAGAGAGAGACAGAGAACAACAGAGATTAAAAATAAACAGAAATTAATAAAAATACTAAACTTAAACATTAATAACTCCTAAAATACACATCCAAATTATGCAAATAAATATATCAAATTGATTAGAAAAATATGAGAAATTTATTGATGCTAATAATTTTGTATTTGGATCTGTATTTAGCAAAGTGATAATTAGGGTTTAATTGAGTTCAAATTTATGTCTCAAACTTAATTAACCCATAACTTTGTGTATGTTCATCCAAACATACCCAATATGGGTCTTAAAGTGATCAAAAAACCCTAATGATTAATTTGATAGTGTTCATTTACTATTTGGATTAATTTTTGCTTAATCACTTTTAGGTCATAACCCTAATTACCCTAATTAACCCTAGAACTCCAATTGACCATAACTTGGTCAATTGAGCTCCAAATTGGATGATCCAAATATCAATTTAGATCAAAAAACCTAATCTACAGAAATCTACAAAATATTTAGGATCTAAATGGTTAAGATTTGCTAATCACCCTTAATTACTCCAAAACTTGATTAGTGAATATTAGCAAATCTAATAATCCAAATTGAGTGATTTAAGTTTCAGAGGATTCCTAGAGCTATTTAGAATCAATTTGTAAGGTTGGATTAGTGTTGAGTGATTAATTTTGCTAATCACTCACTAACCACTCTTAACGCTAATTAGGTCTTAACTTAGTCAAATTAGATCCAAATTGAGCATACCACATGTCATTATGATCAGTGGACTAATTATAAACCATAGCCACTGATTTTGTTCAATTTGGACAATAATTGGCAAAGTTAAGATTTTTGACTAAAAATTAAGGATTCCTTAATCACTTTTTAAACCCTAGATCTTGTATTGGCCATAACTTGGTCAATACTTATCTGAATTTAGTAAATTTAGATTCTATAGAAATCTTAGGCAGTAAACAACAATAATGAAAGAAAATTTAACTTTCACTTAGTCAAATTACTAAATTTACTAATTTGATCTCATAAGCTTAATATAACCCAAAATTAATTTAGTTGCTGTCTAATCTTACATTAGACAGTAAGAAATACTTTTTCAAAAGAAAATTTTAGAATTTAAGCCCTATGTCAAAAATTTGATCTTTTGAACCCTTAAGTAGGGGCAAAATGGTATTTTGCCCAAATTTAGGGTTTAACCTTTTAAAAGCCCTAAATTTAATTTCTAATCACTAAAATCAGTAAATAGAATGATTTAGAACTGAAATTAGTCAAATTGAAGTCTAAATTAGGTTTTGATTAAAATGGTTTAAAATATGCCTTAAGAGAATTCCTAAGTAAATTGTGAGTGTTCTGCTTTCCTTAATCACTCTAAGATCTTGCCTTAGGTCCTTATAGCATTAGTTAGGATGTGTGTCTTGAGAGACATTCTTAGTAATTAAGAGCTTTAATTCCTAGATTAGGAATAGATCTTAAGATAGAATTCATCTATTGAGTAAATTGGGTTACTCAATAGGTGAAACCTTGAGTTACTAGTTTCTAGACTTTTCTTAGTTTATTTAAATGATTATTTGATCTTAAACTTTAGAACTAAGAATAGAGATCTAAACCTAATGAATTTGATTTATCATTAAGATTTACCATAACTTAATCTGTGAGGTGGGATTTTAAACCTTAAATCCTTAGTTTTACCTTTAGATTAAGTGATTAGACCCCATCATCTGGAGTCTAATTCTTAATCTTTTCATCTTGATTTGGCTAATCAAGATGAGGTTGGGATGAATTAAATTACAAAACTAGGTCAATGATTTATTCACTTTAACCAAATATGTCGTCTTTTGATTAAGTTATAATTAGGACTTGGCCAGTCCTAATTATCTTCAACTAGTAGGATTCGTGATTCTAAGTTACAGAATGTGTAAGAATTGATGATTCTGAAATTATGTAACTTGAGTAATAGAACGAATAAAGTAGATAACAAAGGATATCACTTAGTTTTAGATAGAGTTTCTTGCACTTGATTTTGATGCTTCACATTCCTTAATTTTGATCCTTATACCTAAACAATATTATGTACTTAAGATATTTGATAAATCTCTTATGTTAATTTGGAACATTCATTAGCAACATTATGTTTCGTCTCACAAGTGGTTTGTAAGGTGTAGCTTGATTAATATACCTCTTCAATCAACTCGTTCGGGGTCGGCAACCTTTCGAGGGTTTACTGTCTGACAGTCTATTGGCCATGCCTAGTCCGAGTGATAGGATGGATAGACTCTCGCCCTACTGACTATAGAGTTAGGATTCTGATATGGATTACTAATTCAAGTACACTTACATTCACTTCTTTCTTAGCTCATTAGGCTAAGATTTGCTAAGTATATTTTCAGTTTAAGTGACTTAGATGGTCACTATAGTTTCTATTTTTAGTTACTATTTTAACTTATATATTCTGCATTGTAGCACTATTTTATTTATAGCTTTCTGCACGTGTATATATAGAGGATGCTAGTTTTATTTACTGTATTCTTATGCTCACCTAGGATGCTAGTTGTTTTCAGTTTTATACTGTTCAAATTATGTATGTCACCTAGCATATTCTGTTTGATCATAAGCAGTTTAGGTTGTACTTTTCTTACAGTTTTATTTAATCTTTTGCCTACTGTTTTTGTTGCAGTTGCTTGGAGGATGTGTATGTATTACTTCCTATTTTTGCTTAGTTATAAACTGTAGTATATAACTTTATCACGTTCTTTTGTACGCTTTTCTGCACCTATTTGCTCAGTTCTGTTTTCATGGTGATATCTATTTAACTTAATAAAATTGTTTGACAAATGTACTTAGACATATTGTCTAACCAGTTTTTCTTTTATTGGCTGGGGCCCTACTATTATGAAACTAATAATGGTAGGTTCTGAGTTTGTTGGAGCAGCAGATCCAGTGGAAAGCTTGCCATTAGAGGAGGAGCCGTTCCTGAAGATCTGTAGTTTTAGTTTTCTTTCTTCCAGTGAGATTGAGAGTTTCCTTTTAGTTCTTTTAAACTTATTAAATGTATAATAATACAGGTTTATATTTCTCTTTCAGTACTTACTTTTCTGTATTGATTTATACTGTATTGGATGGATGTAGTTTTAGGCTTCCACACTCTGAGTTCATGTATGATCATTTAGTAATAGTATTTTTGGATGAATGGCAAAGTCCTTAATTAAATTGGATTAGAATGTGTGTCTAATCTAATCTTAAGTGGGGACCTTGTCATTTGGGACCCCTCCACCGTAATCATGTTAACTTAAGAGTTAACAGGACCACGGCAGGGCGGGCCGCCACAGTTGGTATCAGAGACACTGCCCACGAACACGTCTGAATCTGATATTTGTGGTATCACAAATGACAGGGCCCCAGCCAACAAAATAAAAATGTTACAGTTAGACAATTGTCTAAGTACATTTTAGGCTATTTAAAGTGAACTGAATTAAAGGATATCACTTTAAATTTAATGATACATGCAGCAGTAAAGGGGTGCAACAAGCTATGGAAGAACTGGGATACTATAAACTATCTATTTATAGCATGCAACATGTATGTGAAGTAACATATAGAACATTAAACAAGCAAGATAAGGCTAAAAGCAAAATAACTACAGCTGCTGAATAAACATGATCCTAACATAATTATGATCGAGGTAAAATATGTTGAGTATATAAAAGAACACAAGTACTGAATATAATAAAATTCTAGCATCCTAAACAAGTCATTCATACATATATATAAACCATAAAATATATACAACATGCAGATTAATATGAAAAGAAAGGCCACTGAGACATGTGACAAAAGCAAAGTAATATATGATAAGTGAAGCCACTGAGACATGTGGCAAAGCGAGCAAATACTGAAAAAAAATAAGGCCATTGAAGCATGTGACAAAACAAACCAGGAAGCCAAAATAATACAATACCAGTAAAGTAGTAATATGCCTAAGTTCTAGTACTGCCATACCAGCCAATAGGCCATACAGGGCTCCAATATCAATTAATCAATCAATCCCCAGCCTAGCCATTCAAATATGCTAGGTCTGAGTCTAGTCTATACAATACTACTACTAAAGAGGCAGACTAAACTAGGTCATATTCTACTAATTATGACAAAACAAAACTGAATGATATGTAAATTCAATACTAGCTTAAGATACATCATCCTAAGTTTTCCTATTATGCTCAAGGGCTAAAGCTCAAAATCCAAGGTATGCAAAG
Source organism: Gastrodia elata (assembly GCA_016760335.1). Classification (NCBI taxonomy): domain Eukaryota; kingdom Viridiplantae; phylum Streptophyta; class Magnoliopsida; order Asparagales; family Orchidaceae; genus Gastrodia; species Gastrodia elata. The sequence goes on from CM028673.1 coordinate 13,976,184, forward strand.
CAATCTAATCAAAGTAAGCAAGAGACTCAATCTAGACTCATGTGATATCTGTTGTTATCTAATTACCAAATCTAACTACCCTGAGAAGGTACAAGCTTAGGATCTCCAATATCCAGCTATCGAGTAGAATCTCAGATTTACGTCCTTAAAGTCAAATATTAGAACTTAACAAATTCTAATCAAAAATCATGTGATGACTATATAGTTTAAGTAAGCAAATCAATGACTTAATTTTATGAATAATTACTCTATTACCCAAATCTTGATCAAATAAATCAAGATTTAAGGATTTAGAACTTAAACCCTATGTTGAGTTCAAATTCCAAATCCAAGGTGATACTAAAATAGGATCTAGGTTTCTCACTTAATCCCAAGGGTAAAGGTTCCTATAAGTTGAAAGATTCAGGAACTACGATCTTAGTGAAAGACTATTCTATTAATTATAAGATAAAATAATCAATTAAGAACTTGAGAATCAAAGATCTATATTCAATCTTTAAGATAATTTTATTATCTTATTTATTGAATCATCCTATACCCACATGGAAGGTTTCAAAAGATTAAACAATCAATCATTTAAGAATTTCAATTGGAGGTGGTTTGATTCAAATTGAAGATCTAAGTATAAGATCTAATATCCAAAGATCTGAGATTTGATCACTTTAGACATTAAAACTAGATATTAGCTTAGGAGCTTTAATTTTATGCTTCTTTTGGAATCTAAACTATATTGCAGTTATTAAGATGATGCTTTAACCATTCACTTCCCTTGATTAACATTTAAGCTTATAATCATCTCTTTAGATTACTTAAGATCTAAGAGTCTAAGTTTTGATCATTTTAGATCTTAAACTAGGTTTTTAACTTAAACATTTCTAATTTCTTATCTATTGACACTAAGTTCTTAAGTTATCTTTAATTAACTTATCAATGAGATAATTGACTATTTCTCTTATTAATTTAAAGGTTAAGTCCAATTGATCTCTATAAGAAAATATTTAAGATCTAATTATCTTAATTAAGGATTTCAATAAAGATTTCATAGATTAAGGATCACATTAACACTATTTTTGTTCTAAGATCTCAGAGAACATAACTAACCCATTTTATGGTAGTTTACTGAAATTTTCAATCCTCAAAGTACATTAAATCACATTTTGGTCAAAATGACCAAAATGCCCCTCTTAAGGCTAAAATTGGGATTTTAGGGTTTAACTATCCAAATTTGCTCTAGACTGTTATAATGTATTTCATATTACTTAATAAAATGGGAAACACTTTTAATTTAGGTTTTGATGACCTAAATGGTCTTAATTAGAACTAATCACTTAATTAAGCCACTTAGGGGGATTAGTGAAATTAGGGCCCTTTAGAGCAATCCAACCTTACACTTAGGTTATACTAGGTCTAATATGATATCAGGAACCATTCTCACCCAAATCAGAGGCTTAATTAGGGTTTAATATACTAATCCAGATTAAGGAGTGATTAAGAAAGTTAATTATCCAAAATAAATTTTAAGGGTCTAAAATTGTTCCTTAGGGTACAAGGAGCAATCAGAGCTCTTAATCTTATAAATTGGACAACTAAATGATTTTATATGATTTATTTAAGAACAGAGAAGTTTTGGCCAATATTTTTAAATCCAACCATTAGATCTAAAATTTTATTTTATATTCAGATTCTTTGAATTTTTCTGATTCAAATGGTATATTGGATCATACCATTTGGATCTGAATAGCTAAAGTTATTTAATTAATTTATTCTGAATGTTTATTTAAATTAAAACTATAGGGTTTAATTAATTAAAATCGCAACCATTAAAAATGCTATCAAATAATTATTAATTAGGCACGGCCCAAAATTAGAACCGCGCGGGTCACGGGTTGGCCCGGCCCAGAACCCGCGACTTCGTCTTCTTCTCTCGACGGGTCCCGAGCCCGTCGAATTTCAAAGCTGAAATTCTCGGCGCTCCGGCGACGTCAGGGGCTCAAATCGATCCCTACACGTTCACTGAGGTAAGACGCATCGATTGGACCAAGAACCCCCATCTGGATCCCTCTGGATCGATGGGGTCTTACTCACCCGAGACGTTCTTCTGTGAGACGTCTCAGGTCGCCTGTGAGGGGGAAGTTCTCCTCACAGGGACCTCGATTCGACAGGATTTTGATCCCTACACACTCAGGGGAACTAGACGCGTCGAAACCCCAACCTATCATAACCCGAGGCGCAGCCAATTGCTGGGTCCTTACTCGGACATAGCCATTGACTCGCTGGCTAGCTCAGTCGATCGATACAATCGACTCGAGCTAGCTTAGCCCCAGGCGACAATCCCATTGGCTTCCTAGGTGGCTAAGGTTGCTTGGGCGACAATCACAGCTCATTCGATAGACAAAAATGGAAAGGAGCTTAAGAAAATATTAATGGCAGAAAGCTGTACCTTAAGTCAGGGTTGCAGGCTAAGCCGAGGGAAATTGAGATGCTCCTAAGCTTCCTGTAGGTCAGACAAAGCTTTCCAGGGAGTCTGAACACCAGACTAGCCCTCTATCAGCGGTTCGCACTTCGGGAACTGCCGAGATTTGCCGAGGAAGACGGGAGCTCCAGAGGCTACAATTGGGGAAATTGAGGGTTCACGGTGAGCAAAGGGGCTCACTGTGATCTTCCGAAGGTTTTTATAGGCCAAGGGGAGCTCTAGGGGTGGTGTCTAAGGCTCGGCAATGGGGAGAAGGCTCGGGCCGAAGGAAATGGCTCGGGCCAACTGCTAGGGGAAATTGGGGAAGAAGGCAGCCTGTCAAACGGACGCGCCGAGGGCAGGAGAGGAAATTCGGTGAATTTCCCGTACTGCCACGCACCAGGGAGAGATCCTGCTGTCGGGGGAGACCAGGCGCAGACGGGCGAGTGGAGACGATGATCCACAGTGCTTGGACCCGTCTCCGCCGTCTAATCCGCAAAGCCATTGGGTATGGACAGCTTGATGGAGGTTTTTAAATAACAGAACGCGGATTAAATCCCGGGCGTCCAATCTGAGATGCCAATCGGGCAGGTAGGATTAGATCACAGCGCGCGGTCATGAGGGCCGTTGGATCTAGCGTGCTAAGATGCGTGCTAAGGAAACAGTGACCGAAACGCGTGCGGCCGCTGTTTGGACCCCCGCAGCGGATTTGCGTCGGTCCCGACCAGCACATCCCACAGAAATAAAAATTAAATAAAATTTAATTTTTAATTAATTAAAACTATTTAATTTATTCTTAATTATTCTAAAATTTCCCAAATTAAATTTAGGATCAAATAGTAGCTCCAAAAATTCCTCAAAAATTCACCCTTAGCTGATTAGGGTATGAGGATTCAAAAATAAAATCAGATTTTAATTTGGAGAGCAACACTAATTTATGTATTTTTCAGGGCTTAAAATTGTCAAAAATACTAAATTTTCCAATTTAGCTCCGATTGATTTCAAACTTCTAGTTTATGTTTAAATGACCCATTGCATCCAATAGAATCAAAATCAACCTTGATTTAGCTTAATTAATCTAGTTTTAGCTAGGGTAATAACCCTAGGTTGTTACAATAGCGATGCCCATTTTTTGATCCGAGGTCATTTTAGATAGGGATCAAATTTTAAGGATTTCTAGATTTTCCAGAATCAGGATTCGGTTCATTCGAGTCCTGATTGAACTAGGTCTTAGAGGTTGACTCATATTGACTAGATTAGCACTTAGGCTCTTGATTAAGATTGAGATTAGTCTTAATGGACTAAGGTAATAACTTGGGTTGTTACATTTAATCCTGCCAAAAAGTAAAGTCCATCTGACTCATCTAGGAAAGTAGTCCCATATTAAAGTATTCCATACAGGAAAGTAGTCATTGCCAGAAACAACAAGTACTAGGAAAGTAGTTTTAGTCAGAAATAACACGCACTAGGAAAGTAGTCCTAGGCAAAAGTAATACTCACTAGGAAAGTAGTCCTAGGCAAAAGCTATCTCAAAAGTAATGTTTATACTAGAATACAGACTAAGTAAAACACAACTCATAAAGTCTAATAAAGTCATTTTCATCAAATTTCCTTCTACAAATATGAAAATATCATATGAATGTATTCAAAGTTAACATAGAATATTCATCTAATATTATATGTTTAATTTAATGTGTCCAAATGTAATGAAGTCCAAAGCAAGGAAGTATAACATACAATATTCAATGAATAAAATAGTACTACACAAACTTTGTAATATCACTTATTTTCTAATTAAGTCATTCTATCTAATCTAAACTTATACAAATTTAAGATCTCCAATATCCAGCTATCGAGTATAAATTCAGAGTATCATTCATATAAGTTAAAGAATGTTAAAACTAATCAAGTTCTAACATTTATAAATCAAATGACACTTAATTAAGTTTAAAGAATAAATCAAATATCCTAATTAATGATTTTACGAATCCCAAGCCAATCTTGATTAATATGAGTGTATTGAATTTAACATTCTTAATCCAATTGATTCTAATCCAAATAGTATAAAGTCAAACCCAATTCTCACAAACTATAATTAAGGCTATCTTATTAAGCAAAATCAAGCCTAATAAGACAGATCTTTAATCTTAAATTTAAAGTTTAAATACAGAATCATAAATAAAAAATGAAATCTATAAAATTATAAAACTAAAGTTTCATCTATTAAGTACCTAGTTACTTAATAAATGAATTCTAACATAATTTCTAATTTAAATCCTAAGGAATTAAGATCCTAACATTTGAGGGAAAACCCTAAAAGAATAATTAAACTTTTAGGTTTGATATTATTTAATTATTATAATGAAGAATTTAACTTAAAGGGAGGCATAAAGTGAACTAAATTCACCTTATGTGACCTAATTTAGGACTTAGAGAATTTTATGCTATTTTTAGGGTTTTTTTTAAATATCATTTTAAAAGTTTAAATATTGTAAAATGAGTTAATTAATTATATTACTGATTTTAGGGATTAGGAATGTATTTAAGGTTTTAAGATGCTTAAACTTAAATTTGGAATAAAATGACCATTTTGCCCTTACTTAAGGGTCTAAATTTCATCTTTATGAATTAGGGCTTACATTTGAAATTTATTAAAATGGAATGGTCACTACTGTCTAATATGAGTTTAGATAGCAAGTACCTCAATTTTGGTTGAGTATTAAGCCTTATAAGGTCAAATTAAGAAATTTGAACTATGAGGGCAAACTAGTATTTTTAACCTAATAATACCTATAATTTTCTATTAGTTTACTGAAGATTAAGTTTTAAGGTTTCCATAGAACCTAAAATTATCAAATTTTGATATGTATTGGCTAAGTTATAGCCAATACAAGTTCTAAGGTAAAATGGTAATTTAAGGGTTTTTAATTAAGGGTCAAAAATCATAACTTTTCCAATTAGTATCCAAATTGAGTAAAATTAGTGGTTATAGACTACAATTGATCCACTGATAACATTGACTAGTGGTAAGTTTAATTTGGACTATAATTAGCTAAGTTATGGCCTAATTAAGGTTTATAGTGATTAGTAAGTGATTAGTAAAATAAATTACAAAAATCACTAAACTAACTACACCACTAGGTTCTAATCTACTCTATAAGTTCTTTGAAATTTTAATCACTTAAGTTAGATTATTAATTATGCTAATATTCACTAATCAAGTTTTAGAGTAATTAGGGTTGATTAAGAAACTTATTCGTTAGATCCTAAATATTTTTGTAGTTTACTATTAATTATGTTTTTTTGATCGAAATGGATATATGGATCACCTAATTTAGAGTTTAATTGACTAATTTATGGTCAATTAAAGTTCTAGGGTTAATTAACATAATTAGGATTATGTCTTAAATGTGATTAGTTTAAATCTAATCCAAATAGCAAAATAAACTCTACTAGATTAATCCTTGGGATTTACTGATTACTTTGAGACCTATATTGGGTATATTTGGGCTATTGGTTACAAAGTTATGGCTAGATGAAATTTTGTGCCATTTTTGGACTTATTTAAATACCCTAAATGTCACTATCTGATATGTAACTTCAAATGGAAAATTGATAATTCCATAATATTCCTCTAATTTTATTGATCATAGAAATATATAATAATTTTGCTATATTTCGTTTAATAGATTAAAAGTTATTAGTATTTATAGATTTTAGAATTTATGTGAATTAAATAAACTATTTTAATTAAATACTCAATTCTTTAATTAATAAACTAAATTAACGGCGCTCGGGACTTAGATTCCTACATGGCAGGCAGAGGAGAGGTGACAACTGCGACGGTGGACCCCACATTTAGCGCTGACTGACGGAACGCAGTCGACCTGAAGGATATGGGTATGGCCCGGGACGACCCCCAGCCTGACCCTTCGCCTTCCCCAATCAAAAGCTACACGAGAAGGAATTAGGGCACTAAAATCGAACCCCAAAATGGTTCCATCGATGACCAGCACGCATGGTAACAGGTAGAGGATGGATGCAGCTTCCCAATAATGCTTTGATCAGCGGCGGAGGTGGTCAAACGAGCTAGGAATATCAAACCCTAGGGGTCTTCTTTGAAACGATTATGCTAACGATTTTCACTGTAGATAGTTCGATGATAGCGCTTGATCAAGTACATAATACCTCAATCAAACTGGTCAATTACCAATTAACAACATAAAATAGAATTGTAAATTTAGAAATCATTAATTGTCTAAGAGACTGGGTTGGATTAGAGGTACCTGATTCTACGGCTGTGAATACTTTGAAGTTTTAGGAATATCTTTCGGATGATGTCTGCGCTTCATTCGATAGCAACCTTCACTGGAGAGTTCCTCATTGAAGTGTGAAGCTCATATGGATCTAATCCTAGCTAGGAAGCGGTCGACGTTCATCTGTCGAAGCAGCGGAGAACACGCGGCGAGAACTCGAGACACATGTCGGGATGATGAGCCTCGACCGTTCCATCGTTCGATCGAACGGTCGATGCTTTCCGTTAAGTCGAAACGGTGTGGAATGAAATAGGTGACGATGTTAGGGATTAATTAAATGGCGCCAGTTAAATTAAATTTTAATATATTAATATTTAAATGATTTTTAATGATTTTATTAATTAAAATTAACTATTTAAATGCATTCCAAAAATTCTCAATAAATCACTCCTAATTAATTGAGGGGTGAGGAACGCAACAGCGCACTCGGATTTTTGATTCGACAAGTATTTAATTATTTGATTTTTTGGGATATTTAAATAATATTAAAATATTCGTCGAAAATCCAACGACTATCAAATGCCTCAAAAACTTCATCCATAGCTAATTTGGGGGTGGTGAACGCAATAGAAAAATTAAAATTTTAATCTGATGTCAAAATAAAAAGTCAATTTCTAGGGTTTTGGGATTTTCCAGAAATATAGGTTTTGATCCATTTGACTATTGGTTTGGACTGGATCTTAGAGATGAGTTCAATTAAGATACTAGAATTATAATTAGGACTCAGATTAGTCATAATTAACCTTACTAATAACATGGGTTATTATCGAGCCAGCTATCAATGGTTGCAGCTTGCATAAGTTTTACACTAGGGGGAGGAAAAAATCACGTGAGAAGAAATAAAAAAAAGAAAAAGATAAATTAGTTTTTTTTAAAGAAAAAATTCAATTTAAATTAACAATATCTTTTTGTTGTCTGATTTTTGAATTTGACGAAACTTGACCCAGAGGTTCATCTTGACGAGATGAACGTCCTTGAACAAAAAATTTCTCGATTCAGAACTATATTTTATTTTTAATTAATTTTTGAATATAATAACTTCAAAATCAATTACAAACAATCCGGCACTCAAAATTCAACGAAAACTTTTGTGTAGCTTTATTTATTATTGCAATTCCAACGACATCAAAATTATTGAATTTTGACTTATATTTAATTTTTCTAATTTTCTTTATTTTAAAAATTTAATAATTAATATAGGAATATTCTTTTGTGGGATAGTCTCCAAACTTAGGCATTGTGATCACAAACATAGATTCTTTTTAATGATATATTTTGTTTGGTCTAATTTGAAACTTATTTGGGAACTTGATTTTGTACTGATTTGGTCGATATTTTGACTTTCTAAAATTTGGGTTGTTACAAGCTCCCCTGCTTAAAATTAATGTAGTCATAGACATCGTAGATAGTTTAGTTTAGAAATTATCTGGTTATTTTGAAGAAATTTGGATATTTTGTGCGCATATCGTCTTCTCTTTCCCAAGTAACTTCTTTTGAACTTCGGTTGCTCCATTGAATTTTTACCATGGAATTGATTTGCTACAAAGTTGATGAATATCTTTTGCCATAATTTTGATAGGTATTTCGATATATGTTAAGTCAAGTTGGGTGCATTCTCCATAAACATATATTTGTTGTTCTGTGTTGATTGAGCATTTGCAGAGAGATGATACATGAAATACATTATGTACTGCAGAAAAATCTTCTTGTAACCTTAATTGGTAAGATGAGTTTCCTAGGTTTAGTTTTCCTATTATTCCAAATGGTGTATCCCTTTTATCGGACTTACCTTTAAGTAGACAAAATCTCATACTTGAAATTTGATTGGCCTATGTTTAAGATCAAAATATTTCTTTTGTCGATCCTGTGCTGTTTGCATTCTTCTTTGTGTTAGTTGAACTTTTTGTTTTGTAGCTTCTATGAGTTCTGATCCATAGATTTGAGTGTCGCCTACTTCGAACCAAGATAATGATGTATTACACTCCCTTCCATATATCGCTTCATATGGAGCCATTACTATACTTTCTCGATGGATGTTATTATATGAAAATTCAATTAATGGAATATATTCTTCCCAATTGTCACCGAAGTCTAGTATGCATAATTTTAAAAAATCTTCCAATACTTAATTTACCTGTTCTGTGTGACCGTTAATTTGAGGATGAAATGTGATACTCATATCTAGATTAGTTCCTAGGTCTTGATGTACAGATTTCCAGAAGTGTGATGTAAATCGACTGTCTCGATCAAATACTATTGTTAAAAATATTCCGTGTAGCCTGATAATTTCTTTTATATATATTTTTGCCAATTTCCTTATGTTATCAATTTTATTGATTGGAATAAAATGTGATGATTTTGCAAGCCCAGCTATTATTACCCAAATAGTATTGACTCCCGTTTTACATTTAGAAAGTCCGACTATAAAGTCCATGGAGATGCCTGTCCTTTTCCATTCTAGAATTTATAATGGTTGTAGAAGTTATCATGGTTTATGATGTTCTGCTTTTACGAGATTACAAACATGATATTGAGTTACAAATTTTCCAATGTCTTTCTTTAACCCAGGCCGCCATAATATTTTTCTTTAAATCTTTATACATTTTTGTACTTTATGAATGCATTGTGTATCTTGAATGATGAGCCTTAGTTAGTATTTGATTACACAATACAAGATTATTAGGAATCCATATTCTCATCTCATGGTAAATATAAATGTCTTTCAAATATAACTTATTCTTGAGTCCCCTTTCTATATCTTATTTTAATATGAAATAACCTTCATCTTTGAGTTGAGCATTCTTAATTTGTTTTCTAAAATAGGTTTGATTGGATCAATACTGTGCATGTTATTTATTTATGAACTAAATATCACATCTATATTCATTTTATTAAGTTCTATCATGTGGAAAATTGTTGCAGATTTTCTGCTTAGTGCATCTTCAACTATGTTCATTTTTCCAAGATGATACTGACTGGCATGATCATTATCTATGATTAATTCTAACCATCGTCTCTGTCTGAAGTTAAGTTCTTTTTGAGTGAATATATACTTAAGACTTTTATGATCAGTATAGATTTCACATTTAACTCCATAAATATAGTGTCTCCATATTTTTAAAGCGAACACTGCTGCTGCTAATTCTAGATCATAGTTTGTATAATTTTTCTTATGAATTTTCAATTATCGAGATGCATAAGCAATAACATTTTTATTTTGCATCAATACGCCTCATAATCCATTCGAGATGTGTCTGTAAAAATTTGATAATCAACTCCTTCCTGTGGTAATGTTAAGATTGGTGCGATTGTTAACACATCTCTTAATCTTTGGAAGGCTTCGTCACATTCTGGGCTCCAAATAAAAGGTATTGCTTTTTGTGTAAGTCTTGTAAGCGGAACTGCTATCTTTGAAAATTCTTTAACAAACCTCATATAATATCTAGCGAGTCCAATAAAGCTCCTTACTTCTGTTATCATTGTTGGTTGAGGCCATTCTTGAATTGCACTTATCTTTATTGGGCCTACTTAAATGCCGCTGCTACTAACAATATGACCTAAAAAAGTTATCGAGTACAAAAAAAACTCACTTTGAGAATTTGGCATATAGCTGGTATTGTATTAGTGTTGTTAATATTATTTGTGAGTATTTCTTATGATCCTTCTCATTTTTTGAATAAATTAGTATTATCATCAATTAATAATATTACAAATTTATTCAAAAATGGTTATTATTATTTTTTGCATTTTCATAAATATCAACAGTGCATTTGTAAGGCCAAATAACATAACCAAGAATTCAAAATGTTCGTACCTTGTTCTAAAGGTCGTCTTTGGTACATCTTCCTAATTTATCCTTAACTGATGCTATCCTAATCGAAGATTTATTTTTGAAAATACTGTAGCTCCTAATAATTGATCAAATAAATCATCTATGTGTGACAGTGGATATTTATTCTTAACTGTTACCCTATTTAATTCTCCGTAATCTATAAGCATCCTTAAGGTGCCATCTTTCTTCTTGACAAATAATACTGGCGCACCCCAAAGGGATACGTTAGGGAGAATAAGTCCTTTATCCATTAATTCCTAAATCTATATTTTGAGTTCTTGTAGCTCTCGTGGTGCCATCCTATATGTCGCTTTGGATTGTGATTCTATGTTAAGAATAAATTTAATGGGAAAATCTATTTCGCAAATAGGTGGTAATCCTGGAAGGGCATCTGAGAATATATATACAAAATCTTTTACTGTTCTCGTATCTTCTAAAGAGACTTTGTCTTTTTCCATATTTATCATTGTTAGCAGATAACATTCACATCTTTTTCTAATTATCCTTCTTATTTTTATAATATTAATAAAGTGTGTCAGGGCATTCAATTTTTCTTTGATAGTATCTGACTTATTATTCTCATTAAATTTTATGTTTCTCTCCTGACAATCTATAATAACTTTATGTTGACTTAGCCAATCCATTCTTAAAATAATATTGAAATTATAAGGATTAAGCTGAAAACCTAATTCGATGATAATTGAAAATTTGTCACACGATGACTGCTTTATTGTTATCATGTTAATATTAGTATTAACATGACTAGGAATGGGCATAAGATCCAAATGAAAAATTCACTAAAATAATGTTTATATGAACAATTATCGACAAATAAATGTATACCTTCTTTGAATAATTTTGATACTAATATTTGAGTCTCTCAGTGAAGTTTGAGAGTCATAAGCTTAAAATATTATATTTATATCACATAGTAGTTTATGCTAATTTATTTTTATTTATGCCAATTTATATATATGTAAGTTATTTTTATTCATGCTAATTTATATCTATGCTAAGGTATTTCAATTCATTTCAATTTATATTTTTACCTTGTAATTATTTGAGCTACTTGAGCATAGTTAATTACTTATTATTGAAATTAATATAACTCTCAAATAAATTACAATGATGATATTTCTTTCACACTTTATTACTTTGATTTTGTAACCTATATAGGATGTTAGAAATTAATGAATTTAGATGCTTTACGTACTCCTATTTGATTGACAATATTGATAATTAATACAGGTCGTGTGAATCAGAAGCGGAAGCTAACTTGATTTTAAGAGCTATAAATGATTTTATTATTAAGGGTGAGATGGAGATTCATTATTTGAATTTTATATAATCTTATGTTTATTTAATTTGAGATAACTTGTATAACTTTAATTTAAATTTCTAGCTCTGAGGTATATGAATATTATTTTATTTTATAATTTTTGTGATGAATATTTATTCTTGAATGATTACTTGAAATCTCTCAACATTGATATTTTAGTCGTTACAAGAGCCTTCATCGCAACCACAAAAATGGTGCAGGTATCGAGTTTCAAATGTGAGAAGGTTTGATGAACAAAGAATTTTGAAATTGAATTTGAAAGAAGAAGAGTTTCAAGATGATGTCAGGTATGGTCATGCAAATTCGAGATTGAGGTAAGGGGCATTTGGGTTCGGTCAAACCATAAAAATAAGGGAAACATTTTGAGACTAGTTTAGAGTATTGGTATTAATCACAGTGAGAGAATTCAAGGCGCACAGTATAACCTAGGTCCCGACTAATCCATAGTAAGGGCCCATCGATCTAATAAACTAACTATAAGGCCTTTAGTACCCACATGTTCGTATAGGTGAGATGAGTGTTTTGGCACTGATCCGAACCTTAAAATGATCTAATCAATCAAATAAATTGAGATTTTGTCAACCAAATAAATTCATAACTTAACAAAAATTTCAGAATATATTATTGATATCATTAACAAAAAACTATAGAATTTGGATGAAATTCAAATCTTAATTTTACCTAATGTTTTAAAACTTAGATTTAGTAAATCAACACAAATAATTTGAACTAATGATTTAAGAGAATAAAAATTAAAATTTACTTGAATATAGCTCTAATATCATAATATATGAATTACGTAAATAATTTGAAAAAATTTAGTAAGTTCAATAATTCGGGTTAAGGCACTCTTGTGTCTTATCAAATTTTTGATCAAATTAGTTAGTAAAAAAATACGAATACTGAATAATTTTTAGTCTTGATATTATTAGAATAATTAGATAAAAATACAAAATTATTCTAGTCAGTGATTAAGATAACTTAATAAATAGTAAATAGATGATATCAATCTAATTTTATTTCCTTTTTTTTGCTGTATTTTTATATGTACTACTGACATACCAGATCATAATCCGCTAAAGAGATTGTGCTACTTACATGCACATATGAGGGGGAGCCCATTAAGATTGAGGAGACTGCTTACCTATTCTTATTTTCAATCATTTTTATTTTATTTATGTAAGAATGAGAAAATTTGTTTGATTTGTTGTATTAAATTTTAAATAATTTTTATTTTCTTGTGTGATAAATGTATTTTCTTGTTTTATTTATGGATGAATGATTGTTTCATTTTCTTATTTCTCTTAAATTCATTGTTGAGTTACACCTCATATGATAATGAACAAATTAACACATAATATTAGGTTAGTCTAACTAGCACATTATCGGGTCTTTACACCCGCACCCCCTCTAACTAACATTAATGTGCGTGCTAGCACCCATTTTGGCCGCTCTTAGCGGGCATGTACCACATTCAGCTATTGCCGGTCACGCAGACCTTCCCCAACGCTCTCCGTCTTTGATGATCGATGTCATGAGGAGCACTAGTGTTTTTTCAAAATAAATCATCACAAGTTCAATATAAATAATCCAACTAGACATCAAATTATAAATATTGTGAAACTTTTTAATGCATTCAAAACAACTATTAATTTTCTTAAAAATGATTTTTAGCATAATCATTTTACTTTAATAGATTTTTAACCTAAACCCAAACACTCCTTAAGGAATTCTGACCTATTTCTAAACTTTAAACTTCATAATTTAAATCTAATTATTTTGTATTAAGACCCGAACCTCTTTGGCCTGTTTAGATCCCACCAGAGATAAAGGCTAGCTGCAGAGCTCAGCTGCCGCTTAAAGAAGCGCTGGCAATGAACCATTGAATCCAACACCCCCCTAAGACTTTTTTGTTCTCTCGAGACTCATAACACAAAACCCTAAAAACTCTCATCGATCGAAACATGGTTTGCCAGAACTTTCCGACCATGATGTTCCCATAGCACGATGCCTTCCGGACTGAGGTCAGGCCTAGTATTTCTGAGAACTGCAAGCTCGCTGACAAAATTTCAGAGCCACTCTGCGCATATTAATCTCTCTTTCCTATTACATTTTTCGGTCTTATCAAATGCTGGAAAGTCTGGGCCACCGTTTTACTCGGGACGGAGACGGGATTTCTGCAGTTACGCCGTGGAGCAGTACTCAGACGACGAGTATGAGTGTGACTTCGAAAACCAGAAGGTTTGGATTTTAAAGTTTTATTACCATGCAGCCCTCTGCCCGTTTTTGATTTTTATGCGTTGTTGATGTTGCTACTCATTTCCTTACACTTTACACTTTTAATCATTGCTGGAGAACTTTTGTAGTGTTCCTTTCATTATCCAAATGTTGCGTTAATGATGAAAACCTGCGGTCTTCTTGGAGTGAATTTATGGGAAACGTACTGGTTGTGATTTCTTAAATCAATGAATGTGCGGCAAAAATATGAAAAAGGAAGTTTGAAGTTGATAATTTAGGGCAATGCTTCTTATGCACACTGAACTATCGTGAATAATTGGCATGATCAAAGTCCTCACATTTCAAGTGCATTGAGTTTACATTACTGGTATGGGGTTGGGCAGAATGATCCAGTTAGGGTATACACTCAAGTTAAGCTGGGAATCAATGTAAGAGATGCTTATGTTAAGTTCCAAACACTTTTTAAGCAAGGTGGGAGGTGCCAACGGGTTCAATTTCTCAATGCCCAAGGGCCTAGCTAAACAGTAGGATTACTTCTTGCCCAGAATCCTTCTAAACTCTTAAGGTTTATTTTTCGCTTGAGATCCACTCTTTTGTGTTATACACAAGAAGATATTGGTTTCGAGATGAAAAATATTATATATTGACACTTGTTGAGTAAATTGTACTTTTTTCGAATTTTATCGCATTGTACAACCTTTTGTATTTTATAATTGATTCTCCTGTGTATTTAATTAGGTAGTGTTAGTTTTTTTTCCCAATTCAATATAATTGTTCAATTGAAACATTGCAATTTGAAATTATAGCTAAATTCTCTTACACATTATTCTTGATGATGTTTACGCATCTTAACTATTACTAGATCGAGAATCTTCTCAAACTGGTCCACTCTAGTAAGGAATTATTCTTAACTAGCTGTTACACTAATTATTCTGCATGCTAATTTTTCTACTCTATACTCAAATTTAAAGTGGCTCTGCACTAGATTTCCAATTTTCTTAATTTTGTTTTGACATCAACTGTGATAGTCTGGCCTTTACTACAATAATTTAGTTTCTAAAACTCTAGTACCCAATGCATCAAAGATTTGGTCAAGGATATGACTATGTTATTATTCTTAACCAAAAAGTAATTTTAGTAATGATAACACATGTACATTTACGCATAGCCTTTATAACAGTCCAAAAATATATGGGAAAATACTTTGTATTATAAATTTGTATCTCTTTCAGATACTATGTATATAAATCTTATTATTAGATTTCTTACCAATCTTTTCATTAAACATATCAGTGCACTTTCATACCAATATGTTGCATGAAAAAATAGAAATACTGGAGAGGTCAACAAAATTGCTGAGTATATACATTTAAGGCACTTGATTAGATTATTTAGAAAAATAAATATTTAGAATGATAATCATGGTAGGAGTAATAAGCACAATATAGAGGTATATTTGAATAATAAATAGACAAAGGTACTAAATTCAGGGGTGCATTAAGTCATGAAAAATATCTATCTATATTTCAAAGTTTCTTCAGGGTAAGACACAAATTCAGATACATTCCGAATGTATGAGGCAACACATGTGGACTATTTGGAATGCAAAAAATTGGGGTAAAGTAATCTGATTACAATGTAATCTAATACAAATGTAATTTGATTACAACATAATCTAGTTACCTTAGATTTTTTTGTTTGAAATGAAGTATGGTGTTTCGAGTAATATGTGGGGGTAAGATTACCCTTCGTTTTTTTCAAATTATTTTTTTAAATTTCTACTCTTATGGCCATTTTTCCTTCTCTCGCGACTCAATTTTGATTTGTGTGTGAACAAGCTTCGAACGATCCATTAAAATGAATTGATAAGAACATTTGAATGACCTTCGTCTGCGAATCGAAGGAGAATTGAAGGCGAATGGATTTCCTTTGAACAAATCGACCTTTGTCTTCGAAAATGAGCTGCGAATTGAAGGAGATATTTGGGTGGTTCAAAGTAATTTATAAGAAGTTTCAAATAACTTTTGTTTGTGAATCAAAGGATATCAAAGGCGAATGGGTCCCCTTCGAACAAACGGAACAACCTTTGTCTGCTAGAATGAGATGCGAATTGAAGGCGATCTTCATGTGATTCAAAGTCGGAGCTTCGAATGATTTTCTTGCGATTTGAAGTCGGAGCTTCGAATCTCCAGGCTGTGTCATCGGAGCTTGTGAGTCTATCCAACAAATTGAATCAACCTTAGTCTTCCGAACTAATCGTTGGAGCTTCGATTCAAATCTTTCAACGTGAATCTTTCGAAAGAATCGTCGGAGCTTCCGATTTGATTAATAAGAAGTCTTTGAGTTTTGTCAGCATTCCTCTCGGCGATTCCCCTCTTCGAACAAACAAGAACAATTCTTGGTTCGTTCCACCCGTGTTCTCTCCTTCGCATAAAATAAAAGGCTGAATCAGCCATGAAAGGTTGACCCTGCGCTTTCTATAGCAGGGTAAAACCTTACCTCTAAATTTTACTCTACCCTACTCTTTCTTTATGCCGAACACTTGAATTCCTAATTTCTACGGAATAATATTACTTTACCCAATTTATCTAGTGCCAAATTGCCCCATAATGTATCTAAAGGGGTAATAATGCTGAGTAGTGCAAACTTTAATTTTCCAGATAATAATGAAGAATAGTAGCTTCATCAAGTATCAAAATATTGCTATAGGTAAGATAAAGCAAACTATATAGCTATCCAATATATTACAGAAAAATGACGAGTTCAATTACATTGTAGATATATCATTTGAGTGTATCAAAAAGTAAACTTTTTCATGATTATTCAAGTGTCTCTCTTTATATATATGTATGTGCGTGCAAGCAAGCGAAGGTGCGGGCGTGTTGGCGGGCGGGCTGGCAGGCGGGCTGGTGTGTGTGACCTTTCTGAATATTTGACATTCGAAAAGGGAAGATATGCACACACACATTTTTGCGCATATTTGTAAATTGGGGAGTTCATCAAGCGTGTGTAGCCATCAAGCCTCTTCTCAAGCTTGTGACATTCCTTATCACTTGCGTGAGTTTCTTATGGAATCCTTGATAGAAGCAATGCTAAGCTTTCTTATGATATATGTATATATTTGTATAACATCTCCCAAAATTAATTGAACACTGTCAATTTATAAAAAAAGGCACTTGTAGTTAATTTATTTTTACATATATTCGTTAAGAATGGTATAAAAAAAGGCACCCTAGAGAGGATCTTTTGCACAGAGGACAATCTTTCTAATGCCCCTTTGTGACGAATGCCCTCTGCTTATTATGCTTGACAAGAATCTCTTGAGGCAATTAACAAGTTCTTTGACAATGATTTTGCAGGCGTGTTGCAGAAGCAAATTGATTTGAATTTCTTAGGGTAGAAGCATTTCCCTCCATTGGGACGAGAACCACCATTGTATACTTCCACCTTTGAGAGATGTGGTTTGTCTTAATGAAATGGTGAATGATTATCCACCATGGTGTTTGCTGAATATTTATTGAAAAAGGAATGGGTGATTCCATCAGTGCTAGGGATTTGCTGTTGCCCTTATCTTTAAGCATTATTTAGATCTTTGCCTTCAATATGTAACTCTCATATGTTAACATTTATGTCATTGTGAAGGCACCCCGGAGATAGGAGAAGACAATTATGCATCGGAGTGGAGCACCCTACTTGTTGCGGAAGAAGTCAAGGGGGGATGCCTTTGATCCCCCCAAGTTCAAAAGTGAGCACCCCTTGCTCTTCCTTGAGAGATTTGATGGCAATGAATGACTTTCAATGAGTAGCAAACTTTTGAATAGAGAGAAGCTGCGATGCCCATGGGTGATCCATCTAGCCTTGGCTTGTTGCATCCACCTTTCAGTAATGCGAGCATCAATGCGACTAAGATTTTGCATTTATCTTGAATATGATGGAAAAATTAGCATCGTCTTTGCCCAATAATTACTTGTTCTCTTTCATTTGATGTAGCCTAGAAAAAAGCTTCACTTGTATCTTTTTCAACTCCAAAGGGGTGGTCCTCTTCCATTGCCAAACGACTCATTGAGTCATAGCCCTCTTGTGCTTGAGGATGGAGAAGGGAGAGCCTCTAGAATGCTTGTGGAGGCGGATAATGTTGTAGGCTTCATTGTACTGTAAAACATCCTTAGATTTGTAGATAGCTCTCGAAACTCCTAAAGCAAGGCCTGGAGGTGGTGCGAGGAAGAGGGAGTAGTCGTCAGGAGCAACTTTTGTTAGGTGATGAATAGTAGCCCCTGGAGATGGGTCCAATGTCGTTAAGTTCAACAGACACCTATCAAGATGCTCCCTAGTCTATTGGCCTCACTTTTGGGTTACATCAGTTGTACTCAGAACCAAATATAACTAAGGTCATGATGATCATGTGTATGTAAAAACTTGTTGAACTCAGACAGTGTGGTGCTTACCTCTGAGTTTCTCACTAACTGAGAGGATGCGGTTAAAATTGCTGCCAAATATAGGCGAGCTATTGTTTACAAGATCCTGTGGGAGAGAGCTCCAAGGCTCTTTTCTTTTATGCACATCAATATTGCGTAGACGACACTAAATAGGAAGTATATGCCCGCTTTAAGCGAAATTTTGGTTATGCTATATGCTTTTGCCTCACCTTAATTGAGCATCTTAGAACACACTAACTTTCCAATGAAAGATTCTTTTAGATTTGCGACAAGAAGGTTGAATAGCAAACCCCTAGTGATGACTCAAGGGTTGGTTTGTGCCACGACATGAAAGTTTTTTGACCATTGTCTCCAAGAAAACTAAGTTTTTGGCTTATGCTCTAGTAGGAGAAGCCACATAATGTGGTTCCTTGTCATGGCCTTCTGCGCGTTGTAATAGTTCCAAATGAAGATGTTGTTCATCTGGAAACCAAATGTGAGGCATTTCTAGCCCCCTAGTCATAATCTTCAAATATGCTTCTTCAAGTCGCCATCAGTGAAGATGATCTCATCATTACTATTGATTTTGGATAATCTACGATTCGTGCCATGTCTCGAATCATCATAGCCTTGATTATTTTGTATATTCTTGTGATTAGGAGGAAAATTATTATGGATTTGCGATTTAATAGTATTTAATTCATTTATTTATTTGCTTACTTTTAAAATTAACAAAAAATTTCAATATTTTAAATGCCATCAAAATTTTTACTAGAATGCGTTAAAAATGTTGCAAATTTAAATTTGGAACACATTTTCTGATTTGGTTTTTATTTTATTTATTATGATTTTAAAATATATAATCTTCAAAAAATCATGGAAATTACATTTTGTTTAGAAAATTTATTGAAGAATTACGTATTATCATGAAAATTAGTATTCATATGTGAAGTTATGTATTAGAAATCAATATTTGCTTAAATCATGATCAGGGGCAAATTGTCTATAAATAGGGGTTTTTATAGTAACGGATATCACAGTTCCTCTGTCCATTCTGGCAGTACTGTTGCATTATGAGCTGCGGCCAAGTTTTCTTTGAGCTGGTAGGATAGACTGCCCACCACTGCCCCACATTGTCTTTCTTGTAGTTGATGTCAAAATGTGAGTGACAGAAATTGGCTGCTCATCTTTGAGCAAGCCTTATAGAAAATAAACCTTAGAGTTCGTGAACTGCTATTTTGTACAACTCCTTTATCAGATGATTGGCTTAATTATTAAAGAACTTGAGATTTTAACTAATCATGGCATGCTCATATTGATTGTTTTGTTGCTGATAGCCAGGATTTAGCCTGTTCGACAAACTGGTAATGTGATATACATTGGCATTACAACTTATATGCATTCTTAGGCAGGTCTCATGATGGGATCAGTTAAAAACATTAATTACGTTTAGATCTCATGATAGGATAACATAAAAACATTAATTTTGTTTTTGTTTTGGCCTACTTTTTGTGTCCAAATATTATAGCATTAATACTTGAACATTTTATGATAGCCTTTTGTTGCTTTTTATTCTACGAATGATTATTGATTCTATATATTTTTTCTAGCCATCTTCTTCGGTGGCTAACATAGATGAGTGGAGGTGGAAACTAGGCATGCTTTTACGGAATCCTGAAGAACAAGAAATAGTATCTAGAGACAAAAGAGATCGCCGTGACTATGAACAAATCTCTAATCTTGCAAAAAGGATGGGGTTCTATAGGTAGCCGATTGATATTCATCATTCTCTTTGTCCAATAAATTCAATGTAGTGATTTTATGACTACAATTAACTCAACTTGCAGTGAATTATATGGGAAGGTCGTTGTTGCTAGCAAAGATCCTCTTCCTAATTATAGACCCGATCTTGATGACAAACGGCCCCAAAGAGAGGCAAATTTCTGTTAGTTGCATTGTAAGTTTGAACTATTTTGAAGCATCCTAAATTTCTTTTTGCTTCACAGGTTGTGATTCCTCTCAGTTTGCAAAGACGGGTTGAGGGTTTATTGCAGGAGCACATTGATAGAATGCAGCTAGCGTCTTCGAAAGAAGGTCAGGTGTTGGAAGGAAAACCTTCTACTGTTGATACCAAAGAAGTTATTGATGAAAACCAAAATTCTTGGGTTGATGATATGCTTATGGAAAAGATTCTCCAGAGGAAGAGCTCGCGCATGCGCAACATGCAACGAAGTTGGCAGGTCACTGCCCTCATTTAATCTGTACACTTTTCATTGTTTTAGTGAAATAAAATTATGACCTTTATCATTTATAGTTCATGTGAGACCATATAGTACTTGTCGTTCAGTTGGCTTATGACAGGAACGGTATCTTCTAAATCCGAGCCATTTGTAGTTCACAACAAAAAGAAAGTTCGATGTTACAAACCTATTACAGCTGTTCTAAGCGACCCTTTTCATCTTTTTATGAATCATAGTCTTTCCATAGATTTCAATTCAAAATTTAATTTTTATACTGTTGAACTATTATTATAGATTCGAAATATTGAAATGCAATTTAAAATTCACAGGATTCACCTGAGGGCATTAAAATGCTCAGTTCCAGAGAATCTCTTCCTGCTTACTTGGAAAAGGAAAGGCTTTTGTCTGCAATTGCCCGCAATCAGGTTTAAATTTTGATTAAGGATGCTTCATGTTATGTTATTTTTGTTTAAAGAGCATGCAGAATGTGTTTCATATAGCTTCTAATTACTTTGTACCTATGTCTCGTGATCTTTTGAGAGCTTGGGTATATCATAACATTTGCTTTTCTAAATTAAATTTAGTATTCTTTCTCAGTTCCAATTGATTTTTTAGCAGTTAAATGTGCCAACTCTATGGTAAATTCATTGCTCCTTTAGAAATAAACTTTGTCAGTATTCCAAAAAAGTTGCTGTTCATGGATTTAATTTAGGAAATACATAAAAAAATTGATAATGCTTTCGGCCTATCCAGAATTTCTGTCCCTGAAGGTGTATTTAGGCAGTGCTTAAATCATGCTAATTGCATTTCTACTGTCAGATAGCTTTAGGTGATGATAACATTGTTGTTTCTAGTACTATTCCAATCTTACATGAAACAAAAGCTTTCTATTGCTTCTCTATGCCACAAATGAATGTAAGGATTAGTTTAGTACTATTGCCTTCCTTGCATAGAACTAGGATTGTATTTAGTTTGTGAAAGCAAAAAACAATTGAAGAATTCACCATTCCTGATACATAACAAGTGAAGTCTTTTTTTATCATGTATAAATATATCAGTGATTGAGTGTGTCCGCGCTAATAAATGTTTGTATATGCGCTCTCATTCTTGACCTATCCGTTTTTTTTGAATTGAGAGCTAATCATATCTGTGCACTTTCAAAGAAGGTTATGGAACGCTAAATATTAGTTCAAAGTTGTAATTTGAAATAGAGAAGAACAGTTTTATTGCTAGTGTGCTTAAAATATTACATCGTAAAATTATGAAAATACATCATATATCCATGAACTATGGAATGCAAAGCACCTTTAGGGAAATGAGAAAGACATGAAACGCGTTAACTCAAAGCTCTTTTGCACATTTTACACTGCTTCAATTTAATTGAGATGAAGAGATATTATTTTTGGTTTTAGTAACATACAATTTTTTTTATTTTGGATAGGTTATAGTAATTTCTGGGGAGACAGGGTGTGGTAAAACAACACAGCTTCCTCAGTATGTATTAGAATCTGAGATAGAGTCTGGTCGTGGTGCATTTTGCAATATCATATGTACCCAACCTCGGAGAATATCTGCTATGACAGTAGCAGAAAGGGTTTCTGTTGAAAGGGGAGAGAATCTTGGTGAAACTGTAAGCCTTCATACTCCTGGAATCTAGTTGTTATGTGGCTCCAAGAGAGATTGTTTCAGAATTTTCATCTTCCTTCCATACAACATTAGTTTCTGTGATAGGTTGGTTATAAAGTTCGATTAGAAGGTAAGAGAGGAAAAAACACACATCTTCTTTTTTGTACAAGTGGCATTTTACTGAGAAGATTGCTGGGGGATCCCAATTTGAATGGTGTAACTCATGTCTTTGTTGATGAAATTCATGAAAGAGGCATGAATGAAGGTGCTTTCTTTACTAGATCATATTTATATTTTATTTCCATTTTATTTGCATTAAGATTTTTCACATACAATATGCTATTTTGCACGTACTTATTCTTTAGAATGCCTACACGCACAGATTTCTTGTTGATTGTGCTGAAGGATCTTCTTTCTAGACGTCATGATTTGAGGTTGATTTTGATGAGTGCTACATTGAATGCTGAAATGTTTTCAAATTACTTTGGTGGTGCTCCGACAATTCATATTCCAGTAAGCTTTTAATTTTAAAGATAAAACATGTGTTCATTATTATTATTTTTACTTCTTTTATATCTGTTCTCTTAATATTATTTTAGTTATTTTGTATTTCATTTGTAATCATCTACCAACTTAGGCTTGATAATTTTCTCAATTTCTGTGAAGCCTTAAATCAGGGCATTTGAATCCATGAATATATTCATATTTGTTGTATTACTATTTGTTTTTGTGCCGTGAACTTTTCCTTGAAATTTCAACGTTTTTTACTTTCTAGCTTTCTGTTTTTTAATTCAAGATAATAATTGTGGCTACCAATTTTGTCTGGTTAATATGATTGGTGAGGGCAATGCTTTGATAAGCATTGGGGTTTTATGGGCATGATCTTTTCATTTTGGGAATGGCTGTTATGGTTGGGGAAGGAACCGAGAAAAAGCCATTTTGTCTTTTGATTGCACTGTCTTGGAAGAGAGTTGAGTTTCAATTTCACAATTTATGGATTATTGAGATCCATGTATTCATCTGCATTTTTGTTATAACACTTTTTATTCCCACTTTGTATTAGTTTTATGTATCCTTGTCGTGATTATTTCCATTTGTGTGCTATTTGATGATGTTCGCTTAATTTGTTAGTTTTTTGATTGAAATGCTGGGGAGGGCCCTTTCAATTATATTATGAAGATAAAGATTGCATAGTCGTAGAATTAGATGGATGGAAGGAATGCAACATCATAGCAAACCGAAGCTTAAATTGTTGCTTTAAAAGTTCTAAGTGTTTCATGGTTGTCTAGTTATTTAAAATCTTTGAATATGAGCGTCTGGTTTTTCTTGAATAGAGTCAATTATAAAATAAACTTAAGATAATTTGCTAAATCGGATTGATTTAGATCCTTGGGTAGTATTTGAAAAGCATATGCTTACCTTCTCCGAAGGCTCCAAAATGTTGAGAAGTGGTAGAAATATATACCGTCTATAGCACTATTTTTGTTTTATAGAGATCTCTTCATTAAGAAAATGTTCTGAATTTTGAAAATTATGGAGGTTCCTATCCCTGCTGTGA
This sequence comes from Gastrodia elata, assembly GCA_016760335.1. Classification (NCBI taxonomy): domain Eukaryota; kingdom Viridiplantae; phylum Streptophyta; class Magnoliopsida; order Asparagales; family Orchidaceae; genus Gastrodia; species Gastrodia elata. The sequence continues at coordinate 14,000,200 of CM028673.1, forward strand.
GAAACTCTTCCAAAATTATGGAGGTTCCTATTCCTAGGAAAAATTCATCATGAACATAGTGCATGTATAGGCTTTTGTCACATATATGTATATAAAAGCACACGCTACATCATGTAATGAAAAAGAGAAGGCAGGGGAAGGTCCGGAGAGATCAATAGATGAGAGGGAGGAGAGAATAAGAGGCGGAAGAGATGCATGTAAGAAAGGGAGAGATTGAGGGAGATTGAGCAGGAGGAGGGATTGAGATTAACCTGGATTGATCCTCTCATCTCTTGCCCCAGGGATGAACTGCAGTTCCTTTGGTGCAACTCCTGCTGGGAAGCAGACAAGTTTGACTGTGAGGGGAAGACGTAGGGTTTGTTTGTTTAAAGGATTAGAGTGACTATTTTAGAAAAAAAAAGAATTTTCTTTTAAAATTTTCCGAAATTTTATTTTAACTTTGATTTTTGCGAAACTTGCACAACATTTTTTCTAATTTCACCTTGCATATGCTAAAAATAAAACTTTATGTTTTTGTAGTTCAAATTCTGATTTCTCCAATAGCCCCATAAAGAATGGAATCTACAAAATTTTGATGGTTTCTATGCTTAGCCCAAAATTTAGGAGATATTTGAAATTTTTCTTTAAGCATTTTTATAAAGGAACTTTACATGTTTAACTTTCTCACATTACCGAATCTCTTTGATTTTATTGAGTGACAAGATATACTTAATCCAGCAAACAATGTCTTCTTGATTGTTAGTTCAAAGATCAAGTTTATCGTTCACACTCCTTAACAGTTGAACACCTAGGGCGCTATTCCATGGATCTCTCCTCCTACAGGCTATTTGTTTACCTTTCACAATTACGCTTCCTGTGCCCTTTAGTTTAATTTAAATTAATGGCCTAATTTATAAATTATTCTTTACACCACCTTTGACAAAGACATTTGCATCCGACAAAGCCTTTTTTTGCTTTGTTATTTTTCCAATAAATTGTTTGTAGGCGGTCTCTTATGTTGAAGCATTCCAATGTAACATACCTACCGTAATCATATATCTTGGCACAATTGACCCTTCGTGAACTCTCGTGGCTTTTGGTTTTACGAATTTTAGTGAAATTTATTTCTTGATCTGTCCTATTTTGCAGCGTCTGCTTTTACTGATCTTCCATATGGAGACATCCGAGATCACATCATTTTCGTGATACCTTTTGAATATATGGTCAGCATTAATTTTGGAGCAAACCGTTAATATTCAGCCATTCAAATGAGAAAAATAACAAACCACCTGTACGTTCATCCAGACCCTCAAAAATAATCCACAAAAGGTTATTGTTCACGTGAACACCAACCAAACTCATGGCTAGAGTTCTCATGAAGTCTTGAACAAGCACTCGATTATATTGTGACTGAAACGACATGTACTTATCATGGTTTTGAAAGACTGATGGCTCAATGATATTACATCATTGACAAGCTAGGGTATTTGCATCAGAAGTACATATGCAGGCTTTCCTTGGGACTAAAGTACTTGTAATTTATATAACGTTTTTAAATAAATTTTATTGCTATGCTACCTAGTCCAAGCCCTTTGTTCGTTGAGGCTAATATATTACGTAATGGTTCTTGCTTTGTTTATTGTAGGGCTTTACATACCCTGTTAGAGAACATTTTCTTGAGGACATATTGGAAAAAACTGGATACAATATAACGTCAGTCAATCAATTGGATGACTATGGTCAAGATAAGCTATGGAAAACACAGAAACAGCTGCTTCCTAGGAAGAGAAAAAATCAGATCACATCACTAGTTGAGGTATAGTTGGCGTGCAAAAATATATATTACTTGTTTATTTTATCAATTGGAAGATTAAACGTGCTGTGCGTATCTTGTTTTCTTTTGTTGCTCAGGATGCTCTTAAGAGTTCAAATTATGAAATGTACAGTGCAAGGGCCCGTGATTCTTTGGCAAGTTGGACTCCTGATTGCATTGGGTTTAATCTTATTGAAGCTGTGTTATGTCATATATGTCGGAAGGAGAAATCTGGTGCTGTTTTAGTTTTCATGACAGGCTGGGATGATATCAGTTGCTTGAGGGATCAACTAAAGGCCCATCCTCTGTTAGGAGATCCAAACAGGGTTTTGGTACTGACTTGTCATGGATCAATGGCTACATCTGAGCAGGTGATTTCTTTCTAGTATTTTTTTTGCTGATGCTTGTTGAGATGCTTGTTGAGGAGAAGTTTTTTTATGTCTTTATGGTTCTATGTAATTTTTTCTCATTTTCTTTATCTTCTTGCATATCAAAATTATCTACTACTTTACTCTTTTTGTATTCTTATGCAAGTGCATCACAACAAAATCTACACAACTTGTGCATTTTTAACTCGGCTCTTTAGCATATTAGAAGTTTTTTTAACTTTGGTTTTTATTGGTCTGAATTAAGTGTAATCAAATTGGAGCTGCGTATAAGTTTTGGCTAGTTTATCTGCAAATGATTTTCTTAGTGGATGTTCAATATCTTGATACGGTTAGATTATTGTGTTGCTGGTAATTATAGATTGGAGTTTGGGATGGCTGAGAAGTGCAAATAAGAATATGAATGACATATGAACTTACTATCAAAATAACTTTCTATTGATGTTTCTCAGTTTGCATACACAATGTTGTGAAGTTTCTAGAGCTGATTGTGAGTACAATATTTTGGCTCTATCTACTAAGAAGGCTAGAGCCAACTACACCTAATTTTTATTATAAATCATAAACTTTGAACTGCCTGGATGTAGAGACTCATCTTTGACTCGCACAATATTTAGGCTCTGTACATTTAAGTGGCTAGAGCCAACTCTCCTCACTTTTTTAATCAATCAAATGACCTCTACTCTCCACTTTGCTTACCTTTATCTTAATCTAACGTCCCATGACCATTAAAACTTAGCCCTCCTAGCAATTTCTACTATCAATTACCTTGTCGTATATGGAGACTCAACTTCAGAACTCAAAGGCTTTGCTAGAGAGATTAATATCACCATCTACCTTTCTAAGTAGATAAACTGAATGCTAGAATGTCTTTTCCTTTTTGATAATAGGTGTAAGCATCATATATTATAATTGGAAGTAACTAGGTCATCATGCTAGCGTATGAAAGCATTTGATAAATGTTCCAAAGTCTTAGCCTTTTTGAAGGACTTGTTTTGATAACATTTATAATTAGAGGAAAAGTTTTCTCAAAGCCGTTGAATTTTTTTGTTTACTGATTCATTAGAAAAAAACAGATAAAGGCTTCACTTTCCAGATATGATGGGTGCAATTCCCACAAAGCCTAGTTGGAAGGTGCAATATTACTACAGCCACTACTAATGTTAATGTCTATGCCTTTACTTACCCTGTAGATGATCATGTTGAAAATGCTAGTTTCAATTGGAAGGGAGGTAAATGATTAAAAATGTGGCCATCTCTGTCAAGGTTCCTTTGTTGGGCTTTATAACGTTTTAACAATGCAATTGAATTGGAGTCATCAATATAGTAGAATATTTCTTTATTATGATTTTTATGGCATTGAGGAATATTAATTTCTTGCTCTTATTTCCACGAGAGAATCAAGATTATAAATTTCCTAAATTTCCTACGAGGGTGTAACCTAAATAAAAATTATACAAGGATTTGCTCACGTCTTATTTTGAGGATTACGTTGTCACTGTTGCTTTCGCAATGAGGTTTATGATATTGACTAATATCAAAAGAGCACAAATCTTATTGCAAAAATAATAATGATGAATCTGATAATGTATATTTTCTTTCACAAATTCAAATGCTGTTTGATAATATGTTGAGGCTAAACAGTTGTAATCCACTTGAATTTTGCCTTGTCTTACAAATTTGCTTTCTTATTAGAACCCTATTTGTAAAATGTAAGTGTTTTCTTGCTCGTCTAGCCCATTATTAATGTACCTATTATTATTATTGCTATTTTTTTGATTTTTGTACTGCAGTTATAATGCTTATAGTACTACATATTCTTTTGCTAAATTTTCTGATTGAATCATCGTGTGATCTAGGTAGAATTTTTTGTGTCATATTATTTTTGTACAGGTTTGCTTAATTTAAAATATTATTAGCGTTTGCTTATTTTATTTTCTATTCTTTTTGATAGCCACTCGGCATTCTAATAATATTTTCACTAGAACCTTAATTTTCATACACGCCAACATCAATATTTTAATCATATGCTTTCATGTTTTCTGCAACTTACCTTTTTTTTTTTCCCTAAAATCCATTATTAAAACCTTCTTCTAATCATTTAAGAAGAATAAATCTGAACCGTTTATACTTTATTCAACTTTAGTTAACTTGGAAGTTCCTTGTTTAGGGATTGACAAAACTTAGCTTAGCTATCTTGAAAAATTTAGTAGTTTAACTTAGTTTATCCAGCTTGAACGTATAACAACAGCTAAAATAAGAAAAGCAACGCTTAAAGAATCCCAATAGCATAGCAACTTAGGTTAACTCACCATTTAATCGCTTAAGAGGAATAACCTCTTATTAACAAGCTCCTTATGGGAGAACAATATGCTACTATATTTCTTCAAATTGAGCTCATTCACGCTTCACTAATCGAATTTTTCTTAAATTCATATTTCAATTTCTATCCGCAACCGCCCCTTGCCCATTTCTTTTGCTATTAATCTGATGCACAATAACTTATATTTTTTCTAGTATTTATGAAATTTATTTTTCTTATTCAGTTTCTTACATGCAAAGCATTTGTTCTTTTAATTTTTTTCAATTGATTCTTATTTTTTTCTTTTAAAATTCCCAAAATTTGTATAATCTGCATTAATAACTACAGTTGTGGAGCCATCATTTACATGTGATGTGTGCAATGAGCCTTTCCCTCTTATCAGTGTAGGCAAGTTGTATCTTGACGGGTTGCTGTGGAAGGATGATCTTAGCAAAAGTTAATTTAGCATTCATTAATGCTTATAGTTTGTTACGCTTGACTTCAGTTATCACCTCAAACATTTGTTTTTTAAGTTGCAACTTACAATGACTTTTTAAATCTATTCATTTTCTGTTATTTTTATCTCTTTCCCTTGTTTCTGTAGTTTATTAGAAGTAGCAAAAATATATAAACTGTTCATTAAAGATTGCCATTGAATTTTTTGCAAATTTTTTAAAATAACTGTTGTTATAGTTGTAGAGTTTGAAACTATGAGGTCAACAGGATAGATGAATCAAGCCTTTTTTGGAATAATTAGAAAGTTAAAAAAAAGACTAGTTGAAACTTTTGCAACGTGCATGCAAAGAGTTTGTTTAAATTCCTTTAGAACTTCCTGCCTTATCACAAGAATTAGAATATACAAACACAAAACATGGTGATGCATCTGTTTGGCGATATCAGTTTCATTTTAATTGTTTATTTTGCGATGATGATACAAACGCAAAACATGGTGATGCATCTGTTTGGCGATATTAGTTTCATTTTAATTGTTTATTTTGCAATGATGATGATGAAACTCATATCTTGTGTTTGTTTTTATATTTTGTCTGATTATTTATAATCACTTAATATATGCAGAAGCTCATATTTCAAAAGCCGCCCCCCAATGTACGCAAGATAGTCCTTGCAACAAACATGGCTGAAGCAAGTATTACAATCAATGATATTGTTTATGTGGTTGATTGTGGAAAAGCTAAGGAAACCACATATGATGCTTTAAACAACACACCTTGCTTGCTTCCTTCGTGGATTTCTAAAGCTTCGGCATGTCAAGTAATATATTTTTAATTACTTTATATATATATAAATGTTCCAGTTTTTATACGGAATTATCTCATCCTTAAAATTTCGCAATTATCTCCTCCAAAGTAAAACTATTAACTGGATAATAATAATTTAAAATTTCCATAATTTATAGAATTTAGTCTTAACTATCTCGAGCCACCTAAAACTTTAAGATTTAACTTCATTTAAAATTTCATTTTACCTAAATTTTATAAATTTATTAAATTTCTTTCTACTATTATATATATATTTATATTTATATATATTTAATGCTTTTTTGTCATTACAAATGTTTCTTTATTAATTATTTATATTCTCAGATTTTGTTTTCCATTATATTTTTTCTGAAATGTGGTTCATATTTCAGAATGCATATAATGTGAATTTCACTGTTCCTAGCTTGCTAACCTATGACGTGGTTTTTAAATATACTCTGACACTTCCATGTGCGGCTGTCAGATGTTTTTACAACCTTGGTTTAGCATGCATTGCTGGAAAGTTTTGGAATTGAATTAGTTGGAATTGTTTTACATCTCATGTGTGCTGATCATGGAATACTCCAGATTTTGGTACTAAGAAGATTTTGAATGCTATGCTTGTCAAAATAATTTTGTTAATATGAGATTGATCCAATTCTAATTTTTTTGGTTTGATTTTTTTTGTGTGGCTTAATTAAGTCGTGCTTATTTGTTTTGCTTCTTGGCTTTGCAGAGAAGAGGCCGAGCTGGACGTGTTCAACCTGGGGAGTGTTATCATCTCTATCCTCGATGTGTATATGGCGCCTTTGCAGATTACCAGCTTCCTGAACTTCTCAGAACGCCTCTTAATTCTTTATGTCTTCAAATAAAAAGCTTGCAGCTTGGTTCTATTGCACAATTCTTGTCAGCTTCAATGCAGCCGCCAGAACCTTTGGCTGTAAGTTGTTTAGATGGATCTTCTTTTTGCAACAACTGCTTGATATATCAATCTTTTTATTTATTATTATTATTTTTTGGTAATTGCTTTTGCATTTAATTAGTTATTTTGTTATTTTTTTTGTAAGACCAATAGTTGTGCGTTTAGCAGCTAGAAACATGACCAGGGTCAATTATATTCATTTCTTTATGCATGTTCTGAATCATTGCAATTTACAGAGGGTTTTCATTGAACACATGTGTGATAACATAATGTCTATAAATCTTAGAGATGCAGCATTTATTGAAGAAGTTGAATGAGCCAATTTGACTATCCCCATCTTTTATGGCAGTGATCCTAATTTCCACTCTCTATCAAGCATTTAAATAGATTTCAATTATTTCTAGCTTTGCTGATCCATGTATTGATTCTTGACTTCAGATTTTGATACAATAGTAGCAAATTGAAACTTGATCAACATCTGAGACTAAATAGTCGCTTTTGACTTTGACCTTGATATGGTTACCATTTATCATTATACGTTTCATCTTATCATGTTGGTAGGGATTATGAATGATATTGTTAGCTGATTTTTGTCATTGATCACTTTCATGTGGCTCATGAAGGACACATTTTGCTCTATTAATCTTGGAAGCTACGTAAATTTGCATGTTTCTCGAGAAATTGATTTTTTAATCTGCCTGACACTGCTTTAAGCAAGTAAATCTTGCATCGCCTTGATTCTCCACTTGTGGATTTGCAATCTTTAACAACATCTGCCAAATCAGCATTGATATTGCCAATCATTTTCTTATCACCAATCTTTTTTAAAAAGGTGACCCTTTTCTTAACTTCTTTCGAATTATCTAGGAATTGAAGTACTTTTACCAAATACATTTCTTTCGTGAAAGACAGCCGTATAAAAGCATACGGAAATTCCAACAAGAATGCAAGGTGATCAGCGATGACTCCCTCAGTGTCAGTGTCTCTGAGTAGGAGGGCCTATTGCAGAATAGTAACCGCTTGCATCTCAGCCTGGAGAGGAGACATGGCCTGTAAACGGGCTCCAGCAGCAGTGAGCAAGTGTATTTCTGAGCCGCGGCCACAACTCCACCAAAACAGCAGGCTCCCCGTATCTATAGGAAGTATCAATGTTGTTGGCCTTCAGCCAACGGGTTGGGGGGCACCATCTCAAGGAGGTGGAGGGGCCTTGGTGGGCAGTGGAACCCCAGGAATCAGATTCGTCCTGCGAACCCGCACCGACCATCACCGAAAGAATTGAACTCGCACAAACCAGCGGAGTCTGGCACCGACGGCCGTGAGAACGCTTAGTCCTACTCCGCCAAGCCTGTTAGAGGGAGTAGGCCACAACCTAACAGCTGAAACGGCGGTGACGAGACGTAGTAGCAGTGGAATACCAAATACATTTCTATGGTAGCATTGTTAGACCAATTAAAAACACTCACACTTTTGCAAAAATTTAGTTGTATTTAAGACTAAATTTATAGTTTTTTTAATTGAAATAGAAACTTGATTTTTTTCCATCATCGCTCTTGAGAATCCCCTAGTATATTATCTTTTAGATGGTGTGTCCTTTAAACAAAAGTTTACTATGCTCTTTGTTTTCATCATTGAACTTATTTACTCAGAATACTACCAAAAACTTTTTGTGAGCCCATTTTAGAGAAATACAGTTTGTGTTTGGATCATTCTCTTGACAATCTGCAAATATATCACCTCATATGATGTTTAAAAATTAAATTTAATTCAAATGGTTCAACACTGAATTGAACATAGTCTCATGCTATTTTAAATGCTTGACATATTGCCAAGTGTAGGATATCAACAACATGCACTGCTCTACATCTCAGAATTAATTTTAAGCCATGCATTAGGATGTTCTTAAGGACTTTCATAGAAATATAGTTGCACTAGGCATCACTTCGATATTCTTAAGTGTCATGCGCAGTACTTTGATCACCAACTAGTGTTCTTCTTTCTTTTAATTTTTTTAGTTTTCATTGTTGCTATTTCACAAATTTATGTTTTTTGGTTTAATACAACAATCACAATATTCTATACATAAGCTTGCTTTTTATATTCAATGGTATGAGTTGATCGTTCTAGGACTATTCATGCAAAGTGAAGGCCATAACTTGGATATCTATGAAGCATTGCAATTCAAAAAATGAAAAATATTAAGGATTATTTAATGAAGTTCAAGAAATATATGTTGTGAAACTGTAAAACTCCTTACACACGCATTCTTGGGTGGAGAATCTTAAGAGACCAATAAAACATGTTAAGGTACCTTCAAGCTAGACCACTATCTTCAAATTAGAAGATTTATGAAGTTTAAATAGACGGATCAAATGCATTTAATACATGCAAAAATGATGAACTAGGAGTTTAAATAGGGGTATTAAGTCCTATCATTGTCCAAGGGGTTGAGCATTGACTGATAACTTTTCTTTTGTATGAAAATTTTTATGTACGATTCCCAGATAGTTGTCTAGGATGATATCAGCTAGATGATTGAATCAAATGTCTTAGATGACGGTCATCGAGTTTTAGGTCAGACTCATGCTACGCCCAAAATGATGGTGCATGGAAGGCTAACATGGGCATGAAAAAGTGGGATGTTACAATTTTTTGGTGGTAAACATATTTTGTTTTTTGAAGATGGCAGGCATATTCAAAAGGTCTATCAATTTAAGTAATACTATTTATCTCACAATTATGAAGACAAGGACTCATCCATCATAGATTATTATTAAGCTCATAATTAAAGCTCATTGTTCATAAACAATTTGAACTGGACTTGAAAAAAAGCTTGTGTTTGACCCTTGATCATTGAGGAAATGAGGCAGGATTGAACATAATTTCTTAGCTCATTGTTCATAAACAATTTGAACTTGGCTTGAAAAAAAGCTTGTGTTTGACCCTTGATCTTTGAGGAAATGAGGCAGGATTGAGCATAATTTCTTAGCTCATTTCTTTATGAAAAAATATTATTTTGTATGATTGACCTTGAGTTGGCCAAGCAATCTATAAATATATACAACTTATAATTTTTTTATAAAAATATTTATTTATTTTCAACATTTTAATTTTTTATCTACCAAAATTATACTTAAATTTCTCATAATAATGAAAATCTAATACTTGTACGATTTAATAGCTGTGTAACTTGTTATTAATAAAATAATGTAGTAAATAACTAAATGTTAAATATGTGCATTCTACATTTTGTATTTAGATTTTTTTCTTTAATTTTCAATTATATAATTTATATTATTTAAGGTTGTTATAATTTATAATTTTATTATATTAAAATTGAATAATTTAATTTGAATATTTTAATTATTTTAAAATAGCTTTAAACATTTCAATTTGTATAAAGTAGTTTTTTATAGTCCTTAAATATTATTTCATAGTCCTTAAATATTATGCTACATAATTATTTTGGCATGTTAAATTCTAATACATTTCTAATTTAATTCATGTTGATCATGTTCAGCTCAATATTAAATGAGCCAAATGCTAAGCATTTTATATTTTGATATGAAATGAGCTTGTGTTTAGCTCAATATTTAGTGAAGCAAACGTGAACAAGATTTTGTTCGCTTGCTTTGAACTCGTTTGACACCCTTCTAATTATGACGTCTAATTCTTCAATTTAATATTTCTTTGAGTTTTATTTAAATTTTTAGTAGTTTTTTTTTCTTATATTTTTTTTGACAATGCAGTTATAATTTTTATTTTAAGATTTAAAACATAAAGGTCAATGGATTACTTAAAGTTTGTCTAACCAAAGCATTGGATATCATCTTTTATTATCCTTTAAAGTTTTTGGATTTATGTTACTAGCCAAATTCAATTTATATTATATTATAGAGCCAGGAAGTGCATTTTTTGTGGGTATGCTTCCAAATTTGAAGGGATGTATTTATTGCAATCTCACAACTAAAAACACAATAATAATTATTGAAAATGAACCTTTTTTTTATAAAATTTTTCTTCAGAAAGCTTTAAGGGGATAACTTTTGCAGTATAAAATTTTTAGTTACTGTTATTATTGATAACCTAATTTAAAATAACTTCTAGAGCCAAGCATTACCAAATCAAAATCCTGAGAAAAATAGTAGTGGGAGCTTTATGCCTTCGTCAGAGTGTTGCCATATAAAAGAAAAAACCTTCTTATCACCACAACCAGTTGAACTTCTGAAGGAGTAAACCATGCAATTTTTTCATCTAGTTTCTCAACTTTTCAAATAAAGTATTTTGAAGCTAAAGCATTTTCTCGTGAAAACCAAAATTAAAACAATTAAGTTTTGGAATATTTAATTAAAAAAATTGAGTGTAGTTGATTAAATTGCTTGGTTAAATTATTTCTACGGAGTGAAGGTTGCTGGATTTATGGGATGGAATGCTTTCTTTTAGCACATATACTTATGGACCTGCTAGGTGAACTTGCTTACTTTTAGATATCAAATCATTGAATTAGTCCTAGAGGTAATTCTAAAATTGTAGATCACAAAGGTTGAATATTTGGATAAAGAATTTATGGCTTTCATTTAGGAAAATTGATATACTTGTCTCACAGTCAACTTGACATCGCTTACTTTTCACTCAAAATATATAGTGTCTACTTCCTAAATTCATGTGATATTCGAGGGATTCTCTAGAATATGACTTATTTCTAAGAGTTGTATTTATCCTCTTTCACAAATTAAGTACAATCATAATGACTTAGATTGTGGATAGTGGAAACTATTGTGTTGTGGTCACAGTGTAAGTTTATTTTTGTGGGGACTCGATGCCGGGTTAGCGGGAGCTAATCCAGCACCGGTTTTGGGGGTATGCCCCCTAGCCGTAGGCTCATAATGAGTGATTTAAAAGACAAATTTGTAGACATCAAACACAACTCATTTATTCAATAATTCACAAGTTGATTACAAAGGTCAAAATAAAAATTACAAACTTTAAACAGTTATAAAGCGGAAAATCAGCAGGTAGTAGTATTAACACTGCTAGGTTCTTTGCACATTTTCCTACGAGCTCCTGATCTGGGCAAGTCTTAAAAGTGCGGGCATTTGAATGCCAATCTTTGAAACTAAGTACTGATAGATGTCTACTTTATAATTGCTAAATAATAAGCAAAATAATCAATAGTTTGACAGAAAAAAGATGTTTAAATTTCTCCCTGCAAACTTGTTTCAATTGTATTGAAACTTTAGCATAAAAATAATTGCGGTCACAAAAATAAATATAAAATTTAAGCATTTGATATCTGATGTAAAACATGATTTTGTTGGGCAAGTACAAAATCGAGAAAAAGGGGGGTTCAATTTTTGGTTATATATCTCAACTTCCCTCTATACATGTCCCCTCAAAGGCTTATCAGTATAGGCTCCTTATGACTCCCGATGTCGGACGACCTCGTCATAGCAGTTGGCTAATCAGACTAAAAATATATCAATATGGAACTCATGCTGCTCAGTTATCCAAACTTTTCATATATCATTTTGTGACTTTTAAAAGCAATTTTATCAATTTGTGTGATGCTGAGCCGAAAAATATATTTAAACAAGAGTAATAAAAGATATTTGGTATCTTTTCTTAGTGCGTGAATCAGAAGATCAAAAGTCAAGAATCAGCACGATTTGTACTTGATAAGAAATTACCCGAAAATTTAATAGTTAATTTATAATGATAATAATATTGTAATAATTATTTTAGAGAGAAATAATCTTTATTATGATAATACTAACTATATAATGTATATATATATGTATATATATATACTTGAATTGAATTTGACTAAATGGAAATGGTAGCCATAATATAACATTTGTATTGTTATTATTATTGATTAATGACAACAATAATGATGCTAATGACATTAGAAATAATATAATTATTATTATGAAAAAATGAAAAAGAAATAATAATAAAAGAAAATGCAAAATTCTCTTATTTTGTCTCTTTTTCTTCCTCTTTTCACCTAGGGTTAGGGTTGCTGGGAGCCGGAGGGCAGCCGGACGTGGCTGAAGTGGGCCGGAGGGGACGGTCGGAGGGGGGTAACCGGAACAGAGGTGGCGGTGGTTGGCTGGTGCCTGGCTACCTGTTGCTGGCTGAGGGAGAACTGGCTGAAGGAAGAAGGAAGGGAGGGATATATATAGGAGTGAAGGTGAGGGAGGAGGGGTGATGGCCGACGTGCGTCGGGGGGGGCAGAGGAAGACAAGAAAATAATAACAGGAAAAAATAAATAATTAATTCCAATTAAATTTCTTGTATTTTTCAACGTTCGACTTTTAAAAATAACAAAACTTGACACCGATGTGTGTTACAATGAGAGGAACACTATTGTGCCAATTTTTTTGATTTAGAGCAATAATTTATTTTATATTAATTTTTGAAGTTTAAACCTTCAAAACTTAATTACAATGGAATTGGATCTTTGAATTTGATGAAATTTTTGACGTAGCCTTTAAATAATATACTTACCTAATGACATTAAAATTGATGAATTTGAACTTGTATTTAATTTTCTCTATTTATTAAATTTAAAAAAATTCAGAAATTAAAGCTAGAGTTTTTGTTATTCGGATTTCTCCCAAACTAGGGTGTTTTGATCTAAAAATTATTTCTATCTAATGGTATTTTGGTTTGCCCTTATTTGAAGTTTCTCCGGGATCCTGATTTTTGAGTCGACCTAATTTGCAAAGTAATGACATTGGGTCGTTACAATGCCATAGTGGTTAGGCACCTTTAATTCTTTCATTAGTCAATTTACACTAACATTATTTATAAACTCAATTTCAGTACAGCTTTTAGTAATCAGATCTGTCTTTTACTTTACCTAGAAACAAGATTTCCTCTAAAAAAATGCATGATAACCAATTGTTGATTGTCAATCTCTTAAATTCTCGGCTCATTTAATAATCGTGTATTTCAAGCCAAAAATTTACATTTTATTAAAATACAACATTATCTGTTATTCTACTTTTCTAACCAACAAACATTGTAGACTATGATTTTTTGATGCAACAACTCAGCCAGTTCAGTAGCTTTCTAGTTTTGGTAGATTTTCTTAAGGGGCTGTTTAATTTGTTGCAATTTGGGTGTCATGTAATGTTATTACATGAATTTTAACTTTTTGTGTTTGGATTGATGTAAAATTTTTGCAATGCCAATATCTATTGGAAATTCTTGCTCTAAAATTTTCAAAACAAGTTAAAATAATTATGTCCCAATTATGCGGAATTAATTTACAATGCTTAGTGTATCGGTTGATCCTAGTCGTAACCCGTTGATTGATGCTAGCTCTTGCCTTGGCTATGACCGAGCTAAAGCTGGCCATCGATGGTTGCTACATATCTTGGAAAGATGGCCCTCATCATGTTTCTTAGTTTGGTTAATCCAACTCTCATCGGTTAATCTAGCTATATTCGGGTTGGTGGTACTCGCCGTCCTCACAGCTTTCTTGGTGATGTCGGGCAATGATGATGTTAAATAAACCCTCATGCCAAACAAACCCTCGCTTGTATTTTTTCTTGATTAGTAATTCACTTAAATAAATTTTCCAAGTCAACACCTAAAAATTTCTAACACCAAAATTTTTTTACATTGCATTTATTTTACCTAAAAGTATTTTACTGTCGTTATTTTACTCTGGGATTTTGTTTCTCTAATAAAATAGTCCCCAAGTCAACTTGAAGCTGATTGATGGATGGCAATTGGATTTATCAGTCCTTTAGTTCACACAAGCTTCATGCTGATTCTATTTAGCTTTTGAGACAACAATTAATAGGACAAATCATTCTATTATTTTTTCATGCCTTGTTAAACCTCTACATGGTGTAATTCAAAGCTTGTCTAATACCTTGAGCGATCTTCTCTTCTGCTCTAGAGTGTTTGTGTATATATTTGTAGTCTTATTTTTTATATCATTATATCTTGTATAGACATGCTTATATGAGAAACTAAAAATAAAAGGAAAAATTCTCTCTTCATATTTGAGTAAAGGATGTTCTTAGTCTGTTGTTCAGTTATTGGGATCTACTGAGAAATTGGTAGCAGAAAAGAATTGGTTTCTTGAATAAATATCGGTTGTCACTCTCAAAGGGTGCTTTTGCTTTATTAAAATGTAAAATATTGCCTTAACTTTTTCATCTTTCTTAACATGCCTAATAATTTGCTGATTTTTTTTTTTTGTTTTTTCAGCACAACTAATGATGTTTATATACTTCAAATCGCATATTTTTTTTACTGAATTTGTCTTTTAATTTGCCCTTTTCTTTAACCAGAAAACTGTTTTTGTTCTGCTTGTAAAAAGTTTAGTTACCCTAGGAAGGATGGAGATTGATTACCATTCATGAGGTTCTGACATGAAGATGCAGAGAGCTGTTAAAATTGGAATCTATTATGTCTTTTGTAGTGGTGATGACCATTCTGCTTTTGCCAACTTTTTATAGAAGGTCCCTTGTTGTTTATTTAAAAATCTACTAGGCTTGAAATTTTTTGTATGTTCAAGCCATTGACTATGGTTTTTGTTTTCATTAAAATAATGCCTGAACTTTTCCATGGTGCTTAATATGCAACAAAAATAAATAATTGATTTTACAGTTTCTTTACCATAACGACTGAAGTTAATGTACTTCCAAGTACAAATTTTTTTCTGATCCAACATTCCTCTTATTTTTCCCATTTTAATTTTAATTTTTTGTCAAGTATGCAATATAGTTGGTTTGGATCAGGTCTTAGAAATTTGTTGACCATACGAAGGATAAAGATAGGGACTATTGTACTTGAGGCTCACACTCAGAGCATTCTGGTAATAACTGAACAATTAGACATTTGATATCATGCTATCCTATTTTTTTTAGAAGATCAAAATGTTTATATTGAAGATGATGGAGTAGCTCTCATGAAAATATATGTTGCAAATTGATTTGGGTGGTTTGGCATATCAAAGAGAGTGCAAGAGGCTTCTAGACAATTGAGAGGTGTAGTTAATGTGCAAGGAATATTTAGTGTGAGAGTAAACTGTTTTAGTGTTGTTATTAGTGGAAATGTATTCTTAAAGCTGAATGCAAATTGCTGGGATAAAAGTAATAATAACAATATGAACTGTTCAATATACCTGCTTCATTACTAATTGCTTAGCTCAAACCGCAAACTAATTTTTTAGTTGCATACAGGTGCAAAATGCTGTTGAGTTTTTAAAGATGATTGGTGCATTAGATGATAAGGAAAACCTTACAAATCTTGGTACGCTATTTATATCTTTTGTGGTATTGAAATGTGTAATTTTGTGACTAAAGGATTGTTCATACTATTTACGTTGATGGGTCTTAAATTTTATTTGTTCTTTTTTTCTCCCTGCAAGGAAGATATCTCTCAATACTTCCAGTTGATCCCAAGCTAGGTAAGATGCTTATTATGGGTGCTGTGTTCCGCTGCTTTGATCCCATTCTTACCGTGGTATCTGGCTTGAGTGTTAGGGACCCATTTTTGCTACCTCAAGACAAGAAGGATGTAAGTTTATTAAATAATTTTATGATTTACATTTATTAACTGAGCTAGAATGTCTCTGATCACATGACTTTTCCTTCAAAACTTAGTTGGGGATAGTTTTGTTTCATTCTTTTCAAAATCAATTTTTTGTTATTTTGAATGGTTGACTTGTGTCTGGTGATTCATTTTCAATTTTCAGTTGGCAGGGACAGCTAAAACAAGGTTTTCAGCAAAGGATTATAGTGACCATATGGCTCTTGTCCGTGCATATGAAGGATGGAAAGATGCTGACAAAGAAGGCTCTGCTTATGAATTTTGTTGGAGGAACTTCCTTTCAGCCCAAACCTTGCAAGCTATTCATTCTCTTCGAAAACAATTCAGTTTCATTTTGAAAGATTCTGGATTACTAGAAGGTGATGCAAGCACTAATAACATCCTGAGCCATAACCAGTCACTTGTCCGTGCTATTATATGCTCTGGTCTCTTTCCAGGAATAGCTTCTGTAGTGGTAAACCATCGTTGACTCTTCTTGAGTTAATTCTGAGATCATTCTTTTTCTATTTGTTGCTTAGGCTAAATGTGAGGTTTTTTTTTTGTGTAGCACAGAGAGAAGTCTTTTTCTTTTAAAACAATGGATGATGGGCAGGTTCTACTTTATGCTGTAAGTTCAAACCTATTGTCTAAGTTTATATTGTTTGTCTCTATGGTTTGTTAACTATTTATTTATTCTAGCCATATGTGAGATTATGAATGTGTTTTATATTTATAAAAATTTACTAAACATTTAGTTTCACCAAACATGTGATTCAAGATGCATCGTGCAATTAATATAGACCATTACTTTGTGACTATTCAATAAACAATAATGTATCTTACAGGCTTGTTAGCATTTTTGAAGCAAAAATTTACTCTTCTGGCCTCATATAATTAGAATGAATCCGTTACCGTTTGCAAGCAAATGATGATATGACTATTTCTTCGTTTGCTATATAGAGGACATTTATTGGGAATCATTTCCTCACATAATCAATCAATTTGATGATAAAAATATTGAGGGATTGAATTTTCTTATTTTATTTTATGTTATGTTATTTTTAGTAAATTTATATTTTGGTATGATAAATGAGTATTTTTCTCTTACACGCATCAATTTTCTGCCATCAGAGTATATGCAATGGATTACTAGTTTTAGCTCTTTGGTTTGCACTAAATTTTTGCTTCAACTATCAGATTACATTTGATGAATCACCAGTTATCATCATCAGATTATATACCATGGTTCATAGACTATCGTTGTGGATTATATCTCACATATTATCAGCTACGACTATTAAATTATAGCATACAGAGCACTAGTCACAATTTTCAGATTTTTGAGTGCAAAGCAAGAGCTATACTTTCTTGGGCATTCTTGTTCTTATTACAAATTGTGGTTTTGATTTGTGCTGCTCTATTAGTATCTTACTTTTTTTCATTTGAAATTTCTTGCTATTGATTTTGTTTGAGGATTTGGGAAATTGTTTTAGCATGGAAATATTTTCGTTTGCAAATATCACAAATTTTGGGTGATTTACCATATGTGGGAAAGTTCTTAAAATGTCCCAAATTTTTTTGACTATTTCACGGGCTGTGTTTAGTTTTTATTCTTTAAAAATAATTTTGCTGCTTAGATTTAAATTGCATTGGATTGATTTTGAAATTAAATTATTATTATCTTCTTTTGTAGCATTTGTTCATATGTTCTTTTTTCTTACTTCAACCTAGGCTGTAGAAATATTCTTAGAAAGCTTACTCAAAGGAAATAACGAAATGCTTTATATCAAATTGGCATTAGACTTGTGATTTAATCTATAATTATATGCCGCGTTAGCATGACACTTAAAAATTGGAACAAATTTATAGGCAACCAACTACATTTAGAAGATTTTTTACTTTTTAAATAGCCCAATTAATTAACAACACAGAAACGACAACAACAACTGTCAAGCCTTAGTCCACTAGGCGAGGTCGTCTACATTAATTCTTTGTTTTCATTACTGAAGCTCCAAATAGGGAAGATCTTTCAAATAGATTCTTCCCATGTCTTTTTGGATCTTCCTACTTCTCTTTTTATATGGCCGAATTTCATAAAGTCAATTTTCTAAGTGGGGTGTTGCAAGGTCTACACGCTAATATGATCGAACCATCTAAAGCGTCATCTCTAATCTTATCCACTATTGGAGCCAATCAAACTTTGCTACGGATAAACTCATTTCTCATTCTATTCTTACAAGTGTACCAATCATCCACCTAAGCATCGTCATCAAAAACACTTATTTTACCAAAAAGTTTCCTTTGTTGGCTAATTTTCAGCCCCATATAATATAGTTAGTTGTATAGCTAAACATTTTTTATTTAATTTTGAGTGGAATGTTTGACTCACACAACACTCTAGAAGCGCTCCATTTTTCTAACTAGTTTGGATCTTATTAATCATGTCGTGCTTTAATTTGTGATTTTTTTGAATAATTGAACCAAGGTACTTGAACCTCTCGCTCTTCTTGATCACATGGTTCTCAATAGTTTCATGTCCTTGAGACTAGGATTTCTAATAAAATTGAACTTACTCTATATATTTTGTTTTATACCTACTAAGATGAAAATATTTAAATTCTAAATTAGTTCTCCATAATTCAAGTTTTGCTATAACTCCATCGCTAATCTTACCAATTAAAAGAATAACATCTACAAATAACATGCAGCAATGAATCTTTTTCTGAATGTTCTCACTATGCACATCCATTACTAAAGCAAAAAGATATGGGCTGAGAGCCGAGCCTTCATGTAATCTAATAGTAACAAGAAAATTATGAGACAAGATACCTTGCAGTTGAACACATGTTACAACCCCATTATACATATCTCTAATAATATCAATATATGCAATAAAAATCCCTTCTCCAAAGCTCTCTAATGATTCTATATTATAAGCCTTTTCAAGGTCAATAAAAATGATATGAAGATCTTTTCTTTCTCTAATTTTCTTCATCAAACTTTTTATTTATGTATTGCTTCTATGATAGATCTATTTGGCTTAAAATCAAATTGATTTTGAGAAATGTAAGTATCCTTTTGTAATCAGTATTCAAGTACTCTCTCCCAAAGTTTCAACCTACGACACATTAATTTGATTCATTTATAATTAGCAGAATCTTGATCACCAATTTTATTGTTGTGCATAGGTATAACAATACTCGTTGTCCACTAATCAGATATTTTTTGTCTTCAAAATAACATAAAATAATTTGGTAAGTCAAGAAATTCATTCCTTCCCCAACCATTTTCATATATCGATAGGGATACCATCTGGTCCCATCACATTTTCACTTTTCATTCTCTTTAAAGCATTCAAAATTTCAGTTTTATTAGCACAATGAATGAAAGTGGAGTCTGTTTTTATAATCGTTAAGTTCACTTATATTAATTATATTGGTGCAACATTCATTAAAAAATTTTGCAAACTAATTCATTCATCTATATTGAATATCTTCATCTTTAAAAAGAGTTTTTTGATAATTATTTTTGATACATTGATGAACCTGAATCAAATCTTTAGTTCATATATCTCTTAATTTGACTAGCTTATAAATGTGTCTGTTGTCCTTCGATAGTACTAATTTATTATTTAAATTCATAATGTTGCACTCTTAGCATTACAAAATGCTATTTTGGATTCACAACAAGCTAATCAGTTCTACATCTATACCATTCTTTATAGCACATTTTTTATTTTAAATCTTAACTTGAAGATCTTGTTTTCACAACCATGTATCTTTATTATTGGCTACTATTTTTTTTTCTTCACCAAGTAAACTCTTTGCTATATTGCGAATACAATTTGCAATTGAATTTCATGCAAGGTTGTTTTTACCCTCAAAATCCCATTGTTTAAGTTTTAAAATTTTGCTATTAAGAATTCACCTATGTTACCCTCATTAAAATTCCACCATCTAGTTTGAGAACATATTTTAAATTTACAATACTTATATGACCAATTATTCTCAAACTCAAAACCATTAAATAATTTGAGTTATCAAACAGTCATTTGGATAATTTTACAATCCTTATAAAATAAACGATTCTTTTTCTTTAAGAGAAAATAATTAGTCTGAGTTTTAGAAGTTCATTTTTTAAAGTCTTAGCAATTATAAGATCATATTCTAAAGTAAACACCAAAATATTTTTTTTTATCTTGATTTCTCCAAATTAAAAGTTACTGTGAATACTATTAAAATTATTTAAATATCTTTCCAACATGTCCATTTAAATTTCCTTGTATAAAAATCATCTTCTCTTGTGGTATTCCTTGAATTAACTTATTCAATCATGCCAAACATTTTCTTGTACACGTATCCAATCTTAATTGAGAGGCATAAATACTTGCAATATTAAAAGTTATTCTATTAATTATAAGTTATAAATGTATAATTCTATCTTCCCATCTTTTAACTTCCACTACATTATTCTTTAAATTCTTATTCAGAATAATACTCACATCATTCCTTTGACGATTGTTCCATAGTGCATGAGTTTATGCTTAAATTATCCATTTCTTTTGTTTCTCTCCTACCCAGTCCATTTTTTGAAGACATTATATATTGATTACCCAATTTAATCATAATATATATTAACTTAAAAATCTTGCTGGTGAGAGCGCCAATATTCCAACTTCCTAATCTTAAGTTAACATCAAAGTAGTTTCTTTACTTGCATTCATCCATAATAGCGAAACCCTTGCTTATTTGACACTACACTCAGGTGCCGATGTAGTGGCTGTTGCACACATTTCACTACATTCAGGCTTTTCAGCGTGTTTTCGACATTCTAGCTTTAGCACGACTAATTAAAGGATCTACATAATAAGATTTGACAAAATTTTACGCTAGCTGCTAACTACCTAACACAACCCTTCTCCTTTCACATCCAAGATCTTTAAAAGCCCATCTAATCAAGATTGTATATAACAATAATCAACTGTGTTTTGATTTACTTATGTTGAATGGATTGTCATTCAACCGATCAAAATCATAATTGTAATTATGAAAATGGTCTTAATAGCTAAAGTCATCTAATTTATTTGAACAGAAATTTATTTAATTTAGAAAGCTGATTTTCCAAAATTTATTCAATTTAAATTTTGTTAACCTTACTATCAAAGCGAAGCTTTTTATTTTTATATGTTTTAAAGGGTTTTTTTAAGCATCAGTAAAACCTATTAATGCCACCAAGGGTAATAATGTATAGTGGCTAAAATGCCATTGTACTGCTGGTGCTATTGCTAAAGGTTGTAATGGTGAAGTTTACTTGCTTTTTACATTAAGTTTATGGCTAATTCCTCTCTAATGGCTGAAACTAAGCCTTAATTGATGAACTTGAAATCTATAACGACAAAGGGTGTTTTTATTCTTAGATTGAACTCGATACCCTTAGTTTTATTCAGATTAGTAAGTCTAGAACTTTTTGGGATTGGAATGTATGATTCATTAAGAATTGCATGAGCTTTAATCATAATATAGTTCATATTTGGAGAGACGTTAATAGTGTAATTGGTTACCTTGCCAAAATAGGTATTTTTATTGTGAGTTTCAATTTATTCTCAACTAATGATCTGCCACCCATTTTTAAGCAATTTGTTTTTCTTTTATGAATGAGCATCACTTATCTTGTTTTAGATATTAATTTGCTTCTTGCTTTTGTGGGGTTCTATTTTGTTTCCTTTCTTTCTAAGATGTTTTTTCATTACAATATTGGCTAACCATGAAATCTGTCATATTTGGAAAGAAGGTAGAACTGATGTTTGGTTTGCAATTACAGATTGAATAGAATGCAGATTATGTTCTGTAGGTTTTCTTACGTTTCTTTTGGCTTTAAGTTCTGCTTTGCAGTTCGCTGCTGTACTTGTTGACTACTTTGCGCACCATCCTTTTTCCAGATTTTAGTTTTGGGCTTTTAGTGGCTTTGGTGGTCTGCACGATCATTTTGTTGCAGCTTCTCTTAAAACCTGGTATTATGGATGGACTGTATTTCTGCACTTGCGTTGTACCTCATGTTTATCTTACAAAAAAAAAGGTTCTTTTGAATTGATCGAATTTCAATCATTTATTTGGAAAGAGATTGTTAATTATCTGTCACCTCATATTTCTATATATCTAACCTGCTGTTGAGCTTGCCATTTAGAAATTGCATTGTGGGTTAATTTTTGCTTTCAGTTTGTTTTGGCTCTTGTTTAAGATCTAGATCTTTTCTTTGGCTTGAGCTTTGAAGATGGCAGTGAGCTGGAGATTATAATTTTTATTTTATTTTCCATTTTTTCTATTTTCTGTTTTTTGTTTCTCTTGATCTTATCTTTGTTTGTTTCTTCTTTTCCATTTGAGGCCAACCTCTGTACTTCATTTGCGAGGATCGTTGGATCAAAAAAGAAGTTGCAACCACATTCAAAAATTTGTGAGGATCGTTGGACCAATTTTAGATTAAAAAAAAGATATGATTCCACATGCAATTACATTCATAGCACATGTCTACAATTAGCTTTGAATTTAGAATCTATGGTACGAACCCCAACTACTAAGAGTTACTATATTTACAAATTATGTCCAATCTCATTTAGGCACCAAAATTGTTCTATCTGTACATCCGTTTCTTTGATAGAGAGTACAACACATCTATAAAGACATCAGAGTTCAACCAATAGCACCTTTATAAGATCAAATGTAGGGAGAAATTCTATTAATGAGTGCTCAATCAGGAATATGAATAGAAGAAGGAGAATACTTCGAATTGAATAATGCTTATGAAGTTGAGGAAAATGTTTGTGAAAAAACAAGGCACATTCCTAATGTCATATATTGTATGAATGCAGCCCCCAAATTTGATGATGATTGAAAGCATCAAATTTTCATATATTTTCATTGCTTGAGAAAGATGTGCATACTAATTGTTGATTATGGAAGTTTTACGAATACAATTTTTTTCAAATATGCATTATATAATGAGTCTTAAAGTTAAATCACTTCCTTAACCATATAAGATAGTCTGGGTAGATAAGGTTGCAATTTTGTATTCCAAAAATGTATAATTGTCTTGCAATTGTCTTTGTACTCTGATTAAATTTGGTATAATATTTTATCTATGCAGATGAAGCCCATGATTTTAAGAATATCATGACCAAACAACTTTAATTGATAAGGCTTGGAGCTTTTTACAGTTTGAGCACTATTATAGTAGAGTATTATTTAAGGATTTAGTACTATTTTCTTTCCAATCACAAAATACCAAGAAGAATCTAATTGGACTAAAGGTGTAATGAAGGTTGTTTGATAAATGAATGATAAACGTTGAAAAGAATATGCATTACAATTTGGTGATTTTAATATAACTTTTGCGATTGCATGTGATATTTTGATTACATATTTTAGCAAAACATTGAATGAAATTATGTAGAAAAATTGAAATTATGATATACAATATTTTATTGCAATACATTCCCTTTAGGTATATTGGTGGCACTATTATCATTAAAGAAATTTATGTTATATTTTACTCTCAGAAGAAGTTAGCTCATTAACATGCATCATAGGTAAGTTTCTCCGGGAGCAAATATTTGTCTTAATATGTGTCAAATTAGATAATAAAGTTGTAGATGCCAATATTAAAGTTTGTTTATTAATACACACTATACAAATTTGAATCACAAGATTTGACTTCAATAAAAGATTGTATATGCTACATGTAAAGAGTTTAGAATTATATTTAAAAATTTAATGGTGAATTGTTGATACTGAGAGTGATCAAGCTCTTAAAGATTGTTATGCCATCGAGTTTACTTGGTTGCGTATTTCCTGAGACATTCTCTAGAGATTTTTGGATTTATGAATTGTATATTGGTTAGGGCTGGCTCAAGTTGAGTTTGAGTCGAGTTAATCTATACTCAAACTCAAAATTTTTGAGTTAGGTTCAACTCGAACTCGACTTGAACTTGTTCGAATCATTTTGAGTCAGTTCGAGTCGAGTTAATTAGGGTTTGAGTCGAGTCAAATATGGTTTGAGTTGAGTCAAATATGGTTCGAGTCGAGTCAAATAGGGTTCGAGTCTAGCCGTTCGACTCGAACTCGGCTCGAAAATTTTAAGTCGAGTCAAAATATTCCGAGTTCGAGTTTCAAGTCAAATTGCCAGCGCTAATGCCGGTATAGGAGATTACTTTGATAGTGATAAAATAATAGTATAATGTTAAGATAAGTATTATTGGCTCAACATCAAAAGCGACATACCTAGGATAATAGTCATGTTGGAATAATTAGAAAGCTAAGTGCAGAAAATGAAATGCTTGATTATATACATCTTTACATGCCTATTTCGTTCTTTGTCACAATACTTTGATTCATTTGATATAAAGCTAAATTATTTTTTCAAGAAATAGTTAAACACACGGCCTACTAAAGGTTGCTGTTTCAAGTAGGGGCATCAAGCTTGTTAGCTATTTTGAAAATCTTCTTAAAAATGATGCTGTTAGCCTTAAAGAATTTTTATGCATATCATTAAAATATTGAACAACAAATATAAGTGATAAATATGAGTTCAGAAGAACTGTTGCATTAGCTTATAAATGATTTTACTTTTAGAGGGAATTTGATTTAACCTATGGTTCACTTTGCATATAATTTATCTATTAATAGGCCCATTTTAAAAATTATACGGATTAAAAAATGGCACATGGAATTTAATGTTTGTATTACGTGCTTGCATGTGAAATTAGGAAATGGTTTCAAATGGGATCTTAAGAAAGTTAAATGTATGTAGGGTATTTTTTCTTAAAATTATAAAGTGTTTTCATGTTAATACTTAGAAGGTTGATATTTGAGAATAGGCTGGATTACATATTTTATTCAATGCAGTAGATCTAACTTTGTATCAGTAACTTGTGCAAATTTTGTGAATTCTATTTCTCTAGAGCTTTATCTAGAACTTTATGATGCTCTTAGATCACTTTATTTAGAGCTTTGCGAATCTGTCTGAACTTGCTAGAGGAATATCAATTGTTAAATTTGTTAGTGGGTTTATTATGAATCATATTTACACCTGACAAAAGCATCTTTCGAATTATGTTAGGAATTTTGAGGATGAGGTTTTTTTGTTTTATTAATACTGTAATTTATTTTATTTTTTATCTTGGGATAATACATAAGGACCGTTCTTTTGTTAGTAATATTAAATTTCGATCATTAGATTCTATGGAATTTGTATAATTGATTTTCTTTCCTTGGATTTACTTATTTTTCATTATA
Organism: Gastrodia elata; assembly: GCA_016760335.1. Classification (NCBI taxonomy): domain Eukaryota; kingdom Viridiplantae; phylum Streptophyta; class Magnoliopsida; order Asparagales; family Orchidaceae; genus Gastrodia; species Gastrodia elata. The sequence goes on from CM028673.1 coordinate 14,025,700, forward strand.
AAACTTTATTTTTCTTAAAACGGGCTTAATTTTTTCTTTGCCAAACACTTATTTAGAAATAAAAATTACTTTCAATTGTGTTTGTTAGTGCTTTTGGATGTGGTATTTTTGAGTACGAAACAAGATCAGCAAATTGGGGAATTTTTTTAATATTATTTCGTGAGGCCTGAATTTGTGTTAATCTAGGACATTATTATCATTATCAGTATTATTATTATTATTTTCTAAATTTTTTGTTAGTTTTATTTGGTCATTGGGATATTGCTAGTAAACCTTACAACTTGGAAATCGATTGGGCGTCTTACACTAATGGGAAGTGTTATAAAATGTCCAAATCTTTTTGCAAATGGTTTCACGAGTTATTGAAGTTTTATCTCTATTTCTTGCATATTAATTTTGCTGATTTTATTTTAACTGCAAGGATATTTTGTTTTGAATTTATTTAATTTGTTATTTTTTCGAATCTTTTTACATGTTCTTGCAATTTTTGGAAATAATTTGCAAAGCTCTAGGCATCTTTTCTTAAGTTGCCTGCATGAACCCTTTCTTTAATTTGTTTTGTATGAACATCATTTGTATATGGTAGTTAACCACATTTTTCATTCCATTATCTATAAATTTTTGTATCGATAATGGGAAGGTATGTGCATTTGCCCATATTATCTATACAATTCCAGTTTCAACAATATAAAGTTCATTAAAATGCATATATTTGAGTTTCTTTATTGGCAATTTATGTGAAATATGCAATTGAATTTAACATTGACCAAGGGTTAATATTTTTTTAGATATTTTGGGTGCGAAGTAATTTTCTTACTTGGATTTTGAATTTGAAGCGTGTTTAGTTTGTAGTAAGGTAAAGGTTTAGCCCAAAATTTTTTTTGCAAAACCTCAAAATTTTAAAGAAAAAGAATGCATGCCAATTGGGCAATTTTTTTACTAACGCGGATCATATAAGCGCAGTAGGAAATCAGGTCCAGCATGCATGTTGTCGCTAACTATCACGGGGCTTTGTTTATCTTGGCCGGCCGTTGTCAATCCTTGTTGGTCGATCTTCTTAACTCATTGGTCTCCATCTGCACTGACTGTGTCAACTTTTCCAACATCGAGAGTCCGAACTAACCAATTTGAAGGCCTCCGCTGGACTGTCTGATCTTTGCTAGCATCCTCATGGCCATCTCCGGCCTCCGCAAGCCTTTGCTGAGGTTCATCGGTTTTCCAAAGGTTTCCACTGGCCTTCACACAGCTGTCTCCGGCCTCTTACCCTATTTTGGCTAGATCAGAGAATGGCACATACAATCAGTGCCACCTTTCTGCTGAACTATCCGGCTCCACTGGTAATTGCTGATTTTAACCAACATCTTGTACATTTCCCAGCCTCGCGAGCCTTCCCTTGGCCGGTCTTTGCCTAACGTATCTGGCCCAATGCAGATGTTTCTTTTTCTTATATTTAATAATAGGCTATTATTTATTTTATACGCAACGACGTAAACGATACTAAACACCTAAAAAGTCTTTATACTGCTTTTATTTTATATGAATTTGTTTACACTGGATTTATTTAACACCAGCATTATTTTTTTACCTTATACCAAACAGTTCCCTAACAAGCTAACGAGTTTTATTTGTGCTTGTGTAATTATCTTAAATACTTGGAATAAATTTATCTTCATGAATTCTTTTAATAAATGTTTTCATCGTTATTGTTACTTGAAAATTTTAAACTTTAATAGTCTTCCTTTCTCTCGATACCCATTCTTATCCTCCTTCCTCTTTCAATCTGATTGTTCCCCCCCATCCCTTGTCAGCACCTGCTAGTGGTATGACCGGCCCTGAACGACCGAGTAATCTGGCCTTATAAAAGCGTTTGTCGGCTTTATTTTTCCTATATCTTACACTCTTAACCCCTCTCTCTCCCCCTCCTTCCTTCTGTGGCCAGCTGCTCTTCCACCCTCTACTGCTGTCCAAGTCGTTGCCAACCTTTGTCATTGGTTAAATACTAAATCTCTTTCTCTCTATATACTTTATTGTTCACTCTCCTATTTTCATTTATTTTTTCTCTTAATTTTCTTTCTCTCTTTCTCTTCTTCTTCTCAAGGGTGTTGTCTTTTATTTTTGCCTTTCTTATTCTCTCATAAAAGTCTCTTGCACCACTTTCTCCCTTTTATTTAGTCTCTTTGTCTGATGTCTCTCTCTAACCTTTTTTCCCTCTTCCTTTGTCTCTCTCTAACTTATCTCTCTCTAAACATGGTTCTATTTTTTTCATTTTCTTTCTTAATATCTTCTAATTTTCTTCTCCGTTTCTCCTTAAATATACTCTCTCTACTTTCTCAATCTCTCTTATTTTCACCCTCTTACTTTCATTTTCCACTTTCTCTTTAATGTTTTTGCCTTTTTTTTTCTCAATCTTCTCTTTCCATAAATTCTAATAATTGTATCAATGTTAATTAATGATAACTATAATTTTTTATTATCAATAATATTTATATTAATGCTATTAAATTTTATTATAATAATTATTAATTTTTTATTCTATTTAGCATATATTACTTTTAATACAATTGTTTGAGTAATCATCAATATGTATATATATATATATATATATTTTTTTTTTCTTTTTAAGTGTGGCCAGTGGGATTTAAACCCATGACTTGGGAATACAAATCTTGAGTCTCAACCACTGGGGATGCAACACCATTCACATCAATATGTATATATATATATATAGTTATATATATTAAAAATTTTATTTTTTTGGGTCAACGGTTGTTGTCCACTGTTGATATTTTAATTCCAAGAATTTATATTTCATATTTTTTAATTTCTAGTCCTGCTAGGCGACGCATAAGTTGTCCAATGTAAATAATTGTCATAATTTAAATTTCGCTAATTCTTTTTTATATTTATTGCCCAACATTGATGGCACACTTGTCATCCGCTCTTAATATTTTATCACTCACAATTTTAAATTTTGCAAGAGTAACTTTCAGTCTAGCAGTCTTGGTGTTGATCAACTGTTGTTGATACAAATCATTAATCTTGTAATTTAAATTATTTCTGCAAAATATGCTATTAATATTTATTACCCAACATTGATGGCACACTTGTCATCCGCTTTTAATATTTTATCACTCACAATGTTAAATTTTGCACGAATAACTTTCAGTCTAGCAGTCATGTTGCTCATCACCTGTTGTTGATACAAATCATTAACCTTGTAATTTATTTTATTTCTGCAAAATATGCTATTAATAGTTCATTAAATTTCAATAATTTATTTTCTCAATGCTGAGAGGTTCATAACAATCTCCTTGTTTATTTTTGTAACTCATAATTTTGTTAATGTTGTCATTTTGCATTTAATATCTCTTCGAAAATCCAACTAAGATGTCATTCACAATAGTTTGAACTGTAACACTTTAACTGGTTAATTGAGTCTAATATGTGAATTTTAAGTATGTTTAATAACTAATTATTTTCTTACAAGTAATTGATTGTTAATTTTTTGAGCTTAAATATAATATTAAAGTAGCAGACTTGGGTGCTTTAATTGTTTGATCTGTTATTGTTCAAGTAACTATATATTATGGGTTTTATTCTTACATAATAAATTGTTCTTAATTTTTGATGTTTGGGTGCGACTATACTAGTGCTAGTGCACTAGATTTATCATAACTCTTTCATTAAGCGTGCTTGGGTGGAAATAGTACTAGGATGGGTAATCACTTGAGAAGTCCTTGGGTTGCCCCTATTTAATTTAACTATGTTGTTACTAGCTCCCAAGTCATGGATGTGAAAGGAGGAGGGTTGCATTAGATAGTCAACAATCAGTGTTAAACTTTGTTGAATGCTATGATATGAATTTCTTAAATAATTATACTAGTGGTAGGGCGTGCCCCGGAAGCGACTTGTTGCATTGCCTGAATGCAGTGAAGTGTGCAAAAGCCGTTACATTGGCTCCCAAGTGTAGTATCAAATAAGCAAGGGTCCCACATTATGGGCGAAAGCGGGTGGAGAAGCTAGTCTATATTTTAAATTAAAATTAGGTAGTTGAATATTGATACTCATGTTGGTAATTTTTTTGAATTAGTTGATGTTATAATAAATAGAAGCATTAATATATTGTACCTTAAAAAAATTGAGTAATGGGTGAGAAAGAATACAAAATTAATAGTTTAGGCTTTAAACTCTGATACTTAGGTAATAATCACCATATGTATGGCCTGATTGGGAGATAGAATTGCAAGAATTTAAAGGATAATGTTATGAAAGTTAAGAGATTGAGAGATAGAATTATATCTTAAAAAGTCATAATTAATGAAATAACTTTTAATATTGCAAGTGTTTATGCCCCTTAAATAAAATTGGATATGTATAAACGAAAGATTTTGGCATGATTTAGATGAGCTGGTTTAAGGAGCACTTCAAGAGATGTTATTTATAGGAGAAGATTTAAATGAATATGTTGGAAAAATAATTAAATAATTTATTGTATTCATGGTGGTTTTGATTTTTGGGAGATTAAAGATGAAGAAAGAAGAATTTTACAGTTTGCTTTATCTTGTACTTTTATAACTCCTAACATTTACTAAGAAAAGAGACAAACATGTTCATTTATAAATGTGGGCTTTTAAAATTCAGAATGTTTATCTTTATTTAAGGTCATTGTAAAATTATTTTAAGTGGCTATTTGATAACCTAACGTTGTTTATTAGCTTTGAATTTGAAAATATGGAGTAATACAAGTAATATTAAATTTAAATATGTTTTAAAGCTAGATGGTGAATTCTTAAGAAGTATAATATATATACTTATTTATACATATATATATATATACATATATATATATATTTATATGATGATGTACTTTCTAAATTATATTTTAAATTTCATCATAAAAGTATATAAAATAGGGGGAAGAAAGAGATAAGAAGTGTGCCCATATTAAAGTGAATTTCCCCAATCACGACATTATAATTATGCATGCCATGACATCTAATATATTAGTCGGATACTAGTTGGGAAGTATAGCAAAAGTTTACATCTATTATTAGGACTGTGCTTTTAAAACTTCTACAGCAGGATTTTGAGAGTGAGGCCAACCTTATGTATAATTTAGTTGATAATTTATTCGCAAAGCCGCAAGGAGTTTATTTGGCGAATCAAAAGTGCGGGCACTCAATAATATAGATGCTTGGTAGTGGAATTAAGATGCTAACATTTTAATTATAAATAAAAAGGTGTGCTATAAAGAATTGTTTAAATGTAAAATTGAGAACAATTTGGAAGAAATATAAACAAGCTTGCCATGAATATAAAATAATAGTTCATGAAGCTAAGAGTGCACATTTGAGAATTTATATAAATTAGAAATTGTTGAAGGAGATACACATTTATAAGATGATCAAATTAAGAGAAAATAATTAAAAATTTGATTTATGTAAAATGTATCAAAGAGGATAATTAAAAATTCTTTTTAAGGATAAAAATATTCAACATGGATAGATTATTCAGTTAATCATTTTATTAAGGTTGTACCAATACAGTTAATGCAAGTGAATTTAATGATTTTTTAAAATTTATCAATTATGCTTTTTATTTGACGTGTTAAAATTAAGATTTTGGAATGCTTTAAAGAGAATGCAAAAAAACGGTAGGATCAGTTGGCATCTCTATTGACATGTTTGTATGAGGAAGGAATTTCAATGCTTGTTAAGACATTTGATATTATTTTGAAAACTAAAATATATCAGATGAGACAAGAAATAGTATTATTGCATTTATTTACAAGGATAAAGATAATGCTCAAGACAATGCAATTTATCGAGGAATCAAGTTAATGTGTCATTCATTAAAACTTTGTGAGAGAGTAAATGAATACAGATTATGAAGATATACTTATATTTCTCAAAATCAATTTAGTTTTATGCCAGATAAATATATTATGGAATACAGATTATGAAGATATACTTATATTTCTCAAAATCAATTTAGTTTTATGCCAGATAAATATATTATGGAATCCACACACACACATATATATATATATATATATATATTTATTAGGAGGTTTGATTGAGAAATTTAGAGAAAAAAAGAAACCCTTATATAATTATTCTTGATCTTGAAATAACAAAAGTTCTTTGGAGAGAAAGGATTTGTATATATTGAGGATATTAGAGATATGTATAGTGGGTTATAGCATGTGTTTAATCACATGATGGCTTGTTTAATGTTTTTATAGTTACTATTAGATTAAATTAAGGTTCATCTCTCAATTCTTATCTTTATGCTTTAATAATGGATGCCATACTGAGAACATTCAACAAAAGTTTCATTGGTGCATGTTATTTGTAGATGCTATTCTTTTAATTGACAAGTCTAGCGTTGGGGCTAAAGTAAAATTTGAGTTATGGAGAACTACTTTAGAATTTAAATCTTTTTATGTTAGTAGGTATAAAACAAAATAAATAGTGTAAGTTCAATTGCATTATAAAACCTAGTCTCAAGGACATAACTATTGAGGACCATGTGATCAAGAAGAGCGGGAGATTCAAGTACATTTGTTCAATTATTCAAGATAGTGACAAAATAAAAACCTCAACTCATTGGCTGGTTGAAATGAATGCTTATGGGGTGTTGTGTGATTAGAAAACCCCACTTAAAAATAAAAGAAAACTATATATAAGTGTTATATGACTAGCTATGTTATATGGGGTTACATTTTGGTTAATAATGAAGAAAATTATTGATAAAATGTCTTACAGAGAGGAGGTAGCTTTGGTGGCTGAGTGGGTATACTCTTAAAGTTAGAGTGTGAAATGAGTTTATCCATAGCAAGGTTGAAGTGGCTCCAATATTTGATAAGATTAGAGAATGTTGCGTAGTTAGCTTGAGCATATTAATTGTAGACTATCCAATGCCTCTATTAGTAAAGTTGAGTTTATGCATGTTGCCTCCCTATATTAAAAAAGGAAGATAAAAAAAGATATGGGAAGAAACCATTAGAAAGGATCATTTCTATTGGAACTTAGGGAGGGGTTTCTATTTAACTGTGCACAATGGAAACAAATGACTCATGTAGTCGACCCTATCTAGTGGGATTAAGGCTGTGTGTTGTTTTAATTTTTGATACTTGAAAACAAGCAAAGTTCATGAGATTTAAATACAAGTTTTTGTTTCACATTTTGTAAACAGTTTAAATTTTTGATACTGGATTGTTCGAATAACCAGTGCAGAGGTTAGCTATGCAGTTTTTTTATAAGGTGTGTATCAATACAATTCTTTCTGGTTTATAGAACTATTCTTCTGTACCTTTAAAATAATGCGATTGATTTTATCATGTAATATTTACATATTTAAGTAAATAATTAATTAATTAATATGATGTTTTATGCGATCCTACGGTGTGGAAAGTTTCATAAATTTCCTTATGGTTTTTTGGTACTACGTATAGACCCATTTGCATTTTATAGGTTTATTATATATATTAATATAATTATTTTTTCTTGAAATTTTATTATTCATTGACCATAATATTTAATTATTGTATCGTTATGTTGCATTTCTAGTTATTGTTAATTTGATATTTTGAAATATTATCTTGGCTCTGATCAATCATATGGGGAGCTATAAATTACGTGGGATTGTGATCAAGCATGCCATTATATGCTATGTCTATATTATGATGCTAAGATTATGCTAGACAAGTTTCTTTATCGCTATGTAAGACAATTTTGCTAATAAATCATATAATCTCATAGATATTGTATTAGTGGAACTGTTGTGGTATTATAAGCGAGCTCTGCTAGTATAGTCGCATAGCTAAAGCTATGATATTTTGTACTTGTATGTATTAAAATAAAATTGTATTATTTTATTATTAATTTTATTTCTCTTTAATTTTTTTCTCGATGCCTTGAATATTAAAATTTTTGATATCATAGTTTTGATAATTTAATATTTAATTGTAATTAGTAAAAAGACTAGCAATAGTTAAATAAAGCTTGGCAGTTACAAGTGCATACAAAAGCTGTTTTGTAAAGAAAAATTAAAATGAAAGAATAAGCTGGAAGGTTCAATATGTACTGATTTTTAGTTTATAATTATTTATATATTTTTTTTTGTCACTTACCTCAGTGAATGCCCCATTTAATACAGTTGTCGATTCCGGTTGCTGGCCGATTCTCAAATCTGCTGCTGGATTCCAGCTGCCGACTTCAACGGCCGATTTCAGCAGAAGTGGCCGATTTCAGCAGGAATTGGCTAGCCGCTGGATTCAATGCTGGAATCGGCCGTTGGATCGTGTTGGAAAGTCGATTTTGGCTGAAAATTTTAAATTTAACTGAAGGGGCTGGTGAGTGCTAACGAGTGGGACCAAAAAATACTTAAACAAAAGTCAAAGGATCATAAATAACATATTAAGAGTTTATGAATATTTTACAAGAGTCAATGGACTATTTTGATAATTTTTCTTTTGTTTTCTTATAAGTTTTGTTTATTTAATGATTACCATTCAATATTTGTCTGTACTCATCTTTATTAATAAATTTCAACAGATTCTTTTCTTTTTACAAAGTCATTAAACTTTTATAAATTTTTATTGAAGTTTAGAAATTGACACCAAAATCATGAGATTATCTTACAAATTTTCTTTGAAACTTTTATACATATAGATTCTTTTTGTAATTGCTACAAACTTGTTCAGCCCTTATTCCATGTACTCATATTTTGTAACTGAATAGTTTTATGGTACCAATCATTTTTGTTACTAATCGTAGCCGATATTTGTTGCAGAACTCCGTGAATGCAAAATATCAAACCATCCCATACCCATGGTTGGTATTTGGTGAGAAAATGAAAGTAAATGCTGTCTTTATTCGTGATTCCACTGGCGTATCAGACACAATCTTGATCCTATTTGGTGGAGCTTTAAAGAAAGGTGAACTGGTAAGTTTTTTTTATTTATTAGCACCAGTTGATTACTTCTAAATGGTTTCCTGGAATATTTAAATACCAATTGAAGCTGTGAATTCAGGCTGGGCACTTGAATATGCTGGATGGTTATGTTGATTTCTTCATGGATCCAAGTTTAGCTGAATGCTATTGGAAGCTCAAGGATGAGCTTAATGGGCTCATCCAAATGAAGGTAACTCTAGCATATAATTGTGTTAATTTAAACTGGCTAGTTTCCAGGCTAGGATCATGATGCCAGTATCCAAATCTTTGCTAATCAGAGCATAGCATAGGTTTATTTCTGACAAAGTATCAAAACCAGGCTAATAGAAATGGGTTTATGAAAAACACAGTGAAGCACTAAGATGCGAAAGTGGTTTACAGGCGAGTTAGTTTACCCGTGCGTTGGTGTGATAATCTTTTTCTCTTTTGTGAGGCGTATAGGCTCAATTCTTTGAATAATTTTATAGCTTGGTTAAAAAATATGCTAATAGTAAACAGCAGGTATGGAGTTGTGAAAGTGCTCCATGAGAGGTGGTTTTGCTCCATGGAGTTGTGTGTGCATGGGCATGCATGGGCGCAGGGATAGGATGGTGGGGTGGGGCCATGGTGGTGTGCTTGAATTCTTTCTTCCATTGATGGAATACATTGTCATGGATTCAATGGCTCTTAAAAACGTTGATTATAAAATTAATGGCAAGGATGCTATAAATAAGTACTCTAAATCTCTGCAAGCTTTGGTCAAATGGTTTCCTTGCGCTTATCGGGTCTTGAAATTCAATGCGTTTTATCCAAAAATGCCTTCTCCATTGAATCAGAGTCAATTGCACTTTTTTTACATTTCCCCAGATTTCACGGTTTGTTGTAGTCTCATGCAATAGGTTCACCATCTCAGAATCATCTGTTGTTTGATTTGATCGACTGGTTGAGGGGAGTGGGCAGGTGCTCTGGTATATGCATGGCTCAAGGAGGGATGCGGCTCTGTTTTTTAGGGTTTGTAGGGCTGATCTGAATGTGTAGGATTGTAATAAATTTGATTTATAATATGAGGTGATGTTCTATTACAGGTACCATTGGGGACAAGAGAGGGGAAGGCCAGATATAGGGCATGACTTAGATTAAAAGGTTGGAGATGTTCAAGAGGTGTGGTGGTGGATGTGGTGATAAGCGCTGTGGCTAGTTTTTAGTTACATATAAGCATGGAGGAAATGCTGCTCAAGCAATTAGGACAATCAAGTATTGTCCATTAGTGCTGGCAAATTTATCAGAAACTTGAAACTCACTCGAATTTTGAGTCTAAATTTTTGAGGCGAGTTCATGTAAAATTGCTTTATCCAAATCCAATTCAATCTAAGTTCGAGTTGGCTCGACTTGGTTCGAATTTTGTTCAAGACAGTTAAAATATATAAAGTTCATAAATATAGATATATACTACCTATATAGCAGCAGTGATTGTTCCCAACACAGCTGACAGTCCTTATTTACAGTTTCGCCTTCGTGAGATCTCAGGCCAAAATGTGTGCTATTTTTAAAGAAAAATTCTTTCTTAAAGAATAATTCACAAATTTGGCTTTGGCAAAATTTGAACCCAAGCCCTTTGATGAAACAAAAACAATTATACTACCAGGCCGCCAAGTTTCTTTAACAATTGATATAAGAATTTTATTTTTATCTATTTCGAGTCAGCTCGAACTCGAACTGTTTTGAGTCGAAATTGACTTGACTCGAACACGATCGAGTTCAAGTTGGACAACTCAACAATTTTGAGTTCGAGTTTGAGCTGATCCGCTCGAATTTGACTCTAAGCCAGCCCTATTGTCAATGCATTTCTGTCAGTCTCTTGTGCATTATCCTTTTTGAGGCCCAACATTTCCTCCAATATATTGTAAGCCTCTTCAAATGATTTGAATATTAATAAGCTGCTCCCAACTGCTGTATCCATGATTGTTCTAATATATTTTGTCAAATTATTGTAAACATTCGATTAATTATTCACTCAGGTAATCCATGACGAGGACATTTTTATTGAACTCCTTATATTTCTCTCATGCCTCAGACTGTGACTTTTGATAACTTGGTGAAGCATTAATATCACTCCTAGGTTAGTTGTTTTTGATGGGTGAAAGTATGTAGCTAAAAATTTTTAGGCTAAGTCATCCCAAGTGGGGATTGTTCCTTGCAAAAGTGAAGAGAGCCAAAAAACATCTTGGCCTTGTCTTTAAATGAAAATGGGAAGTCTAAAAGCCTCTTTGCATCATTCCACACTCCAAAGGTCACACATACTTATAAGGAAGTAGCCAAAGAACATGTTTTAAGTGTATTGTTCTCACAATGATTGATTTTCTATGAGTTGCTATTACTAATTTCATTTTCAGGGTTTTATTTAAACTGTTAGTATTCATCAATCATAGTTAGAAGAAAACAAGTCATAGTAATAATAAAAAAAAGGAAGGTTAGTTTCCTTAGTATTGTCATGTTCAGACTCTTCTTTTTTCCTTTCTCTGGCTTGCTGTTCTCCCAGCGTGAATGTGTTTTGCCTGTTTCTTAAGGATAATGTGGTCCCTTTCAACTACAATGATGCGTGTAAATTCTTTCTAGAAGTTTTCAGTTCCTTTCCTGCACACTTGCATGCCCTTAGAACAGAACTCAAAAGGATATTTCTCTGTTACAGGAGACTGCAGGAAATGCATTTCCCATCAATTGGTTCTTTTCAGAACTCTCTCCCTTTCTTTTTCTTTGGGGGCATGGAATGCTTTTCTAAGAGGTGCCATTTTCCCACGCTTACTCTATTTCTCAAATTTTCGAATCCTTTGGAAAAAACAGCCGTGTAACGCATACCTTTCTAAGAAGCACAATAAAGGTTGCAGTTCCTCTCTCTTAATTGCCAGGAATGTTCCCTGTCATGTGTAACAGCTTCCTTATAAAGGTTTGCGGTGATCCTCAAAGCGAGGGCTGCAGCAAAAGCTTTCGGTTTCTGCTCTCAAAACTGAATTTTGACAGCAATTTTCTTTCGCGTAAAATACTTGCATGAGTATTAAGAGAAGGTCTTGATTTTCCCTTTTTCTCTTTATTCTGCAAATCCATTTCTCGAATTAATGCACATATGCGGGCCCATTCCTTTTAACTTAATTTTAATTTTAATTTAAATTATGCGCTGTACTCCGTAGAAAACGCATACCTGAAGCATATATAAAAATATCAGTGTATAAATTGATTCACTTTAGTAATTTAGAGGACAATTAACTCATATCACTTAAATCATTAATATTTATAAAGTTAACACATTTATTTTTTGCAAAATTTTACACTATTTTTTGATAAAATTTGTAAATAGTAAAATTTAGGTGTGAATTGTATTATAAGGATTAAGTAAAATAATACGCAAATGTATGCCCCATGTTTTGATGAAATTGACAACCCAATATTGTATCCTTAAGATAATTTAATGCACATTTTTTTCCCAACATTAAGGCATTTGGAGAGGGAATGGGAGATTAGTTAAGGTTATGGAGGGGAAAGACATCCAAACCAGCTGAGATATTGGAGAGAGAAGGTGTTGAGAGATTGGTTGAGAAGGTGGATGAATGGGTAGATTGGTAGGAAGGAGAACAGCTGGCAGCTATTATTATCAAGAGAGCGTGGGTACCAATTAGGCTAGGAATTGTTACCTAAATAGTTACAGCTGCACAAACTTAGTAATAATTACATTAATTAAATGTGATAATTAATCAAACTTTGGATTATTCAGTAATGTTTAAGCATTAATTAAGTTAATATTGATTAATTATTTTAATTATTTACATTTGCTATATGCATCAATCATATTTCTATCAATAAATTTTTATTTAGTAACATTAATTAACAAATTAATCATGTTAATTATTATTTTTATTTAATTTTTAATTATTAAATATGATTGTTAAAAATTAATTTTATTGGGTTAATTATGCTATTTTATAGCAACTTATATTAGAGTTAATTATTAGAGTATATATAATCATACTAAATTTACTTAACTATGCTTAATAATTATATTACTCATTACATTAGTATATTTGGTTAATTAGCAATTAATTAATTAGTTACACTTGATTACATTAAATTTTTATATTATTAATAAAATATTTAATTTATTTTTAATATAGAATAACTTAAGTTTGCTAAACTAAGCTGAGAAGTAATAAATACAAATATTTGTAGATTGACCAAGAACTTCAAGTTAAGATCGACCAAGGTAAACTAGACTTGTACTCAAATTATTTTTCTTCAAAATGAGCTCAACTTCAAGCATTTTAAGTTGAATTGCTTCGATTGTAATTTATCCATTTTGAGCTAACTCAAATTCTATTATATGAAAAATATTTTCTTATTCTTCTTATTCGCTCATACATCAAGTGATTATATGGGCACACACACAAAATGCTAAAGTTGGAAAGAACACTGGTCTAGATAGCAAATATTTTTTAGGAAAAAAAATTGCTGAATTATATATATTTTTTGGTTATTTTAAGAAATTTGTGGGAATTGCGGCAAAATCATGTAATTTGGGTATGACAGGATTTTCCAAAAATAAGAAAACCTTGTGATATAATAAAAGAAGTAAATAAGGCTGTTTCATGGAACAATTTGTAGAGGATCTTTGTAAATCTTGCAATGCCTCGGTAGAGGAGGTCTACATGTTATTTGGGTAGAATTTGCAATTCAATTCTCTCTTTGATATTGTTGAATGTCAACAAATTTTTAAAACACTATACTTGGTAGATCTTTATTATTTGCAAGTTAATTTTGGGAGGAAATGTATTGTGCAAATTTCATGACTTCTAAGTTTTCTTTATAGGCTGTTTGGCATGGGGTAATCTGAGAGAAATTTGTACTGCTGTTTGGTTGTCTGTTTAATTTATGCTAGAAAATTGGATTTTTCTATTTAGCATGCAGTAATCTATTGATTATGGTGCTTTGAGTAATTCAGCTGGTGAGATTATTGCTAATTGAATTTTGTGATTATGTCAAAAAGTTTTGCAAAAATTGCAAGGGCTAATGAGAATTATATTTTGACTAATATTTTAATATTTTTTAATTTTTAATTTATTTTTTAATAAAAATTATTCAAATAATATAATTTGTATTTGTGATTTTTGTAGGGAAGTTACATATGGTATACATGCATATATATATATATATATATAGATGCATATGCATGTTAATGACAAAAAAAAAATAAAGATAATAAATTTTATTAATAATTCAAGAAATAGTTACAATATATTGAAAATTTAATATACAAATTTAAATAATTCAACTAAAAATGGTTAACTTAGGGTATATTCCTAAAAGGTTAACAAAAAAAAAACAACATATACAATGCAACATGCTTATTAATCCTCATGCCAACCTTGAGCAAATTTCATATTTTGAACTTAGAACAAATACAAATAAAAAATTACAATTAGTAGCAACTGAAGCCCTAAATTCAGAACATAATTTAAATATTGTACAATATTACCTATTTTCATATGATTTAATGGCCCCATTCCTAACATCATAAATTCATATGCATCTCAAAACATATTGAATAAGATTAGAGAATGTTGCCTTGGATGGTTTATACATATTAAAAGATCGTGCACAATGGAAACAAAGAGTTCATATAGCCGACCCCTAGTGGTATAAGGCTTGTTGTAGTTGTACTTAAGAAAATTGCATTCTGTTGGAGGTGCTTTGTAGCGAGTGTCCTCAAAATGCTATTTAGTTTCTATTATTTTTCAGTCTCTTCTTCATTAGACTTTATTGCAGTCTATTATTTTTCTTCCACTGTATTTCTATCCTTATTCTCTTCCATGTTTTTCCGCCTAGTTCATTGTGTTTCCCATGGAGTCTTCAGCACTTATATTTAGTGTGTCAAGTTCGCTATTGAAAATTTCAAAAAGTCTCTTTTGATTGCTTTTTTTGTCTTTTTGATTTGACATATCCAAGTTTACTCTTTCTTTCTGAAGATTCATGATTTTTTTTGCCATGGCATTTCTTGTTCCATATTTAGCAAATAATTTGGAAATTACTTGGGTGTTATTTGGATTGAGCTAAATGATTAGATGAAGTAAAATGAATCCAATGTGAAATATTTTCTTATAATTCAAATTAAGTATTTGATTTTGATGTTGTTTGTGGTGGAAAGTAGGCATAAAAGTTACAAAAAGCAGAAAAAATTATTTCTGCATTCAAACTGGTGAGGCCCCGCCATAGGCTTTACAAAGGAGGTTAGGGGATGTGATGATCAACATTGGCTACACGAGGACTAGGGAGGGCCTAATGTGGCTTTGGCAAGGGATGGCAAAGTGCAGGCACTAGTGGACAGACTTGATACAGCAAACGACAGTGCACCCTAAACATGGGTGTGCGTTTCAAACATCCTTAATTTCAAATTACGTAGATTTGAATTACTTTACTCACCTATTTTAATAAACCAAACAACTTTTTATTTCGATACAAAATTCTTCTCTTTCTAGAATTTGAATTCAGATTGTATCAAATTCTAAGCTGTGTCTAGCTAATAAATCCTAAATCTTATCTTTCTTGACAAACCTTCTCGGCATGGCAACAAATTCATTATATCTAATCACAATGATCTTACTCTTGTCAAAGCTTTTATAGGGTGTTGGAACGCTTTATAGTAGTATTGTTATCTTGTTTACTGGAAGAGTTTTTTTCTCTCCTAGATTTATGCGATATCTTAACTTTTGAATATGTTTATGCCATGTTTCTCTTACAGTTTAGAGCATACATGTGTCACATATCCTGTTACATACAGTTCCAGAGCCATTTATTGCCTTAAATCTCACTGATCTAGTGCAGATCTTCATTCTTTGAACTGGTACAAAGTAGGTCATTAATCTGCCCTCTATTCTTTAAATGTCTTGTATGTTTGTAAACCCGCCCTATTGGAGACTTCAGAGGATCTAAGCATCTCTTTGGAAAAGGGGAACAATTGTTAGAAGATTGTTGCTGCAGACTGTTAGATTGGACAGCAATGTATAGAGACCGTTACTCCAAGATCTAAAAAAATCTTCTATCTAGAATTAAAAAAAAATACCAGCAAGATAGAGTTAACTGCAGCCTGAAGAAAAAGTGCAAATCGTAACCTGGGAGGCAGCAGCCAGGAAGGAGATCTCGACAGCAGCTTTTCTGGTACAGAAAAAGGAAAAGGGCCTCTCGTCTAGAAATTTTAGGATAGGCAATATTTCTCTCAGCCTATGTAGAAATTAGTTCTTATTCTTAATTTATTTTACATGGAGCTATTACAGACTAGGTTAGAACCGTAGACTGGGAAACAAATTTCACTAGGAAACTATAATATTTTGTTGCTTAAAAATCTAGCGCATGGTTTCATACCGCGTGTTTTTTAAAAAAGAAGGTGCTTTTAACAAATAAAAACTTCAGTGTAGCTTGCGGCAGAATCTTGGAGGCTTTTGGTTATTTCATGGTTTTCAAAAAATAGGAAACCTGTCTGATCTAAAAAATGAAAATAAGGCTGCTGTACAGTGTGATCTGTGAAGATCTTTGGAAGATAAATAATGCTGTAGTAGAGGAGATTTTGGAGACCTTTTGAAGAACCTGTAATTCAACCGGTTTTGACTTGGGTTTAAAATTTGATAAATCAGCGGTTAAAAAAATGATGGCTTGATTCATTTAAAATAAAACACAGAGTTGATTGTTTTCAAACGAAGAAGACCGGAACACATTTTATGGACATGCTTACATGTCAGAAGAAGTAAAACTCGAAGTATTTTCCTGTGAAAAATACTTGACTGGGGCATGATGGCATGCATATCTGAAGCCCGTTAATTAAAACAATTTTGAAATGGTTACAACGCTTGAAGATGTTGAAAGTATGATGGATTTATGGGGGTCGAATGGCGTATCTGAAGCTTGATAATTAAAACAAATTTGAAATGGTTACAATGAATCAAGATGCTAAAATTATAATAAATTTATGGGAGTCGAATGACTAGTGCATCTTCTGGCTCATGAAGAATATTGTAATAAGCTGCATATAGCCTTACTTGACGAAGACGTATTGGTTCGACTTGCAAACATACTTAAAGCTATTCCTCATTATATAAGGTAAAATGTTTGTTTTAGGTATAACTCAATGAATTATATGAATAAAAGGCTAGTAAGCACAAATCATCTGCTTCAATTTAGCAATTTTGTTGAGCTCCTCAGCCGAAGGGCAAGGCAAAAGCAGGTTGAGGGTTAGATGAACCATTTTTGGCAAAGGTTTAGTAGTCGAAGAGGGTGGTTGATCCATCTGTGGCTCAAGCCTCAAGTTCTTCATAGCCGATAAGAGAGTTTCTTGTTTGTTGGAAAATTTCTAATCAAACATTCTCAAAATCCGGCCAAGAAGCATTGGAAAACGGAGGTCGGACGGCAAAAATTGTGGGCTTAGAATTATTTAAGCTAATGAATTAAAACACATAATTATCCTCCAATCCACAAAATGAAAAGCCGACTAAATCATAAATTAAATATAAAAAATATTAAAACTTGCGTTTAATTAGTTATTTCTATAAATTAAAAGTGCATTACTAAAAAGGTGTTTGGTGATGTTTGCACAGGAAATTGTCAATTTATTTACTGATTAACTTTATCTCAAAAATGTTAAAAACGGAGATTGCTATTCAGAAACATTTTAAATGGTTTATTCCTTAGCTTGTTATTATGGATATACTAATGTATTGCTTTGAACTTGGAAGAAATCTTAAACCAACCACATCTTTGAAATTTATTTTAAATATTTACTTAAGAATTTTCACTTTCTGGATTACATTTTGACATCACACCACCTTAATTAAAGAAGCTACTCCTGCAGGATCTTTGTCTATAAGAGCTTTTTCCCACACCCTTATAAAGACAAGGCTACTTCATAAGGAGCTTATTTTGAAGTGCTTTTATTTTTCCTTAATATCCCATCAATAAGTTTACTCTCTATGAAGTCTTACCCAAAATAGGCTTAACCAAGAACCTCATATTTTGGAACTAAGTTTAATTGGGAGCTTTTTAAATTCCAATAATTCCAAATTGTTTCTTGTTCTTTACACTCATTTATCAATTAATAATTTATTATTAACTTGAAATAATAGATTAAGTAATCATGGATTAATAGGGAAAACATTTGTTTCATAAAATCCTTTTGCACATGCGATAATTAAAACTATAAAATATTAATAAGGAAAGCATATTTTCAAAATATTGTATGAGAAAACTAATAATTGAGAGTTTGCTTAAAACATTCATTAAAATTGTTTAATAAAATGAAGAAAGTAAAATTATTATTAAATAAAAATAAGATATAGAGACATTAATGTTTGGATCATCTGAAAAGTGTAGGTTCAGTAAACACTCATTTCCAAAGGATTTGATCTGATTTGATTAGCTAGAAATAAGAGTTTAATTTGACTATTCAAATGGTTAAAATACGTAATAATGAAGGTTCTACCTTAAGGTTTTAATTGTTCGTGTTAGGGTGATGTTGGTTGTGCTCGAAGTTGATTAAGACAATTGAAAGACTAATAATTATAGTTCAGGATATCAGGTGGCTATTCAAATAATATAAATGACAATTTTACAAACTTCTCACTTTAGGGTTTTGTAGGACGGCTCAAAGAGGATTCAAGATGATTGCGATGTCAAAGAGATCTAAAAGAATGTATTTTTAGGTTATGGGTGACATTTTTATTTTATTTCAAGTAAATTAAATTATTGCAAAATTTATACCTTAATGCCATGGAGAGATCATCTGAAGGGAGTTGTGCACGATGTCTGTATTAAAAACCTTCCCGTGGCACAAAATTGGAGGTGGATAACCTTCCGATTGGAGGGTGATAAATTTATTATGTTTTAGATTTTGGGTTTACTTTTGAGAGGAGGCTGCTGTACAGGATTGGGCCTATTGCCAGCATCAGGAGCATCTTAAGAATGCGAAAAAGTGAGCAAAAATTTTCTCTGAAATATGGATGATGTCTAGAAGTTCAAATTTTAGGGTGTTATATAGAAAAATAATAGAAAAAAGAAAGAAAAATAGTTGTCTAAGGTTGTGGAAGAGGTAGAAGAGGTAGAAGAGGGAGGAAAAAGGGTTGTTATTTGTATAGTGGAGATGGGTGAGAGGGAGGGCTATGTACCGGGGATTAATAGAAAGATCTATGAACAATTAAAATAAAAGAAAAAAAAAATGTTTTTAATGCATACATTATGAATTTACAATTCTATGCAATTTTGTTAAAGGAATTTTCAATTTTTATCCTTGAAATTTTGTTAGCTTACAGTTAAAAATTAAATTTATCATACAACAATAATTCATAACATTAAAAATGAGCATATTTGTCCATTTGCATGCCCTTCTACTTCATGAGTTATCGCTGACAATAAAACTTTATTAAGTTATGCAAAATGGAAACACTGCTATCTATGCAAAAACATTTTAAATGATTTATTCTTTGGCTTGTTATTATGAATATACATACTATACCGTTGTTTTGAAATTTGGAATCGTTCATCTGACCATATCTTAGAATTCTTCTTCTTAAATATTTACCTTAGGATTTACACATTCTAAATTACCTCGTGATCTCTAAGCACATTACCCATCCGTATCTTATAGATCGCTGGATCACTTGGTAGAAACTCAACAATCATTTGTTTGATATTATTTTAATATTTTGGGCATTTAGTTTTGATAAAATAAAAAGTATAGGATGCTAAATATATAAATTTTAAGTATTATACAACACATAAAAATCTAAATTGAGATGCTTGATTATTGAAGTTGGAAAACCCTAGCCTGGACATCCACAAGATTGGCAAGTTCCTGGTCCTGGCCGTTCAGGAGCTGGTGACGGGGGACCTTTGCGAAGGGCGGTTCGTGTTCGGGCGCGAAACAAAGCGGATTCGGACCCCTGCCTCTAGTGATGACGGTGCCGCTAAATTCACAAAGGGCGGCACGAACCCGAAAAGCCTTCTCCAGACGCTGCTGATGCGGGCGGGGCACAGCGCCCCGAAGTACAAGACGAAGCATCTCAAGACGAACGAGTTCAGGGCTCTGGTGGAATTCAAGGGGATGCAGTTCGTGGGCAAACCCAAGAGGAACAAGCAGCTTGCTGAGAGAGACGCCGCCATCGAAGCCCTCCAATGGCTGACGCACACCACTGCTGACGATACTTGCCGTCGTGTTGACGATGAAGACGACTCCCCTCTCGATATCACTGATGACATGCTCAAGGTTCTTAACAGGCGGCGCGGCCGCCGTCAGCAGCAGCGGCGGACGTGGTAGGGTTTAGGGTTTGTGAACTAATGTAATGTGACAAAATTTGTCCGTTTGACTTGGCATCTTAATTTACTGCTTGCTGCACAACGGAATTTTGCTGCAATACAAAAATATAAGTTGAACTTATCAATGGTGCAAGTAATGCAAAAAATGCAAGTTCAGATTAAATGCGATATAAAAATTGACATTTGAAGTGTTAGAATATAGCATTATCTAATGAGATGCTATTTAGATCTGTTGATCTAGCATTTAAAAAAAAATTATCTAATAAAATTTGAATATTATTTTATCAGTATTTATTATTTATATTAAAATAATATAAATATTGTTTTTAAAGTTTGTATTTAAATAATGTAGATTTGATAAATTTTTTTGAATGTATGTGAACTAATGTAAATAGTATTTCTCTTCTCTACTATGTACTTCTAAAATATCTAAACCCTAAATCCTAAAATTCTGCAGGTTTTTAAATTTAAATATTCAATAGCTATGGTTGCCAAAAATCTCTTTTAAATTTTTTTTTTCAAGTGAGTTTACTTGTTAAATAATACTTTATATTTAAATTTTGTAATTAAAATTAATAAAAAATTGGTGAATGATATAGCATAATGATTGAGGCAAATTTCTTTTGTGAATAATTTTTATGCTCTAAAATGTTGACAATTAAAATTGTTTGACTCTCAAAATATAAATGACTTAAATTTTTATTTAAAATATTTATATTTTAACAAGCTCATACACAAAATTACATTCAACTTTGCTCATACATAAAAATTTTGCTCGTATATTTTTAACAAGCTCGATACATGCCAAATTTGTAACATTGCTCATATATGCAAATTTGTTGTGTACATTGCTACTCGTCCCTTCCCTTGCAGGTCATGAAATCATCGATGTTCAAAATACATACCCATATTGGGGTGTTCATATGGTTACAAAATGCTTTTTTCTTCTTCAATGACTACCAAGCGGTGTCCATAAGGGTCAAGCAAAGCCAATCATGCGACCTCCTCGAGAAGTTCATCCTAATAAAATAGGTAAACATAGATAGTATTGCAAAAATGTGAAACTTTAACTTACATATAGGGTGTTATCCCGAGTTGCACCTCCTTAAAGGTTTTTAACAATCAACTTAGAGTTTCTATAATCATCAGTTTTGGCTTGTCTCTCTCCTCCTTACAATCTCGCTCTTTACATCTTTGATCAGCTAAGATACCGCTTTTGGTTGATAGAGAATTGATGAGTTACACTTCATGGGGTTGGCCTAAGGTTGAGGGTTCACCATCATGGAAGAGCTTGGGTTTATTCAAAGGGTTATCCATGACCCTTGTTGCTTCCAAATTGACAATTAGGACTGACACTAGGGTGGGCCCCTTTTCCTATTGGGAATGACTTCTCCTTGTCCTCATTTAGGACGACAAGGTCTTAGTCCTTGTTATGTTTGCATATTCATATTAAGAATATTTAAGTATAACAATACTATTACTTTTATTCAGTACAAAATAAGTCTCATCACAATACATCACTGAGACACATGACCAAATAATATCATTATACAATTAGAGCTAAGATAAAATTTTAAGATTTTGTATAATATAATAGTGAAACATCTTGGGATTCTCACCTCTCCAAAGAACAGCTTGAGCTCCTTAATGAATCTAACTCGAGTTCTATGCTCTCTAGTTTGACACATAAAAAGTGTCAGGGAATTGAATCTACTTATAGAATAATCCAAGTACATGAATATCAAATTTACATTAATCGATAAAATATAGGAAAAATATGAAAAAATAAAAATAAATTAGCAAATATATAAGCAATTGATGTACAAGTGAAGTGGTGAAATAGCAGTTTTGTGTCACATTTTACCACTAAAAGTAAACCTACGTCGAGTAATTTTCTGCATCAAAATCAAGTGTTTTTCATATTAAATAAAATGTATTTCATATGAATGCTAAGTCAAGTACACTTATAAAAAATAAGTAAGCTTATAGCATATGCATATCTTATTTTATTATTATTGTCTCATTTTCACTATTATTTTTGTGAACATATATATGCATTAAGTAGCAAAAATTGGGTTCAATGGAAAATATTATGGCTGTAGCAAGATTTTGGAGTTTTAATATTAACAACAACATTTAATGTAAATTTGATATATGCTTACTTGAAATCCTCAAAATAAAAAATGGTAATGTAAAAAAGTCTTAAATCTCAACAAAATTTGAAATTTTTTATTTTAAGTTTCTAATATATATTAATTAATGTACTAGTATATCTTATTTACCCTATTATGAATTTAAATCTCAAAATATATCTTCAAATGAACATGGTTATATATATTTTCATTTCCATGCATAAGTAATTATAAAGTTACAAATTCACTAAATGTGTATAGTTGTTTGACATATCAATTTTAAGACTTTATTTTTTTTCTTGTGATAAAATACATGGGTTATGATACCATAATTTAGAAAACAATATATATATATATATATATATATATATATATATATATATATATATATATATATATATATATATATATATATATTCTATTTTTATTTATTTATTTTTTATTTGATTTTTTTTTCTGTGTGGCCAGTGAGATTAAAACTCATGACGTATGATAATAATCATGAGCCTCAATTACTGTGCTACAACACCATTCACATATCTAATGCAAAGGAATGTAGTGAATAATTTTATTTGGTTATTAAGCTCTACAAGGTTGGTAATCCCAACCACACTTAAGAATGGCTAAGTCTAATGGTCACCGAAACTTTATTAAAATAATATAATGATTGATTCAAGTTACATTTCACCCAAGATAAAAGCATTAAGCTTAAGTGGAACAATTAAGCATAACACACTTGGGTCCAGCCTTGGATATTACGATCGGCTTAGTTTGGGTTGCCTAAGCTTATATCTATTGCAGGGATCTAAATGTCATCTTACATTTCACCCATACTAATGCAAATGCATTGAAAAGCGTGAAGAAGGTAAGGTGTGAGCTAAGGCTAGGCCTTTTCTAAATGGCACAAAGTGGTACTAAGTGATGAGTGGAGTGCACTTGGCTTTTGAGCCTCAAATGTAGCGTTAAGGCACCTTAATTAAAGTATGAAGAAATTATTAGTCAATATAATTTAAGAGTTTAGGCTAGGGCAAATTAGAGTCCTATTAGGTAGGCTTAAGTGGGCAAATTAGGACTCACTTTGGGATTTAATCTTCCAACATGTTTGGTTGAATCATTGGGTTTCTAATGGTTTAACTAATATAAGCATGTAAGGCAGGGTAATTATAACAACCCAAGATTGTTACCCAGCGTAATTTTAACCTAATCATATCGTAATTATCATCCCATTAAGTTCATTGAGTCATTAGAACCAAACCATGAAGGTTTGGAGCAATTCGGAGCTCAATCAATTATTTTGAAATATTTTAATATTTAATTAATTAGAAAATTGAGGTATTTATTTTGACCTCGAAATCCAAATCCGGCTTCGACGTTGCAATCGTCATCCTCAAATTATCTAGGGATGATGTTTTTGATGCATTTGGAAGTTATTGGATTTTCGCAAATATTTTAATATAATTAAATGCACCAAAAAAATAGGAATGATTAAATAATCGTCGGAATCGAAATCTGACTTCACTGTTGAATTCCTCACCCCCAAATTAGCTATGGGTAAATTTTTGAGAATTGTCGAAATGCGTTTCAAAAATTTGAATTTTTAAATAGTTAAGGAAAATAATTAGGTAATCATTCAGTCCCCAATTTGCAAATTTCCTTAATTTTCTAGTGCATCCTATCAGCCCCCTCACCTCATTCGGTGCCCGCATTCCCCCTTGGGCTGAATTGATGACCTCTCTCTCTAGACTCATGATGGCTCCTTACTCCACTACTCCATCCTCCCACTTCTCCTTTATTAAGGAGGAACACAGCCCCTCTTCTTCTTCTTACTGAATCCTCCTCCTCTTTTCTCTCCATTGTTGCTCTTGTGCTGAAAAAGGAGCTCTCTTCCTCCAAAGTTCTTGAAGAAAGCAAATGTTCCTTCTACCTCCACTCCTTGCAAGGCTAAGGTACCCTTTTGTTTACTCTCCTTATCTCTTTCATGTTACTACAATGCTTGAATGAATCTTTAGAAATCGATAAGTATGTATGGAAGCCATTAAGGCTCTTAAAAGCTTCACAGAAAACTGCTTTGTTTTTCATCTATTATGCACACCTCTATATTCATCATTATTTTTCATATAGTTAAAATGCTTCGTTTGTGCCGATTTTAGTGTCAATGAAAAGATATCAGAAAGACCTTTCCATTGATATATGACACCGCACATGGAATGCTCTGGATTGGAAGTATTTGAGCTCAAAAATAGGTCTTACAAGTTTCGTCCATGCAAAAAATACCGTCTGGTGCTGCAGCGCCCTAAGTTGCAAAATGGACCGCTGCAGCGTGCGGGCGGCAACGACATTTCGAAAAAATCATATAAAATCCGTTAATTACCTAATTGAATAGTAAAACACAAATGGACCGCTGCAACGCTCCATAGCGCGCTATAGCGGGCTGTAGCAGTATTTTAAGAAAAACTATAGAAAATCAGAAAAATAAATTAATTAAACAGTATTTTTGCGAGTTGAACCATTGCAGCGTGCTATAGCGCGCCACTGCGGGTCGCAGCGCCAAAAGCGCGCTACAGCGCTAGAAATTGCAAAACTGCCTAGAACTTTCTGAAATTGCCAAGAATTGGTTGAAATGGCCAGAATTTCACTGTTTTTGCATTTTAAGGTCCCTATGACCCTAGTGGGACTGAATTATATCAAATTTAAATATATTTTAATTAAAATTGAGCATTGCATAAAATTTTATATTGAAATTAAGTTTGAAACTTTGTCATCTTTATCAAGTGCTCAAAATCTATCATAAATTTTAAATGTATTATGTCAATTGCTAGATAATAGAATCCTTAGAAGATTGTATTGAATAGGTATAATCTTAACAACTAAATGGCATGAAATATAAGTCCTTTAAATTTGTAATCAAGTGCTAACTCCTTTGGTTAATTTGGAATTAATTAGCCTTAATTACTTTCTATTTTATGTCAAATTTACATTTGTATGCTTTTATGATTTTAGAATGTATGTTAGAGAACTTTAACATTATTTGGACACCTAAATGTGCTTAAATTGACATTAAACTATAATTGAATATAGCAATCATGATAACTTGATTAAGTAGATGATACTTAATCCAAACCTGAAATTGCCATCAATAATATACTAATAACACATTGATTTATCATTGATCTTTAAAAGTAACCTTTGATCTTAATGGTAGAAGGTTTAGGGGTTAAATCATAACTTATCTTGATTAAGATCTAAACTTTAATCACTTAATCAATTAACTTAATTAAAAGATAATTTAATTAACATTATTCCAATAGTACATTTGATTTAATATTGATATTAAATCATTAAATTAGAAGTGCTAAGGTTAATATCAAATATGTGTGATTGAATCATCTGAATCTAAACTTTAGATCTTTAATTTTCTCTTATATAAGATTATTAGCATGAAATGGGTAATAAAATTGTAATAATTTATAAAATGATCTAACTTTAATAAGATCTTTAATTTCATCCCATGATTGTAGAATAGAAAAGGATCAGATGAATTTTAATCATCTGATCTGATCACTTTAACCTAAGTCTAACAATTAAACCTTAAGAAGTATAAAAGTGAGATCTTAAGGGTCTTGTTTTAGGATCATTCTTGAAATGTTTAAAGACCTTAATTATTGATATATTGATGTAAGAAGGACTTTTGTAACTGATTGAAGTAGGAACCTTAGATGATCCTTCATAATCTTAGAGGTTGATCTTGACACCTTGTGATAGGAACTACCTAAAGCATCTAGAATGGAACTTCCCCCTTACGATAGAAATCATTATTGATCACCCTTGGAGTCTTATGTAGTACTCACCCATTTAGAGTATTGATTAATAGCTTTGATAAATTCTTGTTGATTAAATAGGGTTGTCTGAACCCAGATTATTAGTTAGTGTAGTATGATATACCTATAGTACTAAATTACTTTAATATTATTTAGGATTGGTTGATTCACTCTAATGTTGACTTATGACCAGGTGATATCCTGAGGGATTAGATGAATACAATCCCGTTAGAGCAAATCTTCCAAGACTAAGAATATTATAAATAGGGAATCATTCCTTAGTTTGATTAAAATACAAATCGCCATCGGGTGATGCCTCTTAGCGAAGATCGCTTCAATAGGTGTGGCTTAAACAAACTAAGTAATTCGAGTCACCTTCTTTAGGACACTAAGTGTGATTGTAAGTTGGGCATCTTAATGACTTAGCTTGAGATACAAATCGCTATCGAGTGATGCCTCTTATCGAAAATCGCTTCGTTAGGGTGGCCTAGTCAAATAAAGTGTTAAGAACCATCTTTCTTACAAACGTGCTAAATATGTGTATACAATTATCCCATCTAATGATTTTTAAGAAAACTCTCAACTTTAATTAAGTATCGAACTAAAATGTATGAGTCAAAATCCTTTTAGCAGATTCTGCACAATGTAGACCTTGAATTCATTATTGGATTTCAAAGCATTTTTTTGGATTTTTGGATTTATTTAATGTAGCTTAGAAGCATGAGCATAAGCATGATGTTGAGTATCAGTAATGATGTATGAGTATCAGTGATGATTTATGAGTTACAGAACGTTGCATACATTGACTGGAGAATTTTAGGATGCATCGGCATCGCAGTTCCCAACTGGATGTATGTAGACACTGGACTGTACGACTCATAACAGTTCAATGATATTTTGGTTGCATATTAGTAGCATACAGTATTGTGGTATATTCAGATGCACAATTTTAATGGCATAGAACATAGTTTTATATGCTATTACTCAGTTTCATATACATTACTGTTTTTTGTTTACTTTCAGTATTCAGTTTATAATTCAATTTTATATTACTTTACTTCAGTTTTGTACAGTATTATTTAGTTTTATTATACTTCCAGTTATCTTCACAATTTTTCTACAGATTTACTTATATTATGTAAATGTTAA
The DNA here is from genome assembly GCA_016760335.1 of Gastrodia elata. Lineage (NCBI taxonomy): Eukaryota > Viridiplantae > Streptophyta > Magnoliopsida > Asparagales > Orchidaceae > Gastrodia > Gastrodia elata. The sequence continues at coordinate 14,053,076 of CM028673.1, forward strand.
ATGAATAATTAAAACTGTTTAGTTTAGTTTCGATGTGTTAGATTTATTGTCTAACACGGGGTACTTTTGGGATCCGTCAATTTGCTAGATCTTAAGCATTATATTAAGCCAGGTCAGGAGGACACCCAGGAGATTTATGAGAAGCCCGTGGAGCACTAGTGGACTCTTCTTCAGCCTTATCTTTTGCTTAGTTCAGTTCAGTACTTAGCTTTTATTTCTGTGTTTCAGTAAAATGTTTATAATAATTTTAGATATATTTTCTTTTTTTTTCTGGGATGAATATTTTCATACAACTTTTGTGATGAATGTTTCTGTATGTTTGCTTTTAGCTTCCGCACTCTGTTTATATACTACTTATACTTAGTATTGTGATATAATCAGTATACCGAAAATACTGATATCTTGTACATATAATGGATTCCTCATGTGCTTTACATCCAATATATGTATTAGTCTAATACTTAGGATAATGATACTACAATTATCTTAAGTATTAGCTCTCAACCCTCATTGAGTTGAGCTAGCAGCCCTTCAGATGGGTTTAGTGTTTCAGCTATTTCAGGGATATAGGTTATTCCTCCCCGAGTGGCGCGTCGTTCTACCGCCGAATTATGATTTTATCTCTTTGCGCGCGGCGACGGGGCGGGACGCTACAGTAATTAAGGTTCACATAGCATGATTAGACCAATGGCTTAAGGATTTAGGTGCAAGGTATGATTAAATGGGTTTTTCCAAGGCTTAATCTAATGTGATTTAGCATTTTACTAGTATGAAAAGTAACATAGCAATGTATATGAAGTATGATAAGAAGAAACTTTGAAAGAAATAAGGTCTAAACTAGTTGGACTTTCATCCAAGGTCTAAGTGCCAAACTTAGACCTGAAAAAATAAAATTGTGGCAGGTCTACGTTCAATTTGTCGATACAAATAAGATCATTATAGTAGTAATTAATTATGGATTAAGACTTATATTTATATATTCTTAACCAAACATGAATATATATAGTAATTCTTGAATCATAAGCAACATTCAATGGACCTCAAACTATTCATGCTTCTATTACTATATTTAAGCAAATTTAGCAAAACAATTTTTGAATTTTGAGACTTTGATTCACACTAGATCAATTTTTTATATCATAAGATTTAGGCAAACTATGATGCAAACTAATTGCATCCTACCTTTTATATATATATATATATATATATATATATAATTTTATGAAATAAAAGCTAGAGGTTCATTAATCCATCTTAATCTATAGCAACCCAAACTCTTAAGCACCAATATATTGTCTGTTTTAGTTTGAAAGGCCTCATAGTTTTGCCCATAGAATAGAACTTCCGAGTAGGTCATCCATTATGAGAGTGCTTCAACATGAGCACATTTAACTTTGGAGTTCTTATCAGAAACTCCACCGTTATCTAAAAAGATATCTCAATAATTTAAGGGTTCTACTTATTACAACTTAAGTGTGTTTTTATAATTTCCCAAACTTAAGTAACTGACGTTCTCGTTAATATCCATATACAGATCTAAGAACCATTCATTGGGTAGATAGAACTAGATATGGCCTCTACTGTAACGACCCTATGTCGTTACCTTTCAAATTAGGTCAAATCCTATCTCAAACATCAGGATCCCGGGGATTTCAAATTAAAGCAAACAAAATTTAAGAAAATAATTTTTAGATCAAAGTGCTATAATTTGAGAGATTTCGAATAACATAAACTCTCATTTTATTTATCTGAATTATTTAAATCAAATAAATTGTGAAAATTAAATACGTGTTCAAATTGATCGGTTTTTGTGTCATTGTGTTAAGTATATTATTTAAAAACTGCTCGAAAAGTTTAATCGATTTTTGAGCGCCGGTTCCGCCTCAATTAATTTTTAAAATTTTAAACTTTAGAAATTAATTAAAATAAAATATTTGTCAAAATAGAAAAGTTTTGGCGCGGGAGTGTTAGTTACATCATAACACACCTCTGTGTCATTTAGTTATTTTTGGAACAGAAAATTAGAAAATTTTTAATTTTAAATAATGGAATGTCCCTGTAGGAGTCGAACACGTGAGGGGGGAATGGAATGTCGCTGTAGCATATTAAAAAATATATGAGAAATGGTAGACCCCTGACGTGACACCCAAAAGAACTCATCAAATGAGATTTGTATATCAATTCAATGCAAAATTTAAAAATAATATTTATTTCATTTTAATGTGAATAAATAAATACTAGTAAAATGATGTCCAAATCCTATAGAATGAGTTTTTTGAGTGTCACATCAATGAGTTTAAATTTAAATAATATTTCTCAAAAAAAAATAAAAACTTAATAAATATAATTCAATTTAAAAATTGTGCTTTTCCCACCATTTTTAGATTCTAAAATTTATAATTTGTATGTTTTGACCTATATCTTTTAATATTAATTTTTAAACATTAAAAATTTTAAATATAAGTTTGAAAATTCATAGCTTTAAATTTGATGAAATTTAAAATCTGCATCCTCTACAATAGATAATAGAACCAAAATTTTTAGATTTATACTTATATTTAGTTTTATACTAAGTTAAAATTTATAAAAATTAATTTATGAATAGCTAACCACTTATTGCTTCCAAATTTATGTATAGCTAACATTCTCATTGTTTTCAAATTTATACAGTATGATCTCTTAATTTATATAATTTCATTATGCTAATAACATTATCAAATGATGATCATGTATGTTTCCTGATGAAATTGTTTTTATTAAAAAACGATGATGGTATTTATAAATATGATCATATGATAGAGATTTGTAGATGATATAAAATGTCACACTTGACCTTTTAAGTATACTACATGAGCCATGCCACCTCTCCAATGCTCATATGCTTTTTCCCCACATATGAACGCATGCTCACTCACTAATTTCACATTTAATATGCACGATGGATCAATCATTGGCCTTGTGTTAATTAAATGGCATACATACATTTTTGTACATAAAAATACACACATTATTGTTCACATATATATACTTAAACATGAATATTTGCACACACATACCCATATATTTTTGCACCTACACATGTTGGTACATATACACATAATTGGAGATGCAAGTGTAAAGATATCTAGTAATACGTAGATATGTACACAAGGCTATCACTTAAACGTAGAAATGCATATCAGCATACACACACACACATATAAACCTATATTGATTATCTAAATCAAAGTACTGCACTATTAACATGCACAATGGCTTATTAGTGAAGATAATTTATTAGACTAGAGAAGTGCACCAACCTTACTATTAATTGTTGATATTAATACAACACACACACACACACACACATATATATAGGGTAAAGCTATCTCGGCATACTTTTATTAGCTAATCAAAACATTACAGAGAGGGCTATGAGGATACATAAAACCTGGGTATCTAAAAGCCTGAAGATAGCAAAAAAAAAAATTAGATCTTCAACAACATGACAATTCTCCTCTTGAATTAGCTCTTCTCCTAGCTCAACTACCTCAAATAGCTCAGAGTTTACTATTATCGATTTCACAATGGTAGGGCCCAGAAAAAAAGAGAGAAAATTTGGCTAGACAAATTATCTAAATATATATTTTGGCTGATTATTTCATATTCTCTTAAGATATCACCATTCACTTTAACAACTAAAGCAAGAAAATATGTGCAATAAGCTATGAAGGAAACAGGAAATCTATAAATCATACATTTATAACCTTAAACAAAGAGATAAAGAAATATACATCAACCCAAAAGCTATAACAAGATTAGGCAATAAATACATATAAGAAATAATTGTAAATACTAAAAAAGAAGACTCATCCTAACATGCTTATGATCATATAAAATTATGCATATTAACAAAAATAAACTGAATTGTGATACATATAATTAGTGAAGCAAAACTAGCATCATATCAAATATATAAACAAGCAAGTACTATACAAAAGCTAAGATGTAGTAAAAATAAACATAAAATAGTAAAAAAAAGTAGTATGTAATGCTGTCATATCAAAATAATTAGCTAAACAATCCACTAAACTATAACTGAATTATATCATGCATATCACTTAATTTCTCAAAGCTAAGGCGGAAAATTGTACTAAATTGAAGAGGCAAAAATACTATAAAGACCCACTTAAGTAATAATAGGTAAAACTCTTAAACATTGATGTGCCTTTTCAGATAACAGTGGTGTGAAGACTCACTTAAGTAGTAATAAGTAAAACTCTTAAACATCGAGGCGCCTTTTCAGATAATGGTAGAGTTCCTTATAAGAACTCTAAAGTTAAGCGTGCTCATGTGGGAGCACTCCCAGGATGGGTGACTTGCTGGTAAATTATCTTCTGAGGGCAAAATTGTGAGTCCTTTCAGGACAAAGCGGACAATACCTTGGTGCTTAAGAGTTTGGGCTGTTATAAGTGGAGTTCTTGATAAAAACTCCAAAGTTAAGCATGCTTATATTAAAGCACTTTTAGAATGTGTGATATGTTGGGAAGTTATCTTCTGAGTATAAAATCATGAGGCTTTTCAAGCCAAAGCAGACAATACCTTGGTGCTTAAGAATTTGGGCTATTATAAATAGTATTAGAGCATGCCATAGGGTGTCAAATAGGAGCTAAGTGATATACAGAGTAAAGTATCACTTGTTGTGAGTAGCTTCTTGAACCTATGATGGTTAAGGTGTTACATGGTTATGAGTACATCTTAAGCCTGTAGGGGTCACATCTAGTTCTATCTACCCAAATGATGGTTTTTGGATTCGTGTGTGGATACTGATGAGGACATTAGTTACTTAAGTTGGGAAGATTGTAAAGACCCACTTAAGTAGTAATATGTGAAACTCTTAAACATCAAAGCGACTTTTAAGATAATAGTGGAGTTCATGATAATAACTTCAAAGTTAAGCATGCTCATGTGGGAGCACTCTCAATATGGGTGACTTGCTGGGAAGTTATCTTTTAAGGATAAAACTGTGAGTCCTTTCAGGACAAAACAGACAATACCTTGGTGCTTAAGAGTTTGGGCTGTTGTAGGTAGAGTTCCTGATAAAAACTCTAAAGTTAAGCATGCTCATGTTGAAGCACTTTTAGGATGTGTGATATGATGGAAAGTTATCTTCTAAGTATAAAATCATGAGGCTTTTCAGGCCAAAGCGGATAATACCTTGGTGCTTAAAAATTTGGGCTGTTATAAATAGTATCAGAGCATGCCATAGGGTGTCAGATAGGAGCTAAGTGCTATACAGGGTAAAGTACCATCTGATGTGAGCATATTTTTGAACCTATGATGGTTAAGGTGTTGCATGATTGTGAGTATCCCTTAAGCCTGTAAGGGTCACATCTGGTTCTATCTACCCAAATGATGGTTCTTGGATCCATGTGTGGATACTGACGAGGACATTAGTTACCTAAGTCGGGGAGATTATAAAGACCCACTTAAGTAGTAATAGGCGAAACTCTTAAACATCAAAGTGACTTTTCATATAATGATGGAGTTCATGATAATAACTCCAAAGTTAAGCATGCTCATGTGAGGGCACTCTCAAGATGGGTGACTTACTGGGAAGTAATCTTTTGAGGGCAAATTGTGAGGCTTTTTAGGCTAAAGCGGATAATACCTTGGTGCTTAAAAGTTTGGGCTATTACAAATACAAACTATTACAAATACATATGCAGTAAATTTTAGTTAATCTATTGACACGTCTAAAAGTAGCTGAGGAGTCAAGCACATCTGTAAGACTAAGATGGGTTCCCAAATCTGGACACAACTCTCCCCAATGAATATGTGTCAGGTTGTAAAATACTAGAATTTCTTTTCAAATTTGTTTATTAATATTTAAATAATTTTCACCTCAGATTGAAAATCTGATTTCGCCATTGCGTTCACCACCCCCAAATTAGATAAGGATGAAGTTTTGGAGACATTTGGAAGTCGTTGGATTTTCGGCAAATATTTTAATATTATTTTAAATACCTAAGAAATTAAATAATTAAACACTCGTTGGATCAAAAAATCCGATCGCGCCATTGCGTTCCTCACCCCTTATTTAGTTAGGAGGGATTTATTTAAAATTTTCTGAGTATAATTAATTATCTAAATTTCATTAATTAAATAAAGGTAATTATTTAAATAAAACAATATTTAATTTATTAATTAACGGCACCGTCCAGAGTAAGCTTACACCATCTCTTCCAAATTGGATCTGTCGTCCAATCTAACAGATCCTTAGATCCATCCGATCTTTCGATCGGACGGCTCTGGAGTCGTCATCCCCACGACTCACGCGTGTTGCAGAAGGCGACACGTATCGCTCAGAGGTCCTCCACGCGTCGGTCTCTGCCTCTTTCGCCACTCTAAATGCGAGAATAAAGTCTCTAATCAACTCATCGGCATGGCATTTACGCGATTTTGATCTTGGTAAAGAGGAAGGAGGCGTTCGATATAGCCGTGTGTTCTATACCGTTGAGTTAAGGTACCCCTAATCCTAGCAAAGTATTATTACAAACATTATTTTGTTCTTTCGAAACATTATTCCCTAATTTGGATTGACCATTTATCGATCCTGATTGAATCTAGTTGCAATTAATAGATGCAATTTGGGATTTTTCTAACAGTACAAACCGTTAGAGGTTTGTAGTCGTTCTAGGGTTCAATTCGCCAGACGCTCCAATCCATCTCCAGTCACGATTAGATCATCTTCGAGTAGATCTCGTCATGCCCTTGCGACTTCTGGATGGATCGAGTCACATAGCCGTCGGAAGTTGCTGGAAAATCAAACCCTAACTACGAACCCTCGGTTGTCCTGGCGTAAGGAAGGCGAAGGGTTCGGGTCGGGCCGGGTAGACCCGAGCCCGACCCATGTGAATGGGGTTCGTGCATCAAGGATACGCGTGTCTTACATCCAGCAGTCGTGTATCTGTGGTGGGACCCGCAATCAACCAGCTGCGTCAGACCCGTCTTATTTAAGACAGCCATGGGCCCCACCCATCCTACTCGACGAATCAGAAGCAGTCAGGTGTCCCCTGTGGGTCCCGCGCGCTGTAATTAACCTTCAGAATAAAGAAAATAAAAAATAATAATAAAATAAAAATCATAATAATTAATACATATAATAATTCTTATTAAAACTTGTATACATATAATCTACTTAATATATATATATATATACATATATATTTATATATGTATATGTATATGTACATAAACAGGAAATTTAAGATAATTAATTAATAATATCTAATAATATATTAATTAATCATATATATATTTAATAAATAGAAGATAAACTTATAAATATTAAATAAATTCAATAATTCTATATAATTAAAATCCTACATTTCAAACCTCCAAATCTTGCAAAATAAAATTCCAATTAATATAAATAAATATATTAAATTTATCAGCAAAAATAGAAGAATATTATGGAATTATCAAAATTTTATTTGGAACTGTATTTTTACTTAGTAATATTTAGAGTGTTTAAATAAAATCAAAAATGTCACAAAATTATATTTAGCTATAACTTTGCACACACTATTCCAAAAATATTAAATATGGGTCTCAAAATATTCAAAAAACTCTAAAAAATATTTTAGAAATGTTAACTTTGCTGTTTGGATTAGACTTAGACTAATCACATTTAGGACCTAACCCTAATTAAACCATTTAACCATAGAACTTCAAATGACCATAACATAATCAATTGAACTCCAAATTAAGTGATCCAAATATCAATTTAGATCAGAAAAACCTAACTTACAGAAATCTTAAAAAATATTTTAAATCCAATGGTTAGATCTCTTAATTAACCCTAATTATTCAAAATCTTGATTAGTGAATATTAGCAAATCTAATGATCTAAATTGAGTGATTTTAGTTTCAGAGAACTCATAAAGTAGACTAGAACTTAGCTGTGTGATTGGTTTAGTAATTTTGTAATTGATTTTACTAATCACTCACTAATCACATTAAACCCTAATTATTAAACATAGAAATTATATTGGCTATAACTTAGCCAATACATATCAAAATTTGATGATTTTAGATTCTACGAAAACCTTAGGACATAATCTATAGTAAACTAACAAAAATTTTAGATTTCATAAAAGTAAAATTTCTAAATTACCCTTATAGGTCAAATTCCTGCTTTGACCTTATAAGACTTAATAATTACTCAAAATTAGTAACTTAATAAATTAATTCATTTTGTTATTATTTTAGAAACCTAAATTATAAATAAACCTGATGTTATAAATCATGTTAAAATTATAAAATACTAAATTAATGAATTAAATTATTTTTGGCAGATCAAAGTAATTGATTTGGTCGTAATTTTATCTTAACAGTCAGGTACGTAAATCTACTTATAAGTTTTATTTCAGTATTATTATTTTAAGCTATTTTTATTTGAATATTATTTATATTCCAAAACTGCTTACCGTTTATAAATCTGTAAAAGAATATTATCAAATAAGCATGTAACAAAAAAGATGAAATGTGTTATATTATTGTGGTATTTATCTTTGGAGGATGGAAAGTAATACTAAGAATCTATATAGATTTGGGCCTGCTGGCAGCCCCTGGGAGTCAAATGAAGGGATTTAGCTTTTTTTAGGAAGTGGGCAAATCCAAAGGAAAGACACACTATCAGTTACTAATTTTTGAATAAGCTACCGACGGGTAGTGAGAAAAACTTCCTAAAGGTTATGCCTATGGGTTTACCCATTTGGGCTCGGGAGTCTATGGACTCGACTTTATGTTACAAATGCTTTGATAAAATTTATTTATTTCATACTTTCCATTTATATTAAATTTCACAGTTAATTTGTAGGGCAATATTTAAAGTTAAAAATTTACTTTTCTTTCATATATGCTATGCAGATATCACATTCATTTCCATATTTAATTTATGCCTATTATAAGATGCTAGAATTACTCTTATAAGAATGATTTGTATACTCCTGCCTGACTGGTAACTGCATTTTTTAGGTTTTGATAATTAAACTTTGAAGATTTGCCTGAGTAATAAAAGAGAGAAGGAATAGAAATGTGAGAAAATGGGAATGTTTAAATCTTTATTATAAATATTAAACTGTTGTAATTCATATGAATGGATCTAAATGTAAATATGAATATTCATGTATTTTATTTTCTTTACTTTTATGAATGTATATTTTCAATGTATGAATTATTCTTTTGAGACTCTTGAACTTCGATCCCTGGTCGTCACACAGGTAATCTTTATTTTTCTTTATTGCCAGTCTATTGGCAGTAAATGTGTATACACAAGAGCCATCTATAAATGAACCAAATGCTGGGAAGTTATTTTCTGAGGGCAAAATTGTGAGGCTTTTTAGGTCAAAGCGGATAATACATTGGTGCTTAAGAGTTTGAGCTATTACAAATATATATACAATAAATTTTAATTAATCTGTGGACACATCCAAAAGTAGTTGAGAAGTCAAGCACATCTGCACAACTAAGGTAAGTTCCTAAACTTAGACACCTCTCCCCAATGAATATGTGTAAAGTAATCTTTATTTTTCTTTATTGCCTATTCATTGGCAGTAAATGTGTATATACAAGAGCCATTTATAAGTGAACTAATGCAAGTGTTATCTTAATTTTTTATGTTTTCATTTCATGCATTAAATTATCTTTCATGATATGATCAAGGTAAAAAGGCTCAAAACACAAGGAATACAAATCACAAAATTTAATAGTAAGTAAGAGGCTTTACTAAACAAGATGATATCTGTTATTGTCTAATTTATCCATTATAGCTGTTCTAAGTTTATACAAGCTCAGGATCTCCAATATTCTATTATTCAGTATAAACTTAGATTCTCAGTCTTATAAGGTTAAAAACAATTAGAACTGATCAGGTTCTAATATAATTTAATCAATGATGCTTATTGTAACAACCTTGGTTGTTACTTAGGTCACTTAGGACTAATTCAAGTCCTAATTATGGTTCTAGTGCCTTAATTAAGTCATTAGAAACTCACATCTAAGATCCAGTCCAAATTAGGAATCAAATGGAACAAATCTTGATTTTAGAAATTTCTATAAAAACCCTAGAAATTGATCTATTTATTTTGACCTCAAATCAAAAATTTGATTTTTTCATTGAGTTCATCACCCACAAATTAGCTAGGAGTGATGTTTTGGAGGCATTTGGAAGTCGTTGGATTCTTGTCGAATATTTTAATATTATTTAACTACCCTAAAAATTTGAATAATTAAATACTCATCGAAATCAAAATTCGACTTCATCGTTGAGTTCATCACCTCTCAATTAGCTAGGGGTGATTTATTGAAAATTTTTGGAAGCCAATTACACATCCAATTTAAATAAGGAAATCAATTTAAATAATATAATATTATTATATTTAATTTAACATTAACTGGCGCCGTTATCCTTAAACCACGCCGTTACTATTTTCCTAACTGCTGTTTGCCTTAGCGTGATGAGATCTGGATCGTCTGATCAGATCTGACCGAACGGTCGTGAAGTCGTCCCTTCCGATCTGCGCCACGCGCCGTGCGCGTGGTAATCGCTAGCGCACGCGGCGAGCTGCGCTCGCCATCTGCCTCCTCGCCGCTTCCAAAGCCTTCCCCGACATGAATTTAACTTAGTGTAACTCTAATTTTGATCAGGATGTTCTTCATTTAATCGATCAAAGCAGAAAGATCTCGAGGCGATTTGTCTTCTTCCAGCCATTTTCAGTCGTCAAACTTAGGTATGTACCTTTGCTTTCCCATTTCCTCGTATTAAGCATTTGATTTCATTTCGCAAATCCAGTTTATTCTTCTGATTGTTGATCAAATGTCTTTGACCGAATTCAATCGAGTTCGATCAAATGAATTTTTTGCAAATAATGAATAATCGATCTTTCTGTTAGGCTCAGGTTTCGTCTCATCCTGCCATATTATAGATCTAGGGCTTAATCTTGTTGCCGGCTCCGACCACCCCCACCTTCGATCCGCCCGTCTTTAGTTAGGTCTTGAAGTTGTCTTCCCAAGTTCATGCAGTCCAAGCCTCGGCGAGGTTTGATCGGCAGCCATTTTCGCTACCCTAGTCCCTAGCGTCTGGGTTATTGTCGTGAAGGATGAAGCATCCTTCGGGCCGGGTCGGGTCGGCCCAACCCACTTTGCTTTAGGTGGCGCAAAAATTGAACCGGTGGGCCCCTACGTCCACATGTCGCGCCCTCGTCAACCGTGGATTAAAGATTGGGCCCGCGTCATCTGCAATTGTCTGAAGGCGGACCCAGTTGTGCTGTGCTGTCGGAACGGGTGGGATCCGCCGCCTGAATTTTCAATTGAATAAATTAAAAAGTTAAAGTTAATTTAATTAATTTAAGTTAATTTAAGTTAATTAATTGGATTAATTTAGAAATATTTATTCTTCCATAACTTAAATCCACTTATCCAAATATATCAAAATTATATACAATTGCACTCAGAAAAAATGAGAGAACCATTTTGGCACTGTCCAAATTCCAGCAGGATAATTATTTTACATAGTGTCATTTAGGACCCCTAATTAAATCCTAAATATCACAAAATTTCATTGGGTCATAACTTTGTAATCACTTACCCAAATATACCCAATATAGGTCTCATTTTAATCAAGAGGCTCTCAGGAATATTCTAATAGTATCAATTTTGCTATTTTGGTAATATTTTGATTAATCACTTTTTGACCCAAATCCTAATATTACAAAGCTCATAACTTTTTACCCACTAGTCTAAATATAGGTAATATGAGTTTTAAAGTGATCAGTGAAGCCTCTAAAATAACCTAGTAATGTTTACTTCTCTGTTTGGATTAGTATGTGCTTATTCACTTTTAGGACCTATTCCTAATTACCCTAATTAATTCTATAACTTTAATTGACCATAACTTAGTCAATTAAGCTCCAATTTAGGTCTTCCAATATACCATTTAGATCAAGAAGACCTAATAAATAATAAACTGCAAAAATATTTAAGATCTAATAGTTAAATCTCTTAATTAACCTTAATTATCCTAATACTTGATTAGTGAATATTAGCATAATTAATTATTCAAATTGAGTGATTCAAGTTTCTGATAGTTACTAGAGTATATTAGAACCTCATGGTGTGATTGTTTTAGTGATTATGTGATTTTTCACTAATCACTCACTAATCACTATTAACCTTAATTTGATCATAACTTGACCAAATGAGGTTTAAATTGGGTCTACTCCCAATTAAAGTAATTAGTGAGTTATAGGAAAATTATAGCCACTAAATTTATTGAATTTGAACTTCAAATAGAAAAATTAGGTTTTTAATCTCATTTATGAAATCCTAATTTCCATAATTAACCCTAAATTTGTTTTGGCTATAACTTAGCCAATACTTATCAGAATTTAGAAATTTTAGATTCCATGGAAACTTTAGACAACAAGCTATAATAAACTGACAAAAAAATAATTAGAATTCATTAATTAAAATTACCAAATTACCCATATGAGTCAAATTCCTTAATTTGATCTCATAAGGCTTAATAATTACTCAAAATTGATGTACATACTGTCTAACTTCATATTAGAAGTGCCTTGTTTCAAAAAAAAGCAGAAAATATTTAGATAAATAAAAGTAAGGAAAATGTTGTGAGTGCCTTTAGCAACTGGAATATCAGGATAACCAAATATCATATATGTTTGACATCAAGAAAAAACAATTTAAGAATCATGATTATTAAGCTTTTAGAGGTTCGTGAGCACCTTTAGAGGTTCGTGAGCGCCTTCAGCAACTGGAATATCAAAATGACCTGCAACCTCACACTAACCTTGTACAAATATAAAGGATAACAAATGATGATAATGTTTATCATGTAAAACAACAAAAATAGAAGTAATAAGCAGAATTGTTTGAAATTATTATGGTTATATAAGTTGCTATATATCACTTTACTTGAGCATTGCAATAGCAACATCTAATGGCTATATAAGAGGAATTGTTTGAAACTGTTATGCATTAATTAATAAGCCAATCAGCTACTTGATTGGCCTCTCTCAAAATTTAGTAGGATTGCCAATCACCACTAGTTTTGGAGTTAATAATATGAATATGATTAAGAGCATCACACTCAATCCAATTGTTTCAAATCCCTTTGTTGTAGAAAATTCATAGGAAAAATGATTAGTTTTGTTGCAAATGTTATTAAAAGCTCTTTTGAAAATAAAACTGCACAAACCATCACCTTTCCAACTAATCCCAACCTTATCGTGAATGCTGAAAGACATTGTGGTGATCTCCAAAATTTAGGACAACAGTTGTTATGAAAGACATCCCTAAGCTTGGCATTATTCCAAGCATTACCAGCAAAGAAATCTTTAACTAAAGGAACCACAGTTGTTATGAAATGTATTGCGATTATTGATCAAATTGTTTCTCCGGTTAGGCAAGAAATTCGGCAAAGAATCTAAAGGAACCACAGAATCATTAGAAACATTAGTATATGAATTATAAATCACTTCAGAATCAGCATTACAAAGATTATCAGAGTGATTTAAAAGTAGGACAGGAGCAATATTATTATTAACCTCAAACTCTTCGATCACACGATCTGCACCAAACATCTTCACCTTCTTCAATATTTTTACAGTTCTATCAAAAAAATCCTTCAATTGAGTCAATAAAAAAGTGCAGCCATCACCATGCCTTTTCAGTTAAAATCTTGTCGAATGGGGGCGAAAATGATGAATTCTCCAAAAAAAAAATTGAATGAAACATACAAACTGAAAAAAAAATCCAAAAAAATCTCAATTAAAGCCCTGAGTCCTTTTCTCCAACCGCAAGAAACCAATTCACTGTGAATGCACAACTATCTTCCAGATCCGCAGAAGAAAGCCCAAAAGCAAAATAAGAAACTCGAAATTGAACCAATTAAAGGGGAGAAAGAATATTTGTGATAGATAGACAAATGAAGATTAAAACATCAACCATCCCCTCTCTCTTTTCGCTTCCTGCCATGTTCCACGAAAGAATCTCCATTTTCAGTAACACCCCAATCATTCTCCTGTGAAACGTACGGAAGTCGATGATTTATCTCGTGGGATCTGATCTTTCATAATGATTTGAAGGGGACAATGTAGTGCTTGCTTCCGGTTTGGAGGAAAAAAATTGATGTGGCATGGAGCCAATTCATCTAGAAAAATAAGGATATTAGAGGAGTATTGTATCATTGTCCATTTCAAATTTCATTTAATTTAGAACATTAGGTTGATATAATTAATTTTTGAAGCATGAATTAAATTAAAATGAATTATAAGAATAAATTCAATGAATTTTATTTGCGAACGTTGTTCCAGACGCTTTGCAAACCAGCTCGATTCGACCGTTCCTCTTCTCCATTCAGCGCTGGGAGTAGCGAACCTCACCGCTTCCTCTCAACGCCGCTCCTTCTTCAACTCGCCCCTTCCTTCCTTTGAAAGATTCACCGATCATTCAAACTAGAGAATCGATCGCAAGAAAAACCTCGATCTCGCCAATCCTTCCATCTCTTCCTCCTCACTCGCAGCATTGATCCTCCCTCTTCCCTTGAAGGAGCCGCCGATCTTTTTTGCAGGAGACGCCGATCTTTTCCTTAACGCCAATCTGAATCATCGAAGTGCAGGTGGCTTTCGTCAAGCTCCACCATCGCATGCTGCACTTCCTGATTCTGTAAGTTTTTCAAACTAGTCTTAGGATTTGCTCTTTTAGATTTGCCACTCTTGTTTCGATTGAAATTGTGAATTTAAATTCAAAGAAGAGGGCTGAATCAATTGACGACATTTAGATTTATAGCATGATTTGGTTTTTGATCAACAATTTTAACTCCGTCAACTATAAATTGCTCCGATTTAGGTGTCTTTACTGCATATCCTTTGCTATTTTAAATAAGAATGCAGCATTTTTTTTTAGTTCATTCAATCTTCTATTGACACCTATTAATAATTATAAGTCACCTCTTAAATTATTTTAGTTACTTTTACGCAAAAGATTATTGTGAAGGGATTCCTAAGCCAATCCTTTACAAATGCAAGTATGTTTGCTTACAAACAATGGTTGATAGGAATGACACGATTCTATGGATTTCTTGCATTTAGAACCTTTAACTTCCTTAATTAAAACTTAAAAACGTTTTGATTAGAAGTAATTCTACATATTTAGAATGCTTCTCTTATACTATATATGCTTTTAAATGAACTACCGATAACTTTGATTCACATTGGTATTAACGTCTTCATATCTAACTTCATGTGCTTGTCCTATACAGATAATAGTATAAATGGTAAGTTCCAATATTTGTTATATTGAGTATTATACTTTGTGTTGCTTTTTTTTTTAAATAATATATATATATATATATATATATATATATATTAGATTTTATTTTAAATTATGTTTGCTGTTGTGGGCTACATTCAGAAAAGTTCATTCACCACTTGTTAAATGTTATTTTGTACCCTTGTCTGTTTTTGGGCTGACAATATATGATAAAGGTATAGTATTCATCTAAAAATCTCATTTCAAATGTGATCATCATTATTAGAGTAATTGTGTTCAATTGTTATTAGAGACAAGTTAAGTGCCATTTCTTTATCATGACAAACATATTTTGAGAAGTAAATGCCTGAATTAAAATGCATTCCTTGTTGTTCTATTTCGATTAATTTTTGTGTTGCCGAACTCTTAGAGCTTCATATACTGCTAGATAATAATGCTCATCTTCAAAGATCTTTTATTAGCAATAAGATTATTGTCTCAAATATTTTCAGCATGCTTATAGAAAATGTATATGGGCAACATTACATATGCACTATCATGTTGCTCACACATCGATCCATGATTATATGTATACTTATGAATCTCTAAACGAATGTGAGTTTAGAACTTCATAAATAAAGAAAAGTGCAAATGCTTTAGTTTATTTTGCAAACATGATTGAACACTATGAAAAATGGGAAGTCAAGATCAAGTAATAATAAATACTTAGAATCATAAGATTGAACCTAATCAATCTAAGAAGAAGATTTAACAATTCTTTTTAATCTGAGGCTAGCCAAAAATAAAATAATAAATGCTTGCAGATACATTCAATTTTTGATATGCTCTTCACACAAGTAAAGATACCCATATACCTTCTTTTACTTTTAAATTGTGCCAATTTTTCTTATTTTGTAGGTTTTGGCAAGTGATTTGACAAATAGTGTCAAATGAGATAATATATATAATTGCAACATTGATTAACATATTTTGGCAGGGAAATTAGTATTGTTGCCTCCAAAAAGGCATGCCCAATTATTTATTTCATACTATTATTTTGTTTCCACCTTATAGTTTATTTATTACATCTTTCTTTTATTTATATTGTGCTAATCACCAATTTATTAATAAATATTGTTATTTGTGGCACTAAAGAAATTCTCTAATACATGAAATCACTGGATTTTGTTAAGTGAATCATTGGACTTTATCTAGAATAGCGAAAGGCTCAAATCAAAATCTAGGTTTGATAAAATTGAAAAATCTCAATTTGTCATATTATTGTGAATTTATCATTACATTTTTCTATGCTTTTGCATTATTCGATGCAAGAATTCCTTTTATTTTATGCTATTGGTCAGTTGTGATGTGGGTGATTGACATAAATTAGAGTTGAAGTGTTAGTTATAGGGTTGTTTGGTTTGAAATAAAATCGGGATAAAGTAAAAATTTTTCAGATAAAGTGAAATTACCTGCGCTTGGTTTGAAGTAAAATAGGTAAAAAATTTTAGTGTAATTTAATTTTGTGTTAGTATATATAGATAGAGTGTAATTCTGTTACGCCCGAATCGGGCGTAACTTAGGATTACACGGAGTAGCGGAAGCGCGAGGAGAGCGGAGTCGACGTGAGCGAGGAGGGGGCAAGGGCGAACACTTCTGATGCAAGTGAGGATAGGGAAGAGTGAATGCCTCCGTTTCTCCGGTGATCCATCGAATTCTTTGAACGATTCGATTGAACAATTCTCAAATGATTCGTTCATTTGCTGGAATCCATAATTTGGGGGTAATTTTACCCTCCAATTTACTCAAAATACCACACTCACATATTACTTCATTCTAAACAAGAAAAATTAAATTTTTTGAAAAACTATTAAACAACAATAAAGTAACCTTATTATACTGTAAACAAATTACACTATAATCAAATTATTTTATTCTCAAATTTTAAAAATTTTTCAAACCAAAAAGCCCCTTAAAGTTTTTAAACTTGGTTTTCTTAGTGAGAGAATTTTAAATTGGTACTGAACTAACTATAAATTACTACTTTGAAATAAATATATATATGAAATAAAAATGTATTAGAAGATATTAAAGAATGACTACTTTGAAATATAAATTCGTATAACCTAACTGTAAAGAACATATATATAAATATATATAAAAGAACTGAAATGTTTCAGAACAAACATACCTTATGTAAAACATAGCAATATGTAGTTCAATATTATGATTAAAATACCAATAAACAATTAACATTGTTTGACTAAGTAATACTTAGTTGTTATATTATACTATTTATAAATAATATATGTTAATAAGAAATAAATATAACAATGATAATCATTTGCTTGAGGGTTAACTAGTAATTATAGGATTGTTATTTTAATGAATTTGTAACTTATAGCACCCTTCTATTAACACACAACGACCAAGAATATATTAAAATTAGAAAGTAGAGGAAGCACTGATTTATAGTAGTTCAACTTACATAAGTGCATATATTTACTTTCGAAGATGAAATCTCCTAAAGTTTCACTATGTATAACATATATTGGAAGTTATGTGCGCATGAGACATTCCAATTATCTCGGAACCCTCTCACACAATAACAATAGTTGAAGTACATAAAATACCTATCACTATGTCTTACATAAGGTATGTTTGTACTAAAGTATTTATGTTCTTATATATATATTTATTTATAATTTATTTATAGTTAGGTTATATGAATTTATATTTCAAAGTAGTCATTCTTTAATATCTTCTAATACATATTTATTTCAAAGTAGTTATTTATAGTTAGTCTAATACCAATTTAAAATTTTCTCTCACAAAAAAAAAACAAGTTAAAAAACTTTTAACTAACACTTCAACTCCAATTTATGTCAATAACTCACATCACAACTAATCAAAAGTATAAAATAAAAGGAACTCTTGCATTGAATAATGCAAAAAACATAAAAAAATGTAATGATAAATTCACAATTATATGACAACTTGAGATTTTTTGAGTTTTATCAAACTTGGATTTTGATATGAGCCTTTCGCTATTCTAGATAAAGTCCAGTGGTTCACTTAACCACGTCCCACTCTTATTTACGACTCTAACTCTTTGGCTCCCTGTTCACGTGCGATTTCATAAAAAAGGAGAAGAGAAAGATGGAGGTTCAAGAGATGAATGAGCAAGAGAAAACCAAATACAATCACATCACAATCATAAACACAAGAGAATTTACATAGTTCGGTGAGAATCATTTATGTCCACGGGGAGGAGAGGAGGAGAATTTCACCATATTAAGAGAAATATTTACAATACGGTTTCTAAACCCAAAAGCACAAGTACAGCTTGAGATGAACACCACCATTCCGATTTCTAATAGTTTCCCCCCTCTGTTGTAGTTGCAAATTAAATTGTTGTTACGGCAATTTAAATTTTCGTCGATAACAAATTTGCCACCATTATAAATTCATAAATTGGCATATGTTACGATTTGACCACCATAATTTTTCATCGGTTATAAAAAGAACAATTATGCCTCATTAACTCGGCGTCGTTTATGAAATGCCGAATTAGTGCTACTTGGCACCGAGTTCTTCTCTCCTTCCGATTTGATTCAAAAATATTCATCAAATCTCCACCTTAGCTCTCATATGCGTCATATGAGAGATGACTCTAGCACGCTCCATGCCTAGCGACTGCACCAAGCAAGCACCAGTTGCCTACGCATCCTCCTCCCAGAGGAATCAAGTTGTGCTTAGTTTATCCAGATGAGAAGCCTATTGTCGCTTCTCTATATTAATCAAATCCTTGCAGTGGGTAAACTTATTAACTATAGCATCATTTGTAAACATATCTGTAGGGATGTCCTTGATATTGATCTTCTTTAGTAAAATATTTCCATGTTTTATAATATCTCGTACTAAGTATGCGAGCATGACACACCGGGTTGGTAGTAAAAAATATAGTGCTCTATCTATCACAAAATACTATCACCTTCTCCTGCTGCATTCTCAAGTCTTGCAGCAGTCCTCTTGTCCACATGGCTTCTTTGAATGCTTCCGTGACTACCATGTATTCAGCTTTGTTGTTGACAGGGCAACTGTAGGCTGTAGAGTAGTTCTCCATCCAACCAGACCTCATGCTAGAGCGAACACATAACCAGTAGGTAATCGTCTCCGATCCAGATCACTTGATAATCGGAATCCACAACCAACACACAAATCTTCCATTGATGATTGCTCATAGAATAATAAACCAACAATTGTATTCCTGAGATATTTGAAGACTTTCATCACTGCTGCTAATGATTCTTTCCTGGATTATGCATGTATTTGCTTACAATACCAACTGAATATGCCAAGCCTGGTCTCGTACACACCATGGCATGCATCAAGCTCCCCAATGCACTCACATATGGCATTGTGTGCATTTATTCTTTTTCAGCATCTGTTTTTGGGCATAAATTTGCAGAAAAACTTTGCCAATGAATACTTATCGATTTTATAAAGTTATTCACTCGGAACGTCTTTAGCTCATTCTCCAAATACCCATTTTGGGTAAGCTAGTACTTTCCCGCCTTCCTGTCCCTGCAGATCTCCATTCCAAGAATTTTTTCTGCTTCCTCTAACTCCATCTTAAAATTTTGAGCAAATTGATGTTTCATGCAGTTCATCTTAGCCTGATCAGATGTAGCAACAAACCAATTAGTTTCATAGAGGAGTAGATAGACAAAATTTCTTTGAGGCAATTTCTTGAAGAACGCACGATGGTCAAATTGGCTACGTGTATACTCGTTTGCATAAATTGATCAAATTTTTATATCACTGCCTTGGTGACTGCTTCTAGCCGTATAAAGACTTGTTCAGTTTGCCTTCTTTGCCTACCTCTTTGAACCCGGGGGCTGCACCATATAGATCTCCTTCTTTAGTTCTCCGTGTAAAAACGTTGTTTTAACGTCAAACTGCTCCAATATCAAATCTAATTGTGCTACAAGTGCAGAAGAACATGGATTGATGAGTGTTTAACAACTATGGAAAGCACATCATAATTAATGCGCCATCTTTCTGCGCAAAGCATTTTGCTATTAATCTAGCCTTGTATCGTACATCAGCTCCAGGAGATCCCTCCTTTGCAAACACCCATTTACACTCAATGAATTTTCTACCCAAAGGGAGTTTCTCCAACCTACATACACTGTTCCTATGAAGAGATTCCATATCTTTTTTCATGGCTTACCTCCACAGATCTCTCTTTGAACTCATCATTGCCTCTTTGTACTGAGAGGGGACCTCTTCCTCTCCTACTGACAATGCATGTGATGTAGTCTCTTTGCCAAGCTGACCTCTTGGTTGTTTGCCATCAGATTCTAGTTCTAGTAATTGACTCCTGAACAGGAGCCTCACCAATAGTGTTACTGTCTTTGTCTTCATCACCAATGTGGTCATCAACTGTAGGAGTATTTTCAACAACTGTATTGTGATGGGAAGAATCTTGTGGAACAAATGGGATTGCATCAAACTCCACTTAATCCTCCACATGATGCGAACTTCTCTGTCTCAAGAAGAACTCTTCATCAAATGTGACATCTCTGCTAGTAATAATCTTTCTATTAATTGGGTCATATAGTTTGTAGCCCTTGACTCCGCATTAAAATCTAATGAAGATCACCTTTTGTGCTTGTGGCCCAAACTTATTCTTCCTCATGTGATAATAAAGTGGGCACCCAAAAATTTTCAATTGATTGTAATCTTCAGCAGAACGTCCAGACCGCAATTCTATTAGTCTTCTTATTGATTGCAACAGAGGGCAAATGATTCACTAAATATTAGGCATATTCTAGGGTTTCCACCTAATAGACTCTCCAACTAAGCACTGGACAATATACATCGAACCTTTTTGCTTAAGATCTGATTCATCCACTTTGCTACCTCGTTTTGCTGTGGTGCTCTCTCATTATGAAGTGCTTAATCCCAAAACTCTAGCATTCCTATATGAAAGAATTAGAAGGGTATTCTCCGTTATTGTCTGATCGAATCTTTTTAATTCACTTTCCAATTTGGTTCTTCACCCACTTCTTCCAATCTTTGAATATTTTAGTACACTGACTTTGATTTGCTTGATGTACACCCATACATATCTGGAGTAATCATCTATAAAAGAGACAAAATACCTCTGACCATTGAATGATGCTATTTTCATTGTTTACCAAACATCTGTATGTATATACTTAAGTATACCTTTGGTGTTGTGGTCAATATCAAACGATTTGCGTTTTTGTGTGTTTTCTTGCCAAAAATGCAATGCTGGAGAAAAGTTAATTTGCAAAAATTTATATCTTCAATGAGTCTATCATTCTCCAAAGCTCTCAACGAAGGCTCTCCAGTATATGCCAGTTTCATGTGCCATAATGTCATGGCATCACCAGAGTTTTCTACCATTGCCACTGATCCAATCATTGTGCTCCCTTGAAGGTAGTAGAAGTTATGCTGTTTGACTCCATATAAATAGGTCATTGCGCGCCTACTGACTTTCATAACTCTTGCCTCAATGACCACCTTAAAACCCTTGGCTTCTAAGGTCCCAACAAACAACAAATTCTACTTGATCTCGGGCATGTGTCTGACTTCTTTCAACTCTTGCATAGTTTCTGCATGTGTCCTGATCAACACACTGCCAACACTAGCAATGCGACCTGTGATGCCATTCCCCATAGTGATTGCACTGTTGTCCGTTTCTCTGAATAAACAAAACTAATCATTCTGTGAGCAAATGTTGTACATCGCACCCGTATTCATAATCCAACTGGAACTGTTTGTTAACAAAACCATAGAAATTATAATAAGAGAGACCACTGAGTCTGACTCTAACCACATTTTGAGTCACGTTGGTATTTGCCTCAGAAGATCCATTAGCCCTCTTTTCTTTCATCTTAGGGCAAACATTCTTCTAATGTCATGTCTTTAAATAAATTATGCACTGATTGCGCCCAATGCTCTGGCCTCTAGATTATTTTCTTTTCTGAGAATCTGCATTTTTCATTGGTCATTGCTTCTTTTTTTCTGGTCTCCCTCTATGGAGGGTTAATGCATCTGTCATCTCTGACTTGGTTGACTCTTTATTCCTCTGCCAAAATTCATAATTCAGTAGGGTTGCAGTCATCTCTTCATATTCTAATGCATCCTTCCCATGAATAAGCATTATTGTGAAGTTTTCAATCTCACTTAACAATGAGTTTAACAACTGCAATACCTTATCCTCCACGGATTTCGTTCAGATTTAGCAAATCCGCCAACAATTTTGTGAACTCATTCAGGTTCTCATCAATAGAAATTCCCCTTCGCATCTTGAATTGATAGTCATCTTTTCATATGGAGACGATTTTCCACGCTCTTCATCAAGTACTTGCTCTCTAGGAATTTCCGCAACTTCCACGCTAATGTTTCCATCGTTGCGGAAACTTGATGTCTTGGGTCAAATAATTTTGGATCAAGCCACATGCGTTGTGATTCATCTTAATCCAATCTCTATTTGATATCTCATTCGGTTCTTTCTCGCCGTCGAGAGCATCCTCCAGGTTCAATGCGCAAAGTGCATCATTGACTTCTCGCATTTCCACATTTTGAAGTTGTTCTTGTCATCAAACTTGACCTCATCGACCTTAGCCGGATACGTCACAACTTGATGGAAAGATCGCTCCACCACACTCGGCAATGAAGAACTAGAAGCTTCTCCTTCAATTCTTTAATCCATGTCTTCTCTTGCCAACCTCTCACTGATACCACTTGTTTGGATCGACCAAACAAGAACACACAAGAGATAACCAAATACAATTGCAACACAAGAATTTACATGGAGAAGAGGAGTATTTCACTATATGAGGAGAAATAATTACAATAGGGTTGCACAACCCAAGAGTTCAAGTATACCTTGAGATGAACACCACCATTCCTATTTATAATGGTTTTACCCCTCTGTTAGTTACAAATTAATTTATTATTACGACAATTAAATTTTTTGTCGATAACAAATTGGCCACCAATTATATATCTATAAATTGGCATATGTTACGATTTAACCATTGTAACTTTCCGTTGGTTACAAAAAGAATCATTATCCTTCCTTAACTCGGCGTCGGATATGAAACACTGGATTAGTCCCATTTGGCGTCGGTTTCCTCTCTCTTTCCGATTTGATTCAAAAATATTCAACACTTCCCCTCGACTTTTTTTGCTACCATTCCTATTCCTTCATGGCCACACTGCCTCCATCAGCGACCAATGCTAACCCCCAGCAATTATTTTGACTATTGTGCGGTTTTTCTAAGTTTTCTCAAAACGAAATGTTATATTATTATAATAAGATGCAAGATTGAACTTAAATGTCAAATAATAGCATTAATATTACTTCATTCTCTCAAAAACTTAGAGATAGTTTCATGACACACTAAACAGTAGTTTTTACAACTAAAGTGATCAATTTGATTTGTTAAAATTGTGCTTAATCCAATTAATTAATATATTTAGTTACATGTGAAAAAATAAGTCATTACATGAAATTGAGTGTTTATTATATAAACTTTGTTTCATGATATTTTAACATGAGATAAGCTATTAATTTTGTAAACATCAAATATTGGTTGTTAGACCTGTTTAATACCCAAGATTTGGGTCAAAGTTAGCTCTTACCAAAAAATTTTCATAAGTTTGTAATTTAGTTTCATAAAGTTTTCTACTGTTTGAGTGTTTTCTTAACAAGGTTTCATAAGGTTGTTAATTTTATTTCATAAAACTTATGTTACGGTTTGACCTCTAGTTTAATCTGGATTCAACCTTTAAACAACAAACCTCTCCTTCCAACAGTTCAATGACCGGCCTGTGTTTTAATACCTAAATTTAACTTGAATATTGATCATTAAATCAATTAAAATAAAAACCAAAAGACTAGTTCTATCCGGTTCAACTGTATGTGTTTTGAGTTGCTTGTGCTCAAAGTAACTAGTTTAGCTATACGTGTTTGAACAGGTCAACAGCTGATTTTGGCCCGATTTTTAATTCATTGCTCTAATGAACTATCTTATCGAGAAATTTAATGGTTTGAACATAAGCTAAAAAATATTATAAAATATTAAATGAGCTAAATAACTCTTATACCTTCTTAATTATGTTCAAACAAGAAACTCATGTTCATGAACGCGAACAAGGTGTTCTTAAATTATATGATTTTGAAAAATAAATTAGGATTGTGAACTAATAGCAAAAAAAACATATTTCGAAAGAAGAAACCAATAAGATCAACGACATGAGGGAAAGTTGATAAGATTGTGAAATGAGAGGCCCAACAAAAATGCGAGGGTAAATATTGACAATGGTTGAAAGAGTCTATTGATGATGTGGTGTGAACACAACCAACAAAAAAAGAGTTGAACCAGAGCTATTAGAATCAATGCAGAGAATGCCAACATTTAACCAACAACCTAAATAAGAAGTCAACAAGAGCAGCAGCAATGCACCCAAACGCAGTGTGAATAACAAACCCAGCGACCCAAACTCGACAAGAACAACCAGGATAGATCACATCCATAATCAATAAAATATATGGAATAGCTGAAGCTATAGCAGCAACAATCACTCAAAATTAACATAACAATTAGCAGTAGCTCAGAGAAATTGTTATGACCCATGTTAGACTAGTAACAACCATTCTAATATTGGGTGCAATTTTCCGTAGGATCATATTAGCGGTTAAGTAAAATAGTAGTTAAATAATATCCAGAGCCACAGAAGAATAAAAAAATTTTATTCATTCAATTTAAAATAAATATCATCCAGATTATTACATAAATTGACATACTACATAATATAAATGTTTGCCTCTCATAAAGGAAATAAAAATTAAAAATATATTTTTGCGCCATGATTCTTTAATATATCTTTAGGCTACCTCAACCTTCTCCAGCAGGATTTGATCTGGCATTCTAAGTACAAAGGATATTAAATACATACTTTTAAACAAAAAGCGGAAGGCAAAAAATGATAATAATCATTGCAGGAAAATATGGTAAAATGCAAATAAAAGATGATCATTACTCCTGCAAATAAATATTTCCGTTGTCACATGCTAAATTTCAATTAGTAATCGCATAAAAAATTATGTTTATGTTTATGACTTGATATCATGAAGCGACAGTAATAGTTATGATGGGCAAAGCTATAACCTTGAGGCTGGGTTCAATAAATGCATAAAAGCATAACCTTCACTTGGGCACCCTTAAAGATTATAGATGGCACCTTTATGTTTCTCGAGGACTAGCCCCGTCCCTAACCTATTCATGCTACATTTTGGAACCCTTAGCAACATTCACAAGATACATAAACATCCCTAACCAAAAGTGAATTTTGTAGTTAAAACTTTTGAGGAGCTGATAAATGTGTTTGAGAAGATAGCATAAAATCCAATTAGCACTGGCTCTATTGTTAATAAGTTTAATAAGGCTTGGAGCATCACTCTCAATCCATATACTGTGATACCCTTTCTTTTTGCAAATACTAAGACCAATAATGAGAGCATTGGCTTCATTCATAATAGCACAAAACTTCACTAGACAAATCAAACCTTCCCGTTATTGTCTCTAACGATGTCACAACCAACACTAATTCTAGGTAAGTTTCACCATATCAAGAAGAGGTTCTAGTAATCTTACTACATTAAGAGTTTTAGCAGGAGTGTTGTTTTTGTTAAGCTTGAAAAATAGAGCAACATTAAGCTTAACCTTTGAAGATTTTCTTATTGATAAGCTTAGCTTTAATAGCATTCTTAATATGACACAGTTTTTCATAGGTTTCTCTTATGATTGAAAGCAAAGTTTCTAAGTTTAACATTGTTTCTCTCCTGCCAAATATGCTAAACACAATAAGCATAAGCAAAAGGACTATGATATTTTCTTTTTTTTTAACTAAATTGCCAGATACTCTTAAGGATAAAAGATAAACTTTTAGAGTGAGTTTAAGTTGGGATGGAATCTAAGCATTTTAGCAAAAAAATCCAAATATGAATTGCTTTATCTTTATTAATAAAAAGGTGATCTAAAGTTTCACAATTAGAAGGACAACTTGAGCATTTAGACACCAAGCATTTTTTTTTCTATTTTGCAGAATTTCATCAATTGGAATAATTTTATGGACCTGCCTCCAACAAAAGATTGATTAGTAGGGGTTGCTAGAATTGTGTCAGATAACATCTCCTAAAGTAAAATGTGCAGTTTTTGTTTTTATAAAATTGGCAGTTCTCTTAAACAAAAACAAGAAGGGGCTTGACCCTTCCAAATAATAGTATCTTTCTCATCAATGTTGATGGGGATGGAAGTAATTGCATTAATAGCATCAAGGTTAGCAGGGGGAGCCTCACTTAGTTTGTTAAGATTCCACTTATCATTGTTGAAAAATTTGTGTAATTTACTAAAAGAATGGATAAGGTTAGGAAATCTAGAATCTAAACTATCATTACTCATCCATCAATCAAAATCAATCAAACCAAAAGGAATTTTATCTTTACCAATATTTTATGCAGTGAATTGCTTAGAAATATTTCTGAGTTTAATAAGCCTTTTTCAAAGAGGAGAACTATAATTTTTAACAATATCATTGATAGGATGATTATTTTTGCAATCTCTCTAATGATATCAGCCCACAAGTTCTTGCCTTTCCTAAAATTCCAGCAGATTTAATCATAAATGTTTTAATTAAATTCTTTGGAAATTTAAAACCTAGGCCTCCTTCGAATGTAGGGAAACAAAGGTCTTTCCATTTGAACTAATGAATTCTTACAGTTAGGTTTGCTTTTTCAAATGAATCTGTTTAAATATTTTCAATTTCTTAAGAACACCAATGGGCTGAGAAAGAATTTGAAGTAAATATGCATGGAGCAATGAATACTTTTTAAGAGAGTAATTTTGCTTTAGGGGGATAAAATTTTGTGATCCCAACTTAACTTGTTTTTTATTTTACTAAGGATATCATCATAGTCGATTCATTCGTTCCTTTAAAAAGAGTAATTCCTTAATTGATGATGGGGATTTTCTTGTTAGTGAAATCCGTTAGAGTTGATGCTCTTCTGCATTTAACATCATTGAAATTCTTTGGTGCAATAAAACAGCTCTTGGTGCTATTGAAAACTAGGCCAGAAGCATGTTTAAAGTGATAAAGGAGAGATCTAAATCTTTTCAGACACGGTTCCACCCATTGATTTTTTTATGATAACGGCTTAAAGCTCACATGTTCTCAAATGGTCAAGCCTATAAGTTGTGAATCACTGTGTTCATTTGATAAGTTATGAAGCCCTGTTTTTACTAAGTTTTGCTTATAATTGACTTATTGAGCAAACAGCCTCCCAGCCTCATGATTTTTGGAAGGTGCAGCCCATAGTTTCCCACAAGGATCTCTTAGTCAGGCTGTATAAACTACTTTCACTAGAACATGTCCGAAGAAATGGTGGCTGATAGGATCATGGGGTATGTTCTCATTGTCCCACCAACCATTTTGAGAAACTGTGAAATTTTTTGCCAGTAAAAATTGAAGTGCTGCTACTTTGAAACCAGAATATCATCGAGTCTATCAAATACTCTTATTAGGGTGGGTAATTTACCATAGGGGAAAATGCTTATGGGTAACCTTGAATAAATTCATGACAAAATCTTTGGGTAGTGCCTTACCTTATGTCTTACTAAAAGCTAAGCGTTGTATCCACAGCTTTTCAGAACTGTCACTTCTCATTATTTTCCGCAACATTCCATTTTGCAACAATTTAAAACTACTGAACTTAAAGCTATTCGGCTAATACCTGAGTTGGGAGTTTCCTCTGAATACCGACCAGATACTTTCTCAGTTTAGGTTCTTCTCTCTACAAACTTAATTCTGTCCCTTCATGAAATGCGGATACTGAGAAAGATCAATCTATTCAAAAGAAAACTTGAGAGCACAAAATCAGAATGAAGAATATCTGAGTTCTTATTACCAATTTGAATTAGAGAGATCATATTCCATCAAATTTGGTATCAAAGCAAACCATGTTTCATTGAAAATTTTTCCAAAACAGTCTATTGATCTTTGCAAGATCGATTTAGTTCTAGACTATTCGATTTGTCCAATTTAATCCTTAACTGTTCAGTCTTTTTAACTAATATACCTGCAATTCATTTGAGGCATTTTTGTTCTAAGAAATGAGGAGCTAATTGGGTTTAAATGATTAGTTAGCGAGCTGAATTTGATTGTTTGAATAGGCCAGGACAAAATTTGTAAACTTGAAATAGTTGAGGGTTCATTTTGGCAATTTGCACTCTTCCAGCGCCATACTTTACCTTTCATTTTAGCTTGTGCCCGCCCATTTCCTTTCCATTTTCTTATTTCACAAGTTTTTTTGCTCTTTACTTTCCTAGCTTTGTTTCCAAAAACTATCATTTTCTTTGGCCACTTGGAGTAAAAAGTTAAGCTTCTCTCAAATCCCTCTTTATATAGATGTTTTTTCCATCTTATGTGGATGTGATTCCAGCTTGTACAGATCTTATAAACGTGTTTCAAGTTTCAGTTTTAATGAGAATGGGGGATTTGGATTGGCATTTGCATTGAGATGGCGTTTCCAAAAAATTGGTTTCTTAATTGCATACCCAACCCGATTAGAGTGTTCTAACCTTTCCGAATACATTTTAGTGTATAATCACGTATTCTCATAGACGTACATTAACTGCTTCACTACAGTCAGGAAGTGCAGACTGCAGATATTGATGAGATTATTGCACATAAATTACTACATTCCAATGATTCTGATTTTCTTTGCAAAACATTTCCAAACAAATGTAGTTTTGCACATGCTTGTATTTATCTATTTGATAGCCACTTGATTAAAATTCTCAAGTGCTGTTGGACAGGTGTGATTGAAGATCTGTGGAATGTTTAAATGCAGAATCTGGGGGATTTCAGACTTCCTCACTTTTTCAACTATCCACCTTATTTCACGTAAATTTTTTATACTTGAACTTCTAATGTTATATTTATTGTTTTGATTATTTAATGTATCCATTGTAGAAAACTACAAAGTTTATTGTTCAAGAGAATTCAATTGGAAATTATTGTGCTTCAAGTTTGTCTTTGGAAAATATTTCTGTTCCTTATATAGTTTCTTAAATAATGGGTTTGAAACTGTATTTTATCCCCTCATGAATAGTAAGTGCATAAAGTGCATCTGATGGGATCGTTCTAAATTGAGCAATTAAGAATTTAAAATATATTTGGGATATATTGGAAAAATTGTGGTGTGCTCTTCCATCCGAAACTTCATGAATCTGCTGTGAATGTCTTAGGTGTCTCCTTATTTAACGTTCACTGTTAGATAAATTTTTTTGAGAAGCTTTATAGGGATCTATTAATTACTAGAAGAAACTTTTCTCCTTGGGTTATCGTACACATAGAGACCACAACTAACTAAGTGTGCCTCAAAATTTTTTCATGTAGTTTGTGTAGGGCCTCCATATAAACTTACTGGTTAGGGGCCTACCAGGGTGTGAGCAGTTAATTGTAGGCAAGAGTTTCACCTAATCAAATCTTACATATGGCTTGAATGGGGGAAAGAGCAAGAATACTATTGCCATTTTAAGAGTAAAGAGGTTGTTTAGCTTGAGTATTTAAGCAAATTTTGCTCTTGTACTTTTTTATTGTTTGGTTTAAAGTAAAAGAAATTCAGGGTGTATTATAAAATCCTCAAAATGCCCATTTCTCTTCATTCAAAATGCACTGAAATTGTGTGAATTCTGATACAGAAATAACTAATACGCAAGTACCATTACCACCTAACCACCTTGTAACCAACCTAAGACTTATCTATACCCTAACACATGCCGAGAAACTGTAAGTACCCCAAGATGATGCAATGATGTGTGTAATGAATGAGAATCATTTTTGCTCACTCTTCTCTGATTTTTTTTCTTTTCATCCAGAGCAGCGAGATTGACCCAATCATTGCAAGTATAGTGATCGCTCATCCCTTAGCACATGCCGACGTGCACCAAGGTGATCGCCATCAAGGAGAACTCTGAAGCTCGGTCTCACGCAAAGGTGAACAGGGAAACACGTTAGCTATTGTGTCGTCTGTAGTCGGGGACGATCTGGCATGCAACTATCCAATTGATCAATAGAGCATTCATTAGGAGGAAGCTGACCTTGTTCGCTAGCCAATAGAATGTGTACTAGGAGGAAGCTATATCGCTCTCTGGTTCATTCGCCTCTTTGGCTCTAGCCCCTTGAGCTGCATTGTGCTGAATGGCCTGAAAATGACACATTTAATGACCTGAAAATGCAGGATGCTTTCAGTAATTTGGAAATCAGTTAGCCTGTTGCTGAAGCCTTTACGACCGGTGAATGCCATCACTTATTGACACAGTCAGCAATTTTCTGTTAGACTAGTGCGGAGGCTCAGATGGTCGTTACCCCAGGTTGCTGTCATTACCTCAACCATCTTTGCTCCACAATGACTCGAGACAACAATCTAGGCTCAAAGTCACCAGTCCCAGGAGCCGCCAGCCACAACCCAAGTAGCCCATTGGAAGGCTCACATCTACTCGATACAATGACCGTATCCCGTTGTTTGCGAACTGTCTCTATCCGATACAACCACTCTGCCACAAAGGCCTGATCCAGCCTAGCTTTCCCTATCATCCCTGGGCTCGCATTCATTTATCAAGGATTTCGACATAGCCTTCTGTCCCTTGACGGTGACCAAGGCTAACCCAACTGATAAAGGCACTCTTTTGGGTCCTTGCAGCCGAGCGCCAATCTTGTTTGCCTAGTTTGAGAAATTTGAACTAGTCTCAATAATACTGTCACGATCGTGATGTACTAAAGGAAACCAACCTAGGCGATTTATAGATATCCTAACACCATGCCAAGGAATTGTAAATACCTCGAGATGATGTAATTATGTGCTTAATAAATAGCAATCATTTTTGCTCACTCTTCTCTGATTTTCTTTTTTTTCATTCAGAGCAACAAGATTGACCCAACCATTGTTAGTATAGTGATCACAACAGGCACATGCCTACCTGCACCGAGGTGATCCAGCAGTGAGGACTCTGAAGCTTGGTCACACATAAAGGTGAACGGGAAACACGTTAGCTTGTGTATCGTCTGTGGTCGGAGACGATCTGGCATGCAATGGTCCAATTGATCAATATAGCATGCATTAGAAGGAAGCTGACCTTGTTTGCTAGCTAATAGAATGTGTACTAGGAGGGAGCTATCTCACTCTCTGGTTCATTCGCCTCTTTGGTTCCAGCCCCTTGAGCTGTGCATTGTGCTGAATGACCTGAAGATGCAGGGTGCCTGCTGGTCATTTGGAAATTAGTTATCGTGTTGCTGAAGCCTTTATGGCCGATGAATGCAGTCACTTGTGGACGCAATCAGCAATCTGTTGTTAGACTAGTGCGAAGACGCAGACGGTCATTACCTCAGTGGTTATTTTTGTTACCTTAACCATCTTAGCGCCACGATGACCCAGGACAACAATCTCAGCTCAAAAAGCCACCAGTCCTAGCCCGAAGCCGTTAGTCACGGCCCGAGTAGCCCATTGGTGGGTCGCATCTACTCGATACAATAACCGCATCCCCTCTTTTGCGAGCTATCTCTATCCGATACACCATTATGCACCATTATGCGACAAAGGCCTAACCATTCTAGCTTTCCCGATCATCTATGGGCTCACATTCATTTATTGAGGATTTTGGTACAACCTTCTATCCCTTGGCGGTGACTAGGACTAACCCAACTGATAAAGGCACTCTTTTGGGTCCTTGCAGTCGAATTCCAGTCTCATTTGTCCGGTTTGAGCAATTTGGACTAGCTCAACTTGGCTGAGTCGTCCCCTTGCTTGATGGGCCCCATTCTTCTAAATAATATTATTACAAACATGATGTTTAGGTAACCAACCTACTCGACTTATATATGCCCTAACACCATGCCGAGGAACTGTAAATACCCCGGGATTATGTAATTAAGTGCGTAATAAATAACAATATATTTTGCTCACTATTCTCTGATTTTCTTTCTCTTCATTCAGAGCAACGAGATTGACCCAACCATTGTTAGTACAGTGATTGCACATCCCTTAGCACTTGCCCACATGCACCGCGGTGATCCATCGGTGAGGGCTCTGAAGCTAGGTCTCACAATGGTGAACAGGGAAACACATTAGCTCATGTGCCATCTGCGGTCAAAGACAATTTGGCATGCAACGATCCAATTGATCAATAGAGCATGCATTAGGAGGAAGCTGAACTTGTTCGCTAGCCAATAGAACGTGTAATAGGAGGAATCTATCCACTCTCTGGTTCATTCGCCACTATGGCTTCAGCCCCTTGAGCTTCATTGTGCTGAATGGTCTGAAGATGACGCATTTAATGATCTGAAGATGCGGGGTGCCTGCCGGTCCTTTGGAAATTAGTTAGCATGCTGCTGAAGCCTTTACGGCCTGTGAATGCAGTCACTTATGGACACAATCAACAATCTGCTGTTAGACTAGTGTTGAGGTGCAGACTGTCATTACTCCAGTGGTTGTTTTCATTACCTCAGCCATCTTAGCGTCACAATGACTCGGGACAAGTCTAGGCTCAAATCCACCAGTCTTGGCCTGAGTAGCCCATTGGCAGGCCGCATCTACTCGATATAATGATCGTCTCCCCTCGTTTGCGAGCTGTCTCTATCCGATACAACCACTTTGCTAAAAAGGCCTAACCCAACCTAGCTTCCCCGATCATCCCTAGGCTCTCATTCATTTATTGAGAATTTTGGCACAGCCTTTTGTCCCTTGACGGTGACCAGGACTTACCTAATTGATAAAGGTACTCTTTTGGGTCCTTGCAGCCGAGCGCCAATCTCATTTGCCCGGTTTGAACAATTTGAACCAGCTCGACTTAGCTGGATCATCCTCTTGCTTAACGGGCGCCATTCTTCATGATAATATTGTTACGGTCGTGATGTACTAAAGGTAGCCAACCTAACCGAATTATTTATATACCATAACACCATGTCGAAGAACTGTAAATACCCCGAGATGATGTAATTATGTGCGTAAGAAATAACAATCATTTTTGCTCACTCTTCTTTGATTTTCTTTCTTTTTAGTCAGAGCAACACGATTGACCCCAACCATTGTTAGTAGTCATCTACATTCCTCATCACATGCTCACTTGCACCGAGGTGATCAATCAGTGAGGACTTTGAAGCTCAGTCTCACACAAAGGTGAACAGGAAAACACATTAGCTCGTATGTCGTCTGTGATCGGAAACAATCTGGCATGCAACAATCCAATTGATCAATAGAGCATGAATTAGGAGGAAGCTGTCCTTGTTCGTGAGCCAATAGAATGTGCACTAGGAGGAAGCTATCTCGCTCTCTGGCTCCAGTCCCTTGAGCTGCATTGTGCTGGATGACCTGAAGATGACACATTTAATGACTTGAAGATGCGGGGTGCCTGCTAGTAATTTGGAAATCAATTAACCTGTTGCTGAAGCCTTTACGGCCTGTGAATGCAGCCACTTATAGCCGCAGTCTTCCATTAGACTAGTGCGGAGGTGCAGACGATCATTACTCTAGTGGTTGTTGTTACCTCAACCATCTTAGCGCCACAATGACCCGGGACAACAATCATCCCTGGAGTTGCGTTCATTTATTGAGGATTTCGGCACAGCCACAATGACCCGGGACAACAGATAAAGGCACTCTTTTGGGTCCTTGCAGCCGAGCGCCAGTTTCGTTTTCCCAGTCCGAGCAATTTGGACTAGCTTAACTTGGTTGAGTCATCCCCTTGTTTGACGTGCCCCATTCTTCACGACAATACTGCCACGATCGTTATGTACGAAAGGTGGCCAATCGTCCATCTGCAATTGTCCACCCTCCAAGCACACGCACTCTAACAGTGGACTCACACGATTTATCGATGAGCTCGGCCCTCAAGACTCGGCCCTCTGCTCTCTTTCCAAATCTCAAGTTCATTTTCGCTAAATCAAGAAGGCCATGTTATTTAGAGAAAATGGACTAGCTGACAATCTTAGAGGCTCTCCTGCCCTAGCGCCGCAGGATGTCGAGTATAGGCATTGGTTCATGATCGATTAGAACTTCATCGCAATGATCTTCTTTACAATCTCGCCGACTATTCTACCTCGTTCTTGATGCCAACAGCTGCAGTGATGTGTGGAATACACTTAAAGGATGTGTACAGTCCTCCAGCCAATCATGCGTTAAACAACTCAACAAGGAACTGTGCAATGTTGTTATGAGAGATAAATCGATTTCACAATACCTGGCATAAATGAAGACATTTGCTGATAGCATTGTTACAATTCTAGACAAAAATCGACAACCATAATCCTCTACACACTTAACGGGCTGCCTCCATAGTATCAAGCATTCTAGATAACAATCCGTACCAAGTTTCACATCTGCAGTATCATAGAAGTTCGTCATCTTGGAGAGCAGCAACAAATGTGCCCAATGACTTTCACACCCATGTGGAGGAAGATTACATAACATCACCTACATCAAATGTCAAATCTGCAGCAAGCCATGCTACACAATCATGACTTGTTGGCATCACACTGATTTGACCTATAACATAACCTCAATTACTTGACCTGTTTAGCTATCTGACATGCGGCCATCCAAGCACGAAAATTAGTTCTTAAACTCCGGTGCATCTTCACACATCACAAGCAAGCTTAATAATTTACGTGTATTCAAGGCATATCATGGAAATGGCACCATTATAGTAGGCAATTAGCAAACTTTCTAATCTCAAATGTTGGTAGTGACATCCTACGGCTGGCTTGATGCATGCATATCTTTTATGCATTTGAAGAATTTAATCTTCTTTAACATCTCTGTCTGTGATTGGTTTTTAAGCACTGATACTTTTGTTATAAACAATGGATCTTCATGTTACCGTATTCTCTTTAATTTCATTCTGCTTTGTACTGAGATATCATTTGAACAGGGCTCCACAAGTAATCTTGACTATCTTTGAGAAAATTTTCTTGTAAAGAATTAAAGAAATTTAAATCTTATTTTATTGTCTTCCAAATGTTATATATATATATATTATATAATATTTATGTTCTTCTAGATTACAACCTATAAGAGAGACAAGGGAGAAGCAAGTTCAACTATGGAAGGATATGATACTCGACTATTGTAGGAGTCAAAAGATATTTATAATTGGATTGGAAGAAGACTTCCCCCTCTTTTCTAATCCTGCTATTGAAAGTAAGTTAGTTCTCATGATTAATTCAGTTTTGTTTTTTTTTTTCTGTTTAATTGTATGATTTGTAATTTGACAATGGTTAGGGGAGTGAAAGAATGAAGGAAATAGAGTTTTTCACATGAAATTTATTTCTGCTGTTTTTGTTGGTTTAATGTTGCAATACAAGACTTGCTTCAAGAAATATTTTTTGACAAATCTTTCATTTTTTATTTTGGCTGCTTCTTTTTTTATTTTATGAAATGAAATTTGAACTTTAATTCTTATTCTAATATTTTCTGGCTCTCTTCACTACATGATTCTGATTAAGTTTGTAAAACAATGAGGCCAATAAGTTTATTTATAATGAATTCTATCAAATCACTGAAGTTGCAGGATATGATACTATGAATATAATTTTTTTTATGAATTATTCCATGATGCTTTTCATTTTTAATGGTTTCACAACATTTAAAATACTTATTATGAATAAAATTTGTTTTTCCTATGTTATTGTGATGTTAAGAAGAATTAAACAAATCTAAAATGCCTTGTAAGCAAAGGGTGATTAGTGACAAATGGTCATGCTTCTGTGAGGATGGTGTTGGAAGGTAAGATTTGCAAATAAAATATATTGGGTGATCTTTGGTAAGATGATGTTAATTGTATGACTCTTGTTTTTCTCAATAAAATCTTATGATTTTCCTAATATTAGGGGTTCTTTGATTCATATTTAGCTTGGATTAAGCCTCATCAAGCTTTGTAAATGAAATTAGAAAGGTAAGCTAAGCATAAGCTATCTTAAGTTGAGGGATTATTTTGTTCGTATGCTGTATTAATCGTATTGTACCCATTATAATTCCTTATCTATTATTAGTTAATTGACATTAAGCGCCACATACGATATGGAGTCAATTTTGGTTTATTAGGCGTCCTTGTGAGTTTTGAAAAGTTGAAGCTTATCACTTGAATTTCTTGATAATATGTATGTTTAAAGAAGAGCAATTTATGTTTATGTTTTTATAGAAACCAAGTAGAAAGCACAACCGTTAGGATCACAAGAGTGGGTTAGTTCCATTGAATTTATTAAATGATTCAATGGTGGAACATGATTTTATTTTTGAGTGGGTTGAAGATGCCATGATAAGAATTGTAGTTGACCAAGGTGAGTTAGACAACATGTGGACTTATCTCAAGAAACGATTATAACTATCTTTCATTGAAGATAGAGTGCATCATTAATGATCATAATAGATGGTTGTTAAGCACAAAATGGACTATAAGAAGAATGCCTCATTTAACATATTTAAAAGGCAATGATAAGTGTCAACAATTGTGTAGGATAGCTTTGGTTGATGCATGCATGTGCTTATTGACAATGATCATCATCAATTGTGATCGTTGGTCGATGATAAATGATGTTGGCAACCATTGGAGGGAGGTGGTAAAGGCTGACAATAATGATTGACGACTGCATGGACGGGGTGGGGGTTTCTTCAATTTTTATGTGATGGATAGAGGGATTATGTGGAAGAAAGTCTTAAACTTCTCATTGCTCTGTGTTGTTTGTGGAGCCTCGAGTGCAGCATGAGGAGGTGAACCTAGGCGGGTTGCAACCAGTGGAATCGAAGCAAGTGGGAGTCATATGTGGTGGAGCTTTGAGCACATTAAAGTGATCTTGGAGTAGGCCACGAAACAGTAGCAAGGCTTGGAGTGGCTTTGAGCCATGGATCAATAGATATTAGCTGGATGCAAAGCGGGTTAAGACGAGCCAAAGAAGTTGGAATCCAGAGGACCCAACACTTAGGCACCGAGTGAGTGCCGGCCTGGTGTTTAGGCGACTCGTGGGCGTCGGTTTGGCGCTTAGGCACTGAGTGGTCGCCAATTGAGTGCCTAGAGCCTAACGTTTGAGCGCTCTCTAGCGGCAGAGGCAATGCTTAAAATAACCGGGACATGGACACTTGAGCTGGCCCAGATGCCAGGAGAAGGAAGCGCCAGCCTGAGAGCCCAATGATTGGGTGTGCCCAAGTGCTAGTAACAAAACAAGCTTATGCGGATATGCAGCATGTGGAGATTGGCAGCTTTGACACATGGTGCCTACAAGCAGGGAGTATGCGACACATGACAAGCATGTTATGAGCCTAGGGCTAGTGGGGTTGGTTTAGGGCTTCTTTTGTTGGTCTATAAATACCAAAGAGATGGCTGCTTTGGGTTGATGCTTGGAGGCTGAGAGCTGATACATGGTAGATGGTGTTGGAAGCTGTTATGGCAGCCAGATGAGCTGCAGTGTGGGGTGATCGAAAAGCTGGAGGCAGTTGCACGACAACTGCTTGTATGCCAAGCTTGGATGTTAGAGATGTTGCCGGAGTTGCTGAAAATTGCAGGGCGGTTGGCGTGGCTGTCAGACTGGCCAAAGGAGCTGCAGAGCGGCTGGAATATCCAGGGCGGTTGCATGACTGTTATATGGATATTGTGGAAGCTTTTGGAAGGAGGCAATACAAGCAATGGGAAAATGCGTACCTCGAGTCAAGTAGGAGTGGCTGCTGAGCGGCCACAATGTGGTTACAAGGAAATGGTAGGGTGACGGCGAGGTTGCACAGGGTTACAACAAGTGTGGCTGATATTATTTTTATGTGTACAAGGCTATGTGCAAAAGCCTATAATTCTTGTTCCTAGTTTCGTAGTATATTTCTTCTTGGTGTGGCACCATAATTTTTCCCTGATTTTGGAGTTTTCACGTAAATCTTGCGTTTTCTGCTTGTGCATTGTAATTGTTCAATTTTTTGCAATTTTATCTCACTCTCGTTGCTCCCAGGTAAAATTGTTTCATTCTGGTGTCTGAGCCGACACAACACTCAGATACCTTGTTGAGTTGCAATTCCTTGGTTTTTATAATGGCAAAGTGGCCAATAAATA
The DNA here is from genome assembly GCA_016760335.1 of Gastrodia elata. Lineage (NCBI taxonomy): Eukaryota > Viridiplantae > Streptophyta > Magnoliopsida > Asparagales > Orchidaceae > Gastrodia > Gastrodia elata. Next base: position 14,091,580 of record CM028673.1, read on the forward strand.
AGCACGATATATTGAAGAAAAAAAAATCTATTATTAGCAACTTGTGAAGAAATAATATACAATATTATCAACTTGGCATGGTGATCTATGGGCTTTGTATTCAATGATTAAGATTGTGATTTATGTGCTTTATATTTAATGATTGAAGTTGTAATACATGTGCTTATGTAATTTTAAAGGGGCTAATATTGCTTTTGTTTTTTTAGATAAGAAACATATCACCAATAGATTCTTGTTGTACTGTTTCTTCAAATATAGATTGTTTGCGACTTTTCAAAAGTGCTGACTACGTCCTCATGAGAAAAGACATGCTGAGTTTGTGCGAATATTGTTACAATTGTAGTGTCATTATATCATACTATTTTATGATCATTTTTAGTAATCTGATACATTCAGAATGTAGTTCCTCTGTTCACTTTGCACATCTTATACATAAAATTTTACTGAAATAGTTTAACCACAGCATACATGAGATTAAATTTTAAGGAGCTTCAGCATGAATTTAAGGGGAGGGTTTAATTGGATAAGATAAGCATGTAGACATGTATTAGTAATTTTAGAGTATTCTAGTAATTTTTGGTGATTTCAAGCATTTAAATAATTATTTTATTTTTTATTTCAAAATGATTTCTTGTTAGAATTTTTGATGTATTTAAAGTTACTTTTGATTTTAATATTTATCAGGTAATCTAATTTTTATAAAGGATTTTTACTCACATACCACTAAAAATCACTAAAATCTTTATTATATACCCACTAAATGCTTAATTTTTATTATTAATTGTATACTCAAATCTTGTAAATTCATCAAAATTTACACTCTCTAAATGGATAAATAATGGGGTTAATGGATCTTCATGCAATCTCTTCGTCTCCTTTTTCTGCTCTAGCATCCCATTACTGAGGCTCTGTTCTTATATCTTGTTGATTGCTCAATCTAATGCACAACATCGAAGCATTAAAGAGGTATTGTTCGTTGAGCTGCGAAATTTCATCTCTCATTAATGTTATAAACTCATCTTGAATATTATAGAAACTTTTAGAAATATATATATATATGTATATATGAAAAGTAAATAAAAATTAATAAAAAATCTGCTATCCTTTTGCATATTTCTGCATTCTTCCTGTCCAACAAACAAGCACAGCATGTCAAAAGAAAAACTGGAAAAGTGACTTGATAGAGAAGACAAATTGCAGGATAAAGTTTTGCATACAGCACACTAAAAAGTACTGTATCTATTATTAATAACAGTAATACACAGTGGAGTAAAGGAATACTGTGAGCAGAAGATTCATTAACCCGGTTATTTGTTCTTTTAGAAAGTCGTAGTTTTGTGAGTTTAAGAGATAAGTGTATGAATTTTAGGTGTTTTGTGAGTAAATAATATAAATTTTATTGGAATTCGAGTCAAAATCCCTTTTTTAAAAATAGGAATCTGACCGCATGTAATTTATCATCATTTAGAAATTGAAATTTGAATCTAAACGAACCTTTGTTCTTATAAACTTTATTTCTCTTCTTTTTCATCTCCCATCCTTTCTTACGGCCATCATTCTTTCTTGAATTCATAAAACTTAAAATCTTCTTAATGTGTTTTTTGCATCCGTATAATTTTTGAGCCTAATTTAAGGAAGAGCTAGTTAAGTGATCACAAAGAAAGCGTCTTTATGAGTTAAATATTCAACCAATTCAAATTGCATCAATTTTAATCTGAGCCAGTCTTATCAAATCATACATTTATGTTATTACATTTTATATTAAAGGGATGAAATCATTATTTTCTATTTTTTTGAAAGGAGAGGAGAGCTTCAAATAAGAAGATATGTGACTAGTGGCAATTAAATCCATGATATGAGATAATAAATTTAGAGTCTTAATAATTAGGCTACAATAATATTCATTAAAAAAATTATTATTTTTATTAGACTTTATATTTCTATATGACAGTTACTGTGAAATGCTACTAATTTTTTAACTTCTCTAAAAATACTATCCCCATTTATGGATTTCAAAACCTAGTCTGGCACGTTTTCGAAGCCTTCTATGTTGATGCTCTGAAAAAACAATCTTCACGACAGCCTCTATTGGATGCTGTGAAAAACAATGATATGGGAAGAAACTATTAAGAAATATTTTCTCTATCTAGAACTTGTGTAGGAGCTTTTATTTGTTTTTGTACAATTGAAATAAAAGATTCATGTAGCAGATCTCAGTGGGATTAAAGCTTGGTGGCACTAGTGTTATTGTGGTTCATCTCTTCTAATATTTCAATGGTTAGATGTATCGGTTTTCCACTGAACATTATACATTTGTGTCTCTTACCTGAAACTATTATCTGAATGCAATTTGGTTGCTAATTTTTTTGCACTTCAGCATTAGTAGGCATAGTTATGATATAAATTCTGAAAATTTGGTGCTTTTGTTGAACCTTGGTTGTTCTTGTCCACCTATTATATAGCGACAGAACAGACGTGCATATCTTAGGTTACAGTTGGCTGAATATAGTCTTATTCTTTTTTTACTATTTAATATATATTTATATTTTAAACATATATATATATTTTAAATACATATTTATATTGTCTAGCTAACAAAATATTTATGTTGCCTAGGTAATCTCTATATTCCAAAGCAGGAATTATGGGTAGATTCTTACACTTTACATTTAATTGTTGATACGCAGGATCTCTCAGCCATGAGTCAAGGGAGGTGTTTCTCTCAGCCTTGGTTTCAGAAGGTGATTTCTTACATGCTTCGCACTTAGTGATAGGTTTATCAAGCTTAACTCTATGCGGAACCATATTGTTCTCGTTCTTCATTTTCAGGGCGTGCAGAATGGGTGGATAAAAGCCACAAAAAATGTCTTATCTTATGGCTCAGAATTCAAGATTGGGCTGACTGTATCATAAACTTGGTAGGTAAAGGAACCTGTATGCTCCTATGAAGGCTTCATGAGATGCGTTTTCTTAGTTGTTTGTGTTACCAGGTGAAGGAAAATGGACTGGAAGATAGCGTCATGACTGTTGAGGACCTGCGCTCTGGGATTGAAACACTAGGAACTGGTAATCTCATTTGTTGTTTTTTATTGGGGGATTTTATACAAACCGCAAATGTTTTTAATATTTACATATTTAACATCCTAAACTTAAATTCTAAAATAACACCTAAATCTCTATCATTACATAAAATCTATCATCCCACCTATCCCTTTTTGAATTTCTTAAAATGAATAAAATGGTAAGATTAGAGAATGCGGCCTTAGATGACACTTGCATATTAAGCGTGTAGACCCTGACGCCCATTAAGGTTTGGAGTTGTTATTTTGATGCTTGTTTTGGTTAGGATTTGTAAATACACTACTTTTAATTGGAGTGACTTGGAACGAGCAATATATTAGTAACTTGAATTTGTTGAGCAAAGGAGTATGGATGTGATTATGAATATTAGGGTTTAGGGTTCAAAATGGTCATTGAACTAAATTTAGTCATCTGACTTTCAATTTGATCTCATTTAGATCTCAAATTGGGACTAAATTGAGATTGATTTTGATAGTTGGAAGACTAACTCTGATTATAAATTGGCAAAACTGAACTTGTCAATGGATTTTGCAAATTTCCCCAAAAAAGAAGAGACCAAATTTACACAAACATTAAAAGACATCATATATATGCAATGCTCAATCACAATAAATACAAATTTTGTATTTATGGGTAAGTGGAAAAAAGTACCATTTTCTATCTGTAGATATATGTCTAGCAGAAAACTGGAGTCTATTTGGACATGATTGAGGCCAATAATGGCGGTCTTAACAAAAATTAGCTAATCATACTATTCCTTAAACTTCAGTTCTCCTTCGTCAGAAGGAAAACTGTATTGCACCTTTGGATATTATCCTTATTATTGTTATTATTATATTATTATTTTTAATTTGTGTTCTCCTTGTTCGAAGAATTGGCTGGGATTGACAGAGGGATACTGATGCGTGCTCTGAAGCTCTTAGAGCACAAAGGAAAAGCAGTAATCTTCAAAGGGAGTTCAACTGATGAAGAGGGGGTGAAATTCAATATTTAGTTCTTTTCCTGCATCATCCTATATAAATCTTGATCAGCAGCTGCATCTTCAAATGATATAGTTTCTATTATTTATAATAAGAAAAATGTTATTTATTTTCTTATGATGGTTGGTGTTACATACCAAAGATAAATATTTAAGGGTTAAATGTTATCATTATTATAAGTTATGGGTTTTTTGTATTTTGTTTTTTTAATGAAAACGTGTATTTTATGCAAGGTTTGAATGCATTTATTGTAAATATATTAAAAAAATATTAAGTTTGTCCCACAAATTGCATTGAAACCTCATGGATGGATTCATGTATGTGGCATCAAAGATAATGATGTTATGCAAGCATGCATATATGGGAGAAATGCAAGAAAGTAGTAATATGCTATCATAATTTTTAAAAGATTATACACATGAAGCAAATCAAATCTGCATTTTATTAATTAAATAAAGTAACCACTACAAGATTATACACATGGTTCCAACATAATTTTTCTTATCGTTTCAAATTCTTAACTATACAATGAATGCTCAATTCTCAAACATCATTAATATATTTAAATATAGTGTATTCTGATAATTTAGATTCAATGGTCAAAATAAAGATTATAAATTTATTAAGGGTATTTAATCTTCTAAAAAAAAGTGTTGGGGCATTCGGTGGAGTATCAAAGTAGTTCTCTTAGCCTCACTATAAATTTAAACTTATTTATACTAAAAAAATTTATTAGTTAGAGTTAGTTAAATCAATCATTGTTATTATCTTATTTAATTTGTATTAAGTTAATCCGTATTTTATTATTCAAATATAAAATCACTTTATAGTTTGTTGTATTAAGTAATTAATTATATTCTTTAGATTTAAATATTATAATTTCATTTATTAATTAATTATGTTATAAATGTATTAAATAAATTAATTAATATATTAAGTGAGTAACTAATTAATTAATTTAAGTATATTGATTCGTTAAGTTCTATTAATTTTCATGATTTTTTTTTATATATTTTTTATTTTCTTGCTTCGTAACATAATTTTAATATGATATCTGTTATTATTGTTTGGTCATTCATAGTTGGGTCAATTTGTTCACTCTTCTCACTTAGTTGGGTAAATGTTGCTTAAAGATTGGCTCACTCAAGCAGTGAAGAAAATGGGTCAAGTGACTCAAAAAGAACCAACATTTTGGCATACAATTTCTGAATAGTTCCCAAAGGAAACTGTTTGCATAATTCTCATATTTGCATTATTCTTATATCTTAAATATTTTAAAATTTATTAGCTATTTCTTATATGCTTATTTGTATCATAAAATTTTAAGCTAAGATTAGATTAGTGTGCATGTTGTAATATCCTAAAAATCAAGTTGAGATAAAATAATGATAGTCAATCAAATATATAAAATATCATTCATTGAATACTATTATGTTTATAAAATCTAAAATAAAATTTGAATCACTTCACAATTTTTAATACTAATATAATGTTATCATAAAGTTCCATCATATAGAAATAAAAATAAAGAAAATATATAACTCAAAGAAATAATATATTAAGAGGACTAATCACCCAAAAAGTCTTCTTCATATGTGATGCATTCTTCAAATGTAGCTCTTTAAGGATATTCAATAAATTTTTAGTATATAAAATCAAGATAATATATTTTTTATTCATGTGCTACAAATAAAAGGGTGTAGTAGGTGAATAAATGCAAAATATGTGAGATAATCATATATAGCATGTTCAAGTCACGCAAAAATTTGCATGACAAGTTTATAATAACAAAACATGCATAACATATGAGCAATATAAAGAATAATAACAGACTGTACAAAAATACTTAGTAAGCAAGAAAGTATAATCCATGATTACCATAATGTGGTCACCGTGATTGAAAGGTTCACCTATTGCCTTATAGAGAAACTTAGATCATAGGTGTAAACTAGAAATGTATCAACTACCTAATTTTTATTGTTCATATATATATATATATATATATATATTGGACTCATAAATAGAAATATCATCAATCACTTCTTAGTAGACATGACATTTTACTTTATTCTTTCACCACACGCTAACAGCACAAGTACGTGTAAAATTTTATCAAATTGGCATTCACTAGTTAGTTACAATTAATATAAATATTTCCTAATTTAATTTGTAATTATATCATCATTTTACTCATATTTTCTCTTTTCTTATCAAAAAATAAATATCACATACAATAACAAGATTTATGTTAAAGTCTTTTTTTTTTTGTTTAGGGGTTAAACTTGTTTCTCAAAACATGCAATAAGAAAATAGTAAAGGCAGTAAATATCAATAAAATTTATATAAATATGCTAAATTCTTATGTACCTAATTCTATAATTACCACACTTTTATTTCTTTACTTTTAGATTGCTCATTCACAAGATATCTGAATTAATATATTTTGTGTTATAATGCCTCTAATAATATTTACTTGAGTATTATATACTCTTCTAAGTCTAAGTTATGAATAAGTAACATTAAGTTATATTCTTAATATCTCATCACTATTACTCAACTAACTAGCACTATACCTTGAGCTTATATAACAAATTTCTTAATATTTATGTATTATATATAACATATTCTTTATATCATATTAATCTAATATATTATTTATTAGTTAGATTTTATAATGTATTAGGTTGCATAAATGTAAAGATAAGGTATGAGTAGGGTTGCACTGAGTGTTATAGTATCTTTTAAGTTATGTAACAAATTAGTCCAATGGTTCAAGTATGCAACAAATGATATTGGCTTAAAATTTTTAATACCAACTATTTTTGATCGCATGACCATGTTTGTAACAACTCAAATTTTGATTAACGAAATTATGATCAAATTGTTGGTTCAATTAGTATAAAATTAGAATTTCAGACAAGTGTTAAATTAGGTTGAGCTAAATATACCGTTAGAAAGAGTATATTTTTATAATTAAAATACCTAATTTTGGAGGAAATCTGAGCAACGAATACTCTATTATTAATTTTTGAATTTTGTAAATACAAAAAGTTAGGGGAAAAAATATAAGTTCAAATTAAAATATTTTAGTGTTGCTGGGTTTATAATAATAAAATAAGACAATAAAATGGTTTCATCGAATTTTGTGTGACGAATTGTCCGTAATTAATTTTTGAAATTCTTACCTTAAGAAATTTATTAAAAATAAATTATAACTCCAAATTAAAAAATTTTTGATCGAGGACTTTGTCTTGTCAAGACAGACCTCCTTGTCAAATTTTGTCAAAGAGAAAGAATGTGATTTATTTAAAACACATTTTTCTATTTAAATTTTCCTCATCACATGCTCTCTCCTCACCCTTCCCCCTCCTCTTATTGCTCCCTCCCCCCCCTTACGTGCCCTAGTAGAGCACGTCGCACGCCCTAGGAACATGACAAATGAGCCCCCCACCCCCTCCCCCCTTGGGTACCGCGTGCCTCCCTACCCAACGGCCTACTTGGCTACCTGGCCGACGGGTAGTCCGGCCAGCAACCCCACTCTCACCTATAAATACCCCCTCCTCTCTCTCTTCTCCCGCACAACCTCCACCTTCTCATCCTCTGCAAGTTACTGAACTCTCTCCCCCTCTTACCTACATCGTTGGCATCTACTAGCCTCCCTCTCCCTCCCCCCTAAACAACGCCAAAGCCTCCCCTCTTTCTCTCTTCTCCTCCTTCCCCGGCAAACCGTCGCCCCTCGCTGTGCCGACACCCTAACAAACTCTTCCAATGTCATTCTTGACCTCTTCGACAAGCCGTCACCTCCCCATAGTGAACCCACTTTGAACGGGAAGAAGAACCAGAAAGACAAAAAAAAGAGTAAGTGAAGAATTTTTTTGAGTAAATCGTAATATTAAATAATTTAATATTAATTTTGACTTAACATAACTAGCCTACTAACAACTAATTTTTATTTTTGCTCTTTTATTTCTGCTCATAACATTTATTTATGCAATTTTTCTGCTCTTTTATTTTAGAGAAATGCAATTTTGGCCTGTTAATGTGGCACCCAAAAACACATCCAATGAAATTTGGACATCATTTTATTAGTATTTATTTATTAACATTAAAATAATACAAATATTATTTTTAAAATTTGTATTGAAATTGTAACAACCCAGGTTATTACTTTAGTTAATTAAGATCAATCTAAGTCTTAATTGAGATTATAAGCCACTAATTAAGTAATTTAGAACTCATCTCTTAAACCTAGGTCAAACTAGAAGTCAATTGAGTCAAATTTGAAATTCTGGAAAATCCCAAACCCTAGAGAATTGACTTTTTATCTAGACCTCAGGTTGAAAATTTGACTTCGCCATTGCATTCAGAACACCCAAATTAGCTAGAGGAGAAGTTTTGAAGACATTTGGAAGTCGTTGGATTTTCGTCAAATATTTTAATAATATTTAAATACCTAAAAATTTGAATAATTAAATACTTGTCGAATCAAAAATCCGAGTGCACCGTTGCGTTCAGAACCCCTCATTTAGCTATGGGTGATTTATTGGAAATTTTTGGAGCGCATATAATCGATTAATTTTAATTCATAAAATGGGTTATAAATATTTATATAATAAATTAAATATTAAGTTCTTAACGGCCCTATTTAGCGCCGTCCGCCATCTCAGCTTTTCCGTCGCCCTATCCTCACGCTGTTATCCCGAGGCGTAATCTAGGACGGTGAATGTGAGCCGTTCGATCGAAGATCGAACGACAATCGTGGATCGTCTTCGCGAATCGCTCGCTCCAAACGCGTGGCGATCGAATGAGGGCACGCGGCATCCACCGATCGCCGCGTATGGATTTTCCACCGCTGTGAAGCCCGTATTTAGTTTAGGTAAGCTTTGATCTTCATTTAGTCTTGCCTAAGATTCGATTCGAGATTTCAGGCGTCCGAGTAATCAATCAAAAAAAAAAATTGTTTTACTTTCAGCCGATCAACTAAGGTACTCTCGATTCATTCTTTTCGATTCTTCGCATGCTATATGCAAATATTTTTGATCTATTGTTTCACATCCTGTATTGCAAGTTGTCTGGATGAACAAGTTCTAATGGATTCGATCAATCGAGTTCGCAATTTTTATAGCATCTCTTGCCTGTATCAAGCAAGTTAGGGCTGCTGATTAAAAGAATCATAATAGCTAATAGACTCGATTTTTTATGTTCAATTGAAAGCTGTAATTCATATCTTCAATTTGTTATATTGTATGTCACCTGAAATATTCTGTACTGCGATTATTTTGTAACCCTAGGAGTGAGGGTTACGGCTCTCGTAGGGGATGATCTACAGTATTCGGACCGGTCCAGGTCAGACCGGTCCAGTCCTGAACCTTGGCGAATTAGGCCGGGTTCACTCAATTACAGTTCTCCACGTGTCGGCATCAAGTGATCCCACGTGGCATATCGGACGGCGACTGCAGCGGGTCAGTCTTTTGACTACGTGTGGGTCCCGCCGTTCCTATTCAAACGAGTAGTATAGTGACACGTGTCTCGCATGTCCCTTCTCGGTCAGCATTGTTTGAAATTCGTGGGTCCCACTTGCAGAATACAAAATTAGTTTAAACATATATATAATGTTTAAAATTTAATTAAATGAAATTTATTAAACTAAATTATTTTAGTTAGATTTAATTTAATTAATTAAATCAGAAAACTTTAAGTAACTATATCTTGATAAATATGAGTCTAAATTTTACAAATAAATATATTAAATTTATCAGAAAAATTCAAGGAATATTTTGAGATTGTCAAATCTTAATCTGGATAAATTTTAACATAGTGAAATTTAGGGATATTAACTTAAATCAAAATATGTTACAAACTTTCATTTAACTATAACTTTGTAACCAATAATCCAAATATACCCAATATGGGTCTTAAAATACTCATAAAACCTTAAAAAACATTTTAATAGGGTTAATCTTGATGTTTAGATTAAGTTGAGCCTAATCACTTTTAGGTCCTAACCCTAATTACTCTGGTTAGATCTAGAACTTTAATTGACCATAACTTGGTCAATTGAGCTCCAATTTGAATAATCCAAATATCAATCTGGATCAAAAAAGCCTAATTAACAGTAATCTATTAAAATATTTTAGATCCAACAGTTAGATTTGCTAATCACCCCTAATTACTCCAAAACTTGATTAGTAAATTTTAGCAAATTTAGTAATCCAAATTGAGTGATTTAAGTTTCAAAGGACTCTTAGAACCCTTTAGAATCTATCTGTAAAATTTGATTAGTGTTTGAGTGATTAATTTTACTAATCACTTACTAATCACTCTTAGCCCTAATTAGGTCTTAACTTAGTCAAATTAGATCCAAATTGAGCCTACCACATGTCATTGTGATTAGTGGGCTATTTGTAAACCATAGCCATTGATTTTACTCAATTTGGACAGTAATTAGCAAAGTTAGGTTTTTGACCCATAATTAAGAATCCCTTAATTAACTTTAAACCCTAGATCTTGTATTAGCCATAACTTGGCCAATACTTATTAGAATTTAGCAAATTTAGGTTCTATGGAAAATTTAGACAGTAAAGAACAATAATCAAAAAGAAAGTTTAACTTTCACTTAGTCAAATTACTAATTTGCCCTTATGAGTCAAATTCACTAATTTGATCTCATATGGCTTAATAATCACCCAAAATTAATTTAGTTGCTGTCTAATCTTACATTAGACAGTAAGAAATACTTTCCAAAAGAAAATTTTAGAATTAAAGCCCTAGATTAAAATTTGATCTTTAACCCTTAAGTAGGGGCAAAAATGGTAATTTTGCTGAAATTTAGGGTTTAGCTATCAAAAGCCCCAAAATCAGTTTATAATCACTAAAATCAGTAAATAGAATGATTTAGAATTGAAATTAATCAAATCCAAGTCTAAATTAGGTTTTGATTAAAATCTCAAAATTTGCTCATTAAGGAAAATTTCCTAAGTCTTAAGTGAGTGATTTCTCCTTCTTTAATCATTCTTAGACCTTCCCTTAGGTCCTTATAACATCAGTTAGGATGTGTGTCTTGAGAGATACTCTTAGTAATTAAGAGCTTTAAATTTCTAAGATTAAGAATAGATCTTAAGTTAGAATTCATCTATTGAGTAAATTGGGTTACTCAATAGGTGAAACCTTAAGTTTTCTAGTTTATAGATTTTCTTAGTTTATTAAATGATTATTTGATCTTTAAACCCTAGAATTAAGAATAGAGATCTATCATAATGAATTGATTTATCATTAGGACCTGCCTTATCTTAATCTGTGAGATTTGGGTTCTAAACCTTAGATCTTTAGTTATACCTTTGGATTAAGTGATTAGACCCCATTATCTGGAGTCTAATTCTTAATCTTTTCATCTTGATTTGGCTAATCAAGATGAGGTTTGGGGTAAATTAAATTACAAAATTAGGTCGATGATTTATTCATTTTAACCAAATAGTCGTCTTTTGATTAAGTTATAATTAGGACTTGGCCAGTCCTAATTATCTACAACTAGTAGGATTCGTGATTCTAAGTTACAGAATGTGTAAGAATTAATGATTCTGAAACTTATGTAATTTAGAGTAGATAGAATGAATAAAGTAGATAACAACGGATATCACATGTATTTTAGATAGAGTTTCTTGCTCACTTTGATTTTGATGCTTTGCATTCCTTGATTTTGAGCCTTATACCTTGAACATATATTATGTACTTAAGATATTTGATAAATATCTTATGTTAATTTGGAACATTCATAAGCAGCATTATGTTTTTATTTCACAAGTGGTTTGTAAGGTGTAGCTTGATTAGTATACATCTTCGATCAACCCGTTCGGGTCGGCAACCTTTCGAGGGTTTAATGTCCGACAGTCTATGGCCATGCCTAGTCCGAGAGATAGGATGGATAGACTCTTGCCATACTAACTATAGAGTCAGGATTCTAATATGGTTATACTAATTCAAGTACACTTACATTTAGTTCTGTCTTAGCTCATTAGGCTAAGAGTTTTCAGTGATACTCAGTTCAGAGCTTCTTTCTTAGCCTATCAGGCTAAGATTTGCTGAGTATGCTTTCAGTTGAGTGGCTTGGGCAGTCACTGTAGTTTTCAGTTTTTCAGTTACTCTTTTACTTGTATATTCTGCATTGTAGCACTGTTTTACTTACAGCTTTTCTGCACGTGTTTTTATATAGGATGCTAGTTTTACTTACTGTTTTTATATGTACACCTAAGATGTCAGTTGCTTTCAGTTTTATACTGTTCAATTTTTGTATGACACCTAGCATAATCTTGTTGATCATAAACATGTTTAGGCTGTATTTTCTTTTCAGTTTTATCTAGTTTTCCTTTTTGCTTACCTGTCTTTGTTGCAGTTGCTTGGATGAGGTATGTGCTTACTTCCTAGTTGCTTTAGTTATAAACTGTTTGTTTATAACTTTATACTATTTTTTTTGTATGTTTTTCTGCACCTTTTTGCTTCAGTACTGGTTAATGGTGATATTCAAGTAACTTAATAAAATTATTTATCCTAAAATGTGCTTAGACAATAGTCTAATTATTTTTTCTTTTGTTGACTGGGGCCCTACCATTATAAAACTGATAATGGTAAGTTCTAAATTTATTGGAGTAGTTGATCCAGTGGAGAGCTTGCCATTGGAGGAGGAGCCCGTTCCTGAAGATCTTTAGTTCTAGTTTTCTTTCTGCCTGTGAGATTGAGAGTTCTTTTTAGTCTTTTAAACTATTTTTTTAAATTGTTATAATAATACAGGTTAAATCTTTTCTTTCAGCACTTTACTTATTCTATATTGTTGTATTTATACTGTATGGATGGATGTTATATTTTTATTGCTTCCGCACTCTGAGTTCATGTATAGTCATTTAGTGATAGTACATTGGGATAAATGGCAAAGTCCTTATTTAAGTTGGATTAGAACATGTGTCTAATCCAATTCTAAGTGGGGACCTTGTCATTTGGTGATCCCTCCATCGTAATCGCGTTAACTTAAGGGTTAACAGGACCACGGCGGGGCAGAGCCACCACAGAAATGATATCCAAATCTCATTAGATGATTTTTTTTTGTTACACATGAGCAGTATAAATAACATTTTTCTTTATTTTATTGCTCTTTTTATTTTATTATATATATATATATATATAATGATATATACACATTATAATATAATTATATATAATATCATAGTTATCTTATTATATACCATTAAGTTATAATAAATAATTATAACAATAATATTAATTTATTATTATTATTATTATTATTATTGATAATAATAATGGTAATAATAATGATTCTTAAATATTATTCTTAATATCATTAAATAATAGTAATAAATAAATAATTTATTATTGCCATATTATCATTATCACTAAGGATAATGATAAATAATGATAATAATAAATATATAAATTATTATACTTATTATTACATGATAATAATAATAAAAACAATATTCTTACTAGTATTATTATTAAATATAATAATAATAATAATTATCTCTTAATATTATTATATTATTTTTTATATACAATCATCTTCTAGTAATAATAACAATAATGATAAGTATATTATATTACTTATTATTATTATTATTATTATCATATAATAGTAATCATAAACTAATAATATTATTATGATAATAATAAGTAGAATATTATACTTAATTATTATTATTATTATTATTATTATTTTGTATAAATGATAATAGTAATAGTAATATTATTATTATTATTATTATTTTATTATTATCATAATATTCTGTCTCTAAATAAATATATATGTATAATATTATCATAGGAAATAAAGAAATTATTTTTTTCACATTATCGTATCCTATCTTTGGGATAAATAGTAATAGTACTCTTTGTGTAAATCATCATATAAATAATAATGATAAAAATAAAAATATAATAATATTATTATCATTATTATCCCCAATTATTATCTCTACTTTGGCTAAATTTAATAACTTTTTCAGGCCTCAACCAATAATAAAAATAAAAATAAGAAGCTTTCTTGAACTTGCTGAATATTATAGAAGATTTGTTCAATGATTTTCAAAAATAACAGTTCCATTTACTAGGCTTACATAAAAGGCAGTACGTACCCTTTGTATGGAGTCGAGAATATGAAGAAGTATTCCAAAAATTAAAGAATGCTCTAATGACAACACCAATCTCAATATTGCCATAAATAGGAATTGATTACCAAATTAATGCAGATGCATTTCAAAAGGGATTAGGAGGCATACTAACGCAAAATAAAAAGTTTATCACTTACACATCCCGATAATTGAAAGTTCATGAGAAAAAGTACTCAATTCATGACCTAGTATTAGTAGCAGTAGTATTTGCTTGAAAATATAGATGCACTATATTTATGGAGTGAAATGTGAAATCTATACTCATCTTAAGAGTTTTAAGTACATTTCCACTCAAAAAAAGCTTAACTTATGATAGAGATGATAGTTGAAATTAATAACATATTATGATCTTATTACTCAATATTATTCATGAAAGGCAAATATAGTTGCAAATGCCTGAAGAAAAATTTTTGTTAGGATTCTTCACATTACAAAACTTAAAAGAATGGGTATAGAGATGATCTCCAACTCACAATTAAATACCATACGTAGTATTGAGTCGATTAAGCCTACTTTGGAAGAATAAATCAAGAATGCTCAACATAAAGATGAAGAATACTCCATATTAAAACTAGACATAGAAAATGGAGTCAAAAGTAATTTACATTTGAAAGACACTTATATTTATTATAAGATAAGAATGTGGATTCCTAATAATCTTGACTTATGTAATCAAATACTAATTAGGGCTCATCATTCATGATACATAATACATCTAAGAAGTATGGAAATGATAGGGATTTAAAGAAAATTTTATAGTCGCTAGGATTAAAGAAATATGTTGGGAGATTTGTAACCAATTGTCACACATGTAGTCTCGTAAAAGCTAAACATCAAAATCCTAGAGGACTTCATCGAGGTTAATCTAGAGTTGATACTATTTGGGTGATAATAGACAGGCTCACAAAATTAGCACATTTTATTCCAATTAAAAAGACAGATAATATTGATAAATCGACAAAAATATATATAAAAAAATTGTCATGTTACATGATATCCCTTCAATAATAGTATCTGATCGAGATAGTTAATTTATGTCACATTTCTAGAAAATCAGTACATCAAGATTTAGAAACTAATTTAGTTATAAGGACCGCATTTCATCATCGAACAGATGCCCAGATAGAATGGGTAAATCAAGTGTTAGCATATCTTTTAAGACTGCATTCTAAACTTTAAATGTAATTGGGAAGAATATAGACCATTAATAGAATTTGCTTATAATAATAGCCCTCAAGAAAGTATAGGAATAGCTCCATACGAAGCATTATATGGAAAAAAATGTAATACACTGTTTTCCTGATTCGGGATGCGTGACACTCAATTCTATGGGTCAAAATTAATAGAAGCTACGAAACATAAAGTTCAATTACTACAAAGATGGATACAAGCAGCACAAGACCGATAAAAAACTTATGATCCTAAACACAGGTTAATCAAATTTTCAAATATGAGATTTTATACCTAAAGGTAAGTTCAATAAAAGGAATTCACCATTTTAAAGTAACAAAAAAATTACGCCCTATATATATTCCACTATTTGAAGTATTGGCACATGTAAGAAGCTTATCTTATCAATTAAAACTACCAGAGGATTTTTTTGCAATACATGATGTTTTTCATGTATTATCTCATCATAAATGTTTGACCAACCCAGAATAGCAAGTGTACATCCTAGGAGAAATCGAGCTTAATATATATCAAAGTGCCTATCAAAATACTAGCAAAAGTGTGACAATCCAAATTCTTAGTAAGGAAATTAAGACGAAATTACTGACTCGATTACGACAAAATCAAGATCCCGAGCAAGTTCAAAATTAGATCAAACCAAAAATACTGTTAGAAAGAGTATATTTTTGTGATTTTAATATCTATGTTTGGAGACAATCTGACCAATGGATACTCCTTTATATTAATTTTTGATTTTTTTTAATTATAGAAAATTAGGAAAATAAAATATAAGTCCAAATTTAAAAATTTTGGTACAGTTGGGTTTGTAACAACCCAAGATTGTTACCCTAGCTAATTAGGACTGAACCAAGTCTTAATTTTGATTATAACACTCTAAAATAGTCATTAGAACTTCACCATAAAGTTTTTGTCTAAATTTGGTGTCAAACAAATCAAGCTCTGATTTTGAAAATTTCAGGAACTATAGAAATTGACCTTATTAAATTGACCTCAAATAAAAAATTGGACTTCGCCATTGCGCTAATTTCCCCAAAATTATCTAGGGGTGTAGTTTTGGAGGCATTTGGAAGTTGTTAGATTTTTGTAGAATATTTTAATATATTTAAAATATCTCGAAAAATAAGAAAATTAAATATTCATCGGAATCGAAATTCAACTTTTCCGTTGCGTTCCTCACCATTCAATTAGTTAGAGGTGAATTATTAGAAATTATTGGAAGCCATTTAAGTATTAAATTTTAATTAAGAAAAAATTGAAAATAATAGCTAAACATTTAATTATTTATTTATTTCCTTTTTCCTCCTAGCAGCCCCGTCCCCTCTCGCTTGTGCCGTTAAGTTCAACCGTTAGATCGGGTCGATCAAATGGTCCCGACCTCACCTTCCCCTTACCCAATCGCGCACACCCCGCGTGTCGCAACACCGCGGCACACGGCCCACCGCCACATGCGATCGCCTGGGAGGATCCGTCGAGCCTCAATTAAGCCCTAAGATCGAGCCTTAGCCCTATCTTCACACCTTGAGTGCTTGCTGGATCCGGAAGAGCCCGCTCATTCTCAAGACCTCTGACCATCCATTTCAGGTATGCTCAATTCCCCCTCGTTCCTTTATGCAATCTTAATCGGTTGATTCACATACCTATTTCATGCATTTGATTGAAGTTTTATAGCGTTTGATCAAACCAAAGTAGGTTCAATTGTGCAAATTTTTTGTTGCGTCCACAGTAGGCCACAGTAAATTTCTGTTTGTCCCGCCCTGATGAACTAGGGTTCATTGTGGTCGGGGCTAGGGGTCTCCTCTGATGTTGTTTCCATCGTTGTTGGGTAGCCCAGTTCATCCTCTGTTTGTGGTGCAGATCAGGCGCTACCATCGCCATGAAGCCTTCCAATCTTCAAGCCCTAGCCACAACCTTACGGGTAGCGGGAGATGAAGGTGAAGCTGGGCTGGGTCAACCCGGGCCTGACTCACAAACTGTCTGCCTCGTGGGATAGCACAGTGGGTCCCGCAATGCGCTGCTCGCGTCTTCTCTGCCCGAAGCATGGGCGTGGGACGCATGTCCGTCTATTCTGCCGCAGGGCCCGCAGGTCACCTCTGCTGTCGTTGGATCTATGGGTCCCGCTGCCAGTCAATTAAATGGAATTTAATTTTCCTATAATTAGTAGAATTTAATTTAATTAATTTAGATAAATTAAATTATATAAGTCCAGAACTTTAATGGCTCATATCTTTTAATATATAAGTTCAAATATATTAAATATATATCTCATTTGAATTAGAAAAATGAGAGGAATATTATGGCAGTATCTTTTTTATTATTTGACAAGTATTTAATAGAGTGATATTTTAGGACCCCCAAATTAGTTCAAAACCCTAAAAAACTTCCAAACATAGCCACTAATCTAAACATAGCCAATACAGATCTTATTTTAATCAAGAGGATGTCAGGAATGTTGTTGTAGTATTAATTTTATTGTTGGACTTGTAGTTTGACTAATGATATTTAGGCCCTTTCCCTAATTACCCTATTTTACATAGAATTTCATTTAGCCATAACTTAATCATTTTATCTCTAAATTAGGTCATTCAATATATTATTTTGATCAAGAGAATTTAATAAACAACAAACTACAATAAAATTTAGGTTTTGATAATTAGATTTCCTAATTTGCCATAATCATCCTAGAACATACTTAGCTCATAACTTAATCAAATGGAGTTGAAATTGGGTCTATTCTCAGTCATTGCACTCAGTATGTTTTTGTAGCGCCCCTCCCCATTGTTGCACCAAAAGAGATAATCATAATCAATTTTGACGGTAGAGCGGTGCGCCACTCGGGAAGGGATATCCATCTCCCCAAATAGCTAAAACTAATACTGAAAAGAAACCCATCTGAAGGGCTGCTGACTCAACTCCAAAGGAGGGTAGAGAACTAATACTTAAGATAATAATAATATCTTTATCAAAATATATACATTGGATTTAAAATACATATAAATAATCCAATATATGTATACAATATCAGCATTTCCAGTACGCTAATCACATCACAATATTAAGTATAAGTAATATGTAACAATAGTGCGGAAGCTAAAGCCAATATTCAAAACATTCATCATAGGATTGAGTGAAACATTCATCTCAGAAAAGAAAAGAAAACACATTCAGAATTATTATAAATTATTTACTGAAATACAAAAAATGAGTCTAAGTACTGAACTAAAATAGTAACTAAGCAAAATAGTAAAACTGGAGAAGAGTCTACTAGTGCTCCACAAACTCCCTCTGGATTGCCTGAGAGTTCTTTTGACCTGACTCAATATGCTGCTCAAGATCTAGCAAATTGCCGGATCCCAAAAGTACCACATGTTAGATAATAAATATAACACATCAAAACTAATCTAAGCAGTTTTAATTATTCACTTCACATTTAAATAATGTAAACAAAACTACAGAAATACTAAGAATAATTGAAAGAATTAAACTGTACAAAACTAAAATAAAGCAAATTAAAGCAGAACTATAATTGAATACTGAAAGTACATAAAATAGCAATGATCTAAAACTAAGTAGTAACATATAAAATATGATGTATGTTACTGAAGTCATGCTTCTGATTATGCCATAAAATTGAATGCCGCTGATATGCCACTGAAGTAACACTGAACTGCCATGGATATATATAGTCTACTGTCTACATACATCCTATTAGGAAATACAGTTTACTGTAATACCTGAATAACCTGAATTTCCCCTGTTGATATATGCAGCTTTTTATAACCCATATATATAATAACTGATACACTGTGATGGCCCTGCCCCACCGTGGTCCTGTTAACTCTTAAGTTAACATGATTACGGTGGATGGGTCATTTAAATGACAAGGTTCCTACTTAGAATTGGATTAGACACATATTCTAATCCAACATAACTGAGGACTTTGCCAATTCTCCAATTGAATTCATCACTAAATGTAAATACAAGTAAACAAAGTGCGGAAGCATAAAAATATAACATCCATTCATCACAATATAAAAAGGAACTAAGCATCCTACTCAGAGTAAGTAAGGCAGTAAAATAAAGATAACCTGTATTATTACAAACTTTAAACATTTTAAAAGAGCTGAAAAGTAAAACACTCATCCTCACAAATGCAGAAAGAGAGCTAAGTTTATAAATCTTCTGGTACAGACTCCTCTTCTAATGGCAAGCCCTCCACTGGATCTACTGCTCCAAAAAACTCAGAACCTATCATTATCGATTTCATAATGATAGGGCCCCAGCCAGCAAAAAAAAAATCTTAGTTAGACTATTGTCTAAGTACATTTTAGGGTAATCAATTGATTATGTTAATTAGATATCACCATAAACAACTAAGTACAAAAGCATAATAGGAGCAGAACACGTAAGAAAAGAACAGGATAAAGTTATAAACAAACAATTTATAACTTAAACAACTAGGAAGTAAGTACATACCTCCTCCAAGCAACTACAACAAGGTCAAGTGAGTATAAAACAAGTGACTAGAAATAAAATACATCCTAAACATGCTTATGATCAATACAATTATATGCTAATCAACATAAAGTAAGAAAACATGTGAATAAGACTAGCATCCTATATAAATAATAATAAGTAAATCTAGCACCCTATAAATAAACAAGGCTAGAGAATGCAGTAATGACTAGAAGTAAAGTTGTACATACATGCAGGAAAGTAAATTAAAAGCAGTAAACTAAAACTATACTGGCTACTTAAGCTAACCAGCTGAAAGAAAATATCAACTCTCTTAGCCTGATGGGCTAAGGCAGAAGGATAAAAGTATATGTATACCTAAAATTAGTACTGCCATATCAGAACAAATGACTCCTCAACTCACAATAAATTTAATATATTCTCTTTATTCAATAGCTAGTAAATGAAATGCTAGGTGGCTTCACCTACAAATTAGTTTTCATTTGACTAAGTTGAATCAAAACTATTATCTCTCTCTGACAAACTAGTAAGTGAAACACTAGGTGGCTTCACCAACAAACTAGTGTTTCCACTACTAGGCCGAATCAACTGAAGAGGCAGACTAATTAGGTCACAAAACAATAATGAAATAAAAATGATATTTATGCAGGTTTAAAGTTGACACAAGATACTCATCAAATATCCTATGTATATAATATATGTTCAAGGTATAAAGCTCCATTACAAGGTATGCGAAGCATCAAATCAAAGTGAGCAAAAGACACGACTAGGACACATGTGATACCCATTGTTATCTACTTTATTCGTTCTATCTACTCTAAGTTACATAAGTTTCAGAATCATCAATTCTTACACAGTCTGTAACTTAGAACATGTACCTATAAGTTGAAGATAATTAGGATTGGCCAAGTCCTAACTATATATAATCAAAAGACAACTACTTGATTTAAATAAATAAATCATCGACCTAATTTGATAATTTAAACCATCCCAAGCCATCTTGATTAGCCAAATCAAGATGGAATGATTAAGAATTAAACTCTAAATGATGGGGTCTAATTACTCAATCCAAAGATATATCTAAAGGTCTAAGGTTTAGAACCCAAATCTCACTAATTAAGTTAAGACAAATCCTAATGATTAATCAACTCATTAGGATAGATCTCTATTCTTAGTTCTAAAGTCTAAAGATTAAATAATCATTAAATAAACTAAGAAAAATCTATAAACTATTAAACTCAAGGTTTCACCTATTGAGTAACCCAACTTACTCAACAGATGAATTCTAACATAAGATCTATTCATAATCTTAGGAATTTATGCTCTTAATTACTAAGAGTATCTCTTATGACACACATCCTAACTAATGTTATAAGATCTATGGGAAGATCTAAGAAGAATTTTAGGAAGGAATGAACACTCATATTTTACTTAGGATTTTCCTTAAGGGTTTAAGATTGAAGTTTTAATAAAAATCTAATTAAGACTTAAACTTACTTAATTTCTATTATAAATCACTTTATTTACTGTTTATAGTGTTTAGAATGTGATTTTAGGGTTTTAAGATGCTAAACCCTAATTTTGGGCAAAATGACTATTTTGCCCCTACTTAAGGGTTCCAAAAGATCAACTTTTGTTATAAGGTTTTGACTATAACATTTTCTATTGCAAGTTGTTTCATACTGTCTAATATAAGATTAAACAGCAACTACACTAATCTTGGGTGATTATTAAGCCTCATGAGATCAAATTAATGAATTTGACTCATAGGGGCATTTTGGTAATTTGGCATAATGAAATCTGAACTTTCTTCTAGCTTATTGTTATTTACTATCTAAGGTTTCCATAGAACCTAAATATATTGAATTCTGATAAGTATTGGCCAAGTTATGACCAATACAAACTAAGGGGTAAAAGGGTAATTATGGGTTTCTTAATTAAGGGTCAAAAATCCTAACTTTGTCAATTGGTGTTCAAATCAAGTAAAATTAGTGGCTGTAGATCACAAATGATCCACTGATTCTAATGACTAGTGGTAGGCTCAATTTGGACTCTAATTAGCTAAGTTATGGCCTAATTAAGATTTATGGTGATTAGTGAGTGATTAATGAAATTAATAACCAAATCACTAATCCAACCAACTATTAGGTTCTAATATAATCTAGGAGTTTTCTGAAACTTGAATTATTCAATTTGGATCATTAGATTTGCTAATCTTTATTAATCAATATTTTGAATAATTAGGGTTGATTAGTGAAATTAATTACTAAATAGAAAACTTAACTTCACCATTGAGTTCTATACTGCACTAATAGATTTCAGCAACTTGAAATTCTATATTTAGATAATTAAAGAGCTTAATTTTCACTAATCAATTTTTAAAGTAATTAAGCAAAATTAAGAAATTTAATTACAGAAACTAAAATTTTATTACAGATTAGCATTCTACACATTCTCCTGATTAAAATGATATATTGGATCATATGATTTGAAACTAAATTGACTAAGTTATGAATTTATCAAATTTTAAGATTAAGGGGATTAATTAATTTAAATGATAATTAATGAAATTATTTCTCAAACAAAAAAACTAATTATGTAATATTAATCCTTGCATTTTGCGGATCAAAATAGTATATTGGATCACTATGTTTGGATATGTAATTACAAAGTTATGAGTATTTGAATAATTGAAATGGATTGAAATAAGCAAAATTTTAAGAAAAGAAAAATATAAAATATTTTTTGAAATAATTCTGCAGCCCACAAGAAATTAAAAAAAAAAATTTGAAACTTTAGGATCAAATTTCTCCCTACACAGATCTCCTCACGAGGTGTGTCATATATCAATGGAAAACTCTCATTGAGACATTTCTATTGATACCAAACACGCCTCCTAATTTTGCAAATTATCTAAAATACTTTAAGCCTTAATTCAGACTTAAAGAAAAATAAGGGGTACCTTTAGAGTTTGATTTAGAGCTTGGAGGAAGAAGATGAAGATGCTACTCTGCTCTAGGATAGAGTCAACTGATGTCAATGAAGTTTATGATCCAAAAGAGATTAAAATTAGGAGATTTTTGGGGCTTAAACGGTGATTTTGCCACCTATCCACTTTAACGCGGTGTACCAAGCCAGCGAGCGAAGGGAAGAAAGGAATTTTTTTTTTAATAATTAATAATTAATTAATTATTAAATACATTTTAATTATTCAAAATTAAATAATTAAACAAGCTCTAAAAAAAATATCAAAAATTCTCAATAAATCACCCCTAGCTAATTGAGGGGTGAGGAACACAATGGCGCACTCGGATTTTCATTTCGATGAGTATTTATTTATTTGAATTTCAGGTATTTAAATATTATTAAAATATTCGATGAAAATCCAACGACTTCCAAATGCCTCCAACGTGTTCTGAATGCAATGGCGAAGTCAGACTTTCAATCTGAGGTCAAGATAAAAAGTTAATTTCTAGGGTTTTAGAATTTTCTAGAAATTACGATTTGATCCAATTGATTCCTGATTTGACATAGATCTTAGAGATGAGTTCTAAAAGACTTAGTTTGTGTACTAGATCCTTAATTAAGACTTAAATTAGTCTTAATTAACTTAAGTAACAACCTGGGTTATTACATACACATACCCATGCTTATGCTTATGCTCATGTTTCTACGACTACATGTCTTAAAATAAAAAAAAAATTTAGAAAATGATTTTAAATCAAATAATGAATCAAGTATCTCCACTATGCTTTGCTTAGGATTTTACTTAAAATCATTAATTGAAAAGATTGTACACACATGGTCGTATATTTCCAAAAAATTGGGTTTAACACTTAGCTTGTTTAAAACTACTTATTAAAGCGTACTACAATAAGAGATAGAACTCGGTCACAGTTTATATCTCAAACTAAGAGTCTAGTTCACTAATTATAATACTCTTAGTCTTAGAAGATTTACTCTAATAGGACTGTATTCATCTAATCCCTTGGGATAGCACCTGATTATAAGTCCACGTTGGAGTGACTCAACTAATCCTGAATATTGCTAAAGTAACTTAGCACCATGGATATACATAATCATATCCAACTAATAATTTGGGTTCTAGCAATTCTATTTAGCAACCAAGGGTTTACCAAAGCTATGAATATTGAATATAATTGGGTGAATCCTATATAAGGTTCCAAGAGTGTGACCAAGAGGTCACTCAATAAATTTTACTATTACATAGGAGGAATCTCATTATAAGGACTTTGAGTGATCCTATAACAAGGGTTTAAGATCAATCTTCAAAGGCTAAGAAGGATCATCTAAGTTCCTACCTTAAAATGTAATAATAAGTTCTTCCTATCTCAATGTGTTAACATTTTGTTAAGGCTTTCAATTACATAGAAATTTTATTGTAAGATCATCAAGATCTTACACATCTAATATTTAACTTAATAATTTGCACTAAGATCATAAGTTGCATTTGTTAAGTTTGAATTGGTTTGATCAGATCAGATGGTTAGACCCATATGATCATATCCTATACTATAATTATGGGGTATAATCAATAGTATTATTAAGATTTGATCTTGTGATAAATCAACTTAGTTTTATAATTAACTTTATGTTAAAAATCCTATATAAGTAAAAATCAAAGATCTAAAGTTTAAGTCCAGATAGTTAATCACATAAATTTATTTAATGATTTTAGCACTTTTAATATAATATATTTAAGATCAATGTCAAATCAGATGTATTATTTGAATTATATAAGTTGAACTATCTTTCAATCAAAGTTACTTGATTAAGGTGATTAAGGTTTAGATCTTAATCAAGACAAGTTAGAGTTTAACCCCTAGCCTTACCAAAATTAAGATTAGTAGTTAATTTATAGATCAATGACAAATTAATGCATTATTAGTGTATCATTAATGATAAATTTTAGACATAAATTAAGTATCATTTACTTAATCAAGTACTTAAGATTCTTATGTTCAAATTAGTTTAATGTTAATTTAAGTAAATCAAGGTGTCCAAATCAGCATTTAAGTTTTTTAACATTATATTGACTAAAAATAACGAGTAATTAAGGCTAATCAAATCTCAAATTAAACACAAAATGGATTAGCACTTAATTATAAATTTAAAACAATTATGTTCCATACAATTTGATTATTAAGAATTACTTGGTCATACAAGTAATCAAATATTATCACATTAATATTTGGTACAAAATATTCAAGACACATAAAGGATTTTAGCACATGCTATTTAGGATAAATTTTCACATTTGAATCTTACATAAAATTTTATATAATGCTTAATTTTACTATATTTCAGCCCCACTAGGGTCCTAGGGTCCTTAAAATGCAAAAATATGAAATTTCAGTCATTCCGGACAGTTCTGGGCAATCCCGAACAATTTTGGGTGCTACGGCGCGTTGTAGCACCTTCTGGCCGAAAGCCAGGCGCACTGTGGCGCACTACGGTGCATTATAGCGTACTACGGCGCGCTGCAGTGCTTTTGGGTGATGCGACGGATTTTAGCGTTGTGGCGCGTTGCAGCGCTTCCAAACGCTATGGCGCACTACGACGCCTGTTTCTGAGGTGCGGGCGCTGTGGCGGATTTCATTAAAAATATGTTTTTATGCTTCACAAATTTATATGCCGCTGCGGCGCACTGTAGCGCACTACGGCGAGCTACGGTGGATTCAAAATTCAAAACTCGGGCGCTGCAGGGGCTGGAGTGCCCGACGGTGATTTTGCCTATGCAAAAACCGTAATGAGTCTCCTTTCGCACCCAAATACTCTCAATTTTGGGCACCTCACGAGTGGTGCCATATACCGATAGAAATTTCTTTCCGAGATCTTTCCATTGATACCAAAATTATTATGAATGGATTATCCTATCGAGCAGAAATTGATATCTGAGCTACAGGTATACAAAATTTCACAGCTTTTGACAGTTTTTCTAATGGATAACAAGCTTCAACTGAACTCATTTGAGTCTGATTGAAGCTTGATGGTCACACATAAATCTTATACAATAGCTAATGATCATGCCAATCACAGTATTTGATAAATCAAAAGAGTTGAGCACAAAGTAGAGTAAGCAAAAGGGTACCTTAACCTTGTAAGAATAAAGGAAGAAGATCTTAGGAGCTTGAGCTTAAGGTTTTTGGGCTTCTCCAATAGCAACTCAACAAGGAAGGAGGAGCTTTCAGCTTTATCAAATGGAGAGGAAGAAGGAGGCTGAGCTTCTTCTTAAAGGAGGAGGAGAGGATGTGGTAGGGCATGACTGTGGGAGCTAGGAGGTGAGGGAAGAAGAGGATGGCCCTCTGCATTGCTTGCGTGAGCCAAGGACAGGGAAGGTGCTGAATAGAGGAATAGGGGTGGGGTCCATGCGTAGGAATGAACCATTGTCCAAATTTCCCTTATGAGCTAAAAATCTTAAATTGAGCTCACACGACTTAATCATTGTCCAAATTTGATATACTTGTTGTCTATCTTCACTTTAGACAGTAAGTAATCATTTGACAATAATAAATTTTTTTTTAAAATCCTAAATCAAAAAGTATAATTTTACTTAAACCTTAAAATTCTAATGGGTAAATTTTATTTTGAAATCCTAAATTAAGGATACTTAAACCCTAATATTGGAGTTTAATTCTCAATCCCTCAATCTTAGTTTATCTTAATCAAGATTAGTTTGGATCATCTAAATTCAATAATTAGGATGTAATAATTAATTATTTAACTTATAAGCATCATTGATTAAATTCTATTAGAACTTGATGAGTTCAAATTACTTTTAACCTCATAAGGCTGTGAATCTGAGTTTATACTTGATACTAGGGTGTTGGAGATCCTGAGCTTGTATAAATTTTTGAATAGTTATAATGGATAAATTAAATAATGATAGATATCGCATGTGTTTATTAGGGTCTCTTGCTTACTATTGAATTTTGTGCCTTGCATTTCTTGTATTTTGGGCCTGATTGCATTGAGCATGTTATATAAGATAATTTAATGCATACAATGAAAACATTGAAAACTAGGATAACACTTGCATTGGTGTCATGTTCTGGATGGGAGATTGTGTATACATATTACTACTAATGGATGAGAGGTAAAGAGAAATAAGGATTACCTAACACATACTTAGTAGGGAGAGTTATGTCTAGGTTCAGGAATCCACCTCAATCTTGCAGACATGCTTGATACATCAGCTACTTCTGGATGTGTCCACAGGAGTAAAGTAAAATAATAAAGAAATTATTGTATATGTATTTTTGCCTTTTCAGTTCAGTACAATTTTCTTCCTTAGTTTTGAGATGATAAGTGATATGATATGATACAATTTAGTTTATTTACAGTTTAGTGGCTTGGTTAGCCAATTTTCTGATATGGCAGCTTTTATATAATTCTTTTATTTTTTATTTGCTTTTATTACAGTTCAACTTTAGTGTAGTACTTACTTGCTTATATATATACTATGATGCAAGTTGTTGATTCTGCTTACTTATATGTATTACACTTCCATTTACTTTATGTTAATCTGCATGAGTTCATATGATCATAATCATATTATGATAAATTTTTCTTTTTTAGTATTTATAGTTTATTATACATATATATTGTCTAACCTTGTTGCAGCTTTGGGTTGAGGTATATTTTTTTATCTCACTATTTGCTTAAGTTATAAATGTATTATTTATAACTTTTCTTATTCTTTCTTAGCTTATTGCACCCATTTGCTTATTTTAATTGTTCAAGTAAATTATAATATCTTAAAAGAACATGAATTAATCATCATAGAATGTGCTTAGACAATATATTTAATCAGATTTTCTTTTCTTTTGGCTGGGGCTTTATTATTGTGAAATTGACAATGACAGATTCTGAGCTATTTAAGGTGGTTGAGCCAAGAGTGGAGCTAGATCAAGAGGAAGAGTGTTCAACTGCTGAACATCTTTAGTTCTCTTTTTGCTTGTATTTATTTTCTTTTCTGTTTGAACTTATTAAATGCTGTAATAATACAGGTACACTGTGTATTTTTTTAGTGTATATTTTATTCTGAGTTGCATATTTTTTATTTTCTATATTATGGTGTAATATATGTAAACTCATTCTTTTCTTACTTTCGCACTCTGACTGATATGTATATATTTAATGAATGATTTCGCTGCTTCATAAGTGCATGTAGCACCCTGCCCCGAAGCCGTGCGCAAAAGAATCAAGTACAATCATATCGGCGGTAGAGCGGTGCGCCACTCGGGGAGGGATATCCCGTCTCCCCAAATAGCTGCATACTCAACCTCAAGGAGGGTTGAGAGCTAATACTTAAGATAAGAGTAGTATCCTTATCATAAGTATTAGATAAATATATACATTGGATTTAGAATATAATGGGAATCCAATATATGTATAATATATCAGTATTTTCAGTTATACTGATCACATCACAATACTAAGTATAAGTAATATATAACAGAGTGCGAAAGCTTAAAGCAAACATCCAGAACATTCATCACAAAAGCGGTATGAAAACATTCGTCTCAGAAAAGAAAAAAAAAATACATCCAGAGTTATTACAAACATTTTTACTGAAATACTAAAATAAAATTAAGTATTGAACTGAAAATACTAAGCATGAAGTAAAATTGAAGGAGAGTTCACTAGTGCTCCACGAGCTCCTCCTGAATCTCCTAGGTGTCCTCCTGACCTGGCTCAATATACTGCTCAGGATCTAGCAAATTGCCGGATCCCAAAGGTACCCCGTGTTAGACAATAAGTCTAACACATTGAAATTACTAAACAGTTATGATTATTTACTTAATATTTACATAACATGTATAAAACTGCAGGAAAACTGTAAATATATTTGAAAATATAAAACTGTATAAAACTATACAAAACTGAAGTAAAATAAGTAAAGCTGAACGATAACTGAATATCGAAAGTAAACCAAAAATAGTATTGAATATGTAACTGAGTAACCATATATAAAGTTATGCTGTATGTTACCAAAATTATGCATCTGAATATGCCACAATAATGTATGCTACTGATATGCCACCAAAATATCACAGAACTGCTATGAATCGTACGGTCCAATGTATACATTCACCCAGTTGGGAACTGCGATGTCGATGCCTCATGAAATTCTCCAGTCAATGTATACAATATTTTGTAACCCATAAATCATCACTGATAATCATATGCCGTCACTGATGCTCAATATCATACTTATGCTCATGCTCATGCATCTAATCTATATGAGATAAATCTAGAAAATGTGTTGAATCCAAGGTCTCTATTGTGCAGAATCCTACTAAGAGGATTCTGACTCCTAAATTCTAACTCGATAATTGGTTAAAGTTGAAAGTTTTACTTAAAGATCATTAAATGGGATGATTGTATATACATATCTAGCATGGTTGCAAGAAAGGTGGTTCTTAACACTTAGTTTGATTAAGCCGCCCTAACGAAGCGATCTTCGATAGGAGGTATCACCCGATGGTGATTTGTATCTCAAGCTAAGTCATTAAGATACCCAACTCATAATCATACCTAATGTTCTAAGGAAGGTGACTCGAATTACTTAGTTTGTTTAAGCTACACCTATTGAAGCGATCTTCACTAGGAGGCATCACCCGTTGGCGATTAGTATTTTAATCAAACCAAGGAATGAGTCCCTACTTGTAACACTCTTAGGATTAATTGATTTACTCTGAGTGAGGTTATATCCACCTAAGCCCGTAGGATAGCACAAAGATAAATCTCACTTAGAGTGACTCAACCACTCATGAATACTACTAAATAATCCAGTACTATGGGTATACCATACTACACAATTCAATGATCTTGGTTCAGACAGCTCTATTTAATCACAAGGATTTATCAAATCTATTATTCCTTACTCTAAATGGGTGAGTTCTACACAAGCTTCAAGGGTGTGATCAAAAGATCACTCAATATAGGTAGCTACCACAAGGGGGTGAGTCATATTCTAAGTAATTTAGGTGATTCCTACAACAAGGTATCAAGTTCAACTTCTAAGGCTACGAAGGATTATCTAAGGTTCCCACCTCGATAGATTACAAAAGTTTTTCCTACCTCAATGTATCAACAATTAAAGTCTTTAAGTATTTTCAAAATGATCTTAAAGCAAGACCCTTAAGATCTCACTCTTCTACTTCTTAAGTTAACATTCAAGGGTTACTTATTAGTTTTGGATTTAAACGATCAGGTCAGATGGCTAACTAATCATCTAACATTTCCTATTTTATAATCATGGGAGGGAATCAAAGATATTGTTAGAGTTAGATTATTTCATCAATCATTAACATTTTACTATTCATATTATGCTAGTAGTCTTATATAAGAGAAAATCAATGATCTAAAGTTCAGATTCAGATGATTAAATCACACTAGTTCATTATTGACCTAGTACTTCTAATTCAATAATTTAAGATCAATACTCAATCAAATAAATTATTAGAATAATGTCAATTAAATTATCTTATAATCAAGTAGATTGATTAAATGATTAAGATTTAGATCTCAATCAAGATAAATTAGAGTTTAACCCCTAACTTTTCTATTATTAAGACCAAAGGTTGATTTAAAGGTCAATGACAAATCAATGTATTATTTGTGTATTATTGATGTTAACTTAGGTTTAGATTAAGTATCATCTACTTAATTAAGTTATCAAGATTCTTATGTTCAAGTAATCACATTTAAGTGTCCAATTATATGTTAAGGTTTTCTAATGTACATTCTAGAATCATAAGGGCATACAAGTGAAAAGATGATATAAAAGGTGATTAGTGCTAATCAAATCTTAAAATAAGCAAAGGGGTTAGCACTTAAATCCCAAATCTAAAAGGTATAAGTTTCATGCCAATTTGTTGTTAAACTATATCTAATTAATACAGGCAATTAAGATTCTAAAACTTATTCTTTGGCATAATACCTCTAAGGCACATACTAAGTTATGGGCACTTGATAGTTGTGACAAGGTTACAAACTGCATTTTAACATAAAAATTTATACAATGCTTGATTTTAACTCAACCCCACTAAGGTCCTAGGGGTCTTAAAATACTAAAACAGTGAAGTTTTGGCCATTTCAGCCAAAACTGGGCACTTATTACAAAATCTGGGCAATTTCTAAATAATTCTGGAAATTTTGCAAATTCAGGCGCTGCAGCGCGCTGGAGCGCTTTTCGCACAGTAGCGCTTTTCGCGCAGTAGCGCGCTGTAGCACTTCCCGCGCGGCAGCGCGCGGTAGCGCCATTGCGTTGTGGCTTGCTGCAGTCCGCTGCAACCCACTGCCGTTCGCTGCAGCGCGCTATGGCATGCTGTTGCGGTCAAATTTGCAAAATTACTGTTCAATTAATTTATTTTGTTGATTCCTATAGTTTCAAGAATGTTTTTGCTGCAGCGTGCTGTAGCGGTCTATTTTGCGAGTTTACTGTTTAATTAGTTTTATTAATGTTTATATATTCCGCAAACTTACCGCTGCAGACCGCTGTAGTGCGCTACCGTGCGCTGTAGCGGTCCGTTTTGTAAATCTACTGTTCAAATACTTTAGCCTATGTTTTTAAATACTCCTGCCGAAATCCGCGGGGTGATTTCGTCAGGTGCGAAACCCATAAGGGCCTACTTTCGAGCTCAATTAC
Organism: Gastrodia elata; assembly: GCA_016760335.1. Lineage (NCBI taxonomy): Eukaryota > Viridiplantae > Streptophyta > Magnoliopsida > Asparagales > Orchidaceae > Gastrodia > Gastrodia elata. The sequence continues at coordinate 14,123,157 of CM028673.1, forward strand.
TCTCAATCCAGAGAGTTTCATGAGCGGTGCCATTAATTAATAGAAAAGTATTTCCGATACCTTTCCATCGACACCAAAATCGACACAAACTGAGCATTCTAGCTATATTAAAAATGATGATGAATACAAGGGTATTCAGAATAGATGAAAACAGAGCCGCTTCTCATGAAACTTTTAAAAGCTATTATGGCTTTCATACATGCATATGGACTTCCAAGGCTATATTCTAACATCATAACAGTATAAAAAAGACAAGAAAAGGAGCAAAGGGGTACCTTTAGTCCTTGAGAGAGGAGGGAGAGAACCTTGTCTTCTTCAAAAATTTTGGAGGTAGAGAGTTGGACCCCTACTTCTTCAATGCTAGATCATCAATGGAGAAGAAAAGTGATAAGGTTTTTCAACAAACCAAAAGAGGGAGGCTGAGCTCCTCATTTAAAGAGGAGACCTCATGATGTGCCTAGGGGATAGGTTATCATGAGGTCTAGGGAGAGGGAGGAGGAGGGAGGAGGTGATGCTATTAAAATTTTGCCAAAGAGGCATGGGCGTCGGCTGAGTTGATGGCCAGCCGCAAATGGAGATTAAAAGAATTGGGAAATTGCAGACAGGGGACTCAAAGATTTCTTATTTATTTTAAAAATTTGGACTTTTAAAATGCACTCCGAAAAATCTCAAAAATTCACCCTTAGCTAATTCGGGGGTGAGGAATTCAACGGAGAAGTCGGAATTTGATTCCGATGATTCTTTAATTTTCCTATTTTTCGACGCATTTAATTATATTAAAATACTCGCGAAAATCCGACGACTTCCAAATGCGTCCAAAACATCACCTCTAGCTAATTTGGGGGTGACGATTGTAACGACGAAGTTGGATTTCAATTTTGAGGTCAAAATAAATACCTCAATTTTCTAATTAATTAAATATTAAAATATTCCAAATTAATCGATTGGTCTCTGAATTGTTCCAAACCTTCAGGGTTTGGTTCTACTAACTAGACAAACTTAATGGAATGATAATCACGATACAATTAGGTTAAATTAAGCTGGGTAACAACCTTGGGTTGTTACAGTGCACATCCTTCCCTTATTAGTAGATTGGGAATTATACTCTAATCTAATGATAAGTGAGGGGTTTGCCAAGTGACGACCATCCTAACTCACCTTATCAGGGAACTGGTCGCCATAGTTGGTATCAGAGAACACCATAAGGTGTTAGATTAGAATTTGTATTCCTATCTACCTAATGGATTGTTCTTTTGCCAAATATTCACTAAATTAATATTGGAATACATCTATAGCACCATAATTATGTGCTCGAAATAGTAGGCATAGAATAAAAAATACTTATATAAGTAAGATAAAATGCTCAAATACAAAACTCATATATTAAGAACCTTATGAATTATAAACTACTCAACTGAACTAATGGAACTTGATTGAACTTACAGGATCATTAGACACTTGAAAATGTCAGCCTGAGAATACTCCAAAAGATTTGAATCCATATGGGAGTTTGACTTCCAAATAGGTCAAGGGCATGGAAGGCATGTCAATGGGGTATCTGAACAAGGAGTACGACTGCTAGATAGGATGCTTCAACATGCCATTTTCAAAGGATTTGACTTCCCTACTTTAGCCAAGGAGTGGCTAAAGTGTGTGAGTTCCATTCTCGAAGCAACGAAGTGCCCCGATGATATCCGAGTCACACTAATAACCTTCCTTCTCCAAGATCACGCGGAAGACTAGAGGGTCAACACTTTTTGGGAGCTCACCCATATGCGAGGGAGAGAGCAGTGTGAAGTTACTTTTGAAGACTTTCGTCTCACATTTATTGTAGGGTACATTAGATAGATGTTTTAGATAAATATCTTAGTGATTCCTCTTATGCTATATTGTATCTTTCCTATTTATGTGTTCTAGTAAAATAAACTAGCATATTTTTGCTCTTATTAAATTCTGAAATAGTATTAATTTTTCTAAACTCAGATAAACCATGAATTCTGGACAGTCTTCTTCTACTCCTACTTCATCTGGCAGTTTTCTTCTGATATTAACGTACTTCTTGAAATTGTGCGAACCTTGGTAGATACATATGTGAAATAAGCAGACAAAATAAAAAGGTTGATTGTTGCTCAAGGAAATCAGAATCCATCCCCAAGATCTATAGTTTCCACACCATATTACTCCATTCAACAGCATTATCCATTCGATGATGGACTTCTACACAGCTTCATCAATCTAAGGACCCCTAGCTTTAGTGGGAACTTATCAGCCATGGATACTGCCAATTGGCTAAAACTGGTAGAAAAGAATATGATTAATCTTAAGTGCCCTGACTCTGAGGCGATCAGATTGGCAACCCACATGTTCCAAGACAAAGAGGAATATTGGTGGGATAGTACCCGAAGCACACTATTTGCTGGTTACGCCATAGAAGACATCTCTTAGGATGCATTTGTGAAAGCGTACAGAGCTAAGTACATTCCTCATTTACTTAAGAGCAACCTAGAGGATATGTTCTTAAGATTAACACAATACAGTCATTCCGTGGCAGAATATGAATCAAAGTTCTAGCGACTAGCCCGATTCGCTCCCAACATGGTGCAAATTGAAGCTTCTCGTTGTCATAGTGTATCAACCCAGGTTGTTACTTAGGTTAATTAGAACTAATCCAAATCCTAATTATGATTCTAGTGCCTTAATTAAGTTATTAAAAGCTCACCTCTAAGATTCAATCCAAATCAAAAATCAAATAGATTAAATCCTGATTTTGGGAATTTTTAGAAACCCTAAAAATTAACTTATTTAAATTGACCTCAAATCAAAAATCTGACTTTGCCATTGCGTTCACCGCCCCCAAATTAGCTACGGGTGAAATTTTGGAGGCATTTAGAAGTCGTTACATTTTCATCAAATATTTTAATATTATTTAAAAATCCCAAAAAACCAAATAATTAAATACTCATCGAAATAAAAATTTGATTACGCCGCTGCGTTCCTCACCCCTCAATTAGTTAGGGGTGATTTATTGGAAATTTTGAAACACAGCTCGACGCGTGTTACGCAAAATCGCACGCGTCTCATTGAGCTCTACCGCGCATCTTCCACTGCCTCTGCCTCTCAATCTGACACGAGTTAAGCTTCCAATTTGAGGATTTCAGTCGAGCAGGAAGGAGCGTTCGAGATCTACCTGAGGCCTTACCCTCTTTTGTCAGATCACTCAAAATCGATAATCGAGGTACCCCATCGTTACCAAAGCTTCAATCGACTTTGCTGCTCTTTGTGAAATTGTTTAAATCATCTATTTATGCAAATTTTAATTTCTTATGAGCTGATCAAACTCAACTGAATGCGATCACAATCATTCCAAAAAGGTGTCTCACCGTATTCATGTATTCATATGCAACTCGAATTTGATTATTGTTTTGTTTAATTTTCATTCATTCAAGTGTGATACTATATTAATGGTTATATAGATGGTTTTATCAAGCTCAACTAAGCTTGATTTTTTGCCCATGTGATCGTTACTTCTCGTTCAATACCCTAAATTTTAGGGCATCATTTCCTTTGAGCGAGGATGAGAACTTGAAGGTAATTGCTAGGCTCAATAGATTGGTGATGGTTCACCCTTCTCATCAGTATTCAATTTCTCACTGTGTTGAACTCGACACTTTGATTCTTGTGATGCCCTAATTTTAGTCGCGCCTTACGCCTGCGAATAAAGAAGACAGTATTATGGGACGTGTCGAATTGAGTCGGGTCCGGCCCATTGTCACCATTCGTTCTGGAAGTGGGGCCCACCTGTAAGCAAAGCCGCGGGTTTGACCAGCGTCACAACCCGTCAGGTCTGGCTTCTTCTGACCCGCTAAATCTGTGGTCCGCACCAGTAATTAATAAATAGATAAACAAATAATTAAATTAAGTTGATTTTGAATAATTTAAATTAAATCAATTAATTAAAGTAGAACTTTAAACATTAATAACTTAAGATTTATAACTCCAAATCTAATGATATTATATGTCATTCTAATCAGAAAAAAATAGAGGAATAATTTGATACTATCAAAATATCAATTGGAGCTATATATCACATAGTGATATTTAGGACCCCTAAATTAGCTCTAAATATCCCTAAACTTCAATTAATTATAACTTTGTACACACTTACCAAAGCATACACAATATGGATCTCAAAGTAATCAGCAAAGCCTCATGATTAATCTAGTAGTGTTAATTTTGTTGTTTGAGACAAAATTGGACTACTCACTTTTTGACCCAAACCCTAATTTTGTAAGGCTCATAACTTCTTAACCATTAGTTCAAATATAGGCAATATGGGTCTTAAAGTAATTAGTAAGACCTCTAGAACAATCAAGTAGTGTTCAATTCTCTATTTGGATTAGTATTGTCTTAATCACTTATAGGACCTAACCCTGATTATCTTAATTAATCCTAGATCTTTAATTGACCATAACTTGGTCAATTGAGCTTCAAATTAGGTCTTCCAATATACCATTTTGTTCAGGAAAACCTATTTAACCGTAAACTACAAAAATATTTAGGATCCCATGGTTAGATCTCTTAATCAACCCTAATCACCTTAAAACTTGATTAGCTAATATTAGCATAATTAATGATCTAAATTAAGTAATTTTATTTTTAATTTCTCATAGAGTAGAGTAAAACTTAGTGGTGTGATTAGTTTAGTGATTCTATGATTAATTTCACTAATCACTCACTAATCACCTAAATCCTAATTAAGTAATAAGTTAATCAAATGAGATCCAAATTGGGTCTACTCCCGATTAAAGTGCTCAATGGATTATAGGGAAACTATAGCTACTAAGTTTATTGAATTTGGACTTTAAATGGAAAAGTTAGGTTTTTGACCCTATTTAGGAAACCATAAATTGCTTATTTAGCCCTAAATCTTGTATTGACTATAACTTAGCCAATACTTATCAGAATTTAAAAATTTTAAGCTCTATGAAAACCTTAGACAACAAGCTTTAATAAACTGATAGAAAAAGTAGAATTCATTAAGTAAAATTATCAAATTGCCCCTATAAGTCAAATTCCTTAATTTAGTCTCATAAGGATTAATAATTATCTAAATTTGATGTACTTACTGTTTAACTTTATATTATATAGTAAGTAATCATTAGCCATTAAAAATTTCAAATTTAGAGTCTTAATTCAAAAATTAATTTTTTTGACCCTTATGAGGGGCAAAATGGTCATTTTGCCCAATTTTAAGGTTAATTGCTTTTAGGTCCTAATTTCATATTTTAATTGTTAAAATCAATAATTAGAGAAGTTTAGAAAGAAAATTCATTAGTTTAAATCACAATTTTAGTTTTAAGCAAAATTATTATTTTCCTTACTTAGGAAAATTTTAAGTAATCCTTGATCGTATGATGTGTGTATGATGTGAGATAAATCTCACATCATACCCCCTTCCTTAAACCTCTTATCTCTTTTCCTTAATCTTCTTATAGCCTTAGTTAGGTCTTGTATCTGAGAGTTTATTTTAATATTCAGGAGCTCTTTTCCATAGGAATTAGCATTAGCTCTTAGGTCAGATTTTATCTATTGAGTAAACTAGGTTACTTAATGGGTGAAGCCTTGATTTTGATAGTTTATAGATTTTCATAGTTTATTATTGATTATTCAATCTTTTAACTTTAGATTTAAGAATAGAGATCTATCCTATTAAGTATGACTTAACTTAATAAGATTTGCCCTAAATCTTAATCTGTGAGTTTGGATAGTAAAACCTTAGTTCTTTAGGTTCACCTTTAGATTAAGTAATTGAACCCCAATATTTGGAGTTTAATTCTTAATCATTCTATCTTGATTTGGATTAATCAAGATGGGTTTGGGATTCTTAAAATTATCAAAAAATAGGTCGATTGGATTCATTTATTTAACTTATAGTCAATAGTGATAAAATCAAATTAGGACTTGGCCAATCCTAATTGTTTTCAACTTATAAGGTTGTGAATTTGAGTTACACTCAATAGTAAGAATTGGAGATCCTGAACTTGTGTAATTCAGAATAGATAGAATGAATAAATTAGACAATAATGGATATCATCTGTGTCTTAGTAGAGTCTTTTGCTCACTTTGAAAATTGATGCTTTGCTTACCTTATATTTGAGCCTTATACCTTGTACACATATATTGGACATAGGATATTTGATAAGTATCTCATGTTAATTTTGAATTGCATACATATCATTCATGTTTTATCGATGTTTTCAATTTTATGATTTTTAGTAAGTTGTGGCCTAACTAGTATACCTCATCAATCCGTGGGTCCGGCATAGCATGATGGATTGCTATTGTCAGTAAGTCTAGCCATGCTTGGTTGAGTGTCGGTCCCAGGGTGGCAAGAAATAGATTTTTGGCTCATATGACTTTACTAGTCAAGATTTGATATGGTAAGTACTAGTTATGGTGGATTTCTATTCAGTGATATTCAGTTCAGTACTTTCTACCTTAGCTCATACGGATAAGTGATTTCAGTGATATTCAGTTCAGTATTTCTGCCTTAGCTTATCAAGCTAAGTGATTCTCATGCATATACAGTTTAGAGCTTCTGCCTTAACCCATTAGGCTAAGTGAGATTGTTTACTTTTAGTTTTGAATGGCCTATGTAGCTATGATCATTTTCAGTTTTTGATTTACTACTTTTAGTTTACTTTTCTACATTTCAACACTTAATTACTTACTGTCTTCTGCATTTACTAGCTTTATTTTACTTATAGGATGCTAGTCTTGCTCGCTGCTTATATTTTCATAGGATGTTAGTTTTAATTATAATTATTTATCTGTTTCACATGTTCTCTTACTTTAAGTCAATTGGCATATGTTTTTATTGATCATAAGCATGTTTAAGTTGAGCTTTCTTTTAAGTTATATTAGTATTTAGTCTCTATTTTATGCCTAACCTTGTTGCAGATATTCTTGGAGGTATGTGCTTACTTCTTATTTTGTTAAGTTATAGACTTATTGTTTATAACTACCTATCTCTTTCACATGCATTCTGCTCCTTTACTGCTTGTTTTTAATTATAAAGTTTATGGTGATATCTAAATTAACATAATAAATTATAACCTAAAATATACTTAGACATTTTGTCTAATTAGATTTTTCTTTTGTTGGCTGGGGCCCTATCATTGTGAAACTGACAATGGTAGACTCCGAGCTATTTGAGATTTTGGAGCCTTCTGAAGACCGGGTTGAGGAGGAGGATCGAGCTGTAGAAGATCTTTAGTTCTTTTCTTTTCTGTATTGTGAGGTTGAGTGTTGTCCTTTCTATTTCAATTCTTATCCTTAAAAATGTTGTAATAATATAGGTTTAATTATATTTTCTTTTTATTATTTTTATTCTGGGATGTATGTTCTTACTTTTGCATTGTGATGGGATGGATGTTACTATTTTGCTTCTGCACTCTTCTTTAATGTATATATTATTTAGTGAATATCTATTGTAAATGGCAAGTCCCTTAATTATGATGGGTTGGGATGTGTACCTAATCTATTTAGTGAGGGACTTGTCATTTAGTGACCCCTCCACCGTAATCATGTTAACTTAAGAGTTAACAGGACCACGGCTGGGCAGGGCCGCCACAATTGGTATCAGGGAATTCCATAAGGTGTCAGATTGGAATTTGCATTCCTCTCTACCTAATGGACTATTTTTTTGCCATATAGTCACTAAATGAATACTTGAAATATCATCCATATTATCATAATCAAACACTCAGAATGAAAGGCATGAAATGAGAAATACTTTTATAATTAGTAAAAGTTAAGTAAAGAATGAATCAGAAAATGAAAAAATAGTTTAAATACTTAGAAGAATATTCATAAGACCTTTAGTTTAAGGAAATTGAATTTCCAAACCTTGACCTTTATATTAAGGAATTTGAGTAGTATTAGGGATTTTAATATCAATAGATCAAATATATAGAAAATTCAAAAATTATGTTCTAAAGAAACTTCTTCAGTACATCAGCTTATCTTCAGAAAACTAGATCTTTCTCATTTGACTAAATAGTGACTTAAAGTGTCTAGAACCCATATTAGAAGGAATTGAGTATTCCAATCACACCTTTGCTGCATTTGCTGCTTCTCTTATGGTCTTATAAACATTAACCTTAGTCTCTATCTAGCTAACTAGATACATATGATAAAATCTTTATTAATTCATACTACTTTGTTATACTTAATATCCTTTCTATTATAATAAAATTATCCTTATGATAAAGAGTATCCAAGAAGTATTGTAGCTATTCCTCTAAGACTAAAATTAATTATTTTAATTTCAAAATGAATCCTACAACTTCTCCCCTCAATATCGCTGATTCTTCAAATAGCAACATCGATAAAGTCACATCACTCAGGAGTATGGTAACTGCTATGTTAGAGAACCAATTACAACAGGCAGATTATCTAGAAATTAGTATCCGCTCTTAGTACTATGAATATTGGTATCCTCTTCTGCATCCCTTACTTCTCATATACTCCCTATCTCTTATCAATCTACTAATGAGCTATTTAGTAGCTTCTTAAGATTAAGACTTCTAATCTTTAATGGAAACTTATCCCCCACAGATACTAAGACTCAGCATAAGACAACCAAAAAAGATCGAAAGCGCAAAGCTTACCAAAAGGAATCTAGCACATCAATAGGGCCAAACCAAGGGTGTAAGAGACCACGCCCTTATGGAGAGTGCTATCATTATGATCATCGATGTTATATATGTGTTCGTCAGGGCCACCGATACGAGCAATGTAATGCTTTCAAAATAATCGATGGAGTTATAATCAATCATTATCATTGTAATAGAACATTCTGTGACACCTCACCTAAAAATTCGGAATCAAGGATGACTCTAACACCACCACCGTCCGCGGAAGAGTATCCAGCTGGCAAGGAGCAAATAGTTTCTCCTAAACCTCAAGAGCAGAATCATCTGGGAGCAAAGGAAATAAATAATAATTCTATCTCAGGTACATATATTCAATTCCATCATTACTTTCAACCCTAAAATTTATTTTTACTTTATATAAATTTAAATTGTAATGATTTAATTATGGTCATCATTTAATTTGAATCTTGCTATTAAGCCTAATATTGTGCTCAAGGTGTTTTTTCCTTAACAATTGCCTCTTCCTTAGCTTAGTTAATCAAACCTAAGATTCTTTTGTCAAAGTCACACTTTTGAGACTTATAGAAATAACTCTTCTTCAAGGAAGTAGCTTATCCAATTTGGGTGAATAACTTCTATTTCCTTATGTTAGATTGATTCAGATCTTAGAAGTTGTGGTTGAGTAAGTTACAGTTGTGACTTGAAATATTAGCCTAGCTTATCCCTTAGATTCAAAGCACCTTATTTCCTTGGAATGAGTATTTCCATATCCTTTAGAATGGATTATTATAATCATAGAACCTTAGTTAACTAAGTTATAATTATGACTCTTAGTAGTAGCCTATGATTGTATCTTACCCTAAATGTTAAGCAATTTATTGTCTTAATTTATTTTGTTGACTCTTATAATTTTAATGTATTAGGTCACCTTATGTGACTGGATGAAATAAACTTCCCTCTTCCATGAAGTTAAGTATCCAAGTTTGATAATTACTCTCTTTATCTAAGTATCATTCCTTAACTAAGGATGAGTAATTAGTTAATAATAAAACCTTATGGTGTATTAATTTTATGATTAGTTCACCCTACATTCCTTAATATGAGGTTATATAATGGTTAGATTATTCTAACCTGTATTTGTACGCTCATAATTTTAACTATAGCAAACTATGTTTCATTCTTAGTCCTAGCCTAATGATGATGTTCTATCTAATTTTAAACATAGAACTCGTTAGAGTTTGATCGATTCAATTTAGCATTTCGTATACAGTTATTACCATTATTTTGTTTACTCTGAAACATAGATACTAAGGTTGGTCCTTTCTCATAACTTCGATCATTCCAAGGCCAAGTTTAGTAGTGGATGAAAAGCCCTAGGCGTGCCCTTTCCATTGACATGCGGGTCAGTACCAGCCGTCACCGGAAGAACCGCCCAACGACATGCCCTAGTTCATGTCTGCGGAGAAAGGAAAAAGATGAAGAGCCGGGCTGGGTCGACCTGAGCCCGTCCCGCGAGCAGTCTGCCTCGTTGGACTGCAAGGCGGGACGCAAGGCGTTGCCCGCGTGCCCTTGTGCCGCCCTGTGTCCTTCCGCGGGACATGCGTCGTCTTCCCGTAGCGCAGCGGGTGTGGTGCTGCGTCGGCTTTGTCTCATCTGAGACAGCTGTGGGACCCGCTCACCTGTCCCGACAAACCCCAGCTCGACACGTGTTTGGTGTGGGCCCGTCGCCTGTAGAAATTTAAAAATTAATATAAATATTAAGAATGAATTTATTTATGTAATAAAATTAATTAAATTAAATTTATCATAAGTTTTAAACCTCAAAATATTGTAATTTATAAATCTAAATAATGCAATTAAATATATCATTTTAACTAGAAAATTATGAAGAATTTATTGGCACTCTCAAAATTTATTTGGAGCTATTTTTCACATAGTGGCATTTAGGATCCCCCATAATTACCCAAAATGCCACAAATCTTCAAACCTCCATAACTTTGTGTGTACACTTACCCAAATATACCTAATATGGGTCTCATTTTAATCAAGAGACTCCCAGGAATGCTCTAATAGTATCAATTTTGTTATTTGAAGAATAATTTGCTTAATCATTTTTAGGATCCAACCCTAATATTCTATGGCTCATAACTTTTCACACACTAGTTCAAACATAATCAATATGGTCTTAAAGTGATCAGGAAAGCCTCTAAATCAACTTAATAGTATTCATTTTTTTATTTGGATTAGTATTTGCTTAATTACTTTTAAGACCTAACTTTAATTACCTTAGTTAACCATAGAGCTTCAATTGACCATAACTTGGTCAATTGAGATCTAAATTAGGTCTTCCAATATACCATTTTGATCAGCAAGACCTAGTAAACAATAAACTATAAAAATATTTATGATCTAATGGCTAGATCTCTTAATCAACCCTAATCACTCTAAAATTTGATTAGTAAATATTAGCATAATTAATAATCTAAATTAAGTAATTTCACTTTTTGATAACTCATAGAAAAGAGTTGAATCTAGTGGTGTAGTTGGTTTAGGGATTCTATGATTAATTTCACTAATCACACTAATTACCTAAACCTAAATTAAGTGATAACTTACCCAAATGCGTTCCAGTTTGGGTCTACTCCCAATTAAAGTACTCAATAGATTATAGGGAAATTATAGCCACTGAGTTTGCTGAATTTAAACTTAAATTGGAAAAGTTAGGTTTTTGATCCTCACTTATGAAACCCTAATTTGTATAATTAACCATAAATCTTGTTTTGGCCATAACTTGGCCATTTCATATCAAAATTTAGTAATTTTGATTCTATGGAAACCTTAGACAGTAAATTTCATTAAACAGACAGAAAATTTAGATTTTATTAAGTTAAATTACCAAGTTACCCCTATGAGTCAAATTTATTAATTTAATCTCATAAGGCTTAATTCTTATCCAAATTTTATGAACTTCTTATCTATCTTCATATTAGACAGTAAGTAATCAATTGCCTTTAATAATTTCTAATTTAGAGCCCTAATTTATAAGGTTGACCTTTAGACCCTTAAGTAGGGGCAAAATAGATATTTTACCTAATTTTAGGTTTAAGTATCTTTTAACCTTAAATTCATAATTTAACCTCTAAAATCTGTATTATGACTAATTTGGAATCATTTTAGAATGTTTAACTCATCATTTTGTCATTTTAATAAAAACCCTTGAAATTCTTTAAGTCCTAAATTAAGTCTCATAAGGTTAATTTAGTTCACCTTATGCCTTCCATAAGTTAATAACATCAGAAAATAAGAATAAAATTAAAGATTAAACATTCTCTTTATCCAAAATCCATTCATTAGGACTTTCCTTCAAACCTTTTGGATCTTATTCCTTAAGAATTTGTTTTGAAATTTAAGTTAAAATTCATTCATTAAGTAAATGGGTTACGACAGCGAGTGGGACCCGCCGGTAAACAGATAGAAAAATTAAAAATCCATTAAGTTAAATTACCAAATTGCCCCTATGAGTCAAATTTCTTAATTTGATCTCATAAGGCTTATTAATCATCCAAAATTGATGTACTTACTATCTAACTTTATATTAAATAGTAAGTAATCATTAGCTATTAAAAATTTCTAATTTAGAGCCTTAATTTAAAATGTAGATTTTTAGACCCTTAAGAAGGGGCAAAATAGTCATTTTTCCCAAAATTAGTGTTTAATGTTTTTAGGCTTTAGATTCATGTTTTAATAACTAAAATCAGTAAGTATTATAATTTAGAATAAAATTTCATAAATTTAAGCCATTTGTTAAGTTTTAAGCAAAATCCTTAATTATCCTTCGTTAGGAAAATTCTAAGTGTCTTAATGGTTATATAATATGAGATAAATCTCACATTATACCTCTTCTTTAAATCTCTTATCTCTTTTCCTTAATCTTTCTTATAACATTAGTTAGGTTTGGAGCTTGAGTGTTCATCTTAGTGTTTAAGAGCTCATTCCTTAGGAGTTAGGATTAGCTCTTAAGTTAGATTTCATCTATTGAGTAAAATGGGTTACTCAATATGTGAAGCCTTGATTTTACTAGTTTATAGATTTTCATAGTTTGTTTATGATTATTTGATCTCTTAATTTTAGATTTAAGAATAGAGATATATCCTATTAAGTGTGATTACTTAATAGGATTTGCCTTAAAACTTAATTTGCGAGTTTGGGTGTTAAAACCTAATTCATTAGGATCACCATTTAGATAAGTAATTAAATCTCAATATTTATAGTTTAATTTTGAATTCTTTCATCTTGATTTGGCAAATCAAGATGTTTTGAGTTGCTTAATATCATTAAAATCAGTTGTTTAATTTAGTATTCAACTTATAGTCGATATTGATTTATTTATAATTATGTCTAGCTAGTCCTAAATACTTTCAACTTATAAGGTCATAAATCTGAGTTACACTCGATAATAGGAATTGGAGATCCTGAACTTGTGTAACTTAGAGAAGATAGAATGAGTAAATTAGACAATAATGGATATCACCTGTGTCCTATTATAGTCTCTTGCTCACTTTGAAAATTAATGCTTTTCTTACCTTATTTTGAGCCTTATACCTTGTACACATATATTGGACATAGGATATTTAATAAGTATCTCGTGTCAACTTTGAATTTGCATAAATATCATTCATATTTTTATCGATGTTTTCTAGTTTTTTAGTAAGTTATGACCTAACTAATATGCCTCTTCAGTCCGTTGGGTCTGACATAGCACAGTGGAGAATAGTGTCCAGTAAGTCCATCCATGCCTAGTTGAGCGTTGGTTCCCAGGGTGGCGAGAAATAGATTTTGTGCCCATATTACTTTATTAGTCAGGATTTGATATGGTAGTACTAGTTATAGGTGCACTTTTACTCAGTAATATTTAATTCAGTACTTTCTGCCTTAGCTCATCAGGCTAAGTGATTTCATTGATATTCAGTTCAGTATTTTTGCCTTAGCTCATCAAGCTAAGTGATGTTGGTACTTTCAGTTTAGAGCTTCTGCCTTAGTCTATCAGGCTAAGTGAGATTGTATATTTCTTTCAGTTTTAAGGGCTGAGTAGCCATGACAATTTTTAGTTTTGGATTTACTATTTTCAGTTACTTTTCTACATTTTAGCACTTTCTTATTTACTGTCCTATTGTATTTACTAGCTTTATTTACTTATATGATGCTAGTATTTCTCGCTGCTTATATATATATATATATATATATATATATATATATATATATATATATAGGATGCTAGACTAGTTTTTAGTTATTTAAATATTTCACATGTTCTTTTACTTTATATTGATTAACATAAACTTATATTGATCATAAGTATATTTAGGATGAGTTTTCTTTTAGTTATTAATATTATTCTTTATTTTATGCCTAACCTTGTTGCAGCTATAGCTGGAGGTATATGCTTACTTCCTCTTTTATTTAAGTTATAAACTTATTGTTTATAGCTTTTTGTTCATTTCACATACTTTCCTGCTTCTATACACTGCTTGTATGTTGAGTTTTAAATGGTGATATTTAAATTAACATAATAGAATTACAGCCTAAAATGTACTTAGACATTTTGTTTAATTATATTTTTCTTTTGTGGCCCTATCATTGTGAAACTGACAATGGTAGACTCTAAGCTTTTCTAGGTTGTGGAGTATTCTAAAGACCAACTTTTAAATGCTTTGTAATAATACAGGTTCTAACTTATTTTACTTTTTCGCTTATGTATTTTGAGTTATATAGTTCCTTTCTGGATGTATGGATGCTATTATTTGTACTTTTTCCGCACTCTGATATTTATAGTATGCTCATTCAGTGATTATTTTTATTTTCTCTCTATTTTAGGGCATATCCTTCCCTTAACTATGGATTATAAATGTTTATTTATAATCTAACGCTAACTGAAGTTTGCCCGTTGATGATCGCCACTTAATGTTAGATGATTAAGGGGCGGCCTCCACATCAATCTTCCATTTTCACTGATCATCAAAGCCTGATGTACATCTTCATTCAGTGAGAATTGAACTATCGACAAAGAAGATGGTTGGAGTTCATCAGCGATTATGATCTAAATATCTAGTACCACCCAGGTAAACCAAATGTGGTGGCTGATGCGCTTAGCCGTCGTGCTACCTTATATGCTATGATTGCTTCAAGTTCATTAGAAGAAGAATTCCGTAAATTAGAAATCGCCTCTGTTCATTGAGATATGCTAAACTCACAGGTAACTAATATCAATGTCGAACCCACATTCCACCAAGATGTCTCCATATCACACACTAAATATGATGATTATCTGAAATTCAAGGTTGCTATTGAAGGTGGCCATCGGCAAGACCTGCAGTTGCAAGGGAACGTAATTTATCAGGATAATTGCTTATGGATCCCAAAGTCCATGCAACAAAAGATCCTTATTGAAGGTCATGATTTTGGATATAAGAGTCTATTTGCTACATATTATAATATACACAATACAATAATCAAAAATATAAAATTCTAACGATAGTTCATGTATATTTTAAGTGCATGTTGTCTTCTAAAACTTTGTATTTATGAGTCCCTATTTTAAGAGTTTCAACTTGCAAAGAATCATAAAAATAGTTCTGGTTTTGAATTTTGAGTATTTAAATATTTTCTAAGGAATTTATCTCCATACTTGCTATTTTTATATTACAATTGATTGCATGTTTGTATCTAAATTATGTTACAATATTAGGGCTCGAAAAAAAAGGTTGACTATTTTTTAATTTTTAAAGTGTATATGGAAACTAATAAATTTGTAATTTATATATTTTTCTGTAATTATGATGGATGATGAGGAAATCTAATTGATCATATTGGATAATTCATATTTTAGAACTAGACACAGCACTTAGATGCTTGAAATAAATAATAATTTTTGGGAAATCAATCTCCAGAGAACTCAATGTTGTTGATAAGAATATAAGAATCAATAGTTTTATACTTTTGTCATTCTTTGTTTTGCTTTTTGGCTTTATAATTTTAAAAAGAGTTATGCAAATTTTATGTCTTTTTATATTTTAATCATTGATTTTAAGAAAATCAGAGTACAAAGAATTTCAAAATTTATTAATATTTATTATTTTAAAATTAGAATTCAAGTTTATTTGTTTATTTCATTATAAAATTTTAGAATTTAACTATGTTATTTATATTTATATTGCTTAAGCTTTATTCAAGGTTGGTTAGAATATCTAAATATTATTCTAATGAATTCTGGATGTTAAAAAAAGATGCCATTGTTTAAAAATTAGAGTCCATGAAAGCTTAGAATTAAGTAATATTTTTCATACTAAAATTTAAAAAATTTGAATTTGTTATTTTCTTTTATGCTACTTTATTTTGCTCAAAGTTATTCAAGTTACCTTAGGACTAATTGCACCATTCGAGTGAATTCTGGATAATAAGAAATGAATTAAATGATGCTTTTAGTGTTTAAAAATTATAGTATGGGTGTTTAGAATTCAATAATATTGTTGTTTTGAAATCAAAATTTATGCTTTCTAGCTTATTTCATTATGAAATATTGGAAATTTGAATGTATTCTTTACATTTATACATTTGTACTTTGTTCAAATTTGATTAGATTATCTTAACACAATTTAGGTAAATTTTGGATGTTAAGAAATACGCTTTTTAGTGTTCAAAAATTGGAGTTTATGGACTTTTAGAATTGAGTAATATTTGTTGCTTTGAAATTAAAATTTGTGTTTGTCAACTTAATTTATTGTAAAATTTAAGAAATTTAAATATGTTCTTTACTTTTATATTGCTTATATTTTATTCAAGCTATTTAGATTATTTTACCATCAATTACACCATTCGAGTGAGATTTGGATGTTTAGAAATGAATTAAATGATGCTTTTTAGTGTTCAAAAATAAGAGCAGAGAAATTCAAATTCAATAATATTCGCAACATCAAGGGTATTCAAGATTCAGTAATATTTACTGTTTTAAAATAAGAAATCAAGTTTGTCAACATATTTCATTGTAAGATTTTAAAAATTTGAATATGATTTTTACTTTATATTACTTATACATTACTCAGGGCTAGTAGATTGTCTTAACATATTTTAGTTGAATTTTGAATGTTAATAAATGATGCTTTTTAATGTTCAAGAACAGAGAGTCCAAGGAAGTTAATAATTCAATAATGTTTTCAATTATGAAATTAAAGTTATGGCTTTCTAACTTATTTCATTAAAAAATGTTAGAAATTTGAATCTATCTTTACTTTTAATTGCATATATTTTGTTCAGAGCTTGTCAGATTATCTTAGCACCATTCATAAGAATTTTGAATATTAAGAAATGAATCATTTCAATGTTCAAAAATTAAAGTCTATGAAAATTTAGAATTTAGTAATGTTTGCTCATTTGTAATTAAAATTCATTATTAATTTTAGAATTTTGAATATGTTCTTTGCTTTATATTGCTTATACTTTGTTTAAGGTTGATCATATTATATTAACTCCATTTATGAATGCGTTGCTTAAATGAGTATTTTAGTGTTCTGAAAATAGAGTTCGACTTTAGGAATACATTGTTGAATAGTCAAAATTAAGAAATATTTATTTTTTAGAAAATAGAATTCATCCTTACGTTTTTATTATTGTGCAAGAAATTATGAATATTTCTTAAAATCTTTTTCAAATTTCAGCCCGGCAGTTGGCCGGGCTTGGGTTCGAGACCGGTTTAGGCCAGGCCCAATCCGGCCCATCCCCAAGTCTATCTCAACTATATACATGCATGCGAATAAAATATAAGATTCTCTATTATAAAATTGTATTTAAAGAGGGAATGAATGTTTATAATTTAAAAAATATAAAATATCAGAATTAAATGTAATTTATGTATAAAATTCGTTAAAAATATACTATAATTAAAATTTTAATAAAATTTTGGAATTATTTGAGTAATTTTCTTAATAAATTTTTTACTGACGAGTTTTAAAGCGGAGGGTTTCCTCTTCCGCCCGTCTCTGTCTCTCCTTTCTGTCTCTTCTGAAGCCGCCCGCTGAATTTGATGAAAAATATGCGGAATTCTTCCTTAATTTTTGCTCCGAGGAATTCATCTGCGAGGCCTCCTCCTCCTCCTTTAATCGAGCGCTATCACGGCATTTTTTTCACAGGTGACTGACTGCTCCGCTCCGCTCATCATTTTGCTGCATAAACTTACTCTGAAATTTATCAACTATATTTAATTGGTGTATTTATAATCGAAGTGAAAAAAGATTTTCGGCCACAGTCCCAACTCTTTTTTCAATATTTTTTAATGCTATATCTCATCAATTCGAATCCTTCAATTTCTTATTTAGTATCTTACGGATATCGGCATTTAGCTTTTCAGATTGGCTGAGTTCGAGTCAGTATTTTGTGGTCAATTTGAAGGTTCAATTTCTATAATCTTTTTGATATTTTTATATGAGGTTCAAATGCATTAATAAATATAGTTATATGACTGTATAGATTATTCAATGATGAAGAAACCATGAATTTAAGAGTCCTTCTCTTTCACCTTCTTGTTCATTGGCTGGCTCAAAATTAAAATGATTGGAGTTAGAGTCCAGTCAAACTAAGCTAAAAGAAAACTAGTCAACCATGCTCCATAGCTCTTTGGTTTCTCGATCGGCTTGAATTGAAAGTCCGAAAGCCATGAAAAGCTTTGAAGACTAATTTTTTTTCTTGCTACTTAATGGAGTTTGTTATGTCAGAGTACTAATTTCTTATGGTATTTTTTGATGCAGCAGCTTTTTGATGAAACCGAATGGAACTATGCGGCGCATAATGTGCATAGTTATTGGGAATATGCTTGGCTTCTTTATTGGAATATCGTTGAAGACTATGAGAATAAATGAGGCAAAGCTTTCTTATTTTGATTACGTTTCATTCCTTTATCAACGTTTTTGCTATTTCTGCAAGCAATTTTGAAGAAGATTGATGAATGCATCATTCTCTTATAGGACTCACTTTGAAACCTACTTTATAATTAATCATTAGTGCATTCAGCTTTTTTAGAACAGATTTAAAGAATGAATCTATTGATTTTGGAGAATTTAGCAGTCTTCATGAAGACATTTAATTTGAAACGGCTTTCTAAATCACTACTGTTCTTTGACAGTTTATCTTATTCATATATTTCCATTCTGATTATGCATTCTACCATAAATTTTTGTGGTAAGGTTCATTAAATGTATATATATTTATTAAATATTATTTAAAAAATGCATGATTTTTGTAGTTGTATATTAGTTCAAATCCCAAAGGAGCTGAGAGACTCCCGCCAGGGATTATTGTGCCTGAATCAGATCTTTATTTACGACGACTGTGGGGAAATCCAAGTGAGGTATGCATGCTTACTTATATTATGCTTAATTATACTTAGATTTTGCCAACACTTGTATATTTTGTATGTGCGATATTCTTGCGATTGTGATTGAAAACGTTTTAACTTAAGTAAGATCGTAAGAGGCATTTAATTACTCTTTGTAATCTAAATCATGCAGTCATTTCTTAGCTTAAGTGATACTTTGATTCTCACTTATTTAACTAAATTAAACTTTAAATTGTAATTTTTAGCTGTGAAACTAACTGAGCTTAATTTAAGTTAATTATAAGAATTTGTCTAGTTCGGAATTAAATTGATTCAATGTGTGTTACTAGTTAATTAACCCATTAGTATAATTAATTATATTTACTATAACAATTCTTTTATATAATCTTTTATTGTAGTCAGCATATAATTAAATGCATCATTATATTAAATGAAGTCGATGTTGTGAGAGAAATGTTCTCTAGTAAACTCTCCCAGGTTATTAGTTCTAATACATCTTAGCTGCGCACCACACACTTTCTTCACTTATATATGAAACTCTTTAAATGCCTCACATACTTATTTTTTAGTATGTAGCATATACACCTAAATTTTTTTTACTATAATCATTAACAAACATCAAAATTATCATTTTCTTGGAGTGTTCGGTGCCTTCGAAGGTAGTTAATTACTAGTTACCAACAAAGCAGTGTTTGCAATCCTAGATGTTCCTTCAGTTACTTGAATCGCTCCTCTCTTTGTTAGCATTTGCAGCCCTTTCTAGCGAAGTATCTCTTTCCCCGCGAGCTACAACCAATGATCCTTTTCAAACTTTCATTGCCCATTGTTGAAAGTCATACAGTAACCTTCATCATCAAACTTTCCTGTAGAGATCACATTCAGATGAATATTTGAGATATGCTTAACTGCTCTTAAAGTCAAAATATTTCCACTTTTCATTTTCAAGCAAATGGTTCTAACTTTGATGGCTTTGATAAAGCCATCATTTTCCATTCTTACACCCCCAAAAGCGCCTAGGGTGGTGTATATTGAGAAAATCTCCTTCGTCACTGTGGAATGAATCAAGCCTTTATGTCGTCATATACCTAAGAAGTCTCCTGACCAACTAGATTGATAATGCTTCTTGCATAGTATGAGGAAATCCTTGAGGGTGGCTGCAACAATTACAAGTTCTTGGATTTTTCTCTTTCTTTCGTTCCTTGAGCTTCCAACAAAATTTTTTTATTATGCCTTTTTTATATAGTGGTAATACTTCACATTTGTCTATCATTTTTAGTAAATTTTATTTTAATTTTGAATAGATGGATGGTGGCTCTGATTGCTGCCTCATCGCTCTACTACGTAGAGATCTTGTGAAGAGGATGAAGAAATTCCACATATTTTCCTGCAATTCTCTTCATTGAGACTGTTCTACAAAATCTCTATAAGAATTTTATCATTTGGAGCTGAGTTGGATAGAGATGTTTATAATTTCTCCCATGAATCTTGCAATGCATCAGGCATCCAAACCCCTTGTTGGACTTTCTCCTCAAACTCTATGCTTATTCAGCTTAGCTAATTGACAATTCTCTTAAACTTGTTCAGATGTTCTGATATCTGTCTTCCAATAGAGTACTTAAGTTCCATTAATTATTTGATGATGTACATTTTGTTTTCACCAATTTTCTTTGTGTTAAGGTCTTTCAAATCTAAATGATATTCTTCTCATCACTTATGTGTTTTCTTGTGAATATTATTATTTACTCACCGCTTCATATAGCCACATACTTGCTAGTAAAGCAGCCTCCATTCCTCTTTAGTTTTAGCCTTCAGTCTTATCTCTATAAAGATAGGTAAATATAAATCTTTGACATATAATAAATTATTCATGTTTCCATTCCATACATGATAATTTGAATTATTTAAAATAAAAGAACATTTCTCTCAAAATGCAACATTGATTTGGCACCATTTTGAGAGGAATAAAAGAGAAGATAAAGCAAAAAAAAATACAAAATTGTCACTAAATAAACACTCAATGATTTGCAGCATTATTTCTCGACAGAAAATCTCTAAATTCAACTAATACTTTACAAACTGCATAAAAAAGCAATGGAAAAAGATGTGTCAAAATAAAGAGCTAAAGTTTTTTCCAAACTTTGCGGCCTCATCCTTCAAAAACTTCAAAGCATAACCACAAGATAATGGAAATAGATGCTTTCTTGTGAAGTGACTTATAATTTATGTATCTCATGCAAAGTATAATTATTTATAGGACTTAATATAAATTATTGTTTATACATAATCATGATTGTATTTAACTATTTCAATGAATATTAAAGAGCTTCCATGAATACATTAAGTGAGCTTGAAATATCATTTATGAAGGCATTAAACCAATATAAATAAACCCATTTATAATAAAAAGTTATGAATATTAAATTAAATATTGAGTTGCACAATTTTGTATTATTAACAAATAAACATTTTGAATCACAATATTTGCAAATAAAAATTTATAGATATTTTGACATTGCATAGGTGATAAACCCTAACTTCCTACTGACAAGCATGAAGTGATGATGTGAAGAGAGCGTGGCACAATGTCAACAGGCAGCGTGCAACGATGCATCGCAATATCCCTCGGAAAAAGCTAAGCCTACCAAAAAAAATGTATTCATGATCATTAGAAATTCTCTTTTTCTTTTCGTTTTTATATATGTGGGTCCTCACAAAAAATATATTTTATCAACTATATGCTTACATGTAGACTCAGCACATCATCTATACATTAAAATGAGATTTGAGTCAAGCCCAAGGTTATAATAATTTAATTATATAGTTGACATACTTTATTAATAAATATAATTGTTATAGCCATTTGTTTCTTGTGTAATTAATTAATTATAAAAGTGTAGCTAATATACCTATAAGGAAATTATTGTACTTAATGTAATTAAATATTAATAAATATAGTTAAAGTGATTTTCATTATATTGTAGATTATTACCTAATTAATATGTTTAAAATTACAAGTAATATAATTTATTATTTATAAATAATGTAGTCATATAAGTATAAATATAATAAGCAATTCATTGATTTTTATCATTAGATTTAATTAATTAATTTACTAAAACGTAAATAATAGTGAATACTTTCAATGCATTTAATTAATCAAAGAATTTATGTATTTAGATTATTAAAATTAATGCATAATTTAAACCTAATTAATATATTATCATTATTGATTTAAATTAATATACTTAGTTACAATTAATATATTATTATTATTATAAATTTATAATTAATTTAATTTATTATCAAAATAATTAATTAACTTAATTTAATTATTTTTAATTTAATAATTTAATTTCTTATCATTGATAAATATAATTTTTATCTAGTTTTTATATTAGTTAAGGTGTATATTAATTATGTATACAAACTATGTATATATTAATTTAAAAACATAACTTATTAATAAATAATTATTTATGATATTTATATTAATAAACAATTATTTTAATATAAGTTAACATGTGTTTAATTTATGGTTAAATAGATTTAAATTTAGTTATGTATAGTTACATCACGAAAATTATTGGAATTAAGCTAAGTTAAGCAAGAACCTAACAAATCTAAGAGTACCTTTAAATTTTACTTGATATAGTTATGTATCCTTGTATTATATGCTTCAAGCTTATTGTAACGATCTAAAGATCGAGGTTGAGAGATTTCAATTAATAATTCAAAAATAAATATTAATCACAAAATTTACTAAATAAAATAATATCCATACATTATAGATCTAGAAATTTAAATTACAGTTATATAAATTATCTTAGCTTGAATAAATAATAGATGATATAAAATTCAAATAATGAGTCTCCATCTCACTCTTGATAATAAAATCATTTTTAGCTCTTGAAATAAAATTAGCTTCTGGTTCTAATTCTCATGACCTGTAGTAATTATCAATATTTCCAATCAAGCATGAATACATAAATCATCTAAGAGTATTGATTTCTATCATCCTATATAGATTACAAAATCAATGCAATAAAGAGTGAAGGAAATATTATTATTACAATTTGAGGGTTATGCTAATTTCAACAATAAGTAACTTACAATGCTCAAACAACTCAAATGATTTCAAACCAAAAATATAAATTAATATGAATGAAACTAACAGCATAAATTATTGTGACATAAATATATCATTTTGGCCTATGACCCCCAAGCTTCACTGAGAGACAGGCCCAGATATTATGATCAAAATTATTCTATGAATCATCAGTAATTATTCACATAAATATTATTTTAGTGAATTTTTCTTCTAGATCTTCTGTCCCTTCTTAGTGGACTAGATCCCTCCTTATTTCTTCGTAGGTTGCTAGCAAACTGTACATGTACAATTTTGTTCTACCTTCAAAGACTCTCACCACATGTATTTTTCGCAAGCATTTATGAAAATTAAAAATCAATTTCACATAGCATAACATTGGAGTACATGCAATGATTGTATACATTCAAATGAAATGAGCTCAAATAATGTTACAAATAATATAATTAGAATAACTCTATGTACCTGATCTGCTCGTTTACTCCGCAAAAGTTTCCTTATATGAATATGTACAAAATTAATTATTATACATTAATCTACTATTAAGAAAATCTAGGAAATTATAATATAAAAGTTTTATGTCAATATTACAAAGTTTATGTGAAAACTACAAAATTAGTTAAGTGTTGTGATTAAGATTTTTAGTAATTTTTGGACACCTAAATGAAGGTACAAATATTATTTTCAGCTACTGATATCTAAATAAAAGTTGTTCTTAATTGATAGGAGATTAATCATGCCAAATTTTTGCTACTTGTTCAAATAATTTTAAAAGTGGTGAATGCGCAAAGTTTGGAGAAAATGTTGACTATTTCTGAGATTATTTAAGTAAAAAACATTTACTTTATTTTTCAATTTTTGGACCTAAATAAAGACCTAAATAGAAAAACTAGGTTCTATGTTCAATAATAAAATTGTTCCTAACATAACAAAGAGTAATCATGCCAAAAATCAGCTAAATCCAACGGTTATATTAAAAGTTATAATATCAACGACATAATAAGAAAATTTATAAAATATATCAAAAACTATTTTCTGAATTTCAATGGGTGTATTGTCTATATATTCATGCACAACCAAAAATTTGTCAGAGTATAGGAACACTAACATGTTCTAACAATAGAAAGATAATAAATCCTACACTTGGGGAAACCCTCTTAGCAAATGACAACTACAATAAATTGGATGCCTTTATAATTGTATATAAAGGTTTCACACAACAAAAAGAGATCTTTGCATGCTTATGTTATGGTGATATGGAAATTATGATGATCATTGGGAAAGCGTTGAATCATCGCAAGAAATGCACTTATGGTTTTGAAGATAATTAGTAAGGGAAGGAAGTGAGTGAATAAAAAACCAAACAACCTATAGCTTAAATGAAAGTTAGAATGTATATTTATTAAATTGAGATTAGCGTAAAATGATCACTATGATATTTAATAATACATAGATTGTAGTTTAATAACACTATCACAATAAGTTTATGGGATCATCTTAATAAGACATCATTTGAACTAATTTTTTAGGTTCCATGGTATTATATATAAACAAAATATTAAGAACTTATAAATTTTTTAGTTGTTTGCTAATTTTATAGTTTAACAAAAACTAGATATTAGTAACATTATCTGCTAGAAGAAAAATACATTATTGCTTGTAGCTATATTGCCCAAGTCTATAAGAAAAAACATTGAGAATAGGAGGGAAATAGATGAAGGCTATATATTGGCAATATGCATGCTTTTATAGCAAATGTACCCAACAATTTAGCACTCATATAAGGATATTTGAGAGGCAAGCCTCAAAAATGATAACCCATATATGTAAGGAATTAAGAATATTTTCATAAGAACTCTATAATTAATGCCTTGTTACAAAGATCCCAACCTTTAATCTCGAAACCTTTATTTTGTCAGTACTAACTCTGCTCAAATTACCACTTGAGTTTTCCCAACCTAGCTCTGATACCAATTGTAACGACCAGAAGATCGGGGATGGGAGATTTCAAGTAATAGTTCAAGAATAAAGATTCATCACAAAAATTACTAAATAAAATAATATCCATAAATAAATAATTAGTTTTACAAATTGTCTTAACTTAAACAAATAAAAGATTAAATAAAATTCAAATAATTAGTCTCTATCTCACTCTTAATAATAGAATCCTTTCTAGCTCTTGAAATTAAGTTATCTTCTGCTTCTAATTCTCATGACATGTAGTAATTACCATATTACCAATCAAGCAGAAGTGCATAGAGCATCTAAAAGTATTAATTTCTATCATCTTATATAAGTAACAAAATTAATATAATAAAGTGTGAAAAAAATATCATCATTATAATTTGAGTGTTATGCTAATTTCAATAACAATTAACTTACAACACTCAAACAGCTCATATAATTTCAAAGCGAAAATATAAATTGACATGAATAGAAATAACTTAGCATAAATTACTATATGATATAAATATATTATTCTGGGCTTAGGGCTCTCAAGCTTCTTTGGGAGACCCAGATATTAGCATTAAAATTATTCTAGAAAGGTATATAATTATCTGATGATAATTTTTCACATAAATATTATTTTGGTGAGCCTTTCCTCTGGATCTTCTGCCCATTTCCAGTGGACTAGATCCATCCTTATTTTTTTATGAATTGCTAGTAAACCCTACTTGTACAAGTTCAGTTTTGTTCTACCTCCAAAAACTCTCACCACATATATTTTTCATAAGTATTTATGAAAATTAAAAATCAATTTAACATAGCATAACACTGGGGTACATGCAATGGTTGTATATATTCAAAAGAAGTAAGCTCAAACAATATTAAAAATAATACAATTAGAATAACTCTACGTACATGATCTGCTCATTTATTCTGCAAAACTTTCCTTATATAAATATGTTCAAAATTAATTCTTATACATCAATTTACTATTAAAAAACCTATGAAATGATAATATAAAGGTTTTGTTTCAACATTACAAATTTTGGGTGAAAATCATAATATTGATTAGGTGATGTGATTAATATTTGTAATGACCTAATTGATAGGTACAAATAATATTTTCAGCAACTGATGTCTAAAGAAAAGTTATTCCTACCTGATAGGAGATTAAGCATATCAAATTTCTGCTACTTGTTCAAAGTATTTTAAAAGTTGTGGTGCACAAATTTTGGGAAATATGTTGACTATTTCTGAAATTTTCTAAGTAAGAAGCACTCACATTATTTTTCAAATTTTAGACCTAAATATAAATATCTATATGACAATATTAGGTTTTATGTTCAACAATGAAGTTGTTTATAATATAATAGAGAGTAACCAGGCCAAAAATCAGCTAAATCCAATAGTTAGATCAAAAGTTATGACAATAATAATATATCAAAAGAAATTTTAAATATGTCAAACATTATTTTTTGAATTTCATTGGGTGTATTTTCAATATATTCATGCACGACCAAAATTTGGTATGGGTATAGGAGCATTAATATGTTCTAACAATAGAAAGAGAAGAAATCTTACACTTGGAAAAACTCTCTTAACAATGATAATTGCAAGAAATTGGAAGTCTTTATAATTGTATATAAAGGTTGCACACAACAAAGAGAGATCTTTGCATGCTTATTTTATGGTGATAAGGAAATTATGATGATTATTGGGAAAGCGTTGAATTATCACAAGAAAAGAATTTGAGAAAATGACTTAAGGCTTATGGTTTTGAAGATAATTAGTAAGGGAAGGAAATGAGTGAATACAAAACCAAACAACCTATAGTTTAAGTGATAATTAGAATGTATAGTTACTAAATTGATATTAGTATGAAATGATCACTATGGTATATAATAATATGTAGATTGTAGCTTAATGACACTATCACAATAAGGTTATGGTATCATCTTAATAACACGTCATTTGAACTAAATTTGTAGACTCCATGGTATATATAAACAAAATATTAAGAACTTATCAATTTTTTAGTTGTTTGTTAATATTTTAGTTTAACAAAAAGAAGACATTAGTAACATTATCAATTAGAAGAAAAAATACATTACTGCTTGTAACTATATTGCCCAAGTCTATAAGCGAAAAACATTGAGAATAAGAGGGAAATAGATGAAGGCCATAATTTAGCACTCATATAAGGATATTTGAGAGGCATACCTCCAAAATTTTAACCCATATATGTAAAAAACTAAGAATATTTTCAATACACTAAAATGTATTGACTAACAAAGTAATAGCCATAACAATACAATCATTAATCTTACTAGGTGGAGTCAGCTGCATGACTCTTGTGTTTCCATTAAACACAATCAAATATCAATCTCTCATTAAGTTCCATGTATGTGAGATCATTCCTGGTAGATTCTTGTAGTGTCATTTTGGATTTCCATTTTCTTTTTAAATATGGTAAAAATTCATGAACTTTGTTATTTAAACCAAAGCATTAAATGGTCTAGGCTTAGCATGTCTAAATCATTGAAGATAATTTTTTTAAAAGTTGAACTTCACATAGAGCTACTTCAACTTGATGAATCCAACTTTCGCCCATGTGCCCATTAGGGTCGCCCTAATGCGGGCTAGCTTCAAGCAACCCAAGAGGTGTTGTTTCATTATGGCTTGGGTACGTGGACTCATTCAGGTGCTCGATGAATTTGTTTATATGGAGCACAAGTGTCAGGGATTTTGGGCATTGGATAGCTCATGGCTTGGGCGTGCACAAACTCCTATCATGCTTATAAAATCATTTGAACTCACTTTAAATTTATCCCTTATGTCATTTGAGATATTTGGAGGCTACCAAAGATGAGAGAAATATTCAGACGAATGAGTTGAGCTAATGTTAGGAGCTCGTCTTGGCTCTTGTCAAGTATTAGACATGATCTCAATCCAAGATTTGTGAAGGGTGTCCCCTTCATAATGTTTGGTAAGGAAGTGTTGTGTAAGCTTCAACATCCTCTTTAAGTTCATGTTTTCTATTGGAGTCAAATACCATGAGCATTACCCTCTAAGTAAATTTTATCATTATTTTGGCATGTTCATGGAAATTAATTGACCATGTCCAAGTCATGTTGAGTGATTTGTATATATACACTCCATAGAGAATTGATTTTTTGCGTTGTTCTTGCTGTGTGATAGTATGTTTATGTTTGATCTTGGTTTTACTATAGATTTGTAGTGTTATTGCCCAATCTATGATGAGAAAGAGCCTATTATTCATTGTGCTTATGATTGAGAGGTTGCCCATTTCATTTTTACCCAACCTTGCCATTGATGAACCGTTTCTCATCATATCACTTTGGTTGTACCCACTCATCCATGTTATCTTCTACTACTCTTCATCACTTATTGTACCATCATGCCGTTAATAATGCTTGTAGGATTAAATATCAATTTTTCTGTCATTTAAATTAATCATTATTCATTTATTAGTTTTAATTTGCAAATTGACTATAAAGAGTGATAGTACGGCTTTTAGTACTGCTTTTATCTTGCGTATAGTTACTCATAACTTATTTTTAATTATCATGTTCTCTTTTTTATTCAATATAAAGTGAAATAATTTATTTTTGCAGGATTTATCTATACAACAAAAGTACCTAATTACATTTGCAGTTGGTATTGGACAAAAGAAAAATATTGATGCAATAGTGAAAAAGGTAATTAAGATTATTTTGCATATAACCTATTTAACATGTGAAAATAATTCTTTTATTATTTCAAATTGATCAATTAAATTTTAGACTACATAGTATGTTCAATTTAATCTTAAAATTATATAATATATTAAATTAGTCCATCTGTTGTTTACTAGTAGCTCAAATGAGTTCATAAATTGTTAATTTGTAGGAATACATTAGACCCAAAATGAATAATTTTGGTCAATATTAAGCATATTGACTAGTCTAGAACTAAATTGATCAAACAACAAAAATGGAGGAAAAAATCTAATAAACTACATGTGAATTATTGATTATTATATATGCATATGTACTCATGACAACATTTTTAAATTGTTCTAAGTCTTGAATTTAATAATTGATTTTAAGCTGATGAAGCCAACATTTAATCTTGATTTATAATTTTAATTTATCATTAGCAATGTCTCAATGAAAAGTAGGATTACTTTACAAACTAAATTTCTTCATTCATTTTTTATGATATGCTATACACTATCACTTTTCCTAATTTTCTCATATTTATGAATCTTAATGGTGCCAATTTACAATAACTTTTCCAATTTACCTTATCTAATTTGTTATAAATTCATCACAACATTCTCATTTTTTTGCATTTTACTTTTTGTTAATTAATTTTTATTGCCCAAAAATTACAACGCTACCAATTTGTTTGAGCTTTTATAAAATTTATCGATAAAATTATTTGGTATGCTCTTATTGCTAACCCAAGCATCTCCTTTTTTATCATCATAATTTTAACTTTTGAACTTGCCTTTATTCTTATTGTTTTATTCAAACTATAAACTTTAATCAAAGTGTCACAATGAAATATTTGTAATGAAAATTTTGAAGAAATGGACAAAGTTGTGATTTCTAAAATTTATTACTCTTAAAATTTTACCTTAGTTCTTTTATAACTAATAAGCGTACAAAAAAATTATCCATAAAGCAAATGACGAGCCGCTAAACCTCAATTTTACTAGTGCTAGAATAAAAGAGTATTATTATCATAATATTAATTGAAAATAAAAAAAGTTGTAACTCAGCTATAAAAAATGCATAATTAATATAATTGAAAAATAGAAGAGCATTGCACTAGTGGTATCTAAGGGTGCCCATAGGTTTGATCAATCATACTATTAGCAATTTGATTTTAATTAGTATAACCTAAAATACTAGTTCAATATAATTAGTTAATAATTATATTTCTATAAAATCATACAAAATAAGATAATATTATGCATACTTTGATTTGTATGAATAGAGAATTGTGAGACTATCTCTAAAGAAAAGAAGTTAGTAATCATGATCTAGCCCAATAAATATCGAGGAATAGTGGTTAGACAATAAAAACATAAACATTAATTTTATTTATATTGCAAATTCAAATTATTAGTTACACAAATCAATCACTAGAAGGAGCTACTAACTATCCATTAAAATTTAATAAATATAAAATTATGGAAAAAGTAAGAAATAAACTAAACAGAGGTATATGATGATTGGAACTTAATTGCATTGATAAACTTTATTAACTCAATTTTTATCCATGAGTTTTAGAGCATAAGAAAATTTGGGTGCCATTGGTGAAATATATTATAGCTTTGTGGGTGTATTTTAGTTCTAAATTATAGTAATATAAAGAAAATAAAATATTGTGCATGCAAGTTTGAAATGTTGGAAATCTTGAAAATTTGGTGAGACTTTAATAAAATTTATACATCATAAGCCAATATAAACCAAAGCTCCGTCTAGCCTTCCAATTGATGTAACCCTAACCAAACCTAAATTTGAGTTTGCTTCTCAGCTAATACACACCAAACTTAAATTTATAACAATGGAAATTTGCATTTATAGAAAATCATTAACCCTAGATGTAAATAAACCTTAAAATAACTTGACTAAACAAACAAAACATTCATTGATGCTTATAGTTGATTTATATTATTTTCTCATAAAATTAGGTGTTTGTTTTATTTTGTGCATGTCCTTTTTTTTGTATAATAACAATATTTACAAATGCAGTTCTCTGAAAATTTTACCATCGTATTATTTCATTATGATGGGCGGACTAGCGAATGGGAAGAATTTGAGTGGTCAAAAAGGGCAATTCATGTAAGTGCGATGAAACAAACTAAATGGTGAGTGTCAAATCTATAGTTCTATGTCCACCATTATTATGGCTATACGGTGCTTCTAACTATATGTCAATCTCAACAAAGGTGGTTTGCAAAACGCTTTTTACACCCAGATATTGTTTCTTGTTATGATTACATCTTTATTTGGGATGAAGATATAGGAGTTGAGCATTTTAATGCAGAGGAGTAAGTACTAATTATTAGTCATTTATCCATTGATATAATTCTTTCTAAATTATTAGGTTTGAGAAAAAAACACAACATTATTCTCTAGGTACATTAAGATGGTGAGAAAATATGGCCTAGAAATTTCACAACCTGGTTTGGCCCCAACGAGAAAATTATCATGGAAAATTACTAAAAAGAACGATGACGGAGAAGTTCACAAGTGAGTTATTATATTATATCAAGCATAGCATCTGATTGAGATAGCAACAACTGATTAAATTGTCAATTCTAAAGCTAATACAGAAGTTATTATTTGAAACTAATATTTTTAAAATTTAAGATATCACTTGATAATCTAGTTTTTATTATATTATATAAATATCCTATGAAAAAAAATATTTAGCCCAATAGTTAATGCTTAAAATTGATATCTTGTATCATTAGATTCTATCATATATAGATATATATATACTTAAAAGCAGCAAGAAAGTTAAACTTCAAACAATAGTAGCTTCTAAAAAAACGAAAAAGTCAAAATCTAAATCCCAAATGGAAACAGGCTAGTTTTTTCATCTAAATCGATTGCCTTCGTTTTAGCAAAATTCAGAAATCACTTATATTGTTATTATACCAATACTGTATATTTACTTGAACAGGGAAGTAAAGGAGAAGCCTGGCCGGTGCACTGATCCCCATCTCCCTCCATGTGCTGCGTATGATCTAACTATATGCTTATATTTTTCATTTTCAACTTGAAATTCAAAACCACTTCATGGAATGGACTGGTAATTTTGGCATAAAATGTCTCCTCTTTAATATAATTAAATCAAAATTAGTGATTGATTTACTTCTGTTTATCAGATAGATTTTATAATAATAACAGCATCAACATGTATCATTTGTATCCATTGTACATTACCGAAAAATAGCCACTCAACCACAAGTGATTCCCTATAATAGTTTCTTGCTTTGTATTTTTTTTTGGCCTTTCTCTTTCTCTTTGAACACATGCCAACTTCCTAAGCCCATCTATCCTTGTTGAAAATTTCATACAATTTGAGCTAAATATTTGCATATCATTTATAATGATTTTTTCTAAACGTGTGGTCATTTGAAGTCACTCCAACCATACTAAAATTGAACTCAGTTATCATCATATCCTTGTTGAAAATTGAACTTCAGCTTTGTCGTCAAGCGTTCTACCCCATGTAACATCGTTGGTTTTAGAGTAATTCTATAGAATTGTGATATGACATTTTTTATATCACAAAAAGCTCCAGGCACTTTTTTATTTATCCACCCAATTTTGACATAGCAATCAAAGTTTGAATTAGCACATACTATTTTTCATAATGAGATTTGATAAGAAAAAACTTTAAGCTAAATATCAAAATTTGGGCGTTAAACATGCTTTAAAAAATACTTTGAGTGGCATAGATTAATTACAAATACTTTTAACTTTATTTGTTCATATCTAAGCACATAATTTCACATCTTAAATGTAGATTTGTGGAAATAATGGCGCCAGTCTTCTCACGAAATGCATGGAGATGTGTATGGCATATGATTCAAGTGAGCATTGACTGTATATATGAGCTAACTTGTCTAATGACTTAACAAATGTTCAGTTTCTTACAAGTGTTTTTTCTTATTTTCTTTTTTTGCTCATTTGAAAATGCTTTAGAATGATCTGGTTCATGGATGGGGACTTGATTTTTTTATGATGAAATGTCTGGAGGTTTGTATTATTTCCTTGAACCATATATGTGCTCGTTGTATATATATATATTTGTGTGTGTGTTAGATAACAAATAAGCAAATTAATTACTTTTGACCAGCAAGCCAATGAGAAAATGGGGGTTGTGGATACTCAGTGGATTGTACATCAAGCCATTCCTTCTCTCCAAAATCAGGTAAGTGAATGCTTTGTATTATGCCAGCTAGGACGTATCCACACTGATGCTTAGGAGTGTTGATGCTTAGAAGTGTTGATGCTTAGGAGTGTCAAATAGGTCAGGTTGCTATCTAACCCATTAGCCCTACCATTAAAATTGTCAAATGGGTTAACTGTATTGGTAACTTCTAAAATGGGTCAGCCTTAACAACATATGGTTTCTCATTTAACCATTTTTCATTAAGTTTGGTTGTCCAGCCAATTATAATGATGTTAAAGAGTGATTAGTTTATAATTAAGCTTTGCTCACCAATGATTAATTTGTGTGGGAGAAGCGGTAGTGTTAAATGCTCTCAAATGGGTAGTCTGTTAAATACTACTTTAAATCTATGTTTTGTTTGGGATAATTGCAGCTTTCTGAAGAAGTTGTTGAATAACTGTTATGTTTGAAATGGCTGTAAATTTCTGAATAAAGTTGAGAGGTGCTATTGTTTGACATCTAATTGTTACATTGAATGAAAAGATTAGGAGGTGTTGTTATAGTAAATAGTGAAGAACTAATAAAGAAAAAGTAACATGTAGTTACAATCATAGCATACAAACATAAAATTGATGTGAAAACCCCTTTACAAAGAAAATCACAAGGGAGGAGAAAATAGCTTCACAAGAGAACATGAAGAGGCAAAAAATATGAAGGATAGAATGCATTAAAATATGGTTACCAGCATTATATATATATATATATATATATATATATATATATAGATACATATATATAAGTAAATTGATAGGTTATAGATGGATAGTTGGGCTTGAATGAATTTGTCATAGCCTAAAGAAAAATATGAAGGATAGAATGCATGAATTTGGATAGTTGCTCATTGACTAAAGTATTCTTAGGTTAATACAATCTATTATTACTAGCAATTTCAAAAATAAATAATAAAACTGCAATAATTATCATTATGTAACTCAATATATATATATATATATATATATATATATATATATATATACAAAAAGAAAACAAACTTAAGGCTAAAAAAACTTTGTAATTAAACTGTATTTGTGAAAATGGGTGTGTCAATCACAAATATCCCAACCCTTATTTTGTGATTTTTGAAGAGTTGATAATGCATAAGAAAATAAGGGGTTAGTGAAATGCAGTTAATTGTGGAACCACGTGAACTTTCTCACTATTTTATCTTTCCATTTGTCTTTTGAGAGCTTTAAAAGAAGAATATTGAGGCATTATACCATTTATATTTTTAATGATATGTTGAACTGATAGCTTCCTCTTTATCATATTCTGATGTTATTCAGGGAAACGTACAAAATGGCAGTTATCCAAGTGCTGGGGTATGTAACTTCAAATCCTTTGTGACGAATCCTAAGCTTTATGCTCATTTAAAGCTACTTGATTTTCTTCAACTTCAGTCACTCTCTCAGCATTACATTATCATTTTATAGAAAATATTGACTGACGTTTTGCATAAAATTCAATCTTTATGAATGAAAATGTGTTGGCAGGTAAGGGATCGGTGCTACAAAGAGTGGGCTATCTTTCAAACTAGATTAGCAGATGCAGAGAAGGCTTATTATCAAATGATGAGGATTTCTCCTCCAAATGATACTCGTGTTTAGATTCTAGCCTTGTTCTTGAATTGTATGTCATGTATTCACTTAGAAGTTATGAGTTAATTGAATAATGTTACATGTTTAGATGCCTTTTTGTTGCAAAGTTAGTGCAACACTGTGGATTCAGAAGGTGGTACACTCCGGTAATATGAAGTATGAAGAAATGCTGCAAGGCAATTTTGTTTCTGTAATAAAGAAAATAGCTGATAAGAAATGTATAGTTTGAGCGTTATAAATTCTCTCGCAAGTTTGTTAACAATCACCAAAATTGTATTGTGACAGTTATTATATCTCAAAATTATCTTGAAATTCTTTGAAATCTCCTCCACTTTTATTAGGCTGCAGTATTCTCGTAAGTAAATAACGTATTCAAACATTTTGAAACAATTAAATCATTTGTACCTTAAGTTAGACCACAAGATAATTTTATTGAGATCTAGATATATCTTGGTATTTTTTGAGCTACTTGCTGAATAAAGAATGTGCGCATTTCATAAAGTAT
The DNA here is from genome assembly GCA_016760335.1 of Gastrodia elata. Classification (NCBI taxonomy): domain Eukaryota; kingdom Viridiplantae; phylum Streptophyta; class Magnoliopsida; order Asparagales; family Orchidaceae; genus Gastrodia; species Gastrodia elata. The sequence goes on from CM028673.1 coordinate 14,158,330, forward strand.
CTCATGCTGAAGTTATGATTGATTTGTGAACCAACTCTGACTTTCAAATTTAAAAGTACTGAGGATCTATAATGAGGCTAAGCTTTTTTTCATTTTGAACTTTTTCTCCAAGTTTCCTCAAGTCATCTTCCAATTGAGGTATTTTAATGCTATCTGTGAGGCTGGATTGTTGTGCAACATTGAGTGGAATTCCCTCTTTTAAGTATAAATTTGAGTATAAATTGCATCAGGTCACAATCTAGGCATTTCTTAAGTTATTCAACAAGATGCATAAGTAGAATATCTGTAGCTCAAAGTTTCTACAACAAAATATACTTTGCATTGGTGGTACTAGATTTTCAAATTCAACTCTTTTTGTAATATTTAAGATCTAACAGACTACTATCGTAAATTTTCAACTTCGACCTTAATGAGAAAGATTTGTAGTTTCAAAGGTCTAACAGGTTGCTATCATTAATTTGTCAAGAGCTTTTTCTAAATAGCATTTCTTCTTACTCATCTCACATAGAAGAATGCACCATATGTGTGGAGCTCTACTTATGAGGAAGCCTTTTAAAAGCTGAAGGACTGTTTGACATTTACTTCAGAGTTAGTCTTGCCTATTGAAAGCTAGGGCTACCAATTTTACAGTGACACTTTTTTGAATGATCTTGGTTGTGTACTCATGCAAGAAGTTCACAATTTAGCATTTGCATCAATATTTGAAAGTGTATAAGAAGAATCATCCAGTTCATGACTTAATTCTTCAGCTATAGTCTTTGTCTTGAAGATCTAGAGGCATTATCTTTATGGCGCCAAGTGTGACATATACACGAACCTTCATAGCGATAAGCACATATTCATGCAGAATGAGTTAAATATCAGGTAGCAACAGTGGTTAGAGAAAATTACAGATTATGATATGTCCATCTAATAACACTCAGGCAAGGAAAATGAGGTGGCAAATGCTATGAGTCAGAAGTCAGCTGCAAATCTACATCTATTGATTATTGTACAATCACTACCCTAAGAGTTGGTGAGACTTCATAATGAGGTGAGAGTACCTGCAATTGTCACCTTACACCAAAAGACTTTGAATTTCACGCTCCAAAATCAATCAGACCAGCACCAAAGAGCAGTTCTGAGTGAACTCAGCTTATTATTGCTATACGTGATGGAGACTGGTCAGAGCTGTATATTGATGTGAAAAAGTATATTCTATGTAGGTCTAAGGGTTCTCATTAATCCAGAACTTAGGAATGCTATCTTGAGAGAGGCACATCATGCTAAATATGATGTACCAGTACGTGAAGGTTCTCTTCTGGTGGTGATGACGGAATTTGTTATGCTTGTAATTAGGTGTGAGGCCTACAATCTAGTGAAGATTGAACATCAAAAGTCAGACGGTCTTCTACATCCTCTACCCACTCCTTATTGGAACTGGGAGAGATAAATTTTATAGTTGAATTTCCTTGCATTAGAGTTAGATGTGATTCTGACTGGGTGATTATGGATGACTTATAAAGTCTGCACTTTTCTCACCCTATTTGATAGTCTGAACTAGTGGACAAGCTTGCAAGATTATGCCTTAAGAGAGATAATGAGATCGCACAAATTCCTATAACAATCATTTGAAATAGAGACAACCGATTCATTTGCATTTCTTGCAGGTTGTGTAGTATGATTTGGGATCACAGATGTGCATGAGTATGATTTTCACTCATGGACAGATGGTTCAAGAGAGAGAGAGAGAGAGTGAATCAAATCTAAGAAGATATTCTTATGTGTACTGGATGATAAAGGTAGTGGGATGACCACCTATCACTGGTGGAATTCTCTTGTAATAACATCTGTCATGCCAACATTAAGCTTATTGACATTTTATTAAATATATGATTGTTTTATTTTAAATTATCAAAAAAATGCAACATGGGTATTTGTATTATTATTAAATAATAAACTAATTAATAATGAATAACTTTATAGATAATTAATTTGTATAATTAATAATATTAACCTTTCCAAAAAAAAAATTAAATTTCTAGATTGAAGCCTTGAGGCTATGGGCTACTTATATTTCTTTTGTTGAATTCCAAATACTTAAATTTAGTACTTATTTACCTTGTATTATTAATATTTCTCTACAGCATGTTAGGTATTTCTTTTGTTATACTTTACACTTATAGTCACACCCGCATAATCTATCATGAATGCTCGAGTCTATGGTGAGATTCATGTGTTGGGGAAATTACTAATGATTTACACATATAGTGCTACTAGTGCACAAAAAAATGATAAGGCGAAAAGCTATGTCCATAAGAAAGGGGCCAATGACCTTTACTTTAGGAATCATTACCCACATACTTTGGGCCACTAATGACAGGCACTAGAAAATCTTCATAGTGCGTCTGTGAGTTTAGTCACTCAACGAGACAAAAAGGGAAAATCTCATATGGTTGTTTACATACACTGATAGATGTTTCTTCCTTTGTTCCTACTTATTTGCTCAGTTTCCTTGTAGCTTATTTGTAGTGACATAGCTTTCTACATGCTTATAGTAATATATACTATTATTTCAACATATTTCTCTCTAATTGAGTGCTGATGATAACTAGGTGGGATCTAGTCGATTGATTAGGAGTGAGATCTTAATAAGCATTTGGAGGCCTCGATGTGATTTCTTCCCATATGGGAAGAAACAACTAGTACCAAAAAATATTTTATGATTCTTGCATCTACAATAAGAGTGATATATTATTTATCATAAGCAATGATAAAAAACTCAAAAATAAAATGTTATTTAATAAATAAATTGCAATTTCCTTGAGTTATGTAATGTTAAGACTCAATTATAAAATAATAACTACTATTCTAGGTATTTTTGATAAAAGTTGTGTTCATCTTTGAATTCCACTAACTACATTTTATTGCCATACAAATAAACAACTTCTCTTTTGTTGGGTTGATCTTATCAAATATTTTCTACAAAACTCAATAAAAATAAGAATATGTGCTTTGAGATAAAGAAATAAATGTTTTTAGACCACATACAATTATTTCTTGACATATCCACTTTCTTATACTATTTGCAACATCATGCTACTTTGCACAACAGATTTGTGCATTGTTTTGCTTTGTGACTCTGAGGTATTGCTAATTTTTCTATGTAGTTGTTCAACATTAGTTCTCACAAACTATTGTGATGGAAGTTTCTGCTATATTGTCGTACTAGGGATAGCTTATATATATATAGCATAATAGACACCGAGAAAATATTTTTGTATAAGAGAATAAATGATAAAAAAAAAAAATTCTTAGTGAAGTATAGCTCAAAATGCTTGTTGACAATTTTTTTTCTTTTCTTCTATCTACTTCATCAAAAAAAGATTATACATCTACATATATTTGTACTTCATCTAAATTATCATTAAATATAGATGAAATAACTAGAAAAATTAGACATCTCTTATACATCAATGCATTCATCATTTCAAATATAATTTGGGTTGAAATTTAGATTATTGATTGCTGGTGATTATTGAGATCAAGAATAAAATACATGTAATGCTTAACTAACATACATCAATGCATTCATCATCTTATGTTTACCCTAATTTAGATTTACTAACATAAATCCAAATTCATTAATCTTAATTTTTCATTACCTACCACTTACACTAAACAACCAAAACACATCTCCACATTATCATACTCCCAAATATCCATAATAACTTCATAACTTGCAAAGTCACCAATATATAAGTACTTGTCAATTTCACATGAAGTTTACATAGGTTTAGTATTCAAGGAACTCAACTTTTTGAACAGTCGTGCATATTTTTCTTTGTGAAAAAAAATCAATAATATTCAGTTCATCATAACTAATTATTATTTTTGATGAGAATTAAAGATACTTTAAATTCATACACTAAAAATAACATCCTCACACTCAAATAATGGTGTGATGCAATCTTTAAATTGCTTGGCAAATTTTTAGTGCACATATTCTAATTCCAAAGCTTATCTCTATCATGGAAAGGATAATTTTTGCTAAATTGAATTATAATTTTCATAAGGACACTACTACTGAGTTTCTTAAACCATAGAATTATGCTAATATAAGAATTTGAAATTAACAACACGATATTTTTCTTGGTCAATACATCTTCGTAATGTTTAAAATGTGATATAGTACACGGGAACACCATTCTGTTTGCTAAGATGCACACAATTTAAACAAAATGAATAGTTTCTTTGGCTGCAAAAATTCAGCCATGCAACCTAGTTTATTTCTCAACTTACAGTAAGAGAATATTGCAATGTGAAAGAAGTTTCTCAGTATTAAGACTTTACTATAAAAGAATTAACCTTTTTTATTATATTCTTCTATTATTTATACTCCCCATTTCGCAAAAAAGACCAAACAAAAAAGATAAAATTATGTAATGTGTTCGTCAGCCATTGGCTCAAAAGGTGACCATGTATCATCCATTTTTCTTAGTATATTTTCATTTATGATATTAGAATGTACAAAATGGTCTATTTGTATTATGAACAACCATTCAAGTAGACCTTAAATATGATATGGCTAGACCGTAATTACGATTGTCCAAAACGTGGGGTCCATGGCAACATACTCTGAGACATTTAAGTTAATAGTGACACTTTTTACATTCCAAATAATGATTATGAGATGGGTTAAAAGATTAAATACATGAAAGCTATTTTTAAAAATAAAATGTCATCATATATTTAATCGTAGATAAATTTAGGATTTTGGGAATAAAATAGATGACAGTAAAGACAGTGATGTGTTTGATAAGAATATGAACAAAATGAATCTATGTATGGTTTTTTAAATAGATCTTTATTTTATTTAATAACCTTGCACAAAAGTAAGACTGTAGTCCTAAATTGGCATAGATCTAATCTAGATGACCATATATTCAGAGTGTGCAATACTTATTAAGAGCACTTGAAGTGCTCAATTATGATGGTAGCCAAGTCGTCCTATTTTTATTTAGTTTTGTGAGATATTATATTTTGCACATCTATATTCAATTTAAAGTATAAACTCATAGGCATATTATACTAGGTAAATTAGTTTATCTTTCATTTTGTGTCCTTATACCCAATTAGTTTATCTTTCATTGTGTACATCTGTTTTTGTTTTCGTTGCAGCTCATATAAGCTTTCAATAGTTTAATTCTGTTCAACTATAATTTAGTTTTCAATTCAGTTTAAGATTAGCAGTGTAGGATTAGTTTTGTTCAACTAATTCAATTTAAGATTTCTATTTTCTTGTTTTCTTCTATTGGTATAAGGTGCACGGTAAAACAGTAATAATATAGGATTTTATAAAATTAAGAGATTACAGATAGTTAATGTCGATGGAAGCCTAAGAAAATAATAAACAGTTGCCAAGCAAGCAGTGTTTGTTTGGGCCTTTTTTTGGCTACAAATTAATCCTTGCTCAAACCCTTCTTTAAGAGTTGATATCGTTTTAATGCCTAAGCTTGCAGTTCAGAAACCTCTCTTTGTGCAGTCTTTACAAGGGTATGCAAAAACATACCGGAGTCACAACCATTAGGGTTGGGAAGAGCTGCGTGAGCCAAAAATGGAAGCTTTCTTAATGCTCTGCCGCTTAATCCCTGAAATGAAGAAAAACAAATAGCAGCATTGAAATTATGTATGTATGATGAATCCTGAATGTTGAGCAGAGTTAAAAGAAAAACAAGTTATCACTAATTACCTACACTGCATCTAATGCAATTCACATGTTCAACATCTGAATTTTAACATTTTCTAGGCAGCTACTCATGCATATATGTAAGAAATCTCATTCCTCAATAATCCCAAGTTTAGCACAGAGATAGTTTTGCTGATTCACCTGGCAAGCCTTAGCAGCTTCAAGCAGTTGCCTGAAGAGTGACAGTGACTTCCCGGGCTCATCCATTTCAGGAGCACCCAGCATCTCCTTTAGTGTTGAATAATTAGGAAGCACGAGATCCCCACAATCCTGAAGCAATGCATGTATATTATAACATAAAACTATGAAAACGAAGCACCCAAATTTTAGTATTTACAAATGAAGCATTAGTGTTTCATCAGTCTTAAAATCCATTTATGTGCAATTTATAAATGTGAAGATGAAAATGTTTAGTTTGTACAGATTAAATTTTGGATGCTGGATATGTATTATTTGTAGAGTATTTAGAGTAACATTCGTGAAAATTCTTAAAAACTAAGCAAATGAGGATTTCTAATGCGTCCAATGGGAAGGTACCTCCGAGAATCTGACAATTCCGGTACGCAGAAGTTCTTCTAAGCAGGACCTCAATATCTCATATCGTGCTTGTAGAGTTGGAGGGCCAACATATGCCTTGATGTCTGCTCGATCAACAAAAGCAATATCTGCAATCTAAGACAAGATTAACTTAAAATGTTCGGTAGCTGGGGCATATGAACCAAATTTTAATAAAAAATCAAGCAAGTGCTTGAATTATATATATTTGCAAGTATCTATATACGATGATTTTAAATTTTATATTTTCTAAAAGCTCAAATAATAGTGTATAAATTAGACACATTTAATTAATACTTTGTTTTGGAGCCCCAAGTTGGTGGCCTCCATCGTGGACAGCTTTCCTCTGATAACTTTATTTTTTTTTAAACAGCAAAGTAAGTTTGCATCATATTCAGTAGATAAATAGTTAAATTCCCAAATAAGACCAACCACTTCACATACATAAGCTTCTGTGAAACCTCTTTGCAAACAGTCCCTCAGTTTTGAAATATAAATTTAATTTAGACACTTTATGAAATTTGATGTGGTGTAAAATGATTTTAACCTTGGAAAACTTTAGTGCCACAAGAATAGCAATATTTGACTATCCGGAACTAATCTAATTTTTCTCATTTTTTTTTATAAACAGGTCAAGCAAAAATACATTGCAGTAATCTCTTGTTACAAAATAGAATGTACCGAAGCAAGATTTTAACTTTTTTAAGAGTTACGAAACTATTTTTGAAGGGGACAAACTGAGCACAGTGCATGCGCAAATTCAGGAAAAATGCTATCCAACCCTCTAATAAATGTGCAATGGACCCATCCCCAGATTGCACTTGATATATCCTTCACTTTCGGAAGATTTATTGGAAGTAAATGGGCAATTGGGCAGTAACATCACTCTAAATTCAATTCAAGAGTCAGAGTTATTTTGAGATTTATTTATATTTGTTAGAATATGTTATAAATTATAAACTTATAATGTTATGTTAATAAAAATTCTATGAATTAATAAATACGCATTTAATTGCTAACCCCAGGTGGTGACATTCTAAAATAAGTTTTATTGCAGTAATATTAAATTTAATAATAAACCTTTATAATTTACATATAATGCGATCTTATTTTTCAAAGTTATCCAAATGAGTGTTGATTGTAATCTAAAAGACCAAAATTTGAAGTACTCGAAGGAGACGCAGCATAGCATCAAAACTATGTTTAGTCATTTCACCATAAATCCGCATGGATTTAACTGCAATATTAATTTTATTAGTTGCAGATTTGTTTCATATATAAGATTCTTGCTTAATCTTGTTATGAATTTCAAATGTAAGTTCTGCAAATTTAACTACAAATTTTAAATATAATTTAAACGAATTTGAATATCATAAAATAGAAATAAAATATTTTAACAGTGGCTAATTTGCCATTAATAAGTGATCAAGAAAATGCATGAAAGAAATATAAGAATTTTGGATATTCCATTCAAAAAAAAGTTGTCAACCCTAGTACTGGCACTTCGCTAGAAATTTGTTCAAAGGTCGCTTGAATTTTGATCCAAACCGAAATTGATTTGAACAATTTTGAATTGAGTTACGAGTCGTATTTCATAATTGATATTTTTCAAATCAATTTTGAGCCTAAGTAAGCTCGCTTAATTTATGATTCAAGCCAACCTGAAATTAAAAAATATATATTTTGTATGAATCTTAACAAAGTTGTGTGTATAGTAGTTTGGGTGGAAATTTAGAACAAAATATCACAAATTCAAATTCCTTGTTTATAGTTTATATTTTTTTATTTTAAAGTTAATTATATTTTATGTACATTTTTAAAAAATCATCTCCAATTTAGCTAGTTTGCTACACAATTGTAAGAGGATAGGCAAATCCCTTTATATTTTTGCAATTTATTTTTCAATTAGACCTTGAATCAATTTCGAGTTGGCTAAAATTGAATCATTTTAAATTGAGCCGACTCAACTCAAAATAAGTTCAAATCAAACTAAAAAATTTCAAGTTCAAGTTAAGCATGATTCAAATCAAACTCGACCCAAAGCCAGCCCTAGTCGACCCCCATATTGTGTGCCTACTTTTATTACTATAGCAAATACAAGATGCATTAGACTAATCAATGCCTATCAAAATTCTTGTATTTGCAAGAAGATATAAATGGTCACAATGGTCATAATATTATAGCATATTTGAAAGAAAAAACAATGCTCCAGTGATATGTTCTCATTTCTTTATCTTTTTCTCTCTCTATAGAAGCCGAAGGAAACAAGGAAAATATAGGAATTACATGGTAAGATAGTGCATATACATATATATATATATATATATGCATAAGTAGACTACCAATGGTAGATATGTAAATATATGGTTGATATTGCTTGTGTGTTATTATTCTCCCGCAAACAAGCAACCAGTAGTGGCGCTTGTAAGTTTGGACTGATGCTTTAGAAATTTTGTCGTTGATAGTTATTTTGTAAAAATGTCTGCGAGCTGATCTTCTGTAGATGTGTAAAAGTTCAATTTCTTATTTTGATATACTGTCTCGAGTAAAGTGGCAGCAGACCTTGACATGCTTTGTTCTTGCATGGAAGACAGGATTCTTTGCTAAAGTTATGGCGGAGAGATTATCACAGTACAGCTTGGTTGGTCCAGCTAAGGAATTGTCGAACTCATGTAGTAGTCGTCGTGTCCAAATAATGTTTGTTGTTGCAGTTGCGAGTGCTCGGTATTCTGCCTTCGTGGAGAAGCGGAAGACAGAGCTTTGTTTCTTAGCACTCCATAATATTGGAGTGATTTCCAACATAATGCAATAACCGGTTATAGACTTGTGGTCATTGATGTCCCCGACCCAATCTGAATCTACATAGGCATGTGGTTGCTGATTTTATGATGTGATGGGAAGGCCAATGTGGATGGAGCCTTTGACGTGCCGAAGAATGCACTTTAGCTGATTGAAATATTCTTCTGAAGAATTGTGCATATGTCGGCATATTTTGTTTATTAAGGTGAGGCTTATGCCGGGGTGAATAATAACTATATATTGTAGGACTCCGGCAAGTTGTTTGTATAGGTTGAGCTGAATGAAGGGTGGAGAGGTATGGCTTTTAGTTTTTGGTGGCTATCGGTGCAGAGGAATTGCAATTTTTCATGCTTGCAATTTTTAGGATTGTGGATACATAGGTTGCTTGGCTGAGGATGGGTCCATTTGGTGTGTGTTGTAAGGTGATTCTGAGAAAGGTTTGTGGAATGCCAAGATGTTTCATACGAAATTAGTTTGTGAGTTGTTGGACGAGAGTGTTATGTGATGTTTGTTGCAATCCTCAAAGAGGATGTCATCCACATATATAAGTAGATAAATACAGTTTGGTATAGTGTCCAGGATGAGGAGGGATGGGTCAGTAGTGCTGATTTTGAAATTTGTTCAAAAATATTGAGTAAAAATTTTCCTAATCTTCTCAACATCACAGCATGATTCAACACCTATTTTGAAAGTCTCTAATGAAAGATAGAATAGCATATTTTACATTGTCACTCAAGAAAAATGCCTCAAACCCAAACTACCAAAATAGCCCTTTCTTTCTGGAAGTAAAGTAGCTCATGCCTTGTACCTCAAGAAGAATCAGTCAAAGGAAATTTCAAAGGAAAGAAGATAGGAGGAGTGATGCAGCATATATTCAAAAAATTTAAAGATAAATGGATTCATTTTTACCAGGATTTCAAAGATAAATATCATCAAGTGATATTTAAAAAATTAGCAGCTAAAAAGTTGCTAACAAACTATAAGTATAAGCATATTCAAAAACCAAACAAAAAGATGCCCATAATAAAGTACAAACAAAGCTCTAATTATTTATGGGTTGTTTAAATAAATACAAATTTTATACATGATAGAAAATTTATGTAGCAGTTTACTTCATCACAAACTGTTCACCATAAAGTAAAGTCTAACTTCTCATCTTAATGATGTAACTGATTATAAAATTAGCAATGATAATTTGTAGTTTTCTATCTCAAAATATTGAGATTATAGCTAACAAATAGATCTTGTATTTAATATAACATAGCACAACTTGAATGAAAAAAATTTATCTAGCTTGTGAGCAACTTTCTTCTACTTACTTGAGATCCATTATAGTCATCTCCCGCTTTTTTTCAACTCTCTTTCTTTTATTCGCATTTCTCATCTTTTTGCTACTCTCTCTAATACTCTCACACATTAACCTAACTTCCAACACCAAAAACTTCTCAAAATAGTATAAAAACTACATCCAAACACTCTCAAAACCTAAGACCAAAAACTACCTTAGAAAAAGGTGCACCTCTCTATATTTTTCAAATTTTCTTGTTACTATGGCAATTTTTGTGTCCAACCACTTGTTGAAAAGCTAAGAGATAATCTATAATTTGGTCATATTGCTTTACATGATTCTACAATTTTCATACTAAAAAGTATCAAAATTAGAGTGGTACCAATAATTCTTTTCAACTACCTTAACTTCATAGGAAGATGACAAGAAAAGTGATCTCATAGAGACTAGTTGTGTGATAAACCGAATCTAAAGAGGGACAAGATCAGCAAAACAAGAAGTTTTGAACAAGGTGAGTCATTGACTAATAATGGTCTTGGTAGCCTTTTTGGAAGGTGGCATAAAGGAGCCAAATCACATCAAACAAAAAAATATATTATTTAATATAATTAAGCACAGTAAAATTCACAAGTACACATCATTCAGATGTTAGCATTGTGCCTCTGCCCCTGAGCCAAATGGTTCGAATAGTTGCCATATTGACACATGGTTTTTCCCTTTTCTCTCAATTTATCACTTTGAGTTTGGAAAAAATATACAATATATATATATATATATAATGTATCCAGAGAAAAAAATTTATAACTCCTTTGAGCGTATTGATAAAAAAAAATTATATTTTAAATTTGGTATTATCAACCATATTATTTTAATGTAAAATATGGCAATGAATCTTAACTTATTTATTTTATTCTAATTTACGTGATTATAAAATTATTAAATTCGAGTATATTAGCTTTCATAATGATTAATACTATTCATAAATTTCATAAGAGTTTTTTAAATTCATAACTTTATATTTTATTTGATATTAAACCATTAAGAGAATTTTTTAAGAAGTTTCAAATCTTTCACATTTCAGTCTTTTAAGAGAATAATTGGTGAAGCAATGCAGCCACACATTGCATCAAGATCAAAAGTACTGTAGGAAGGGAACCGGTTGGAGCGAAATGTAAAAATGACTGCCCCAAAATTGGGGTGGCACAAGTGTGCGCATAGCTTAGGTGGACATGGCGCGAGCTAATTGGGAGTGGGATTGTGTGCAAGAGTGTCTCAGAAGAAACATTTGTCGTGGGTAAGACAAGATATAAAGGCATGAGCACAGCACACGTACACGCATAAAAACACGATGTGGTGTGGTTGGTGGTTGATGATGTGTCTTCGTGCGTTGTACGTGTTTTAGCTTGTTATGACTAAATAAAAACTAGCAAAATACTAAGAAAGATGTCTTCTGAAATAAAAATTGACTAGGATAGGTGATTATCCAAGGAGTTATAATATGGGGACAGAATCACAAAGTCTAACATGGTATATGAAAAATCAAGGGAACAAAAAATAATAACCTGCATAGTGATGTAAGAAAGATGTGATGGCATGTAACATAATCAAATCTATCAATAAATTAACAAATTAACCTTGTATATATAAGGTACTAGTAGATATACAAGTTACTTGTTGAGAATAAAGAAAGGCATAGTAAAGGTTTACAAGATAATGAGAACGAGAATTAGATGAGCACACTTGTAAGATGGGATGAAAGAAAAAAAAAACAAATGTAAAAAGATTTTATGGGAGCCTTATTGTCGGATATGCCGCTAACGATAAATAAGATTGACTTCTACGAGCAGCCCTTCGCCGCAAATTGAATCTTCTTTCCTTGGACATCCTTCTCCAAGAATTGCAAACCACACACTCAAGAAGTCCTTCTCTCAAGAATGACGCTCACATAAACACAAAGAAGAAGAGAGTTTTTCATATATCTTTCAATGCCCTAATACATGTGAGAGTGGTCAATTTATAGCTATGAAATACATGCCAAATGATAATAAAAACTATAAACAAACCCTCTCATGAAAGACCAAAGTGTCAAAGTGTCATTTCCTCTAAAACTAAAATCTAATCCTCTCATAAAGGACTAAAATGTCATTTCATACAATTGACCAAAAAATATAAACCAATTCTCTCATGAAGGACTAAAATATCCTTTCACATAAATAACTCACATGACAAATAAGGCAGTAAATGGCCTAAGATAAAGGCCCACTTATATGGAACCCATGCAAAAGCTCATAAGACTCAAAAATAAAAAAAATACAACATGACATCATATAACTGTTAAACTTAATTTATGATTTGGCAAGTCAATGATGATTTCGTTGATGCCCTACATCACTTAGCATAGCTCAGAGTATTACAGTTGGCATCTTAGCTAAACGTCTACAACTACGATGTGTTGTTTATAGATGAACAAAGTGAAAGCGGGTGGGCTGATGATAAGCCATATCTGAAGATAGTAGAGGGTGATCATTGGATCATGAAGGCTCGGGCAAGTTGCAATTTAGATAAAGAGCAGCTCTTGAAAGCATGGCAAAATGAATTGACTCTAAAACGAAAGAGAGTCCAGAGAAATTTATGACTATAATAGTAAAGTTAAAAAATACTATGAATGACATTGAAATTTTTTAATAAAAACCCTAAGTTTAAGCATGCTCATAATTGATCACTCCCTAAGTCGGGTGATCATATGGAAAATTATCATATGAGAATAAAACTGTAAGATCCGACCTAGCATGAAATAGGTTGAGCTCGGTAATATCTTTTCTTAGTATAGCCTAAGGTGTTACAAGTGGGTAATCAAGTGCTTTGTTAGAAAATTATTGATAATGATAGACAAAGGTAGTCAACAAGGTACAAGGATGACAGTGGTAGCACATAAGAAAAAAAGAAATAATTGTTCCAAAGATGTCATATAAATGGGTGAAAAGAACTAAATTAATCATGAAAAACAAAATAAAAAATATGTAAGAAAGTAAATCAAGAAATCAAGTTAAAAAAATTAATTACGCATTCAAAACATGCTCAATATATGCAGAACAATTTGTGTGCACAAAATGTGAGTTTAAAATAACAAATGTTTCCTTTCTTCGTTACTTTGCACTTTTTATCATAATTTTTCCCTTGCATGAGTCTCCTTCCACAAAAGTAAAGTGGTGAAAGAGAGTGCAACAGAACAAAGCAGCATCAAACTTAAGATTTAACCATGTTCAAAATCCAAAAGCATTTATGGGCCCAACAGAAAAACCAAGGTGTAGAACATACATTAAATTGAAATTGCATTGTAGTATGAAGCTAAATTATCAAAGAGTATCAGGATGATACCCCAAAGTGAGTTGAGACAACAAAAAACCACCCAAGAAATAAAACACACCATCAACTGATTACAATTTGATTGCTTTTAAGCAAGAGTGGAAATGAGTTATCTCTTAACAGAGTTCAAGAGTAATAGGGCAGTCTGAAAAGTTTGTCAACACATGTTAAGAAGATTGAATTTTGCTCACTCACCGAACTTGAAAAACATTTGAAGCTTGATTCATTATGAGCTAAACACAGTGTTAGGTTCAAACGTGTTTGACTTGATAATGGCTTAATCATAAATTTATAAGCAAAATTATATTTACCAAATTAAATATTTACAATGATTAGAGGTCCTAACACAAATACTTATCAAATCAATAAATAAAATTTATAAAGTAAAATGTAATATTTACAAATAAAGCACTATCAATTCACAATAGATAAAATTCTTCTAATTAGAAGTAGACATGAGGTGTCATGCAACAAATCAGAAATGTGGAGTGCATTTTTTGCAAACATTAAACTATGAATGCTAGATATGCATATTTAAATTTTGGGCACTACATATGTAAAATCCTTATTTAAAATATTTTGCATACATTAATGTTTACAGTGCCTACTTACAAACGTTTAAGGTGACTGACCCATCAGACTTAATCAAATGCCTCCCTTGATTGCCTCTAGTGTTCTACTCATTTTTAGGAGCACCCCAAGTTAACACAAAAATGGTTTTTAAATTATTTGTGTTATCAAGGCATAAGTATATATGCACTTGATCCCCTACCGCCATAGCAAATAATGAGTTTGTTCAATGATAACTTGAATGCACCACATTTTACCAACATATCTAACTTTACTTCTTAAAACTAATTATGAATACGTGTACATAATTGTAATAAAAAGGAAGACCCCATGCCACAAACTTTATGCTAAAAAATATATTTTTAAAGATTAGAAAATTAAACTAAAACAAATGTACAGCAAAATGAAAATAATCAACTAATGGATATCCCATTCATTAAAGAACTACTGGTACCACAATTATCATGCTAGAAATTTGCCTTTTTATCAAGTAAATTATAAAACATAACAAATAGCAAGTGTAGGGAAAAGAGTTCAGTGGAATAATACCTATTGCAGCAGTTATATTTGAAGTAGTCATGATGATCACATTTGGCCAAGACTTTAACCTGTCCATCTGAGTGAGCAATGCATTTACAACCTAAAAACCAAGTAACATTTTCTCAGAATCCTATTTCTCCTTAGTTGACTGATTTACCAACCAAAAAATGAATGATGTAATTGGCATAAGCATATGATTAGATGCATTGTGTTTCATGAAATTACCCTAATGGAATCAGACGGTTCAGAACCTGACAAAGCAGCCTGCCTAGCAGCAGCAAGACTCTCAACTTCATCTGTAAATTAGTGATTTCAAGAATATATAATGCGGCAAGGAAAGTGAAATAAAATTGTAACATGGTGTCAGGCCTCATAACTTTAATACAAGAAGTGAACTATATCAAGACATCATAGAAGGACAGCTTTTGAATAACAGTAAGATTAACTTTACTAAAAGCTTACTGGCCAAGCTTCAGATAATATTGATATATTATTAAAAAAGAAGGATAAAATAAACTCTTGGCTGATTGGGCACAGATAGGGCGAATGAGTGGCAGTAGATTAAAAGAAAATGCTCAATAATTAAGAAAAACCTATAAGCAATATAACTTTAAGACACCTTGAAAAAATTTGATGTTTATATAAAGGAAATGCATGACTCTCAGGTATATACGGAAGCTATCCAACTCAAGTTTGCAATAACAAAAAAACTTTTGACAGTAACTTCAAAATGGTGGGAACATTCTGATATTATCTGAAGCTTATGCCAGATATGTGCCTTTCATTGATATTAAGGGGAATGGGTCTTTCATTTCCAAATTAACGAGCATGTGGATATAGTTGCCTCTTCCATTGGCACAAAGTTGTCTTCCGTATAAATAATTTCACAATTTATTGACATCAAATTGCCCACTTTGTTAACATTTAAAAGGCTTCTTTCTATGGTGAAGTAGTAGACGGTAGAGAGCATTCTCATGTGAGAAGATTAATGGGATACAACAGATGTATCTTATACTCCCACAATGTCTGCAAAACCTAAATAACATACAAGCAACCCCCCTATCTATATAAATATTATGTCGCTACAAATCCAAGGATGCAGGACAAAAAATAAGTAAATATATAGCCATTATACACAAGTATACATACACCAACATCATACAAAAAACTAACAAAAAAAAATATCATTATTTGGAATGCTTTACTTTTGTTAAGTTAAGATGTTGGCAAATTCAAGGATCTCAATCATCTCCAGCACATCATAATCAAAATATTTTGTCCAATGAAGCATGGTGATTTATATCCATATTAAAAGAAAATACTTATGAAAGATTTCAAATATTAAATCAACTAAATTTTCTGCTATATAAAATAAATCATATTTTTCAAGAATAAATTGAAGGGATTTAAAGTTCTAGGCATTGATCTTGACCCTAACTAAACAATTGTTAATTTTCATAAATTAACTAACTAAAGTGTATTGCCTCAAGTTTAGCTGAATATCAAATCTTCAATTTAACAAGCTCAAACCTAGTGGAACATTGATTTGGTAAATAAATCAAACTTGAACAAGAGAATTTTGAAAATTTGCAAGAACTAAACTAGGCAACGCTTGCAATAGGTAAAGTTTTGATTAAGCAAACAAGATGAACATGGGCAGCTTGCACATACAGAAATGCAGACATGTACTCACCTATCAAAACAAAGACGAGAGTAGTCTCTTCCTCCACCATATCTTGAATCTTCTGAAAGAGTTTTGCAACCTGGAAGCAACATGAATTGACAAGTCACTGCTGATTCCACCAGATTTGACACAACTATGCACCTGGTTAACATAAGGTAAAGCTTATGCTCTCGGATACATAAAAGTAGTAGAAGATAAAATGATCATAGCTATTAGCACAACATTTGGTAATTTAGGCTCTATTCTGGAATTAGCCCAAACGATTAGTATTTATTTCTACACCTTCCCACATAAACTATATCTTGTCACAGCCATTACTTCGCTTTTTCGGATAAACATGCGCTCTTGGCTCAATTTCTAATGTTAATATGGGCTGAAAATAAACCTTACGCGGGCCATACAGTAATTTTTGTTTTGCAATTTTTTTGAAATTCATGTGTATCTTCCAAGCATTTGATTACCTTAATTAAAATATTTGACACATTTGAGATTAAAATCATTACAATGATATTAAGAAGGTTAATTAAATATGAAAATAAAATTTAAATCAAAGAATTCTTAGATTAATAAATGTCTGGTTTCCTATGCACAACAGTATTCTTTTATGATTTTAATAATTTTTAAACTGAAAAACTTTTTTAAATGTGGTTGCAAATGATCAATACTACTCCTTCAGCTTTTATCACTGCAATAGCATAAATGCTGCGATCTTTTGATCTAGTGCAGTTCAAGTAAAGAGGATGCAGGTGGGAATAACTTGAGCAGAAAAAAGTGAACCAATGCAAATTGGTGGCAGATAAGTGTGAATCAATGAACATTGGTCTATCACTCAACAAATAGATTAGCTAAATGTATAGGAAAAAAAATTACCGGTAGTGGCCACTCCTACGGATGAGAATTTGTTAAATCAGATGATAGTAAAATCCATTTTGAAGAATAAGTTCATGATGCACTGCCAAAAGTTGTTTAATTTCAGTGAACCATAATTTTAACAAAAGTTAGACATATAGTAGAGTATGAGATTGATGAAATGAACCACCAAGGCACATAAGCACAATCTGTATTCTTGAAGATATTTAAGAAACAGTATTTCACAAGACGTTCATTACTGGCAATAAGATTCACCGATATAATAGAAGATATATTTGGAACTTAAGAATTTGTTTACGGTGTCCATGGGAACTGTTCGGTTTGAAGTAAGAAAAAAAGAGACGTAAATATTATTTTTGGAGGCTTGGAATTTTATGGTGTAAATAGACATTGATTTCTATTTGGGTAGAAAGTATACCAATAATAGAAAAACATAAGAAAAGCAAAACGGAAATGGTGAGGGCACCTGGCGAGAACAAGGGAAGATGATGGTCAATGTGCGGCTACAAAGGTAGCACGTGGTTTATCATCAAAGCCTGCAAAAGCCTAAGCAACGCTGACGAGGGTTGATGAGGCTTGCTTAGGGTTTAGATTTCTTCACATGCAACGGCATGATCTGGTTATGGACTGATGAGGCCAACTAGGTCAAACAAAAATTGACAAAGACGCGGCATGACAATAGAACTAAGTACTAGAAGCACACAAAAAAAATTCAAGCAAAATAAAAAAAAGAAGAAATTTACATCTACTCAAGGTTGTATCCTCCTATTTCACTATGTCGCTTTTAAACAAATACAAGTGGGTGAGCCATGTTTAAACTTAGTTAATTAATGTGTTACAAAAAGGAGATGAGTACAAAGTAGAAAGCTCGAGAAACCGATAAGTGATAATCTTCTTCTACAAGTGAGTGATGGAGTGATGTAACAGTAGCTAGAGTATGAATAGCAAGGTGTCAAATATTCATCCATAGAGAAGAAAGATACTAAAAGAAGAAGAAAAAGACCAAATCAATGAGACTCGGCTGACGTTGTCACATCTCATAGGCCTACAAGAGCACTTTCTCTTACAGGTGGCAAGATGTACAGTTTATTAGAAATGGGCAATGGCACAGTGCATGCCAAACTATGTTGCCCATCGAAGATAATTCCTTAACCGATGCTAGAACAAAGATAGTTTAACAATTGAGTGCAGAAATCTCCAAACGACTCCGCAATCGTACTTTTAATTCGGTAACACTTAAGTCGTCATAATAGTTGAGCTGGAGGCCAGTCTGTGAATGGTTAAATGTAGAGAGAATTAGTAAATCCTTTTAAGACTAATTACTTAATTGTGATTAGCAATGTGGTCAATTCAGATCATACACAAAAATTGTGTAAGATTCCCCTTTATGGATTTAAATGTGTGCGTTCCTATTAAAGTTAGGACACTTGATTTCCACAGAGCAAATAAATAAAAAATTTGTGCAAACGAAGGTGATAGAGAAGAACATTGAATTTAGCTCGAGCTAAGAAGTTCCTTCAGTACAACAATGGAGAGGGCATAAAGCTGCACCTATCAAGGCCAGCAAGGAGATCGAATCAATACATAGAGCAGAAGAGAATCTGTTATGATGGACGCACTTTGCTCAAGCCATCTCTAATGTGTCATCTAGCTCACAAATTTTAAACATCAAAGCTTGATCGACTACTTAAGCCGACAGGAAGTACTAATGACAAATCTGGAGTTCATTAACAAAAAAATCCGGCATCATGTCCATGAGGTCCTTTGTGCCAAATCAATCGATAGAGTTGAATGTCCACTCAAGTTCACTTGCATCGTTGAGCACCAGCGGTAAAATAGAACTAACCGCTAGAATGATCACAAAATGAGGTCAACATCCTGTACATTACGCATGAATGACATCAGGACGCCACAGCAGAAACCAACCATTGTGTGCCATGAATAAAATCATCACGGACTGATGCATTATTTTGCATGTGTCGTCATTGTTTCCTAGAGTTCAACACCATCGCCCAACAGGCACCGACACAGCCTTTTTCAATCCACATGCAATCACCGAACAAAGTCAGAGCAACATTTTTAATTTTTGAGAATTTGACAAGCAGTATGGACATATGCCTTTGGGTTGTATAAATAGAATAAAGTAAAAAAAATAAGGTGTATCCTGCTCCCATCTAGAACCTAAGCTAATCAATACTTGTTAAAAAAAGAAAAAAAGAGCATTATAGCTTAATAGTACCCAACTATTTAACCAAAACAGTGTACTTTTCTCAAAAAGATAGTGAAACTCTCATCCAAGAAGCCCCAAAACTATTGGCAAATGTCAAATATTCGATCAAACAATTATATATTGTGTTATGTGCTATGTTTCTTCTCTTTTGATTCTTTAGCTTTTATTTGTAACAAATCTCTATGTATATTGTGATCGATTGACTTTCTAAACCCAATTTAAGTAAGCTTGGGCCTCATCATTGTTTTACATCATAATTTCCTTTAGACCATAAGCAGCAAACTATCGGTAACCTCCAAAACAATTCACTTAATCAGCCATCAGGTTCACCTCTAGCTCAACATGTCATCTTGCTCATCTACAAAACTTATCATTAACATTCTTGGCACTGCCCAAAGAAAAGAACGCAATCTAAAAGGAAAACAACTCATACCCAAAAATCATTGTTTGACAACTCCTTCAAGATCATGGGCTATGCATAGGCATATATGCTAATATGTGATATGCACTTCTACTCATTGGAGCCCACAATCCGCAAAGTGCCAAGGATGAGACGTTCGTCGTGACCAGAGAGACTCATGTTCCCAAAGTTTCAAAATTGCACCGCCACTTTCCCGCTCCATCTTGTCACGTCGTCCAGTATGATACTAAGTGCGTTGTTCATTGCTCGCCAGTATGATACTACAACCTAGCCAAAGTTTCAAAATTGCACCGCCACTTTCCCGCTCCATCATGTCACGTCGTCCAGTATGATACTACAACCTCACTCTGCAAAAAGGCCCAGCATATTCACCTAGCCATCCTGCATTTGATTCATCGTCTTGAAGCAGTGTACAAGGAGTGTAACCTGCGTTCACTCATCATTCACCCAAGAGGTGCTCTAAAAATGCCTTTTGAGAGCTTGAAGGTGCCCGATCTAGAAGTGAACATAGGTATAATGGATCTAGTCGACCATATTTTAAACTCAAATGTCGTTGTATTAGGTTCCTAGCAGTGTTAAGATTTTCACCATTTTGCTCCATGAGCCAACCCAAGTCTAGGGAAAGGCCTTTTGAGAGCTCCATTGGCATATTCTAGTTCTACATCCGTATTTAAAAAAGCCCCCTTTAGAATCAATTAGTTCATCAAATTATATTGTTAAGCATAGTCACTTGGAATCACATAGAAAACTAAGAATCTGAGTATGAAACTTAAGATCATTTAGAACATCTACTATATTGCACAGCATAGCGCACTTAAGATTAGATAGACTTAAATGAGTAAGACTCAAGGTAATGTGGGTTTTACCTCGTTTGTTTAAACCACTATAATGAGTGTCTAATAAAACTTCATGCATTTATTTTCATTAATATTTCTTCAACATGCTTTTATTTCATAGTCATCATTGTACTACCAATGATTTATTATGCAAGTTAGGACTTGTAGTGTGGGGACCCGATGCTGGGTAAGCGAGAGCTGATCCCGCACCGATTTTTTGGGTAAGTCTCCTAGCTGCAGGATCATATTGAGTTGTTTAAAGGACAAAATATGTAAACATCAAACATAACTCATTTATTCATTAATTCATAAGTTTTGATTACAAAGGTCAAAATAAAAGTTTGAAAATTTTAAATAGAGTCAAAAAGCAGTAAATCAATAATAGTAGTATCAGCACTGCTTAATTCTTAGCACCTTTCCTCTAGGACAAACTCTTGGTCTGGGTACGTTTCAAATGTGCAGGCATTTGAATACCAATTAGTTGTGAAACTAAATACTGATAGATGCCAACTTTACTATTGTTAAATAATAAGCAAAATAAGCAATAATTTAACAGGAAATAAAAAGATATATAAATTTATCCTTGCAAACCTGCTTCAATTGCACTGAAACTTTAGCATAAAATTAATTGTTGTTACAAAAATAAATAAAGAATTTTAGCATTTGATATCTGGCGCAGACATGATTTTATTGGGAAAATATAAAATCGAGCAAAAGGCGGGTTCAATTTTATGTTACATATCCCAAATTCCCTTTATATCTGCCCCTTCAAAGGCTTATCAGTATAGGCTCCTTATGACTCCCGATGTAGGACAACCCCATCCTAGCAGTTGTCTGATCAGACTAAAAATATATCAACAGTGAATTCATACTACTCAGTTATTCAAACTTTTCATATATCATTTTATATGACTTTTAAATGCACATTTATTAATTTGTGCGATGCTGAGCAAAAAAACATATTAAACAAGAGTAATAAAAGATATCTAGAACATTTTTCTTTATATTTCAAAAGTGCAACAATTGATTGAATCTAGGGTTAGAGTTGTCGGAAACCGGAGGAAAGCTGGATGTGGCTGAAGGGGGCCAAAGGGGATGGCCAGAATGGGGTGGCCAGACGGTTGGCTAGAGGCTAGCAAGTGGCTAGCTGGGTGTGGGCTGAAAAAGAGCTATTGTTGGGAAGAAGCAAGGGCTGAGAGGGGATATTTATAGAGAGAATGGAAGGTGAGGGAGAAAGGTGGCTGACCAACTAGTCGGTCGGTCGGCCGCCGACCAGGGCGGCACACGAGCGGCTTTGCTGCGCAAAGCGCCTCTGCCCGGCCGCGTCTGCAAGCTCTGCCGAGCGACAGAGCCTGCTCGATCGAGGGGGAACGAGAAACACGGGAAAGAGAAACGGACATAGAGAAATAAAAATAATTAATTTCAATTAAATTTTTCGTATTTTTCCATCGTTCGACTTCCAAAAATAACAAAACTTGACACAGAGGTGTGTTACGATGAGACGAACACCCTCGCGCCAAAAATTTTAAAATTTGGAGCAAGATTTTATTTTATATTAATTTCTGAAGTTTGAAACTTCAAAATTACTCGAAATCAAACTGGAGCTCCGAATTTGATGAAACTTTTAGCGTAGCCTTTAAATAATATACTTAACATGATAACAACAAAATTGATGAATTTGAACTTGTATTTAATTTTCTCAATTTATTGAATTTAAAAATTAAAAAATTAAAGCAGTAGTTTCCGTTATCCGAATTTCTCCTAAACTAGGACATTTTGATCTAAAAATAATTTCTATCTAATGGTATTTTGGTTTGCCCTAATTTGAAGTTTCCCGGGATCCTAATTTCTGAGTCGAGATCTGACCTAATTTGCAAAGTAATAACATTGGGTCGTTACATGTAGGATGAGATAACATATACTTTGCAAGCTTGAATATTTTGCAAGCATTAAGGATTACATAAATATTAAAATACATGGTATCTATTTGAGAGGAATATAGTGTCAATTGAGAAGTACTTGTACAATATAATAATTTTGTAATTGTAATTAGAAATCCAACCTTTTCATTTAACTTTTTTATTTTTCTCTATTTAGGAACAATGATAATAATGATAATAATATCATCATCATTATTATAATTTCTATTAAGAAAGATGATCATGGATATCCCTTTTGAATGTGTATATAAATCCAAATGTTCAATTTTCAATATTTATAAAATTAACACTTAATTTTGTTCAAAATTGTCAACCAAATTTTCTAGAACAGCTATTATTAGTGACACTTTGTCACATATCAAACACTTTATGTTTAAATGAACTTTATACCATTTCATAATCATTTTAATATAAAATTGTAATTTTGATTTATTTTAGCATTACAGAAGTGCCTGCTCAAAATTGTGTCAAGAGTTATCTTGCTCCAAACCAAATATCAACGGAGGGAATTTAAATTCTTTTGTTGAACCAAAGACCGCAGACATTATAGGATTTCAAAATAAAAATTTTCACAATTGCTCTAAATATCAACAGATCACAGGCTTTTAACTTAATGCTAGGATAAGAACTTGTATGCCTTTAAGGACTGAGTTGGTGTGTTGTGAGGACAAGATAAGGTATTTATAGATGGAAAGGTGAAGGCTATTTGATACACGTTTAGCATATGAGACTTAGACCATCAATCAAAGCCAATCGAACAGCAAGTTCAATACAGTGTCACATCAATCGATCTCATTCCAGACCACATAATAAGCAACATATGCACGACTACGTGAGACGTGAAGGCTGTTAATCACCCCTTCAATAGCACACAAGGACGTTCCTAATGTGTGTGTAATCAAGGGTTGTATGTAGCATGTGACTCAGAACATGGAATCGACCATATCAGCATCCATGCGTGTGGTTTTTGCATGCAGAGCCATCAGCTTTTGTGCACATTTCAGGCATGTAATTGATGGCGCACTAAGATTCATGAAAGAGGTAACATCAACTTGCTGAGATTAGTTACACTAACAACAAGGATTTCGTAAAAATACTCAACATTTGCCGACTTGCAAGGTAATTTTTGAGTGTTTTTTACGAGCCAGCATAAAAGTATAATCAACCGACCACATTCTTCCTTGTTTGTTATGGCTTGTCATGGCTTAGCTTAGTTTAGCTATTCTCAAACAACTCAACAGCTTATAGCATATTCAGTTTATCTAACTTATCCAACTTATCTAAACTAAAGTCAACAAAATTAACTAAAAGTAAGAAAAGTCAAAAAGACATTGAATAATTTTATTTACTTAGCTTACCTTAACTAATCCCTAATCCATTTAATCCCAAAAGCTAAGCCCAAAACAAATAGCCTTTTAGACTCATTCGGAAAGGCACTTTGAATCTAGAAGTTCCACGTTGAGACAGGAAACCTGAAAGTTCAGGTAAGCGATGAATGGATAAATTAAAGAATATTATGTCACATATTTCTTGGTACATTTATAAGAGATTTATAAGATATAACTTATCATGTATTCATGAGAACAAAGTCTCCCTTTATTTCCTCTGATGTTTCAATTTTTGTAATGCCTATTTTTGAGCACCCAACAATATGATGTAGCAAGTAGCATTTCTCTTATCTCAATTTAGCACACCAAAGCATAAGATAATGACAAAAAATTTGAATGTCCTAACTTAATGAAAGAGAAAATGCACATTAGTATTAAAAAGGATAATTAAGATTATTCTGAATTAATAAAGGCAAATTTCAAATGCTCTTCCATAATGCTTACAATTGAAATATTTAAATTTGAATGGCCACATAATTCTTAATACTTGAGCTTATTTAATAAGCTTGTTTGTGCACATATAGATAACTAGATAGATAAATAGAGAGACAAGGAGCAAAGCTGTTTGTAGAATTGAATAGAATACCAGCTTCCCACTTTCAGAAAACCACTTGCTGAACAAGGAGTGAGCATTGACTTCCACAAGTTGGCATACAGAGTATCTAGATATAAAACACACGAGAAGATAATAAAGCGCAATACAGATGCTAGCAGAGAAATATGTAATAAATGATACCTTGAACAGAAACGACAAGAAAGTTTTTGAGCTAATGCTTTGCACAATGATGTTTTGCCAGTTCCTGGAGGTCCATGTAAAAGGATGATTCTGTTGCACACATATCCGAACAAAATTTAACAGGTGCTGTTAGAGTTATTACTGGCATTTTCCTTTTAAACATTTGATTATACTAGATATAATAAATTTTAAGAATGTAATCTAGGAAGTCAGCAAGTCAAAAGCTTAACAGAAAAGAAAGAGTGAGATATTATGTTCAACTTTCCATGCAACCGTCTTGCTTCTACAAATAAATAATGCAATGAAAAGCTTAAATAGCATGTTATAAACAATTAGGTTATGAAATTAATATAAAAAATTAGTCTCTTAAATCAAGAAGGAAACTTCAAGGCATTGAACTAAGAATATTCAATAATTAAGTTTAAGCGTCTTCTTGTAACATATAAACGGATCATAGTAACAAAGGCCGCTTACCTATTCCATGAAACGAGACAAGGATTTACCCCTTTCTCGGTAAACAAAAGAGCACTTGCAGCATATCTCAGCAGCCTCTGCTTGAGGCCAGTCTCATAGATTAAGCTGGAATGAGTTTTGTAAACAATAACAGCTGTTTCTATTTAAATAAATAAAGAACACGAGGAAACAATTTTAACAAAAACAGATTTCCCATCAAACCTTTCCCATAATCCATCAAACTCTTTAGCCGGTAGAAGCCACTCACAAAAGCTGGAAAGCGCATCCTCACCTGCAGGATCCT
This sequence comes from Gastrodia elata, assembly GCA_016760335.1. Lineage (NCBI taxonomy): Eukaryota > Viridiplantae > Streptophyta > Magnoliopsida > Asparagales > Orchidaceae > Gastrodia > Gastrodia elata. The sequence goes on from CM028673.1 coordinate 14,184,038, forward strand.
CCCCCGGACCCTCTTCACTAAGCTGGAGTCATACAATTTAAGAAAAATTGATGCAATGTATATAGAACAAATAGAACAGACTAATCCATAAATAAGAATTGTAGGAATTGTTGAGAATTTAATTATTAAGTAATTACCACAAAAAGAAATATTATAAAACAATGTAAAAAAAAGCATCACTGGAACTTGACTGGAGGCTTGCCATCTCAAATTTAATAAAATATTAAAATAGATGATTAAGAAAATAGAAGCTAACGAGATGCTAAACTCTAAGTTGACAGTTTTCCGAGGACACTAAGAAATGTCTTGCACAAATTGCAAACTTTCAAACAGAGCAAAACAGTTGACAAAAGCCCATACATAAGAAAATAACCAAAAGTCAAATCAAGCCAAACAAAAGTAGAACATAGTGAAACTCCCCAGGCCGTGCCACAGATGGTATTGGCCACATTAACCTAAGTAATCGCATACATGGCTAGACATCATGGATTTATCTTATATACAATAACTTCATGGCGATTCATCTAGCCGACCATGAATTCTTTGCCTTACTCAGCCAACCACATAGATGAAGTGTATTTTGTGAGCAATAATATACAGAACAGCAAATAAACGAAAAGGAATTACAAAGCATAGCAGAGATTAAGAAGAAGATTCAAAGAAATTTAGTAATTTTAACTGGTTGAACTCAAGACTTTAATATTCATTACTAAGAAAACTATAATAGTATTTTCAGCACGATTAAAATCACAGTAAGGGCAGTTAGGTAGCATACTGCTCAACAATCGGTTCCTTGAATCGCTCAACATACAAAGCATGCGAGTTGGTTACTGACTCCATCGTTATGCCAATACCTCCATGTGATAAAAGTAATAACCCAAAATTTAGTATATTAATTATGGTGGCAATTTTGTATTTTTACCTATGGCTACTATCTCAAGTTGGTAAAGTGTCAAAAATATGATTCCGGGAACCCAACCCAAGTAAGAGAAATTGGGTTCTCAATAGAACTAGTTTCGGGAACCCAACCCAAGTCAAAATCACCGTATCGTATGGCACCAAAAGAGCTCCAGGAATTAGACCAACAACTTCAAGAGCCAACCAGCAAATGATTGATCCAGCAAAGTATGTCCCCCTAAGGAGCCCAGTACTCTTCGTGAAAAAGAAGGATGGATCTATGCATATGTGCATAGATTATAGAGAACTCAACAAAGTAATTGTGAAAAATAAATATCATTTACCCACCATCGATGACCTCTTTGATCAACTGGCCGAAGCTAAAATATTCTCCAAAGTCGATTTAAGGTCTAGATACCACCAAATGAGAGTCAATGAAGAAGACATCCCCAAGACTACATTTAGAACTCGCTTCGGACACTATGAATTCTTAGTTATGTCCTTTGGATTCACAAACGCGCTATCTATCTTCATAAATTTAATGCAGAGAATCTTCAAGCCCTTCCTCGATAAATTCATGATAGTCTTCATCGACAATATCTTAATATATTCCAAGTCTACAGAGGATCATGAGGACCATTTGAAAATAGTATTGGGAACTCTTAGGGAGCATCAATTATTTCCAAATACTCAAAATGTGAGTTTTGGTTGAACTCGATAGCATTTTTAGGGCATGTAGTAAATGATGAAGGAATCAAAGTAGATCAAAAGAAAATCAGTACCATACAAGAAAGACCCCAACCAATATCCGTCATTGAGATTCGCAGCTTCTTAAAACAGGTAGGATACTACCGAAAGTTTGTCGAAATATTCTCAAAACTGGCCAAACCATTAACAAAACTAACTCAAAAGGCAACACCAATTTTATGGAGTAGGAGTGCGAAGAACCATTTCTAAGAATAAAGCAAGCCATCACAACTGCACATGTCTTGATCCTACCTCAAAAAGGGAAAAACTATAATGTGTAAACGAACGCTTCATTAACAGGACTAGGGTGTTTAATCATGCAAGACAAGCACGTCATTGCTTACGCTTCAAGACAATTAAAGACGCACAAAAAGAACTACCCAGTTCATGATTCAAAGCTAGCCGCAATAGTTTTTGCCTTAAAGATTTGGGGGCACTATCTTTATAGAGTGAAATATGAGATCTTCATAGATCATCAAAGTTTAAAATACATCTTCACGCAGAAGAAACTGAACTGTTGCCAAAAGAGATGGTTGGAACTACTTAGCGACTATGACATGGATATTCAATATCATCCAGGCAAAAACTAACTTAACCGCAGATGCTTTAATTAGAAAGGAAATACTGAACACTTTACTCTCAACAAGTCCATTTGAAGAAGAATTCCAAAAACTTAATATAAGACCTATCATTAAGGATCAGTTAAATGAATTGCTTAATATTAATACTGCAGGACCTACCTTTGTACAAAGCATATTGGACACTCGAAAAGTAAATGAGAAATACCCCAAGCTGAAAGTAGAAATAGAAGATGGTCGTAGAACAGAGTTGCAGCTACGAAAAGAAATTCATATTCATAATGATAATAGAATTTGGGTCCCGAAATAATTCTCACATTTGAAATAAGATATTAAATAAAGCCCATAACTCAAATTATACAATACACCCCGGAAGCAACAAAATATATCAAGATCTAAAAATAGCCTTCCGGTGGCCTGGACTCAAAAAAGATATAGCAGATTTTGTGGCTAAGTGTCATGTTTGTAGCCTAGTCAAAGCAGAGCACCAATGCCCTAATGAACTTTTGCACTCACTGGAAATCTCAGAATGGAAATGGTCAGACATCTCAATAAATTTCATAATGGAATTTCCAAAAAGCAAATCAAGAACAAATGCAATATGGTTTATAATTGATAGATTAACAAAGTCAGCCCACTTTATCCCAATAAAGCAAACAAACTCGATGGAGAAACTCGCAAGATTATATATCAAGGAGATCGTCAAACTGCATGGGATTCCTAAAACTAAAATTACAGATCGGGACGACAAATTTACTTCTCGATTTTGGCAAGCAGTACACAAAGATTTGAGAACCACTTTAGCCATGAGCACGGCATTCCTTCCTCAATTTGACGGACAAACAGAGAGTCAACCAAGTACTAAAAGATCTCTTACGTTTATGCTTGTTAGACTTTGGTTGAAATTAGGAGAAACATCTTCCACTTGTAAAATTTGCTTATAATAATAGCCACCAGTAGAGCATTGGGATGGCCCCATATAAAGCCTTATATAGAAGAAAGTGCAATACTCCTCTAACCTAGACGTACAAATTTATATATCTGAGTTGATTAAAGAAACGAACAAAAAGATATGACTAATTAAGAGCCGAATTTCATATTGGTGATGGTGCTTATCTAAAGGTTAGCCGCCAGTAGAGCATTGGGATGCCCCATATGAAGCCTTATATAGGAGAAAGTGCAATAATCCTCTAACCTGGACGTACAAATTTATATATCTGAGTCGATTAAAGAAACGAACAAAAAGATATGACTAATTAAGAGCCGAATTTCATATTGGTGATGGTGCTTATCTAAAGGTTAGCCCTATGAAAGGAATTCATCACTTTGGGATAATTGGAAAGTTGAGTCCCAGATATGTTAGACCCTTCAAAGTAACTACAAAAATTGGAAGCTCGACTTATAGACTTAAACTTCCTGAAAAATTTACAATCGTGCACAGTGTATTCCAGAAAACTTGCCAAAAATTAAAAGCAGAACGATCCTGATGATCAAAGTTCAGTGGCATAATCATACCGCAAATGAAGCCACGTGCAAAAAGGAAGATGATATGCTAAGAAAATATCCATAATTATTTAAAAATCAAAGTACCACAAAACTCCCTTAAAGACTTTATTTTATTCTTGATGTCGAGAATGACATTGTTTTTAAGTAGGGGAGTTTGTAACGACCCAATGTAGTTATTTTGCAAATTATGCCAAATTCTGAGTCAAAAATCAGTATCCCAGGGAACTTCAAATTAGGGTAAACCAAAATACCAATGATTAGAAATAATTTATAGATCAAAATACCCTAATTTGGGAGAAATTCAGATAATGGAAACTCCTGCTTTAATTTCTAAATTATTTAAATTTAAAAAATTGAGAAATTTAAATACATGTCCAAATTCATCAATTTTAGTGTGATAGGACTAAGTATATTATTTAAAGACTGCACAAAAAGTTTTCTCAATTTTAGAGCTCTGGTTCAATCTCAATTAATTTTTAAAATTTCAAACCTCATAAATTAATTTAAAATAAAATATTATTCTGAATCAAAAACAAATTGGTGCGAGGGTGTTCGTTGCATCATAACACACCTCGATGTCAAGTTTTGTTATGTTTTTAGACGTAATATGGCGGAAAAAGCGAAATATTTAATTGCAAAAATTTATTCTAAATTTTTCTTTTTCTTCCTCTATTTCCCCCCACGATGCCAGAGCGCAGACTCTGTCGCTCGACAGAGTCTGGAGACGCAAACGGAACCCACGTTGTATCTCGTGCACGCGCGTCGCTTGGTTGGCAGCTGGTTGGCACCAATCGGCGACCAACCGACTAGCTGGCCGGCCATCCCCCCCCTCTCTCCTTCCCTCCTTCTACAAATACCCTCCTACCCCTTCACTAACCCTAAAACTCCCTCAACTCTCCCAAACCCTTCTCCTCCCTCAACCCAGACAGCCGTCATCTCCTCTTCTCTGGCCACCCCACTTCTGCTACCCCCTCTGGCCCCCTTCAGCCAGGTTCGGCCTCCCTCCGGTTTCAAGAAACCCTAACCCTAGGTGAGAGGATAAGAAAAAAAAAGAAGAAATTTTGCATTTTTTTTACTTATTTTCATAATAATAATAATTATATTATCGCTATTATGTCATTATCATTATTATTATTGTCATTAATTAATAATGATAACATTTCAAATGTTATAAAATGACTACTATTTCCATTTTGTCAAATTTATTTTAGTCATTTTCACTCTGTCATTTCTTTCTTTATTATTATTACTTTTTGTTAATTTCAATTCAGTAATTTGCTGTCTTTTTCTTTCATACATTATTATTATCATTATTTTATTAAATAATAATAATAATAACACTACTATAAATATTATTGCTACCCTCAACAACTTAAAAGTCTATATATTATCAAGAAGAGATAGTAAATACTCCTAAAAATATCATACTATTTTATTTTCATAAATCTTTAAGTATTAGCAATAAATGCTAATTTAAAATATCAAAAACTTACGCAGATTCAATCAACTGTTGCACTTTTAAAACACAAAGAAAAAGGTACCATATGTCTTTTATTACTCGTGTTTAATATGCTTTTGCATCCAGCATTGCCTAAATTTGAAAAAAACGCTTTTAAAAGTCACATAAAATGATATATGAAAAAATTTGAATAACTGAGTAGCACGGATTCATTGTTAATCTATGCTTAGTCTGATCAGATAATTGCTAGGACGGGGCTGTTCAAAATCAGAAGTCATAATGAGCCTATACTGATAAGCCTTTGAGGAGGCAGGTATAGAAGAAGGTTGGGATATGTAACACAAAATAAAACTCCCCATTTTCTCAATTTTGTATTTGCCCAACAAAATCATATTTTGCGCTAGATATCAAACGTTAAAATTCTATATTTATTTTTGTGATAGCAATTATTTTTATGCTAAAAAGTTTCAGTGCAATTTAAGCAAATTTATTGAGATAAATTTGTACAGCTTCTTATGTCCTGTCAAATTATTATTTATTTTGCTTATTATTTAACAATTCTAAAGTTGACATCTATCAGTACTTAGTTTCACAACTAACTGGTATTCAAATGCCCGCACTTTTGAAACATGCCCAGATCAGGAGCTCGTCCTAGAGAAAATGCGTTAAGAATCAAGCAGTGCTGATACTACTACCTGCTAATTTACCGCTTTTTGACTCGTTTTAAAGTTTGTAACTTTTATTTTGACCTTTTTAATCAAAACTTATGAATTAATGAATAAATAAGTTATGTTTGATGTCTACATGATTTATCTTTTAAACCACTCAATATGATCTTGTGGCTAGGGGACTTACCCTAAAACTAGTGCTGGATTAGCTCCCGCTAACCCGACATCGGGTCCCCACAAGATCTCTCTCACCTTGTTCAATATCATATGCACATACTCTTGTAGATGAATCTGCTCTGTCTTCCTAAACCTCATAATCCCCTCCTTGGATACATATCTAGGTCATCATCAAAGTCATCTTCCCTAGGAATCCAATTTCTCCTGTAGTTTTGGTCATGCCTAATCTCATAGGGCATTCAATTCTATCATGTTGTTAAATATCATATCGTGGCCTATGTCTATTTTGTTGTGTAGGAGAATCAGGTTGTGATGGGTGTTGATCATTTCTCCTATTCATTGTTTCTAAAATTTTCCCAAGTTGATCTTGTATCACAACTATGGAAGCCTCCAAACCCTCAACTTGTTGATCCATCCCATTCTCATTTGGTTCATGCTGCCTATAAATTTGCTAAGATGTAAAAAATGTGTAACACAAAAATGGAATGTCAAATATCTTGGAAAAAATGAACTAATGCAATCAAGGGACTAACACAAGTTAGTGCCAATAAATTGTTTCAAATTCAGCTTAATGTGGCCATTCCCACTCTAGGAGAGTTCTTTTAGTGCCGCACAAGCTCACAAGGGATCACTCAAGAATTTGGATAGGTTTTGAGGTCAATTGGTTGGTTAATTGGTGGATCTCACTACAACCAGGTAAGAACACACACTTGCACAAAACTTGCAATTAGCAAGTAAATTTCCTTAAAATCATTATTGTTGCTAAATTTCACTCTAAAAACTTAATTGCAAGAAAATACAATACTTACCTCGTGTGGGGGTGACGGATCACCGCTCACATGTCGCAACTTTTTGTCTTCTCCTTTGTCAATTGAATGTTTTAATCTTTGTTTGGTTGCTAATAGAGTATAGTTGATGATCTCAGCTTTCCAACAGTGCAAACAACACAAAAATTAGAGTTCTAGATTTCTCATAATAGTTCCTGAAAGTTTGCATTGGATCTGGGTCGGTTGCACTACGTGGATTGGGTTGGATCAGGTCGAATCTGAAGCGGGCATCTGAACCAAGATGGGCGGATCGCCTACGACTATTCGCGTGCACACGTGTTCGTGGTCAGGTACTACGCGCATGCAGGATAACGGCGGTGGCGGTAGCGAGAAGGTAGCCAGAATAGTAGAAATCAAAAATTCAAATAAATAAATAAAAAATCAATGTAGAAATCTTTTGAACAGTGGAACAACTTTTACTTCAGCTCCAAGGTGTGCAAACCAGCTATTATACCAAAAATGGTGGTGTGAAGTGAAAGAAGACAATTATGTGCATAAGCAATTATTCAACTTCTAAGAGATATTTGGTGGGTCAAATGGAGTAGGAATGACTTTCAGTTTCAGGAGGATGTTTATGGGGGTGTTAAAAATCTAATTCATATTTTTTAGGTTTTTTGGTGACTGTTTGAGAGGATTATGGACTGTGAAGTGAGAGAGTATCAGGTTTGTGTAAGTTTCGTTGAAAGAGTGATAGATGGTTAAAACGAAAAATAGATTTTGGTGAAACAAAATGAAATAAAAGATAACAGATAAAATAACAGAAAAAAAGAGAACAATAATGAAATATATATTTAATCAAGATTAAGCACACATTGATCCTTTCAGGATTATACACTTCCTGAAACCCGTTGATTATGTATACCTTGATCCCTTCATAATTATATATATCTTGAAGCCAATTGATTATGCACACCAACAAAGTTTTGATTTTCCAAATCAAAATCAAGAACTCTCAAGCTAAATTTCTAAAACAAATTTTATTATCCATCATATAAGGGTTTACAGCAAAGATACATATAGATAAAACTCATATATTATGTTTTGTGGAGGATCGATCAAGTGTGGCATCTGCATGTATTCTAGGGACACTTCTAAAACATCGATTTATAGCAAACTCTCCAAGTACAAATTTTGGTCATTAATTCGAACGAATTTACAAGACATGTCATTACCAATGAAGTTTATGCGAACCCAAAAAAGGTCAACACTATGATGGTTGGCCATGGCTATCACAGATGTGCACAATTTTTTGAGCACTACTAGCTAGCAAAAATAGTTTGTCAAGATGTTCTCATATTGTCATTCTCATGATTCAACTAACCTAGAAGGTTGAATAGTTTGTTCATGACTAACCTATGAAGTAGCATTCAAAAAGCCAAAGCAATGCTGATTTTTTACTCTATTTCTTGCCCAACCTTTTGGGTCAAATGATTTTTAAGATAAGCAGCAACACATTGTTGCAAAGTTTAGGTTGTGTACTTATTAAAGAGGTGATGTGATTGCCTATGCCTCTTGTCAGCTCAAGCAGCATAAAAGGAACAATCCAATACATGACTTAAAGTTAATAACGATCGTTTTAACTTTGTATATGTGAATACACTAATTGGGTGGTGCTCGTTGTGAGGTATTCATTAACTATCAATATCTAAAACTAAAAGTAGTAAAACAAGCATCAGTTTTAATAGCTAAAGTTGATCGAGAACATGGATCTAACCACTCAATATAGGACTGGTAAGGTGAATGTTGCGCTGGATGTCCTCAAGTCGATGGTTTTCCATTATTAAAGAGGTGATGTGATTGCCTATGCCTCTTGTCAGCTCAAGCAGCATAAAAGGAACAATCCAATACATGACTTAAAGTTAATAACGATCATTTTGGCTTTGTAGATGTGAATACACTAATTGGGTGGTGCTTGTTGTGAGATATTCATTAACTATCAGTATTTGAAACTAAAAGTAGTAGAACATGCATCAATTTTAATAGCTAAAGTTAACGAGAACATGGATCTAACCACTCAATATAGAACTGGTAAGGTGAATGTTGTGGTGGATGTCCTCAAGTCGATGATTTTCCATTTTTGCTTCAACTCTTGATCTATTTTTACTCAGAAACTTTGAGATGATGGAGCTCAAGGTTCTTCTATATTATAAGGGCATACCCATTATACTTCAATGCTTCTGTGCAACCATCCTTTTGGTACAACTTCACTTTTGCTAATATGCAATACTGAGTATTCCACTATAGCAAATTATGTACATTTTGGCTTCATCCTAACCTCCTTATTAATGATGGTTTTATGTGATATTGTAATGGGGTTTGGTATAGTGATGACCTTCACCTATTGGTACTGCATGAGACCCATTATTTTGGGTACACTTCTAACATGGATTCACCAAGATGTATCAAGATCATTGACCAACATTTTAGTGGCTCTGAATGAAAAAGAAAAATGTGCAATGTATCTCGGCACACAACGTGTCAGTAGGCTAAGATTAAGCACCTAAAACTTAATGAGAATGCCTGGTTGTACGATGTTCGAAAAGTTAACATTTCTTATCGTGACGGACGATTTGCATTCGAAATTTAGAGAGTTGCTCAACAAGACCCATATGTACTTCAATGTGACTTCCCACCCATAAATAGAAAATCAGATTGAGATGGTCAATAGTTTCTGGTGGATCTTCCATATCATTATGCCATGGATTTTGCAAAATTTAAAGAGGACCATATCCCTTTAATCAAATTCACCTACAATAGCTTTCAAAAGAGATATGTTTGGCTTTTTACAAGGTTCTTTACGAGCAAAGATGTTGTACTCCTCTAGCGTAAGTTAAAGTTGGCGAGCAACCACTGTTTAGCTTGGGCCTGGTAGACGATGCCACCGTGAAGATTCGGCCAGTCTGTGAACTTTGTTAGTAGTACTTCAACAAAAAGCGCAGGTCAATGGAAATTTCTATCAGCAATTTCATGTTCCTGCATGTAAGCCTTATAAAGGGTGAGCATTGTTTGGTTGCAAGGGAAAACTTAGTCCTCATTACATTGGAGTGCATCATCCCCTATTGAGCAAAGTCAAGGACGACAATGTTCTGAAAGAGGGAAAAGTTGAGACAACCTAATTTGTTCTAAGCAGGCCATTGAACAACTTCATTCAAGTCAGCATTGGACCTATGCATAAGAAAATGTGATGGGTGAGAAAGTTGTATAGTAATACTATCTTGTCTTTGGAACTTCAGGTTAGTTTATGAGTTTGGGATCCAATTCTATTCTTGAGCTCCTCAAATCCCGATTCTATTCTAGACTCCTTGAATCTAGATTCAATTCTATTATATTCTTCTATATGTGGAAGAAGATTGCAATTTTCAAATTAGCAATGAATTGAACCCACAGGTTGGCTAATGGAACTAATAAAGGGTGCTAAATCTCTATAGAAAGAGTACCCAAGTATCTCGCTATGATGATGGGTGAGTACACACAACTATGGTAGTTGTTTTACTGTTGTTTTCTAATCCTAGGTGCAATTACAGCACAATGTGTCTTAAATATTCTAGAATGCCCTAACTTCTTCTGCCTTCACTTATGCTTTTATCCCTAATTTTGAGTTTGACTTTTGTTTATTTCCTCTGAATTTGGTATGCTCCGCACCAGTTCTATTTTAGTTTTCTGTTTTCTGAATTTTGGTTCTATTTTTTGGTTTTTACTTCTAAGTTTCTAATTTTTATTTTTCATTTTGGTTCAATTTTCTACTATTATGGCTAACTATTAGTACTTATAGCCTACAACTAGGTTGCATTAAGCATTCAATAGACATGTTCTTTACACAATTTTTTATATCTGATTTTCTATATATCATAGCATATTAGTTCCTTCTGACAGTCAGACAATAATGATGCTGAGACCTACTAAACTTTAGCTCACCTACTTCTGTAAGATGTAGATACAGACATAGGTGATGTTGCATGACGAATGAAGGCCCAAGCATGGTAAAAGAGAGTGAATGTAATCCTGGCTATCCACAGGACACATATTTCTTATATACCTTTTTTTTTTACTTTTTGGTGAGTGACCTGTAAGCAATTGTATAGATATACTCTCATTCATGTAAAAGAAAATAATATATATTCGTGAAATTTTAAAGCTGCATTTGAATGGTTTATAATATTCTATACTTTCATCCCTGTAGATGATTATTAATTCTACTTTAGAGTGACATTCTCTCTTTTAGAAATCAATGCATAGTAGAAGCAAATAAGCATATAAATGATAGTATTATGAATAAACAATGAGTAGATATAATTTATTTATCTTTGCTCTCATATTGTTAAATAAAGGTACATTTGCACAATGCATTAATTATATATATGTTTATAAAAGATAAAATAATGAATATATTTATTCATATATTAAACACATAAAGGTTATAATGAAAATATTATTACTATATAATAAATGACCATCAGAAGATGTTTTAAATTTATTATCTCTGGTTGAATCCAGTTTAATTCATGAGAAACATAACTATGTTACTCATGCGAAGATTCTATTAGTTTATATATTGAATGATTTGTATATATGTCCCAGCCTATGAAATAAATCCCTTATAATTTTGGTTGGGGCCATATTATTGATAAAGGAAATGATATTGATAATAATTTTGATGATGAGTTCCTATGATTGTTATACAATAGTATGCCTTAATAAAGGTTGATAAAAAGGCAAAGGATAAAAATGAGATGCTATTAAAATAAATGTAAAATATGGTTATTAATGCTATTGAAAAATGACATGCATGTTAAATTAATAATAAATTATGGTAAAAATATAATTATGCATTACATGACTATTGTGATTAAAGGCTTGTTTTATATGAGTATAATATAATTAATGTCCACTTAAAGCTTGTTTTAAAAATGTCAAGTTTTATGATATCTAGTTTCTTGAGCCTGGTTAAGCTTTTTTTTTCACATTACTGTAATTTAGAACTGCACATAAGATCTAATGACAATATATGTCACCACCTCAACATTTTCAAGTTTTAGGACTCATGGATAAATATTGAATTGATAAGGACTAGCACCGCAAATGAATTCCACTTAAGTAGGTACAATTATTTATAACTGTCTCATTCAAATCTTACTTTGTATTACTCTTTATTTATAAAATGTATTTTGGATAATTAGAGGCTCTTTTATGCTATTTGGGGAATTATTAAATTGACTAAATAAGAAGTATCTAAATGTAAGGTTCATGTTTTCATCATCTATCCTCCATTTTAGGCATTTGTCGAGCCAGAACATGACATTAAATTAACGTATTGTGCAAGGCTATAGTTTTAACAAGGCTGAGAGAAGCAAGCTTGACTCAAAGTAATTTGAAACTGGCAGCATTGCTTGTGTAATATAATAAAAGTAATCCTTTTATATAGTAAGCAACACCAATTTTTGGGTAATATATAATGAAATCAACAACTACAAAAATTCACCTAAACCAAGAAACAAAAAGCAGTGAAAATCTCATAAAATTGGTACAATGGCGCATCAATCCAAGGGAAGAAAACCCCCATATCATGAACAGGCACATGAAGAAGCAGCACAACTAGTTTTACCCAAACAGGCCTATTCCATGGGCTGATGATATCCAGAGAACTGACCAGTCAATCTTTTTACGAAAGTCATTAACGAATAAAATTTTGGCAAATAGTAACAAATGAAAAAAAATTTACGTTAGGTCAAGAATATTAAAACATGCTACAAGCTATAGACTTTTAGTGGTAGTGAAACAATAGACTAATCGAAATTTCATGAGTTATAACAAACTGCACAAGAATTCTTCCGATACCTGAAAGACATGGACAATGGGCTTGACTTGCCAGAACAAGAGGACTCTGTCGTTCTCCACCCATTCATCTACAGATAAAATAGGTAGCATTTACAAATTGAAGGATTGCCAAAATATATGGCAAGGATATTGGAAGCCATGGAGAAGTAAATTTTGCTTAGAGAGCTGCCAAACCTGTGTCACATATAGTTATTCTTTCAACATTTTCAGTGAGAAAAGAATCATCAACTGGCACTGGAACTGGACCATCGGAATAACTTAAATTTCTCTTCTCAAGCATCCTAAATATCTTAATGAAAATTAGAGAGCAGCATCACTAGTACAAAAAGATATAATGAACAGTAGGTATTTGTTCATAATAAAAGCAAAATGGTGCCACTAAACATTCAAGTGTACAACAGAATAAACGGTAAAAATTCTAGCCATCTAATTAATAAACATCAAAAAAAAATCTTAAAACAAGATTACAGACTATCCCAATGATCATATTAACTGAAGAAAACAAAACAAACAAAATTCAGCATCATGAGCTTTATCTAAATATTTGTAGGCAGCTTTAAGAATCTTACTTAGAGTGCAGTAGAGACAATCCTGAATTTATGATACTCCTAATTTCACATCTTCTAGTTATGCTTCCTTTGTTCTACGGATTTCCTTCTTATCCTATAGCACTGGTTCAATCTATCCATCCTTAGCAACATATTCTCCCCATTATACATGTCTGAACACTAATAATTTAAGGAATAATGCAAAAAAATAAAAATTGCCTTCCTAAAACCAGATCCATGAATAGTTGAACACATTTACCGTTTAAAAAAATGTTAATAAAGTGCCCAAGATAATTTGTATCCTATATTGTATTGAATTAATATTAATTCAAGAGCACAAATAACTTCACTTAATTATATATTCTCAATATTATTAGCATTCTTTTTGTTGATACTAATTGCCAGATAATCAGATTAGGTTTATATTTATTTCCTATTTTCTTTCTTTTTAATTTTAACATTTTTTTTTTTTAAATTGTACCTATCTTTCTTCAAGATATATATATATATATATATATATATATATACATATGGGCCAAATTTAAGCAACGGTGTTGTATTTTTCCTAAACACGGTTTCTGAGCAGAGAGAAACCTAAGGTTATGGCTCATGCCACGAGATGCTTCTTTCTCTTCCTAGCAACTTCATCTTTGAATGCTTGTCCATGTGGTTCGTCAACTTCAATTTTGGTTTCGTGTTGTTTTGCCCTCCTCTGTATTTTGTCTTTGTCTTCGCCTAAATCTTCAAATTCTGTAAATAATCAGTTGTCTTTCATTTATTTGCAACTTTGCCTTCATTTTTCATCCACACATTCTCATCTCCATTCACTCACCTGCATCCACTCGTCTTTGTCCATGTGCCTTTATCCGCACAGCTACGCCTGTGCTTCTTCCACCACCCAATGCGCCTTCACTAGCTTCATATTCGTTGAATGTTATGGTCGCTCCACTACGCCCCTCAACCCTTTTTTTTTATTAAAATGACTCTTGATCTATAGAGTTGTGCTTAATCAATGTCAAAATATATGAAGTTCATGCATATTCTCTGGATGCATTGCATGCCAAAACCCATACAAATATCAAATCAAAAGGGCTAAAGAATTACCATCTGTAGACTTTTTAAAGACCAGGAAATGTTAAATCACTTGGAGGTTGGAATTAACTCAACAGGATACAAGTTCTCCTAACTTCAAGATGAGTGATCAGTATGAAGCACAACTCCTAAATTTTTTGTGAAACACAATGAATTTAAGATCGTCACTCCATATAGCCTGTTTGAGGGATAAAAAGTTGTTCGGGAGTATCCTTTATTTGTATCTCTCAAACAACAAATGTGTGTATCATGTCATCATGCAATTTTATTCAGTCCGAGAGGAAACAATTGAATTTTTCTATATTTGCTCATTTAAATTATTGTTAATTATAAAAATTACATAAAAAATTTATTAAATTTAATTCTTAATTCCTTCACATGCCTAACATTTTGGGTTGAATATAACTATGACCCCTAGTTAGTATGTCCACTCTATATTTCCTGTAAATCTGCACTCGCTACCAAGTGATAATAGAGATACCTAGTATAATTGTGTTCAAGTGGGTTCGGGCAATTCTTATCTTTATGGTTAAGCAGGTTTAAGTGAGTTCATGATGCATGGCACTATATTGTAATAAAATTACATCTATTTGAGGGAGCAATAGTCAAAGTGCATAGCTCTCATCTTTTCACATAAGAGAAATTGTTAAAGCACAATTGCTGAATGTATTTTGATTCGAATAGGTACGATATAATGTAGACAAAAAGATGCCAAGTCACTGAACCTCGTCCTTAAGCTTGACTATTTTGATTTAAAACGGTTAGACCATTCTTATGTCGAGCCTAACTTTGTTCCACTTTAATCTACTGCACACCCCACAACCCTTTAAATGATGTCATTACAGAAATATTAACAAGGGCCTGAATCACAATTCATCTTAGCGGCTTTGACGAAAGAGAGAGAGAGGGGGGGGGGGGGGGGGGGACCTTTCGACGGCTTTGCTAACATCTTCAAAGCGCGCCGTGCTTAGCGGCTTCATGCAAACCTCAACTACAGAAAAAGAGCAAACTTATTAAGCCGGAGGAAGGAAGGGAAAGAATAAGACAGGATAAAAAACTGGCAGAGTTGGTTAACCTGAAACAAGAACCTTGTCGTCTTCTGGTGTAAAATAATCGGTACCTGCAAAAATGGTGGGATTGGAAATGGGATTGGAGGCATTCCCTTCTTCATATGCGTTGTCTGGTGCATTATTAAGAATGACCTCCATGGGAGAGCTCATACTGACCCTCTACACCGTTACTAAATCGTTTGGATTTTCAACCATGCAGAAGGAAAAGAAAACAACGTTACAAAACCCTAGCTGCTTCTTCTGTTCCTACTTTCCCTCGCTTTGATTTGAACAAGAGGCGAGGAGACGGCGCGGTATTGCTCAACTTATTACCCCCAAATGGGTAGAATTTAGATATAATTTGAGTAAGATATTTAGCTTTCAAAATTATGTTAATTAATTTTAATTGAAATTGTGATTAGTAAAATTAAGTATTAGATTAAAAATAAATGTCCTATTATTGATTCTCGTAATTTTTTACACTTACTTTCAAATAAAAATCGGAGTTCATGATTGAGTTCCTTACCCCGTATTAGTTAGGAGTAAAAATTTTGAGATGTTTCGGAACTTGTGTAATAGCCTAAACTTAATTATCAAATCAGTTAATTATTATAACAAGTTAATCTTGCCACCTCTTCCCCACTTGTAGCATACCCTCTTAAAATCTTGCACATCTCCACCATCATCTACTCATACTCCCACTTGCAGCAGATGTTAAACAATTTAGTTTATTTCCTACCCAATTTGGTTTCCTCACTTGCATCTCTCATATTTCCAACCACAATTTATCCTCTAAAGTTATGTTAATCTTTCCCAATTGCAGCAAATGATGAACTCCTATAATTTACCCTCTTATCAAGCATAGCATCTCTACATGTAAAAAATAGAGAACTCATTGCAATATTCCCTCTCCTTTAATAAAACCCAATTATCCCCCACTTACAAATTCCGAAATTTGCAATTTATTCCGTAGTCAAGCCCATCCTCCTCACTTGAAAATCAAAAATTTGCAGCATATCCCCTAATCCAGCCCATAAATAACTTATTTATCAACACCCATCATGATCTCTCAACCTACACTTAAAAGTTTTAAGAGAATAAGAAGGAAAGATCTGTTAAAACTTCATCTCAAGCAAATGAGAAATCTCTATTAGCTGAACTAAGGTATTTCCTTTCCTATTGATTTAATTATGCAATCACTTCAGGTTCGCAAGTATATTACTATTCACATCGAATCCCTATAGTACCTAATCGAACTCAAACAAGCTCGATCTGAATCCAGCTTTTGATGAATAAGAACTGTTTTTGCTCTTTAAAATCACAATTTATTTTTTTTATTTCCGACACCTGAAGTTAAGACTTCAATTTTAGTACCATTAGAGTAGTCCAAATATGTCGATTTAAGTACCCATCGAAATGTCTCAGAAAGACCTTTCTATTAGTATATAGCACTACAAAATATTCTCTTATAAGTTAATGAAAATCATGCATATTCAATCAATATATTATTCATCATCTAAAAACCTAAGATAGTAAAGTTTAAATTAATGTTTAACATATCTAATCAAGTGAAATATTTGTGCTTTATCAAAATAATCACGTACATAAATCTATTTATAAGTTTTACTTAATTGTATTTATCTTGAGCCTACTTCCAGTTGAATCATACATTTGATATGCTTACAGTTTAATGAATTATAAAAATATTATAATAAGATATGTGACAAAAAAATGAATTGTATTATTATTTGTGGTGTTTATTCTTGAATGAATAAAAGCAATATTGAGAATCTGTAAGATTGGGCATACTGATAATCCCTATGAGTTATATGAAGGGATTTAGCCCTTTTAGGAAGTGGGCAAATCCAAAGGAATGACATACCATCATTTTCAAAAAGGCTAATAAGCTACCACAGATAGCAAGAAAACTTCTTAAAGGCTATGCTTATGGGTTTACCCATTTGGGCTCAGGAGTTTTCAGACTCAACTTTATGTCACATAATGCTTTTGATAAAATTTATTTCATGCTAAATTCATGTCTAATATGCAAGACAAAATTAGTTTCAATTGACAAATGCTTATATTTCTTTACTTGTGATACAAAGATATTCATGAACTTTTATATTGATTTATACTTGTTCTAGGATACTATAAAGTAATCTTATAAAAATAGTATAAGTATTACTACTTAATTAGCAAATGTTATTAAATTTTCAAGTTTTTATGATTGATCATAAGAAGAGCAACTTAAGAAAAGAAAATGGGCTTAAGTTTAAGAAATGAGTAGGAGATGAAAACTTACTTTTAACTTTTGATGTAATAATGAATAATTTATGTAATATTTATGTAAATGGTTCTGTATGAAAAATTATGGGCATCATATCATTTTATTTTCACTACTAATGTCTTGATTATGAATTGTTCCTCAGAAATTCTCAAACTCGATTCTCCGGCTGCCACATGCAGACTGGCACCGGGGAGCGCTACAATGCCTTACTCTCGGATGTTGGGCACCCTGGCGCGCTACGGTGTGCCACGACGCACTGTGGCACTTTGGTGTAGTTGAACTTTCCTAACTTTGTTCTATATTGCCTCGGAACCTCTTGGAAGCTCATCATAGCTCTATTATCATCTCTATGATGATTTGAATGGTCTTCATATCCTAATAAGTTTTGATATCTTAAAATTTAGTAAAAATTTATTATCCTAAAGTGTACTTAGATAATTTTATCTAACAATATATATATATTTTCTTGACTAGGGCCCTAACATGTAAAGCCAACATGTCAATTAAGAGCTATTTAAGAATTCAACACTATGTGAGGAGCAAAAGTAAGAGAATGATCCTACTACAACTGCTTATTTTTAGCTGTCATTTTGTTTAAAAAAGATTATTTTTTAGCTTTTCATTCTCTTTACTTTTATAAAATTTTAGGTTGAAATAATTAAATTATACACTTTATATTTCTTGTTTCAATACTAAACTATCTGAGATGAATGCTTTATATTATTTCTTTTTATATTACTCGATTATGATGGATGGATGTATATTCTTTATTATAGCTTTCACACTCTGTAATAAATGTTACACTTATTTTTGTACTCCAAATTACTATTAATATTGCATGATAATTCAAGGCACAATTATATGTCTAAGTGTTTAATCACTTAAGCATTTTAGTAAGATTAATATGGGCGAAGTAAGTGTCTTAAAGTATGCTTTTATCTTGTCAACATTAATACAAGGGTTATCATTTATAGTGATGTCCCGTCTCTTCGCTAAATTATACTTTGTTTGCGCAATAGATGGGGTGAAGCGCCACACTACTTTGTTTTATATATATATGGATGGTTGTGATGATAGATATTTTTATGTGCATTATTTTATAAATATGCATTTACTTTTCTTTCCCCATAGATACTTGGCCATATGTAGCACTTAATAGTGGGTTAGTTCTTATTAATTCAGTATTAATTATTACTGTAACACTCAACGTTAAGTTCAGATACTTAATTTAACACCATGGTGTTACACTTTTGGGCCAAGCCAGATCTCAGCCTCTCATAAGTTATTCAAAGGTTGAATTGGGCCAAGACGGTCCATAGAAGATTCCTTCTACTTAGGGAATCCATTAGCGTTGTTTAAGGATCATGTGGGACGTGTTTGACAGCTATTAGTATGGGGATTCATTAGCTGTCAGGCAGAACCCTATGGAGACGAATGTGAATAGGAGCGAGTGCGTTGTATGTCGTTTAATCATTGATAGAAATGACACGATGAACCAGATTGCTCATATCATAATTGTAATAACCCTAGTGTTGTTACCCGTCAATTAGTAACATAATCGACTCAATTCCTTTTTCAATACACTTATAATAGTGTTAAGAACCTCCACCTCGAATTTTGTGCAATTTGGAGATTATTGACACTTTCCAACAATTCTTGATTTTCCGATAATTCTGAGAATGCCTAATTTATTTAGACCTCAGAATCAAAATAAAGTCTATCATTGAACTCATCTCCCTCAAATTAGCTATGAGTGGTATTTTTGGAGTGTTTGGAAATCGTCGAAGTTTCATCGATTATTTTAATATTATTTAAATATTCAGAAAATTACATTAATTAAATTTGCCTCCAATCAAAACCTAATTTTAATTTTGAGTTTCTCATTCCTCAATTAGCTAAGGGTAGAATTTTGAAAATTATTGGAGTCTGTATGAGTATTTAAATTTAAGTAAATAATTAGGATATTTAAATAATATGATATTGCAATTAAATTTAATTAATATGCATAATAATAATTAATATCAAATTGCTTATTAAAAAAAGTAGAAATCCATTGCGCCAAGCAAAATGTGGAACATCGAATTCTCACCATCTAAGTCGTCAATCCCATTTTGATTTTGATCGACGGCATGTTTGTAGGATTAAGATCTGACCGTTGGATCGCCAATCAGATTCGACGGTTTAGAGGAGTTTACTGTACGCCTCTCTGTGCCATGATCGGGTGCAGAGGCGTTCGTCTCTTAGGTGGCCAACTTCCCATCTCTGCCGAGCCATTAAGCCTCTATCCCTTCATTTCTCTATTTCGCACTACTTATAGCTTAGCGGGAGCGAGAGGCTGCAAGAGGAGAGCTGCTGAAGGATTCTATTGAGCTCCTTGAAAGATTTCAGCGTGCCTAACCCTAGCAGATGAATGAAGAAGAAAGGTACACCATTTATTGCTTAACCTGTACTCCTTGGCAGTTCATACATTATTACTTCATTTCAGTTTGAGTTTATGAACCCCAATAGATCATATTTAAGATCAGTCTCGTTAATCTGTTCAATCGACTCTATGCTTCCATTTTACTGAATCTTTGTTTTAGTTTTCAAAATCTGTGATATTTAAATAAAATGGGTGCTTCAATTTAGTTAAATTAAGTAATTGTCGATCAGTCGAGCTTCGATCAGATCTGATCGAGCTCGATCTGATCTCACAACACTACGTTCAACCGCATCGAAATGTTAGAATTAGGTTTTTTGATTGAATGATCCTGAAGATGATTTCATCTGGGGCTTTCAAGTTTCGAATGAAGACCTCTGTAAGAGCGTCATAACATGGGGTTGAACATCTTCTGGGATGCCTAGAAGTTCGATTTAAGTGATGCCCTAAAACATGTTGCTCGAAGCCTAATGGAGAAGACGATGGTCCATAGACCGCCTTAAATCAAACCGACCAGTTTGACTTATTCGAACTACGCTGCTTTGTATTAGGACATGCGGCACATCAAATTTCACGCCTCACTGTCAACACCTCATAATTCCAACGATTAAATTAGTTAAATTAACAGAATAAACATATAAATATTTATAAAATTTAAAACTAAATAATGCAAATTTTCATTTACTTGTATCTTGTAAAGTTCTTAACTAAAATATGCAAATTTATATACCATTTTGGTCAAAAAAATGTATAGGACAATAATACGCCATTTAATTTTTGTTTCACTGATTAATTTTATTAATCATTGTTTAGGAAAATTTATTATTATAATTAATTTTTGAACTTTGTATGTGGCATAATTTAATCAATTAATGTCCAAACTTAATAATCAAAGAGTCCATTTCAATCACAAAAATATGTAAGACAATAATATAAAATTAGATTTAGGTTTTGAACCTCAAATTTCTTAATGACTTCTTAACACTAATTAGAAGTCCTCCAAACCTTAATTTCCAAAGTTATCCGATTTCAACATACTTAGTGTCATTCTTCTCCTTATGATATAAGGATTTCATATTTATTTATATCATTTCATTTGGACAACATTTGGAGATTTTAGATATTTGGCTCCTCAAATTGGGTAATTTTGTAATTTCATTAATTTTATTTATGCATATTTAAGTTTATTGAACCCTAGGACAACAAGCATGTCTCATCTTTAATTATTCCCCGTGAACTTTAAATTTGTATGTTTGAGACATGAATTTCATAATTTTATAATTAAAACACCTAGCAATTTATTTGAATTAATCTTCATCTTTAGTAGAATTGTTATATGATTAAATTGAAATCATAAATTGCATGTGATCATTTGAGCTAGTTTATTTCCAAATAAGATTGATAACTTTCACAATCATATAATTACAATGTATTGAATTTAGTCAAACTATTTACATGGCATTTTCTAAATTTAAATTTTCCCATTTTTAGAATGCTTCATATGAAATTTAGAGACTTAGGTTGTGTGATTTACTATCAAATTCTTAGTTAAATATATTACTTGTTTGTAGACAAATCTTATTAGAATGAAATGAAACTTGTGATAGTTCTATAATACAAGTCTTTACATTTAGTTATCTAACAAGTTGATGATTTGTAAGCTAGTTGTATGCTTTATTTCATTGAGAGAATCAAATAGGACTACTATCCAATTGTTAGATTGGATCTTTAGCTCTCATTTCTCCTCAAGTTCTTAATTCTCTTTTAAGTTCTTTAATAATTAAATTAGGAATTCCTTAGCTCCCTATTGTGATTTAATATCCTATAAGATTCCTTAAATTTATTATTTTCTAAAAAAACTTCTTCACTTCTATTATTACTTATAATTGACTTAGAGATCAATATCTACAAGTCAATTGGGAGCTCAAATAGCTCAAATCATTAAGTAGATTATTAAAGTTAGATAACTTTAGATATCACATAGTTTACAACTATTTAAATTTTCTTGAATGCTTACTTAGCTTTGAGCCTATTCATTTGAATATACATATAAGATATTGTGCATAAATAAGACTTTCACAATAAAACCATAGATATTTTAATATTGGTGGATACTCAAGAGAAGGCTAAATAAAAGATATAATGTGACCTCATATTCTCAGAGGGTGAATGTGAGTGTTTATTTTCATAGAGACCCTGCTTTCCTTTATTAATTAGGCAGATGTGCTTAACTCATCGCTTTCATCTGTATTGCCCATATAATGAGTATTTTCATAAAATTATTTTAATTAATAAAATGTGAGTTTTTTACAATTTTATTGATTATAAGATCTCATCATATCTTTCAAGCTATGTTACCTTCCATAGTCTTAGGCTATGTATATTCTTAATCCATGAGATTTAGAGTCTTCCTTTACTTATTATGGTTTACACTTTCTATTTTTAGTACTATACTTTACTTACTTACAATTCATATAAAATGAAGTATATATTGCTTTAATTTCATTTAAATGGTTCACTGCTTTTCTTTTCCTTACTTAGCATAATTATCATTGAATATATACATCTTTTTAATTTCATTTACTTTCAAATACACTTTACCTTTTTGGTTATGGGCTAGAATGATTATACATGTGAGTAATTCTTACTCTTCTTATTTTCAACTATTTTTCCTTACATTTATATTTATTGTCCTTCCATATTTAAATGCTTTTAGATGCTATGCTACTTATATTAAATTGTAAATTAGCTTGGGATATACAATCAAACTTATAAATAATTAGCCAATCTTAAAATATTCTTAGACTGTTTAATCTAACTATTATTTTTTTTTCTTGGCTTTGTCTTATCATATTTTAATACTAAAATATAATAGATCAGTAGCAATAAAAGTCAGGTGGAGCATGACCTAGCACTTAAAGATCTTACAAATTGCTTCTGCTTATTTAACTTACATTTATTTTATGTGAGAGAGTGATTATCTTTCTTGTTCTTTATGGGGCCTCGTACTTTTTATGGTCATGCAAATACTGATATTAACATAATCATGGGAGTACAGTCTCCAACCGTGGTAAATCCCCAACTTAAGTAGTGTCAGGTACAACCCAACTCACTTTAAGTAGAAGGTTTGTCATATAAAACTGAGAACATACATCAACATATCAAAGTAGTAGACATAGAAAATAGTATAATTTAACATCCACATCACAACATAGCATAGAAAGGTAAATACAGCAATAACTCAGCTCAAAGTGCAAAAAGTAAATACATTAAGATAATAAATTATTACAGACTGAAAGTTTAAAGAGAAAAAGAGTTCTCATCCTCACAATAGAAAATAAAACTTAACTATTCAGCAATAGGAAGATACTTTTCCTGTGTAAGCTCCTCTCCGAAAAAACCACAAACAAACAACTTTGAATTTGATATTTGCCGGTATCACAAATGTCAGGGCCCTAGCCAACAAAAAAAAAATATTACAGTTATACAATTGTCTAAGCATATTTTAGGCTATTTAAATGAACTGAATATTTGAGATATCACATTATTACTTAAGCATTCAAGTAATTTAAGGTGCAACAAGCTACAATGAACAAAATGATTATAAATAATGCACTTTATACTAAATAACAAAGTATGCAAAATAACATGCCATACATGAAGCTGAACAAGGTAAGGCTATAATGTATAAATAACTGCAAGATATTAAAAGTAAACTATCCTAACATGATTATAATCACATGAATACATGCTGATTACATAAAAGAAAAATTATACTAAAATATACTGAATTGAGTATCCATAATAGGCATCCTAAACATGCAAATACTTGAATAAATGTTGAATTAAAATAATGAACTGAAGTAAATATAAATGTATGCTGAAACTGTAAAGTAAAAGCCACTGATGTATGTGGCAAAATAAGCCAAAGCACTAGAATTGAACTAAAAGAAAAAGTCATTGAAGCATGTGGCAAAACAAGCCACATCATTGAAAGTAAAAGCATGCTTAAACTTAATATTGCCATAATAAAAATAGGCTAATAGGGCCTCTGAATAAAAAGTTCAATATGTATCCATTCTAGACATCATCAGAGCTAGGTTTGAGTTGAACCTATAGAATAAGGCATGTGTCCATCCTAGACAACCACAGGGCTAGGTCCCAAGTCTATTCTATAATAAAGAACTGAATTGAGGTGGCAGACTAAGCTAGGATATACCATACTGAACAGAATGCACTGAATGAACTAAATGAATATTTATGCTATTCAAATACTAACTTAGAATACCCATCAGTATTCTAGGTTCATCTATTATGTCTAAGGTAAAGGCCCAATATATAAAGTATACAAAGCAATAATAATCAAGTAAGCAAGAGAGAATACAAGTTTATGATCTCCAATATCTAACTATTGAGTATAATCCCAGATTCACAACCTTAAAGTTAATATTAGAACTTAACAAGTTCTAATTCAAAATCAGATGACGACTATAAAGGAATGAAGGTAAATAAATCAATGACTTAATTAACATGTTTTAATCACTCAACCCAAATCTTGATTATACAAATCAAGATTAAGGATTCTGGACTTAAATTCCATAATTGAGATTCAAATCATGAATCCAAGGTACTAATTTATTACAGATCTAAGGTTCACACCAAACCATAATTAAAAGGTAGAAGGGTCTTAGAAGTTGAAATATTAAGAAGCCACAATCTTAAGAAAAGGTCATTTTATTATTATAAGGAAAAAATAATCAATTTAGAACATATGAATCTAAGATCTATATCCAGTTTATAAGATAATCACCTTATCCTATAGATTGAATCAATACTACACGCACAAGGAGGTTACAAAGGGATTAAGATAATAAATCTATTAAGAATTTCCAAGATGAGATGGCGCAACTAGATCCAGATGATTAAGAATCTAAGATCTAAGATCTAAAGTTTGATCACTTAAGAAAGAGGAAATTTAAGCTTAACTCAATTAGATTAATTAGGCTCCAAAGTTAAGAAAAAGATACTAATACATTTCATTGCTGATTAAAAATACTTTACTAAAATTTTTAGAGTTTAAGAATGCTTAAACAATAATTTGGTCAAAAATAACTAAAATATCATTCTTAAGGCTAATATTGGAAATTTAAGATTTAAACATTCAAATTGATTCAAATTAGTTTTAATGAACTTAATATTGACTAATAAGGTGCATGAAACACAAAATCTCAAGATTTTGCTCAAGATTATCTTAAATGGCACTAATCACACTTTAAGGCTAATTAAGGTAATTAAGTGAATTAGAGTTCACTAAGGGTATCTAAGTACAGATATAAGTTCTACTACACCAAAGAAGATAATAGAAACCTAAATCACCAAAATCAGAGGATTAATTTGGGTTTTATTCACTAATCAAGGATTAGGATGATTAAGAGATGATTAGAAATTTTAGAAATTTTAAATTATTTTTAATAAAATACAAAGGTTCTTCACAGCCTTAAGAGCAATTAGAGACAAAAATCATAATTTTTGAATATTAAATGAATTAATTATAAATTAATTAAGTTCAGAAAAAATTAGGTTAATTTAGAAAATCTAATCATTGGATCATAAATTTTATTGCATATTATTATTTCTTATATTTTTCTGATTAAAATGGTATATTGGATTATACAATTTGGATAAGATTTGATTGAATTATTTCATTAATTTAATCTAAATAATTTCAATTAATTAAACCATAGGGTATTTAATTAAAAGGATTTATAATCGAATTAACAAAAAGAAAATAATTCATAAGTAAATTAATTAACCCGGCCCAATTATCAAATCACGTGGGTCCGAGCGGGGCCCGATGCGCCAGTACCTTTGTCCCCGATACCCCCTTCGCAGATAGCTGCAGGAGGGCACCTTGGATCGCTAAATTTATCGCCGATACTCCACGCTACGGCCAGCATTCAATCTCCACACCTTCAGGAAGTCAAGGCGTATCGATTAAATTTAAAAACCATAACTGGGATGGATTAGAACGTTGGATGACTACTCTACCAAAATGCTATAAATACAGATGATTAGAGTTTACTGTGAGGGGATAATTATAACATCCTAAGTTGTTACTTTGGTTAATTAAGATCAATCTAAGTCTTAATTGAGATTCTAAGCTACTAATTAAGTAATTTAGAACTCATCTCTTAAACTTAGGTCAAACTAGAAGTCAATTGAGTCAAATTTGAAATTTTGGAAAATCCAAAAACCCTAGAAAATTGACTTTTTATCTAGACCTTAAATTGAAAATCTGACTTCACCATTATGTTCAGAACACCAATTAGCTAAGGGTGATATTTTGGAGGCATTTGGAAGTCGTTGGATTTTCGTCGAATATTTTAATAATATTTAAATACCTGAAAATTCAAATAAATAAATACTCATCGGATCGAAAATCCGATTGTACCGTTGCGTTCAGAACCCTTCATTTAGCTAGGAATGATTTATTGGGAATTTTTGGGAAATTCCTAATATTTTAATCCTAATTAATTAAATGTATGAATTTTTAATTAAATAATAATATTATTTTAAGTTTGAATGGCGCCGTCCGCTAGCAAGCAACGCCGTCCATTAGAGATTACGCGTGTCGTCAAGATTAATGGATCAATCGATCCGTCCGATCGCGCGATCGGACGGATCCGGCATCGTCGTTCTCGCGACTCTCCGCGTGTCGCGAGAGGAACGCACGTCTTGTTAACCCTTCTTCAGCGTTGAGCCAAGCATCCTCATCCATCGCTCTAAGTCCCTTTAAGTACCCTAAGTGGCTCCATGATGCACGGTTTACCATATCCATCGCTCAAGCAAGAAGAACGAAGTGCCTGTATCCGAGCCATCATTTTCGACCGTCGAATAGGTACCTCCCGATCTTTCTTATTTCAATAGTATCTTCAATCGCATGAATTTGAAATGTTATTTCAATATGTGGATTAATGATTGTGTGGCATCGATTTAGCATAGAAGTTGCGAATCATCCTAAATCCTCGATTTGTCTACAGTCATTACCGTTAAACATAGATTAGCCGTAATAGAATCATCTAGGGTTAGAGATTGTGATCAACTCAGATCATTATAGGACTCGAATCGACCACCTATGGAAAGGTCGCATCCTTATCTATCCAACGTCGTGCGGGTTGAGCAGTCAAGACGCCGGAAAGACCCTGGAAAATCAAGCCCTAATCCTGCGTCCTCGGGAAGAAGCCGTCGAGAAGATGAAGCATCGGGTCGGACCGGGTCGACCTGGGCCCGACCTGTTCTTCTCAGGATCTGCATAAGTAGGACTGGGGTCTGCCATGCGTACGTGTCCTCCCTCCAGCATGCCGCATGGCCTATGTCAGCGGTCGCAGAGGTCAAAATCCTGCTGACCAAGCGTGGGCCCCACTGCATCCTAATTAAACCACCGGTCGACATGTGTCCGCTGGTCACTTCGCCATCAGGCCGTCCAGATGTGTGGGGACCACCTGCACGACAGAAAAAAAAATATAATTAAATTAAATTAAGTTAATTATTTAGATTTAATTTAATTCATTTAATTAGAAAATTTCAAACATTAATAACTAATAAAATATAACTCCAAATACAATAATTAAATATACTAAAATAATCAGTAAAAATCAAGGAAAAATTTGAGACTGTCAAATCTCAATTTGGATAAATATTTAACATAGTGAAATTTAGGGGTATTAACTTAAATCAAAATATGTTACAAACCTTCATTTAATCATAACTTTGTAACCAATAATCCAAATATACCCAATATGGGTCTTAAAATACTCACAAAACCCAAAGGAACATTTTAATAGGTTAATCTTACTGTTTGGATTAGATTCTGACTAATGATATTTAGGACCTAACCCTAATTAACTTAATTTAACTTAGAACTTCAAATGACCATAAGTTAGTCATCTTAGCTCCAAATTAGGTGATCCAAATACCAATTTAGATCAGCAAAACCGAATCTACAGAGATCTATAAAAATATTTAGGATCCAACAGTTAGATTTGCTAATCACCTCTAATCACCCTAAAACTTAATTAGTAAATATTAGTAAATTTAATAATCCAAATTGGACAAACTAAGTTTCAGAGAACTCCTAGGACCTACTATAACCTAACCATGAGGTTGGATTAGTGATTGGGTGATTAATTTTACTAATCACTTACTAATCACCCTAAATGCTAATTAAGCCATAACTTAGCCAAAAGGAGTCCAAATTAAATCTACCACTAGTCATTAGAATCAGTGGGTCAATTGTGACTTCAGCCACTAAAATTATTCAATTTGGACCCCAAATAACAAAGTTAGGGTTTTGACCATTAATTAAGAATCCTTAATTACCCCTTAAACCCTAGAATTCATTTTTGCTATAACTTAGCCAATACACATCAAAATTCAATAAATTTAGGTTCTATGGAAACCTTAGAACATAACCTTTAATAAACTGACAGAAAAATTATATGTCATTAGGGTAAAATCACCAAAATACCCTTATAGGTCAAATTCTTTAATTTGACCCTATAAGGCTTAATACTTAACCAAAATTAATGAACTTACTGTCTAAACTCATATTAGATAGTAAGTAATCATTCTACATCATTAAAATCTAAAATTAAGCCCTAATTCATAAAGGTGAGATTTAGACCCTTAAAGAAGGGCAAAATAGTCTTTTTGCCCAAAATTAGGGTTTAATGAAATTAAGACCTAAATTCATCTCTAAATTATATCAAATAGTAATTGACATGATTGATATAATCTAAATAGTTCTAAATCTTAAATTAGATATTAGAAGTAAAACCCTAAATTTAGCTATAAGTAAAAATTATAAGTAAAAAAATGAATTCTTCTTCTTTTCCTTAAACTTCTTAGATCATCCTTTAGGTCTTATAACCTTAGCTAGAATGTGTGTCTGAGTGATACTCTTAGCATCTAAGAGCCATAATTCCTAAGATTAGGATTAGATCTTATGTTAGAATTCATCTAATAGGTAAAATGGGTTACTCATTGAGGTAAAACCTTGGTCTTACTAGTTTATTAGATTTTTCATAGTTTATTAATTGATTATTTGGTCTTTTAACATTAGAATTAAGATTAGAAATCTATCATATTAAATTTGACTTAATTTAATAGGATTTGCCTTAACCTTTAATCAGTAAGATGGGATTAAACCTTAGACCTTTAGGATAACCTTGTGATTAAGAATTAAACTTCATTCTTTGAAGTTTGATTCTTAATTTTTTTATTTTTTTCAATCTTGATTTAGCTAATCAAGATTTAATCTGGGATTTATAAAATAAAAAGTTAGGACGATTGACTTGCTTATTTAACCTTGTAGGCGACTTGGATTTATTTATAATTATGACGTAGCTAATACTAATTATGTTCAACAAGTAGATTCGTGAATCTAAGTTACATACAGTGTAGGAATTGATAATTCTGAATCTTATGTAACTTAGAGTAGTTAGAACGTTTAAATTAGAAAATAGGTGATATCATAAAATTTGTGTAGTGCTATTTTCTTAAATTTGAAAATGCTATGTTTTCCTTGCTTTTGAGCCTTTTATACCTTGAGACATACTTAAATACTTGTTACTTACTTTATATTATACTTTGAGTTTCATTCACATTTCATTTGCATAATTTTAAAAGAAACATTAATAAACAATATTTTACTTGTGATTTATGTTTTACTTAACCTGCCACTAAGTATGACTTACTTTAGGACTACTTTTGCTTAGGGAATTTCCCCTATGATACTTTACTTTGGCATTAGGATGTTTCTCCTATTTGCCCTTTAGATACTTTGTGAATTTACTTTAGGATCTGGGATGTTTCTCCTAGATGCATCTTTTTGATGACCTTTACTTTAATCTGGAATATTTCTCCTAGATTACGAGATGGACTTTACTTTTTGGCAGATTAAGTAAGAGTATCTCACAAGTACAGTAACTTAAACATTACTTACGTTTACATTTCAGACATTGTTTAGTTACTTTACATACTTTCCTTACATTTCAGACTTACTGTACTTTATTTATCGTTTCAGTACACTTTTCTTTTTTTCATATTTTTCATTTTTTGCAGTTCCTTTTCATTTTAGAACTTTTTGTATTTTAGCCATTTTATCTACTTGAGAGCATGTTAGGATGCTAGTCTTATACTTTAAGTACAGTACTTTTAGTTATATTATACTGGCATGTTAGTTTGATCATATTCTTTAGGACTTTTCTTTGTACCTAGTAGCTTTACTGTGTACTTTACTTACCTTATTTTACAGCCTGAGTTGAGGTATACTTCTACCTCATGACTTGTTCTTGCCTTTCTTTGTGCCTTACCGCTATATTTTGCTTAACTTAATTTGTGATGTCATTAAAATACATTAAAATTTATTACCTTAAAAATGTACTTAGATATTTTGTTTAACAAGATTTTTTTTATTTTCTTGGCTGGGGCCCTACCATTATGAAACTGATAATAGTAGATTCTGAGCTTTTTGAGGAGATAGAGCCTTCTGAGGAGCAGGTCCAAGAGGAGGTCCAGACTACTGAGGGACCTTAGGTTTCTAGTTACTTTATATTGTGAGGATGAGAGACTCTTTCTTTTCAGCCTTTTAAATTTTAAATGTTTGTAATAATACAGAACTTTGTACTTTACTTTCCTACATTGTATATATATTCTGAGCTGGATGTCTTTATTTTATGTATGGATGTACTTTCAGTTGTTACTTTCCTTCCGCACTCTGATACTCATTAAGTGATTATTATCATTTACTTTATTCAGAAAAGCACCTCTTTTTCTTAAGATTGGATTGGAGTCCTAAATTCCAACCTAATGTTAAGTATGAGATGTGCTTAGTGACGACCTCTCCTTAAGCTTTGTGATTAGAAGGGGCGGCCGCTACAGTTGGTATCAGAGAACTCCATAAGGTGTCAGATTGGAATTTGTATTCCTATCTACCTAATGGATAGTTCTTCTGCCTTACAATCACTAAATGAATACTAGAATGAACATCCATATTTTCATCATCCAATATTCAGAATAGCAGGAATAAAATACTTAGAGTAAGAACACAAAGATACTTAAACTTAGTAGAAACTTTAAGAACAAATTAACATAGAAATAATTTCTAATTTTACATGATTAGAATAACTAATTAAAATACCGTTTCATTCTTCTAAATAGAATGTTATTATCTAAATTCAGGTATAATAATGAACCCTGGTCAATCTTCATCAACTCCACCTGCGTCAAGCAGTCAATCATCAGAAATTGGCGCATTATTAGAAACTGTTAAAATACTAGTGGAACCCAATGCCAGACAGGCAGAGAAAATAGAAAAGCTAATGGCTATACAGAGCAACCCCTCTCCTGCCTCAGTTAACCCAACATCTAATCTTCCTTCTCAACAATATCAACAAAATACGGATGGACTGTTACATAGTTTCATTAGATTAAGAACTCCAGTATTTAATGGGATTATGTCTGCAATGGATACAGTTAACTGGATAAAAATAATTGAAAAGAACCTTACAAGTTTGAACTGTCTAGAGTCAGAATCTGTTCGTTTAACCACACATATGTTTCAAGAAGAAGCAGAATTTTGGTGGGATCATATTCGCCAGTCAGTATTCACTGGGTACAGGATTAATACAATCCCTTGGAGTAAGTTTGTAGAAGCATTTATGGCTGAGTATGTGCCTCCCTCCGTACAAAATAATTTG
This sequence comes from Gastrodia elata, assembly GCA_016760335.1. Classification (NCBI taxonomy): domain Eukaryota; kingdom Viridiplantae; phylum Streptophyta; class Magnoliopsida; order Asparagales; family Orchidaceae; genus Gastrodia; species Gastrodia elata. The sequence goes on from CM028673.1 coordinate 14,215,886, forward strand.
GGGGATATGTTCCTAAATCTCAAGCAAGGCAATCAGACTTTATTAGAATACGAGATAGAATTCAGAAAACTATCCAGATTTGCACCGATCATGGTACAAACAGAAGGATCTCGATGTCACTGATTCCTTAGTGGTCTCAAAGAGTCAATAAGAGATCAAATCATTCCATTAAGACTATCCAACTTTATGGAACTTATAGAAATAGCTCGTGTGATTGATCAAAATCTAGCTCAAAAAGAAAGTAAGAGAACTTTCAATTTATCTTCTCAAAGAAACAATGACCCCAGGAGAATTAGGCTTTCTTCTGGAAAAGTATATCAAATGAAAGCTGAGAGTCCACCAAAAGATCCTTACAATGGATGTACAAGACCACATCCATATGGAAGATGCTATCACAATAAACAATGTTGTTATACATGTGGTCACAAAGGACACTTCTATCAGCAATATAATTATGAGGAAACTATAGATGGAGTTCGTATTGATCATTCCAGACGCAAACAAATGTTAAATCAAACTCCAATCAATCAACGGGATCAACCACTGACCATTATGCCTACTCCCCAAACTGAAAGAATGGTCCAGAGGAATGATAAAGGAAGATCAAATCAACCTAGTACATCCAGAAATCCTCAAAAGCAAGTGATTATTAAGAAGACTACAGGACCAGCTAAAGTATATACTCTTACTCCTGTGGAAGCTATAGAGGATAATAATGTGATATCAGGTACACATGATTCATATTGCATTTATTTTCAAGCTTTTAATAAGTTCTAAGTAATTATTATTTTGTTTAGGCACTATAAGTATTAATGATCATCCGTGCAAACTGGTATTTGATACGGGAGTAAGCCATTCATTTATATCTAAAAATTTTGTTAAATGTTTAGATTTGCCTAGTTACAAAATGGCAAGATCTTTAGCAGTTGGACTACCATCCGGAACTCAACTCAGTACCACTCATTTTTGTAACCTTCAAGTACCCTTAAATGAGCAAGTGTTTCAAGCTAAGTTAATAATTTTACCAATAGAAAACTTTGATATAATCTTGGGTATGAACTGGCTCAGTTCTCACAACACTACTATTAACTGTCAACAAAAGAAGATATCACTTCGATCACCAGACACTACATCAACATTCATAGGAAGGTTTAGTACTTTAAGTTCACTTATTAATGCAATAACAGCAACTAAGTTAGTGAACAAGGGTTGTGCAGCACACCTAGTTACTATGCTAGGAGAAAGTAAAAAGGAGATACCACTTTCTGAGATTAAGGTGGTTAATGAATTTGCTGATGTTTTTCCTGAAGAGCTACCTGGGTTACCTCCACCAAGAAAAGTTGAAATGGCAATAAACTTAGTACCAGGTACCCAACCAATTTCAAAAGCACCTTACAGAATGACTCCTAAAGAACTACATGAACTTAGTGAGCAACTAAAAGAATTATTGGATAAAGGATTTATTAAACCAAGTATGTCACCATGGGGTGCTCCGGTATTATTTGTAAAGAAGAAAGATGGGTCTATGCGAATGTGTATAGACTACAGAGAATTAATTAAAGTCACTATTAAGAATAAGTACCCACTTCCCAGAATTGATGACTTATTCGATCAGTTGTCCGGAGCAATAGTATTCTCAAAGATTGATTTAAGATTGGGATATCATCAACTTCAAGTTAAAGATTTTGACATGGAGAAAATAATATTTAGAACCCGATATGGATATTATGAATTTCTTGTAATGTCCTTTGGACTCACAAATGCACCGTCTATTTTTATGGACTTAATGCAGCGAGTCCTAAAACCATTCTTAGATAAATTTGTAATTATATTCATTGATGATATTCTCATCTATTCAAAGACTATGGAAGATCATGAAGATCATTTAAGAACTGTATTAGAAACCTTAAGGGAACATCAGTTATACGCTAAATTTTCCAAATGTGAATTCTGGTTAAAGTCAGTAGCATTTTTGGGACATATTGTAGATGCTCAGGGAATCCGAGTTGATCAACAGAAGATCTGTGCTATTCAAGAATGAAACCAGCCAAAGACAGTAACTGATATAAGAAGTTTCATAGGTCTTGCTGGTTACTATAGAAAATTTGTCAAAGGATTCTCTCAGATAGCTGCTCCATTAACTAAGCTAACTCAGAAAGCTGTTCCATTTATCTGGGATCTTGAATGTGAAAAGACATTTCGAACCTTAAAAGATGCTCTTTCTACTGCACCAGTATTAGTGCTGCCAAAAGAAGGTATGAACTATCAAGTTTATACAGACGCCTCAGGAACTAGATTTGGTTGTGTACTAATGCAAGAAGGGAAGGTGATTGCATATGCTTCAAGACAGTTAGGACCTCATGAGAAAAATTATCGAGTACACGATCTAGAACTTGCTGCAGTAATTTTTACATTAAAGATATGGTGTCATTATTTATATGGTGTTCAATGTTCCATTTTCACTGATCACCAAAGCCTGAAATATATATTTACTCAACGTGACTTGAGTTGTCGCCAAAGAAGATGGCTTGAGTTGTTAAGTGACTATGATGTAGAAATCCAATACCACCCGGGTAAAGCAAATATGGTGGCAGATGCCCTTAGTCGTAGTGCAACTTTATCAATATTAATCACTACGAGTGCATTAATAGAAGAATTTCAAAAGATGGAAATTGTTCCTATTCGGAGTAATGTTATGAGTTCAATATTAACCAACATAAATGTAGAACCCACATTTCATAGGGATGTTTGCATCTCTCAAACCAAAGATGAAGAATACTTGAAGTTTAAGATGGATATTGAAGGAGGACGTCGTCATGATTTACAATTACATGGGTCAGTGATTTATCAAGATAATCGAATATGGGTTCCTAAATCCATGCAAAAGGAGGTATTAAATGAAGGACATAATTCTGGTTATCAAATTCATCCCGGAAGCTCAAAAATATATCAAGATCTAAAACAGTCCTTCTGGTGGCCTGGAATGAAAAGAAGTGTGGCAGAATTCGTTGAGAAATGTCATGCATGTAGTTTGGTTAAGGCAGAACATCAAAGGCCTGGTGGCTTACTTCAACCACTTGAGATACCTGAGTGGAAGTAGTTAGATATATCTATGGACTTTGTAATGGGATTGCCCCGATCTAAATCAGGATATGATGCAATTTGGGTGATTATTGATAGATTGACTAAGTCTGCTCACTTTATTCCCATTCATCAAACTGATCCTATGGAGAAACTTGCCAAACTTTACATCAAAGAAGTGATCAGATTACATGGGATTCCTAGATCAATAGTATCTGATAGAGATAGTCGATTTACCTCCAGATTCTGGCATGCTGTACATCAAGATCTAGGCACAAATCTAGCATTAAGTACAGCATTTCATCCGCAAATAGATGGACAGATAGAATGAGTAAATCAGGTTATGGAAGATCTACTTAGATTATGTATTCTTGATTTTGCTGGATCTTGGGAAGATCATCTGCCATTAGTAGAATTCGCCTATAACAATAGCTTCCAAGCTAGCATAAAAATGGCTCTATTCGAAGCGTTATATGGCAGGAAGTGTAATACACCATTATCATGGTCAGGAATTGGTAGTGTGCAGCTGTACGGGTCTGAACTCGTAGAAGAAACAAATAAGAAGATTCAGTTGATTCAACAGCGTATTCGTGCAGCTCAAGATCGCCAAAAGAAATATCATGATAGGCATCATCGTTCCTTAGAATTCAAAGCTGGAGATTTTGCATATTTGAAAGTCAGCCTTATGAAAGGAGTCTTCAAGTTTGGAATAGCAGGAAAGCTAAGTCCTCGTTATGTTGTCCCATTTAAAATTTTGGCAAAGATAGGTTCCTCTGCCTATCAATTAAATCTTCCAGATGACTTTTCAGCAGTTCATAATGTATTCCATGTGTCATCTTTAAGGAAGTGCCTTAGAAATCCCTCACATCTTGTTCAATTCCCAGAAATTCAAATTCAACCAGATTTAACATATGCTGAAGAACCAATTTAGATTTTGGCTCATGATCACAAGCAACTAAGGAATCGAGCAATCGATATGATAAAAGTTCAGTGGAAGAATCGATCATGTAATGAAGCCACTTGGGAAAAAGAAGTGGATATGCGATAGAAATACCCAAGCCTTTTTAATTAAGGTAATTCTTCAATACTAGCCTATTACAATTCATTTCTTTATATCCGTCTATTTATTTCTCACTAGAGTGATGTCGAGGACAACATCGTTCTTAAGTGGGGGAGTTTGTAACATCCCAAGTTGTTACTTTGGTTAATTAAGATCAATCTAAGTCTTAATTGAGATTCTAAGCCACTAATTAAGTAATTTTAGATATCTGTCCATACTCCATGCAAAGTTGAAGGCTTATGCTCCTAAGCCATGTGCTGTAGAAATTTAAAATTCGCTCAAGCCAGGTACGTAAGTACTTAGAACTTGTATTGAGTTATAATAATTAAAACTGTTTATTTAGTCCTATGTTATATGCGTACATCACTTGCATAATTTTTATTACTTTTTTTGTGCATTTTACTTTCTCAAGTTCTATGTTAACTTTCATGTATTTTTGCGAGTTATTTTAAGGGATTAAGATGTTTTAATTCTATTATGATTGCTGAATTTTATTAAACTATCAATTATCCCTTATTAAACTTAAGAGATCTTAAAATATTGATCAAATGATTTACACTTGATCTAGATCTTAGATTTCCATTATTAATTAATCAATAATTTATTTGATTTGCCATTAACTTGTAACATAATTCTTGGTCTTAAATTGATAAGGTTAGGGGTTAACACTTAATTTATCTGATTTATACTCAAACTCTTAATCACTTAATCAATCAACCTGATTGTAAGATAATTTGACTAACATGATTCCAATAATCTATTAAATTTGATAGTGACTTTAATTTATTAAATTAGAAGTGCTAAGGAAATTTAAGAACTGGTATGATTAAGCATTTGGACTTGAAACTTAAGATCTTTGATTTCCTCTTAAATAAAATGATTAGCATGAAATTAAATATAAAATTTACGATGATTCATTACAAGATCAAATCCTAATAAGATTCTTGATTATATCTCATAATTGTAGTTTAGAACTCGATTAGATAGGGCTACCCATCTGATCTAATTAACCAAACTTAAAGAATAATATTATAAGATTATATTGAGTGTTTAGATATATGAGATCTTGATGATCTTACATTAGGCTTTATTTAGTATTACTAACAGTCTTAACAAATGATGATACATTGAGGTAAGAAGAAGCTTTGTAACTTATTAAGGTAAAATCTTAGATGATCCTTTTAACCTTAGAAGTTGATCTTTATACCTTGTGGTAGGAATCACCTAAAGTTCTTAGAATCTAATTTTATATCTCTTTTGCTAAACTGGTTTAGAAAATAAAAATATTGACTAAAATCCTCAAAATATTTTTAGCCTAAGGGTTGGTTCAGCTTAATCTTCTATTGCATTATGATAGATTATGACTCAATCAACTAAATTTTCTGAATTAATTCGTCAACTTACTTTCATTTTATATTTTAGAAATCTGTCCATACTCCATGCAAAGTTGTAGGCTTAGGCTCCTAAGCCATGTGTTGTAAAGTTCAAAATTTACTCGAGTCAGGAACGTAAGTACTTAGAATTTGTATTGAGTTATAATAGTTAAAACTATTTATTTAGTCATATATTAAGTGTGTACATCACTTGCATAGTTCTTATTACTATTTTTATGGATTTCAAAGCATTTTTCTAGATTTTTGGATTTATCTCATATAGCTTACAAGCATGAGCATAAGCATAAGCATGATCTGTGAGTATCATAATGATGTATGAGTATCAGTAATAATTTATCGGTTACGAAATATTATATACATTGACTGGGGAATTTCAGTATGCATCTGCATCACAGTAAACTGTATTCCCAATCGGATGTATGTATACATTGGACCGTACGACTCATAGCTATTCAGTGATAGCCCTATTATATATCAGTGGCATACTGTATTGTGGCATATTTGGATGCATGATCCCAGTGGCATATAGTACATCATTGGATATTTTTGCATTAGTGTTAGAATACTTGCTATTTTTATTTCTTTCAGCATTCAGTTTACAGGTCAGGTTTACTTCATTCAGTTTATACAGTTTTAGTTATTTTGTGCTTTTATAGTTTTTCTACAATTTTACAATACCTTACTTCAATTTTGTACAGTTTTATACTTTCAATTATTTTATAGTATTTATACTGCTTGATTTATGTCTTATTATTATGATTGAATAATATCTTTTAGATGCAAGTATGTGCTATGTTACAACTTTATTGTATTTAGACTTTATAAGTCTAATATTATTTTTTCTTTGTTGGCTTGGCCCTGTCATATATGTACATATGACAGTATCAGGTGTTAGCTCAGAACTTATGCTTGGGGGTGTGCTGGTGATAGAGGGTCAGGTGAGATTGATTTTCTGCAAATAATGAGATCTTGCTCAGTTTTTAAAATTTATATTGCTCATATTTAATTAAATGTAATAAATGAGTTTCTTTCTTATTATTCTGCATTTTCTATATTATATGTGAATGGATAGATGTGGATAATATTTGAATGCTCTTTTTCCTTATTTTCTGCACTGCTTTACTTATATTTTTGCATAAGACTTTGCTCACCTTCAGATTAATGCCATGGATATATTGCTTATTATCTGTGGTGTTAGTGACAGTCACCACTTGATCATAGTTGAGTTAGTGTTACTCGACGACGGTCAAGAGGCGGCCGTTACAAGGACTGAGATTAGTCATAATTGACTAAGGTAATAACTTGGGTTGTTACAGGGTAAGCCCTCCTTGGGGATTATTGGGCACATGCATGTAATAAGTCGATGGAATGAAATGTGTTTATACTCTGAATTTATCTAAGAATATTTTCTTTAATCGTTATTCTTTTGATTAAAAGATGTGAATAATGCTTAGATGAATTATTTGTCATGAACATACTTTTAAGCATGTGAATATTTTAAATTAGAAAAATTATCGAGTTAGTTTGTCTATTGGAACTAAGGGTATGCTGTTGAGCATTCTTATCGCAAATGCCCATGACAATATTCATTGTGCGAAGATGACCAATGCAAGTCCTTAGGTTTGAGACGATGAATAGAGTTGTAATAACCCAAGTTGTTACCTTAGCCAATTAGGATTAATCTAGATCCTAATTTCAGTCTTTATACTCTAATTAGGTCATTAGGAGTCTTCCACTAAGCCCTAGCTAAAATCAGGAATTAAATGGATCAAATATTGATTCTTGGGAAATCCTAGAAATTGACATGTCTAAATTAACATCAAATCAAAAATCAGACTTCGCCATTGCGCTCATTGCCCCCAAATGAGCTAGGGGTGATATTTTCGTGTCAATCGGAAGTCGTCAAAATTTTTGACGAATATTTTATTAATATTTAAATACCCCAAAATTGGGGAATTAAAATACTCGTTGGATTGAAAATTTGACCTCATCGTTGTGTTTCTCACCCCTAAATTAGCTAGGGGTGAGTATTTGAGATTTTTTGGAAGTTATTTATTAATTATTAACATTAGGATTTAAATAAATATATTATTTGAATTATTTAACATGACGGTGCCGTCCCTGCGTCGTCTTCCCGCGGGTGCTTTCGTTGGCTCTCCTGTCTAATCAGACGAGAGTTGTGAGCCATTAGATCAGGCGATCGAATGGCCCCGCTTCGTCGTCTCCGTGGCCCGCTTAGGACCCTCCACGCATCGCGACACAGCTCCGCTCGCCCAGCCACCGCGCTCGTCACCTCGAGGCCTCCATCCCCGTCTCCATAATTCCTTCCCGTGATTGATCGCAACACCTTGCACACAATTGGAGCTTGTCCGCAGCGATCGATCAAACCTTCAAACCCTAATCCCATCTCGGCCGCACATCACAGGTACACTCCTATCCTACAATCCTTCCATTCGATTGTTGATCAATTGCTGCGTATGTTTATTCTGTAAGCTTGATTGAGTGTTGAACGATCCGATCGAGCCTAAACCCTTCCAATCAAACCAATTTGAACACACCTCCACAGTGCTTTTCATTACCCAATTCTTACGCCGAGCCGTAGGATCTAGGGTTCGCTCGTGCACGACTTGTAGACATCCTCTCGAGTTGGTGCACCCATGGATGTGTGGGTCTCAGCGAGACCTACACGATGCCGTGCGGGTTCGGCCCTACCGCCGGCGATTGCGCAAGCTAAAATCGAGCCCTAGTCCGAGCGCTCGGGGTGATGGCGAAGTCTTCAGGGCCGGGTCGGGTCGCACTAGGCCCGACCCGCGTTTGCACGCACAAGACGCATGCGGGCACATCGCCCGAGGGGCCCGCCTTCTCTGTTGTGCCCACTCAAGGCCACCACGTGGCATGGTAGGGGCCTGCGGCAGACCCGCGACTACTCCCATGCCGCCACGTGGCTGGGAAGGTCCCACAGGGTCAAATCCTGCATAAAATAAATAAATAAATAAATAAATATTTATTTATTTATCACATATATAATTACACACACGCATATATATATATTATACATTTATATAACATAAACTGTACTTATTTATAAATAGAACTTTAGGTTAAATAAATATACAGATACATATTTATATAATCAGTGAACTGTTAATTAATTTAGGTTTATTTAACCAATTAATGACTATTAGGATTAATTAACAGCAGTAATTAGTTTAATTTAATTAATTAATATAATTTAATTAATTTAATTATAAAAAGTGGAATTATTTAAATAATTAATTAATAATTATCAAATTAAGTTTAACTTAATTAGCTTTAATTAATTATTTAAAATAATAATTAATTTAATTAATTAATACTAATTAATTAAAATCAGTGAATATACATATAAGTTAATTAATTTAGTAATCATATTTAATGTGACAGTAAATGCATTTAATTTGTATAAATAGTGATAACATTTAATTTAAATTTAATTAAATAAAAATTTGAAAGCCTCATAACTTTAAAAATATTAATCCAAACATATCAAATATAGGTCTCATTTTACTCAAAAAAATAAAATGAATCAAATGACACAATTCAAAAATTCGATATAGGGTATATTTAATCTAATTATATTTTAGGTCCTAAACATACCCCATAAATTTTAGCTTAGTTATCCAAACATAGGTAATATGGATCTTAAAATATTTAAGAGAATAGCCCTATCATTGTAGTAGTATTAGTTTTATCATTTATAGCTTAATTTGAAAAGTGATATTTAGGACCCTCACCCAAAAATGACCAAAATGTCTTTAGTTTTCAATTGACCATAACTTGGTCAATTCAACTCCAAATCAAGAAATTCAAAGTGCTAACTAGCTTAGAATTTTAGTACCAACATAAATCTAAAATAATATTTTGTATCTGAACTCTAGAAAATCATAAATGATAAAAATACCCCTAACTATAGTTAGGCCATAACTTGACCAATTGAAGTCCTAATTAGATTTACTCCCAATTAGAGTACCCAGTATGTTATGGGGAAGCTATGAGAACTTAGTTTGCTGAATTTAGACCTCAAACGGAAAAGTTCAAGTTTTGCCCCCTTTTAACCCTTAGAAATTACCGAATTGCCCTTGAATCTTAGAACCTCCATAACTTAGCCGTTTAACTTCATAATTTAGTGTTCTTGAATTCTATGAAATCTTTGAATAGCAACCAACAGTAAACTGTATAAAAAAATTAGATTTCATTAAGTGCAAATTACTAAATTGCCTTTTAGGTCAAAATCCTTAGTTTAGACCTATATAAACTGTTTCTTACCCAAATTGAGTGTACTTACTGTCTAACTTCATATTAGACAGTAAGGAATCATTTGACAGTAAGAAATTCTAATTTGGAACCCTAAATAAAAAAATAGCTTTTTGAACCCTAAAGTAGGGGCAAAATAGTTATTTTGCCCAAAATTTAGGTTAACTCCTAAATTATCTTTTAAATCAGTAGAATCAATTTTAAAACTGTATTAGAATCTTTAAGTGAGTAAAATTAGCTATTAGGTTAAATTTATTAAAATCTCTAAAATTTCTCTAAGTCCTTTCCTTAAGATTTTACACATCAAATTAGGACTATTCTTGAGACTAGGACTAGATCATAGGTTAAATTTCATTTATTGAATAAGCGAGTTATTCAATGAATGAAACCTTAGTTTTTAATAGTTTCTAGATTTTTATAACTTAATTCTGATTATTTTGTCTTTCAACCTTAGATTTAGGATAGGAGAATCATCCTATTAAGTTTGACTTTGCTTAATAAGATTTGCCTTAATCAATAGATCACATCTATATTGAAACATAGATCTTTAGTCTTACCTATTTGGATTATGTGATTAAGCCCAAACTCATAGTGTTTAATCCATAATCTATAACTTAATAAATTTTGATTAGATCTTAGTATAGAACGTTTGAATTCATCAAATTATGACATTATGATTTATTTCTTAAACTTATAGTTGATATTGATTGAATTAGATTAGAATCTGATCAGTTCTAATCCCTTTTAACTTATAAGGTCATATTTCTAAGTTACATTCAATAGTAAGAATTGAAGATCCTGAGCTTGTGTAGCTTAGAATAGTTAGAATGGTTTAATTAGACCACAAATGATATCACCATGTTTTAGTTGAGTCCCTTGCTTACTACTTAATTATTGTGCTACGTATTTCTTGAACTTTATGCTTATTTTCATTGGACATGACACATAAGATAAATATTATTGCATGAAAATTAAAACATAGAATATTAGGATAACATTTGCATTGGATTTAGTTTCTTAGTGATCTGGCGTATTTTACTCCACTGGACAGGGGTAAGGAGAAATAAGGGATATTTGGCATTACTCATTGAGGAGTGTTGTAGCGCCCTGCCCCATTGTCACGTACAAAAGATAAGAGATATGTATACATCCTACGGTGGAGCAGTGCGCTACTTGGGAGGATGGGTATACAAGCAAAAACCCATCTTCCCAAATAGGCGGGTCTAAGACTGAGCCATGCTGAAGGCTGCTGACTCGATCCTAAGAGTAGGATCGAGAGGCAATACTTAAGATAAGAGTAGAATACTTACCTTAAGTATTAGACAAACACGTACATTAAATTTAGAGAATGAGTGAGGATCCAATATACGTCATCAATGTATCATCATTTCCAATATGCTGGTCACATCACAATACTAAGTATAGTAGTATAACAGAGTGCGAAAGCTAAAAGCAATACATCTAGAATATATTCATCACAAGCAGTAGTAAACATCCATCTCAGAAAAAGAAAGTAAAAGATACATCCATAATTTATTACAGACTAGTTTAAATGCAGAAATATATAAAGTCTACTGTAATACTGAAATAAATCTGAAAGTAAATGTAGATGTCCGATCCACTAAGGCTCCACGTACTCTTCCTGGATCTCCTGTGTGTCCTCTTGCCACGTCTCTACAAGCTGCTCGGGATCTAGCAAATTATCAGATCCCGAAAGTACCCCGTGTTAGATAAGAAGTCTAACACATCGCAACTAACTATACAGTAATAAAGCTAAATACAAGTAACCTGTAAAGTAAGGTATAACTGTAAGAAAATTGGGGAAAGAAACTAAGTAAGAAAAAACTAAAATAGTGGAGTAAGTAGGACAATAAAGGCTAAATAAGTAAAATTGTCACACAAAATAGAACTGACAGTAAAGGAAACATCAAACATTCATAAATCAAGATGAAAGAAATGTCAAATATTATATTGTATGTCACTGGAAAGATGCACCCAAATATGCCACACCACATATGTCACGGATATGTCACTGAACTATTACTGAAAGATTATGAGTAGTACGATCCAATGTAAATATACACCTGGTTGGGAATACAGTATGGTGACGCAGATGCACCCTGAAATTCCCAGTATGTGTATGTAATATTTTGTAACCCATACTTCATCACTGATGCTCATACGTTACCACTGAAATAATACTTCAAGTTCATGCTTATGCTTATGCCCATGCTCCTATTATATATGAGTAAAAAAAAATCCAGAAATCCATGAAAGATTGGAATGCTGATAATGAATTCTAAGTCTCCACTGTGCAGAAACCTGCTAAGAGGATTCTGGCTCCTAACTTCTATATCGATAATTAGTTAAAGTTGTAGATTTAATTAAGGACTATATGGTAGAATGATGGTATACACATACTTAGTGTCCTTGCAAGGAAGGTAATTCTCATCACTTAGTTTGATTAAGTCACTATAATGAAGCGATCGTCGGTAAGAGGCATCACCTATTGGTGATTTGTATCTTAAGCTAAGTTATTAAGATGCCCCACTCACAATTACACCTAGTGTTTCAAAGGAGGTAACTTCAGTTACTTAGTTTGGTTGAGCCAGACCTATTGAAGCGATCTTTTCTAGGAGGCATTGCCCGTTGGCAAATTATATTTCAATCAAACTAAGGAATGAATGAATACCCATTTAATACACTCTTAGGTTTAAATAATTTATTCTAATGGGACTATATTCGTCTAATCCCTCAGGTTAGCACCCGCTCATAAGTCCATATTAGAGTGAATCAACCAATCCTGAATACTATTGGGAACCAGTAGTATGGGTATACTATATTACACCATCCAATGATTAAGGTTCAATCATGTCTACTTAATAAGGCAAGGAATTATTAAGGCTACTAAGGCCTAAGCTAATGGGTAAGTCCTATACAAGGTTTCATAAAAAGGTGATCAAAGATCACCTAATATGGATTCTACCACATGGAGAAGTATCTTTCAAATATCTCAAGTGATTTCTACCACGAGGGGATAAGATCAATCTCTAAGGTTATGGGATCTTTTAAGCTTCTACCTCAAAGAGTGTGGGGCCCCCGTACTGACAATAAGGAAGTACGGTGCTCCAACTGTGGCAAATCCCCAACTTAAGTAAAGTTAGGCGATACCCAACTTGCCTTAAGGCAAGGACTTGTCACCAAGTGCTATAACATTCATCAATATAAATATCAAAGTGGCGGAAGCAATATAAAATAGAGTAACATCCACAAGCATACATAGTAGGAAAAGAAAATGCAATATAGTAACTCATCACAATATAGAAAGTAAAGTATATCCAGAAAGTTAATTATTACAAACTGAAATAACTGAGAATGAAAGACTCTCATCCTCATTGGAATCAACAAGACAAAACTAGCTAGACAGCAGTTGGAAGGTCCTCCTCCTGAACTGGCTCCTCCTCAGTGACACTGCCCACGAACACGTCTGAATCTGACATTTGTCGGTATCACAAATGCCAGGGCCCCAGCCAAAAAAATAAAAAGGTTACAGTTAGACAATTGTCTAAGTATATTTTAGGCTATTTAAAGTGAGCTGAATATTAAAGGATATCACATTTAATTTAACTATACATGCAGCAGTAAAGGGGTACAACAAGCTATGAAAGAACTGGGATACTATAAACTATTTATTTATAGCATGCAACATGTATGTGAATTAACATACAAAACTCAAAATAAGCAAGGTAAGGCTAAGAGCAAAAAAATAACTGCAATTACTGAATAAATATGATCCTAACATGATTATGATCGAAGTAAAACATGCTGAGTATAAAAGAATACAAGTACTGAATATAATAAAATTCTAGCATCATAAATATGCCATTATACAATTATCTAAGCCATAAAATATACATACAACATGCAGATTGATATAAGAAGAAAGGCCACTGAGACATGTGACAAAAGCAAAGCAATATATGATATGTAAAGCCACTAAGACATGTGGAAAAGCGAGCAAATACTGAAAAATAAGGCCAATGAAGTATGTGGCAAAACAAACCAGAAAACTAAAACAATATAATACAGGTAAAGTAGTAATATGCCTAAGTCCTAATACTGTCATACCAGCCAATAGGCCATACAAGGCTTCCAATATCAATCAATCAATCAATCCTCAGCCTAGCCATCCAAATATGCTAGGTCTGAGTCCAGTCTATATAATACTACTACTGAAGATGCAGACTAAACTAGGTCATATTCTACCAACTGTGACAAAACAAAACTGAATAATATGTAAATTCAATACTAGCTTAGGATACATCATCCTAAGTTTTTCCTATTATGCTCAAGGGCTAAATCTCAAAATCCAAAGTATACAGAGCAATCTAGTCAAGGTAAGCAAGAGACTCAATCTAGACTTATGTGATATCTGTTATTGTCTAGTTACCAAATCTAATTATTCTGAGAAGGTACAAGCTTATGATCTCCAATATCCAGCTATCGAGTAGAATCTCAGATTTACGTTTTTAAAGTCAAATATTATAACTTAACAAGCTCTAATCAAAAATCATGTGACGACTATATATTTTAAGTAAGCAAATCAATGACTTAATTTTATGAATATTTTACTCTCTTACCCAAATCTTGATCAAATAAATTAAGATTTAAGAATTTAGAACTTAAACCCTAAGTGGAGTTCAAATTCCAAATCTAAGGTGATACTAAAATAGGATATAGGTTTCTCACTTAAACCCAATTTTAAAGGTAAGGAATCCTATAAGTTGAAAGATTCAGGAACTAAGATCTTAGCGAAAGGTTATTCTACTAATTATAAGATAAAATAATCAATTAAGAACTTGCGAATCTAAGATCTATATTCAATCTTTAAGATAACTCCATTATCTTATTGATTGAATCATCCTATACTCACATGGAAGGTTTCAAAAGATTAAACAATCAATCATTAAAGAATTTCAATTGGAGGTGTTTTGATTCAAATTGAAAAACTAAATCTAAGATCTTAAGATCTAAAGATCTGAGTTTGATCACTTTAGACTTCTAATTACAGTTTTGACTTAAGGGTTTCTATTCATGATTTGCTTTTATATCTGATTTTATAATTAACTATAAGGAGCTTATTAAGGTTAAGAATTGACAATTCCAAGTATTAGATTAACATTAAACCCATTTTGACCTTCTTAGGCTACTTAAGGTCTAAGGGTCTGAGTTTTGATCACTTTAGATCTTAAGCTAAGATTCTACTTAGACATTTCGAGTTCCCTTTTTCTTTTAACACTTAACTCTAATATTATCTTAACTGAACTTAATAATGAGGTAATCGACCATTTCAATTATTAGACTTAATTAAGGTAAGGTCCAATGATCTTTATAAGGAATGCTTAGATTTAAGTATCTTAATTAAAGAATTAATGAGACCTTATGGATTAGTGATTTTTATTGTTCTAGGATTTTAGAGAACATTTCCAATCTATGTTATAGTGGCTTACTGAAATTTTTAATCCTTAAAGAACACTAAATCACATTTTGGCCAAAATGACCAAAATGCCCCTCTTAAGGCTAAAATTGGGATTTTATGGTTTTATTGTCCAAATTTGTTCTAATCTATTTTAAAGCATTTCATATGACTAAATGAAGTGGGAAACACCTTTAATTTAGGTTTTGATGACCTAAATGGTCTTAATTAGTACTAATCACTTAATTAAACCACTTAGGGTGATTAGTGAGATTAAGGCACTTTAGGACAACCTAACCTTAAACTAGGTTTTACTAGGTTTAATATGACATTAGGAACCATCCTCACCCAAATCAGAGGCTTAATTCGGGTTTAATTTACTAACCCTTGATTAGGGTGATTAATGGGTGATTAAGAAAATTAACATCCAAAATTAATTTTAAGGGTCTGGAATTGTTCCTTAGGGTACAAGGAGCAATCAGAGCCCTTAAACTCATAAATTGGATGTTTAGATGATTTTATATGATTTATTTAAGAATAGAGAAGTTTTGGCCAATATTTTTAAATTCAACCATTGGATCTGAAATTTTATTTTATATCCAGATTCTTTGAATTTTTCTGATTCAAATGGTATATTGGATCATACCATTTGGATCTGTATAACTAAAGTTATTTAATAAATTCATTCTGAATGTTTATTTAAATTAAAACTATATGGTTTAAATAATTAAATTCGCAATCATTAAAAATGCTATCCCAAAATTATTAATTAGGCACGGCCCAAAATCGGAACCGCGCGGGCCGGGGCTCGGCCCGGCCCAAAATCGACTTCGTCTTCTTCCCGACTGTGCCCGCAGCCCGAACCCTAGGGTTACCTTCCGTCGCCAAATTCACCGCGCACAGGCCACGCCAGGCCCTGATCTCGATTGCTACACATTCCCTGACCTCAGACGCGTCGATTAAACTCAGAAGCCCTCACTAGGACGCTCTGGTTCGCTAGATGCCTATTCGGCCAAAATCCCTCAGCTGGCGCACCTGTGAGGAGATAATTCTCCTCACAGAGTCCACGAGCTGTCGATGCCTCGATCTCTACACGTTCAGGGATCGAAGATGGAGCGATAGGGCGCAACGAGAGGTCCTTAGGTGGTTTAGATCACCGGGGTGCTACTCGGCATCTTCTGCCATTTAAGCTCGCGACTGGATCGATCGATTCCAGTCGAATCGATCGATCTGGTTGAACCCAAACATCGATACCCATTTACAATCATTATCGAGGGGTATCGATGCTAAATGGGTGCCTAATTGCTCGATGGGGACACCGCATTCGCGTGGATTAGTCCGACTAGCAGTGCGTTCTCAGAGGGTGCTTAATCCATCTGGCGCACTGCCAAGGCTCACTAGAGGTCCAGGATGACCGCTAGGAGCTAAGGGAGAGTCCTAACATAGCATTTATAGCTTGAGGAGAGGCGAATCGAGCTAGATGCAGCTCGACAGAGAGGGAAGAAGGCTGTACCTTGGTTTAAAGAAATGCAGGAACGGAAGACAATGCGGCTGGGCTGGATTGATCCAGAAGGTTGCAAAAGCTCAGCAAGGGGGTCTGAACGCCAAACCACGCCCTCTATCAGCAGACGCGGCAGGACCAGTCATCATGATCGCCGAGAGCTTCAATGGCTTCAGCTGGGGAGTGGAGTGAAATTCAGTGAGCAAAGGAGCTCACTGAGAATCTTGGAAGGTATTTATAGGCCGGGAGAGACCTGAGGAGTGGATGCTAGAGCTCTGGTTTGGAGCTTGGCTCGGCCCGAGGGTCACTCGCCATTGCCTCTTAGGGAAAGGCCCAGCCATCCCTGCGGCTCGGCCATAAACGGGAGGGTGCTAACGGCTTTGGATGACCTGGCAGGAGAGTGGTAGACAACATCGAC
This sequence comes from Gastrodia elata, assembly GCA_016760335.1. Taxonomy (NCBI): domain Eukaryota; kingdom Viridiplantae; phylum Streptophyta; class Magnoliopsida; order Asparagales; family Orchidaceae; genus Gastrodia; species Gastrodia elata. The sequence goes on from CM028673.1 coordinate 14,233,109, forward strand.
ATGGCAAATTTTTGCAGTCTGCCGAATCTCTGCGAAGACGAAGATGAACAGCGACAGGGAGATCGGGAGTCGTCTGATGCGCGAAGTCGTTGGGAATGGATGGCCTGATGAAGATCCCAGGTAACAGCCGCGCGGATTTAATTCAAGGCGTTGGATCCCAGATGCCGATCGGGCGTATGAGATTCGATCACGGGACGGAGCGACGCGAGCCCTTGGATCTGGCGTTGAGATGCGTGCAAGCGCATCGGGTGACTCGTTGCTATGCGCCACTATCGGGACCCCGCAGCGGATCTGCCGCGGTCCAGACAGCAAATCCTGCCGAATAATTTTTTATTAAATAATTAAAATTAATTAATTAAAATCATTTAAATAATATTTAAATTATTCAAAAATTATTCAATTTCAATTTATGGCCAAATGAGCTCCAAAAATTCCCAAAAATTTACTCTTAGCTAATTTGGGTATGAGAAATTCAAAAATGAAATCAAATTTCAATTTGGAGATCAAAATAATTTAGGTATTTTTCAGGGCTTAAAAATAGCCAAAAATATGAAATTTTCCAATTTAGCTCCGATTGATTTTAAACTTCTAGGTTTAGGTTAAAATGACCCATTGAATTCAATAGAATTAAAATCAAACCTTGATTTAGCTTAATTAATCTAGTTTTAGCTAGGGTAATAACCTAAGGTTGTTACAAAGAGTCATACAAAGTCTCCTACCTCAAAGTATATGAATTTAGGTCTTTTAATATTTCAGGACGATCTTATAAAGAGATGCTTAAGACTCCTCATTCTAACTTTTAATTTTAATATATTGGGTTCCATTTCATAATTAGGTTTAGAATGATTAGATCAGATGATCAAGTCACCTGATCATAACTTAATCTAAGATTATGAGATTTAAATCAGAAGATGTTATTAAGATTTTAGATCAATTATTTAATCAAGATGATTTTATTAACATCTTATGCAAATCCTCTTACTTAAGAGAAAATCAAGGATCTTAAGGTATTGATTCAGATTATAAAATCACATAGAGTTATTGTTAACCTTATCATGTCTAAGTTGAATGTTTATAGTCAATATTAAATCAGATGCATTATTGGAAAATGTCAAATTCATTATCTTATAATCAAATGAATTAAGTTAAGTTTTAAGGATTTAGATCTTTCTTAAGTATATTAGGGTTTGATCCCTTCACATGCCTTAAGTAAAATCAAGTGGGTGTTTAAAGATCAATGTCAAATCAGTGGATTAATCATGTATTATTGGTGGCAACCTCAGACCTAGATCAAGTCTTAAAAGCTTGATCCAAGTCTTAAAATTTCTTAAGTTAATTAAGGAGGTTAAGATCTCCAATTTTGTTTTGTCCAAATTATACATTATGGATTAATATCTAAAGTTTCTAATACATTTATCCTACTATTATGAAACATTAAAATAGAAAAGTTTGTAAAAATAGAAAGTAATTAGTGCTAATCAAATCCTAAATTTATTCAAATAGATTAGCACTTAATTATAGATCCAGCCATTAAAACTAGTTGCAATTTGGCACACAAGTTCTACTTAATAGGTTAATTGATCAAAGTCTAAGTTTGCTAAAATCCAGTGAGTATAAACCCTAATTTTCACTAATCATGCTTTAATAAAATTAGGGCATAACTGAAATTACAGAACTTAAAAAAATAATCCACTTAGCACATGCATTCTACTCATCATAAGCAACCTAATGGCACCCTAAACATGTAATTTGGTTAAGTAAAACTACTAAAATACCCTAATTAAGGTTCACTATGATTAAGCAATAATTAAAGATCTAACCATCAAATGTCAATTTTTATTTTATATTATGGTCCCTGATGTTTTGCTGATCATTTTCATATAGAATATCATAGGGTTTGGACCAATAGATTAAACGTTATTCAATTAATACATTCTGTATTTTTCTAATTAAATTTTCATATGATTTAATTAATTGGATTACTTTCCTTAAGGAAAATAATTCCAATTAATAGGATATTAAATAAATGGGCTCGGCCCATTAACCAAACCGCGTGGGTCGACCGGGGCCCGAAGACCCGCGACTGTCGCACCGCACGGGTCACGGGCTAACCCGACCAGCACAGGACCTTCATCCTCGTGCCTTCGTCCCGACGAAGAGGCCGATTAGGGGAACCTTAATCTCCAAATTCCGGCGCCTCCTGACCACAGCAGGACCAGCATTTGATCGCTACACGATCACCGTGATCAGACACACCGAACGGAACCAGAAGCCCTCTGTGAGACGGCCCGGACCGGCCGGACGTTACTCACCCGAGGGCTCCTCCATTGGAGCTATTGTGTGGAGACAATTCTCCCCTCAGAGGCCACGCCAGACCCTGGGCTCGATCCCTACACCACCAGGGAGGTGAAGCGGATCGAAGCCCTCTGGTCTGAGGGTCTGGGATGGTCTGGATCGTCGGGTCCTTACTCGACCGAGGCGATCCTTAAGGAGCTTTAACCTGATCGATCGATTCGATCAATCGGGGCTGACCTAGATATTAATCTCGATACTAGTAGGTTCATGAAGATAATATGAACGCATACGCATCAAAAGGAAGAAGGTTCGAGCCTTAGTGGCTTGAAACCAACGATTGGGGTACCTGGCTTTGCGGGACAGAGCTGGGACTACAAGACAGAATGTGGTTTGCTGCCGCAGAGAAACTCTAGAAGCTCTTAAGGGTCCTGAACTCCAGGAGCAACCCTCTATCAGCGATACGCGAGCTTGGGAGCCCTAGAAGAAACTTGGCAGACCAACAATGGTGAGCGGGGGAGGGTCTCCAATTGAGCTTAATTGATCAGCAAAATCTTATAAGACGGAAACGGAGGCTATTTATAGGCTCGGGGAGAGGTCAAGAGTGGAGCTAGGGCTTGGCTTGACCTGAGGGTTTGGGTCATGGATAGCTCTCAGAGCTTCCATTCCAGGGAATATCGGGCCGAGGAGCTCAACTTAGAGGCTTCACAGAATAAGGAAAACCTCTAACAGCTATGCTGAGCTGGCTAGGGGAGTGAGGGATAGTGTAACGCCGCGCCCCATCGCTGTGCGCAAATCGTAAATTCTGGCAGTGGAGCGGTGCGCCACTCGAGGAGGAATGGTCAGTCTCCCCGAATAGCTGGACACTAAGCCCATTTGAAGGGTTGCTGACTCAACCTTAAGAATGGTTGAGAGCTAATACTTAAGATAAGAGTAGTATCCTTATCCTAAGTATTAGACAAATACATACATTGGATTTAGAATACCATAAGAATCTAATATATGTATAAGTAAGTTAATCACATCACAATACTAAGTATAAGTAGTATAATACAGAGTGCAGAAGCTTAAAGCAAACATCTAGTTACATTCATCACAAAAGCTGTATGAAAATATTCATCTCAGAAAAGAAAAGAAAATACATCCAGAATTATTACAAATAGTTTACTAAAATACTGAAATAAAACTAAGTACTGAACTAAAAATTCTAAGTAGAAAGTAAAACTGAAGGAGAGTCCACTAGAGCTCCACGGGCTCCCCCTGAATCTCCTGGGTGTCCTCTCGACCTGTCTCAATATACTGCTCAGGATCTAGCAAATTGCCGGATCCCAAAAGTACCTCGTGTTAGACAATAAGTTTAACACATCGAAACTAATCTAAACAGTTCTAATTATCCATTTGACATTTATATAATTAAATATGCAGAAAATGCTATAAAAATAACTAAAAGCATAGAACTATATAAAACTGTACAAATAAGGTAAAATGGAACTATAAACTGAATACTGAAATAATTGAAACTGTAATACATCCAAAATTGAGTAATCATATGTAAAACTATGCTGTATGTCACTGAATCTGTGCATCTGAATATGTCTCAACACTGTATGTACTGGTATGCAACCAAATATTACTGAACTATCATGAGTAGTACGGTCCAATGTATACATACATCCGGTTGGGAACTGCAATGCCGATGCATCCTGAAATTCCCCAGTCAATGTATATAATATTCTGTAACTCATAGATCATCACTGATACTTAGACATCTTTCTGATACTCACACATCATTCTTATGTTCATGCTTATGCTTCTAACTGTATGAGATAAAATCCAAAAAAAAATCTTGAAAATGCTTTGAAATCTATTAATGAATCCAATGCCTCTATTGTGCAGAAACCTGCTAAAAGGATTCTGACTCCTAAGGTTCTACCTCGATAATTGATTAAAGTTGAGAATTTTCTTAAAGATCATCAAATGAGATGATAGTATACACATATCTAGCATGGTTGTTAGAAGGGTGGTTCTTAACACTTAGTTTGATTAAGCCACCATAACGAAGCGATCTACGATAGGAGGCATTACCCGATGGAGATTTGTATCTCAAGCTAAGTCATTAAGATGTCCAACTCACGATCATACTTAGTGTTCTAAAAAAGGTGACTTGAATTACTTAGTTTGTTTAAGCCACACCTATTGAAGCGATCTTTGTTAGGAGGCGATACCCGATGGCAATTTATATTTTAATCAAACTAAGGAAGGAGTCCCTACTTATAACACTCTTAGGATTAATTGATTTACTCTGAGTGAGGTTATATCCGCCTAAGCCCGTAGGATAGCACAAAGATAAATCTCACTTAGAGTGACCCAACCACTCTTGAATACTACTGAGTTAACCCAGTACTATGGGTATACCATACTACACAATTCAATGTTCTGGGTTCAGACAACTCTATTTAATCACAAGGATTTATCAAAACTACCTCTCCCTCTTATGGATGGGTGAATCCTACATAAGGCTCCAAGGATGTGATCAAATGATCACCCAATATAGGTTGCTACCACAAGGAATATGTCACATTCTAAGTAATTTAGGTGATTCCTATCACAAAGTATCAAGCTCAACTTCTAAGGTTATGGGGGATCACCTAGGTTCCTACCTCAATAAATCACAAGAGCTCTTCCTACCTCAAGGTATTATTAATTAAGGTAATTAAACATTTCAAGGACGATCCTAAGCAAGACCCTTAAGATCTCACTTTTCTACTTCTTATGCTAATATCCAAGTGGTTAAATCAGATGATTCATTTGATCCTTTTCTATTCTACAATTATGGGATAAAGTCAAGGATTTATTAGAGTTAGGTCATTTCATCAATCATTATGGTTTTAGTTCCATCTTATGCTAATTGTCTTATATAAGAGAAAATCAAAGATCTAAAGTTTGGATTCAAATGGTTCAATCACACATATTTAATATTATCCTTAACACTTCTAATTTGATAATTTAAGATCCATACCAAATCATATGCATTATTGAAATAATGTCAATTGAATTATCTTATAATTAAGTTAATTAATTAAGTGATTAAGGTTTAGATCTTAATCAAGATAAGTTAGGGTTTAACCCCTAACCTTTCTACTATAAGACCAAAGGTTAATTTAAAGGTCAATAACAAATCAATGTATTATTAGTGTATTATTGATGTCAAACTTTAGGTTTGGATTAAGTATTATCTACTTAATCAAGTTACCAAGATTCTTATATTCAAATATAATTTAATATCAATTAAGTGTACTTATAAAGGCTTAGAGTTTTTTAACATACATCATAAAATCATAGGGCATATAAATGACATAGAATAAAAAGGGGTGATTAATGCTAATCAAATTACAAATCAACTAAGAAGATTAGCACTTAATCATAATTCCAAGAGATCTAAGTTTCATGCCAATTTGTTGTTAAATATACTTAATTAATATAAGCAATTTATGTTTTAATACTTAGCGTATGGCATAACATACATTTAAGATACCTAGGTTTTGAGAACTTAATGAAAATGGCAAAGTTTCAAATTCAAGTTTCATATAGAATTTTATGCAATGTTCAATTTTAGCGTATGGTTCAAATTTAGTATAACTTAGCCCCACTAGGGTCCTAAGGACCTTAAAATACCAAAACAGTGGAGTTCTGGCCATTCCAGCCAAAACTGAGCAGTTTTACAAAATCTGGGCAGTTTCTGGAAAATTCTGGAAATTTTGCAAATTTCGGACGCTGCAGCGCGCGGTAGCGCCTTTGCGCTGTGAATTGTTGTAGTCTGCTGCAACCCGCTGCAGTGCGCTATGGCGCGCTGGAGCGGTCCAATTTGCAAAACTACTGTTCAGTTAATTCATTTTGTCATTTCCTATAGTTTCAGAAATGTTTTCACTGTAGCGGTCCGATTTGCAAGTTTATTGTCCAATTAGTCTTATTAATGTTTATATAATTCGCAAACTTACCGCTGCAGCGCGCTACCGCGCGCTGTATTGGTCCATTTTGCAAATTAATGTTCAATTAAATTTTATGGCCGTTTTCCTAAGTTTTCATGAAAATGCCGCTGTAGACTATTGCAGCGCGCTACAGCGTGCTGTAGTGGTCCATTTCACAATTGTACTATTCAATTAGTTCAATATGCATTTTTATACGTTTTCCCTAAGTTTTCATCTCCGCTGCAGCTCGCTGCAGCGGCAAACGGTGATTTCGCCAGGTGCGAAACCTATGAGGGCTATTTTTCGAGCTTAATTACTCTCAATCCAGAGAGTTTTATAAGTAGTGTCATATATCAATGGAAAGGTATTTTCGATACCTTTCCATCGACACCAAAATCAGTATGAACAGAGCATCTTAGTTATACTAAAAATGATGATGAATACAAGGATATGCAGAATAGATGAAAAATAGAGCATATTTTTGTGAGTTCTTAAGAGCCTTAATGGCTTTCATACATGCATATGGTCTTCCAATGCTGCATCATAACAGCATAATTTCATAAGAAAGACAAGGAGAGGAGCAAGAGGGTACCTTTAACCTTTAGAAAGAGTAGGGGATGAAGACTCATTTGCTTTCTTTAAGAACTTGGAGGGAGCTCCTTCAAGGTACAACAATGGAGTAGCAATGGGAGAAGGAAGGTGAGGAAATTTTCAGCAAGAGGAAGGGAGGAGGCTGAGCTCTCCATTTAAAGGAGGAGAGGGGAGGGGAGGCCTCATCATGGCTAAGGGGCTAGAGGGGTAGAGCCATCATACTTGAGCATTAATGGGGCATGGCTTAAGGAGGAGGGAGGGTATGGCTAGCCAAATGAAGATCATGACCAGCCAAAAAAATAGAATACAATATGGGGAAATTGCAAATAGGGGATCCAAAGATTGCTTATTTATTTTTCTTATTTTCCCAAATTATTTAAAAATTCTGATTTTTTTTTAAAACGCGCTCTGAAAAATCCCAAAAATTCACCCCAAGCTAATTTGGGGACGAGGAATTCAACGATGAAGTTGGATTTCAATTCTGACGATTATTTAATTATCCTATTTTTTGACGCATTTAATTACATTAAAATATTCGCAAAAATTCAACGACTTCCAAATGCGTCCAAAACATCACCCCTGGCTAATTTGGGGGTAACAATCCCAACGGTGAAGTCGGATTTCGATTTCGAAGCCAAAATAAATACCTCAATTTTCTAATTAATTAAATATTAAAATAATCCAAAATATTGAATTTAGCTCCGAATTGCTCCAAACCTTCAGGGTTTGGTTCTAATGACTAGATGAACTTGATGGAATTGTGATTATGTTATGGTTATGCTAAACATAAGCTGGGTAACAACCTTGGGTTGTTACAGACAGACCCTGCTGGTTGGGGATGCGAATCTCCCTGTCGGGAGTACGAGCGAAGAGGAGGGAGACGATGAGCAGTGTGGGTTCCATGGCAGCTATCTGATTGATCGGTCATTGAAGCGGGATGGCTCAGATCTTCAGACGGCTAATGGCCGATTGCGGAGAGCAGATCGTCCGTTAGATTAAAACTTCGAATCTGACGGACGATCCGAGGTACTTACGGGGCGCGGCTAGATGCCGTCCGATCCCATTATTGAAACCGCGAAACGGTCAAGATGGATCACATCTAAACTAAGGCGCCGACCACACGATCTGATCCTAGAAACGGACGGCTCAGATTGTGCCCGTTGTTTTGAAGATAGCCGGCCGAAGGATGGGGCAGGCTTGTAATTAAGAATTGTTAAGAACCCTAAAATGCAATTAGACCATTCCATTTTAAATTAATATATGGTCTAAATGATCTCCAAACTATACCAAATTTTCACCCTTAGCTAATTTGGGGGTGAGGAATTCAAAAATGCAATCAGATTTTAATTTTGTGATCAAAATATTTTAGGTATAATCTAGGATATCTAAACTGATCAAAATATTATTTTGGACTTAGAGAAGTCCTATGGACTTCAAATTTTTAGGATAATCTTTATTTGAAGTCATAAAGTAATGGGGTCTAAAATAATGGTTGTTTAGATCATGGTTTAGCAAGGTAATAATCTAGGGTTGTTACAAGTATTATGCTAAGTTTGGAACCCGTATAGTCTTATAAACATACTTGAGTCCTCAGTTGTTTCTGTATGTGTCCATAGAGATAAAAGTAAAATAACTAAAAAATATTTGTATAGTATTTTCTGCCTCTTCAGCTTTACTGTTCTATTCTGTCTGCCCTAGCTTAAAAAGGCTTTGGGAATTATACTAGGCTAAATTGACCAATTCTTTCTAATATTACAGTTATATGTATTGGTTATGGTTTTAATTTACTGCTTACTACGTTGTTGATGTATGTTATTTCAGTAAGCTGTATTTCCTATCTTACCTGCTCACTTGTATGTATATTTATATGATGTTATATTTTACTGCTTACTATATGTACCACTTTCAAATTACTATTTTAAATCAGCATATGTCATATGATTATCAACGTATTTAAGATTAGACTTTATTTTCAGTACTTTTACTTATTGTATTACGTATGTATACATATTCCTCATTTAGTTTGATTGAGGTGTACTTTTTCCTTGATTCCTATTTAGCTATAAATATTATATATATATAGCTTATCATGTTCCTTAAATTCTTATTGCTCCTATACTAGATAGTTTTCTTTTGTTTAAATGTAAAATGGTGATATTAATAAATGCTTAACAAATTTTTAGCTTAAAATATACTTAGACAATTTGTCTAATAAGATTTTTCTTTTGTTAGCTAGGGCTTTCGCAATGTGAAATCGACAATGTCAGATCTTGAGTAGTTTGAAGATCCAGTGCCTGAGGAGGAGCCTTATCTAGAGGAGGCACAACAGATTGGAGCTGAAGATCCTTAATTGTTTTATTTGTGATGATGAATGATGCTTTATTTGATTTATAACTAGAATTAAATATTGTAATAATACAGGTACACTGGTGACTGTAGTTACTTTTCTACACTATTATTTTTTGAGCTATGTTTCATTTTATTTCTCAGTTTAGTATGGTGAAATGGATGTACTACTTATTTCATATGCTTCTGCACTCTGTATTTATGTTGGATTTAGTGGCAGATCCCTTGATTCATTCTGTGCACATCCTTACCTTATTAGTGGATTGTGGATCTCACCTAATTTAATGATAAGTAAGGGATTTTTTCAGAGTGGCACACCACCCTTTAGGTCCAATCTTATGGATTAGGGAGTGGGGCGTCACAAGAGAGATGGAATAATAAATAATATTTGAGATCCACTGCTCACCATTAGTTTATGTTAGGAACATTTGCATGATTGTCTTGAGCCCTGTGACAAATTTTATGAGCGTTATAGCATAGTTCTTTTAGCCAAACTGAGAAGCTGATGCGTGTGATCCAAGATCCACCAGTTGATCTCCATTGATCGTGCTAAGTTTATGCGAGGATTATGATACATTGTGTGCTTGTGGGTGATGCGACATAACCTACTTAGCCCAATGACTTTTTCTTAGCTAAACTTATAATTAATGCATGTGAGCTATTTGTGGAATTAAACTCATGTGATGCACAATTAAAACTGTAGATTTGATAACTTAAACGTAAGCATCGAATCCACTTAACATTGATCACATGCGGATCTATGTGCTGAGATTGAATATTCTTGTGTTCATCTTCGAGCACTATGCAAAATTTAGTATATTTAGGAGACACCCTAGAGAAAACTGTGTTTCTTAATTATAATTAAACATCCAAATTATTTGACTCTAAAAGTTAATAAAGAAGAGGACTTACACAAAATCCTTAAAAAGTTGTATGCTAAACTCAACTCTCTCTACTTCCTCAATAAATAGTTTATAATCAAAGAAATTGTGATTTAAAAAAATTAAAATCGATATCAACACTAAATCATCATCCAAACATAAGTAAACTCAAATATATTTTAGTAACAAAATATACCGTTCTTAATGGATGATAAATTTCAGGATCTCACCATCCCAACTATTTCTTCGGACCATGTGCACTTGCGAGCAGACGTACTAATTTAGTCTATCAATATCTCTATTTTTACTTCAAAAAAATTCTACAAAATTTTCTAAATTTTGTACAATTTTAGAGAGTCGTAACTTATTAAATACATATATCTGAAAGTTGTACTTTTACATATTTATTCTCCCATATTTTGTGAATAACTTTATAGAAGATTTTACAAGTCCATTTAGACTCTAAAGTCTTCATTTAAACACTCAAACTTCAGCAAAATCTTTATTTTACCTTAAATTTTTTTTGACAAATTTTAAAAATTTTATGCAATATTTGGAATGTTATAAGTTTTGATATAATCGTAATCAATAATTGGGATTTTGCATGCTTATTCACTATTATATTATGAAAATTTTTACTGTTGAACGTAAAACTTAGTTATGTCATTTAGGTCTTAATATTTTGCACATGCATAACTTTTAAAATACTTATAACTAGTAGCTAAAACTTAGTATGCAAAATCTGCTAATAACTAAGAACAATTTTCATTCAGATATTAGTAGCAAAAAAGTTAGTTGAATTTTCATTTTTATGTGTTCAAATTTTACTAAAAATATTAGTCACATCATTTATCCAATTTTAAGGTTTCGCACAAAGTTTGTAATTTTGACACGAGACCTATAAATTGTCATCTCTTAGGTATTTAAATGGTTGCTTGATATATAAGAATTAATTTTTAATAAATTTATATAAGAAAAACCTTGTGAAAATAACGAACGAATCAGATATGTTGATATATCATAATAATACTATTTTATAGTATTGTTTGAGCTTATTTTCATTTGAAATTTAAACAACTTTTTCATGCACCTCATTTTGTATGCTAGTTTAATTACAAATAATTTTCATAAATTCTTATGACATATATCTATGGTGAGTCTTTGGAGGGAGAATATAACTAATCATGTACAAGTAATGTTTACTAGCAGCTCATAGTGAAATAAGAAGAGATATAATCTACTAGGAAGGAGCAGAAGATCCAAGAGGAAAGACATTAAAATAAAATAAAATGTGAATAATTATCAACAATTAATTGTATATATTCATAGAATAATTTTGATGCTAATATCTGGGTCTCTTAGTGAAGCTTGAGGGTCTTAAGCCCAAATTGAGATATTAATATCACATAGCATATTATACTAATTTTTTTTTTCATTTATTTCATTTCATTTTATTGCTTTGAAATTATTTGATTTCATTTGATTAATGCAGCTATCCTTTGTCAAAAATACAAGTTAATTATTATTGAAATTGTCATAGCTATTAAATTGTATTGACGCACATTCATTCAGAGTTTGATTCATTTGATTCATAACCTATTAAAATGCTAGAAATTAATGCTTTTATGTGTTCTATGTACTTCCACCTGATTGAAAAATTTTATGAATATTACAGGTCTTGAGAATTAAAAGTAAATGTTAAATTAATTTTAGGGGCTAACAATGATTCAATTATCTAGAGTGGGAAGGAGCCTCGGAAGGCCGTAAGAGACAAGGGGGTGGGGGGGCTCTCGTGTGTTAGGGTCATGAGAGGATTTGACAGGTTCAGGATTGCAAGTGAAGTTTTTCTGGCTTTCCACGTGTGTATATAACCAATTTAATCCATTGCAGCTACTAGCTAGTTGTAGATTAATGGCGATGATCGGGTCTCAGTCTTCGCGGTGGTAACCCATCCCTTCCCCTTGCGTGCATTAAGCCTCAATTGTCACACAATGCAGTTAGGCCACAGAGGAGACTGTGTGAACCCCTATGTGGTGTTAGGATGTGCAGCATGGCATGACAGGGGCTTTGTAAGTGGTAAGATTCGTTCATCCCTGTTACGTCTAGCTAAGAAGGCGTACAAGGATTGGATCATGGTCATCAAATTTGTTTATCTGAATTCGAGGGTTCGATATTGTAACAACTCTGTTGTTACCTTAATCTAATCAGGATCAATTGGAGCATAAACTATCACCAATAGGTTATAAACCTCATTAGAACAAATCCTATAAAATTGAGATCAAAATGATTGAGAAATATATTTTTGATTATTTAATTTAGTTTAGACACTCTAAGAATTAGATAAAATATTTTAACCTCAAATCCCAAATTTGAGGACATTATTAAATTTATCATATCAAAATATGATTGGGATGTAGGTTTCATAATTTTTGGACTTGTATTGGTTTAAATATTCACAAAATACAATTTATATTTTTTTTAAATCAAATTATAAAATTCAATTAATTAAAATAAAATTATTTCAATTAAATTAAACATTTAAATCAAATCCACAGAGATCCCATGCAGCGAACCAAAATAAGGAAGACTTATCCGCTCGATCATAATCATTTTGTGTTTCAGTGATCAGATAAGACGACATTAATTACGCTACAACTTGTAACTTGCCAAATCTAAATCCGGGTCATTAGATGGCACAGTGGATCTAATGACCGTAGTTTAATTATGCAGCGGCCATTATTGTAACGACCCCAATTTCAGATAGGAGCTCAATCCAATATTGGCGTGTTACTTTAGCATCTAGTATCAAATTAGAAGAAAGTTAACCCAATATTAGATGCTAAGTTGGCCAAGTATCTTTGTGAGTAGTGTTAAGTTAAGAAAATTTGAAATAGAAGTACGTATGAAAGATGTGTAACAAGTACTAGTATAAGCATGTAATATGTATCCACTCTTTCAATTCAAGCAATTTCAAAGTAAGTAAACTCAGCACAAATTAAGTAAAAACATTACAACTAATTTAAGTTATTATATACCTTTTTTAAATGAAAGAGTTTAACAACCCTAATTGTTACTTCAACTAAACCCAACTAAATTAAGTTAAATCAAGTTTCAATTATGATCTCATTAAACTCAATGAGTCATCTAAACCTAATCCTAAAAATTTGAAACCAATCGAAGCTCATTTGAGCATTTTAATTTTTTTTTACCTATTTTTGGATCCTGAAAATTAGAAAATTATTTGATCTCCATATTAAAATCTAATTTTATTTTTGAATTCCCCGCCCCCAAATTAGTTATGGATGGATTTTTGAGAATTTTTGGAGGCCATTTAGTCCTATTTTGTATTTAATTTTAATTGGTTCAATTATAATTTACGGTTTTAAACAATTCCTAACTGCACTTCTACCCTCCCTCCAACAGTCGGCTGCCTCCAAACTACATGCGCCATCCGGACCGTAATGCCCATACCTTTGATCAAATCAGTCTAATCTCGACCGTTCTGCGGTTTCAAGATCTGCTCTGACGGCATCTAGCTATCCATAGTAAGTAAACCCCAATTGCCCGTTCGATATTTTGACATAATCCGACGTCTGATCTAGTGTTCACGCTTAGCTTTTAGATGTCTAGAAATCAGAATCATTATGTGTCAACTGATGATCAATCAAACGGCTCTAGAGACCCCCGCGACTATGGATCATCTCCTTCCTTAGCTCGCGCCTGACAGCCGAATCCCCCCGTATTGCAACATCCCCAGGCTGGTCTGCCACTCTTGTGCCATGTTATGAAGGCCGTTGTGACCTTGTCCTTGCCTCCCTAGCACTCCCAGCCAAGTTTGAAGCCCGATCCACCCCCAATTTGGGTAAGTGATGGAACTCCTTCGGGCTGAGCCTATGCCATGGCTCCTGACCACGACAGCCATCCCAAACCTTTTCTCAGCCTATAAATACCCTCTAGGATATCCTAGTGAGTCCTTTTGCTCACTATGATCCCTGAATTTTCCCAGTTGAAGCTTCTGAAGCCCCCGTCACTCTTGGCGATTTCAGCAGCTGCGAACCACTGATCAAGGGTGTGGAGTTCAGACCCCTTGCTAAGCTTTTGCGATTGTTTGGAGGATGTATAGCTTCTCATTTTGTCTTTGTTACCTCTACCATCTCCAATTTTAGATACAACCTTCTTCCCGTTGAGTCGTGTGGGCTCAACGACAATTAAGCTTCTATGAGAGCCACTGGATGTCGTCTAACTTGCCTTAGCCTCCCAGGGAACCTATCATGATTATCACCAGGGTTTAAGCTAGCTCTGATCGATCGTATCAATTGATCAAGCTAGCACCCGAGCCATGGTTGAGTTTGAGTAAGGACCCAGCGATCGGTTGTACCCCAGGTTGCATAACCTTGGGGGTTAAATTTGTCTTACCTCACTAATGGTGTAGGGATCGAGCCCCGTTTGTTTGGTGGCCTCTATGAGGAGAATTATTGTAGCGGCCGCCCCTTCTAATCACAAAGCTTAAGGAGAGGTCGTCATTAAGCACATCTCATACTTAACATTAGGTTGGAATTTAGGACTCCAATCCAATATTAAGAAAAAGAGGTGCTTTTCTGAATAAAGTAAATATTAATAATCACTTAATGAGTATCAGAGTGCGGAAGAAAAGTAACAACTGAAAGTACAACCATACATAAAATAAAGATATTCAGCTTAGAATATATATACAATGCAGGAAAGTAAAGTACAAAGTTCTGTATTATTACAAATATTTAAAATTTAAAAGGCTGAAAAGAAAGAGTCTCTCATCCTCACAATATAAAGTAAATAGAAAACTAAGGTCCCTCAGTAGTCTGGATCTCCTCCTGGACCTGCTCCTCAGAAGGCTCTATCTCCTCAAAAAGCTCAGAATCTACCATTATCAGTTTCATAATGGTAGGGCCCCAGCCAAGAAAATAAAAAAAATCTTGTTAGACAAAATATTTAAGTACATTTTTAAGATAATAAATTTTAATGTATTTTAATAACATCACAAATTAAGTTAAGCAAAATATAGCGGTAAGGCACAGAAAGGCAAGAACAAGTCATGAGGTAGAAATATACCTCAACTCAGGCTGCAAAACAAGGTAAGTAAAGTACACAGTAAAGCTACTAGGTACAAAGAAAAGTCCTAAAGAATATGATCAAACTAATATGCCAGTATAATATAACTAAAAGTACTGTACTGAAAGTATAAGACTAGCATCCTAACATGCTCTCAAGTAGATAAAATGGCTAAAATACAAAAAGTTCTAAAATGAAAAGGAACTGCAAAAAATGAAAAATATGAAAAAAAGAAAAGTGTACTGAAACGATAAATAAAGTACAGTAAGTCTGAAATGTAAGGAAAGTATGTAAAGTAACTAAACAATGTCTGAAATGTAAACGTAAGTAATGTTTAAGTTACTGTACTTGTGAGATACTCTTACTTAATCTGCCAAAAAGTAAAGTCCATCTGGTAATCTAGGAGAAACATTCCAGATTAAAGTAAAGGTCATCAAAAAGATGCATCTAGGAGAAACATCCCAGATCCTAAAGTAAATTCACAAAGTATCTAAAGGGCAAATAGGAAAAACATCCCAATGCCAAAGTAAAGTACCATAGGAGAAATTTCCTAGGCAAAAGTAGTCCTAAAGTAAGTCATACTTAGTGGCAGGTTAAGTAAAACATAAATCACAAGTAAAATATTATTTATTAATGTTTCTTTTAAAATTATGCAAATGAAATGTGAATGAAACTCAAAGTATAATATAAAGTAAGTAACAAGTATTTAAGTATGTCTCAAGGTATAAAAGGCTCAAAAGCAAGGAAAACATAGCATTTTCAAATTCAAGGAAATAGCACTATACAAATTTTGTGATATCACCTATTTTCTAATTTAAATGTTCTAACTACTCTAAGTTACATAAGATTCAGAATTATCAATTCATACACTGTCTGTAACTTAGATTCACGAATCTACTTGTTGAACATAATTAGTATTAGCTACGTCCTAATTATAAATAAATCCAAGTCGCCTACAAGGTTAAATAAGCAAGTCAATCGTCCTAACTTGCTATTTTATAAATCCCAGATTAAATCTTGATTAGCTAAATCAAGATTGAAAAAAATAAAAAAATTAAGAATCAAACTTCAAAGAATGAAGTTTAATTCTTAATCACAAGGTTATCCTAAAGGTCTAAGGTTTAATCCCATCTTATTGATTAAAGGTTAAGGAAAATCCTATTAAATTAAGTCAAATTTAATAGGATAGATTTCTAATCTTAATTCTAATGTTAAAAGACCAAATAATCAAGTAATAAACTATGAAAAATCTAATAAACTAGTAAGACCAAGGTTTCACCTCAATGAGTAACCCATTTTACCCATTAGATGAATTCTAACATAAGATCTAATCCTAATCTTAAGAATTAGGGCTCTTAGATGCTAAGAGTATCACTCAGACACATATTCTAGCTAAGGTTATAAGACCTAAAGGATGATCTAAGAAGTTTAAGGAAAAGAAGAAGAATTCATTTTTTTACTTATAATTTTTACTTATAGCTAAATTTAGGGTTTTACTTCTAATATCTAATTTAAGACTTAGAACTATTTAGATTATATCAATCATGTCAATTACTATTTGATATGATTTAGAGATGAATTTAGGTCTTAATTTCATTAAACCCTAATTTTGGGCAAAAAGACCATTTTGCCCTTCCTTAAGGGTCTAAATCTCACCTTTATGAATTAGGGCTTAATTTTTGATTTTAATGATGTATAATGATTACTTACTATCTAATATGAGTTTAGACAGTAAGTTCATTAATTTTGGTTAAGTATTAAGCCTTATAGGGTCAAATTAAAGAATTTGACCTATAAGGGTATTTTGGTAATTTTACCCTAATGACATATAATTTTTCTGTCAGTTTATTAAAAGTTATGTTCTAAGATTTCCATAGAACCTAAATTTATTGAATTCTAATGTGTATTGGCTAAGTTATAGCAAAAATGAATTCTAGGGTTTAAGGCGTAATTAAGGATTCTTAATTAATGGTCAAAACCCTAACTTTGTTATTTGGGGTCCAAATTGAATAATTTTAGTGGCTGAAGTCACAATTGACCCACTGATTCTAATGACTAGTGGTAGATTTAATTTGGACTCTTTTTGGCTAAGTTATGGCTTAATTAGCATTTAGGGTGATTAGTGAGTGATTAGTAAAATTAATCACCCAATCACTAATCCAACCTTATGGTTAAGTTATAGTAGGTCCTAGGAGTTCTCTGAAACTTAGTTTGTCCAATTTGGATTCTTAAATTTACTAATATTTACTAATTAAGTTTTAGGGTGATTAGGGGTGATTAGCAAATCTAACCGTTGGATCCTAAATATTTTTATAGATCTCTGTAGATTAAGTTTTACTGATCTAAATTAGTATTTAAATTACCTAACTTGGAGCTAAGATGACCAACTTATAGTTATTTGAAGTTCTTGGTTAAATTAAGCTAATTAGGGTTAGGTCCTAAATGTCATTAGTTAGAATCTAATCCAAACAGCAAGATTAATCCTATTAAAATGTTTCTTAGGATTTTGTGAGTATTTTAAGACCCATATTGAGTATATTTGGATTATTGGTTATAAAGTTATGATTAAATGAAGGTTTGTAACATGTTTTAATTTAAGTAAATACCCCTAAATTTCACTATGTTAAATATTTATCCAAATTGAGATTTGACAGTCTCAAAATTTTCCTTGATTTTTACTGATTATTTTAGTATATTTAATTATTGTATTTGGAGTTATATTTTGTTAGTTATTAATGTTTGAAATTTTCTAATTAAATGAATTAAATTAAATCTAAATAATTAACTTAATTTAATTTAATTATATTTTTTTTTCTGTCGTGCAGGTGGTCCCCACACATCTGGACAGCCTGATGGCGAAGTGACCAGCGGACACGTGTCGACCGGTGGTTTAATTAGGATGCAGTGGGGCCCACGCTTGGTCAGCAGGATTTTGACCTCTGCGACCGCTGACAGAGGCCACGCGGCATGCTGGAGGGAGGACACGTACGCATGGCGGACCCCAGTCCTACTTATGCGGATCCTGAGAAGAACGGGTCGGGCCCGGGTCGACCCGGTCCGACCCGATGCTTCATCTTCTCGACGACTTCTTCCCGAGGACGCAGGATTAGGGCTTGATTTTCCAGGGTCTTTCCGGCATCTTAACTGCTCAACCCGCACATAGTTGGATAGATAAGGATGCGACCTTTCCTTAGGTGGTCGATTCGAGTCCTATAATGATCTGAGTTGATCACAATCTCTAACCCTAGATGATTATATTACGGCTAATCCATGTTTAACGGTAATGACTGCAGACAAATCGAGGATTTAGGATGATTCGCAACTTCTATGCTAGATCGATGCCGCACAATCATTAATCCACATATTGAAATAACATTTCAAATTCATGCGATTGAAGATACTATTGAAATAAGAAAGATTGGGAGGTACCTATTCGACGGTCGAAAATGATGGCTCGGATACAGGCACTTCGTTCTTCTTGCTTGAGCGATGGATATGGTAAACCGTGCATCATGGAGCCAATTAGGGTACTTAAAGGGACTTAGAGCGGTGGATGAGGATGCTTGGCTCAACGTTGGAGAAGGGTTAGTGAGACGCGCGTCCCTCTCGCGACACGCGGAGAGTTGCGAGAACGATGATGCCGGATCCGTCCGATTGCGTGATCGGACGGATCGATTGATCCGTCAATCTTGACGACGTGCGTAATCCCTAATGGACGACGTTGCTTGCTAGCGGACGGCGCCATTCAAACTTAAAATAATATTATTATTTAATTAAAAATTCATACATTTAATTAATTAGGATTAAAATATTAGGAATTTCCCAAAAATTCCAAATAAATCATCCCTAGCTAAATGAAGGGTTCTGAAATCAACGGTACGATCGGATTTTTGATTCGAGGAGTATTTATTTATTTGAATTTTCAGGTATTTAAATATTATTAAAATGTTCGACGAAAATCCAACGACTTCCAAATGCCTCCAAAATATCACACTTAGCTAATTTGGGTGTTCTGAACATAATGGTGAAGTCATATTTTCAATTTGAGGTCTAGATAAAAAGTCAATTTTCTAGGATTTAGGATTTTCCATAATTTCAAATTTGACTCAATTGACTTCTAGTTTGACCTAGGTTTAAGGGATGAGTTCTAAATATAAAATGAAAATAAGTTGATGAATTAATTTAGAAAATTTAGTTGATTGAGCCATAATCTATCATAATGCAATAGAAGATTAAGATGAACCAACCCTTAGGCTAAAAATGTTTTGAGGATTTTAGTCAATATTTTCATTAACTAAACCAATTTAGCAAAAGAGATATAAAATTAGAGATGTATTGCTTTGCATCTGATTTGGTTTAACTTAATTCACTTTATAAAATTCTCCAACAATTTATGCTTATATTTTGTCTTAATAAAATTAAGAACTTATGGTTATTCCAATTTGCCTAAAAAATATAACTTAATATGCTTTAACATATTTAATAAGGTGAGCCAATTTATGATCACGCCAATTAGTTAATTAAAGACATGCGAGGAGTTTATTAAGATATTTACATTAGGTACTATATATATCTAAGAAATCATAAATAATCAATAATATAAGCTTAACCAATCTTCCAAAATATTCCAAAATGATTTATGATCTTGGTAATTGAATATAGTTAATGACAACTATATGTAATTAATTAATTATTGAGCTACATACATAACTCAGCATTATTTAAAAAAAAATGCATATTTTAGCTTTATCTATCTCAGCTACTTAAAATATAGTTCTATGATTAAACATAAATATTTATAAGTAAAACAATATTATTATATCAAAATTACAATCCTTCTATTAGTAGCTATATGAGGTGCTATGCACTTTAAGAAAAAAATAAGATAATCGAGCTCTATTATAATTATTGAAGTTTTATATATATATATATATATATATATATATATATATATATATATCATAATGATTTGAGTGGTGATAGGTACCATCAAGAGAAGCGACGAGGTAGTTGGAAATAATGAGTGAAGTTACCGACGCGATATTCGAAGGAAGAAGGAGAAGGCACAGATCGGCGATGGTGTTGCTCAACAAAATGAAGATGGATGGCTTGACGATCCTTGGCTACGGTAAATAGAAGGGAATCGACAATGAAAGATGATAGATTGATGAAGTGGAGGAAGATGCAAGAGCTCAGCTAATGGTCAAATGAAGAGAAAGAGAGGGCTAAGCCTCCATTTAAAAGAGGAGAACATGGCTCTCTCTTGAATTCTCCCATTAAGTATGGGAGAGAAGAGGGAGTCATGAATCTTTTTTTTTTAATTGTGTACATTAGAGGAGTGAAAGGGGAAGAGGGGGTTAGAAGTAATTGCATGCATTAGAGGAAAGGAATGGGAAGTGGGAAAATGTGGTCCATTCTTGTAAGAAGAAAATAAAAAAAATAAATTGATTATTTAAAGCTTTTAATTTAATTTATTTAATTAATTAATAATTTAAATCACAGATTTAATAGAGCAGGAAAATGAGGTCTAGCCAAGAAGAAGAAAATGAAGGAAATAAAGAGAAAGTATTTAAATAGATAAATAATTATTTATTTTCTAATATTTAATTTTTTTAAAAATTCAGATTTAATAAACGTGTTCCAAAAAATCCTAAAAGTTCACTCTTAACTAAATTGGGGGTGAGGAATTCAATAGCAAAATCAGATTTTGGTTCTGATAATTATTTAATTATGCTAAATTAAGGTTTAACTCCTAACTTACCCAAATCAAGATCAATTGTTTAATTTAGGGTCAATAACAAATCAATGAATTATTGATGTATTATTGGTGTTCACTTCAAGTTCAAAATCAAGTATTGATTAACTTAATCAATTCTAAAGGTTCTTAGCATTAAATATTGATTAATATCAGATTAATTAAATTAAGGTGTCCAAACCAAAATTAAAGTTCTTTAACATTCATAAATATCTTATTGATTAAAATAATGAGTAATTAAGGCTAACCAAATCTTAAATCAAACCCAAAAAGGATTAACACTTGATTATAAATTTAAAGCACTTAAGTTTCATGTAGTTTGGTTATTAAGTTTGACTTGGTCATTCAAACAATCAAAGATTCTAATATTCCTATTTAGCACAAAATATTCAAGTAATTCCTTAAGAGATTTAAAACATGACATTTAAGGTAAATGATAAGTTTTGATATATTTTGGCCCCATTATGGTGCTAGAGGCATTACAATACGAAAAATCAAATTAGGGCAATTTCGGACAATTCTGGGTGCTACGGCGCACGGTAGTGCCTTTTGGCCGAGAGCCAGGCACTACGACACGCTATGACGCCAATTTTTCCAAGGCGTAGGCGCTACGGCGTGCTGCAGTGCTTTTAAGCACTATGGTGGATTTTAGTCCTGTGGTGCGCTACAGTGCCATAACTCCCTGAGATCTGGGTGCTACAGCGCGTGCAGTGCTTTCAGACGATGCGGCATGCTGTGGCAAAATTCAGTGCGATGGAGCACTGTAGTGCTTTCAGATGCCTTAAAGCGGTGCGTTACGATACTAGATTTTTTGTGAGCTGGATGCTACGATGCGCTGTAGCGCTCTTTGGCTGAGAGCTAGGTGCTACGGCACACTGTAGCGCATGACGACGTGCTATGGCATAGCCAATCCAAGACGCGAGCACTGTGGTGCTCTATAGCAGTCCCTGGCCGAGAGCCAGGTGCTACGGCACTGTTACGCTCGATGGTGATTTCGTCTGTGTGAAAACTAAAATGGGTCTCCTTAC
The DNA here is from genome assembly GCA_016760335.1 of Gastrodia elata. Taxonomy (NCBI): domain Eukaryota; kingdom Viridiplantae; phylum Streptophyta; class Magnoliopsida; order Asparagales; family Orchidaceae; genus Gastrodia; species Gastrodia elata. Next base: position 14,255,058 of record CM028673.1, read on the forward strand.
GCACTTAAATACTCTCAATTTAGAGCATCTCACATGCGATGCCTTATACAAATAGAAAGGTCTTTCCGAGACCTTTCCATTGATAACCAAATTGACCCAAAGTAATTATTTTAACCATGCAAACAATGGAGCTAAATAATTATGTATACAGTAATCCTACAGTTTTGACCGCGTTTGAATGGAGAACTTAAACTTTGATCAGACACAATAAGGCCGATTGAAGCTTGACGATTATACCTAAACTCCTTATAATAGCTAATTGAAATATCATTCACAACACTTTAATAAATCATATGAAAAGAGTAACACAATGAATATTATAGCAAAAGGGTACCTTGGCTTGCGATGGAAGAAGAAATCTTTGTTTTTTTCATGAACTTTGAAGGAAAGAACATTCAGCTTAAGGTGGAGTTTAGGGAGGAAGAAGGAACTTTCAGCTGATGGCCAAATGGAGGAAAGGAGGAGGGATAGGGGCTGCCTTTATGGAAGAGCTGGAAGCATGGCTCTCCCTTGAGCTCTCCCATCAGCATGGAGGAGAAGAGGGAAGAGGTAAGGGATGCTGAATCGCAGGAATGGGGAAGTGGGTTCAGCACAGGAAAAAAGAGAGAAAATGGAAATAAATAATTATTTCAATTTCTTATTAACCCAATTTTCTAATTAAGAAATGGATGAATAACGGGATCTGAAAAATTATGAAAATTCACCCCTAACTAATTCGAGAGTGAGGAATTCAACGGCGAAGTCAGATTTTGATTCCGACGATTAAATAATTATTCAATTTTTTGGGGGTAATTAATTACATTAAAATATTTGCAAAAACTCAATGACTTCCAAACATATCCAAAATATTACCCCAGCTAATTTGAGGGGGACAATCACAATGGAGAAGTTGAATTTTGATTTCGAGGTAAAATTAATAATCTCAATTTTATAATTAATTAAATATTATTAAAATATTCTAAGTATTCAATTGAGCTCCGAATTAGTCCAAATATTTTGTGGCTTCTCGCCCCCAAATCCATAATCATTAGATTAAGGGGGCAGTGTGCCACTCTGGCAAATCCCTCACTCATTATTGTATTAGGTATAATCCACAATCCACTAATAAGGGAAGGATGTGCCCAGGATATAAATAAAGAAATTAATCACTAAGTAAATAACATCTCAGAGTCAGAAAATAAGAAGATAAAAAGAATATTACATCCAGTTCCACCATAACACAAATAGGACATACAACACAAAATAAAATAGTGCAGTAAAAAAAATATATGTAGAATATCTGAATTATTGCATTAATTTTAAATAAACTTAAATGAAAAAAAATCTCGCTCATCCTTACTAAAGAAAAAGACAAACTAAATCTCTTCAACTCTGGACTTATGCTCCTCTTGAAGTGGCTCTACTGCAGGCACTTGATCCTTAAATTCCACATGAACTGATATTGCCGGTTTCGTAATGCCAGGGCCCCAACAAAAAAAAAAAAATATGGTTAGACATATTATCTAAGTATATTTTAGGTTGATTAAGTTTATAAATTTAATGATATCACGATACTCTAAGCAAATCTAATCAAGTTTACTCATTCAAGTTTTATGAAATAAAATGTGAAAGAACAGAATTGAAGTAAGTCTAGCATCATAATGCTTATATGTACATGAAAAAAAAATTAAGATCTACAGAAGCATAAAAAGTAAATAAATGCTGCAGAAATAAAAACTAACAGTATAAAAGTACTACTGAAACATGTAAAGTAAAGACTGAAATAAATCAATTTCAAAGAAAATATTATGTAAAATACTGAAGCAATGCTGAAAGTACAATCCAAAATAAAGTATAGAAGCATTTAGGAGACATTTCCTAGAGCTATAAGAATAAATAAATACACTACTATGAAAATTTCCCAGAGTATAATAAATACAGACTTCCTGCATCTAGGAGACATTTCTTAGATTAACAGGGACACCGAATAAAAATCATCTAGGGGACATTCCCTAGATATACATTATATAATCATCTGGGGGACATTCCCTAAGTTATCAGCAATATAGAATATAAGTCATCTAGGAGGCATTCCCTAGGTATACAGGAGTACATAATATAAGGAGTAACTTTGCGACAACAGAATAAGTGCGACACATCATAAAATGGGGCAAAGTAAATAAAGTTATTCTACATTATCAAGTGTGACAAAGTAAGTAAGGTTATCCTAGCTCATCTAATGCGGCAAAGTAAGTAAAGTTATCCTAAATCATCTAAGGTGACAAAGTAATGTTATTCTAAATCATCTAAGGTGACAAGGTAATGTTATCCTAAATTATCTAAGGTGATAAAGTGATGTTATTCTAAATCATCTAAGATGATAATGTAATGTTATCCTAAATCATCTAAGGTGATAAAGTAATGTTTAGTATTCATCATTTAATGGCACAGTAAGTAAAAATTAATAATTAGGAAGTAAAGTATACAAAACATAATATGAATAACAATATACAGACTCTATGATATTATTTATTTTCTAATTTAATCCATTCTAACTGTCTAAGATTATACAAGTTCAGGATCTCCAACATCCTACTATCTAGTATGGTCTCAGCACTACGACCCTATAAGATAAAGTAAGTTAAATAAGTGATGCCTACTTAGATTAAACTAGAACTTAAATGCAAACTAACCTCTCTAAAATATGAAAACTATAAACTAATAAAAATTAAGATTTCACTCATTAGATAACCTATTTACCCAATAAGTGAAGCTTAACCTAATTTTCTAGTCCTTATCCTTAAGGGAGGAAGATCTTAAGGAATTAAGATGAACACTCAAGCACTAACCTTAACTAATCTTTATTGAAAACTTAATTAAAAGATTAGAAGATTTAAGAAATGCATGATGTGAGATGACTCTCACATCATGAAGCTTAATACTTATTTATTTTACATAAAAAAAAAGATACTATTCAACCCGCAATTATGGTTACTATTCATTCGCAGTTTACTATTCATTTCACAGTTCACAATTCATTTCGCAATTCAGTTATGAATTAGCAGGGAAGCTTGGAGCTTGGAACATATAATGAGTCATATACAATTATCCTTTACTGTTAAACATAGCTTAAATAAAATTTTGCAATAACCAAACGAGTTGATTATGATTTAAATCAACAGTTTTTATAAAAAAAATCAGTATCTCTCATGTAGATTCAACAACTTTCACGCTTAAGAAAACAACAAGTTCAAATTGCGTCAAATATTAAACATTAGCTGAAGAGATGTTAAATATTCTGCTGTTGAGAGCTGATATAATAGGACCATATCTAGACCCCAACTTAGATGACAAGTAGTTAACAAAATTAATAGAATTCTAACATTTCATGCTAATACACCATTGAAGGAAAAATTGCATAAAGAATTCATATACGCAACTAAGCAAAAAGGTTATTAGAATAATGAAAAATATCAAATATAAAATGCAAGAATATAAATATATCTAACATTAAATAAGAGCTTTATATAATATTAAAATACTACCAAATATCTAGTACTAAACAACAGACTGCATTCCACAGCTTATTAGCATGTTATCAATATTAAAATAAATATCAGACTATGGTTCCATGAGCCTAACACAGGAACAGCTGGGTCCAACCAACCTTAACTGCATCTAGCTAAGAATCATATTATAACTAGCTAACTTATCAGTTCGAATCTAGAAAGCAGGCATGTGTGCTGATGTTGTGTAAGCCACGATACAGTAAGTCACTTATGATATACTGTGAAAAATTCAACATATATGCATGCAAGTGATTCTTCATATAGTTTTTGTTCAAAAAAATTTTTTTTGGCAAAGTTTATATATGCATGCTAGTGATGATTGGCTGTCCTCATCCATGGAAGGGAAGAGTAGGTGCCTCTTGGCTTCCTGCTGAGAGGGAGAAGGCAGCAGGAGGAGCCTCTCGGCCTCCTGCCGAGAGGAAGGAGAGGCGGCGCCTCTCGGCCAAGGAGGAGAGGAAGCCCTCGCCTCCAACTGGGAAGGAGGAGAGGTGTGACATGCATGAGAAAGAAATGAGGCTGTCGGCTAAGGGAAGAAGAATATGATTAAGTTTTATGAATTTTAGGTTATAAGAGGTATATAAAGCAACCTCTAAAATCTAATATAGCCATTAGATTTAAATCGTGTAGCTGAAGATCCTTGAGCTACGATCTATAGTCATTTGGACTCCAAAAATTACGAGCCTGGTCTCGAAGCAAGCGTCTCAATGAGACGAACGCACGCATTCAAAAATCATTAAATTTGGATAAGTATTTTGTTTTATATTAATTTTTAAATGACAAACTTCAAAAATTCGCTACGATTAATTCAGAGCCCAAAAATTTGTGAAACTTAAAACGTAGTATCCTCATATGATGCTTAACTTAAATATACAAAATGTTTTAAATTCCAATTTGTATTTTATTTATTATCACCTCCAAAAAATTAAACTTCACAAATTTATTTATGACGATCCGAGATCCCAACTGAGCTCAAATTTTTGCAAGAAGATCCCCTCAATATGCTTTATTTGAAGAAATGTTTATTTAATTTTTGTTTGACTTAAATGAGAATCTTGATTTTTCACCTTATTTGATCAAGATTATGTCTAAACGTCTTAGTAACAACATCGGGTTGTTACATCTTCGGGGATTGGTTATAATGACTAAGCGAACCTAATGAAACAATAATTATGCTAAGTAATAACCTAGGTTGTTATAGGTACGGTTGATGCAGTGTCACTAGTGGTTGTAGGCACTGGGTGAATATAAATTAGCTTCTAAAAGGCAATGCCTATTGGGTATGGTTTTCCAGCATAGTTGCTATCATACTCCTTAGATAAGTAACTTTATTAATAACACTGTTAGATGCTACAACATTTTTAATAAGTGTAGATGATGGGGGTAATTCAGGATTCATCATGTTGTAGCAAGACAAACTTTGATTTAAAAACTAATTACAAAGAGACAAGCTTAAGTTTGACATCCAAATGGCAACCACAAAATTTCATTGCTTAAGAATGAAGGTTACACATGATAAAAAGGGAAATTCATATAATTGCTAAAATTATAAAATGATAAAGGATCATAATTGACTTAGTGATTCTATACTAGATACTAGGGCCTATCTATGAACTTAGTGTAAAATGCGAGACAAAAGTCCGCAAAGATTACAACATGATGCTTCCTCTTACATTTCTTGTCTAACTTCCAACTGGTGACAGTCCACCAATCTTTTGCAGCATCTTGAATCATAAAGGTCATAAGATCAATACGGATGGAGTCAAGATATTCTATGTTATCCATAACTGACTCCACGCGATGCAACCATTTCTTTGCTAGAATTGAGAAGTTGAATTCTCTAAAGATGGATTGCTGAAGAAGCTTATCCATAACTATAACTCCCTTGGTAGATACTCCATCTACAGATCTTCTAAGTTCCTGACCCCAACAATGATCGTACTCCCATATGGTATCGAATGTGGTCAAGTAGTAGAAAAATTTAGATCTCCCACATTCCATTTGGTTCTATTAAGAGAATTTATGAGTTCTTTTAGTTACTAGGAAGTGATTTAGTCATCTTAGATGGATATTTTAAATTCACATTTTCACATAGAGTTACTTGAGAGTATTGCACTATGAATATTATATTTTAATGACTGCATTTTAGAAAAACTATCAATTAGGTAGATAGGAGTACAAATGCTAATCTAACACCTTATGGTGTTCTCTGATACAAACTATGGGGCCCCGCACCCCCATGGTCATGCTAATACTGAAATTAATATGGTTACGGAGAGTACGGTCCTCGCGCGACAACCCTCCCAACTATAGTCGAGTCATGTATAAATCCAACCCATCTTAGCTGGGAGGCTTGCCTCCCAACCAAGAATTAAGAGCTTTTGCAAGGCTCTTACAGAAAAGATAAAAAGATTAAGATTAAGATACAATACTAGGAACTGCTATCATGTTCGTTGAGCCTTCTTTCGATCTCAGATCTCTTTCTCCTTTCTATTTTCTGTGCTTGATCATTTCTCCTTCAATGCAAACCTTCTTCTCCCTTGGGTAGGGGGGACTCTCCTTCCTAATGCTTAGCAGCCTCATATTTTCTAAACCTTGATTATCAAAATGTGGAACTCTTCTTTAGACTTAAAGCTATACTATTATAGACCTCCAAGTAATCCTTCATCATCTACTTCAGTCACCCTTTTCCATTCTTTGAGATTTGGATTTTAAAGTTTTATTCTGTTATGCTTTTGGAAATGATGAAGCTTCAATATGTTTGCAGTAATTTCTTATTATGCGAAGAGGAGTTATGTTCTTTGGTTTTCCATATGCTACTTTTCCTATGCTGCTTTAAATGTTTCTACTGGTAGAAATCATGATGGGTGCTACGGCGCGCGGTAACGTTAGACTTCTAATATTGAGCATAATGCGGCACGCTGTAGCATGAGGCTCTCTGTCTTGAGAGCATTATGGTGCGTGAGAGCACCGAGCTTTCGGTTTTGAGCACGTTGTAGCGCGTTGTAGCTCTAGAATCTGCCACAGTGCGCTGGGAGCGCTGTCGCTTCCAGAACTGTCCATTTTCATTAATTTTCAACTTTTTAGTAATCTGATCACTTCCAAGCTGCAATGATAATTTAACACACTAGAATAATGACTTGTTTAAAAAAAATCATGCATTTTAACATGAAAATGACTATAGATATGAGCTCATCAATATTTTTCAACTTTGGAGCAATATTTGACCACCTCATATGAACTAACTATGAGTAAGATAAAAATTATGGTGATATAAAGTAAGAATTAAATTTTATAAAAAAGTTAAATAAATCAATGATTTTGTTTATTTTTTTTTATGAAATTAAACATGCAAACTATGGAACCTAAGTTATACCACTATGAATATGTCAAGAGCATACTAACACTTAAATTATCATCCACTCATTCACTTATAATCAAACATGAGTGAGATTTAGAGGAGAAGAGAGAGAATGCGTAACGCCCCACCCCGTCACCGCGCACAAAGGGGTAAAAATCAAAGATTCGGTGGCGGAGCGGTGCTCCACTCAGGGAGGAATATCCTATCTCCCGGAAATAGCTGAAAACTAAGCCCATCTGAAGGACTGCTGACTCAACCTCAAGGAGGGTTGAGAGCTAATACTTAAGATAAGAGTAGTATCCTTATCATAAGTATTAAATAAATACATATATTGGATTTAAAATATAATGGGAATCTAATATATGTATAAGATATCAACATTTCCAATATGTGATCATATCACAACACCAAGTATAAGTAGTATATAATAGAGTGCAGAAACTTAAAGCAAACATCTAAAAACATTCATCACAGAAGCTGTATGAAAATATTCATCTTAGAAAAAAAAAGAAAATACATCCAGAATTATTACAAATAGTTTACTGAAACAGACATAAAAACTAAATAGTGAACTAAAATGAACTAGTAAAACTGAAGAAGAGTCCACTAATGCTCCGTTGGCTCCTCCTGAATCTCCTGGGTGTCCTCCTGACCTGGCTCAATATACTGCTCAAGATCTAGCAAATTGCTGGATCCCAAAAGTATCTCGTGTTAAACAATAAGTCTAACACATAGAAACTAATCTCTAGTTATTCATTTAACATTTATATAATACAAGTAAATCTGCAAAAAAATTGTAAAGGTAACTGAAAGTACAAAACTTTCTAAAATTGTATAAAATTGAAGCAAGGTAAAGTAAAACTAAATTGTAACTGAATACTGAAAATAAATCAAAGCAGTACTGAATCTGAAACTAAGCATATGTATAACTATACTGCATGTCACTGAAACTGTGCACCTGAATATGTCACAACACTGCATACTACTGATATGCCACTGAAATATCACTGAACTATTATGAGTAGTACAGTCCAATATATATATACATCCAGTTAGGAATACTGTTTACTGATGATGCCGATGCATCCTGAAATTCCCCAAATAATATATGCAATATTCCATAACCCATAAATCATCACTGATACTTATACATTATTCTGATACTCACACCTCATGTTTATGCTCATGCTTGTGCTTCTAAACTACATGAGATAAATCTGAAGTCCAGAAAATGCTTTGAAATCTGATAGTGAATTCTAGGTCTTCATTGTCCAGAATCCTGCTAAAAGGATTCTGACTCATATATTTTAATTCGATAATTGGTTAAGGTTGAGAGTTTACTTAAGAAATCATTAGCTGGGATGATTGTATACACATATTTAGCATGTTTGCAAGAAAGGTGGATTTAACCATTAGCTTGTTTAAACTGCACTTATCGAAGTGCACTATGATAGGAGGCAGAACCCGGTCACAATTTATATATCAAGCTAAGTCGTTAAATGACCTAAATACAAGCATACTTAGTGTCTTATGCATAGTGATTCGAGTTACTTAGTTTGCTTAAACTGCACTTATTGAAGCGCACTACGATAGGAGGCAGAACCCGATTACAGTTTACATCTTAAACTAAGGATCTTGTTCACTAATTGTAATACTCTTAGTCTTGGAAGATTTACTCTAACGGGACTGTATTCGTCTAATCCCTTAGGATAGCACCTGGTCATAAGTCCACATTAGAGTGAATCAACCAATCCTGAATACTACTAAAATAATCTAGTAATATGGGTATACCCTACTATACCCAACCAATAATCTGAGTTCAGAAGATTCTATTTAATCAACAAGGATTTATCAAATCTATTAATCCTTACTTTAAGTAGGTGTATCCTACACAAGGCTCCAAGGATGTTATCAAAAGATCACTCAACATAGGTTGCTACCATAAGAAATGAACCATATTCTAAGTACTTTAGGTGATTTCGACCACAAGATATCAAGTTCAACTTCTAAAGTTATGAAGGATCAACTAGGTTTCTACCTCAATAAGTTACAAAAGTCCTTCCTACCTCAATGTATCATTAGTTAATGTAACAACCGAAGGTTGTTACCCAGTTGATTTTAGCATAATCATATCGTAATTATTATTCCATTAAGATCATCGAGTCATTAGATCCAAACTCTGAAGGTTTGGAGTAATTCAGAGCTCAATCCAATATTCTGGATTTTTTTAATATTTAATTAATTAGAAAATAGAGGTATTTATTGTGACCTCAAAATCGAAATCTGACTTCGCCATTGCGATCGTCACCCCCAAATTAGCTAGGGGTGATATTTTGAACGCGTTTGGAAGTCGTCGAATTTTCGTCAATATTTTGGAGCGAGGCGCCATAGTTAAGGTCTTTAACCATTTCAATAATGATCCTATAGCAAGACCCTTAAGATCTCGCTTTTCTGCTTTTTAAGCGAACATTCAAGATTTATTTACTAGTTTGGGTTAAAGTGATCAGATCAGATGAATAAGATCTATCTAATCCTTTCCTATTCTATAATCATGGGATGAAATCAAAGATCTTATTAGAGTTAGATCATTTCGTAAATCATTATAATTTTAATATCCATCTTATGCTAGTAGTATTATATGAAAGAAAATCAAAGATCTAAAGTTTAGATTCAGAGGATTCAATCATACATATTCAATATTATCCTTAGCACTTCTAATTTAATGATTTAAGATTAATACTACATCAAATGCATTATTGGAATAATGTCAATTAAATTATCTTTCAATCAAGTTAATTGATTAAGTGATTAAGATTTAGATCTTAATCAAGATAAGTTAGGGTTTAATCCCTAACCTTTTTACTATTAAGGCCAAATATTAATTTAAAGGTTAATAACAAATCAAGGTATTATTAGTGTATTATTGATGTCAAACTTAGGTTTGGATTAAGTATCATCTACTTAATCAAGTTATCAAGATTCTTATGTTCAAGTTTAGTTTATATATCAAGATGTCCCATTTAATTATTAAAGGTCTCTAACATACATCCTAAAATCATAAAAGTATAGATATGTAAGTTTGATATAAAATGGAAAGTAATTAAGGCTAATTAGATTCTAAATCAAATCAAAGAAGTTAGCACTTGATTACAAATCTAAAAGACTTAGGTTACATGCCATTTAGTTGTTAAGGTATATCTATTTAACACAAGCATGTAAGGGTTCTATTATTTAGCAATTAGCACAATACTCTTAAGGTACATGAGAGGTTATGAGCATTTGATCAAAGTGACAAAGTTCAAACTTAATTTTAATATAGAATTTTATGAAATGTTCAATTTTAGCTAAAACAGGTTCAAATTTGATATTATTTAGTTCCACTAGGGTTCTAGGGACCTTAAAATACCAAAACAAAAGTTTTGGCCATTTCAGTAAAAACTGGGCAGTTTTTAAAACAATTATGGGAATTTTACAGGTTTGGGCGCTGTAGCGCGCTGCAGCACTTTTTGCGCGGCAGCGCGCAGTAGCGCCTTTCATGCGGCAGCACGCTGTAACGCTTTTAGTGCTGGGGGGCGCGTTGTGGCCCGCTGCAGTTCAACTTGTAAAAATCACTGTTCAATTAATTTATTTTTCATATTTTCCTAAGTTTTTCCAAAAATATCCGCTGCAAGCCTGCTACCGCGCGCTGCAGTCCGCTGCACCGCGCTATGGTGCGCTGTAGTGGTCCATTTTGCAAAATACTATTCAAATAGTTTAATTAATGTTGTTATATATTCTGTCGAAATCCTGCTGCAGCGGCCTATTTCGCAAATTCGGGCGCTGCAGTGACGGCGATTTCGCCAGGATGAAAATTGTAAGGTCCATTTTCGAGCTCAAATACTCCTAATCCAGAGCATTCCATGAGCGTACTATATATCAATGGAAAGGTCTTTCCGATACCTTTCCATCAACACTAAAATCGACACAAACAAAGCATCCTAACTATACAAAAAATGTGGATGAATGACAAGGTGTGCAAAATAAGTGAAATTAGAGCCGATTTTTGTGAAGCTTTTAAGAGCTTTAATGACTTTCATACTTGCTTATGAGCTTCTAACTATACATTCAAGCTTACTAGAGGAACATATAGATTTAAGGAGAGTATCAAAATGGGTACCTTTATGCTCTTGGAAGGAGATGAGGAGGAAGAGGGAACTTTTGCCTTTCTCCAAAGCTTCAGAGATGAGCTGAACCTCTTCTTTCTTTTCAACACAAGGGAATAATAGAGGAGAATTTGAGGAAATCTTCAGCAAGTAAGAGAGGAAGGGCTGAGCTCTCCATTTAAAGGAGGACAGGGGGGGAGAGGCTTCATCATGGCTAAAGAGGCTATGTGAGGGGAGAGGTAAGCTCTCTCCCATCAAGTATGGGAGAGAGAAATGGGAAGCATGGGTTAGCAGAATGAAGGAGAAGGTGGCCAGCCAACTAGGAGAGAGAGGGAAAAATTGGATGTTAAGGATCAAATAATTACTTAATTATTCTCCTTAATTATTTAAAAATTCCTATTTTTGAAACGCATTTCGAAAATTCCCAAAATTTCACCTATAGCTAATTCGGGGGTGAGGAATTCAACGGTAAAGTCAAATTTTGATTCAGACGATTATTTATTTATTCTATTTTCCAGTGTATTTAATTATATTAAAATATTATCAAAAATTCGACGACTTCCAAATGCGTCCAAAACATCACCCCTAGCTAATTTGGGGGTGACGATCGTAACGGCAAAGTCGAATTTCAATTTCAATGTCAAAATAAATACCTCAATTTTCTAATTAATAAAATATTAAAATAATCCAAAATATTGGATTTAGCTCTGAATTGCTCCAGACCTTCAGGGTTTGATTCTAAAAGATAGATAAAATAAACAGAATAATAATTAAGATATGATTAGGCTCAAATTAAGCTGGGTAACAACCTTGGGTTGTTACAGAATGAGAAATATAAAGGGAGAAGGTCCTTGAAGTAAGAGATTTTATGGAAATTTGACAGTGCAGCATGGATCCTTCTTTTTTAGATGGTTTGGAGCTTTCAAAACTTTCCCATTGCTTTTAGATTTGCTTAAGGATGAAGCGAGGGTTTTGGCAAATGCTCTCAAATGGAGGAAAAAAAATTTGTGGCAGAATTTTTGATTTCTAATTTATGTTAAAGGGTTTACAAGTATTTATATGACACTAGGATAGATCCATTGGCGAAGGTTTGATCAATGAGGGATTTTGGTGGCTCAAAATGATTTGACCTAAATTTATCTTTAAATGAGACAAATTTTTGTGAAACCCTAAAGTGTTCACATAATTATGTGATTTACAGATGAAAGCCCTAAAAACTTTAGTCTAATTTGACTTAATTTGGCTAAAAATAGAATTTTTGTATTTCCTAAAATTAAATCAAAAATATATTACAAATTACAAATTGATTGGTCCAAATAATTGCTCTTAGTGAGAAGAATTCATAAACAACAAAATTGTCCAAAATTGCTAAGTGGCGGAGTCGGAATTTTGGTTTGTACCCAATCAGACTTGGGTCTTGCCGCCTCTAGACCAGGTCGAGCTAGTTCCACCGGTTCAGTCCATTGGCGTAGCACCCATTACTTTGGGACGAAACAACATCAAACGCGCGACGCCATATGTGCTTTCCGTTCGGGCAAGATCGAGCCTCCGTCGTCCGAACTCCGTCGGACAACTAACATCGTTCATTAAAATGACGATTCATATCTGCCATTTGATCGAATCCTGTAAAGGTGTAATGATTAAGATCTATCAAATTTGGTGTTTGGTGTTCTGCCCGATTCGCAAGGTCTTTGCCATTTTGATTTAATAAAAAATTAATTTGATTTTTTTTTTCGTTTTAATTAATTAAATAATTCAATTAATTGAATTTCAACTTTTTTTGCATAAATATTTCATTTTAGCATCAAAAATTATAAAATTTTTATTGTTAGCTAATTTGATAGTGTAGAATTCAATTAATCAAAAATATTTCAATTTTAACTGACTAATAATTTTGCTTGATTATTTTGATTTAAAATTATCATAAAACAATTATAAAAAATTTATTCATGGAAAAATTCCCAAAAAAATTCACAAAGTTTTCTAAGATAAATATTAACATTATGATATTTTTTTTTGCAAAAATAACTGATTGTTTACTCAAATTAAAAATAGGTGATAAATAATAATTTAATTATATTAAATTCTTATATGTTACACACCTTGATAGAGCCTCTCTTAGCTTCACAAATACCCATAATTGAGAATCATACATTTAACAAGCATGCTGAGTTTGTCTTGAACCTGAGAAGATTCCCACCTCCAAGCAGCAGTTTCCAAGCTCGTTGGCAATCACTGCCTAAGCATCGAGCCCCTCCCCAGTGCCTTCTCTAATTTCCATGGACCCTCATGGATCCTCTGAGCCCAGAGCCTGAGCCCTTATAGATGGTCTTTCCCCTCCTTCTTGAGTCTACCCGTGAGAACCCAACTCATGGGTTGGGCTAACCTAAGTTGAGTCAAACCTCACCTAAGGTTCTTTGCCCCCCTACGTTGTGCTCTACAAGCCTTGGAACCATTTGGGTGAGTCCTTGTAACCCTTAAATTAATAAGTGGCTCAATCAGGCCAACCTAAGCTAACTTGAGTGTGAGCCCAGGCTAAGGGTCAGGCAAACCTGTGGTGACTCGTGCCCCGACAAGGTGTTTTGAGGTGATCGTCACTTGGTGAATTCCTCACTTATCATTGAATTAGATTATAATTCTCAATCCACTAATAAAGGAAGGATATGCATTATGAAAGTTGAACCATTACTAAATAACATACATAATAATCAGAGTGCGGAAAAAAAAAAAAGAACATGTTTACATCCATTGAGAATCATAATGCCACAAATAGAGAACATACAGCTCAAAATAAAAGTATATAGTAAAGAAAATACACAGAGTACCTATATTATTACAATATATTAAATAATTTCTAAGCAAAAAATAATGGACACTCATTCTCACTTAAATAAAATAAGCAACCTAACTAAGGCTCCCCAGCTCTAAGGCACTCTTCCTCCTGGAACTGCTCCTCCACGTGTGCTAACTCCTCAAAATGCTCAGAAACTAACATTGTCGATTTCACAATTCCAGGGCCCCAGCAAAAAAAAAGAAGAAAATACTGGTTAGAAAAATTGTCTAAGTACATTTTATGCTATTAATTTTTATGTATTTAATGATATCACAAACATCTTAAGTATTTTAGGAGTAATAAAACAATAAAAGAAAGTGATAAAAGCTATAATTCTTCAATTATAACTTAAAACAAAATGCGAGGTAAGCATATACCTCAATTCAAAGCTGCTGAAAGGTTAAGCAATAAATATGTAAAATAAACTACTAAGTACATGAAAATATTCTAAGTAAATATGATTAATTATACACATGCTAGTTTTATAAATAAAATGCAATATAAGTAGGACTGAAATAAATTTAGCATTATAATATGCTTGTATATCAAATCAAGACTACTAAATATGGAAGAATAAATACTTGAAATGCAATAAACACAGAAATACTGCATGATTATTGAAGAAAATAAAACTAAAAGTATAATGAAAGTGCTATCATAATATGAACATATGCCTACTTAGAACTGACATAACAGAAAATGGTGGCTCATCTTGCCACTAAGTAAATCTTCTGAAGCATCTAGGAGAAATTTCTCAGATCAATAGGTCCATTGAAAATATACCATATATGAGAATTTTCCCAAGTCTTCATTATCTCAAATATGTGCAACAACAATGTAGAGGCAGACTAAGTTGGACATGCTCCAAATTAAAATGTTATGTAATTCTTTAAATTTATTTAATCTAACTATTTGTGAATATGTCTCATGCAAGTTTCAAAATAAACATAGAATATCCATTAAATATCATGTGTTCATATATCATGTCACAAATATAAGGGTCCAAAACTAGGAAGCAATGCATCAAAACAAGGTAGTAAATAACACTACAGCAAAATCCATGATATCACTTATTTCCTAATTTAATCCATTCTAATTAATCTAAAATTATACAAGCTCAGGATCTCCAATACCCTACTATTCAGTATAAACTCAGATCTACTATCCTATAAGGTTTAAGATAATTATAACTAATCAAGTTCTAATATAACTCAATCAATGATGCTTACTTAAGTTAAATAATAAATCGAATGACTTAAATTAAATGATTTTATTAAATCCTAAGCCAATTTTGATTTATACAAAATTAGATTGAATAACTAAGAGTTAAACACTAAATATTAGGGTTTAACCTCTTAATCCAATAGGTTCAATAGACTAAGGGTAAAGGTGCAATCCCAACTCTCACGTACTATAGTTAGGGTTATCTTATTAAGCAAAGTCATACTTAATAAGATATATATATATATATATATATATATATATATATTATAACAACTCGAGTTCTTATATTAGTTAATTAGGACTAATCTTAGCCTTAAAATTTTAATCATAAGTGCTAATTAAGTCATTAGGAGTCAACTTCTAAGACCCAGCCTAAATCAGGAGTCAAATGGATCAAATCCTGATTTCTGGAAAATCCAGAAACCCTAGAATTTGACCTATCTAAAATGACCACGGATTGGAAAATGAACTTCGCCGTTGCACTAATTGCCCCCAAATTAGCTAGGGGTGATGTTTTCGTGTCAATCGGAAGTCATCAAAATTTTGACGAATATTTTAATAATATTTAACTACCCTGCAAATCGATGAAATAAAATACTCTTCAGATTAAAAATCCAATCTCGTCGTTACGTTCCTCACCCCTCAATTAGCTAAGGGTGAGTATTTGAGAATTTTTTGAAATTTAAAATTTATTTGAATTAATTAATTAAAAATCAGGATTTAAATTAATTAATTAATAGAAATTAATTAATAATTATTTATAAATATTTAATTATTTTTGTGCGCCGCTAAAAGGCCTCACGCCATTCCCTCGTTTAAGCCGCACCATTAGCCCCTCCGTCCGATCGGACGGAGAGTCGCGACTGTCTGATCAAAGATCAGACGGCTAGCGCCTCGTCCCCGCTGGTGAGCCCTATCCACGCGGCAGCTCCGCCGCGTGCCTGACCTCTCCCCGCGCCTCGCAGCCTCACCGGCTCCACCCCGCAAGCCTTAAGGCCTCGGTCACTCTTAGACTCCGTCGTTGGACATGAACGGGAAGAACTGGGAGCCCTCAATCGAACCTTCACCCGGAGCCGCTCATTTCAGGTACCTTCAATGACCTACCTTTTCATACGCATTCCATTTATTTAGCTTTCGAAAACCTATTCCATTCCTAAGATTGAAGATCCATTTGGTTTGATTGTTGAATTGAGTCCTCTATCGAACCTAAATCGTTCGGCCATCCACAGTCAAAATCGTTACGCTAAACTCGCCGAAAACCTAGATCTACGGTTCGTTCGTGACGCCGGGCAGGTCCACATCCAGAGCTGGTTCGGCTGCCATTGTATAGGTCTAGTCAATCCACAGCTAGTGTCGTGCAGTCTGAGGTTCGTCGCCGCCTGGATGACCTTGAAAATTGGTGCCCTAGCGTCGGCCCACGGGGTGGAAGCCGAAGGGGATCGCGTTGGGCCGGGTCGACCTAGGCCCGATCCTGGTCGCGTGACCCAAGTTGAGGGGCCCGCCTTCAGCGTGTCATGCGCCAGATGCCGCCATGTGGCCCGCGCTCGATTGACGCGCCTGCTATCGCGTCGGTACAGGCCGTGGGATTCGCATCATTTCCTTCGGCCAGTCTCCTTCTGCCACACGTCCCTGTCGCTGTCGGATGGTGGGGCCCACTAGCTGCCGCTCGTCCAACCCGAAGTCGCCACGCGTCCAAGGCGGGTCCACCTTGGATATTAGAATATGTTATGTTATAATTAGGTCAATATTAAGAATCTATTAATTAATATTAATTAGTTTATATAGATATATAATTAGAATCTGTTAATTTTATAATTAATATTAATTAGATTAAGTAAATTAAATTAACATTAGAATATGTTAATTTATAACTAAAATTAATTAGATTAATATTAATTAAGTAAATTAATTAATAATTAATATTAATTAGGTTAATATTAATTAAGTAAATTTATTAGTTTGTTAATTAATGTTAACTAGATTAATATTAATTAATATTAGAATTTATTAATTAAGAATTAATGCTAATTAAATTAATATTAATCAAGTAAATTAATTAATTTAATTAGGCATATAATTAGAATCTGTTAATATTAATTAGATTAAGTGAATTAAGTAATTAGACATATAATTAAAATATGTTAATTAATAATTAATGTTAATTAGATTAGTATTAATTAAGTAAATATTAGAATCTATTATTTAAAAATTAATATTAATTAGGTTAATATTAATTTAAGTAAATAAATTAAAATTTAAAATATCAAATTTATTTAAATATGAATAATAAATAATGAAAATTGTATTTTAAAATAGTAATTAAATTAATTAAAATTAAATAAACTTAAAATTTAGTAACTTTATGTAGAATGATCCAAACATAATCAATATAGGTCTCATTTTACTTAGAAAAATAAAAAGAATCAAATGACATTAGTTTCAGGGTGCCTATAACATAGTGATATTTTAGGACCTATTTAAACCCTCATAACTCTTAACCTAGTTATTCAAACATAGGCAATATGGGTCTTAAAATACTCAGGAGAATAGCGCCATCACTGTAGTAGTATTAGTTTTCCTATTTGGCTATCAGGATAAAAAGTCAACCTTGGACCCTAAAGTTGACTTTAAGAAAATTGACTAAACTACCCTTAAAATTCAAATGCCCATAACTTGGTCAATTCAACTCTAAATTTGAAAATTCAAGGTGCCAACTAGTTTAGAATTTCAATATCATCAATAAACTGAAATAATATTTAGAATCTGAACTCTAGAAAAATTAGTAAATATCCAAAATACCCTAACCTTAGTTAGGTCATAAACTTGACCGTTTGAGATCCAAATTGTGTGTACTTACTGTCTATCTTTAAGTTAGACAGTAAGGAATAATTTGGAACTAAGAAACTTCAATTTAAATTCTTAAATCAAAATTTGACTTTTTAACTCTTAAGTAGGGGCAAAATGGTTATTTTGCTCAAAATTTAGGTTAAGTGTCATTAACATCTAAATTGTTCTTAAAATCATTAAAACTAATATTAGGGTTATATTAGAGTCAATAAAGTGAGTAAATTAACTATTAGGTCAAATTTGTAAAATTCCTAAAAATATCTCTAAGTCCTTTCCTTAGGATCATTACACCCCACTTTAGGACTATTCCTGATTGAGACTTGAGCTAAATCATAGGTTAGATTTCATTCATTAGGTAAATGAGTTACTCAATGGATGAAACCTTAGTTTTATTAGTTTTTAGAATTTTATAACTTATTCTGATTATTTTGTATTTTAATCCTAGACTTAGGATAGGAGATTCATCCTATTAAGATTGATTTTGCTTAATAGAATTTGCTTTAATTAGTAGATCACTTTTAGAATAAAACTTGGATCTTAGGTCTTACCCTTTTAGATTATGTGATTAAGCCAAATCTCGTGGTCTTTAATCCATAATCTATAGCTTAGAAGATCTTGATCAGATCTTAGATAGAACGTCTAAATTCATAAAACTAGGATGTATGATTTATTGATTTAACTCATAGTCGTAATATGATTGTATTAGATTAGAACCTAGTCAGTTTTAATCCTTTTTGACTTGTAAGGATGAGCTTCTAAGTTACACTTGATAGTAGGAGTTGGAGATCCTGAACTTGTGTAACTTGGAATAGTTAGATTGGTTAAACTAGAAAATAAATGATATCACCATATTTAATAGAGTCCCTTGCTTACTATTTGATTTTGTTGCTACGCATTCCTTGATATTTGTGCCATATTTCTTTGAGTATATCATATAAGACTTTGATGCATAAATAAAATTTAGGAAAATATGAGGACTCCTTAGATTCCTTATGAAAATATTAAAATAATTTATTAAAGATAAAATTGCATGTGTTAGAGCTACCTCTTAGTTATGTCTTCTACCTAATCTCCTTGTTGATAATAGGTGTAAATACCAGAATTTCTTTTTAAATTTGTTTATTAATATTTAAATAATTTTAACCTCAAATTGAAAATCCAACTTCGCCATTGCGCTCACCACCCCCAAATTAGCTAAGGCTGAAGTTTTGGAGGCATTTGGAAGTCGTTGGATTTTTGATAAATATTTTAATATTATTTTAAATACCTAACAAAATCAAATAAATAAATACTCATCAGATCAAAAATCTGATGTCACCGTTACGTTCCTCGCCCCTCAATTAGTTAGGGGTGATTTATTGGAAAATTTTAGAATAGGTTTACTTATTTAAATCTAATTAATAAATTAATTAGAATTAATTATATAATAATATTAATTTATTTAAGTATTAACGGCGCCGTCCAGAGTAAACATCCGCCATTTCCTTCCTTAAGACCACACCATCTGGATCTAACGGCTTTCCTAAGCTGTTCGATCGGGGATCGGACGATCCCTGTTTCGTCCCTGTCGCGCATTGGCGCGTGCCGTGAGCAGCAGACGCGCGGCAATCGCGGACGACTCCTTCATCCCAGATGTCGCCTCCCATCGCCTAAAACTCCTCGATTTAGAGGCAGTGGCATTCCCTAGCTTAAATTTTTATCATATACTCAATTACCTCCATCGTTCGTGCAGGTGATTTCAATCACAACTTTAGAGTCGCTCAAAGCCGTCCATCTTTAGGTACCCTTACCTTTCGATATACACTACCAATTCTTCTATTATTAATTCGATTATTGATTTCATAAGTCAGATTAAAAATTTCATAGTTTGGATCTTGCCGATCGTAGTTGATCGATGCAAATTAAGGTTTAAGTCCACAGTACAATTAGTCAAACCTCGAGCTCGTCCGTGAGTGGCATCTAGGGTTAGCCTTTGTGGCAAGCGTCAGTCACCTCCGATGACATGCTAGGTGTCAATCGAAAGGTCTCGGAGGGTCTCTCTGAGACCTTTCAATCGACGTGTGGACTGACCTCCAGCGACAACATTTCAGCCGCCAAAAATGATGCCTTAGGCATCAGCGCTCAGGCCAGTCGCGTGCAGAAGGAAGGCTTTTTGGGCCGGGTCGGGTCGACCCGGGCCCGACCCAAGCCTGACGTGCATTTGCGTCAATCGAGCGTGACAAGTGGCACATTTTAATTGGCAGTGTGTTCGGCATGGGCCCCACAGCTGATCAAGTGCATCAGAACCGTCTCATTTAAGACAGCTGTGGGCACCACTTCCTTGTCGCGGCAAACCTAGAGGTGCCATGTGGCGCTGGTGGGCCCACCTTCTACAGAAAATGAAGAATTAAATATATAAATATAATAGTTTTAAATAAAAATAAAATAGGTTAAATAAAATTTATTTAAACACATTTAATTTAATTAATTAAATATCAAAACTTTAAATACTCATATCTTAATAAATATAAGCCCAATTATAGCAAATAAATATATTAAATTATTCAACAAAAATCAAGGAATAATTTGAGACTATCAAATCTCAATTTGGATAGATATTTAACATAGTGATATTTTAGGATATTTAAATAATTCCATTTATTACAAATTTTCATTAAGTTATAACTTTGTGACCCTTAATCCAAACATACCCAATATGGGTCTCAAAATACTCAGAAAACTCTAAGAAATATTTTAGTAGTGTTAATTTTGATGTTTAAACTAGATTTAGACTAATCACATTTAGGACCTAACCCTAATTAAGCCATTTAACCCTATAACTTCATTTGACCATAAGATTAGTCAATTGAACTTCAAATTAGGTGATCTAATATTAATTTAGATCAAAAAAACCTAATTTTTAATAATCTGTAAAAATATTTAGGATCCAACGATTATATCTCCTAATTAACCCTAATTACTCAAAATTTTGATTAGTAAATATTAGCAAATCTAATAATCCAAATTGAGTAATTTTAATTGTAGAGAACTCATAAAGTATATCAGAACCCAGTTGTGTAATTGGTTTAGTGATTTATGAATAAATTCACCAATCACTCATTAACCACATTAAACCCTAATTATTAATCCTAGAACTTGTACTGACTATAACTTAGCCAATACATATCAAAATTTGATGATTTTAGGTTCTATGGAAACCTTAGGACATAATCTAAAATAAACTAACAAAAATTTTAGATTTTATTAGAGTAAAATCACTAATATACCATTATAAGGTCAAATTCCCAATTTGACCTTATAAAGCTTAATAATCACTCAGAAAAAATTAATAAATAAATTAATTTAAATATTCATTTTATTATTATTTTAGAAACCTAAATTATAAATAAACCTAATAAAATATTAATGAATTAAATTATTTTTTGGCAGATCAAAGAAATTGACTTGGTTGTGATTTTATCAAAATAGTCAGGTACGTAAATCTACTTAAAAGTTTTATTTCAGTATTCTTATTTTGAGTCATTTTTATTTGAGCATTATTTATCCAAAATTGCTTACTACTTATAAATCTGCAAAAGAATATTATCAAATAAGCATGTAACAAAAAAATGAAATATGGTATATATTATTGTAGTGTTTGTCTTTGGAGTATGGAAAGCAATATTGAGAATCTGTATAGATTGGGCCTGCTAGCAGCTCCTGGGAGTCATATAGAGGGATTTAGCCCTTATTAAGAAGTGGGCAAATTCAGAGGAAAGACACTCCATCAGTTCCTAAATTTTGATTAAGCTACCGACGGGTAATGAGAAAAGTTTCATAAAGGTTATGCCTATGGGTTTACCCATTTGGGCTCAAAAGTCTATGGACTCGACTTTATGTTACAAATACTTTTGATAAAATTTATTCATTTCATGATTTTCATTTATATTAAATTTCACAGCTAACTTGCAGTGCAGTACTTAAAGTTGAAAATTTGCTTTTCTTTCATATATGTTATGCAGATATTTCAGTTATTTCCATATTTGATTTATGCCTATTATAGGATGCTAAAATTACTCTTATAAGAACGATTTGCGTACTCCTAACTGACTGGTAACTGAATTTTTTAGGTTTTGAAAATTAAAGCATTGAAGATCTGCCTAAGTAATAAAAGAAGAGAAGAGATAGAGATGTGAGAAATTAAGAGTGGTTAAATCTTAATTGTAAATATTAAAATTGTTATAAATTCATATATGAATGGCTCTGAATATATATAAGGATATTTATGTATTTTATTTTCTTTAATTCCATGAATGTATATTCTCATTATATGAATCATTCTTTTGAGACTCTCGAACTTCGATCCCCGATCGCCACAGCAGGAGAAGACTATGTTTATATTTTTTGCCTAGTCTCCTTAACAACACTAGGAGAAAATTTGTATTGTGTTTTCTGTCTATGCCTCCTTGTATGACGCTAGGAGAAAACCCTATATCCTGCCTAGTCTCCTTGATGACGCTAGGAGTATATAGTATTACACCTTAGCCTCCTTGTTGACGCTAAAATCCTTTTGATATTCAGTAGGCTAGATTAGCTCTTTTCTGTATGACAGTTAGTACACGGATGTTCATATATAATATTGATGTTTTGTATACAGTATTTTCATTCAGTCAACTATTCCTTTGTTCTTCTTATATATATTGTAAGATGTTAGATTTATTGCTGCTATTTATATATATTATGGTTGAGTTTTATTTATTTAACTTGCATAATTCTTATGATCACCAGCTTATTTAGGATGTAGTATTTTTCTTTCAGTACTTGTTTAGTTACTTATACTTATATGCCCTGCCTTGTTTAGCTTACATTTGAGGCATGTCTTAACCTCCTTTTTGCTTAAATTATAAATATTATTTATAGCTTTTTCCTCTATCTTGTTATGCCAGTTGCTCCCCTATTTCATATAGTTATTGCTTAGAATATGTAAAATGGTGATATTACAAAACACATAAAACATATCAGCCTAAAATGTACTTAGATAATTATTTAACATAAGATTTTCTCTTTTTTTTTTTGGCTGGGTCCCTACATTGTGAAATCGACAATGGTAGATCCATATCAGGTGCCAAAGGAGGTATCTTATCTAGAGGAGGAACCTTTAGAAGGAGCTGCTTAGTTTTCTTATAAGTGAGGATGAGAGTATTTATTTGCTTTAATTACTTAAACTTTAATGTGATGTAATAATACAGATACTCATGACTTGTGTTTTGGATTATTATACTATTTATTCTGAGTTATATTTCATGCTATTCATATTATGATGCTTGGATGTTTCTTATTTAAATCGCTTTTGCACTCTGTATGAATTCTTATAAAGTGACTGATTATTTGATTATGTGCTTACTCCTTCCCTTATTAGGTAGATTGTGGATTTCATCCTAATCCAATAATAAGTGAAGGGTTAGTCAGAGTGACACGCCACCCCTTAGCTTAATCTTGTAGATTAAGGGGTGGGGCGTCACATATATAGACTTAAACTAAAATTCAAATACAAAATAATTATAATAAAGGATGAAATCTAAAAACTAATAAAACTATGATTTCATCCATTGAGTAACCCATTTACTTAATGAATAAACTCTAACCTAAATATACACCTAAATTCTAAGGAAAGCCCTAAGGTTTGAGAAAGAATCCTAACCTATGAAGAATTATGAGTTTTATTAAAAACCTAGTTTAAGGAATGTAAATGAGTTAATAATTATTCCAAAACACTTATTTTACTGATTTTACTAACTAATTCAAGTTTCTAAGGCTTAAGAATACTTAAACCAAATTTTTGAAAAAAGACTACTTTGCCACTATTTAAGGGTCTAAAATATAACTTTTTGATATACGGCTCCAAAATGAAATCATTACTTATTATCTAATATAAAGATAGACAATAAGTACACTCAAATAGGGTAAGGTTTAAGCCTTATGAGCTCAAATTAAGAGTCTAGCTCATTAGGAGCAATTTAATAATTTTACTTAAGAAAATACAAAAATTTAGTTATACTTTTGTTTTTTACTATCTAAGTATTCCATAAAGTCAAAGATCACAAAATGTTGAGGTCATTCGGCCAAGCTATGGCTAAAACAATATTGGGGTCTAAAAGGATAATTAACGAGTTGTAGGAAAGGCCCAAAAGCTAACTTTACTAAATAATATTCAAATTCAACAAACTCAGTGTCTATAGCTTCCCTATAACATATTGAGTACTATGATTAGGAGTAGACCCAAATTGGATTTCATTTGATTAAGTTATTTGTTAATCAAATCTTAGGATTATTAGGTCAAATTAGAAAATTTAATTATCAAAACCTAAATATTCTTGCAGTTTACTGCTTATTAGGCTCTCCTGATCAAAATAATATATTTGATGAACTAATTTGGAGTTAAATTGACTAAGTTATGGCTAAGTTAAAATTCTAGGTTAAATATGATAATTTGGAAAGGGACTCAAAAATCATTAGTCAAAATATGAACATAACAGCAAAATTAATATACTGCACAAGATTCTTAAGATTCTCCTGATTAAAATAAGATCCATATTGGCTATGTTTGGAGTTAGGGTAACAAAGTTATGGCGATTTAAAGTTTTCTAGGGTTTATGGTTAATTAAGGGGTCCTAAAATGCACTATGCTAAATACTCATCCAAATAGAAATTTGACACTACCATAATATTTCTTAAATTTTGTTAATTAAAATAACATCTATATTTGATATGTTTGGATGTATAGATTGAAAGTTATGGAGAATTAAAGTGATGCAATTATTAAGGGTTAAATCAAATTTATATTAAATAATTAATCATTACATTAATTTATATATTCCCTAAGTCTAACAGTAATCAGCGGCTTCTAACCCGTGCGAGACCCACGACCTGGCGAAACAAGAAGTTGGGACTCACCACTACAGACTGCTAGCTGATAGAGATGGCGTGGGACCCACTACATGCCTTATGTGGACGACACGCATAACGACGAGGCCCACCATCCTCAACACGGCAGAGGCACTCGCGGAGAGACCAGATGGTGGAACCTAGGGATTACTAAATGGAGGCAGATTCGCCGTCGATAGGTGCCAGCTCGCCCGCCATTGGGATGGCCTTAGAGAGATCTTTTGAATGATGGTGGAATCAATGCTTAAAGAGCTTTGGTTCGTACAAAATTGCTAACCATAGCTATAAGATGATAGAACGAAGATGAAGTCACTGTGGAGTACTATTTAGTCTTTACAAAATTCACCTGATCGAGCTCCATCAAGCTCGATCGAGCTCGATACAATTACTTTAGGGAATGTGGAATAGAATTTTGACATGAGAAATAAGCAAAATGCACGAAGGAGGAAGGACATCCAACGTACCTTGATCGATGGCTTGGATGGCTTATAGGCTTGGATAGCTCGACAGAGATGCGAAGCTCCCGAATGCAGCGCACGATAGAACAAAAGAGAAGTAAATCATATATTCAACATGCAATGGCTTAATTGAACCCTAGGGGCAATGGGCAGTGCCACATGCCAATGGCTGACAACTGCAGGCGCGCTCAGCGCGACATGCGTAGACTAGCGCTTGCGCAAGCAAGGAGGTGCGCTTTCGACCGTTCGATCGGATCTCTGTGATCTAATCGGATCTTTGTGATCCGATTAGACGATTCTGAGGAGCGACGCTCGATTCAAATGACGTCAAAAGGAGGGAGGACGACGCAGTTTAGGAGAAATCAAATAATAATTATTTAAATGGAAATTTCATATTTTCTTAATGGAAAATTAAATAATTAAAGTGCTTCCAAAAATTTCTAATAATTCTCCCCTATCTAATTAAGGGGTGAGAAACGCAACGGTGAAGACGAATTTTGATTTGATGAGTATTTAATTTTTATATTTTTTGAGGTATTTTAAATATATTAAAATATTCGTCAAAAATCTAATTGCTTCCAATTGCCTCCAAAACATCACCTCTAGTTAACTTGGGGGTGATGAGCGTAATGACAATGTTAGATTTTTGATTTGAGGTCGATTTAAATAGGTAAAATTTCAGAGTTCCTGAAATTCCCAGAATCATGATTTGATCCATTTGACACCTGATTTGGACCAAAATTTTAGGGTGTCGCCTAGTGACTTATTAAGAATGATAGAATCAAAATTAAGACATGATTTAGTTTTAATTGACTAAGATAACAACCTTGGGTTGTATGGCACCTCGCTTCCTAAGCCCACAATCATTAGGCTAAGGAGCGGAGGTCCCTTGTGCAAAATCCTTCTCTTATCATTGGATTAGGTAAGATCCACAATCCACTACTAAGGGAAGGATGTGCACAAAATAACTAAGAGAATCAGTCACTAAGTCTAACATACATACAGAATGCGGAAGCAAAATGAACTAAATAATACATCCATCCACCATGCTAGTACTATAGCTAAACAAATAATAAAGTGCAGAAAATAAATCACAGTCACAGTACTTGTATTATTACAACATTAAATAAATAGTTTTAAAGACTGAAAATAAATCACTCATTCTCACACAAGCAGAAAGGAACTAAACGGTATCCGGCTCTCTTGGCTGAAGTTCCCCCTCTAAGTAAGGCACCTCTTCTTCAACACCTAGTTCTTCAAACCTATCTGAATTTGACATTATCGATTTCATAATGTCAGGGCTCCAGCCAATAAAAGAAAAAATTCTCGTTAGACAATTGTCTAAGTACATTTTAGGTTGAATATTTTACATGAGTTATTAATGTGACCATTTTTATACTTAAGTACAACAAAAGTAAACTAAAAGCATAGGTGCAGTAAGTGTATAAAGAAACAGGGATAGCTATAAATATAACATTTATAACTAAGCAATAAATGAAGTAAAATCACACCTCAATAACTAAGCAAGGAATGAGTATATACATATATAGTACAGTAAGTAAAAATACTGAAAGTAAAGTCTAATCCTAAATATGCTGATGATCATATGACATATGCAAATTAAATGATAGAAATCTAAATATGGTATGTATAGTAAGCAGTAAAATCTAGCATCCTATAAATACGTACAACTGAGCAAGTAAGTAAAGAAAAATAGCTGACTGAAATATATATCAGAATACAGTACACCGTAAGCTGAAAACTGAAACAAGTATGTAAAGATTGCCATATCAGAAAGTTGGTCATCAGGCTGGTGAAATCCTCAAAGACTTTCTGGGCTTGGGCAGACAGAAACCCCCATAACCTTTATGGGCTAGGGAAGACAAAATCCAACAGTATAATTGAGGAGGCAGTAAATACAAATACAGAATCTTTTAGTTATTTTACTTTATTTCTGTGGACACATCCAAAAATAGCTAAGGAGTTAAGCACGTCTGTAAGACTATATAGGTTCCAAGCTTAACACACACTCCTTAATGAGTAATGTTAAACATTCTTATTACTCCTTTTACCTCTGTCCATTAGGGTAAATGTGCACATAAATCTACTAAATATACTAAACCCAAAGGTAACTGTTATCATAATTATTCTAAGGTTTTATTTCATGCACAAAGTTCTCTTATATGATATGAACAAGGAATTTAAGCACAAAATACAAGGAATGCATAGAAATAAAAATTAATCAAGTAAGCAAGGGACTCTTCTATACATGGTGACATTGTTGTTATTTAATTTAACCATTCTAACTATTCTATATTACACAAGTTCATGATCTCCAATTCCTACTATCGAGTGTAATTTAGAAGCACGACCTTATATATTTAAAGGATTAAAATTGATCAGATTCTAATCTAATTCAATCAAGTACGGTTATAAGTTTAATTAATAAATCACAATGTTCTAATTTGATGAATTCAGACATTCTATTTAAGATCTTATCAAGATCTACTAAATTATAAATTATAAATTAAATACCACGAGATTGGGCTTAATCATATAATCTAAAAAGGTTAAGACATAAGATCTAGGTTTCAGTCTAAACGTGATCTATTGATTAAGATAGACCTGTAAAATACCAGAAAGTCTTTTCAAAATTTTTATTAATATTTAAATAATTTAGAACTCAGAATCGAAAATGGAATCCGCCATTTGACTTAGTAACTCCAAATTAGCTAGGAGTGTTATTCTGAGAATATTTGGAAGTTATTGATTTGCCCAAATATTTTTCAATCACTCAGAAAATGTCATCAAATTAAGATTTCCAAATTAAGTCAAATAAACATGTAATAAAAATATCCTCTTATAATGCCTATTGAAAGGATCCTACTGCAAAAATTTGAGCGCATTTGGGATCCTGGATTGTCCTGAATAAATTCATAAAGTATAAACTTTAAAGGCTAATAATATAAAAAATATAAATCAGAATTTAGAAATTTTTATATATCTAAGTTAAGAATCATATGAGGATACTATGTTTCAAGTTTCGTTAATTTTCGAATTTTTAATTTATCATAATTAATTTTCCAAAATTTTCACTTAAAAATCAATATAAAATAAAATACTTGTCCAAATTCAATAATTTTTGGACGGGTGCGTTCGTCTCGTCGAGATGGTAGTTTTGATACCAAGTTTGTAATTTTTGGAGCTCAAATGTCTTCAGATCTTGGCTCAGAAATTTCAGCCGTTGATTTTAATCCAATGGCTGATAATGGATCATAGAATTTCTTATTTATCTCTTTAAAACCTAAATCCTATTTCATTCAGCCAAAATTTTTTCATTTTCCTACACAAGCCGATCCCCTCACGCGACCCTAATCCCTATCCTCTTCGCACGCGGCCGAGACCACCTCCTCCTTCATCTGACGAACGACGCGTGGCTCGAGTCTCTCTCGCACGACAGCTGCCCCCTTCTCTCGCCCTTATCTTATCATACGAGAGTTCCTGCGATGATAAAAGGAAGGTGGAGACGACCCGAGATGAAGGAACGAGACCTTCAAACTCTAGCAACGAGCCTTAGCCGAGCCTCTCCATCTGGCCGAACCTTCACTCGCCGCACCTTCACTCGCCAAGCCTCCTTTCAAAGCCGAGAGCTCGATCGCATCTTTCCCTTGGCAAGGAACCGAGATACCGGCATCTCCTAAACCTTTGTTAACAACTAAAGGTACTAAACTCCATCTTGCATACCTACAGTTTGTTTGATTAAGTTCAGGAAGGTACACTTTTGCAATGAATCATTATTTAAAATCAATTAGAATGAACATCTAAGCATTATAGATATAATATCAATTAATAGTGGTCTGAAAACTGTTAAGGTGGAATGCATGCAATTATCTTGATAGAAATGATTCTTATTTTGTAGCTTAATACTTAAATAAAATGAATTATACTATTTTTTTTGTGCATGAATTTTGCCCCTTCTTGTCAGTTTGTTCTTATCTTGTTTGGTTTTTATAGACACAAAATTATTACAACATTTCTATGTATGCTTGAAGGCATTTGTAGCAATATAATGAAAAGAGAGTTTAGTTTACTCCAAACATTTAACAAAGTAATTCCATAATGATTAGATTTAGAAATTTCAACTAAACTTATATTTTTACAGTTTTGCATATATTGTCAAGGATATTTACTTCATTTAAATACTTACACGCATACTTAGAAATATTATTCTAATTTTTTCTATAAAATTCTAATTGAATATTAGAATTTGTGTTTGTGTGTGTTAATTAAATCCATCCATGTTTTAAATTGAATTTAGAATAAGTGTTAATATTTAGTTTTATTGTTTCCAAATCAGCTTGCTGCTTCATAACACATGCTCATGACCCAAAAATGTCGCCAGGCTTCTTTTTGTATGTTTCTTTTAGGTTGGTAAGTTAATAGAAATCCTTAAAAATTTTAAAGAATGAGGTATTGGGATCCTTATTAGGTTGATAAATCAATAGAAGTCTTCTATTTATTTCTTAAAAAATAAGAGCGGGAATGTAACCACCTCTTTCCTCTAATTATGATGATGAGCTATAGCTGATGTAAAAATAACATTCTCTAGTTGTAGACCTGAATTGAGTATCCAACGTGGCCATCTCATTCTTGAGTTATTCAATTTGGTTTCAACTTGGGCTTGAGATTGAGCTTATGCATGTATCTTTACTAAAGCTTGATCTCGTGCTGATAGGCCCATAAATTGTTTGTCTATATGGCAAGTGATAAATGACTGGACATTAGGAGGAGATGATGATGGTCACCTAAGAGGGTGACAAAGGCATCAAGTTCAATGAAGGTGGCATATCAGGTGATTTTGAGTTGGCTATGAGACTCATTTGGGATGCAAAGTTAAATTCGTTGATGGAGTCTCTATCAACAGAGGTGCTGAAAGAGACTCCTGTGGTGGGGATATAAGTAACTGCAGTTTTTTTTTTTTTTGTTTCTTTAGGAAATATATGATCCGCAATGAACTCCTCACCCTTAATTATGATTTTTAAAGACTATTTGGAGGCATATGCCTAAGACTATATTTCTGACTTAACATCCAAAGACATCTTGTTGTAAGTAGAGGGGTGAGTTTAAGCATGTGAGCTCATACTTCTACGAGCTGATTCATTTTATGACAAACTAAAAGCCATTTTTAACTCAAGCTTTGCTAGCATTTTGAGCTTGATTTGTGCGTCTGTTATACTGTCTTTTGATTCTATAGAGCATTAAATTAGTTTTTCCTCACTAACACTTTAAATTTGGGTTGATATTTATGTACACTATTTTTATATACTGGCTTGTGATTCTATAAAGTATTTTGAATTCTCTGTAATCCTAAAATAGAAGAAGTTTAGAATAAACAAAGGAATCTAAATGAAATTGATTTAAGTAAGAAATGCAATGGAAAACAATGTTGGAAATAAGTTCAATCAAAGAAGGGTTAATCAAGAGCTAGACTAAAGAGAAATGCATACTACTGCACAGCACTAAATTTTAGATTCTATGAAGCTTAATTAGTTATGTTAGTAGATACTATGTAAAGCTATCATGTATGTAAACGTATAGGAGCACCCAAATATTCTTCATTTCCATGTATGTTTGAACCCACTCTTCATAAGGTAAAACTAATTAGTTCATAATTTTTGGTAGTGTAAAATCTTTGACTTTGAGCCATAGCAACAATCTTAAAAGAGTTTCAATCAAACTCTTTCATAATTCGTTCGCCCATTGAGGAAAATCGCATGTTATTCAGATAGTTTTCTTTTTAAAATTTTATAGTTGAAATTTAATACAATTGAACTAAAAAGATTTCTTGATTGTTAGTCTTTTATTTTATGAATTATGAAATTTAATGAAGTTCTTATTGTAGAATGGTTACTATTAGCTGAAGTCAATCTCTAAGTTTTGTAATGGCATTCTTCATAATTCAATCAATATTGTGCATCTAATAATTCATATTGATAATTGTCTTCTAAAGAAAAAAAGTTGTATGCATGATAAATTGTTATTGGAATTATATTTTCTTTCTATAGTTCTTAAAATTGATGGTGAGAAAAGTTATGATCAATTACTAAATTATTGAAGTTATTACATTCATGCCAATAATATGTAGAATGAAAATATGTATATTTTTATGGTGAAGTTTAATGAGACTTGTGCTTATTTTCTTTTTATTCATTAACAATTTCAATGAGTCTAGGATTTCATATCGATCTAAATGCCAATCGTTTGAAGATTTAAGTATAACATATATGCCTTATTGTATTAGTGCCGAGTAATATATGGATGGTTTTCTCACTTTTAATCTTCTTCTATTATTTGTTGGTGATGAGTAGTTATGCAAAGATGCTAGCTTCTAATTCTTTTCTTTTATTTAATGCTATCATATGTGTGAGATAGAGAATGTTGAATTTCATAGTGCTGCAATTTATTTCAAAATGAATAAATTCAAATGCTGCCTTTAAATTTTAAATGATTCTTATTATTTAAATATTAAAATTTAAATGATGAGGTTCTTTGCAGGATGATTAATAAATGAGTATCAAATGAAATGCTATTGCTTTATGGCATAATAAGCTAAATGATGATGTCCTTACAAAATTACTAAAGTTATTTTTTCACCTCTTATTTAATTTCACAGATATTTGATATAGGATATATGAAAGATGCTCTATTTGATTTTATAACTTGAAATTATTAGAACTGGACATGAACTATATTATAGAACTAGAAATAAACTCTATTATAGAACTGGAAATGAGCAATCCTGCAAAAAGGATTGAACTCTACTTTAGAACTGGAAATAGTTAATGGATTGACTTATATTTTGATTGTATAAAAATTAGTTATTTGGCCAAAAACAAAGGAGACTCTGCCAAAAATTTTAAGAATTTTAGGACTTAGAAAATTTATAGAAAATATAGATGTTTTCACATATTTCTAAAATTTCATATAAATTATCACTTCATTTAAAAATATTAGTCATAAAAATAATTAATTCAATAAATCCAAATATCAAAATCATAAAAACATATTATTACAAAACATGTTAAAATCATAAAGCATTAAATTATTGACTTAAACTACTATTGGCAGATCAAACAAATTAAATTGGTTCATTTTGAATCAAAATAGTCAGGTATGCAAATTTACTTATAAGTTTTATTTCAGTATTCTTATTTGAGCCATTTTTCCATTTGAGTATTATTTGCACTGCTTACCGCATTTTAATCTGCAAAAGATTTATATCAAATAGCATGTAACAAAAAGAATGAAACATAATATATATATATATTTTATGGTGTTTGTCTTTGGAGGGTAAAATGCAAAACTAGAATCTGTATAGATTGGGCTAGCTAGCAAGCCCCTAGGAGTAAAATAGAGGGATTTAGCCTCTTGTAGGAAGTAGAGAAATCCAGAGGAAAGACACACCATCAGTTCTTATTTTGAGTAAGCTACCAACGGGTGGCGAGATAAGCTTCCTACAGGTTATATCTATTGGTTTACCCATTTGGGCTCAGGAGTCTACAGACTCGACTTATTGTTACAAATGCTTTTGATAAACTTTATTTTATATATGTTGATTTTCACAACTAACTTGCAGGGCAGAATTGAAATTGAAAATTGCTTTATTTTCTATACACATTTTCAATCATTTTTATATTTGATTCATACCTATTATAGGATGCTAGATTTATTCTTATAAGAACAATTTGCGTACTCCTACCTGACTGGTAAACTGAATTTTTCAAGTTTTGATAATTAAAATGTTTAGAAGATCTGCCAAATTAAAAAAAGAAGAATAAAAGAAGCTGAAGAATGTAGATATTTCTTATTTCATATTTTATAAAATTCAAACTGTTGTAACTTTTCATATATATTTTGGCTCTATGTATAAAAGGACTATGGATTACTATTATTATTTTATTATGCCCTTTTTGTATTATAAAAATGTATATATTTTCAATTGAGATGAATTATTTTTAAAGACTCTCGAACTTCGGTCCCCGGTCACCACAAGACCCATTAAGCAAATCAAACATAATAGGATGAATCTCCTTATCCTAAATCTAAGGTTAAAAGACAAAGCAATCAAAATAAGTTGTAATATTTCTAAAAACTAATAAGACTAAGGATTCATTCATTGAATAACTGACTTATCTAATGAATGAAATCTAACATATGAGATAGTCCTAGTCTTAGGAGTAGTCCTAATATGAGGTGAAAAATTCTATGGAAAAGACTTTAAAATTTTGGGGAATTTTACTAAGTTGACTTAATGGCTGATTTTTTTCTTAGTTAAATGATTCTAATACAGTTCTAATATTGATTTGAGTGATTTAAAGCATAGATTCGAGGTTAAGGGCACCTAACCTAAATTTGGGCAAAATGACCATTTTGCCCCTACTTAAGGACCGAAAAGTCAACTTTTGAATTAAGGGTTCAAATTGAAGTTTATTAGTACTAAATGGTTCCTTACTGTCTAACTTGAAGATAGACAGTAAGTATGCTTAATTTGGATGAGAAACGTGTTATATAGGTCCAAACTAAGGTGTTTGACTTAAGGGCATTTTAGTAAATTACACTTAATGAAATTTAAATTTTTATGCAGTTTACTGTTGGTTGCTATTCAAGGATTCCATAGAGTCTAAGAACACTAAATTCTGAGGTCTAATGAGTTAGTTATAGTCATTTGAATTTCTAAGGGTAAATAGGTAATTTTTCTAAGTTAAGAGGGGCCAAAAAGCTAACTCTTCTATTTGGTGTCCAAATTCACCAAACTCAGTCGCTATAGCTTTCTTATAATACACTAAGTTCTTTAACTAGGAGTAGACCTAAATTGGACTTCAAATGGTCAAGTTATGACCTAACTAAGGTTAGGGGTATTTTAGTCATTTCTTCTAATTTTCTAGGGTTCAAAACTTAAATACTGAGATTCTAAGTTATCTAGCAATTTGCATAATAAATTTGAGGTACAAGATAGGTTTTGAGCACTTATTAAAAATGACAAGGTTTTCAAACTTAATTTCTTAGAAATTTATGCAATCTTTAATTTTAACTAAAATAATTCAACCCCACTAGGGTCCTAGGGACCTTAAAATTCAAAAACAGTGAAGTTTTAGCCATTTCAGCCAAAACTGGGCAATTTTTCAAAATTCTAGGCAGTTTTGCAAGTTCAGGCGCTGGAGGGCGCGGCAGCGCGCTGTAGCGCTTTTAGCGCTGGGGTCCACTGTATCGGTTCAATTTGCAAAATTACTGTTCAATTAATTTATTTTTTCACATTTCCTAAAGTTTTCCAAGAAAAATATTTTCGCTGCAGCCCTCTACAGCGCGCTGCAGCGGTCCAACTTGCAATTTTTACTGTTCAATTAATTTAATAACTGATTTATATATGATTTTTCCAAAATACCACTGCAGCGGTCCAGGTTGCAACTTTGGGCGCTGCAGTGCGCTGCAGCGCCAGACGGTATTTTCGCCTAGACAAAACTTGTAAGACCTATTTTTGAGCGCAATTACTCCCAATCCGAGGCATTCCATGAGCGGTGCCATATATCAATGGAAAGGTCTTTCCGATACCTTTCCATTGACACCAAAATTGGCACAAACGGAGCATCCTAGCTTTACTAAAAATGTTGATGAAGGATAAAGTGTGCAAAATACAAGAAAAATAGAGCATCAGTTTTTATATCTTGAAGAGTTGTAATGGCATTTATACTGAAACATGGATGTCTAAAGGTGCAATAAGCATTATAATAATATGAGGAAAACTAGGAGACGAGCAAAGGGGTACCTTAGTTTTTGCAAGAAGAGGAGGGCCTTTTTTTCCTTCAAGACCTTGGGGATGAGCTTTCTCCTTCAAAATGCAGCAATGGAGGGGAAGGGAGAGAGCTATAGAGCTTACTTGCCAGCAAAGAGAGGAGGATGGATTGTGCTTTTCTTTTTAGGGAGAAGAGTGAGATGTGAGGAGGGGCTAGGCCATCATGACCCTAAGGAGGGGGTCATCATACCTCAGCCCAAGGGGGCATGGGGACACCGAAAATAAGGAGAGGCCTCACAGGAAGCATTAGAAAAATAAGGGAAATTGTAATATTAGGACTAGATGATCCCTTATTTAATTTCTTTGATTATTTAAAAATTTAGATTTTAGAAATGTGCTCCGAAAAATCCCAAAAATTCACCATTAGCTAATTTGGTTGTGAGGAATTCAACGGTGAAGTTGGATTTTGATTCCGACAATTATTTAATTATGCCAATTATTAGGGTGTTTAATTATATTAAAATATTGACGAAAATTCGACGACTTCCAAACGCGTCCAAAACATCACCCCTAGCTAATTTGGAGGTGATGATCGCAACGGCAAAGTCGGATTTTGATTTCAAGGTCAAAATAAATACCTCAATTTTCTAATTAATTAAATATTAAAATATTCCAAAATAATTGATTAAGCTCCGAATTGCTCCAAACCTTCAAGGTTTTGCTCTAATAGCTAGTTGAGCTTAATGGAATGATAACTACGATACAATTAGGCTAAAATTAAGCTGGATAACAACCTTGGGTTGTTACATAACTTCTTGGGTGTTGGAGGTCATGAGGTCACCCGCACGTTATTTTCCCTCCTCCTATACTCTGGCGAGTTTAGCGGCGCTTCTTCGATAATTAGTGGCCCTAAGGTGTTGTTCGAACGTCGATGAGCTATGTCTGATCCCAGATAAGAGCTTGGGAAATTGTTGCAGCTCAAGAACTTGCCAGCAAAACTAGCATTTCGCTCCTTTGCCTCCATGCTAGGTACTCACAATCTGAACTCAATATGTTCAGCTCCTAATCATAAAATTAGCATTCCTTTTTCTCAGTTATTGATGATAAATAAATGTACATATTATTAGGATACTTTACAAATCCATTGGATTTAATAGGATGATGTCTAAGGTATAAAACAATTACCCATCTCATCTGGGTTCAAGCTAGCCCATATGAGCAATGATATAATCAAATAAATAGTAGATAATTGTAGGATTCAATGGAGTGGGCTTCTGACAATCTAGGTCAATCCAGACATCGTAGTCAGTGTAATCGAACTGTCGTGTTATGATGAATATGTAGGGAACTTATTCGAACTCTGATGATGCTTGTGGATGGAAAATTTACCTCACACTGTAAACCCTAGCATCCCCTCTACAGTAGAATAAGGTTTCAAAGATCAACACTACCAGTGTGGCGCCCCACCCCTTAACCCACAAGGGTTAAGCTAAGGGGTGGCGTGTCACTTTGGCTAACCCCTTACTTATCATTGGATTAGGATAGACTCCATAATTCACCTGATTAGGGAATGATTAACACAGAATCAATCTAACAGTCACTATATAAGTAAGCGTACAGAGTGCGAAAGTGATTTAAGGAAATGTAAATCATCTAAGCATCACAGTATAAATAGCAAGAATAGAACTTAGAATATAAGCATACAATCCAAATACATAATCAATGTACTTGTATTATTACATCACTTTAAAGTTTCAAATAACAAAAGAAAGTGCAAATACACTCATCATCACATATAAAAGCTAAACAACGGCTTCTTTCACGGGCTCCTCCTCTGGGTATGGCTCCACTCCTAACTCCTTCTCATCTAACTGAAGAGGGTCTGCCATTATCGGTATCACAATATAGGGCCCCAGCCAAAAAAAGAAAAATTTGGTTAGACAATTGTCTAAGTACATTTTAAGCTGATGAATTATTATATGTGTTAGGTAATATCACCATTCTACAACATCTAAGCAACATATATATATATATATATATATATATATATATATATATATAAAGGAGCAGCAGGTAATACAAGAAAAAAAGGGAAAGCTATAAACCATCATTTATAACTTAAGCAAAGGAGGTAAGGCATATAAATATACATAAACAAATAAGTGCAGTAAGAAAAATGATATATCCTAAATATGCTGGTGATCAAAAGAAACATGCCAATTAAAGAAAAGAACTCAGTAGTGGTACATATAAATAGCAATAAGATTCTAATATCCTAAATATATATAAAAATAGTACAAAGAAATAGCTGACTGAATAAGAAGGCTGAAAAGTAAACGAAACGACACAACTGCATATAAGTATCTGTGCATCGACTGCCATACAGAAAAGAGCTAATCTAGCTCATCGAATATCAAAGAAGCTTAGCACCATCACGGTTAAGTCATAAAATTGTGTACCCCTAGGAACGTAATGAGGCTAGGCAAATAAGTACATAAAGCAAGCGAAGGGTCTTAGCACCAGTACAGTTAAGGCACCAACTGTATGCCCCTAGCGACATAAGGAGGCTAGTAAACTAGGCATATAAGGAAACCTTAACACCAGTACAGCTAAGGCACCAACGGTGTACCCCTAGCGACATAAGGAGGCTAGTAAACTAGGCACACAACAAAACAGGTCCTTCCCCTAGCGACATAAGGAGGCTAGGAAACAAGGAAATATCTGAGAGGTAGCTCATATAATTATTATCTTTTCATTAATCACTTTAATATTTTCATAAGAAATCTAAGGAGTCTCCATATTTTCCTAACATTTTATTTATGCATCAACAGTCTTATATGATATGCTCAAGAAAATACGGCACAAAAGTACAAGAAACGCGTAGCAACAAAATATCAAATAGAAGCAGGGACTCTACTAAACATGGTGATATCATTTATTTTTTACTTAACCATTCTAACTATTCTAAGTTACACAAGTTCAGGATCATCATTTTCCTACTATCAAGTGTAACTCAAAAACTCGTCCTTATAAGTTAAAAAGGATTAGAATTGATCAGGTTCTAATCTAGCTCAATCAGATATACAACTACGAGTTGAATCAATAAATTATACGTCCTAGTTTTGTGAATTTAGACGTTCTAATTAAGATCTGATCAAGATCTTTCTAAACCTGCAGATTATGGATTAAACACTATCAAATTTAGGTTTAATCATATAATCCAAAGAGGATAAGACCTAAGTTATATGTTTTATTATATTAGTGATCTACTAGTTATGGCAAATCCTATTAAATAATCAAACTTAATAGGATGAATCTCCTATCTTAAATCTAAGATTAAAAGACAAAATAATTAGAACAAGTTGTAAAATAAAAAAAGTCTAGAAACTAATAAAACTAAGGTTTCACCCATTGGGTAACCCAATTTATCCAATAAATGAACTCTAACCCATGATCTAGTCCTAGTCTCAGGAAATATCCTTAAGGTGTAGTGCTTAAGACTTAGCAAAAATTATTGGAATCTTACTTAAGGGTTGATTTCACTCACTTAATTGTTACTAAGATGATTATAATATTGGTCTTGGTGTTATGGAATATTATCCAAAGGGTAAGGGTACTTAATCAAATCTTAGGGCAAAATGACCATTTTGCCTCTACTTTAAGGGTCAAAAAGTCAACTTTTGGCCTATGGGTCAGAATTGAATTCTCTTAGTTCCAACTGATTCCTTACTGTCTAACTTGAAGATAGACAGTAAGTACGCCTAAATTGGATGAGAAATGGTCAAGTTATGACTAAAATAAGGTTAGGGGTAATTTGGTCATTTATTTGAATTTCTAGGGTTCAAATCCTAATTATTATTTCAGTATGTTGATGACATTGGAATTCTATATTAGATAGCTTCTTGAATTTTTGAATTTGGAGTTGATTTAACCAAGTTATGGCTGTTTGAAGTATAGCGGCATTTTGGTTATTTTTCACTAAGAACACTAGGGTTGACTTTTTGTCATGATGTCCAAATGGGAAAACTAATACTAATACGGTAATGGGGCCACTCTTCTGAGCATTTTAAGACCCATATTGACTATGTTTCGATAACTGGGTAAAAAATTATGAGGCTCTAAAGAGGTCCTAAAATGTTACCTCGATATATGTACCCCGAAATAAATTTTTACATTATGTTATTTGATTCTTTATATTTTTCTGAGTATTTTAAGACCTATATTAGCTATATTTGGATCATCCTATAAAAAGTTATTAAACTTTTAAGATTTACTATTCAAAAATACAATTTGAATTATTTTACTATTCATTTATTCAAATTAAATGATTTTACTGTTCATTCCTAAAGTTTTTATATAAAATTTCTGAAATTATTAATCCTTAATTAATCTGTGATTAATTAGGCTTAATTATTAATTAACATTTAATTAATCTATTAATTAATTAATTAAATTATATTTATTAATATTTTACTGTAGCAAAGTAATTAGTACTAATCACTGTTTAATTAGTCTTAATTACTTGTTAATATCTAATTAAGAATAATTAATTATACTTTACTGTTTAATAATAATTAATTATCCTAATTACTATTAAGGTTAAATTAATCTTAAATTATCCCTAATTAATCTCTTAATTATACTTAATTAATTAAGGTTACTGTTTAAAAGTAATTAACACTAATCATAATTTAATTGACCACTAACTGTACTTAATTAATCATTAACAGTAATTAATTAATACTAATAGTAATTTAATTAAATTTTAAATTAATAGACAGTGGGCCCCACAAGACATGTGGCACTGCTAGAGGCTGCCACGTGGCACTGTGGCCCCACAGGGGCTGAGTCAGCTCGGGTGACTGGGCAGTGGGCCCCACCTGACACGTGGCGTGTCAGCTGGCTGCCATGTGGCGCCGTGGGCCCCACGGCCGAAGCTGAAGGGCAGCGGGCTTCGGCTGGTGGGTCCCACTGGACACGTGGCAGGCCCAGAAGGCACCACGTGGCTTGGTGGGCCCCACCCGGCTGACGCGGACCCGACTCGGGCGGGTCGGGCTCGGGTCGACCCGGCCCGACCCGGACTTCGTCTTCCTCGTGGAGACGGCCCGAGGGCGCCGGGCTAGGGCCCGACTTTTGCCGTCCTTCGCGGCGCCGGACCACCTCAGCTCGCACGGCCGACGGTAGCCCTCGACAAGGGCTACACGCCGATGGGCGGACCCTCGCCGGAGGTGGTCGGGATCGCCGGCAGAACCTAAACCTAATCCTAGGTCTACGGGGCGAGGGGACGAGGCGGAACCCGAGAGGTTCTAGCCTTGATCTGAGTCGATCGGACATGATCGAACTCGATCAGGTCTGATTGATCGACAATCCAGCCTAAATCCTACAATAATCGAGCGAAACATTACAAATCTAACGGACGAGAGGGGGAGATCGGAGGTACCTCGGGTTCGACGGTTGCGGTTGCTCGGCTTGGTCCGACTGTGCTGGCTCCGGTTCGAGTTACCGGAGACGGGGGGGAGCGGGAGAGCCTCTTAAAGGCCTCCGGACGGAGCAGCGGAGACGGGGGAGGCCGCCAGTTGGGCAGGCGAGCGGCGGGCGCGCCGCGGGGCTCACGGGCGACGGGGCCGAGGACGAAGGCCCCGAGCCGTCCGATCCCGCGACACGCGGACGGCCCCGATCCGTCCGGACCGCGCGACGCGGATCGCGGCTGCGAGCCGTTGGATCCGCGCGGATCGGACGATCTAGATGGATCCGTCCGATCGGACGATGGCGTTAGCGCCGTCCACTTAAGTTGATGGCGCCGTACGGCGCCGTCAATTAAATAAATAAATAAATAAATATATATATATATATATATATTTTTTTAAATAAAAAATATTTTCCAGAAATTTTTGAACATGTTTATCCTAACTAATTTGGGGTCAAGGAATTCAATGACGAAGTCAGATTTTCGATCCAACGAGTATTTTAATACCTCGATTTCCGGGTATTTTTATTATTAAAATATTCGTCAAAATTTCGACGACTTCCGATTGACACGAAAACTTCACCCTAAGCTAATTTGGGGTCAAGGAACGCAATGGCGGTGTCCGTTTTTTGATCAGAGGTCAATTTAAATAGGTCAATTTCTAGGGTTTCTAGATTTCTAGAAATTAGGATTCGATCCATTTGACTCCTGATTTGTACTAGGTCTCAGAGATTGACTCCAATTGACCTAATTAGCACTTATAATTATGTTTAAGACTTAGGATTAGTCCTAATCAACTATGGTAACAACTCGGGTTATTACAACCAGCCACAGGGCTTCTAGTACCAGGGGATGCGCCTTGCAGCGATGAACATGTGTATATAAAGATTGTTTTATGGAATCATCTATAGTGATGTTAATTGCAATTTAAAAGTAACCCTTACTCGGGATGTATGGGATATCGTATGGGAGACGAAGTACATTAACGGGCCGGGGCAACCCGTGACCCACATCATTTTTATAAAGGAATATTTGACGGATACTCGTTGGCACGTCGGATCGTGTTTAACTCACTGTCACCCACACATTAGAAAGGATTATTCTTGATAATATTCCAAAATTGATAAATCATATATTAATCAAAACTTTATGAAATTAATTCAAAATGTATTTAAAAAATAATTTAATGAATATAAATCCAAACATAGTAAAATTATATATCAAATTAATCAAAAAAAAATATGAAGAATAATAATATAATATAAAATCAGACATAAAATATTTAATTTTATTAATCACCTCTTAATTCAAAGTATGAGTTATTAGTGATAATTAGTGCAATCAAATCTTTGGAATTTATGTTTTATGTATCAATGGACTTTTAAAACCATTAAGAATCCAACAAAATTTACAAGTTGTAATACCAATTTTGCAAATATAAATTTTAGGTATTAAAAATATTAATATTTTAATAAAAAATGATGAAAATACTATCAAATGTAAGTTTAAATTCTCTAATCAGCTTGAAGTTATAATTTAAGTAATTTAGTTCTGTTAGAGAGCATAAGAATGCCAAACATAAAGTTAATTTATAATCTTAAAATTTGAATTAGATTTGACTCCGGCCTAAGTGGAACAAATTCTAAGAGATGATTTAAGTTAAAATTTAAGGAATTAGTATCTAAGTCATAGCTAAGTACATAAGAAATTAGTATCGACTTAAATGAACCTTAAAAGAGGAAGATTTAGAAAACTTGTGAATTTGGTAGCAGAGCACTAGTATTTTTAATTGAAATCTTAGAAATAGGCAACTAGTTAACCTAATCAATTCAGAACTCAGTAGAAATCTTAAGATAGTTTCCTAGTATTAAATGTAAGGTACAATTGCATAAATGAATAAGTAAAAAAAAAAAAAAAAAGGCAATATCTAAATTTCAATCCCTTCTAAAACTCAATGTTTTAGACTTTATAAGTCAGATTTGAACTCTAAAATCTTGATGTTTAAGATTTGAATTATCAATATCATTATTATAAATTCAGATTATATATTAAATAATAATTGTTAGTTTATTTCAATAATCTTAAGTAAACATATATGATAAGATACCCATATTATGCCTCAATAGTATTCAAAATCAGAATAAGTTAATAAGGTTAATTCTTCATGTTTTCATGATTAAAAAGTAAATTGAGAAGAAAATAAAACAGAAGTTTTAATACAATTAAAATCATAAATATTTATTATGTTAATAAGGTTGATTCTTTATGTTTCTATTAATAAGGTTTTTTTCTAATTTTATAATGACATTGAAATCATAAATATTTAGAAATTGCAACAAAATTTATATTCCATTCAATAGAAATAAACCAAAGCATAAAGGCCCGCAAATGGGGCACAGCAGCGCCCACCGGGCCGAGAAGAGGCAACGTGGGCCTCTTCTGCTGTTTAACTTGGTTGTCAAATCTAGCTTATAATAATGTAGGAAAGGGTTGCATTAATGGGCTATTTTTATGTTAAGTAAAAATGATTCTAGAAACTAAGGATTAGACTGTAAAAAATGACACAAAAAATATGAAAAAGGTGTGAGTAGTATTGAGACTCACAATGAGACTCACATAAAATAAAAAAATCCAATGAGCATCACTCATTTGGATGTTTGGTTAGAAGTCAAATTCAAGTAATATAAAATTCGGGTTGAAAGTTGAATTGGCTCACGCGTAACCTAAGAAATCCCGTCTAATAAGGTGTGAACAGCAT
This sequence comes from Gastrodia elata, assembly GCA_016760335.1. Lineage (NCBI taxonomy): Eukaryota > Viridiplantae > Streptophyta > Magnoliopsida > Asparagales > Orchidaceae > Gastrodia > Gastrodia elata. The sequence continues at coordinate 14,298,407 of CM028673.1, forward strand.
TGAGTGTCACATCAACAGGAGATAAATATCTAATAAAATAAATATTTATTAAAAATATAATACAATGCTGCTCACACATTATTGAACGAGACTTTTTGGATGTCACATCAATGAAAATGCGTAGCATTACTCTTGAATTAACAATAATATTTTCAAAATGAGTTTTTTCTTAAAATAAGTTTTTATTTTTATCTCACATAAATAGTATTCAATTCTATTTTATGCGTGTGATATACTTTAAAAAATATATATTTTTAAATATAAATTATATTTAGCTAATCTTTTCTTAGAATTATTTGAAAATTATATAATATTTTTAAGTATTAAAGAGTGCAAAATTAAAATATATATAATTTAAAATATTTATAAATATTAAAATATAAAAATATATATAAAATTTTCAAGTTTTTTGTGAACATTAAAAAATAAACTCATTATATTGCAAAAATTAAATTGTATGGAAATTCTGAATTTAAAAAGTAAAAATAAAAGACTAAAGACTAAAGACTAAAAGAAAAAAAAGAACAAACGACAAAAGGAGGCCCGCTTAAAAAATCGGCAAGCTCAGCTGAAAAAAGTAGAGCAGTTTCATCAGCTTTCTGATAGCCCTGTTGAGTTTAAAAGTGCTGCACCAAATTGTCTGCTGCCCATAACACTACCGAAACAACAAGCCAAAAATGTTCAACTCTATCAGGCAAAATCCGCAGGAGATATCAAGCAAACCCAACTTTCATGTATGACAGGAAGAAGCTGCTATACCAGGACAACGAGACACAATATCCATTAGAGCAAAACTTCAGCAATAGTCAAGAAGATGATAATGTGCCTCCAAAAAAGAGGCTCCAATTTAGCATAGATAGTCAGAAAAAAATGATAGTATAGTAGGTAGGCTTGATTGGGGATAATACACCACTTTTGAACAATAGCAAAAAGTCTAGTTTTGATATTCAATATGATAATTGGGGCCCATAGTTCAATTTTATTAAAAATACGAGCATTTTTTTCATTCCAAATGAAGTCGATAATCACCCCAATAGCAGTAAGGAAGGCTCTTTTTGACCGTTTGTCTAAAAGAGAAATTTCGTTCATGATTTGAGTCATAGAAGTTGTTGAATCATTGTGAATGAAAGAAAATTTTATTGATTGAATTATTGTTTGGGTGGCAAATAGATGAACCGGCGTATTAAAACTTGGTGATAGATGTTGAAGCTAAGTAATCAATGAATAGCCTTGAGGAAGTCGATTTTCATAAGTTATATTATTCTTTTACCAAACTCATTTATATCAAGTAAGGACGTAAGGACCTTCTTGTGTCAGTAGTTGTTATCGAATTTGATTTTTTGCCCGTTTCATTTAAACAGTGATGTCGAGGACGACATCGTTTTTAAGTGGGAGAATCCGTAACAACCTAAGGTTGTTACCCAGCTTAATTTTAGCTTAATCGTATCTTAATTAAATTCATCTAGCTATTAGAACCAAATCATGAAAGTTTGGAGTAATTTGGAGCTCAATCAATTATTTTGGATTATTTTAATATTTAATTAATTAGAAAATTAAAATATTTAATTTGACCTTGAAATCAAAATCTGACTTCGCCATTGCGATCTTCACCCATAAATTAGTTAATGGTGATGTTTTGGATGTGTTTGGAAGTCGTTGGATTTTTGCGGATATTTTAGTATAATTAAATACCTCGAAAATTAGCATAATTAAATAATCGTCAGAATCGAAATCCGACTTCGCCATTGAATTTCTCATCCCCAATTTAGTTAGGGATGAACTTTTGGGATTTTTCGGAACACATTTATTAAATCTGAATTTTTAAAAAAAATAAATATTAGAAATGAATTGTTATTCATCTATTTAAATTCATTCTCTTTATTTCATTCCTTTGCTTCTTCTTGGCTAAACCTCATTTTCATGCTTCATTAAATCTGAGATTTAAATTATTAATTAATTAAATAAATTAAATTAAAACTTTAAATAATCAATTTATTTTCTTCATTTTCTTCTTTCATAGTTAGACCTCATATTCTCTCTTTCCCTTCCTTTCCTCTAATGCATGCAATTACTTCTAACCCCTCTCTTCCCATTCCACTCTTCTAATGCACACAATTAAAAAAAAAAAAAGAAGACTCATGATATTCCCTCTTCTCTCCCATAATTGATGGGAGAATTCAAGAAAGTCATGCTCTCCTCTTTTAAATGGAAGCTCAGCCATCTCTTTCTCTCCATTTGACCATTAGTCGAGCTCTTGCATCTTCCTCCACTTCGTCAATCATTGTCGATTTCCTTCTTTTCAGTGCAGCCAAGGATCGTCGAGCCATCCATCTTCATCTTGTTGAGCAACACCATCGCCGATCTATGCCTTCTCCTTCTTCTTTCGAAGATTGCGTCGGCGACTTCACTCATTATTTCTGACTGCCTCGTCGCTCCTCTTGATGGTACCTATCACCACTCAAATCCTTATTATATATATATATATATATATATATATATATATATATATAACTTCAATAATTATAATAGAGCTCGAGTATATCTTTTTTTTTTAAGTGCATAGCACCTCATATAGCTGCTAATAGAATGATTGTAAGTTTGATATAATAATATTACTTTACTTGTAAATATTTATATTTAATCATAAATCTATATTTTAAGTAACTGAGATAGGTAAAACTGAAATATGTATTTTTTTTTAAATCATGCTGAGTTATGTATGTAGTTCAATAGTTAATTAATTCCATATGATTGTCATTAACTATATTTTATTGTCAAGATCATGAATCATTTTGGAAGATTAGTTAGGCTTATATTATTAATTATTTAGGATTTCTTAGATATCAAATAAATTTTATATAGTACCTAATGTAAATATTTTAATAGACTCCTCGCATGTCTATAATTAACTAATTGGCGTGATTATAAATTGGTTCACCTTATTATGTATGTTAAAACATATTAAGTTATATTTTTTTAGGTAAATTGATATAATCATAAGTTCTTAATTTCATTAAGATAAAATGTAAGCATAAATTATTAGAAAATTTTATAAAGTGAACTAAGTTAAATCAAATCAGATGCAAAGCAATACATCTCTAATTTTATATCTCTTTTGCTAAATTGGTTTATATAATGAAAATATTGACTAAAATCCTCAAAATATTTTTAGCCTAAGGGTTGGTTCATCTTAATCTTTAATTGCATTATGATAGATTATGGCTCAATCAACTAAATTTTCTAAATTAATTCGTCAACTTACTTTCATTTTATATTTTAGATATCTGTCTATACTCCATGCAAAGTTGAAGGCTTATGCTCCTAAACCATGTGCTGTAGAAGTTCAAAATTTGCTCAAGCCAGGTACGTAAGTACATAGAACTTGTATTGAGTTCTAATAATTAAAACTATTTATTTAGTCCTATGTTATGTGCGTACATCACTTGCATAGTTCTTATTACTATTTTTGTGCGTTTTACTTTCTCAAGTTCTATGTTAACTTTTATGTATTTTTGCGAGTTATTTTAAGGGATTAAGATATTTTAATTCTATTATGATTGCTGAATTTCATTAAACTGTCAATTATCCCTTATTAAACTTAAGAGATCTTAAGATATTGATCAAGTGATTTACACTTGATATAGATCTTAGATTGCACCATTAATAAATCAATAATTCATTTGATTTGCCATTAACTTGTAACGTAATTTTTGGTCTTAAATTGATAAGGTTAGGGGTTAACACATAACCTGTCTGATTTAGACTCAAACTCTTAATCACTTAATCAATCAACCTGATTGTAAGATAATTTGACTAACATGATTCCAATGATCTATTTAATTTGATAGTGACTTTAATTCATTAAATTAGAAGTACTAAGAAAATTTAAGAATTGGTATGATTAAGCATTTGGACTTGAAACTTAAGATCTTTGATTTCCTCTTAAATAAAATGATTAGCATGAAATCAAGTATAATATATATGATGATTCATTACAAGATCAAATCCTAATAAGATTCTTAATTATATCTCATAATTATAGTTTAGAACTCGATCAGATAGGGCTACCCATCTGATCTAATTAACCAAACTTAAAGAATAATATTATAAGATTATATTGAGTGTTTAGATATATGAGATCTTGATGATCTTACATTAGGATTTATTTAGTATTACTAATAGTCTTAACAAATGATGATACATTGAGGTAAGAAGAAGATTTGTAACTTATTGAGGTAGAATCTTAGGTGATCTTTTTAACCTTAGAAGTTGATCTTGATACCTTGTGATAGGAATCACCTAAAGCACTTAAAATAGAACTTCTCCCTTGTAGTAGAAATCAATATTGAGTGATCTTTCTTATCACATTCTTAGAGCTTTGTGTAGGACTCACCCATTTAGTGTAAGGAATTAATAGCTTTGATAAATCCTTATTAATTAAATAGAATCTTCTGAACCTAAAAGTATTAGTTGGATATGATTATGTATATCCATGGTACTGAGTCACTTCAGCAATATTCAAAATTAGTTGATTCACTTTAATGCGGACTTATGACCATGTGCTATTCCAAGGGATTAGACGAATATAGTCCCGTTAGAGTAAATCTTCCAAGATTAAGAGTGTTACAATTAGTGAATTAGATTCTTAGTTTGAGATATAAATTGCGACCGGGTTCTGCCTCCTATCATAGTGCACTTCGATAAGTATAGTTTAAGCAAACTAAGTATCTTAAGTCACTTTGTGCAAACCACTAAGTATGCTTGTAATTAGGTCATTTAACGGCTTAGCATGATATACACCTCCTATCATAGTGCGCATCAATAAGTGCAGTTTTAAACAAACTAAGGGTTAAATCCACCTCTCTTGGAAATATACAACCATGTGTATACAATCATCCTAGCTAATGATTTTTAAGTAAACTCTCAACTTTAACCAATTATCGAAATTAGAATTTTAGGAGTTAGAATCCTTTTAGCAGGATTCAGCACAATGGAGACATTGAGTTCATTATTAGATTTCAAAGTATTTTTTAGATTTCTGGTTTTATTTCATATAGCTTAGAAGCATGAGCATGATAATAAGCATGATGTGTGAGTATCAGAATGATATATGAGTATTAGTGATGATTTATGGGTTACAGAATATTACATATATTGACTGGGGAATTTTAGGATGCATCGACATCACAGTAAACTATATTCACAACTAGATGTATGTATACATTGGACCGTACGACTCATAGCTATTCAGTGATAGTCCTATTACATATCAGTAGCATACTGTATTGTGGCATATTTGGATGCATAATCCCACTGGCATATAGTACATCATTGGATGTTTTTGCATTAGTGTTCAAATACTTTTTTTTTATTTACTTTCAGCATTCAATTTACAGTTCAAGTTTACTTTATTTAGTTTATACAATTTCAGTTATTTTGTGCTTTTATAGTTTTTCTGCAATTTTACTTTCCTTACTTCAATTTTATACAATTTTATACTTTCAATTATTTTACAGTATTTTTGCTGCTTGATTTTTATCTTATTATTATGATTGAATAACATCTTTTAGATGCAAGTATATGCTATGTTACAGCTTTACAATTTCAAATAAATATCATATTAGTCTTTAAAAATCTCACCTCATCTTCCGCCTCTCTTTTGTCTCGGTGCACCAATTTGAGAGTCTGATATGCTTTGATCTCTTTCGATCTTCTCCGATGATCCTCCTCCATCACCTGCATGTCCAACCACCTCTCCGTTGAATGATATTTGGGGATGTTGAACACAGATTAATCAATATGATGACTGACAACTGAAATGTTGAGGACTCATGTTGTGGCGGCCCGGTGCCGGTTCGGCAGAAACCATTCTGGCATCGGGTGACTACTCACCGCAGGATTATGTCGAGCAATTTGAGAGAAAAAGAATACGCATATAAAGTACAAATATATTTTCATTTATCAAAATTCATATTACAAGATCATTCATTGTACAAAACAAAAAAAACGAAAACAAATGAGCAAAACATTGTCGTCGTCGATCCATTGAAAATTAGGGTTCTTGTTTAATGTAACAACCCCAGGTTGTTACCAGGCAAATTACATGTTGCCAAATTCAATATTTTTAAGCACCATTGTCTTTAAGACATCAACATAAGCCTATCTGGAAAATTTGAGATCAATTGGACGTCTCTAAGTCAAAAAGTGCAATTTGACGGTCTAGATGCCCTAAACTAGACCCAAAATATTTTGATCTCAAAATTAAAATATGGTTGCATTTTTGAATTCCTCACCCCCAAATTAGCTAAGGGTGAAATTTTGGTTCAATTTGGAGTTCATTTGGGCAATAATCCAATTTAATTTAGATTGATTCAATTGCAATTAAGGGCTCTATACAATTTAAATTTGCAACTATACCCTCTACCGTTTCAAAACAGCGGGCGCGATCTGGACCGTCCAGTTCTCGGCCCAGATCGTGTGGCCCGCGTTTTATCTCTGGATCGGTCAATCCAGACCGTTCCGCGGTTCGAGCGACAGATCGAACGGCATCCCACTATCCGCCGTAAGTAGCGCTACGATCCGTCAGATTCCGCGATCTGAATCCAACGGACGATCTGCTCCCCGCGATCGGCTGTTAGATGTCCTCAGATCAGGACCGTTCCGTCCCAACGAATGATCCATCAGACGGCTGCCGTAACTCCAGCGCTATTCATCATCTTCTCCACTCCGCGCGAGGCCCCGACAGGGAAAATCCAAATCCCCGACAGGCCGAGCATGTCCCCCACTCCTCTGCCAGCTTAGCATAGCTGTTAGAGGATTCCTCAATCCCGTGAGGCCTCTGAGACAGGCTCTCCAGCCCGATATCCCCATTTTTGGAAATCCGGAAAACTCCTCTTGACCCGAGCTCTCGGGTCAAGCCAGGCCGAGCCCAGCCCCAGCACTCCCTCGCAACACCTCTTTGAGGCTATAAATAGCCTCAGACCTCACCTCTGGAGCTCCTTGCTGTTGAATTGAGCTGAATTCCATTTTCCTCCTTCGATTGCCATTGCTGCTCTGCTAAGCTCCTCCCGATGCTCCTAAGCTCGCGTACAGCTGATAGAGGGCAACTCCTGGAGTTCAGGACCCCTAAGAGCCCTTCTGCTTCTTGGTGTCAGGCTCCGCCATCCAGACCAGCTCAGATCAGCAAAACCAGGTACCCCACATTCTGGACTGAGTCGTATGGGCTCAGTTCCTGTTTAATTTTCATCCCCGCACTCTCCCCTAGCTAATGCGAATTCATTTCAATCAAATTGGCGCGCTGGGAGGGATCCGTTCGGTCATATCGATCGAACGGGTCGTCCTGCTTTCAGAACGTTGGGACCGAGTAAGGTCCCAGGGATCTAGAGCCTCCCAGGGCCTCCTAAAATGGGGCTTCAATTCGTGCTTGTGCCCTGAAGGTGAACGGATCAAACCCCAGCCCTGGCAAGCCCCCTGTGAGGAGAATTTCTCCTCACAGTGAGCTCCTTTCACGTGAAATGGAGGAATAGGGTCCAGGGGAAATAGACCATCCCAGTTAGCAATTTAGAGTTCCACGGGTTGGTCTCGACCCCAGGAAGGTGAAGCCGTCGTCCTTATGCCCCGGCGTGGCTCGACGACTGAGAATTTTGGGGATTAGGGTTCGCCCCATTTGCCTCTCAGTCGGGGCCAGGCGCGGGGAAGAATACGACAGCGCGGGTCGGGTCGACCCGTGACCCGCGCTGTCGAACAGTAACGGGCCTTCAGGCCCGATTGACCCGCGTGATTTGGATCGGGCCGGCGCCGTTTTAAAAATCAACAGCCCACAGTGATGGGCCGCAGGCCTGAACGACCTGCGCGGTTTGGATCGGGTCAGCGCTGTTTAAGATATTATTAAAGAATTTAGTATTTATTTTCCTTAAGGAAATTAGGAAAATATAATGGAAAAATACATAATATATTTTCTTAATAACTTTTAATCCACTGGTTAGAATTTTATATTATCATATATGAAAATATTCAAAAAAATCTCAGGAACTTAAATATAAAATAAAATTACACATCTGATAGTTAGATCTTTAATTACTGCCTAATTACAGTGAATGTTAATTAGGGTAGATTAGCAAATTTACTTATCCAAATTGCATGATTAGGGTGCCATTAGTTCACAGATGTTAATTAGATTGCATGTGTCAAGTATAATATTTTTCTGAGTTCTGTAAATGTAGTTATGCCCTAATCTTGTCAAATCATAATTAGTGAATTTTATGGTTTATACACACTTGATCATAGTAAATTTAGTCTCTGATTATTTGTATGAGTAATTAGGACTTGCATACCAAATTTCATGTAATTTGAATGGTTGGATTTTTATTTATGTGCTAATTCTTTTTGCTTGAGTTTAAGGTTTGGTTAGCACTAAGTAATCATTGTTTGTTAAACTTTAATTATTATTTTGCTCTAAAATAGTAAGCTAATTGAAATGAAACCATCCTTTATTACCTGCTTAGTATACTTAAATAAATCCAAAATATTAGAATCTTAAATATCTTAATTAACTTAAGAAATATTTAGATTTGGATCATGCTTTTAAGACTTGATCTAGATCTGAGATTGCCACCAATAATACATAATTAATCCATTGATTTGACATTAATCTTTAAATGCACACTTGATTTGACTTAAGGTTTGAGAAGGGGTCAAACCCTATCTACTTAAGGGGAATCTAAACTCTTAAGAACCTTAACTTAAGTAATGGATTTCAGGATTTTGAATCAAACATGTTCCAAAAAATACATGTGATTTGCTATTGATCCTAAACATTTAAATTAGACAAATTAAGATTAATAATAATCTATGTGACTTCTTAATCTGAATCTAATCTTAAGATCCCTGATTTTCTCTTAAGTAAGAGGACCAGCATAAGAAAATTTATACCATCATATTGATTTAACAAATGACCAAGTCCTTAATAAAATAGTTGATTTATATCTCATAATCTTAGTATAAGTATGATCAGATGACTTAATCATCTGATATGATCACCCTAAGCCAAATTGAGAGTTTGGAATCTAATAGCAATACTTCTTGAAGGGAGATCTAATCTTCTCTTCCTAAGATCGTCTTGAATAATTTAGAAGAGACCTAAATATATATATATCATGAGGTAGGAGGCCTTGTATAATGTAACAACACAGGTTGTTACTTTGCTCAATTAAGACTAATCTAAGTCTTAATTAAGGTTCTAAGTCACTAATTAAGTAATTTAGAACTCGCCTCAGAAATTTAGGTCAAACCAGAAGTCAACAAAGTCAAATATGGAATTCTGGAAAATCCCAAACCCTAGAAAAATTGACTTTTTATCTAGACCTCGGATTGAAAATCTGACTTCGCCATTGCGTTCAGAACACCCAAATTAGCAAGGGGTGAAGTTTTGGAGGCATTTGGAAGTCGTTGGATTTTTGCCGAATATTTTAATAATAATTAAATATCCCAAATAATCAAATAAATAAATACTCGTCGAAACAAAAATCCGAGTACACCGTTGCGTTCCTCACCCTTCAATTAGCTAAGGGTGATTTATTGGAAATTTGTGGAATGCATTTAATTAATTAATTTTGATTAATGAAATCTAATTAAATAATTATAATATTAATATTATTTTTAAGCACATAACGGCGCCGTCCACTTAGGAATAACGACGTCGCCCTAATTCTAACTTCGCCGTTCGATCAGACGGGCGCTGAGATCCTTTCGATCGGAAGATCGAACGGACGAAGGCTATCGTCCTCGCGCGTCGTCCGCGTGTCGCGAGAGCTGACGCGCGGCACGCCAGAGCACCTCCACGCCCCCGTCGCATCTCTAGCACCGTTTAAGAGCTCAATTAAAGGCTCGGATCTCTCTTCCTCATGAGTCTGCGCAATCGAGGACCCGTGACAATCGAAGAAGCTCTCGTTCGAGGATTGTCGTAGCCCGAGCCGTTCGATTTGAGGTACACCATATACCCTCGATTTCCATCAATTGCTATCAAACTTGTTTCGATTATCTATTCCATGTGTTAGATTGAAAAATCAACGGATCTGATCAACCTTAAATGGGTTCGATCGGCATGAATTTAGTCCGGCTATACAGTGCAAACCGTTAAGAATCCCCGAGTTTCGATAGGAGTCCCTAGGGTTAGTTTTTGCTGGAGATATAGGTCTTCTCCGACGACGTTTAGAATACAAATCGAAAGGTCTCTTCCAGACCTTTGAATAGTATATGGTTCGACCTCCGGTGACGGCGAATTCACCGCCATTTTTGATGCCCTAGGACACCGCTGCCGAGTCGATCGCGTGAAGACGAAGAATCTATTCAGGCCGGTCGGGTCGGCCCGAGCCCGGCTCGTGACCCATGCCCGCGGCGCTTCAGCTGCTGCGGCGGGACCCACCATGCGACGCACGGCCAGTCGCAGCGCGACACGTGGCTCTGCGAGTCAGCAGACTGGCAGTGGGACCCGCCGTCGTCTGACGCGCTAGTAAGGAGCCGCCACGTGTACCTGCAAAATTAAATAAATCGTTTATATATATAATTATGTAACAGTTAATTATAACTGAATTAATTATATATATATATATATATATATATTATAATAACAGATTTATTTAATTTAAATAAACAGTATTAATTAATTAATTAAATCCTAAACTTAAAACCTTAGTAACTCCTAAAATACACATCCAAATTATGCAAATAAATATATCAAATTGATCAGAAAAATATGAGAAATTTATTGATGCCAATAATTTTACATTTGGACCTATATTTAGCAAAATGACATTTAGGGTTTAATTAAGTTCAAATTTATGTTACAAATTTTATTTAGCTCATAACTTTGTGTAGGTTGACCCAAAAATATTGAATATGGGTCTTAAAGTGATCAGAAAACCCTAAGGATTAATTTGGTAGTATTCATCTTGCTGTTTGGATTTGTATTTGCCTAATCACTTTTAGGACCTAACCCTAATTAGGCCATTAAACCCTAGAACTTCAATTAACCATAACTTGGTCAATTGAGCTCCAAATTGAATGATTCAAATATCAATTTAGATTAGAAAAACCTAATTATCAGTAATCTGTAAAAAATATTTTAGATCTAATGGTTAGATTTGCTAATCACTCCTAATTACCCTAAGAATTGATTAGTGAATATTAACAAATCTAGTAATCCAAATTAAGTGATATAAGTTTCAGAGGACTCCTAGAGTCATTTAGAATCTATCTGTAAGGTTGGATTTGTGTTTGAGTGCTTAATTTTGCTAATCACTCACTAATCACCCTAAACCCTAATTAGGTTATTGCTTAGTCAAATTAGATCCAAATTGAGTCTACCACATGTTATTAGAATTAGTGGACTATTTGTAAACCATAGCCACTAATTTTGCTTAATTTGGACACTAATTGATAAAGTTAGCATTTTTGACCTATAATTAAGAATCCCTTAATTAACCTTAAACCTTAGATCTTGTATTGGCCATAACTTGGTCGATACTTATCAGAATTTAGCAAATTTAGATTCTATGGAAAGCTTAGGTAGTAAAGAATAATAATCTGAAAGAAAATTTAAATTTTCATATAGCCAAATTACTAATTTGCCCTTATGAGTCAAATTCACTAATTTGATCTCATATGGCTTAATAATCACCCAAAATTAATTTAGTTGCTGTCTAATCTTACATTAGACAGTAAGAAATACTTTCCAAAAGAAAATTTTAGAATTAAAGCCCTAGATCAAAATTTGATCTTTTAAACCCTTAAGTTGGGGCAAAATGGTTATTTTGCCCAAATTTAAGATTTAGCCTTTAAAAGCCCTAAATTCAATTTCTAATCACTAAAATCAGTAAATAGAATGATTTAGAACTAAAATTAATCAAATTCAAGTCTAAATTAGATTTTGATTAGAATTTCAAAATTTGCTCCTTAAGAAAATTCCTAAGTAAATTGTGAGTGTTCTTCTTTCCTTAATCACTCTTAGATCATACCTTAGGTCTTATATCATTAGTTAAGATGTGTGTCTTGAGAGATACTCTTAGTAATTAAGAGCCTTGATTCTTAAGATTAGGGATAGATCTTAAGTTAGAATTCATCTATTGAGTAAATTGGGTTACTCAATAGCTGAAACCTTGAGTTTTCTAGTTTATAGATTTTCTTAGTTTATTAAATAATTATTTGATCTTTAAACTCTAGAATTAAGAATAGAGATCTATCCTAATGAATTGATTTATCATTAGGACTTGTTTTAACTTAATCTGTGAGATTTGGGTTCTAAACTTAGACCCTTAGATTATACCTTTAGATTAAGTGATTAGACCCCATCATCTGGAGTCTAATTCTTAATCTTTTCATCTTGATTTGGCTAATCAAGATGAGGTTGGGATGAATTTAATTACAAAGTTAGGTCGATGATTTATTTATTTTAACCAAATAGTCATCTTTTGATTAAGTTATAATTAGGACTTGACCAGTCCTAATTATCTTCAACTAGTAGTATTCGTGATTCTAAGTTACAGAATGTGTAAGAATTAATGATTCTGAAACTTATGTAACTTAGAGTAGATAGACGAATAAAGTAGATAACAATGAATATCACCTGTGTTTTAGATAGAGTTTCTTGCACTTTGATTTTGATGCTTCGTATTCCTTGATTTTGATCCTTATACCTTGAACATGTATTATGTACTTAAGATATTTGATAAATATCTTATGTTAATTTGGAACATTTATAAGCAGCATTATGTTTTCATTTCACAAGTGGTTTGTAAGGTGTAGCTTGATTAGTATACCTCTTCGATCAACTCATTTGGGGTCGGCAACCTTTCAAGGGTTTAATGTCCGACAGTCTATTGGCTATGCCTAGTCCGAGTGATATGATGGATAGACTCTCGCCCTACTGACTATAGAGTCAGAATTCTGATATGGATATATTAATTCAAGTACACTTACATTCAGTTCTGTCTTAGCTTATTAGGCTAAGAGTTTTTAGTGACGTTCAGTTCAGAGTTTCTTAGCTCATCAGGCTAAGATTTGCTAAGTATGTTTTTAGTTTGAGTGACTTAGATGGTCACTGCAGTTTCCATTTTCAGTTACTGTATTACTTGCATATTCTGCATTGTAGTACTGTTTTACTTACAGATTTCATGCACGTGTTTTTATATAGGATGCTAGTTTTACTTACTATTTTCATATGCTCACCTAGGATGTTAGTGTTTTCAGTTTTTCACTATTTAAATTTTATATGTCACTTAGCATAATCTGTTTGATCATAAGCATGTTTAGGCTGTACTTTTCTTACAGTTTTGTTTAAGTCTTTTGCTTACCTGTCTTTATTGCAGTTGCATGGAGGAGGTATGTATTACTTCCTAGTTGCTTTAGTTATAAACTGTTTGTTTATAACTTATTACTATTCTTTTTGTACGCTTTTTCTGCACCTATTTTGCTCAGTTCTATTTTTATGGTGATATCTATTTAACTTAATAAAATTGTTTGCCCTAAAATGTACTTAGACATATTGTCTAACCAGTTTTTCTTTTGTTGGCTGGGGCCCCCCATTATGAAACTGATAATGGTAGGCTCTGAGTTTGTTGGAGCAGTAGATCCAGTGGAGAGCTTACAATTGGAGGAGGAGCCCGTTCTTGAAGATCTGTAGCTTTAGTTTCTTTTGCTTGTGAGATTGAGAGTTTCCTTTTTCAGTTCTCTTAAACTTATTAATTGTTGTAATAATACAGGGTTATGTTTCTCTTTCAGCACTTTACTTATTATGTATTATTGTATTTATACTGTATTGATGTTATACTTTTATGCTTCCGCACTCTGAGTTCATGTATAGTCATTTAGTGATAGTTCTTATGGATTGAATGGCAAAGTTCTTATTTAAGTTGGATTAGAACACATGTCTAATTCAAATTCTAAGTAGGGACTTTGTTATTTGGTGACCCATCCACCGTAATCATATTAACTTAAGGGTTAACAGGACCACGGCGGGGCTGGGCCGCCACAGTTGGTATCAGAGAATTCCATAAGGTGTCAGAATTGGAATTTGCATTCCTTTCTACCTAATGGACTGTTCTTCTGCCACTTGATCACTAAATGAATACTTGAATTGACATCCATCACATTATGAGTATGACACAGAATAAATTTAAGTTATTAAATAACTATAAAAGATGATAAACCATAAATATCAAATTATATATATATATATATATATATGCTCAACAAATCTAAGTAGAATATTATAATTGTAGGAATAAAAGATCATCTAGGAATGGCATTCATGACATACTTAAAGGAGTTCGAGACTATTTGGAAATATGAACATAAGTTAGGAAAGAAGCAAGGAAGAACTATTGAATGAGTATCAGAACAAGGATCATAAGTAGTAAATAAATTACTGAAAGAAGGCGTCTATAGAGGCATGATTTTCCAGTATTAACAAAGGAGTGGCTCGCGAGAGTTGACCATATATTTGGTGTTATGGAGTGGCCTAGTCACATCAAACTAGAAGTGGTGCTATGTCTTCTGCGTATGCAAGCAAAAGAATGGTGGATTATGTCATACGGAGAATTATTTCATAAAGCATAGGAGTAGCATCGTGAAGTAACTTATGAAGACTTTCGCAGAGCATTTTTCACTAAATATATAGGATGGGAATAGTTTCATAAATTTATGATGATGTATTCTGTTATTTCAATAAAATTTTAAATAAATGAGAAAAGCAGTAGTTATCTTACATCTTGTTTTAATAAAGAGCTCAAGATAGTTGTTTTGATTTCAGGAAAATGAATCCTGCTACTTCTCCAAATAATACTCCACTCAACCCTCACCCATCTGTGAGTAACGCTCCAAACAATATCGTGGCCGCTTCTAATACTATTGATGAAATAACCTCTCTGAGAAATATGGTTACTGCAATGCTAGAGAATCAAAATCAGCAGGCTCTAGCTATTCAAAAGTTAGTATCTGTAATACCCGCCACTAATGCCAGCACCTCTTCAGCATCTCCCGCTCCACAAGCTCCAAATACCTTTCGACAGTCTGCAGATGGGATACTTCACAGTTTCCTAAGACTAAGGCCTCCTACCTTTGAAGGATCTGAATCACCAATGAACACTTTGGCATGGCTGAAGATAATAGAGAAAAATATCACTAGCCTGGGTTGTTCAAGCAACCAATCTGTAAGATTAGCCACTCACCTTCTGCAAGGAGAAGCAGAACATTGGAGGGAGCAAGAAAGGAATACGCATTTTGATGAATTCAAATTAGATGAAATAGAATGGAGCCGGTTTGTCCAAGCATTCAAGGAATCATTTATTCCACCATCCACTAAGAACATAATTGATGAATCATTATTGAGATTAACCCAAGGAAATCGATCAGTAGCTGAATATACTTCAGAATTTTGGAAGCTTATTCGATTTTCACCTCACTTGGTTCCTACTGAAGCAGATAGATGTTTCAGATTCGAGAATGGACTTCGAGAATCCATTAAAGATCACGTAATTCCCTTACAACACACTAGTTTAAGAAATTGGTTGAAACAGCATGAGTTGTAGAGCATCATCAATCAGTCAAGGACATGAAGAGAAAGGCTTTCAACATGAACAAATACCCTCAGAACTTCAAGCAACAAAGAACAAACCAAGGAAGGGTATATCAGATGGAGACTACTGAAACATCAAGCCAAACTGCCGCCTGTAATAGGCCACATCCTTATGGAAAATGTTATCATTTTGGAAGGCAAGGTCATGCGTATAGGGACTGTCGATCAAATAAAACGATTGATGGAGTAACTATTGAACGGAATCGTATGAATAAAGTATTTTGTGCCACTCCCATCAATTTCAGAGAGCCTCAAAGGACTCTTATGCTACCTCCTGCTCAAGAGCGAACCCTTACAAAGGTTCAATATGCTACAAAACCTTCAAATTCAAATCAATCAATAGCTCAGACATCTGACAGCAGACCTGCTGGAAAGGCAAGGGTGTATAATCTTACTCCTGTTGAAGCAGCAGAAGATAAAAACATAGTCTCAGGTACAATTTGCAACTTTTGTTTTTCTTACTAAATTAGAACTTCCTAAAGTTTGTATTTTTATTAGGCACCCTATACTTTAAAGATGAGCCATGTAGTATATTATTTGATACTGGGGCTAGTCATTCATTTATCTCTGAAAATTTTGCTAAGAGATTAGGACTACCATGTTACAAACTTGCGAAGATCTTGAGTGTTGGACTTCCATCTGGAGCCCAACTTAGTGCAAATAAATTATGTGACGTTCAAATACCAATCCATAACCATACCTTCCAAGCCAAGTTAATTATGCTACCTATAGTAAATTTTGATATCATACTAGGCATGAATTGGCTTAGTATGCATAACGTTACTATTAACTGTCAAAAGAAGAAGGTTATCTTGCAAACTCCAGGAGCTTCAACAACGTTTATTAGGAAGTTCAGCACTAGTAGCTCCTTAATCATTGCAATTCAAGCAGAGAAAATGGTGTGCAAAGGCTATAGTTGTATTCTGATGGTAATAATGGGTAGTAGCAAAGAAATAATCCTAATCTCTAAAATAAAAGTTGTTAGAGATTTTGAAGATGTTTTTCCTGAAGATCTGCCTGGTTTACCTCCAACCAGAGAAGTAGAATTTGAAATAAATGTAGTTCCGGGGACACAACCTCTATCAAAAGCACCATATAGAATGGCCCCGAAAGAACTGCAAGAGTTAAATGAGCAATTACAAGAACTGCTAAATAAGGGGTTTATTAAACTAAGTATGTCCCTGTGGGGAGCTCCAGTATTATTTGTAAAGAAGAAAGATGGGTCTATGAGAATGTGCATAGACTACAGGGAGCTAAATAAAGTCAATATTAAAAATAGATACCCACTTCCTCGTATCGATGATTTGTTCGATCAGCTTGCTGGTGCTGTAGTGTTCTCTAAAATTGATTTAAGGTCAGGGTATCATCAAGTGAAAGTAAAGGACTCCGATGTAGAGAAGACAGCGTTCAGAACGTGATATGGGCATTTTGAGTTTCTTGTAATGTCATTTGGCCTCACTAATGCCCCATCTCCGTTCATGGACTTAATGCAGAGAGTTCTGAAACTTTATATAGATAAATTTGTTATAGTATTTATTGATGATATCTTAATTTACTCCAAGACAGTAAAGGATCATGAAGAGCACTTAAGATTGGTTCTGGAGAAACTTAGAGAGCATGAGTTATATGCTAAATATTCTAAGTGTGAATTTTGGCTGGATTCTGTATCATTTCTTGGACATGTGGTTGATGCTCGAGGGATCCAAGTAGATAAGAGTAAGATTAGTGCTATTCAGGATTGGGTTCAGCCCAAGACAGTTACTGAAATTCGTAGTTTTCTAGGTCTAGCCGGATACTACAGGAAGTTTGTTAAAGGCTTCTCCCAGCTTGCCGCACCTCTTACAAAATTAACCCAGAAGGCAGTACCATTTGTTTGGTCAGAAGAATGTAAAACTGCATTTCAGTCTATAAAGAACGCATTAACTTCTGCTCTAGTTTTAGTTCTTCCAAAAAAAGGAGTGAATTATCAGGTGTATATAGATGCATCTGGAATTGGGTTAGGATGCGTATTAATGCAAGAAGGCAAAGTTATAGCATACGCATCTCACCAGCTTAAAACTCATGAAAGGAACTATGTTGTACATGATTTAGAATTGGCAGCATTAGTTTTTGCATTAAAAATTTGGCGCCATTATTTGTACGGAGTTCAATGCTCTATATTCACAGATCACCAAAGTCTGAAGTACATCTTTACCCAAAGAGAATTGAACTGTAGGCAAAGAAGATGGCTGGAATTAATTAGTGATTATGACTTAGATATCCAGTACCATCCAGGAAAAGCTAATGTGGTAGCTGATGCGTTAAGCCATCATACTGTTCTTAACAACTTAATTTCAGAAAGTTCATTGATGAAAAAATTTTATAAAATGGAAATTTCTCTTGCTAAGGGAAATTCAGTCAGTACCATGATATCCATGAATAATATAGAACCCACATTCCATAGAGATGTTTCAATCTCTCAAAGCAAGGATGATGAATATTTAAATCTTAAAGTGGCAATAGAAAGTGGTCGTCATCCAGAATTGCAGTTTAAGAAAGGTGCTATTTACATGGATAATCGTCTCTGGATTCCTAAGTCCATGCAGAAAGGGATCTTGATTGAAAGTCACAATTCAGGATATCAAATTCATCCAGGGAATTCTAAGATGTATCAAGACCTAAAACAATCATTCTGGTGGCCAAGGATGAAGAAAAGTATTGCAGAATTTATTGCAAAATGCCACGCTTGTTGCTTAATAAAAGCAGAGCATCAAAAGCCTGGTGGCTTATTGCATCCACTAGAAATCTCAGAATGAAAATGGACTGATGTATCCATGGATTTTGTCATGGGTTTGCCTCGTTCAAGATCTGGAGCTGATTCAATATGGGTTATAATAGATCGTCTTACAAAATCTGCTCATTTTATTCCAATCCGTCAAACTGACTCAGTGGAGAAATTGGCTAAGCTATATATTAAGGAAATAGTCAGATTGCACAGAATTCCTAGAACAATTGTATCCGATAGAGATAGTCGTTTTACTTCTAAATTTTGGCAGGCTGTCCATCAAGATTTAGGCACAACTTTGGCCATGAGTACAGCATTTCATCCACAAACAGATGGTCAAGTAGAGCAAGTTAATCAAGTCTTAGAAGATCTTCTGCGTTTATGTATGTTGGATTTTTCAGGATCCTGGGAAGAGCATATTCCTTTAGTGGAATTTGTATACAATAACAGTTTTCAGTCAAGTATTAAGATGGCACCATATGAAGCCTTATATGGGAGAAAATGTTCATCTCCACTAGCATGGTCTGAGTCAGGAGATACTCAATTATATGGATCTGAGCTGGTGAAAGAAATAAATAAAAAAGTTAAACTCATTCAGCAAAGAATCAGAACAGCTCAAGATAGGCAGAGTAAATATCATAATAACCGTCATCGTTCTCTAGAATTCCGTGAAGGAGATTTTGTATATTTAAAAGTGAGCCCGATGAAAGGAATCTATCGTTTTGGAATTTCAGGAAAGCTCAGTCCAAGGTACGTTGGACCTTTCAAAATTTTGCAGAAGATTGGTTCAGCAGCTTATAAATTAGAGCTACCAGAAGATTTTGCTGCTGTTCATAATGTTTTCCACATTTCATCTCTAAGGAAGTGTCTTCAAGATCCTTCCCATCTTATTGAACATCCTGCAATATAAATTCAGCCTGATCTTTCCTACACTGAAGAACCAATTAAAATCTTAGATTATGATATGAAGAAATTAAGGAATCGATCTATTCTAATGGTAAAGATTCAGTGGAAGAACCGATCTTGTAATGAAGCCACCTGGGAGAAAGAGGTGGATATGCGTCAGAAGTACCCAAACCTTTTCAATCAAGGTAATTCTTCAACTCTATCTTATCTCAATTCGTTTCTTTATATCTGCTTAAATTCTTTTTCTCACTTGAGTGATGTCGAGGACGACATCATTCTTAAGTGGGAGAGTTTGTAACAACCCAGGTTGTTACTTTTCTCAATTAAGACTAATCTAAGTCTTAATTAAGGTTCTAAGTCACTAATTAAGTAATTTAGAACTCGCCTCAGAAACCTAGGTCAAACCAGAAGTCAACAAAGTCAAATATGGAATTCTGGAGAATCCCAAACCCTAGAAAAATTGACTTTTTATCTAGATCTCGGATTGAAAATCTGACTTCGCCATTGCGTTCAAAACACCCAAATTAGCAAGGGGTGAAGTTTTGGAGGCATTTGGAAGTCGTTGGATTTTCGCCGAATATTTTAATAATAATTAAATACCCCAAATAATCAAATAAATAAATACTCGTCGAAACAAAAATCCGAGTGCGCCGTTGCGTTCCTCACCCTTCAATTAGCTAAGGGTGATTTATTGGAAATTTTGGAATGTATTTAATTAATTAATTTTGATTAATGAAATCTAATTAAATAATTATAATATTAATATTATTTTTAAGCACATAACAGCGCCGTCCACTTAGGAATAACATCGTCGCCCTAATTCTAACTTCACCGTTCGATCAGACGGGCGCTGAGATCCATTCGATCGGAAGATCGAATGGACGAAGGCTATCGTCCTCACGCGTCGTCCGTGTGCCGCGAGCGCTGACGCGCGGCACGCCAGAGCACCTCCACGCCCCCGTCGCCGCTCTAGCACCGTTTAAGAGCTCAATTAAAGGCTCGGATCTCTCTTCCTCGCGAGTCTGCGCAATCGAGGACCCATGACAATCGAAGAAGCTCTCGTTCGAGGATTGTCGTAACCCGAGCCGTTCGATTTGAGGTACACCATATACCCTCAATTTCCATCAATTGCTATCAAACTTGTTTCGATTATCTATTCCATGTGTTAGATTGAAAAATCAACGGATCTGATCAACCTTAAATGGGTTCGATCGGCGTGAATTTAGTCCGGCTATACAGTGCAAACCGTTAAGAACCCCCGAGTTTTGATAAGAGTCCCTAGGGTTAGTTTTTGCCGGAGATATAGGTCTTCTCCGGCGACGTTTAGGGTACCAATCGAAAGGTCTCTTCCAGACCTTTCGATCAGTATATGGTTCGACCTCCGGTGATGGCGAATTCGCCTCCGTTTTTGATGCCCTAGGACACCGCTGCCGAGTCGATCGCGTGAAGACGAAGAATCTATTCGGGCCGGTCGGGTCGGCCCGAGCCCAGCCCGTGACCCATGCCCGCGGCGCTTCAGCTGCCGCGGCGGGACTCACCATGCGACGCGCGGCCAGTCGCAGCGCGACACGTGGCTCTGCGAGTCAGCAGACTGGCAGTGGGACCCGCCGTCGTCTGACGCGCTAGTAAGGAGCCGCCACGTGTACCTGCAAAATTAAATAAATCGTTTATATATATAATTATGTAACAGTTAATTATAACTAAATTAATTATATATATATATATATTATAATAACAGATTTATTTAATTTAAATAAACAGTATTAATTAATTAATTAAATCCTAAACTTAAAACCTTAGTAACTCCTAAAATACACATCCAAATTATGCAAATAAATATATCAAATTGATCAGAAAAATATGAGGAATTTATTGATGCCAATAATTTTACATTTGGACCTATATTTAGCAAAATGACATTTAGGGTTTAATTAAGTTCAAATTTATGTTACAAATTTTATTTAGCTCATAACTTTGTGTAGGTTGATCCAAAAATATTGAATATGGGTCTTAAAGTGATCAGAAAACCCTAAGGATTAATTTGGTAGTATTCATCTTGCTGTTTGGATTTGTATTTGCCTAATCACTTTTAGGACCTAACCCTAATTAGGCCATTAAACCCTAGAACTTCAATTGACCATAACTTGGTCAATTGAGCTCCAAATTGAATGATTCAAATATCAATTTAGATTAGAAAAACCTAATTATCAGTAATCTATAAAAAATATTTTAGATCCAACGGTTAGATTTGCTAATCACTCCTAATTACCCTAAGAATTGATTAGTGAATATTAACAAATCTAGTAATCCAAATTAAGTGATATAAGTTTCAGAGGACTCCTAGAGTCATTTAGAATCTATTTGTAAGATTGGATTTGTGTTTGAGTGCTTAATTTTACTAATCACTCATTAATCACCCTAAACTCTAATTAGGTTATTGCTTAGTCAAATTAGATCCAAATTAAGTCTACCACATGTCATTATGATCAGTGGACTATTTGTAAACCATAGCCACTAATTTTGCTTAATTTGGACACTAATTGACAAAGTTAGGATTTTTGACCTATAATTAAGAATCCCTTAATTAACCTTAAACCCTAGATCTTATATTGGCCATAACTTGGTCAATACTTATCAGAACTTAGCAAATTTAGATTCTATGGAAAGCTTAGGTAGTAAAGAATAATAATCTGAAAGAAAATTTAAACTTTCATATAGCCAAATTACTAATTTGCCCTTATGAGTCAAATTCACTAATTTGATCTCATATGGCTTAATAATCACCCAAAATTAATTTAATTGCTGTCTAATCTTACATTAGACAGTAAGAAATACTTTCCAAAAGAAAATTTTAGAATTAAAGCCCTAGATCAAAATTTGATCTTTTAAACCCTTAAGTAGGGGCAAAATGGTCATTTTGCCCAAATTTAGGATTTAGCCTTTAAAAGCCCTAAATTCAATTTCTAATCACTAAAATCAGTAAATAGAATGATTTAGAACTGAAATTAATCAAATTCAAGTCTAAATTAGATTTTGATTAGAATTTCAAAATTTGCTCCTTAAGAAAATTCCTAAGTAAATTGTGAGTGTTCTTCTTTCTTTAATCACTCTTAGATCATACCTTAGGTCTTATAACATTAGTTAGGATGTGTGTCTTGAGAGATACTCTTAGTAATTAAGAGCTTTGATTCTTAAGATTAGGGATAGATCTTAAGTTAGAATTCATCTATTGAGTAAATTGGGCTACTCAATAGGTGAAACCTTGAGTTTTCTAGTTTATAGATTTTCTTAGTTTATTAAATGATTATTTGATCTTTAAACTCTAGAATTAAGAATAGAGATCTATCCTAATGATTTGATTTATCATTAGGACTTGCCTTAACTTAATCTGTGAGATTTGGGTTCTAAACTTAGACCCTTAGATTATACCTTTAGATTAAGTGGTTAGACCTCATCATCTGGAGTCTAATTCTTAATCTTTTCATCTTGATTTGGCTAATCAAGATGAGGTTGGGATGAATTAAATTACAAAGTTAGGTCGATGATTTATTCATTTTAACCAAATAGTCGTCTTTTGATTAAGTTATAATTAGGACTTGGCCAGTCCTAATTATCTTCAACTAGTAGGATTCGTGATTCTAAGTTACAGAATGTGTAAGAATTGATGATTCTGAAACTTATGTAACTTAGAGTAGATAGACGAATAAAGTAGATAACAACGGATATCACCTGTGTTTTAGATAGAGTTTCTTGCACTTTTATTTTGATTCTTCGCATTCCTTGATTTTGATCCTTATACCTTGAACATGTATTATGTACTTAAGATATTTGATAAATATCTTATGTTAATTTGGAACATTTATAAGCAGCATTATGTTTTCGTTTCACAAGTGGTTTGTAAGGTGTAGCTTGATTAGTATACCTCTTCGATCAACTCGTTCGGGGTCGGCAACCTTTCAAGGGTTTAATGTCCGACAGTCTATTGGCCATGCCTAGTCCGAGTGATAGGATGGATAGACTCTCGCCCTACTGACTATTGAGTCAGGTTTCTGATATGGATATATTAATTCAAGTACACTTACATTCAGTTCTGTCTTAGCTTATCAGGCTAAGAGTTTTCAGTGACGTTCAGTTCAGAGTTTCTTAGCTCATCAAGCTAAGATTTGCTGAGTATATTTTCAGTTTGAGTGACTTAGATGGTCACTGCAGTTTCCATTTTCAGTTACTGTATTACTTGCATATTCTGCATTGTAGCACTGTTTTACTTACAGATTTCATGCACGTATTTTTATATAGGATGCTAGTTTTACTTACTATTTTCATATGCTCACCTAAGATGTTAGTGTTTTCAATTTTTCACTGTTTAAATTTTGTATGTCACTTAGCATAATCTGTTTGATCATAAGTATATTTAGGTTGTACTTTTCTTACAGTTTTGTTTAAGTCTTTGCTTACCTGTCTTTGTTGCAGTTGCTTGGAGGAGGTATGTATTACTTCCTAGTTGCTTTAGTTATAAACTATTTCTTTATAACTTATTACTATTCTTTTTGTACGCTTCTTCTGCACCTATTTTGCTCAGTTCTATTTTTATGGTGATATCTATTTAACTTAATAAAATTGTTTTTCCTAAAATGTACTTAGACATATTGTCTAACCAGTTTTTCTTTTGTTGGCTGGGGCCCTGCCATTATGAAACTGATAATGGTAGGCTCTGAGTTTGTTGGAGCAGTAGATCCAGTGGAGAGCTTACAATTGGAGGAGGAGCCCGTTCTTGAAGATCTGTAGCTTTAGTTTCTTTTGCTTGTGAGATTGAGAGTTTCCTTTTTCAGTTCTCTTAAACTTATTAATTGTTGTAATAATACAGGGTTATTTTTCTCTTTCAGCACTTTACTTATTCTATATTGTTGTATTTATAATGTATTGGATGGATGTTATACTTTTATGCTTCCACACTCTGAGTTCATGTATAGTTATTTAGTGATAGTTCTTATGGATTGAATGGCAAAGTTCTTATTTAAGTTGGATTAGAACACGTGTCTAATTCAAATTCTAAGTGGGGACTTTGTTATTTGGTGACCCCTCCACCGTAATCATGTTAACTTAAGGGTTAACAGGACCACGGCGGGGCTGGGCCGCCACATATAACCCCTTGAGGTAGAAGTATAGAAGATCCCATCACCTTAGAGATTGATCTATTCTCCTTGTGGTAGTAATCACTTAAGACATTAGAAGAGATACATCTCCTTGTGGTAGAATCTGTATTAAGTGATCATTGACCACATTGGATTGGTGAAACCTTGTATAGGACTTTCCTATTAGTTTAAGATTTGTAGTTGTAACAACCCAGGTTGTTACTTAGCTTAATTAAGACTAATATAAGTCTTAATTAAGATTCTAAGTCACTAATTAAGTAATTTAGAACACATCTCTAAAAACCTAGGTCAAACCAGAAGTCAACTGAGTCAAAATCAAAAATTCTGGAAAATCCCAAACCCTATAAAATTGACTTTTTATCTAGACCTCAAATTTAAAATCTGACTTCATCATTGCATTCAGAACACCCAAAATAGCTAGGGGTGAAGTTTTGGAGGCATTTGGAAGTCGTTGGATTTTCGTCGAATATTTTAATAATATTTAAATACCTAAAAATTCAAATAAATAAATACTCGTCGAAACAAAAAATCCGAGTGCGCCGTTGCGTTCCTCACCCCTCAATTAGGTAGTGGTGATTTATTGGAAATTTTTGGAATGCATTTAGTTAGTTAATTTTAATTAATTAAATAGGTTTGAAAATAATTAAATAATAATATTTTAAATAATGTTTAAACGGCGCCGACAGCAAATAATTTGCGCCGTTCCTTTTTCCTTAACGTCGTCTTCCCCGTTGATCGAACGCGTGTCGAGGGCGAGAGACGCGCAGCACTCGCTGCGTCTAGATGGCATGCGCCGCTCAAAGAGCTCATCAAGAGACCATTAAAGAAGCCTGGTTGGCATCCTAGTGGTTCCTCACGAAGAAATCATCGAAGAGCGATCGAATTGGGAGAAAGATTGAACCCTAAATTTTTCACCGTTCATTAGAGGTACCTGTTTATACCTAAATCTTTAATCCAATATTGCAAACTTTGTTTCGAATTTCAATTTCATGTTATAGATTAGGTTT
The DNA here is from genome assembly GCA_016760335.1 of Gastrodia elata. Taxonomy (NCBI): domain Eukaryota; kingdom Viridiplantae; phylum Streptophyta; class Magnoliopsida; order Asparagales; family Orchidaceae; genus Gastrodia; species Gastrodia elata. The sequence continues at coordinate 14,323,868 of CM028673.1, forward strand.
TGAACGGAGTGGATTGAGTTAATCGAAGTGCAATCGATCAGATTTAACGAATTGTATACAGTACAATTCATTAAAAATCCATTGCAGGCCCGCGGCATAGATGCATAGGTTAAAGATTTTCTTGCGATCTAGTGCGTCTTAGGTCTTGAACCAACCGTCAATGTAAAGGTCTCAACCTTGCCGTTCCATGGCCATACGGGCCGAGCTCTTTTGATGCCGTTTTGCCGACTAAAAGCTCTGTCCTAATTACCTGTCACGGTGAAGGAGAAGACGAGGAAGGCATCGTTTTACCTCAGGCCGGGTCGGGCCAGCCCGACCCGTATGTCTCGTAGCACGTGTACCAGTCAAGACACGTGGCTTGAGTCAATTGGTTGCGCGACCAGTAGTGGGCCCCGCCATGTCAGCAGACTTGTCTCATTTAAGACAGCGGTGGGACCTGCTTTTCTGTCCCAGCCAGTCACGTATTGACACGTGTCTGGCATCGAATTAAATGCCTGCAGAAATATAAATTATTTAAATATATTTATATAACATTTTAATTAATATAAACGAATATATATATATATAAAATCAGAATTTAAAATAATTGAACAGAATTATTTTTAATTAAAATCAAATCTTTAAACCCTAATAACTTACAAATTATACATCCAAATTATGCAAATTAATATATCAAATTGATCAGAAAAATATGAGAAATTTATTGATGCCAATAATTTTGCAATTGGACCAGTATTTAGTAAAGTGATATTTAAGGTTTAATTAAGTTAAAAAAATATATAATGTTACAAAATTTATTTAGCTCATATCTTTGTACCTAATGATCCAAACATATTGAATATGGGTCTTAAAGTGATCGGAAAACCTTAAGGATTAATTTGGTAATATTCATCTTACTATTTGGATTAGTATTTGCCTAATGACATTTAGGACCTAACCCTAATTACCTTAATTAGACTTAGAACTTCAATTGACCATAACTTTATCAATTGAGCTCCAAATTGAATGATCCAAATATCAATTTAGATCAGAAAAACCTAATTAACAGTAATCTGTAAAAATATTTTAGATCCAATGGTTAGATTTGCTAATCACCCTTAATAACCCTAAATATTGATTAGTGAATATTAGCAAATCTAGTAGTCTAAACTAAGTGATTTAAGTTTCAGAGGACTCCTAGAACCATTTAAAACCTATCTGTAAGGTTGAATTAGTGTTTGAGTGATTAATTTTATTAATCACTCACCAATCACCCTAAACCCTAATTAGGTCATAATTTAGTCAAATTAGATCCAAGTTGAGCCTACCACATGTCATTGTAATCAGTGGACTAATTGTAAACTATAGCCACTGATTTTACTCAATTTGGGTACTAATTGACAAAGTTAGGATTCAACCCATAAATAAGGTTCTCTTAATTATCCCTTTTAACTCTAAGTATTGTATTGGCCATAACTTGGCCAATACTTATCAGAATTTAGCAAATTTTAATTCTATGGAAAGCTTAGGTAATAAAGAACAATAATCTGAAAGAAAATTTAACTTTTATATAGCCAAATTACTAATTTTCCCTTATGAGTCAAATTCACTAATTTGATCTCATTTGGCTTAATAATAACCCAAAATTAATTTAGTTGCTGTCTAATCTTACATTAGATAGTAAGAAACTCTTTCCAAAAGAAAATTTCATAATTTAATCCCTAGATCAAAATTTGATCTTTGAACCCTTAAGTAGGGGCAAAATGGTCATTTTACCCAAATATAGGGTTTAGCATCTTAAAGCCCTAAAATCATCTTTATAATCATTAGAATCAGAAAATAGAATGATTTATAGCTGAAATTAATTAAGTTCAAGACTAAATTAGGTTTTGATTAAAATCTCAATCTTAGTCCTTAAAAAAAATTCCTAAGTCCTAAGTGAGTATTCTCATGTTCTTTACTCATTCTTAGATCTTTCCTTATGTCTTTATAACATTAGTTAGGATATGTGTTTTGAGAGATACTCTTAGTAATTAAGAGCCTTATTTTCTAAGATTAGGAATAGATCTTAAGTTAGAATTCATCTATTGAGTAAATTAGATTACTCAATAGATGAAACCTTGAGTTTACTAGTTTCTAGATTTACTCAGTTTATTAAATGATTATTTGATCTTTAAACTTTAGAACTAAGAATAGAGATCTATCCTAATAAATTTGATTTATCATTAGGATTTGCCTTATCCTAATCCGTGAGTTTTGGGTTCTAAACTTAAACCCTTATATTATACCTTTAGATTAAGTGATTAGACCCCATCATCTGGAGTCTAATTTTTAATCTTTTCATCTTGATTTGGCTAATCAAGATGAGGCTGGGATGAATTAAATTACAAAATAGGTCGATGATTTAGTCTTTTGATTAAGTTAAAATTAGGACGTGGCCAGTCCTAATTATCTTCAACAGTAGGATTCATGATTCTAAGTTACAGAATGTGTAAGAATTGATGATTCTGAAACTTATGTAACTTATAGTAGATAGAACGAATAAAGTAGACAACAACGGATATCACCTATGTTTTAGATAGAGTATCTTGCTTACCTTGTACACATATATTGAACATAGGATATTTGATAAATATCTCATGTTAATTTTGAATTGCATACATATCATTCATGATTGATAGATGTTTTTAGTTTTTCAGAAAGTTGTGGCTTAACTAGTATGCCTCTCCAATCCTCGAGTTCGGCATAGCACGCTGGTTTGTTACTGTCGGTAAGTCTATCCATATTTGGTTGAAATAATTCCCAGGATGGCGAGAAATAGATTTTGTGCTCTTTAATTAGGATTGGACATGGTAAGTACTAGTTGAGAGTAATTTTGGTAAGGTGTAGCTTGATTAGTATACCTCTTCGATCAACTCGTTCGGGGTCAGCAACCTTTCGAGGGTTTAATGTCCGACAGTCTATTGGCCATGCCTAATCCATAGGATAAGATGGTTAGACTCTCGCCCTACTGACTATAGAGTTGGGATTCTGATATGGATATACTAATTTAAATACACTTACATTTGGTTCTATCTTAGCTCATCAGGCAAAGAGTTTTCAGTGATACTCAGTTCAGAGCTTCTTTCTTAGCCCATCAGGCTAAGATTTGCTGAGTATATTTTCAGTTGAGTGTCTTGGATAGTCACTGCAGTTTTCAGTTTTTAGTTACTGTTTTACCTTGCATATTCTGCATTTTAGCACTATTTTATTTACAGCTTTCCTACATGTATTATATATAGGATGCTAGTTTTACTTACTGTTTTCATATGCTCACCTAGGATACTAGTTATTTTCAGTGTTATACTGTTCAAATTATGTATATCGCCTAGCATATTCTGTTTGATCATAAGCATGTTTAGGTTGTACTTTTCTTACAATTTTGTTTAGTCTTTTGCTTACCTGTCTTAGTTGCAGTTATGTATTACTTCCTAGTTGCTTTAGTTATAAACTGTTTGTTTATAACTTATTACTGTTCTTTTTGTACGCTTTTCTGCACCTATTTGCTTCAGTTTCTGGTTGATGGTAATATTTAAGTAACTTAATAAAATTGTTTGCCCTAAAATGTACTTAGACATATTATCTAACCAGTTTTTCTTTTATTGGCTGGGGCCCTACCATTATGAAACTGATAATGGTAGGCTCTGAGTTTGTTGGAGCAACAGATCCTGTGGAGAGCTTACCATTGGAGGAGGAGCTCGTTCCTGAAGATCTGTAGTTTTAGTTTTCTTTCTTTCAGTGAGATTGAGAGTTTCCTTTCAGTTCTTTTAAACTTATTAATTGTTATAATAATATATGTTTATATTTCTCTTTCAGCACTTTACTTATTCTGTATTGTTGTATTTATACTGTATTGGATGGATGTTATACTTTTTATGCTTCCGCACTCTGAGTTCATATATAGTCATTTAGTGATAGGTTTTATAGGATGAATGGCAAAGTCCTTAGTTAAGATTGGATTAGAATGTGTGTCTAATCCAATTTTAAGTGGGGACCTTGTCATTTGGTAACCCCTCCACCGTAATCATATTAACTTAAGAGTTAACAGGACCACGGCGGGGCAGGGTCGCCACAGTAGTCTTGATAGATCCTTGTTCTATTAAATAGATTTGATGGAACCATGATTGTTGGGTAAGTATAGTATAGTATACCCATATTACTGGTCCCTAGTAATAATCTGGATTGGTTGAGTCACTCTAAGTAAGATTTGTCTGTGTTACTATCCTGCGAGCTTAGGCAGACATAACCTCACTTAGAATAAATCAATTAACCCTAAGAGTGTATTAAATGGGTATCCATTTCTTAGTTTTATTGAAGGACAGTTGCCATCGGGCAATGCCTCCTGGCGAAGATCGCTTCAATAGGTATGGCTTAAGTGAAACTAAGAAAAAGGGGAATTACCTTCCTTAAGACACTAAGTATGATTGTGAGGTTAGTGACTAAATACTTAGTTTGAGCTACAAATCATCATCAGATGGTGCCTCCTAATGAAGATCACTTTATTAGGGTGGCATAATCAAACTAAATGTTGTGTCCTATCTTTGCAGCATATTTAATATGTGTATACAATCACCCTGCCCAGTAATCTTTGAAGTAAATAGACAACTTTAACTAAATATCGATCTAGAGTTTTGGAGTCAGAATCCTTTTAGCAGGATTCTGCACAATGGAGACTTAGGATTCACTTATGTTTCTTCTACATTCTTCATGAATTTGTTTGGATTTTCCATTCATATCATACCATGGCATAAACATGAAGCATAAGCATAAGTTGACCTCATTCCTTCTATTGTGACACATGGTTATCAGAGATACAGTATGAGATACGGAATGTTATATACATAGACTGGGGAATTTCAGGGTGCATCTGCGTCACCATACTGACTTCCTAACTGTTGTGATTATATTGGACCATATGACTCATAAACCTTCGGTGATAGTTCTGTGATATACCGTGATATAGCATATCTGTGAGCATTATTTCAGTAGCATATAGTGTAGCTTATAGCATCCTTCTCAGCATCTGACATTTTTAGGTATTTTCAGTACTTGGTTTTGATGTAGTTTTTCTTTACTTAGTTCTTACAGTTCAGTTATTTGATGCTTTACAGTTTTCCTGCATTTTTACTTTATGTTCTGCATATTTATTATATTTAGATTAGCTCGTATAGCTAGCTTCAATGTGTTAGACTTCTTGTCTAACACGGGGTACTTTTGGGATCCAGCAATTTGCTAGATCCTGAGCAGTTGTTGGAGACAAGTTAGGAAGACGTCCTAGAGTCTCAGGAGGAGCACTTGGAGCTGTAGGGGATCGAGCACCTACTTTTACTTTCTAGTTCCTTCCAGTATTTTAGCTAGACTCTTTATATTCTGTATTATTATGGGTTGTAATAAAACTCTGGATGTATTTTCACTTTTCTTTTCTGAGATAGATATATTTTCTACTGCTTGAGACGAATGTATTTTGGATGTTATGCTTTTAGCTTCTGCACTCTGTTATATTATTATACATAGCATTGTGATGTGATTGGCGTACTGGAAACGCTGATATATTTTTTAACGTACATGGGTCCTTCTTTCCTCCCTTATGCCTTATGTACGTACTAAGTTTAATACTTAAGATATGGGTTCCATTCTTATCTTAGGTATTGGCTCTCGAGCCTACTCTTAGGGCTCGAGTCAGCAGCCTTCAGTATGGCTTTGTCTCTTTAAGCCTATTCGAGATGATGGGTTTTACTTGCATGGCCCACCGCTTCCGAGTAGCGCACCGTTTCGCCGCCAAACTATGAATTATACTCGTGTTTTGCGCACGGCGACGGGACGGGGCGTTACAAGTGACTATCCAGAAACTAGTATCTGCTCTTAGTACTATGAATACTGGTATTCTTTTCTGCATCCCTTACTCCTCATTGCCTCCCTATCTCTTACTAGTCTACTAATGAGATTATCTAGTAGCTTCTTAAGATTGAGACTTCTAATCTTTAAATGGAAACTTATCGCCCGCAGATACTGAGACTAATCATAAGACAACAAAAAAGAATCAAAAGCATAAAGCTTGCCAAGAAGGATCTAGCACATCGACGAAAACAAATAAAGGGTGTAATAGACCACATCCCTATGGAGAGTGCTATCATTATGACCACCGCTATTTTACATGTGGTCATTAGGGCCACAGATATCGGGAATGTCGTGCTCACAAAACAGTTGATGGAGTCATAATCAATTGTTCCCGTCAGAGTAAAATATGCCATGACACCTCACCTAAAGATTTGGAATCAATATCAATTCTAACTTCACAACTATCAGAGAAAGAATGTCCAGTTGGCAGGGAGCAAGAAGTTGCTCCTAAACTTCAAGAACATAATCATCTAGAAATAGAGGAATCTAATAATAATATTATCCCAGGTACATATATTCAATTTCATCATTTCTTTCAGCCTTAGAGCTTATTTTTACTATAATAATTTAATTATAGTCATCATTTAAATTGAATCTTACATATAAGCCTAATCTTATGTTCAGTATGTTTTATCCTTAATTTGATAATTGTCTCATCCTTAGCTTAGTTAATCAAACCTTAAATTCTTTTGCCAAAGTCATACTTTTGAGACTTATATAAATAATTCTTCTTCAAATAAGTAGATTACCCAATTTGGATGATTAACTTTTAGTTTCTTAGATTAGATTAATTCATATCTTTAAATCTATGGTCAAATAAGTCACAATCACGATTTGAAGAATTAGCCTAGCTTATATGGAAGACTCTAAGTATCTCATTCTTTTGGGATGAGAGTATCCATATCCTTTTAAAATGGATAAGTATAACCTTAGGACTTTAGTTAACTAAGTATGATTACTGGGTTTATAATATAAGCCTTAGAGTGGATTAATTATATGATTATTTCATTATATATTCCTTAAAGTGAGATTACGTAATGGTTAGTTTATTTTAGCATATATGTGTATGCTTACAAGTTTAGTTATAATGAACTTGTTTCATTCTTAGTCCTAGCATAATGAGTATGTTCTATCTAGTTTTAAACATAAAACCCATTTTAAGACAAAGAACTTTTATTCTTATAAGAATAGATTTTTCCTTTAATGTGGCGACCGGGGATCGAAGTTCGAGAGTCTTTAAAAAATAATTCATCTCAATTGAAAATATATATATTTTTATAATTCAAAAAGGACATAATAAAATAAAATAATAATCCACAGTCCTTTTATACATAGAGCCAAAATATATATGAAAAGTTACAACAGTTTGAATTTTACAAAATATGAAATAAAATATCTACATTCTTCTGCTTCTTTTAATTCTTCTTCTTTTAACTTGGTAGATCTTCTATACTTTTTAATTATCAAAACTTAAAAAATATAATAATTTCATATTTTGTAAAATTCAAACTGTTATAACTTTTTATATATATTTTGGCTCTGTGTATAAAAGGACTGTGGATTATTATTTTATTTTATTATGTCCTTTTTGAATTATAAAAATATATATATTTTTCAATTGAGATGAATTGTTCTTTAAAGACTCTCGAACTTCGATCCTCGGTCGCCACATTTAAGCTACAAAACATTTGCATAATAACATTTGCATATGTCATCATCATTGTCAAGTTGAACATATGATTAGTAGAATGTAGACTAATTAGTATGTATTTTTTCTACCCATACTTTAGTATAGGCTGAACTTAGACCTATGTCAGGCTAGGGGTGTATATGTCTGTCTAAAGTGAGTCTAACCAAGTCCTAGGCCTAAAATCAGCTAGGATGGTATACATTAGACTATAAACTTCATGCCTTACATCTTTTTATACCTTTGTTGGCATTACTAATTTAGGTACATTTCTACTTTAAATTGTTTATCTTATTTCAATCATAATGAATTCAATTCATACTTACTATTTCAGTTTACATTTCAGTATTTTCTTACTTGCTGTTCTTCAGCATTTACTAGCTTTACTTCTGCTTATAGGATGCTAGTTTTGCTTCTTGTTTATATTTATAGGATGCTAGTTTCACTTTTAGTAATTTGATCATTTTACATATTTATTTGCTTATATGTCAATTAGCATAGTCTTGGATTGATCATAAGCATGTTTAGGATATATTTTATTTCTAGTCACTTGTTTTATACTTACCCGACCTTGTTGTTATGGAAGAGGTATGTGTACTTCCTAGTTGTTAAGTTATAAACTAATTGTTTATAGCTTTACCTTATTCTTTCTTACTCGTTCTTGCACCTATTTATATGCTTTTGTGCTTACTTATTTATGGTGATATCTAATAAAATTAATAAATTAATTACCCTAAAATGCACTTAGATAATTGTTTAACTAAATTTTTTTTTGTTAGCTGGGGCCCTATCATTGTAAAACTGATAATGGTAGATTCTGAGCTATTTGGGGTGATAGAGCCTTCAGGAGATCTGCCTGTGGAGGAGGAGTGTGTTCCTGAAGATTCTTAATTTCCTTTCTGCATTTGTGAGAATGAGTGTTTCCATTCAGTTCTTTTAAACTATTTAAATATTATAATAATATATGGTTAAACTTTACTTTCAGTACTTTACTTATTCTGTACTGTTGTATTTATATGATAGATGGATGTTGTATGTATGCTTCCGCACTCTGCTTGTCTTTTATTTTTATTTAGTGATAATATCTTTTGAGAAATAACAAAGTCTTTGATTATGATGGGTTATTATTAGTCACTAACCTATTCATAAGCATGAGCCTTATCGTTCAGATGACCTCTCTACCATAATCATGTTAACTTAAGAGTTAACAGGACCACGGCGGGGCAAGGGCCGTCACAGCTAAATGGTAAGGTGCTTTTGACAGAGGCTGAGACCCTAATAATAAATCTATAGCAAAATCTACTTCCCTAATTGGAGGCGGACTAAGAAGCTCGTCAGGGAAGATATCGGAGAATTCTTTGACTATTCTAATTTCTGATAGAGGGATGTCCTTTTCTGAATTACTTAATATGGAGATGAGATAAGCCTCGCATCCTCTGCGAATCAGCTTCTTTGCTTTAAGTGTGTTAATTAATGAAGCGTTAACACCCAATATGCCTATGAATACACCTGGTTTTTCTTTCTTTTTAAGGGTAACATTCTTCTTTTGACAATCAATGACTGCTTCATGCATACTCAGCCAATCAATCCCTAAAATAATATCAAAGTTCATTATAGGGAGTATTTGTAGAGTAGTTTCATAGACCAAATCATTGATTGGGATGTTGAAAATACAAAATTGCTGAGCGCTCATGGTGGCTCCGAAGGGTAATTCAATATTAAGGGTGCTGGTTAGATTGCAACAAGGAATATTTAGGGCTCTAACGCAAATTTCTGAAATAAAAGAGTGGCTCACTCTAATATCGAACAAAATGCTAAAAGGTTCACTATTAATTTGTATGGTGCCTAATTAAAAGGAAAATAACTATTACATAAAGTTTAAACAAGCGTGTTGACGAAATAATAAAAAAGTAGTGTACCTGAGACCATGTTATTATCGTCATGTGCTATGAAAGGGGTAAGAGTGTATATCCTTGCTGGAACGGTGGCTCGAGGGGCCTGACCATTCCGTTGGGTAGGTGTTGCTATTGAAGCGACTTGCCTGGGAGTAGTTCCCCTTTGACGATTGTTGGCGGGGGAGGCTGTTGGTGCTGAGTTCTGGCTCGGGGCAGATCTTGCCCCATGAATAATGTCACCATCTACCATCCTTTTGGCTATACAGAAATGGTAACCATGGTCGATGCGTTCGCAAATAAAGCAGCAGTTTTGCTCGTAGTAGCATCTCCCACTAGGGTGAGGTCGATCACATGCTCCGCCTTCGATGGGCTTCTGTAAACATTTGGTATGCCCTTGCTAATGGAGGGTAACGGGGATGCTTGAAAGTCTCCTGGTTCACATTAGAGGTGATTGATATTTTCCCTGGTCATTCTGCAATCACCTGCTCATTGTGCTCCAGCATTGTTGCACAGTCCAAAAGTTCAGCAAATTTTATATGCCTCAGAGAAATCAGGTTAGTACGAATGCTGTCTTTTAGACCTTCCAAAAATCTACTTGTAACAGCCACCTCTTGACCGTCGTCGAGTAACACTAACTCAACTACGATCAAGTGGTGACTATCACTAACACCACAGATAATAAGCAATATATTCATGGTATTAATCTAAAGGTGAGCAAAGTCTTATGCAGAAACATAAGTAAAGTAGTACAGAAAATAAGGAAAAATGGCATTCAAACATTATCCACATCTATCAATTCACATACAATATAAAAAATGCAGAATAATAAGAAAAAAACTCATTTATTACATTTAATTAAATATGAGCAACATAAATTTTAAAAACTGAGCAAGATCTCATTCTTTGCAGAATATCAATCTCACCTGACCCTCTATCACCAGCATACCCCCAAATATATGTTATGAGCTAACACTTGATATTGTCATATATATATATATATATATATATGATAGGGCCAAGCCAATAAAGAAAAATAATATTAAACTTATAAAGTCTAATAATTTTTTTCTTAAAATTATTTGTACTTATTTGATGAAATTGTAACTTGAGGACTAATTCAAAACTTAAGTGAAATTATAGAAATTTATTTGATACAATATACATTATAGGAATTAAATTGAAACTTTAGACTAAACTAAAAAATTTCGTTCCAAAGTTAAATACTTTTTACATACATTATTAATATGCAGTTATGCTCTCTTAGAATTTAGTTATTAAAATTTTTATATAATGCAAAGCTTTGTTAAATTTGAAGTAACCATGGATTGAAAGTAAAGATTTTGAAATAATAAAAACTTAATTCATATTTTATTTTAGGAGTTCCTATTATGTAAAATATACGATAAAAACATATAATGCTGCATTTTTGTGCGTTGAATGAGAAATTTGTGCTGAGTTAATACAATGATTTTTTTGCCGAGTAACAAAAATGAATTAAAATTATTGCATGGCATGAATAATTTCTTAATTATTTGATTTTACTTCACTAAAAATGAATTTAACGCGCCATGAGATGTGAAGCAACTTAATTTTCTTAAATTAGTAACATAAAATTAAAAGCTCTAAAAACAAATTATTTATTTAAAAATTAGATTTCACTTAAATCAAACGGTCCACAGTAAAAAATAAAATTTTTGTTGCAGTTTCGTGTGACTGCCCTTTTATCTTTAGATTATTCTTCCTAAACGTCATTCATCTCATTTTGTTCTACATCTGTAGCCATGTGTCCACTATAAGTAGACAAAAGAAATGAGAAATTCCCAATAAAAAATCGAGAGATCGACAGAGCCCAGCACATTCCAAACGGCTATAATTAGGCAACGGATGAGAGAGAATCCGAGAGCAAAAAACACTCTTTTTCCTTTAAAGTTGTTATTCACACAAAGATTTGATTTTGCGCTTGTGCGCGTGAGAAAAATAGTGCTTTTGAGGACGAAGAAAGTGTGGTAGACCGGGGATCGCCGGGTGGAGAGCAGCATCTTGAACCCGCGCGTGATCCGATCTGCGCACCTGCGATCGTTTTAATCTCCTGTTCCAGTGGATAAAGAATTTGTGTTGAGTTAGGAACTGGAGGAAGGCGTCAGCGATGCTGGAAGGAAGCTTTTACAATTCCAAGAAGACGGATGACATCTGCGAGGACGTTTGCGGCCCCGTAATTTCATTGCTTCTTCCATTATATCTGTTTTTCCAGCGCAGATCTATCTTTTTTATTTCGCCTCATACTGTTTTAGGGTTTTTATCTCAATTGTATCTAAAAGTTCGGTTTAGTAATTTTTCGACTGGAGAGTCGGTTAGGTTTTCTTTATCTGTTTATATATCATTATCAGGTTTCATAATATCATGTTCCTTATTTGTTGGCCGGAGAGTTTTTTTTGTTTTTTTTTTTTCTGTTCTTCTAAACCCTAGATTGAACTAATTAACCGAGTAATGTTCTTCTGCTTCGTTCCCAACAGGCATCTAAGGCAGCTTTGAGCTTGTCCCGGCTTCGTTGCATTCTGCGTGGATTTAACCACAAGGCTCTTTTGCTTCTATTTATTGGGGTGCCGCTCTTCATATTTTCCATATTCTTGCATGGGCAAAAGACCACTTATTTCCTCAGACCACTATGGGAGTCTCCTCCAAAACCCTTCCATGTTATTCCACACTACTATCATCAGAATATTTCTATGGTGAAGCAATGCAAACTGCATGGCTGGAAAATCAGGGAAACTCCAAGGCGTGTGTTTGATGCTGTGCTCTTCAGCAATGAAGTAGATATTCTTGAAATTCGTTGGAAAGAACTGCATCCCTTTGTGTCGGAGTTAATTCTCCTGGAGTCTAATTCCACATTCACGGGACAAATGAAGCCCTTGTACTTCGCACTAAACCGAGACAAGTTCAAGTTTGCTGAATCCAGGCTCACTTACGGTGTGGTTGGTGGAAGATTTGTCAAGGGGGAGAATCCTTTTGTTGAGGAGTCATACCAGAGAGTTGCTCTGGATCAGCTGATCAAGATAGCAGGTATCAATGAAGATGATTTATTGATCATGTCAGATGTTGATGAGATTCCTAGCGGCCACACAATTGATCTTTTGAGGTGGTGTGATGATATTCCTGATATTCTTCATTTGGAGCTTAGGAACTATCTTTACTCATTTGAATTCTATCTTGATAGTAAGAGCTGGAGGGCCTCTGTGCATAGATACAAGGCTGGAAAGACAAGATATGCTCATTTTCGCCAGACTGATGATTTGCTGGCAGATTCAGGATGGCATTGTAGCTTTTGTTTCCGCCACATTAGCGAATTTGTGTTCAAAATGAAGGCATATAGTCATGTTGACCGTGTCAGATTTTCTTACTACCTTAAACCTTCAAGAATTCAGGATGTGATTTGCCGAGGGTTGGACCTTTTTGACATGCTGCCAGAGGAGTATACCTTCCAAGAGATCATTGCAAAGTTGGGTCCCATTCCCAGCTCATATTCTGCTGTTCATCTTCCTCGATATCTACTCCAGAATATTGATAGGTACATGTATCTTCTACCTGGACATTGCATGAGACAGAGTGGCTGAATGCCATACTTTCCATAAGGTAGCTTTTCTTACAGAATTAGAGAACTGGCTAATGGAAAACTGGGAGTTGATAGATTTATCAGAAGGATGCTTGCAAGCATGGATGAGAGCTATTGTTTGTAATGTTGAATTTATGAGAGGGATGCTTGCAAGCATGGATGAGAGCTATTGTTTGTAATGTTGAATTTATGAGAGGGATGCTTGCAAGCATGGATGAGAGCTATTGTTTGTAATGTTGACTTGCTGAGTTATATTCAAAGCATTGAACATATCTTGTGATGCTATTGAGGAGCACATTTTGTTCCAACTGCTCCGAACGCTTATAACCAGGAAGTTGTTCGTTACTTCACTCTTTCTTCTCTCATGAGCATAGCATGTTACACAATTTATTGCAGAGTGTAGATCAAATGAAATTTTCTTAATTTGTAATATGATTTGTTATTTCTTCAGAATTGATTAATTCTTGTATACTTGCTCCGTGTGCCTTAATGCTTCCCATCAACTCCTCCATTATACATTTTTATAGCAATAATTACTTTTGTTTGAAGGTTTTATTTTTGAGTTGTCATTCTGATTTCATTTAGTTAAAATATTTTATGCACATCATTCAAGGCTACCCTTTGCTAGCAGAACTTGTTTTCAACTATAAGATGCACTCTATATTCTATGTCCGTGTTGTCCATTGCGTATGACATTGATTTGAAGTATTCTCTTGTCTTCATTATTTTTACTATGCGGCAATTAAAAATGTTTTGCATCATTTGTTTCTTTCAGTTCCTTAGTACTTGCGATTTTAGAGTTGATTTTGTGATGAACCGTGCCGTATCTCCATGTAAGATCAGTATTGTTTGATTTCTGAAAACAAGTTTCTGTATTGTTTTTTGAATTGTAATTTACTAGTTGCATGTTTCTCCTTTTAACTTAATTTTTTTTTCAAATCTATATTTTCCTTAGAAACATTGATAAAGACCTCAGGTTAAACGAATAAGCGTTAGCTGTACTTCTTTTCCCTAAATAAGCATGATATAAAATCATTTTTAATGCAAAATGCCTTTAGGTTTCGATGTAGTTTTGTTTACACCTTTATCCTTTTCTACTGCCTTTCTTACACTAATTCTCTCAAAATACATTCAATTATTTGTTAAATTGATTCTTGGATTCTCATCTAATGAATATGGCCGTTTAAATGCTATAATAGTCGTGTCTTTATCCTGCCTTAGCAGATCTTAAGCTTCATGTCTTGTTATTCTTTTGCTCTTATCTATTTGAAAATTTATTATTATATTCTTTGTTTGATTAAGTGATAGTTATGCGGCAGTTTTACAAATTCAGACAACGATGAATCCAACTTTACTGTTTGATTTAGAAGACTTGTAGTCACTAGAACAGATGTTAGCCATGATTATGCTAGACAGCAAGTAGAATGAATACCTTTGATACACATTGAATATAGTGGAAAAATAGCAATGACATGATGTCATTATCATCATATCATTAGATGTAATCCAAATATTTGAGCTTGTCTTCACTAGTACAATGACATAATTAATGCTTAGGCATAATGTTAAGTGAGAAAGGGTTATCATATTATAGATGAATATGAATAAAAGAAGCCAGCTTAATGCGTTAGGATACAAATAGGAACTTAGAATACTGGTACTTTCATAAAGAAACTTATTCGATAGTAATTGTTGTTATGGTTAATAGGAAAATAAATGTTTGTGTTTAAAGAAAATGAAGTGAATATATGAGATTTAGATAATAAATAATTTGGGCATCTAGCTTTGTTACTCCATAGTTGATACAAAAATAACATAGGTATTATTTTGATTAAAAGTTTGACGATTGATTGATGTAGAAGGTCAAGAGGATGAGAAGTTGGATACTAGTTCCAAATATTTTTATTTATGAGATAATTTTAATTTTATAAGTATTTATGCCTTTTATATAGTTTATGATGTGTGCCTTAAAGAAATTTTTTTTATGATTGAAAATTTTGGTTTTGGAATGTTTTAAAAGTAATTATTATTTATTGGAGATTTCAATGATTATGTTATACATGTAACATATGGATTTAAGGGTATTCATGAAAATTTTTGTTTTGGTGAAACTAGTAAAAAAGGAAAATTAATATTGTTACTATGTTTTCAGTTTATATTTTTGTGATAATTAATATATTGTTTAAGAAAGAAACATATTGTCACTTATAACATGTTTTCTTAGAATTTAGAATTTTCTTGCAAAAAAGAATTGATTTTATTGAAAAGATAATGATTTTGAAATAGAATAATAATTCTAATAATTTAGTTTATGTTTTAAAAGATCAAATTGTGGAATATTATATATATATATCTATATCTATATATATATATATATATATATATATATTCAGAAGTTGAGTTTGAGCAGCAATAGTTGGACATTTAGGGGGAGAGCCAATCTCATATGGAAAATGGTTGCTAATTGTTTTTGTAAAGTGGAGATATTCTTAGGAAATGAAAAACTGATAGCTCTTTTAAGTCACATGGTGGTGTAAATAAGATGTTTAAGAAAACAAGGCTAAAGAGCATATCTATTGTAAAGAGTGGAATGCACTAATAATAAGAATTAAAAGAAATAAAATTTGGCTTGATGTTAGTCCAAGAAAACATTTAATGATTTTAAGAATTGGGTTTAGAATGTTTATATGATAAATTAAATATTATTAAAGGAGAGAGACTTTTATAAGCCAACCAAATTAAAAGATATGAAAAATAAAGTTCTTGTGCAAGCGAAGTTCTTAATAATAATGAGAAAATATGAAAAACTATAATTTGATTGGACAAAGATTATGATGGATGAATTATCACTAAATCATTAAGAGAATATCTAATGTAAAGAATGGTATGCACCAATTATGATAATTAAAAGATAAAATTTGCTTGTTAGTTCAAGAAAACATTTTGTGATTTTATAATTGGGTTTAGAATGTTTATATGAGAAATTAATACTATTAGAGGAGAGAGATTTATATAAGCCAACCAATCAAAAAATATGACAATTTAAGTTCTAATACAAGCTACGTTCTTAGTTATAATGAGAACATGAAAAATTATAGTTTGTTTGACAAAGATTGTAATGGATGAATTATTACTAAATCAATGTGGTTAGAGACAAGTTATTACAAAGATTGTGATGGATGCATGCTAGTTAGATCGACTATAGAGGATTACATTTATTAAGAAATTAAATGAAGATATTTAGAGAAAAATTATCTCCTTTTGATCTTAACAATTTAGAAATGTTTATTTTTTTCATTGGAGAGTTTTGGAAAGAAAAGGGCTTGTGCTACTTGTATTGAAGTTATTAAAGATATGTAATGAAGAAGTTTCACTTGTTTGAACTAATTGTTACTGGTCAATTGATTTTTTTTGTTTTGATTTGTATACTTTAAGGATTAGCTCGAAGTTTGTTTCTTTTTCTATTAATAATGCATTTCTTACTAAATGCATTCAATATTATGTATTTTGATGTGTGTTGTTTGCAGGTTTACTAAATGCATTCATGAGTTATGTTACCACCTATCAAATCTAAAGGCTTTGTTATTGTAGATCTAAAATAGAATTTATGAAATGTAACTTTAATAATAATAAAAGTTATTACATTGGGATATATCAATTAAATACATTATTATCAATAGTATGTATTTTGATGCGTGTTGTTTGCATATGATACATTATTATCAATAGGGTTTTCAAGTTATCATTGATATGTTATTATAATGGGATTTGATAAATAATGGGCGCTTTTGAAAAGGGAAGCAAATTATTTCATAATTTATGCGCAGTTTACAGCTTGGCTTTCTGCCATTTGTTAAGAATGAAGAACGTGGCGTGTTGTGTATACTTTTAGCTTTTTTGTTTGTGGGGGCGGATTTAATGATCTGGCTTGTTGTGATCAAAACCCAGCCTTATTAATTTTGTGATTTGCTTAGTTAAATCAGTAAGCTTAAGCTGTTAAGCTGGCATGAATTGTTTTAATACTATTTTAATATCAACTACTTCAAAACAGAAGGCATATGGCAACATCGTAAAATTGAGCTAAAATATAAAAAATAGAGAGCAGATAGAGATAAAAATTGAGCATATTTTAAGTTATATTGTTTTAATTATAAAATTATGATTATGTATTTCATATTATTTAATATATTAATGAGATATAAGTTGTGAGAAGTGTACCAAACTCATTATATAATTTGCTGGTTTATCCTATGTAATATGGCAGCTTCTTTTTCAAAGTGCAAACTCTGCGGTGTTTTGATTTTACGTTCTGACTATATTTTTTGATTTCTTGCTCTTATTTTTGTAATTTTTTTGTTTTTTGAAAGATTAACAATGTTACTTTCTTCTAAAAAGTATGAAGTAGAGTGCTAAAAAAAGATGAGAAATATATAGTCACTCTTTTGAGAAAGAATTGTGTAACTGTAGTAGTATGTTTTTTTAGTTTAGTTATTCGTTGGTTGAGAATAGATGTAAAATATTGCCATGACAGTGGTTGAGAGAAAAATTGAGGAGACAACAAAATGGTTTTTGACTCTTACCTGCAAAGCTATTTAAATATGCAGCAACACTGGATTCATATAAAAATACAGAAAAAAAACTCACTAAAGTCAACTGTTTTCTTCAATCAACCGCAGCGTCCAGTGGCAGTCGACATGGTTTTTTGTTGGCATTCTGCTCGTCCAGCTCAATTGTTTGTTGTTGACATTTGTTTGTTTTTTCTTGAAAAACAAGTGATGGTTTTTTTCCTCTGAACTCAGTAATCTGTCTTCATCTTCTTTGGCGATACTTTTCTTTCTACTTCGGTTCAATTTATTATATTTCCTTCTAGAAAACTCTACGATCGCTCTTCTTCTTCCTGTTTCAGTATTATTTTTTCTTGAGAACTCTGATCTTTGTTTTCCTTCGATACAGTATTTTTCTTTTTCTTTTGAGAAACTCTGATCTATTCTTAGCCACCATCAATTGAATATTAGAGTGGAGAGGAAGGTGCTTTTTGTTGTATATATAAAATTCATGTATTTATATGTATATTCAGGACTTTAGGTGCTTTATAACAAATGCAGATAAAATTTCTAAAAAGTTTCAATTTTGGTAAGTTGTTTGGATGCATTTGAGTGTGGGTTTCATATTTTTTATATCAACTTTTAAAATAGCCTATGTTTTTGGAAAAAGTTTGAGGGTTTGTCCCATGTATTACTAGTAATTTCAATGTTACAAGTTCAGATGCATATATGCTTTCAAAAAGAGAGAAATAAACAATATACTGACAGAGAAATAGAAGGAAGAAACAGCTAAACAATAACATATTACACTACTAAAACTATTACCCGCAAAAAAGGAAAATGAAAAACTGGTGAAGGTAAAGGATGAAAAGGATGAAGGATTCAGCTCCTCCACTGTGTCGTACTCTGGTTTTGCAACTAGACTCCACCGTACTATCAAAAAAGTGCATGAAAGTTTTTTTTTTTTTTCAAGTTTTAATTAGAAATGTATTACATTTGAATTTTTTATCTTTCAAGAATTTAAACTAGGTTCTAATTAATCAGTCACAACTTATAGGTTTCCGAAAATATAATAAGATTTACAAAGAGAGAAGCTAATGAACAAAAATAGCAAAGACTATCTAGAAGTAAAAGGATAGGGACCCATAATGAAGTGGAAGAGACACAGAACATGTGGATGGATTCCTTCAAACGAAGTATCAATTCCAGGCAGTATTTGAAGAGTACTTATTCCACCAATGAGACGTGCAAGTTCTGCAGGTTTGTACTGTATTGGAATTCATTAGCATTCATCCTCGTTTCCTTAAAATCACGAAAAAAGGCGTCCCATTTCCATGAAAACAGACAGTGAAATTCAGTGAAAATTGAAAGCTGAAAGCTTTGGAGAAGACAACAAATAACACACACCAGCAAGAAAGATTCCAGCTAAACACACAACAACCACAGCCACTGGACCTTTCAGTCGAGAACACCAATCCACGAAAAACCAAAGAAAAATAAGTGTTACTTATTGGAGAGGTGGCTAATCGCTATGAAATAATACTGCATAAACAGAGAGGACCATAAAAATCACCAGAAGTAGTAGAACATAATACATTCTTGAGGGCATGCAATCGACAACAACGATAGAGAATATCAAAGTGGATGGAAAGAAAACCAATATTATGTGTCAGAAGAGTCCCCAGTAGGGCCCTTTCAATTTTTCTCAACACTCCCAGTAAATTGTTTGTACTTGAACAAAAGAGAGGTAGTACATTTGAACTTGTTCTAGTCATATATTTTTCACCAAAATGCCCAAAGAGAGAACATTAGTTCTCTTAATCCATAACTTACCCTACGAATCAGTCATATGCAAAGCCATATTAAAGTATATGATAGAAAAGAGAAGTTATCAAAAGAAAGGGACTTGTGAATGAGTTGGGAGAGATTGTGCATACGAAAAATAAATGTGATTGGGATTCATAAGCACTTTGACAAAAACAATGATTTCCTTACAAATAATGCCTCTTATTGTAACTTGATACTTTTAAGCCAGACCAATTTAGGTCACCACGCAGAAAAATTATGAGAAATAACAATATCATATAAGCATTCTTAAAAGTAAATTCACAGCCACCATTAAAGGAGGGAACTCAACCATTGTCGGTCTAGAACAAGTATGTAGGGAACTCAACCATTGTCGGTCTTGAACTCAACCATTGTTGATTAGGACACATGTAAGGAATAGTATTGATGCATCCAAGAAAAAACAATATCATTAGTATTGATGCATCCAAGAGCAAGTATATCCTACAATGATCTTAGTTGTCATAAATCAGCCCCTTTGTTCTTTGAACTGTAAACAAAATATGAACAATTTGGTTTTCAACAAATAACTTATATAACATTTTTTTTTCATTTTTAACAAATTTGATTGATGCCTTTGTAATTGATTAATTTGTATTCATCTGTTTGAACTTTTGTTTGTTGCTAAATATCATACATGTTTCAAAATGAATGTTTTGAATATCCATTTTAAGGTTAAAGTAGGCCATTGCAATGTTTTCCCCCCACAATTGCTATGAACCCTTGCATCATCCTGAAATCATACAATTTTTTATCATTATTCTTTATTTGAACTATTCCAAACTCAAAAACAAATTTTTAGTTAGTGAATCAATATTTTCCTCAGGCATTGCATCATTTTCTCCCATAGGAAAATCACTTTTAGCAAATTCCTCATGTTCATTTGATATATTAGACTCTCGATTGTTATCCTTATTATCAAAATTTTCAACATTTTTACCTTTTGTAAGAATCTCACTCTCCTCTACACTTGTACCATAACACAATTGAGAAATATTTGAATCATTGAGTCATTGAGAAATAACATCATAAATCCCATTATTACCACTTCCAAATTCCATTTTTATTGAACATGTTGATTTACTATTCTCCTCGCTAAAAAAATTATCTAATATAAAGAGAGTTGTCCTCGAGTATACAAGCAACAAATTTAACGAAGAGAACTTTTCACAGCCAGTATATTGATAAATTGTGATTTGGTACATTAGGCCAATTTTGAACATGTGTATTGATTTGATGATTCAAACATTTACGTCGCGTGGAGTTTAAGCCAGTCTTGAATTTCTAATACTTGGTATACCAGCAAGTACTTGTGATACTTGGAAGCGGGTATACCAAGATGATTGAACTTATACCCACACCCAAGTCACAAGAGATTCATGAATAATTACTTGGGATAATTGAGGTTAACAAATATATAGTCTTTAAGGGATTAAACTTTATGAGATTATAAAATCTAAACATTAAATGAAATTCATAATTGCAATAAGGTCATTGCTAGCCAATTCTCATTTCTATAAAATTTCCATGTTAAAAAGATTAGCACTTCAAGTTTAAGCATTTACACACTTCATTTCATAATTCATTTTACTCGAGGACCTTATTGCAATTATGAATTTCACTTAATGTTTAGATTTTTTAATCTCATAAAGATTAATCCCTTAAGACTAAAGATTTGTTAACCTCAATTATCCCAAGTCATTATTCATGAATCTCTTGTGACTTGGGTGTGGGTATAAGATCAATTATCTTGAATGAAATTTGTATAGCATATGGTGAGAATTTTAAGTGCTATATGTGCATCCTTCTCATGAGTTATGACCAAAAAAATGGTGAGAGACATTTTTCATCATCATCTTATTCATTTCATATTTTTATTTTTAGTAACGAGTGACAACTCACTCTTTATTATGTTTATAAATACATCATGCACATGGGCATGAGGTTTCATACTTATGAGAATAGTTTGGAGCCTAGTACCCCTCAATCTATAGTCTATACTCACCCCATAACTCAACCTCACTCTCCCCCACACTTAGTCTATATCATCAGTCCCATTGAGAAGGACTTTATATTGGTTAATTCATCTAAATCCTAATTAATCAAATGTGGATTCAAATCTAGCTATAAGTGATATTCAACCACAACATAGGTCAGGTCTCACAAACCTCTATTTGATAACTTGTTACAAAATAAGAAAGCACATTCATAATCAAGAAGACATCAACATATTTTATTCTCTAATTCCATTACTTGAAGAGATCGATTATAAAAGTGGATTTTGTGTTGCAAAAGAAAAATTGCAAAAGAAAACTAAAATATAAATAACAAACATAAACAACTACAATCTAGTAGTAACGAAGTAGAAGATGATGATTCACAAGTTACTCCGCCTCTTTGTCCTCATCCATGGTTTTTTGATCGGTTGGAGCAGCTTGCGTAGGTGGGAAGGGTGGATGAACAACTTTTTGCAGAACTCCGTGAGCTTGCCAATGACCCCAGCCAATTCATAAATCTTAGTGAGGAGCATGCTGTGAAAGCCCTTTGCATTGATTTCCATTCCATAAAGAATTAAAGTACCTTACCCCATCATGGTGAACCTCTCCTTGTGATTGGGATGAGGTAAATGCCTCCCAAAGCTGATCGAATTGGAGTTTCCTTAGGTAGCTGACGACTGACAGTGATCCTGAAACTTCCATGAAAGTTATTAGGCTGCTCCAACCGATTGATTTATCAACTCATAATTTTTAACTCTGAAAAAAGCAAATGAATACAAATTCATTGTCTAATATAAGATATACATAGTTTCATAAATTTATAATAACAAGCAACAAATTTATACGATAGCAGTGCATTTAATATAATCTCAATTAAATAAAAGATATTTAGAAAAATAAAAATATCACATTGATATTATCAAATAAATATATCGATTAATAAATTATTTTTTAATAACGTTATAAATAAAATATAGATTGACCAAACAAATAAAGGTAAATATGTAATTATAACAATTTTAGTGTTATGTTTATAGCATGCCAGATAAAACCTTAAAATTTAATTCAACATGTAATCTTCCATCACATAATTGTTATCCTATTTAAATCTTATTACTAACAAAATGGGAATGAGACTACACACATGGGAAAGACTAGATGGCAGTTTAGTAAATTCAAAGATGCAAATTTTTAAAGTGTAGTGTGCTATGTAGATAAAAATACATCAGGGTAAAACAATAGAGAGGCTTTAATGGCTATTGAGATTTTATACTTTTTGAGGATATTGCAATAAATTTATTAATAACTATTATGAGACTAGATATAAAAAAATCAAAGAAGTTTATTTGCAAATATCTAAAACAGAAAATATGCTCAAGAATTATCTAACTATAGATGAGACAAATTCATAAGCAATTTATATTTTTCAATGAGGGAGAATTGTAAAAGATAGAAGGATAACTACAAAAAATAGCTAGGCTACTCACATACTAGACACTAGAAGGATTGTAGACGTTATTGGAAGGTTTGTCGACATCGAAAGGGTCGTCAAGGTCAGACGCTTTGTCAACTTCTCAAGAATCATCGAAGTTGAAAGCTTCGTCAACATTGAAAGCATTGACATCAAAAACGTCGTCAGTGTCAAACGCGTTACGACGTTGGTAGCGTTGTTAGTGAAGAAGCGTTGTTAATGACAGGAGTGCCCTTGACGTCTGAAGTGTCCTCGATGTTGTCGAAAGCTTTTCATCTTATTCGTCGTGTCCTCGTTGCCATATGAGCCTTCATAAGTAGCATCGATTGCTCCATGGGTTTTCATCTTATCAATATACTTGCTCTTGGATGCATCAATACCATCCTTACATGTCTGACTTCTTTCAGCTCTTGGACTATTTTTGTATGTGTCCTAATCAACACACTTCCAACTCCTGCAATTCAGCATGTAACATTGTTCTCCATTATAACTACATTGCTATCCATTTCATTATACGAACAAAGCTAATCATTCTGGGAGCATATGTGATACACCGTGCCAGTATTCATAATCAAACTAGAGCTGTTATGTGAAGATCCACTTAAGTAGTAATAAGTGAAACTCTTAAACATCGAGGCGCCTTTTCAGATAATAGTAGAGTTCCCGATAAGAACTCCAAAGTTAAGCGTGCTCAGGTGGGAGCACTCCCAAGATGGGTGACCTACGGGAAGTTATCTTCTGAGGACAAAACCGTGAGGCTTTCAGGCCAAAGCGGATAATACCTTGGTGCTTAAGAATTTGGGCTATTACATGTTAGCTACTATACCCATAGAAACAATAACAATGGATGCTTTTGTGTCTGAAACTTCCACCACATTCTGAATCACATTTGCCTTTGCCTTAGAAAATCCACTTGCCCGCTGCTGCTCTATTAACTTTGGGCAGTCTTTCTTCCAATGTCCCGTTTCCAAATAGAATGCGCACTAATTGAGCTCAATGCTCCGATCTCTTGATTTTTCTCTCTTTTGGAAGTCAGCATTCTTCTTTGGCCATTATTTTTTCCTCTCTGGTCTTCCTTTCTGGTGTAAGAGCCTCTACCATATTTGTTCACAAGGGCTGCAGTCACCTCCTCATACTTCAGAGCATCCTTCTCATGGATTAATGTCATGATGAAGTGCTCAAACTCATCTGGTAATGAATTCAACAACATTGCCTTGTCTTCATCTATCACAATTTCATCCAAATTTAATAAATCTGCCAACAACTTTGTGAACTCATTTATGTGCTTATCTATGGAGATTTCTATTCTAACATGAAACTAATAAAGCCGCCTCTTCATGTGGAGTCTATTCTCCACACTCTTTATTAGTTACTTGCTCTCTAAGAATTTTCATATATTCCAGGTTGACATCTCCATCATTATTGCATATTTGATCTCCTGTGTCAAACAATTTCAGATCAAACTGCATGCACTGCAGTTCATTTTGATCAAATCCTTGATGCTAGTGGGCTGCCTTTTTGGTGAATTAAGTATTCAAATATTGTATGAATGAGTAGGGTATGTTTAAGAATGATTTCTAGACTTTATGGTGGATTTATTATGAGTTTAGAATGAACTATCAAAAGGGAAATCAAGAATAGTCTCGCATGGGTCTAATTTCGGCTGATTCAAAATATCTCTCTTGTGATTGGGGTTTTGGTGGGTTAAAAGGCTGGAATTAAAGTACAATAGATAGCCTAAAATGTGTAGTTTGGATATGGAGTAGATTGATAGATTTGATGGGGTTTAGATGGGTGTCAAAGGGTGGGGACAAAAATTAGGTCGTGCTGTTTTCAGATTTAGCCATAAAAGTTATGGTGGAGTTTGGAGTGTGTTTGAGACTTTAGATAATGGTTTATTAATTTTAAATGATACTTAAGATTCTAGAGAAAAAGTGATGATGGCTCGAGGTTATGAGTATGAGAGTTTAGTAAGAAAATAAAAAGACAAGATAAGATCAACCTAACTCACCAAAGATAGGCAACAAACTTGACACCACCAAGCACCAAACAATATGAGAGAAATTTACAAAAAAATTTCATTCAAGTTGATTCATTACATTACATTTCATCTCATATTTATTGGTATTATAATTGCCCTATGAACTTTGGAGGAAAAAATGGAGGGAAATTTTAGAGAGAAAGATGGGTAGTTGGTAATTAGTGAGGGAGTAACTCCAACTACTCATATTAAATATTTTCCTCATGATATGGCTGGCCAAATATGTGCCTTAATAAATAAAAAGTACAATATCAATAAAAATAAAATACAAATGATAAGCCCAATATATGAGCTCTTTATTGGGCTTTAGATTGAGTTATTGTAGTTTGGCCCATCTTCAAATTCTTATCTTGAGTTTTAGACATGACTCTTGTTGTTGAGCTTTTGATAATATTCTTAGGATGTGTTATATCAATCCCTCTCTGAAATTTCTTCCGGTTTCTCTTCGTCATCAAGAATGTCCTCCAGATTTAGTGCACATAGTGCGTCTGTCACATCGCACTGCCACATACCGAAATTATTCTTCCTATAAAATTTGAACACATCAATCTTCGTTGGATGTGTCACAACTTGGTGGAGGGATCTCTCCACCTCCAATGATGACAAAGTTCTTACCACCTCTTTTCCTCTATTTGCTATGCTTTTCCTTCTTGCCCTCAAACACAAATAAGGCAGCCTCTCTCTGATACCCCTTATTAGGATTGATGACCCCTGTTGAGATCGATAACCTCTTGTTGAGATCTCTTAAGCAGATATTAGGGATTCAAAATCAATGTGGAATACAGCTTCAAGATGTTGAGCAAACCAAATAAAGCAAGAAAACTCACATGTAAGGAATCAAAGCACAATAAAATAATTTACGTGATTCGATGCTAACACCTGCATTCACGGGGAGAAGAGCAAAATATTTCACTATTGAGAGAGGAGATTACAATGTTTTAGGATTAGCAAGCCCTTACAAAAACCCTAAGAGCTCCTTCTTCCTTTCAATAGAGCAGCCACCATATATAAAATCAACAAATGCTGATAATATTTTAGATTTTGCCTCACTTAACCCTAAAATGATGTTAAGAATATATATAGGCAACTCATAAATATGCTTTTTGGGCCGCAAATGCTATGCTGTAGTGCATAGCTCTCTGGAGCAAGGCTACTGCGGCGCGTTGTAGCGCCTGCCTCTCAGGTGCTGGCCACTGCGACGCGCTGTTGCGCTCTCCTCTCGAGTGTCTGCCGCTGCGGTGCGCTGTGGTGCACCTCAAAACTGCTCTTTGTTAACAGATTTTGAGGGCGAAGAAATTATATTTGGATAGTACAAGACATCATTAAACAAAAACAATATGATGTTAAAATAGTTGTTAAAACTTTCATTAAGGGAGTTCAATTAGTAGAGTTTACATTAGAAGGTTAAATCTCAAAATGCTGAGTAACATATATGAGCCAAAAATCAATAATAGCAACTCAAAAAAGATGATCCCTACCAAAATTATTATTTCAATTGCTATATTAGCTACTATACTAACTAATTGAGCCATACCAATGGGGTTGTAATGTATGCTCTTCTCTACCTGTACAACTAAATAATATGGCACATCTGATGATTTGTTTGTTACCCATGCTTTGTATTTCTGTGCATGTACTTCCAATTTTACATTGAGCAGTACAAATAGATGAGCCATGTTCAAGACTTAATTCAATTAAAATATGAATGAAAACCTTAAGAATCAAGAGGCATAAAACTTCTTTACCCTAAGTTCTAAGAGTCGGTGATAGAGAACTTCGAGTGATCGTATGATGGCTAAAACATGATTTGAACCTTTTTAATTAAGAGTAAGGATATTTATAAGGAAAAAAACAATGGAACTTGGATGAAGTGGCAACATCTCATTGGTCTTCATGAAGCCATTTTCTAATAGGTGATATGATATATAAATATGATGAAAAGGTACGACGGTAGGCAACATGTGTTAGAATTTGTGGTTCATTATGGAAACATTATTTATTGGTGGTCTTAGAGGGCAAATATGGCTTAGAACCTTGATGTTTAGTGTAGGAGCCTTCTAGTAACTCAACAACGATGTTGTTAACTCATTAGAACTTGCATTTTGTAATAAGAAAAAAATCGTGCAGTGATGTACCGAATAAATATAGTAATTTTTCTTGTTTAAATTTACGTCTTTATTAGGATTAATTATATTTTTAGTGAGTTTTTATGCTATTTTAGATATGAAGAGATCATAATACAAATTTAAGAGAAGTTGTACAAAAGATGAGTTATAACATAGTATTGTGCCATGGTGCCTAAGCTCTTGAGACCAAAGTGCCACAATGCCAAATCTGTAGACAACCAGGCACTACAGCGTGCCACAGCGCTTATCTTCACGAGACTGTGGCGATACAACGCGTCATAGTGACATAATTGTTAAGCACCAGGCGCTACAATTCGTCACAGCGCCTATTGACAAACTGTAAATATACGTTTGCGCTCACACGCAAGTGCATGTGGTCTGAAATAATAAAGGATTGAAGTTCCGAGAATTATCATCCACTGAAAACGGAGTGTTTCGTTATTAATGTTTATTTATTTTCACTGATGTTTGAATAATTATAGAGTTTGTGTTTTTTGTCTCAATTTAGTAGTTAAAGTTTTATTGATAAGAAACTACAAATTTGAAAGATAGGGAGAGTTGGGGGTTTAACATGCAATTTATTGAAGGGTTTCGTGTAAGTACTCTTTTTTTTTATCAACTAAGAATATCAAATTACTTAAATATTTTAGTTATAATCAAGCAACAATAACCTTTTTTAGAGTGTCCCATAATTTAGACTAAGTTGTGTCTAGTGCTCAAAGATGAACTCAAGAAGGTTCAATCCCAGCACATAAACCCTCACGTGATTAATATTAGTTAAATCTGATACCTACGTCTAAGTTTTCAAATATATTGTTTTAATTGTGCGATCACCCGAGCTTGATTCCACCAAATTAGCATCACATGCATCTACTTTAGTTTAGCTAAGGGAGAGAGTCATTGGACTAAGTGGGTTATGTCACATCACCCGCAAGCACTCACCATTTCATCTTCCTACTTTAACTAGAACGAGCAATGGAGCACATTTGGTGGTTCTTGGCTCACACGCATCAACTTCTTAGCTTAGCTAGAGGAACAATGCAGCGATGCTCAAGAGCTTGTCATTGGGTTCTCGGTGATTTTGTACATGTTCCTAGCTTAAGCTAATTGTGAGCTATGGAGCTCTAAGATTAACATAATTTCCACCGCTCTGCTCATCATTTTTAGCCCTAAGGAATTGCCTTGATCATCCTCGCACGATGAATATTGTCACATATATTCATAGCGATGATGCTTTATGTGCAAATCCTTAGTTCTAAAATGATGTGCTAGCTGATAGTTTTCCTAATTAAAAATATTATTTAAAGAGATATATTTATTACACATCATTCATCCAAGCAATTTGTCATATCAGTACTCAAGAATTGATTAAGAAATTTATTCATTAACAAAGTTAAGTACAAACACTTTTAATTCCTTCAATTCATTACATATTTAGGCCCAACCCTCCCCAATGAGAGTTTAGGCTCCCATTACAAAGGAAATACAAGAAAAGAAATTTAGGACGTCGAACCCTTGCATGGTTCTTTGTAGAAAGGAAATTAAGATTAGAGATAGAGATACAATACTAGAAACTGCAGTTGCGTTCTTCTGAATCTTCACTCTATCACCGTTCTCTTTCTCCTTTTTGTTTCCTATCCTTGATTCCTCTTTCCTCTAGTGGTATCATGTTCCTTCCTTGGGTAGGGCTTCTCCCTTTCTTTCAACTTCTTGCACCTTCAAATATTTTTAGAAGCTTCAATGTCAAAATGGGGAACCCCTTTTTAGCCTTTCTCCTTGGCTTTTATAATCCTTGCAATCCTTCTCAGCATTTGTGCAGCCAATCTTTTCCTCTTCTTGAGAATTATAATGTAATTAAGATTTATTCATTTATTCCATTAAAAATGAGGAGGTTTAATTGATTTGTCATTAATTTCTATTGTGGGAAGGGGAAATTTTAAGACTATTCCTCTTCCCAATGCTGATTTGGATGTCTATTACAGAGCAGTTTTATGGCGAGCGCTACGGCACGCTGCAGCGCACTACAGCTGTGTTGCTTTACAATTTTTGCTAGGTGAATTCCCGCTATGAAGCGCTGTAGCGCCGAGCTCTCTATTTGTGATTGTTTGGGCGCGCGGTAGCACCGAGCTCTCTGTTTGTGATAGCTTGGGCGAGCTGTACTGTCGAGCTCTCGTGTTTGTGCCCGATGCGGCGCACGATAGCGCCGAGCTCTCGAATTTGTGATCGCCGTAGCGCGCGATAGCGCTGAGCTCTCGGATTTGAGATCACCGCAGCGCGCGATAGCG
Source organism: Gastrodia elata (assembly GCA_016760335.1). NCBI lineage: Eukaryota > Viridiplantae > Streptophyta > Magnoliopsida > Asparagales > Orchidaceae > Gastrodia > Gastrodia elata. Next base: position 14,353,285 of record CM028673.1, read on the forward strand.
CTGAGCTCTTGGGTTTGTGTCTGCAGCAGTGCATTGTTGCGCGCTGGGATGCGTTGTAGCGGTTCTCTTTCAGAATTTTTATATATATGCGAGATTTTACTTTGCTCAATTGTATCCTGAAAAAGTAGCGAAAATACATCAAATTATACATTTCTAACATAAAGTGTTTGTTTTTATTCACATATTTTACTATAAATCTTAGATTTATCATATTCCCATATTTAAATTCTTGCTCGTCCTCGAGTAAGCTCAAAATAAATTTTTCTAATTTTTTAGATCACATAATTCAACAGGATATGTGTGAAGTGCTTTTTGGCATCTAATGTTTACTTAACAATGTGAACAGAGAAACTCAAACTTAAGTTTTAACAAATGCCATGCCAATGTTATTCTCTTTTTTTACTATTTTAATTTTCTCTTTCAAAATGTATGATGCTTGACTCTTAAATTCTAGGGGGAGTTTTTAGGATTGCTTAACTAAGACAAGTCAGATTCAGTGTGTTTAGAATTTTCCTATGCTATTTGTGTTTCTTCTTATAAACAACAATGAATTTTACAAGAGAGATATTTTTTTTCCTCTTATTTATCTCAGTTTTTTTACTTTGGGAGATATATTTTTCTTGATTTCTGAATTTTCTTTTTGCATGTAGTTCAAGGGAGAGATTTTTTCTTCATCCCAATCTATTATTCATTGCATTTAGTAAGTCCTACAGAAATCTAACACATTCTTTATTTCACAATTTCTCACTTCTTTAAATCAAGTTCCTAACCCCACTCACACACTTAGAATTGTAGCATGATATACTTTTGATTTGTGGAGACTATATTGATTTGAGAGTAAATCAGTTTAACATGGAAAATTTTAGAGCTGTCTTATTTCGATTGATCACATTTTGCTTAAGTAAATTAAGATATTTAAATCCTTCACATCTTCCATTGAACTTAGCCAATTTAAACTTCAGAAAAACACTGAGATGATAACATTCAATTTGCACAAATTTTGAGGGGATGTAATGCACTAAAATTTATTAAACAAAAGCAAAAACAAAGTACAAAATAAAACAAAAGAAATAAAATAAAAGAAAAGAAAAATTCAACCTATTTATTCGTGGGTTGCCTCCCACGAAGCGTTTGATTTAACATCTGCAGCCAGACCTATTTAGGCATGTTTGTGTGTATCCTGTGGAGAGATTTTTCTCCAAATTTGAGGAGATCCTTGGCGAGCACTAGCAGGTTTTTCAGCTATTGTGCTCGAACCTAGGCGCTCATTATTAGCTTTTTGGGATGCCATTTCTAACAACCCAGGTTGTTACTTAGGTTAATTAGGATTAATCCAAATGCTAATTATGGTTTCAGTACATTAATTAAGTCATTAGAAACTCACCATTAAAACCTAGTCCAAATTAAAAATCAAATGGATCAAACTTTGATTTTGAGAATTTTCAAAAAACTCTAGAAACTGATATATTTAAATTGACCTCAAATCAAAAATCTAACTTCGTCATTGCGTTCACCACCCCCAAATTATTTATGAGTGATGTTTTGGAGGCGTTTGGAAGTCGTTGGATTTTTGTCAAATATTTTAATATTATTTAAATACCCCGTAAAAAATTAAATAATTAAATTCTTGTCATATAAAAATCCATTTTTGCCATTGCGTTCCTCACCCATCAATTAGCTAGGGGTGATTTATCAGAAATTTTTTTATTACATTTAACTAATTAAATTGCATTAATAAAATAAATCTAAATTTATAATATAATAATTATTATTATTAGTATTAACGGCGCCGTCGGCTACACAATTGTCGTTACCCTTGTTTCCGTCCAATCAGACGGCCATTTTCGACCATTCGATCGGGAATCGAACGGTCAGGCCACCATCCCTTCTGCGATCTCAGCGAGGGCACTGCGCGTGTCCCGTGCGAAGACACGCTGGGTCTCCCGTCCTCCAGATGGCGCGCAACGCCTAAGGGACGGACTCCCGTACCCATTTAGGACCCGAATCGTCCTCCTAGCTCATTTTCACAAGGAAGCCAATGAAGATCAATCAAACCCGGAGAAAGCTTGAAACCTAGATCTTCAGTCGTTCAATTGAGGTACACACATATACTCTTGATCTTCGTTAATTGTTACAAATCTAGTTTCGATTCCTAATTTCATAAGGTCGATTGTCGAACTAACGGACCGAATCGAACTCAAATGAGTTCGATCGGTGTAAATTTGGTTTGTAACTACAGTACAAACTGTTAATACCCTCCGTCTTGATAGAGGTTGCTAGGGTTAGACATTGTCAGAGCAATGCACTTCCTCCGGCTATGCTTCGGGTATCCATCGAAAGGTCTCTCCGAGACCTTTCGATCAGGGTGCGAATCGGCTCCTGGCGACAGCGTTTCGGCCACCGATATTGATGCCCTAGGCATCATCGATTCGAACCACCCGCGAGCTGAGGAGGAACCTTTGGGTCGGGTCGGGTCGACCCGGGCCCGACCCATAGTCGAGCGACGCATCGGTCTTCACTGCACTAACTGCGGGGCCCGCATGTATCAGCCGTCAGTCATAAGGGTCTCTGTAACAACCCAATGTTATTACCCTTGTCAATTAAGACTAATCTCTATCCTAATCTTAATCTTAAGTATTAATCAAGTCATTAGGAGTCATCCACTGAGACTTAGTCTAAATCAGAAGTCAAATATATCAAGTTTTGATTTCTTAGAAAATCCAAAGACCCTGAAAATTGACCTATCTAAATCAACCTCAGAACAAAAATTAGACTTCACCATTATGCTCATTACCCCAAAATTAGCTAGGGGTGACATTTTCAAGTCAATCGGAAGACGTCAAAATTTTGACGAATATTTTAATTATATTTAAATATCCAAAAAAATAGGAAAATTAAATACTCGTCAGAATTAAAAATCCAACTTCATCGTTGCGATCCTCACCCTCAAATTAGCCAATGGTGAAATTTTGAGATTTTTCGGAGAACGTTTAATTTTCTTGAATATTTTAATATATTTAAATTAATTAGGAAATAAGAAAAATAATTTGTCTTCATAATCAAAATCCGATTTCGCCATTTCATTCCTCACACCCAAATTAGCTTAAGGTGAATTTTTGGGATTTTTCGGAGAACATTTTTAAAATATGATTTTTGAGATTTATTAAATTAATTTCCTAAAGTCTAATCTTTGTCTTCTTCCCTCTTCATTAGCTGGGTGGGACCCACAGCCACCCAAATCTGGCTAAGCCCCCTTTCTTTTCAACCCCCTGCTGTGCTCAGCCTAGTTGTCCCCTATCTCCTGCTAGCCCCTCCCCTATCCCATCTATTGGCTGTCCTCTCCCCCATTAAGAGAACCTTTGGCCCTCAAACTCTCTACCCCCTCATTTTGGCCAGCTGAAGCTCTCCCCCACCTCCCATTATTGCTGTACTTGCTGTTGGAGAAAGCTTTAGCCCTTTCCTCTTCTTGCTAGTAGCTGAAGGAGAATATGAAAGGACCTCTCAAGCTCTCAAGCCTCTCCTAGGAATCTGCAATTATCAACACTAAGGTACTTCCTTTCCCCCATTGAATGTATTCAATGGCTACTCCATTTCACTCTTATGCTTAGTTTGCATCTTTAGAAATTTGTATTTAAGCTATGGAGTTCATTGGAGCTCATTAAGGTTGCGATTTTAGGAAGATGGAGATATCCAATTTTTTTTCTCCATTCTACATACCTAGTCGTTTAACCCCACTGTTTGTATTAATAACTTAATCTTTTGGAGCTGTTTTGGGTACCAATGGAAAGGTCTCGAAAAGAGCTTTCCAACGGTATATAGCACCGCACATGAAGTGCTCTAGGTTGAGCGTAATCGAGCCCGAAAGTTAACCCATCGTTGTTTACGCTCAGGCAAAATCACCGTCTAACGCTACAGCGCGCTGCAGCTCCCCGAGTTGCGATTTTGGGTGCGCGCTGTAGCACAAAATCCGCTGTAGTGCCTCAAGTTTTGGATCCGAGTCCGCTATAGCACGCCATAGCACCGAAAATTTCATTTTTGCCCGCTCCAGCGCCCCCCGTTTCGAATAGGGACCGTTATAGCGCGCCCTAGCACTAAAAAACGGAGTTTTTGGCCACTCCAGCGCGCTGCAGCGGTCAGAAAATTAAATCAACCATAGCTTGGTCATCTGGACTCCAAATTCAAAAATTTAAAGTGCTAGATAGTTAGAATTTCAGTGCCTACAATAATCTAAGAAAATATTTATGTTTTGAACTTTAGAAAAATCAAAAATGACCAAAATACTCATAATCATAATTAGGTTATAACTTGATCAATTTAAGTCTATTTTGGGCCTACCACTAGTCAAAATATTCAGTATAATATAGGAAAGATATAGCCACTAAGTTTACTGAATTTGGACACCAAATGAAAGAGTTCTACCTTTTTGACCCCTCTTAACTTAGAAAAATTACCAAATCTACCCTTATGAATTCAAATGGCTATAAATAATTCATTAGATCTCAAAATTAAGTGTTCTTAGACTCTATGGAGTCCTTGAACATCAACTAACAGTAAACTATATAAAAATTTAGATTTTATTAAGTACAACTTACCAAAATATTCCTTAGGTCAAAAACCTTAGTTTGGACTTATAGAACCCATTTCTTATCTAAATTTGATATACTTATTGTCTATCTCCATGTTAGACAGTAATGAATCATTTGACAAGTAAGAAATCCTAATTTGGAGTCTTAAATCAAAAGTGACTTTTTAGACCCTTAAGTAGGGAAAAAATAGTCATTTTGCCTAGAATTTAGGTTAAGTACCTTTAACTCCTATATTATCTTCTAAGTCAGTAAAACAAGTATTATACCTACATAAGAACCATCTAAGTGAGTAAAATCAGCTATTATGTCAAATTAGTTAAAATCCCTAAGATTTCTTAAAGCCTTTTTTCCTTAGGATATTACACATCACATAAGGACTACTCTTGAGCTAGGACTAGATCCCAGGTTAGATTTCATTCATTGGGTAAATGGGTTACTCAATGGGTGAATCCTTAGTTTTTGTTAGTTTATAGACTTTTTTTTTCTTTTAAAACTCATCTTGATTATTTTGTCTTTTAACCTTAGATTCAGGATAGGAGATTCATCCTATTAAGTTTGATTACTTAATAGGATTTTCCTTATTTAGTAGATCACTTTTAGAATAAAACTTAGATCTAATGTCTTATCCTTAGGATTATGTGACTAAGTCCAATCTCATGGTGTTTAATCCATAATCTATATATTTAGAAGAGCTTGATCAGATCTTAGATAGAACATCTAAATTCACCAAAAATTAGGACGTATGATTTATTGATTTAAATTATAGTCGACATTTGATTGAACTAGATTAGAACCTGATCAGTTCTAATCCTTTTAACTACTTATAAGGATAAGTTTCTAAGTTACACTCGATAGTAGGAAAATGGTGATCCTGAATTTGTGTAACTTGGAATAGTTAGAATGGTTAAGTAGAAAATAAATAATATCATCATATTTAGTAGAGTCCCTTGCTTCTACTTGATGGTTGTTGCTACGCATTCCTTGTATATTTGTGTTATATTTCCTTGAGCATATTACACAAGATTTTTGATGCATAAATGAAATTTTAGAAAAATATGGAGACTCCTTAAATTCCTTGTGAAAATATTAAAGTGATTGATTAAATATAATAATTATATGTGTTAGAGCTGCATCTCAGTTATGTCTTCTTTGCCTAGTCTCCTTGTTGACACTAGGAGAAGACTTCGCTTATATATCTTCGTTGCTTAGTCTCCTTGTTGACACTAAGAGAAAATTTGTTGTGTTTTCTTGCCTATGCCTCCTTGTATGACGCTAGGAGAAAACCCTATATCCTGCCTAGTCTCCTTAATGACGCTAGGAGTATATAGTTTTGCACTTAGTCTCCTTGTTGACACTAAGATCTTTTTTGTATTCAGTGAGCTAGATTAGCTCTTTTCTATATGGCAGTTTATACACGGATGTTTATATATATACAGTTTGATATTTTGGTTACTTTTCAGCATTTTTATTCAGTCAGCTATTCCTTTGTCATGCTTATATATATATATATATATATATATATATATATATATATATATATATATATATATATATTAGGATATTAGAACTTTGCTGCTATTATATGTATCATTACTGAGTTATATTATTTAATTTGTATATTTCATTTGATCACCAGCATGTTTAAGATTTAGTATTTTCTTTCAGTACTTGTTTAATTTTTTATATATGACTTGCCTTGTTTAGTTTGCATGTGAGGCATGTCTTAGCCTCCCTTTTTGCTTAAGTTATAAATGATTATTTATAGCTTTTCCCTTTCTTATTATATTACTAGCTGCTCCCTATTTTTGATACAGTTGTTGCTTAGATAATGTAAAATGGTGATATTATAAAATAAATAAAATGTATCAGCTTAAAATATACTTAGACAATTGCCTAACACAAGATTTTTCTTTTTTTGGCTAGGGCCCTATATTGTGAAACCGACAATGGCAGACCCTCTTCACTTAGATGATAAGGAGTTAGGAGTGGAGCCTTATCCGGAGGAGGAGTCTTTGGAAGAAGCAGTTATTTAGTTCCTTATTTATAAGTGAGGATGAGCGTAGTTTACTTTTATTTGATATAATAATACAGATACCCTTGACTGTGTGTTTGGATTACTATACTTTTATTCTGAGTTATTTTCTGCTATTTATACTGTAATGCTTGGATGTTTCTCATTTGTAAATCGTTTTCGCACTCTGTATATTTTTAGTAGATAGTGACTAATTATATTGATCATGTGCTTACTCCTACCCTTATTAGGTGGATTGTGGATTTCATCCTATTCCAATAATAAGTGAAGGGTTAGCCAGAGTGACCCACCACCCCTTAGCTTAATCTTGTAGATTAAGAGGTGGGGTGCCACAGTTGGTATCAGAGAATTCTATAAGGTGTCAAATTAGAATTTGTATTATTCTCTACCTAATGGAAGATTCTTCTTCCAGTTCAGTCACTATGTCAGAAAACATTGGAGTCACATCCAAGACACCACAATATCAAATCTCAGAATAATAAGAGTATAGAAATAGAAAATGCTGTCATGGTACTAGAACTTAAATAAGTAGGAACTTATGATAAATGAGTAACTAAGTAACTTAAATAAATTTTATAGGATCAATCCTAAGTATAATATGTAACTAGCTAATTCAAACTAAAACATTCATAAGATGTATAAGAGCAAGAACTTGAAATGATATGACTTAACTTTCATATAAATTCTTATAGGATTTCAACCAGCAATTAAGTCTTAAATCACTTTTAAGTAATACCTTCCACTTTTTAAATAATATCTCTTTAAGAATAATAACAGCACAACCTACCTTTAAGAATCATTAAGGCTAATAATTTTCTCTAAAGAGTTTAAAACTAGTCAGAATATTAGAGTCTCAGTAGATAGTAGGCTGAAGTGAAAGCACTAAATTAGGAGACTATCTTTGTACCAAGCCACCAAAACCCTCCACTAGCATCTATGACTACTATTTCACTAATGCCTTCCCTCCTACGAGTCGAGATAGAAACCCAACAGACTGTATTTTGAAGGAAAGAACTTCGTTCATCTCATTCTAGTGGATAGCTACCTGTTGTACCTCTTATGCCAACCACTTTATGATTAATAAAGTGTAAATCAATCTTATGTAATTCTTCTTAGAATTTGATACCTTGTCGCTTCTACAACTCAGATTGATCTATGGATCCTGGATCATCTCCCTCTTCTGTGGTCCCTAGCAGCTCCTCAACTGAGGCCACCACACTGCTAGAGACAATAAGGGTCTTGGTCAACACTCAGGCCAAGCTATTCGAGTGAATGGAGAGAATAATAATCGCACTCGCCAATCAAAATCCGCCCCCATCATCAGTAGCCCCACTTAATGATCCATATAATGGCTGTACAAAGCCCCATCCTGATGAAAGGTGTTATCATGGCACGAGACACTGCTATACTTGTGGCCGACAGGGTCACAACTTCCAACATTGCATGTGCGATAAGACCATCGACGATGCTTGCATTGACCGTTCCAAGCACCCTCAGGCTGCAACACCGGGTCGAAAGAGGAAAACAGCCAACACACCTCGACCCATTTTGGCTAGGCCTCCACAAAGACAGAGATGCAACAATAGGCCTACAAAGAACCTACACTCATTTAGGTGTGGCCAGAGGCAAAGCTGTTGTTTTAGGTACACCTATTCAATCGCCTAATTATTTTCATCATTTAAGTTTTACAGTCACTTCATTATTAATTCTTATTCTTAGTCATCCTTAAATCTTACTTATACTATATTAGGGTGTCACATTGGACAATTACTTATTCCTAGCTTAGGTAATCAAACATTAAGATCTAAGTCATGCTTTTGTGACTCATAGCAATAATTCCTCTATCGAGTAGCAACTTACCCAGAAGGCGGTACCCTTTGAATGGTCGCCGTCTTGTGAAGATGCATTCCAGGCACTAAAGGATGCGCTTACCTCTGCCCCTATCCTAATCCTGCCTAAGGAAGGAGTAAACTACCAAGTCTATACTGACGCTTCTGGTATAGGCTTAGGTGCTGTATTGATGCAGGAAGGGAATGTCATAGCATATGCTTCCCATCAACTAAAGATCCATGAAAGAAATTATGACATACATGATCTGGAATTAGTTGATGTAGTGTTTTCTTTGAAGATTTGGCATCACTATCTGTATGGGGTTCAATGCTCAATTTTCATAGATCATCAAAGTCTAAAATATATATTCACCCAGAGAGAGCTAAATTGTAGGCAAAGAAGATGGCTGGAATTGATCAGTGACTATGATTTGGACATACAGTATCACCATGGAAAGGCCAACGTCATAGCTGACGCTCTGAGTCGTCAGGCCACCCTAAATGCCATTATATCAAAAAGCCCATTAGTAGAAGAATTTCGCAAGATGAGCATCAAACTGGCCTGTGGAGATAAACTTAGCTCAGCGTTGGCAAACATCAATGTGGAACCCACCTTTCACAGAGATGTGTCCATATCCCAAACCAAGGACGAAGAGTACTTGGGCTTCAAGAAAGCCATTGAAAGTGACTGTCGTACTGATCTTCAAATCCATAAAGGTGCTATCTATCAAGGAGATCATCTATGGATCCCTATGTTTATGCATCAGGAGGTGCTAGTTGAAGGCCATAACTTTGGATATCAAGTTCATCCAGGAAGTTCAAAGATGTACCAAGACCTGAAGCAATCCTTCTGGTGGTCAGGGATGAAGAAAAGTGTGGCTGAGTTCATCTCGAAGTGCCACGCTTGCAACTTAGTCAAGGCAGAGCATCAGAGACCCGGTGGTCTGCTTCACCCGCTTGAAATTCACGAATGGAAATGGCTAGATATATCGATGGACTTCGTTATGAGATTGCCTCGTGCAAGATTAGGAGCATATTCTATTTGGGTCATAATTGACTAGTTAACCAAGTCTGCACATTTCATTCCTATCCGGCAAATAGATTCAATTGAGAAACTTGCAAAAATCTACATTAAGGAGATAATCAGGCTTCACGGGATCCCCAAGACAATCGTATCTGATAGAGACAGTAGGTTCACCTCTAAATTCTGGCAAGCCGTGCCTCAAGATTTAGGCACAACTCTAACAATGAGTACAACCTTTCATCCACAAACGGATGGTCAGACAGAACGAGTGAATCAAGTTCTTGAAGATCTACTTAGATTGTATATACTTGATTTTGCTGGATCTTAGGAAGATCACCTCCCACTAGTGGAGTTTTCTTACAATAATAGTTTTCAAACCAGTATAATGATGGCTCCATATGAGGCCTTGTATGGTAGAAAGTGTAGTACTCCACTAGCGTGGTTAAAAATAGGTAGTGTGCAGCTATATGGATCTGAATTAGTAGAAGAGATAAACAAGAAAGTTCAATTAATTCAGCAGCGAATTTATGCAGCCCAAGACCACCATAGTAAATACCACGACCTTCATCATCATCCTCTGGAGTTTAAAATTGGATACTTCGCATACCTAAAAGTCAGTCCAATGAAAAAAGTCTTTAGATTTGGCATAGCTGGAAAACTTAGTCCCCGTTATGTCGGTCCATTTGAGATAGCAGCCAGAGTAGGTTCTTCCGCCTACAGACTAAACCTTCCAAATTACTTTATCACAGTTCATAACATATTTCACGTATCATCTCTGAGAAGGTGCCTCAGAGATCCATCTCATCTCGTGCAGTTCCCAGAAATTCAGATCCAGCCCGATCTGTCATATGCCGAGGAGCCAATTAAATTCTGGCTCGTGATTGCAAATAGCTCAGAAGTTGTGCTATCGACATGATCAAAGTCCAGTGGAAGAATCGTTCTTGCAACAAAGCCACTTGGGAGAAGGAATTTTATATGCAAGCTAAATATCCTAGACTCTTTGAGAATCTAGGTATTCTTTCTTAGCATTCCAAGCTCATAAATTCCAGTCATAGTTCATTGTTGCCTTTTTTTTTCCACTTGAGTGATGTCGAGGATGACATTGTTCTTAAGTGGGGGAGCCTATAACAACCTAATATTATTACCCATGTTAATTAAGACTAATTTCTATCCTAATCTTAATCTTAAGTGTTAATCAAGTCATTAGGAGTCATCCACTGAGACTTAGTCCAAATTAAAAGTCAAATGGATCAAATCCTGATTTTTGGAAAATCCAAAAACCCTGAAAATTAACCTATCTAAACTGACCTCAGAACAAAAATCGGACTTCGCCATTATGCTCATTGCCCCAAAATTAGCTAGGGGTGACGTTTTCAAGTCAATTGGAAGATGTCGAAATTTCGATGAATATTTTAATAATATTTAAATACCTCAAAAAATAAAAAAATTAAATACTTGTCGGATTTAAAATCCGACTTCACCGTTGCGATCCTCACCCTCAAATTAGCCAATGATGAAATTTTGAGATTTTTCAGAGAATGTTTAATTTTCTTGAATATTTTAATATATTTAAATTAATTAGGAAATAAGAAAAATAATTTGTCGTCAAAATCAAAATCCAAATTTTCCATTTCATTCCTCACCCCCAAATTAGCTTAAGGTGAATTTTTGGGATTTTTTAGAGAACACTTTTAAAATATGATTTTTGAGATTTATTAAATTAATTTCCTAAACTCTAATCTTTGTCTTCTTCCCTCTTCATTGGCTGGGTGGGACCCACAGCCACCCAAATCTAGTTGAGCCCCCTTTCCTTTTAGCCTTCTGTTGTGCTCAGCCTAGTTGTCCCCTACCTCCTGCCAGCCCCTCCCATATCCCATCTATTGGATGTCCTCTCCCCCAATAAGAGAGCATTTGGCTCTCAAACTCTCCATCCTCTCATTTTGGCCAGTTGAAGCTCTCCCCCTACTTCCCATTATTGCTATACCTGCTTTTGGAGAAACCCTTAGCCCATTCCTCTTCTTGCTAGTAGCTGAAGGAGAAGAAGAAAGGACCTCTCAAGCTCTCAAGCCACTCCTAGGAAATCTGCCATTATCAACACTAAGGTACTTCCTTTCCCCAATTGAATGTATTCAATGGCTACTCCATTTCACTCTTTTGCTTAATTTGCATCTTAAGAAATTTGTATTTAAGCTATGGAGTTCATTGGAGCTCATTAAGGTTGTGATTTTAGGAAGATAGAGATATCTTGTTTTTTTTCTCCACTCTGCATACCCAGTCGTTTAACCCCACTATTTGTATTGATAACTTAATCATTTGGAGCTATTTTGGGTACCAATATAAAGGTCTCAGAAAGAGCTTTCCAACGGCATATGGCACCGTAAGTGAAGTGCTCTAGGTTGAGAGTAATCGAGCCCGAAAGTTGACCTATCGCTGTTTACGCTCAGGCAAAATCACCGTCTGATGCCACAGCGCGCTGCAGCGCCCCGAGTTGCGATTTTGGGTCTGTTACAGCGCACTACAGTGCAAAATCTGCTGCAGCACCTCAAGTTTTGGATTCGGGTCTGCTATAGCTCGCCATAGCGCCAAAAATTTCATTTTTGCCCGCTACAGCGCGCTATAACGCGCTCCAGCGCCCCCGTTTCGAATAGGGACCGCTATAGCGCGCCCTAGCACTAAAAAACGAAGTTTTTGGCCACTAAAGCGCGCTGTAGTGCACCACAGCAGCCAAAAAATTAAATCGACCATAGCTTGGTCATCTGGACTCCAAATTCAAAATTTTAAAATTATAGTATATATAATTATACTAAAGTATTATATATTTATATTTTTACATATATATATAGTTAGAATTTTAGTGCCTACAATAATCTAAAAAAATATTTAGGTTTTGAACTTTAGAAAAATCAGAAATGACCAAAATACTCCTAACCATAATTAGGTCATAACTTGGTCAATTTAAGTCCATTTTGGGCTTACCACTAGTCAAAATATTCAGTATGATATAAGTAAGCTATATCCACTGAATTTGCTGAATTTAGACACTAAATTAAAGAGTTATACCTTTTTGACCCCTCTTAACTTAGAAAAATTACCAAATCTACCCTTAAGAATTCAAATGGCTATAAATAATTCATTAGATCTCAGAATAGTATTCTTAGACTCTATGGAGTCCTTGAACATCAACCAATAGTAAACTATATATAAATTTAAATTTCATTAAGTATAACTTATCAAAACACTCCTTAGGTCAAAAACCTTAGTTTGGACCTATAGAACCCATTTCTTATCCAAATTTGGTATACTTACTATCTATCTCCATGTTAGATAATAATGAATCATTTGACAAGTAAGAAATCCTAATTTGGAGCCTTAAATCAAAAGTTGACTTTTTATACCCTTAAGTAGGGGCAAAATAGTCATTTCGCCCAAAATTTAGGTTAAGTACCTTTAACTCATAGATTATCTTCTAAGTCAGTAAAACAAGTATTATACCTATATTAGAACCATCTAAATGAGTAAAATCAGCTATTATGTCAAATTAGTTAAAATCCCTAAGATTTCTCTAAGCCCTTTTTCCTTAGGATATTATATATCACATAAGGACTACTCTTGAGACTAGGACTAGATCCCATGTTAGATTTCATTCATTAGGTAAATGGGTTACTCAATGGGTGAATCCTTAGTTTTTGTTAGTTTCTAGACTTTTCTTTTCTTTTATAACTCATCTTGATTATTTTGTCTTTTAACATTGGATTCAGGATAGGAGATTCATCCTATTAAGTTTGATTACTTAATAGGATTTTCCTTATTTAGTAGATCACTTTTAGAATAAAACCTAGATCTTATGTCTTATCCTTTCGATTATACGAGTAAGCCCAATCTTATGGTATTTAGTCCATAATCTATTGGTTTAGAATAACTTGATCAGATCTTAGATAGAACATCTAAATTCACCAAAAATTAGGACGTATGATTTATTGGTTTAAACTATAGTCGACATTTGATTGAACTAGATTAGAACCTGATCAGTTCTAATCCTTTTAACTTATAAGGATGAGTTTCTAAGTTACACCCGATAGTAGGAAAATGGTGATCCTGAACTTGTATAACTTGGAATAGTTAGAATGGTTAAGTAGAAAATAAATGATATCACCATGTTTAGTAGAGCCCCTTGCTTCTATTTGATGATTGTTGCTACGCATTCCTTATATATTTGTGTCATATTTCCTTGAGCATATCACACAAGATTTTTGATGCATAAATGAAATTTTAGGTAAATATGGAGACTCCTTAGATTCCTTGTGAAAATATTAAAGTGATTGATTAAAGATAAATGTGTTAGAGCTGCCTCTCAGTTATGTCTTCTTTGCCTAGTCTCCTTGTTGACACTAGGAGAAGACTTCGCTTATATATCTTCTTTGCTTAGTCTCTTTATTGACACTAAGAAAAGATTTATTGTGTTTTCTTGCCTATGCCTCCTTGTATGATGCTAGGAGAAAACCCTATATCCTGCCTAGTCTCCTTAATGATGCTAGGAGTATATAGTTTTACGCTTAGTCTCCTTATTGACACTAAGATCCTTTCTATATTCAGTGGGCTAGATTAGCTCTTTTTTGTATGGCAATTTATACATGGATGTTTATATATATGCAATTTGATATTTTGATTACTTTTCAGTATTTTTATTCAGTCAGCTATTCCTTTGTCCTGCTTATATATACATTTTAGGATGTTAGAACTTTGCTGCTATTATATGTATCATTGCTGAGTTATGTTATTTAATTTGCATATTTCCTTTAATCACCATTATATTTAAGATGTAGTATTTTTTTTAGCACTTGTTTAGTTATTTATATATGCCTTGCCTTATTTAGTTTGCATGTGAGGTATGTCTTAGCCTCCCTTTTTGCTTAAGTTATAAATAATTATTCATAGCTTTTCCCTTTCTTATTATATTGCTAGCTGCTCTCTATTTTTGATACAGTTGTTGCTTAGAGAATGTAAAATGGTGATATTACAAAATAAATAAAATGTATCAGCTTAAAATGTACTTAGATAATTGTCTAACACAAGATTTTTCTTTTTTTGGCTGGGGCCCTACATTGTGAAACTGACAATGGCAGACCCTATTCACTTAGACGATCAGGAGTTAGGAGTAGAGCCTTATCCGGAGGAGGAGCCTTTGGAAGAAGCAGTTGTTTAGTTCCTTATTTATAAGTGAGGATGAGCGTATTTTACTTTAATTTGATGTAATAATACAGGTACCATTGACTGTGTGTTTGGATTACTATGCTTTTATTCTGAGTTATTTTCTGCTATTTATACTGTGATGCTTGGATGTTTCTCATTTGTAAATCGCTTCCGCACTCTATATATTTTTAGTAAATAATGACTAATTATATTGATTATGTGCTTACTCCTTCCCTTATTAGGTGGATTGTGGATTTTATTCTAATCCAATGATAAGTGAAGGGTTAGCCAGAGTGATCCACCACCCCTTAGCTTAATCTCGTGGATTAAGGGGTGGGGTGCCACAAACTCATCCGTGGTCGCCGAGCCTATAGTTGTCTGCCGCATGTATGCGTGGGACCCTGCTGTCTCCTTGAGCCAGCAATGGCGGGTCCCGCCTGCGGTCTTTGGCCTCTGTCGATGCGCCACGTATGCCCTGCGGGTCCCACCTTTGCTGCCATTTGAAATGTTGGGTCCCGCCACAAATTATTAAATCAAAATGAATTAATTTAATTCTAAAACAAAATTATAAATACATATTAATTTAATTTAATTCATTTACATCTTAAACTTTAGACATCAATAACTTATAAAATACAAGTCCAAATAATGCAAATAAATATATTATTTTAATCAGCAAAAATAGAGAAATATTATGGTACTATCCAATTTCCAGTATGACTTATAGTTTGCATAGTGACATTTAGGATATTCTAATAACTATAAAATTAACCCTAATGATCAAACTATCATAACTTTGCACACACTGACCCAAACATACCCAATATGGGTCTCATTTTAATCAAGAAACTCTCAGGTTTATTTTAGTTGTATTAATTTCTCTATTTGAAGTGTATTTTGCTTAATCACTTTTATAACCTAACCCTAATTATCCTAATTAATCCTAAAACTTTAATGGATCATATCTTGGTTAATTAAACTCCAAATTTGGTCTTCCAATATATCATTTTGATTAGGAAGACCTAATAAATAGTAAACTACAAAAATATTTAGGATCTAACAGTTAGATCTCTTAATTAACATTAATCACCCTAAAATTTGATTAGTGAATATTAGCAAATTTAGTAATCTAAATTGAGTAATTTTAGTTTTTGATAACTTCTAGAGTAGAATAGAACTTAGTGGTGTAGTTGGTTTAGTAATTCTATGATTAATTTCACTAATCACTCACTAATTACTCTTAACCCTAATTAGGTCATAACTTGACCAAATGAGGTTCAAATTAGGTCTACTCCCAATTAAAGTACTCAGTGGGTTATATGAAGGCTATAGCCATTGAGTTTATTGAATTTGAACTTTAAATAGAAAAGTTAGATTTTTGACCCCTCTTAAGAAACCCTAATTTTTATTTTTGAACCCTAAACTTGTTTTGGCTATAACTTAACCAATACATATTAGAATTCAGTAATTTTAAGTTCTATGGAAACCTTAGATAATAAGCTTTAATAAATTGATAAAAAAGTTAGATTTCATTAAGTAAAATTACTAATTTACCTTTATAAATCAAATTCCTTAATTTGATCTCATAAGGCTTAATATTTACCCAAATTTAATGTACTTGCTATCTATCTTCATATTAGACAATAAGTAATCATTTGCCATTAAAAATTTCTAATTTATAGCCCTAAATCAAAAAGTAACTTTTTAGACCCTTAAGTAGGGACAAAATAATCATTTTGCCCAAATTTAGGGTTAAGTGCTTTAAAGCTTTAGATTCATAACCAAATCACTAGAATTAGTAATAAAGTAATTTTGAATTTAATTCATGTGATTTTAAGTCATAAAGCATGTTCTAAATCAAAACCTTAATAATTTATCCTAAATAAGTTATAAGTAATTTATTAGTTGTATAATGTGAGATTCATCTCACATCATATCTCTTCTTTGAACTTTCTTAATCTATCATCAATCTTTCTTATAATATTAGTTATGAATGGAGCTTGAGTGTTCATCTTAGTCCCTTAAAATATTCCTTAAGAGTTAGGACTAGCCCTTAGATTAGAATTCATCTATTGAGTAAATTGGGTTACTCAATAGGTGAAGCCTTAGTTTTGATAATTTTTATATTTTTTATAGTTTATTACTGATTATTTGGTCTTTTAACCTTAGAATTTAGAATAGATATCTAGCTTATTGAGTTTGACTTTACTCAATAAGATTTTCCTTAACCATAATTTGTAAAAATTATGTTTTAAACCTTAGTCTTTTAGGATCACTTTTGGATTAAGTAATTAAACCTCAATACTTAGAGTTTAATTCTTAATCCTTCCATCTTGATTTGGCTTAATCAAGATGGGCTTGGGATTCTTAAATTATCAAAGTATATTGATTAATTTATTTATTTAACTTATAGTTATTAATGATTTAATCAGATTAAGACTTGGCCAATTCTAATTATTTTCAACTCATAAGGTCGTGAATCTGAGTTACACTCGATAATAGAAATTATAGATCTTGAACTTGTATAACTTAGAGTAGATAGAATGAATAAATTAGATAATAGTGGATATCACATGTATCTTAGTAGAGTCTCTTGCTCACTTTGGTATTTGATGCTTTGTTTACCTTGTAATTGAGCTTTATACCTTGGACATATGTTGTGAACATAAAATATTTGATGAGTATCTCATGCCAACTTTGAATTTGCATAAGTAGTATATGCACTTTTACTCATATTTTTAGTAGAGTGTAGCTTAAGTAGTTTGCCTCTTCAGTTCGTTCGATCGGGATCATCCTAGACCTCGTTGTTAGTTCCGATAGTCTATGCCCTGCCTTGCTCTTTACGGTAGCCTAGGATGGTGCTTTATAGACTCTTGCCCCACTGACTTTATCAGTCATAATCTAATATAGCATTACTAGTCTTAAGTACACTTCTACTTAGTATTTCTATCTTAGCCTAACAGGTTAAGAGTGTTTGTACTTTCAGTTTAGAGCTTTTTCCTTAGCCCAGCAGGCTAAGTGAGGTTGATGTATAGTTTCAGTTTTGAATGACTTGTTTAGCCATTTCAATTTTTAGTTTTGTACTTACTATTTCTAATTTACTTTTAAGTACTTTTGTACTTTATTTACTATATTTTTACATTTTCAATAGGCATATTATAAGATGATAGTTGCTTATGATAGGATGCCTAGTTTATTTATCTATTTAAAAAAATATTAGGATGCTAGCTTTATTCTTTAATAGGATGTTAGATGCGTATATTTAATAGGATGTTAGTTATATTTCTAAACTGTTCATTTCAGGTTCATTATATTATATAAATTCATTTTGATCATAAGCATATTTTTAGGATGAGTTTTATTTTAGTTACTAACATTTACTTTTCTTTTATGTCTAACCTTATTGCAGTTGTGGTTGGAGGTATGTGCTTACTTCCTCTCTTATTTAAGTTATAAACTTAATGTTTATAACTCTTCTTTCTATTCATATGCATTCTGCTCCTATACTTGCTTGTATGTTGAGTTTAATGGTGATATCTAAATAACTAAATAAAATTGCAGTTTAAAATGTACTTATACGTTTTATCTAATTAGATTTTTCTTTGTTGGCTGGGGCTCTATCTTTATGAAATTGATAATGATAGAATCTAAGCTTTTTGAGATTGTGGAGCCTTCTGAAAACCAAATTTAGGAGAAGGATCAAGTTGCTGAAGAACCTTAGATCATTAGTTCTTTATTTCTATTACTGTGAGGATGAGTGTTTACTTTCTTTCATCTCAGCTTTTATCCTCTAATGTGTTGTACTAATACATGGTTAATTTGTATTTTCTTTTACTGCTCTTATTCTGGGTTGTATGTTCTTACTATTGTATTGTGATGAAATGGATGTTATGTTTTTACTTCCGCACTCTGATTTATTGTATTTACCATTTAGTGAAAATCCTTTGTAAATGGCAATTTATTTAACTATGTTATATTAGAATAAATGTCTAATCTAGTTATAAATGAGGAAATTATCATTTTGTGAGCACTTCATCATAATCATGTTAACTTAAGAGTTAACAGGACCATGGTGGGGCTGGGTGCCACACCATTATAGTGTTAATTTTCTTCTTCCTTTTTCCCCAATGGGTTTTCTTTTTATGATTCTTAGTAACAACCCTAAGTTGTTATCATGCAAAAATTATAGGTTTCTTAATCAATTTTTCAGTATCATTACCTTTAGAACATCAAATTGAGCCTATCTAGAAGATTTAAAGTCCATTGGACTCCTCTAGGTCTAAAAAGACAACTTGATCAATCTAAATACACTAGACTTGACCTAAAATATTTTGATCTCAAAATTAAAATCTGATTGTATTTTTGAATTCCTCACCCCCAAATTAGCTAAGGGTGAAAATTTGGTGCAATTTGGAATTCATTTGGGCCATAATTCAATTTAAATTAAAATGGTTCAATTGCATAAAAGGGTTCCAAACAATTTGATTTTGCAAATATACCCATTTACCTAAATTAACAGCAGGTCTCCGCTATGCGGACCAAGGGCGATCCGCTGCGGAGCCCGGGGCACGCGACAACGGGATCCCGCGCATCTGACTGTTCTACCTTTTTAATCAACGGTCGAGATTTGATCCCGCGGAACCGCAGATCAACCGTAGGATCTCCCCGACCGATCCAACGGCCCGGATCGCCTTCGCAATCAGCCGTTAGGATCAGGGAGATCCGAGCCGTTCCGCCATCTAATCGATAGATCAGACAGCATCCAAGGGGTCTGGCACTGTGGATCTTCGTCTCCGCCAGATTCCCTCGCCCAACAGGGAAATTTCCCGTACCGCCAGCTGCCAGCCCTATCCCCCACTCGCGCCTCCATCTTAGCAAGCCGTTGCTGAGCTTTCCCTAATGGCCGAGGGACCCCAATTGGGCCTCAAGACCCGGCCATCTCAAAATAGAATTTCGAGAGCTCGGCCATGGCCCGACCTCTTGGGCCCTCTCCAGCCCGAGCCAACCCTCCATAATCTTCCCTGAGCTCACCTGAGGCTATAAATAGCCTCAGGAACCCTTCCTCTGCCCTTTTGCTGATCAATTGACCCCAAATTCCCTCAGTCTTCATTTCGCCATTGCCACCTGTCCAACCTTGCGTAGGTGATCCGAGAGCCTCTGAACCGCTGATAGTAGGCTCTCCTGATGTTCAGAATCCTTTGCGGCATTTGGAATCGTAGCTAGAGCCAGCCGAGCCTTCAGTCGAGCGTCCCGAACCAATCCGTCAAAACCAGGTATCCTCCTTACTGGATTCGAGCCAATGAGGCTCGAACCCTTCTCCTTTTGATGCGCGAGAGTCAGTATTGTCGTCTCGAACCCACAGGTATCGAGATTAAGATCTAGGTTAGCCCCGATTGATCGAATCGATTGATCGGATTAAATTTCCTAAGAGTCGCCTTGGTCGAGTAAGGACCCGGCGATCCAAACCACCCCAGACCCTCAGACCAGAGGGCTTCGATCCGCCTCACCTCCCTGATGGTGTAGGGATCGAGCCCAAGGTCTGGCATGGCCTATGTGGGGAGAATTATCTCCCCATAGTAACTCTAATGGAGGAATCCTCGGGTGAGTAAGGTCTGGCCGATCCAGCCCGGCTCACTGGGGGCTTCAAGTCCCAATCGACGCGTCTGACCATGGTGATCGTGTATCGATCAAGTTCTGGCCGAGCCGTGGGCTGGATGTGCCGGAATTTGGCGATTAGGGTTTCCCTAATCGATCCCCTCCTTCGGGACGACGGAGCGAGGACGACGACACTATGCGAACCGGGTCGACCCACGACCCACACTGTGCGACAGTGCCGGGTCTCCTGGGCCCCGGTCGACCCGCGCATTTGAATTTGGGCCGAGTCGTTTTAATTAAATCGGAATTTTGGAATTATTTTCCTTAAGGAAAATAATTCAATTATTCAAATCATAGGATTTTGATTAAATAAAAATACATAATGTATTTTTTAATAACTTTTAATCCACTTGTCCAAATCCTATGATATCATATATGAAAATGATCAGAAAAATCTTAGAAACCTAAATATAAAATAAAATCATGCATATGATGGTTAGATCTTTAATTATTTCCTAAATACAGTGGATCTTAATTAGGACAAATTAGTAATTTTACTTACCCAAATTGTATGTTTAGGGTGCCATTAGTTCACTTTTGATGACAATAATATATGTGCTAAGTAGATTATTTTTCTGAGCTCTGTAATTTTAGTTATGCCCTAATTTTGTTAAAACATGATTAGTAAATATTAGGGTTTATACTTATTGGATCTTAGCGAACTTAAATTCTGATTACTTGTATGATTAATTAGAACTTACATGCCAAATGTCATGTGATTTAAATGGTTGGATTTATACTTATGTACTAATCCTTTTTTATTGGAATTAAGGTTTGATTAGCACTAAGTAACCCTTATTTTAGAACTTGATTTATCAATCTGACTTATAATAGTAAGCTAAGTTAAATGAATTCATCCTTATAAACTTATTAAGTATGCTTGAATAAATTTAAAGATATAGAATCTTAATTATCTTAATTAACTTAAGAAATCTTAAGATTTGGATCAAGCTTCTAAGACTTGATCTAGGTCTGAGATTGCCACCAATAATACATAAATAATCCACTAATTTGTCATTGATCTTAAATATATAACTTGATTTTTCTTAAGGCATGAGAAGGGATCAAACCCTAATCTACTTAAGGATAATCCAAATCCTTAAGAAACCTAACTTAATTGCTTTGATTTCAAAATTATGAATTGAACATTCTCCAATAATGCATTTGATTTATTATTAATTCTAAACATTGAATTAGACAAATTAGGGTTAATAATAATCCTATGTGACTTCTTGATCTGAATCAAACCTTAAGATCCCTGATTTTCTCTTAAGTAAGAGGACTAGCATAAAAAGATTAATAAAATCATATTGATTAATCAAGTGATCTAAGTCTTAAAAATATTCCTGATT
Organism: Gastrodia elata; assembly: GCA_016760335.1. Taxonomy (NCBI): domain Eukaryota; kingdom Viridiplantae; phylum Streptophyta; class Magnoliopsida; order Asparagales; family Orchidaceae; genus Gastrodia; species Gastrodia elata. Next base: position 14,374,953 of record CM028673.1, read on the forward strand.
TAGATCCTATAATCTTAGTTGAGTGGAATCAAATGACTTAATCATCTAATATAATCATCCTAAACCTAATTATGAATCAGAACCTAAGAGATTAATATCAAAAATTAGAAGGGAGATCTTGGGTATCTCTTCATAAGATCATCTTGAATTATTTAAAAGACCTAAATTCATATATCATGAGGTAAGAAGCTTTGTATGATTCCTTGAGGTAGAAGTATAGAAGATCCCATCATCTTAGAAATTAATCTACTCTCCTTGTGGTAGTAATCCATTAAAGCACTATAAGAGATACTTCTCCTTGTGGTAGAATCCATATTAAGTGATCCTTGATCACACTTGATCGGTGAACCCTTGTATAGGACTTGCCTATTAGTTCAGGACTTGTAGTTTTGATAAATCCCTATTCTATTAATTAGACTTGATTGACCCCTGATCATTGGGTGGTGTAGTATAGTATATCCATGTTACTGATCCCCAGTAATATCCAGGATTGGTTGAGTCACTCTAAGTGAGATTTGTCTTTGTTGCTATCCTACGGGTTTAGGCGGATATAACCTCGCTTAGAGTAAATCAATCGATTCTAAGAGTGTATTAAATGGGTATCCATTCCTTAGTTTAATTGAAAGATAAGTTACCATCGGGCAATGCCTCCTAGCGAAGATCGCTTTAATAGGCATGGCTCAAATAAACTAAGTAATGGGATCCACCTTTCTTAAGACACAATGTATGATTATGAGTTTAGTGACTTAATACTTAGCTTGAGATACAAAATTATCATCGGATGATGCCTACTAATGAAGGTCGCTTTGTTAGGGTGGCTTAATCAAACTAAGTAATAAGAACTCTATTCTAGCAACATATTTAATATGTGCATACAATCACCCTGTCTAGTGATCTTTAAGTAAATAAGCAACTTTAACCAACCCTCGCTTTAGAGATTTGGAATCAAAATCCTCTTAGCAGGATTTTACACGGTGGAGACTTAGGATTCATTATTGTTTCTCACTAAATTCTTCATGGATTTCGGGATTTTTCATTCATTCAATATAATGGCATAAGCATAAGCATAAACATGAGTTGAACTCATTCTTTCTATTATGACACATGGTTATCAGTGATACAGTATGAGATAAGGAATGCTATATACACAGACTAGGGAATTTCAGGGTGCATCTGCGTCACCATACTAACTTCCTAACTGTTGTACTTACATTGGACCGTACTACTCATAAACCTTCAGTGATAGTTATGTGATATACCATGGTATGGTATATTTGTGAGCATTATTCAGTACTTACAATTTTCCTTGCTTACATATTTTTTGTCAGTCTATTACGGCCTTACTTTACTTGTATACTTTGTTATGTATAGTTTAGCTTTGCATAGCTAGTTTCAATGTGTTAGACTTCTTGTCTAACACGGGGTACTTTTGGGATCCGGCAATTTGCTAGATCCTGAGCAGTTTTTGGAGACAGGTCAGGATGACGTACCGGAGACTCAAGAGGAGCATTTGGAGCTGTAGTGGACTGAGCATCTACTTTTACTTACTATGTCTTTTCAGCATTTTAGATATACTCTTTATAATTCTTCATTTAAATGGCTTGTAATAAACTCTGGATGTACTCTTACTTTTCTTTTCTGAGATGGATATTTACTACTGCTTGAGATGAATATATTCTGAATGTTTTGCTTTTAGCTTTCGCACTCTATTATATTGCTATACTTAGTATTGTGATGCGACCAGCATACTGGAAGTGCTGATATATTTTTAACGTACACGGGTTTTTCCCCACTTCCTTGAACCTTGTGTACGTACTAGCCTAATACCTAAAATAAGTATTTCAATCTTATCTTAGATATTAGCTATCGATCCTACTCTTAGGATTTGAGTCAGCAGCCTTCAATATGGCTCAGTCTCTCTCTCTCTAGCCTATTTGGGATGATGGGTTTTTCTTGTATGGCCCACCATTCCCGAGTAGCGCACTGTTCTGCCGCCAAAATCTGTTTTACATTTGTTCTTTTGCGCACGGCGACGGGACGGGGTGCTACAGTTGGTATCAGAGAAGTATTATAAAGTGTCAGATAAGGAGCTTGTTCCTATCTACTTTATAATATGTTCTCTACATCAAGACAAGATCATAATTACTATGTGTAGTGCAAAGCAATCATCCAAAAGGTTCATTAAGCTATTTCAGACAAAGAAAGGGAGATTATGTCTACAATGCTGACACCCTAGGAATTAAATGCACGTAAAAAGATAACTGAAACTGGAAAACTTAAAATGACATCTTAGGATTTGAATGAATTTTGAAAGAAATAAATGAATGAAATCTTTATGAGTTGAACTATTTTAGGGGATGGAATACTCGTCGTCAGCATTTCTGTTCTACCTTAGGAGGTTTGATGATTATTGGATAGACAACCTTCGAGATGGTCAGATCTACGGGAGGATGGTAGATGGAGTATCACCCCGAGGAGTCGCAGTACTAGACAAGATCCTGATTCACTCATCATTCAGAGGTACCAGTCTTTCGGCACTCGCCAAAGAGTGGCTAGATTGTGTTTCCACAGTGCTTCGAGAGATAGCCTGTCCAGAGAAGTACCACCTAGAGATTGTAGAGATCCTACTGAGGGGATCAGCGAGTCGTTGGTGGTACTGGGTCTATAGGAGATTAGCTCGGAAAGGTCACATAGTCACATATGATGACTTTTGTGCTGCCTTCTGGGTAGAGTATTGTAACTAGATCCTAGGAGTTTCTTATGTTATTTCTTGTCATCTCGTTTACATATTTTGATGTATCCATGTATCTTCTCTTTTGAGAAAGAATTTAAAAATGAATGAAATTTTATATTTCTAAAATTACATTGTAACTGCAGCTATGAATCCTGGTTCCCCCTCTACTCCTACTCCTATTAAAAAGATGATCCTGTCATCAAGCGGATCTGAGGAGTCAAGCCTTATGGCCAATTTACTAAAAGCTTTAATTGGCAGTAATGCGCAACAAGCGCAGGAGACACGCTCTCTCATCCTCTCAGTCAAAAAACAATCCTCCAGATCCTCTTCTTATAATGCAGGAGACGGAGTCCTACACAATTTCCATCGTTTCCGTACTCCCACATTCAACGGGGCATTAAACCCCATGGATACAGTGACATGGATAAAGTTGGTAGAGAAGAATCTAGCCTTAATTAAATGCCCTAATTCTGAGGCAATCCATCTGGTGACTACTTGTTCCAAAAAGAAGCAGAATACTGGTGGGAAAATGAACGGAATAACAGATTCGTGGACTTCGAGGTGGAGGACATTCCATGGGATATGTTCATGGAAGCATTCTACGAGGCATTCATCCCGGCTTCGGCACAAGCAATTCTAGAAGACGAACTCCTTCACCTCACACAAGGAAATAAGTCAGTATCGGATTACAAAAATTTAGGAGACTGTCAAGATTCGTTCCAGATCTAGTGAGAACGGAAGCATCCAAGTGTCACCGCTTCATGAAAGGTCTGAGAGATTCTATTAGAGCACACCTAGTCTCACGGCAGTTCAAAACTCTAATCGAATTAATCGAGGCTGCCCGTTTGCAAGAAGGATTCCAGGGTCAGCTGGACCGGAAGAGAAAAGCCATAGTCACGCGCCCACGAGACGAGCGCTTCGGCCATCGCAAAACTGCCAGAGTCTACAACATAGAAACTACGCAATCTCAGCCTCAAAATTCTGAATGCAAGAGGAGGCATCTGTATGGAAAGTGCTACCACTTCGGTGGTGTATGTTTCACTTGTGGTCGTAAGGGCCATCGCTACTATGAGTGTAAGGAGAAGAATACCATCGATGGTGTACCCATCGACTACTCCCGTCACTAGCAATCCTTACGTGTTCAACCCGTGAACCAGCGGGATCCTGCCCCTGCCATAATGCCAGCTCCTACGACAAACTCAAGGGCAAGTGTACCTGTACAAAGGTCGACTTACAACCGTCAAGGTTCAGGGACACAGAACAAGCAACCCTCGGCACCTGCCCGAGTATATATGTTAACTCTAGCTTCTGCTCTTGAAAACAATGATGTGGTATCAGGTACGCCTTAAATAAATTCTCTTTTCTTGCTGTATTAATAATTGTCCCTTACTATTCCAGTATTTCAATTCTTGAATAATTATCCTTACGCAAATTATCACAACTATAGGCACATTAACAATAAACGACACAACTTGTAATATTTTATTCGATACGCGAGCAAGTCATTCTTTTGTATCGGAAGAGTGGGCTAAAACGCTTAAACTACAGACACATCAACTAGACAGTTCATTAAGTATTGGGCTACCTTCTGGAGCTCGTATGCAGTCCCAACAATTCTACAATCTATATATTCCTATTGAGGATCAAAACTTTAGAGCCAAGCTAATTTTACTGCCAATTACCAATTTTGACATAATCCTAAGTATGAATTGGTTAAGCCAACATGATGCATCCATAAACTACCAAAAGAAGAAAATAACCTTGGGCAGTAGAAGGAATTCCAAATTATTCATGGGAAAATTTAGCACCCAATCGTCGTTAATCAACGCCATGGTGGCAGAGAAACTAGTCAAGAAGGGATGCAGTGCGTACCTAGTGTCGGTGTTGGGAGAAAGGAAAGAAGTCATACCCCTTTCCGAGAACCGTATAGTTTGTGAATTTCCCGATATTTTCCCTGAAGACCTGCTTGGTCTTCCTCTGAACCGAGAAGTAGAGCTCACCATAGAAGTAATTCCCGGAACTCAACCACTGTCAAAGGTTCCGTACCACATGGCGCCAAAAGAACTCCAAGAGTTGAACAACCAATTGCAAGAATTATTAGAGAAGGGTCTCATCCATCCAAGTTCATCCCCTTGGAGAGTGCCGGTGTTGTTCGTTAAAAAGAAAGATGGATCGATGAGGATGTGCATCGATTATAGGGAATTAAACAAAGTAACTATTAAGAACAAATACCCTCTATCGCGTATCGATGATCTGTTTGATCAGTTATCTGGAGCAAAAGTCTTCTCCAAGATAGACTTACGATCAGGGTATCATCAATTGCGAGTTAAAGAGTTTGATATTGAGAAAATAGCGTTTCAAACCCGTTATGGACATTACAAATTCTTGGTAATGTCTTTTGGATTGACAAATGCACTGTCCATCTTTATGGACTTAATGTAGCGTGTGTTGAAATCACATCTAGATAAATTTGGCATCATCTTCATCGACGACATACTAATTTATTCCAGGAATAAGACCGATCATGAAAAACACCTTCGTATAGTGCTTGAAGAACTCAGGAACCACGAACTCTATGCAAAGTATTCCAAGTGCGAGTTTTGGCTTGATTCCATCGCCTTTTTGGGTCACATCATCGACTCTCAAGGAATCAGAGTAGACCAAAACAAAGCAAGCGCAGTCCAAGATTGGTCACAACCAAAATCTGTGACGGATATCAGGAGCTTCTTAGGACTGGCAGGCTATTATAAAAAATTTATCAAAGGTTTCTCACAAATCGCGTCCCCTCTCACCAAGCTGACTCAAAAAGCGGTACCTTTTGTCTGGAGTCCAGAGTGTGAAAAAGCATTCCAAACATTGAAAGATGCTCTTTCTTCTGCCCCAATTCTCGCATTACCCAAGGAAGGATTGAATTACCAAGTTTATACCGATGCATCTGGTATATGTTTGAGATGTGTATTAATGCAGGAAGGGAGAGTCATAGCCTACGCATCTCGACAGTTGAAACCACATGAGAAGAACTATCATGTCCACGACCTCGAACTAGCAGCAGTAATCTTCGCTCTAAAGATCTGGTGTCATTATCTGTATGGCGTCCAGTGTTCCATATTCACCAACCATCAGAGCTTGAAGTATATCTTCACCCAACATGAGTTGAATTGCTGACAGCAAGATGGCTCGAGTTAATAAGCGATTACGACTTAAGCATTTAGTATCATCTGGGAAAAGCAAATGTCGTAGCAGATGCACTCAGCCGTCATGCTACACTATCTTCTATGATTCTCACAAGTGCATTGGAGGAAGAGTTCCGAAGGTTTGAAATCAGGCCAGTGCGTGGGGATATGCTAAGCACACTGGTATCCATGAGCTCAGTTGAACCTACCTTTCATCATGATATTTTCATCTCTCAAACTAAGGATGAAGATTATTTGAAGTTCAAAGTCGATATCGAAAGTGGACGTCGCTTCGACCTTCAGCTTCGTGGTAATGTAATTTACCAATGTGATCATCTATGAATTCCCAAATCCATGCATCAGGAGATCCTGGTCGAAGGCCATAATTCTGGTTACCAAGTGCATCCAGGTAGTACCAAGATGTACCAGGATCTGAAGAAATCATTCTGGTGGCCTGGTATGAAAAAGAGTGTGGCAGAATTTGTGGCAAAATATCACACTTGCAGTCTAGTCAAAGCTGAGCATCAAAAGCCTGAAGGACTTCTTCACCCTCTAGCAATCCCCGAGTCGAAGTGGTTCGACATTTCTATGGATTTTGTCATGGGTTTGCCTAAAGCAAGATCTGGTGCGAATTCGATTTGGGTCATTGTAGATCGATTGACCAAATTAGCTCACTTTATCCCTATGCGTCAAACTGATTCTGTGGGGAAATTAGCAAAGTTATATATCAATAAAATTATCCAACTCCATGGGATTCCGAGATCCATTGTATCTGATTGAGATAGCCGTTTCACTTCAAAATTCTGGCAAGCAGTACATCAAGACTTGGGGACTACTCTAGCTATGAATACCGCCTTTCATCCTCAAACAGATGGTCAGACTGAAAGAGTCAACCAAGTTATGGAAGACCTTCTTTGTCTTTGTATTCTAGACTTTGGAGGTTTTTGGGAGGATCGCCTTCCTCTTGTAGAATTCGCATAAATAACAGCTTTCAAGCAAGTATCGGTATGGCCCCATATGAAGCTCTGTATGGTAGAAAATGCAGTACGCCATTAGTGTGGTCTGAAACTGGCAGTGTTCAGCTTTACGGATCAGAATTAGTCGAAGAGACAAATCATAAAATCCAACTAATCCAGCAAAGAATCAAAGCTGCCTAGGATCGACAGAGTAAATATCACGACGCCCATCATCGTACTCTGGATCTTGATGTGGGGATGTATTTGTACCTTAAAGTGAGTCCAATGAAGGGCATTATTCACTTTGGTGTAGCCGGGAAGTTAAGCCCTCGCTACGTCGAACCATTCGAAATACTAAAAAAGATTGGTTCTGCAGCATATCGATTAAAGCTTCCTGAAGATTTCTCTGCAGTCCATAATGGATTTCAAATCTCCTCTCTGCGAAGATGTCTCCATGATCCATCCCACCTAATTTAATTTCCAATGGTATCCCTCCAACCAGATCTTTCTTATGCAGAAGAACCGATTAAGATCTTAGCTCATGATCAAAAGCAGCTGAGAAATCGCTCAATCCCAATGGTAAAAGTTCAATGGAGAAATCGCTCTTTAGAAGAATCTACTTGGGAAAAGGAGGTGGATATGAGAAAGAAATATCCCAGCCTCTTTGAAAGTCTAGGTACTATTTAGTTTTAAAATCTTATTCATATTCTTCATTTCCTCTTATTGTCGTTTTAAGGTGATGTCGAGGACGACATCGTTCTTAAGTAGGGGAGTCTGTAACAACCCTAAGTTGTTACCATACAAAAATTATAGGTTTCTTAATTAATTTTTCAGTATCATTGCCTTTAGAATATCAAATTGAGCATATCTAGAAGATTTAAAGTCCATTGGACTCCTCTAGGTCCAAAAAGACAACTTGATCAATCTAGATACCCTAGACTTGACCTAAAATATTTTGATCTCAGAATTAAAATCTGATTATAGTTTTGAATTCCTCACCCCCAAATTATCTAAGGGTGAAAATTTGGTGCAATTTGGAATTCATTTGGTCCATAATTCAATTTAAATTAAAATGGTTCAATTGCATAAAAGGGTTCCGAACAATTTCATTTTGCAAATATACCCATTTACCTAAATTAACACACGGGCGATCCGCTGCGGAGCCCGGGGCACGCGACAGCGGAATCCCCCGCATCTGACCGTTCTACCTTTTTAATCAACGATCGAGATTTGATCCCGCGGAACCGCAGATCAACCGTAGGATCTCCCCGACCGATCCAACAGCCCGGATAGCCTCCGCGATCGGCCATTAGGATCCGGGAGATCCGAGCCATTCCGCCATCTGATCGATATATCAGACGGCATCCAAGGGGTCTGGCACTGTGGATCTTCGTCTCCACCAGATTCCCTTGCCCGACAGGGAAATTTTAGCCGAGCCTTCAGTCAAGCGTCCAGAACCAATCCGTCAAAACCAGGTATCCTCCTTACTAGATTCGAGCCAATGAGGCTTGAACCCTTCTCCTTTTGATGCGCGAGAGTCGGTATTGTCGTCTCAAACCCACAGGTATCGAGATTAAGATCTAGGTTAGCCCCGATCGATCGAATCGATCGATCGGACTAAATTCTTAAGGGTCGCCTCGGTCGAGTAAGGACCCAGCGATCCAGACCACCCCAGACCCTTAGACCAAAGGGCTTCGATCAGCCTCACCTCCCTGATGGTGTAGGGATCGAGCCCGGGGTCTGGCATGGCCTCTATGGGGAGAATTATCTCCCCACAGTAACTATAATGGAGGAATCCTCGGGTGAGTAAGGTCTGGCCGATCCAGCCCGGCTCACAGGGGGCTTCGAGTCCAATCGACGCGTCTGACCACGGTGATCATGTATCGATCAACTTCTGGCCGAGCCGTGGGCTGGATGCGCCGAAATTTGGCGATTAGGGTTTCCCTAATCGATCCCCTCCTTCGGGACGACGGAGCGGGGACGACGGCACTGTGTGGACCGGGTCGACCCACGACCCGCGCTGTGCGACAATGCCGGGTCTCCCGGGCCCCGATCGACCCGTGTGTTTTGAATTTGAGCCGAGCCGTTTTAATTAAATCGGAATTTTGGAATTATTTTCCTTAAGGAAAATAATTCAATTATTCAAATCATAGAATTTTGATTAAATAAAAATACATAATGTATTTTTTTAATAACTTTTAATCCATTTGTCCAAATCCTATAATATCATATATGAAAATAATCAGAAAAATCTCAGGAACCTAAATATAAAATATGAGTGATACTGTATGAGAAAAATCTCAGGAACCTAGTTACCAAGTGCATCCAGGTAGTACCAAGATGTACCAGGATCTGTTATGACACATGGTTATCAGTGATATAGTATGAGATACGGAATGTTATATATACAGACTGGGGAATTTTAGGGTGCATCTGTGTCACCATACTGACTTCCTAACTGTTGTACTTATATTGGATCGTACTACTCATAAACCTTCAGTGATAGTTCTGTGATATACCATGGTATCACAAATTTGTGAGCATTGTTTCAGTGGCATGTAGTGCAGTTTATATCATCTTTTTCAGCATAATGTTTGTTGCACTTTCAATCTTATTTGGAGGCAGTTTCACATTTCATATCCCTTTTACTATTTTGTTTATTCAGTACTTATAGTTTTCCTCACTTACATATTTTTCGTCAGTCTGTTACGGCTTTACTTTACTTGTATACTTTGTTATGTATAGTTTAGCTTTGCATAACTAGTTTCGATGTGTTAAACTTCTTGTCTAACACGGGGTACTTTTGGGATACGACAATTTGCTAGATCCTGAGTAGTTTTTGGAGACATGTTAGGATGACGTACCGAAGACTCAAGAGGAGCATTTGGAGCTGTAGTGGACCGAGCATCTACTTTTACTTACTAGCTCTTTTCAGCATTTTAGATAGACTCTTTATAATTCTGTATTTAAATGGCTTGTAATAAACTCTGGATGTACTCTTATTTTTCTTTTCTGAGATGGATATTTACTACTACTTGAGATGAATGTATTGTGGATGTTTTGCTTTTAGCTTCTGCACTCTGTTATACTGCTATGCTTAGTATTGTGATGCGACTAGTATACTGGAAGTGCTGATATATTTTTAATGTACACGGATTTTTCTCCACTTCCTTGAACCTTGTGTATGTACTAGCCTGATACCTAAGATAAGTATTTCAATCTTATCTTAGATATTGGCTCTCGATCCTACTCTTAGGATTCGAGTCAGCAGCCTTCAGTATGGCTCAGTCTCTCTCTAGCCTATTTGGGATGATGGGTTTTGCTTGTATGGCCCACCATTCCTGAGTAGCGCACCGTTCTGCTGCCAAAATATGTTTTACATTTGTCCTTTTGCGCACGGCGACGGGACGGGGCACTATATTCTTACTTTTATCATCTTTACTTCCATCCGAGGTGCAACCGGTCCTTTCAGATTAACTTCGCTTAGATTTTCCTCATCAAGTTCCAGTTTTTAAATAGGATTTTTGGTCAAATTCTCCTTTTACCATTCAGCCCTTATAATTTTTTCTTTAAGCATCATGGGCATTAAATCTATGTTTTCTTCCTTGCTATTCACTCTTATCATCATCATGCCTCTTTCTACATCAATTATTGCTTTCTCGAGCCTGCAAGGAAATGTCTCCCAAAAATAATAGTAGAATTTTCACTCCATCTATCCCATTCACAAATAACGAAGTCAATTAGAATCTTGAAACTTCCTACTCCCACCTGGACATTCCTTACCACTCCTAAGGGGGTCATGGAGTCTAGATTAGCGAATTCAAGAATTATAGGGGTTTCTTCCATTTCCCTCAGCCCAAGCTGGGAGTATATGTATAGTGGCATGACATTGACTGAAGCCCTAAGATCACATAAGGGATCTAAAAGTGTTTCACCTTCAATTACACAAGGGATATTGATTCTCCCGGGGTCTACTCTTTTCATGGCTATTTTATTATTTTCTATGTACTCTATGTTGAATGTTATAGTTTTGTTTTTCATAATCTCTTCAGATGAGTTATCTTTTAGGCAATCTATATTTGCTTTATCTGAGTTGATCACACTCACCATTTCTCTCGGGCTTACTTCAATTGAGCTCGGAAGCATCCCCTGCTGCCGAGTAGATAGCTACTGGGAAATTTGTCCCAATTGGACTTCAATATTCCTTAGAGACACCTCAATTCCTTGGATTAAGGTTTTGTGATGGTTTATGGTCAATTCAATTCTCTTCATAAATTGAACTGCTTCGACCTTGAAAGCAATAAAAGCTTCTTCCAATTCTGGCTCTGGGTTTTTATATTGAATATGCCGATAAGAGTTGTTGAAATTCCATGCTTGCCTATTTTGCGATTGGGTATTGTAATTCCCTTGAGAATTTCCCTCACTCCAATAAAAGTTTGGGTGGTTCCTCCACCCTTGATTGTGTTAGAGTGTCAGTTATTTTGAGGATTGTTGCTATTATTGTTGTTATTTTTCAATAAGTTCACCTATTCTATGTGGGAGGGTGCAAATGGGTTATTTAAATTGCAGCAATAACTGTTGTGGGTCCCTTCGCACAGCTCACAGTTGATTTCTTAAATCGTATTAACACTCATGTTTTCAATCTTATGGTTTAATAACTCAATTTTTCTCTGCAGAGCAGCCAACTGATTTGAGTCATTCAGATTATCCACCTCATTCCTATTGGAATTTAGTCACTCAGTCAGCCATTAATAAGCATTATTCGTCATTTCCTCTAGGAGGTCAAAGGCTTCCTCTTGAGTTTTGCTACTTAATGATCCACCAACAGCTGCATCTATAAGTGTCCTAGTGGGTGCATTCAATCCATTATAGAATGTTTGCACTTGCCTCCATTGAGGAAACCCATAATGGGGGCAACGCTTTAAGCATTCCTTAAAATTCTCCCATCCATCATACAGATTTTCCCCATTTTGTTGAGAGAAATTTGAGATCTCATTTCTCAACTTGGCAGAATTAGTTGGTGGGAAATACTTAGCTAAAAATTTCCTAGCCAAGTCATCCCAGGTTTGAATTGATTTGCCAGGCAAAGAGCTGAGCCAAATTTTTTCTCTGTCTCTCAATGAAAAGGGAAAAAATCTTAGTCTAATGGCGTCATCTGAGACACCATTAAATCTGAATGTGTTACATATCTCCAAGAAGTTGGAAATATGAGAGTTAGGATCTTCGGTAGCTAGTCCATTGAATTGATTATTTTGAACCATATGCAAAGTTGACGATTTGATTTCAAAATTATTGGCTTGAATAGTCAGTTTAACAATAGCATTAGGAACTCCCCCAACAATTGGCAGTGCATAATCTCTAAGGGCCATACCTCTATTATTCTCTATCACTTCTCCAAGATTTCTTCTTTTGTTATCCATTTCAATTTGTGTTGTATTTAAGACTATTTGTTCTCTCCTAGCTCACAAATAAGTTCTTTCAATTTCTGAGTCAAAAAGTATGTTCGAGCAATCTCTTTTATGCATTCAAGCCTAGTTTCTAATCAAGTGGGTTTCACAACAGTAACAATTTAAAATAAAGAAAAGATGAAAAACTAGTTTAACAAGAAATAAACAAAAATCAATAACAAGTCAGAAAAGAAATATGTGCAGTAAGTAAATTTTCAAATCACCAATTACTAGCAAATTATCTTTAATATGAAACATATCATCATTTTCTAGCAATGGCACCAAAAATTTGACAGACTATAAATACACGTCTGCGCTAACACACAAGTGCATGTGGTCTGAAAAAATAAGGATTGGAGTCCCGAGAATTATCATCCACTGAGAACGGAGTGTTTCGTTACTAAAGTTTATTTGTTTCACTAATGTTTGAATAATTATAGAGTTTGTGTTTTTGGTCCCAATTTAGCAGTTAAAGTTTCGTTGATATGAAACTACAAATTTGGAATATGTGGAGAGTTAGGTTTAACATATAATTTATTGAAGGGTTCCGTGTAAGTACTCTATTTTTGTCAACTAAAAATAATAAATTACTTAAATTCTTTGGTTATAATCAAGCAACAATAGCCTTCCTTAGAGTGTCCCCTAATTTGGACTAAATTATGTCTAGTACTTAAAGATGAACTCAAGAAGGTTCAATCCCGACACATAAACCCTCACGTGATTAATATTATCTAAATCTGATACTTACATCTAAGTTTTCAAATCTATTATTTTAATTTGTGCGATCACGCGAGCTTAATTCTATCAAATTAGCATCACATGCATCTGCTTTAGTTTATCTAAGGGAGAGAGTCATTGGACTAAGCTTGTTATGTCACATCACCCATAAGCACTCAATACTTCATCTTCCTTCTTTAACTAAAATGAGCCATGGAGCACATTTGGTGAATCTTGGCTCACACGCATCAACTTCTTAGCTTAGCAAAAGGAACAATACAACGATGCTCAAGAGCTTCTTACTGGGCTCTCGGTGATTATGCACATGTTCCTAGCTTAAGCTAATGGTGAGCTGTGGAGCTCTAAGATTACTTTAATTTATAGTGCTATGCTCATCATTTTTAGCCCTAAGGAATTGCCTTGATCATCCTCGCATGGCGAATATTTACATATATCCGCGATGATGATGCCTTATGTGCAAATCCTTAGTTCTAAAATGATGTGCTAGCTGATAGTTTTCCTAATTAAAAATATTACTTAAATAGATACTTTCATTACATATCATTCATCCAAGCAATTTGTTATATCATTAATCAAGAATTGACTAAGAAATATATTCATTAACAAAGTTGAGTACAAACATTTTTAATTCCTTCAATTCATTACATGTTTAGGCCCAACCCTCCCAAATGAGGGTTGAGGCTCATATTATATAGGAAATACAAGAAAAGAAATTCAGGACATCGAACCCTTGCATGATACCTTATAGAAAAAAAATTAAAAAAAGAGATAAGAGGTACATAGGAACTGCAGCTGCATTTTTCTGGATCTTCCCTCAATCATCGTTCTTTTCTCCTTTCTGTTTCCTGATCTCGATTCTTCTTTTCTTTGGTGGTATCATGTTCCTTCCTTGGGCAAGGCTTCTCCCTTTATTTCAGCTTTTTGCACCTTTAAATATTTTTAGAAGCTTCAATGTCAAAATAGGAACCCCTCTTTAGTCTTTCTCCTTAGCTTTTATAATCTTTACAATCCTTCTTAGCATTTGTGCAGCCAACCTTTTTCTCTTCTAGAGAACTATATTGCAATTAAGATTTATTCATTTATTCTATTGAAATGAGGAGGTTTAATTGATTTGTCATTAATTTCTGTTGTGAAGTGGAAAGATTAAGTATATTCCTCTCCCAAATGCTGATTTGGATGCCTATTCCAGAGCAATTTTACGGTGGGCCCTACAACGCGCTATAACAGTTTTGCTTTAGAATTTTTGCTAATTGGATTCTTGCTACAGTGCGCTGGAGTGTCGAGCTCTCTGTTTGTGACCGCTTGGGCACGCGGTAGTGCCAAGCTCTCTGTTTGTGACCGCTTAGGCGCGCTGTAGCGCAGAGCTCTCGGGTTTATGCCCGCTGCGGCGCACAATATCGCTGAGCTCTCGGCTTTGTGCCCGCTATGGCGCGCAATAGCGATGAGCTCTCGGGTTTGTGTTTGTGGTGGAGCACCGGGGCGCGCTGTAGCAGTTATCTTCCAGAATTTATATATATATATATATATATATATATATATATATATATATATATGCCAAATTTTACTTTGCTTAATTGTATCCTAAAAAAGTAACGAAAACATATCAAAGTATACATTTTTAACATAAAAGTATTTATTTTTATTCACTTATTTTACTATAAATCTTATATTTATCACTTATCTTCACGAGACTGTAGTGCTACAATGTGCCATAGTGCAAGCATCCCTAGCGCCAGGTGCTACAGCGCTCCATAGCGCCTATCTTCATAAGACTGTGATATTACAGTGGGCCACAACGCCTAAATTCCTGAGAACCAAGGTGCTACAACACACCATAGCATCAAAATGCCCGAGATCATGACGCTACAATGGGCCATAGTGCCTGAATTTCGATAACTAAGGCTCTAAACGAATCGTAAGCAATGCGCTATAGTGCACCGTGGTGAGCGTCGTAATGCTGCCTTGGAAATTTGCTTTAAGTCAGCATTGGAAATATCAAAATATTTAATTCTCTTTATTTCCCCACAATAAAGATTGATGGCAAGCATTAAATCACCTTCAGTCACAAGGGAATTAAAGAATAAACATTAATTAAATTCCAAGCTTCAAAGAGGTGGCTATTGGAAATAAAGAACAGCTGAAGGGAGATTATAAAAGACAAGAAGAAATGTTTATTAAAGGTTCTAATTTTGGTTTTGGAAGGAAGAAATACTTTGGAGAGCTTCCCAACCCAAGGATGAGGTGAAAGTTACAGCTATATAAGAAGGATTAGCACATAGAAACAAAGAGAAGAGAAGGAGAAAGAGAAGAGAAGAAGACGCAAAAAATGCAAGGAGCTGTTCCTGATTATTGTATTTTAAACTCATTTATCCTTAATATTTCTTTGTAAGAGCAATGAAAATGCTCATCATCTCTTATAACTTTTGTATTTACTTTAATGGTAGCCTTAACCCCCTTTAAGGAAGATTGGGCAATAACATGCAAAAATTATTGTGTAGTGTTTGTAACTCTTTTATCAATGATTTATTTAGATTTAGAAATATTTGAATGTTTATGGTATGACCATATTGGAGAATAATGGATCTATCTAATTACAAATCTTGTACTACATTTTAAACGCAATTCCCATTGAGCTTGATGATTGCCTTTGCCCAACAAGTTATGCACTCTCGAGCGTAAACACCACGAATGGCCATGACAACATTCGTCGTGTGAAAACAGCCCGTGCACAACTTAGGACAAAGGCTTGACCATTTTAACCATGAGATAATATAACTTAGTATTCTTTGAGCTCCGTAGCTTGGTTCATATCATTTGTGAAATGAACTTGATGCATGTGAGTCGAGAACCACCTTTAGAGCTTCATAGCTCATTTTTAACTTATGCGAGAAAATTGAGCATGTTAAGCTATGAGTGATGTGGCATAAAATCAATTATCATTGTAGTTCATCTCTTTAGCTAAATTAAGAATAGATGCATGTGAGCCATTGATGGAGTCAAGATAATGTGATGCTTAACTAACATTGAGTACTTTATCACTTAGTGAGAGATAATTTAATCTACTAAAAGATCATATGATTGTCTATGTACTGAGATTGAACCTCATGGTATTTATGTAAGAGCACTATATAAGATTTAGTACATTTACTGTATTATCTAAAGAATGATAAATCTTTTGATTATGATATCAATTTAATCCAACTAATTTGACATATAATTGAGAAGAAGAGTAACTTGTATGAACCTTGACAACTGCATGTTTGACCTTAGCTCTCCCCATTTTTCCAAAGCTATTTTCAAACAAAATTAAATCTAGAACTCCTACAATTAGGAACTCAGAAACCACCAATTGATTTCTTAAACATCATAGAGATTAGATACACACTAGTAATAAATCTAAATACTGTTCACAAATGATGATAAATCTCAGGATCTTACCATCCAATATTACTTCAGACCACGTACACTTACGTACGAACGCATGCATACATAATTTAGACATGTCACGTAGAATAACATAAAAGGAAATATGTGGCTTGCGTAAGACTATGGCACAAAGAAGGATTTTAATGGTTCCTTGTAGGTCTGGTTACATCGCCTTGCTTAGGTACATGGCTGATTATGACCATGCACAAAAATAATGCATAACATATTCTCTATTCTTTTTGGGGATTTATATGCCCGCATCTATTTGATTTAGGACACAAAATCTAAAAAGATTAAATTGGGCTTTTTATGAAAGCGGAGATGTAAATGTAGAATGATAAATCTAGCATGAATTAATATCTTCCCTTCAATACAGTGATGAAGTGGCCTCTATGAATGGTATAGCACCTCTCGAGTTAATAAGGAATCTGAGTTAATGCATAATATCAAGGAAAATCTGAACTAGAATGAAGCCACACTTGTAGAGGTGACTAATATACTAGAGGAGGAGGTTGTGGGGACTCAATATCGAGTTAGCAAGAGCTAAACCAATATTAGTAATAATCCCCTAATCAATTGCTCATGTAGAGTGATTATATATATATATATATATATATATATATATGTTCACCAAACATAGTATATTCAATATGAATTAAAAGTACAACATCGATAAAGTCTTTAACACAAGGATCTTAAGTATTATAAATATAAGAAAAAAAAAAGTAGATGTAGCAAAACAACATATAGCAGCAGCAGTATCACTTTTTGCTTCTTACGGCCTTCATTCCATGATCCCAATGAGCTCCTAATCTGGGCACGTTTCAAAAGTGCGATCATTTGAATATCGATTAGTCATGATACTAAGCATCGTATATATAAATAATATATATTTATATGTATATACATATTTAATAAGCCAGAGCAAAGTTACTTTCGACAGGACAATAAGGAGCTTTACAGTTTATTCACGCAAAACCTGATTTAGATGCAATAAAACTTAAACATAAGATAATTTGAGTCACAAAATAAACATATAATTTTTATGTTTGATATATGGCACGAACATGTGATTTTGTTGGGCAAGTATAATATCGAGGAAAATAAGAGTTCAGATCTGGTGTTACATAATAATTCTATCTTCCCCTCTATATATGCCCCCTCAAAGGCTTATCAGTATAAGTTTCTTATGGCTCCTGATATCGAACAATCTCGTCCTAACAAGTGTTTGATTAGACTAAAATATAGATCCACAGTGAACCTGTGCTACTTAATTCTCCAAACTTTTTTAAATATCATTTTGTATATGATTTTAAAATGATTTTTTAAAATTGTGCAATGCTGAGCGTAAAAACATGCAAATATAAGAGTAAATAAAGACATAGTTACCTTAGTAAAAAAAAGTTGGTTTTGATTCTAATCAAGTTTTTATGCATAAAGTTTTCATATGATTTAATATTTACCAAATATAATTATTTTGAATTAAAAAATATAATCTTTTGATTCTTATAAGGTCTAAAGTGATCAAATGGCTTAGATTTTAGCTTGAGCCAAAAACCTTATCTTTGGATTTTTAAGAACTCTAAACTATTCTAAAGGTCAAAGATGTGAGTTTTGATTGTTTGGAAGTGTCTTTGGCTATTTACGAAGGTTCTGGCTCAAATTGGCTAAGTGTTAGATCGGGCTAGCCCAAATGGCCAACTTTTGATTTTTGGGAATTTAAATGCAAAATTTTGGTGTTGGAATCATTGTGGCGTGTAATTAAGAGTGTTGCATTGATCATAATCAAATTTATAAATTTAGTGGTCACTTTAGGCCATGGGTGGTTTTGGCTAACTCGGGCTAGCTCAATTGGCCAAGTAATCCCTAAATGGACCAAATCTTGAATTTATAATTTTTATGGCTGAACATGATATTATTATCACTTGTAAGGTTGAATTAAATCATCTTAGCTAAAATATTGGTTTAACCCTAATTTGGGCCAACTTGGGCTAGCCTGAGCTAGCCCAAATGGTCTAAATGGGTTTAATGAGTTATAAGCCCCAAAAAAAACTTAGGTTTCCTTTTAAGGTATTAGAAAGTGGTTTGAGCAATTGGATTAACTTGTGTCTTAATTATAGAAAATTGGGTTGTTTAGGGTTAGGGTATGGTCTTGGGCTAGCTTGAGCTAGCTTAATCTTACTCTTTTAAGTTCTTTGGTTCTATAGGGGAAATTGAGTTATTTAGAGTTATGGAGGTCCACCTTAGTGCTCACATACTTTAATGGACTCTATTTGTTCATTGGGTGGGGTTGAGTCAGCCCAAGTGGACTAACCTAACCCTAGCCACAACCTAAGCTTAAGCTAGCTTGAGCTAGCCCAAATGAGCCATTTGGAGTTTTAGAGGGTTTAATATGTGGGTTGGCTCACTTCATTGACTTCCTTGGGTAGTGGGAAGTCTTTGGGCAGCTTGGGTTGGAGGATGGCAACTCCTCTTAGGGAGAGGCCTTTGGATGTTATGCTTAGGATCTAGGGGTCCCACTAATGTTGGTTGGGTGCTGGGATGTCGCTAGAACCAAGGGAGGGCCAAAGGCAGCCAGGCAGCGGTAGTGCGGTTACTGAAGGGGGAGAGGCCGAGTGAGGGAGGGGAACTCAGAAGAGGCTTGAGAGCTTAGGGAGGGGGTGGGTTTGATGAGATCAAGTATTTAAAAATTGGACTGGATCGACCGGTTTGACTGATTCAACCATGAACTGGCCAATGGTCTGGTTTAGAACATCTGGTTTAACTATATTTGATTAAACTGGTAAAAAACTATCCAGTTTTATAGTTCAACAGTTTCAGTTTTATAGTTCAACTGTTAAATTGCAAAACCAGGTAGTTTTAAGTGAATAACCCAATTCGAGGATTAAGTAAAATGATGGTGCGATTCACATCATTCTGCAAATTGAACCCATGGATTACTTAATCCCTTCTAAGCCTTCTCATCGCTTAGGAGTTAGGTCACTGACACTTTTCGTCGCTATCAGTAGTCGGCTATTCTCTTCTCATTGCTATCCTGAGCCCGACATTCCCTTTTAGTTTTTATCTCTTCAAGTCTTCCTTTTCCTGGTGTTCTATACATCGCCGACTAATTTCTTCTTTTGTTTTGGGCCTTTTGGCATTACTTTGGTGCAAAGTCATGAATCATGATCTTCTTATCGATAAACATCTCTAAACTTTTGTTAGTTTACCATTATGTTCATTAGATAAGATTATGAGAAGTAAAATAGAAGTCTTATAAATTACTATTTAATTTTTCAAAAAATATTTATAAATGTCATTATTTTCATTTTATCACTAAAGATTATTATTTTTATCTCTAAATGCTGATTGTTAATTTACCATCATATTCATTATATGATATTACGAGAAGCAAAACAATAATTTAACAAATTATTATTTAATTTTCAGAATGCATTTTTAAATAGTATTGTTTTAATCCATAAAGGTTGGTTGTTAGTTAACATCATGTTCATTAGATGAGATAATGAGAAGCAAAATACAGTCTTACATATTATTGTTTGATTTTCAAAAAACATATGTAAATATCATTATTTTCATTTTATCTCTAAAAGTTATTGTTTTTATCTCTAAAGGTTGATTATTCATTTACCATCATGTTCATTATATGAAATTATGAGAAACAAAATAGTAGTTTTATAAATTATTATTTAATTTTTAGAAAGCATCTCTAAATGTCATTATTTTCATATATATAGATTAATTGTTAATTTATCATCATGTTCATTATATAATATTATGAGAAGCAAAATAATAGTTTTATAAATTAGTATTTAATTTTCAAAAAACATCTCTAAATACTATTATTTTCATTTTATCTCTAAATATTGATTGTTAGTTTACCATCATATTCATTAGATGAGATTATAAGAAGTAAAATAATAGTCTTATAAATTATTGTTTTATTTTTAAAAAACATCTCTAAATATTATTATTTTCATCTCTAAAGGTCTATCGTTAGTTTACCATCATGTTCATTAGTTGAGATTATAAGAAGCAAAATAACAATTTTACAAATTATCATTTGATTTTTAGAAAATATCTCTAAATGTCATTATTTTTATCTCTAAAGGTCGATTCTTATTTTACCATTATATTCATTAAAAGAGATTAAAAGAAGCAAAATAACAATTTTATAAATTATTATTTGATTTTCAAAAAGAATCTTTAAATGTCATTATTTTCATCTCTAAAGGTTAATTGTCAGTTAACACCATGTTTATTATATGAGATTATGAGAAGTAAAAAATTAATTTTACAAATTATTATTTAATTTTTAGAAAATATCTCCAAATTTCATTGTTTTGATTTTATATATAAAGATTGTTGTTTTTATCTCTAAATATTAATTGTTAGTTTACCATCATGTTCGTTAGATGAGACATGAGAAATAAAATAGCAGTTTTACAAATTATTATTAAATTTTTAGAAAACATCTCTAAATGATATTATTTTCATTTATAAATGTTAATTGTTAATTTACCATCATATTCATTAGATGAGATTATGAGAAGCAAAATAATAATTTTATAAATTATTATCTGATTCGTAGAAAGCATCTCTAAATGTTTTTATTTTTATTTATCTCTAAATTATAATATTTTCATCTCTAAAAACTGATTATTAGTTTATTATCATATTCATTAGATGAGATTATGAGAAGCAAAATAATAGGTTTACAAATTATTATTTAATTTTCACAAAAGCTTCTCTAAAGATTGTTATTTTCATCTCTAAATATCCATTATTAGTTTATCATCATGTTCAAAATTATATATTTGGGTTAATCAATCTAAGAATTTATTTAGATTATAGGTGCCAGGGATCATTAAAATTATTATCAACTTATTGGTGGTCTCTCCTTTCTCCATTCTTAGGGTTTAGTTGTCTTCGATGAGGTTAAGGAGGTGGTTGAACATGGGGTTGGTAATCACTTGCATCTATGTATGAGCCATCATCTTCTATAAGTGAGTTAAAGTTATGGATAGGATGTGGAGCATAATTTTTATTATTTTGCAAGAGGTTTAAGAAGATTTACATTTGATCTTTAATTTCTTGCATTTGAGTTCTAAGATCTAAGAAATCTATTATCTTGGTTAAATTTTTGATTTGGTCTTGGGAAGTTGACTTTGGTGCTTTTTTTTAATAAGAAAATATGAGGAAAAAAAATGTTAAATGTGAGAAGGTGAAATAAAAAATATAAATGTGAAAATAATGTAAATTCTAAATTAAAAGAACTTCCATGTGAGGATGGGGCACTTGGCCACTTATGTCCGAAGCTCTCCTTAGGTTGTTTACGTCCTTTTGACAAAGTTCTTTTTAACTTTGCAATACACTAAGTTTTGTACAAGTATATTCTTATGCATACATATTTAATGTGAAGAAAAGAAAAAAAAAATTTAGATTTAAAACCCTTTTTTCTTAAGAATTATAAATTAATTTTAGTGATGAAAAATAAATAATTGATATTACCACAAATACCAAACATAGAAAGTAAAGATGTTCATATAATTTTTTTTATTTGTATCAAGGCAAAGGATTTATTATTAAGTGAAACAATCATTTTCCATGTTTTTATTCAAATAACTATTTAAGGTATGTTCATACAAGGATATTGGCTAGGGTATATAATGGTGCTACTAATTGGAGTTCATGCACACACTATAAACTTGCAAGTAATATGACAAATTTCCAAGCAATTAATATGAAAAATATTAAGTCATAAAAAGGATTAACTTACCTTACACTTATTGGCATACCTCAAAAACTTGTGTAGAAAGTTTTACCAAAATTTATTACTCATGCCAAGATGCTCTTTTTTTCTTAGCTTTCCCAACCTTGCTCTGATACCAAAATATGATGCTAGTGGGCTACCCTTTTTAGTGAAATAGGAATTCAAATACTGTATGAATGAGTAGGGTAATGTTTAAGGATAATTTTTGGAGTTTGTGGTGGGTTGATTATGTGTTTAGAGTTGACTATCAAAAGGGAAACCAAGACTAGTCTCGCTTGGGTCTAGTTTGGAATGATTCAAAATATCTATCTTGTCAATGGGATTTTGGTGGGTTAAATGGCTGAAATTAAAGTAAAATAGATATCCTAGGATGTGTAGTTTGGATCTGGAGTAGATGGATAGGTTTGGTGGGGTTTAGATGGGTGTCGAGGGGTAGGGAATAAAGCTAGGTCGTGTTGTTTTCAAATTTAACCATAGAAATTATGGTGGAGTTTGGAGTGTGTTTGAGACTTTAGATAGTTATTTATTAATTTTAAATGATACTTAAGATGCTGGATAAGAAGTGAGGATAGTTTGAGGTTATGAGTATGAGAATTTAGTAAGAACTAAAAAAGATAAAAGAAGATAACAACCTTTCACCAAAGATAAATAACAAACTTGACACCACCAAGCACTATGAAATATAAGAGCAATTTATCACAAAATCTCTTCATTCAAGTTGCCACATTACATTACATTTTAGCTCATAATTATAGGCATCACAAGTCTCTTACTCAATGAGCTTTAAAGGAAAAATATGGAGGTAAATTTTGGAGGGAAATATGAGTAGTTGGCAATTAATGAGGAGTAACTCCAACTACTCATATTAAATATTTTTTTCATGACATGGCTAAATAAACATGTACCTTAAAAATAAATAAAGTACCATCTCAATAAAAACAAAATATAAATGGTAAGCCCAATATTTATGCTCTTTATTAGGCTTTAGGTTGGGCTCTTGTAGTTGGGCCCATCTTCAAATTTTTCTCTTGAGTTTTAGCTATGACTCTTATTATTGGGCTTTTAATAATATTCTTAGGATATGCTACATCAATTAACCTAAGCAATTTAGGTGCATCAAGCAACAATAGAACATGGAAGTTATAAATAAAATATTTATAAATTAACAAAAAGAGGTAAGTGAGACCATGAGCCTCAAAACTAGGTATTGTATAAACGGTTAAGCATATTTGTATATAAAGACTAATACAAGTACAAGAGGAAACCCCTAAGCATATATGCTCAAAACAAAACATACTAAACATACTAACAAAATATTGCAAAGTATATAACAAAGCTAAAAATCTCCTAATATGCACAGATATATATAATGCCAGAAAATTTGCTAAGAACTTGAAAGCACAAAAAGAACAATAAAACTGTAGACAAAATATGACTGTATGTAATCTAAACTGAAATCATCATTTTATTGGATGTACGCCTAAACTAGCCTGCCATAATAGTAATTGACTAAACACAGTAACATAATAGAAAGAACCATATGTATCATCTATACCACTTATGGATGGATTCGAGCTTATTCTACATAATAAGAACTGAGGAGGCAAAATAACTAGAACATACTCCACTGAACTGTTTTTAATTTACTAATGTTAATTTATTGATGTGAAATGATATGATTTATAATGCTGATAAATTTGTGGGTCATATGCCTATACTAGCATGCTATAATAATAACTAGCTAGACATAGCCACTGAATAGAAAGTCCCACATGTATCATCTAGATCACTCATGACTAGATCCAAGTCTAACTTTAGAATCATACATATACATTTAGACCACTCATGGCTAGATCCGAGTCTGTTCTACATAGCAAGAACTGAGGAGGCAGACTAGCTAGAGCACACTCTAATGTACTATTATCTGATTTACTAAAGTTAATCTTCTGATGTCGAATGATATGACTTATAATGCTGATAGATTATGGGATGTATATCTAGACTAGCCTGCCAGAATAGTAACTTGCTAAATATAGCCACTGAACAAAAAGTTCCACATGTATTATTTAGACCACACATGACTAGATTCGAGTTGGACTATAGAATCACATATGTATCATCCAAACCACTCATTGCTAAATCTAAGCCAATTATATATAATAAGAACTAATAAGATAGATTAACTAGAGTACACTCTATTGTATTATTATCTAAGTTACTAAATTTTAATTTATTCAACATAATAATGACATGACTTACAAGGCTAATATTGAATATTCATCAAATACTCTGTATCTCTCTAAATACTCACAAGGAAACAAAGCTTAAATAAGGTACAATAAAGCATCAAACCATGGTTTTAAGCAATATTCTAAATAAAAATTATGATATCATTTTTTTTCTAATATATTCGTTCTAACTAATATGGGAATATATAAGCTTGGTTTAGCAACTTAGTGTCAAATTAGACGTCCTAACCCAACACTAGGTGTCATTGTAGTATTTAATGTTATATTAGTATCTCATAATCCACTATTAAGCACAACTACAAGTAAAGGATATATAAGATAAGAAAAATATATGTGCATTCTCATAAGTAACAATAAACATACATTCATCTAGAAAATAAAAGAAAAACATTTATCTCATAATTTAATAAATAATACAATCCAAAATATTTAAACTATAACATTAAATGTAAATAAGAAATAGAACTCTCTCATCCTCACATGGAAGAAAATAAAAGTAAAATTCTCTAATGAATCCTCAAGCCTGCTCCTATACTCCAGCTCCTCTTCTGGTTCTCCTGCTAGCTCTACTCTATGCTCCTGATCTACCGTGTTTGATTTTTAATATGACAGAACACAGCCAATAAAATAAAAACAAATGGTTATACTAATAAAGTCTAAGCACATTTTAATATTTCTAGCTATTTTAATTTAAGGATATTATATTATGTTAAGCAGTAAGGTGCACAATGCAATAAAGGAAAATAAAAGTTGGAAATATAAACAGGTAGTAAATAACATTTAAAATAAATTCAGTGTATTTGCTAAGGTACACTAAGCAGCCTTGCAAAAGAAAGATTAGGCATACATGGCATTTGTAAAAGAGCTAAATAAGAAAAAGCTAGCATCTTATATGCAAGAAAAGGAATCAAATATAGTTTCTAGCATCCTATAAGCAAGTATAATAAAAGAACAAACTGAGTTGTAACAAATGCAAATGACTATAAAAATATGTAAATCAGTATATTAATACTTTTGGGTTTTGATTAAGTTAAGTTCTATGAGCTCATGCAGAACAAAAAGAGGAGTTAAGTACATATACCCAACTATTTGAGACGGGATCTCCTGCATACTCACACATTCTCCCTCATGGACATATGTGGTCTCCTGGTCACTCAATAGCCATTCAAGACTCAAATATTTGTACAAACTAATCCACCTTAAGTGAAACCCCTTATTTAGTTATGATTATTACTATATAGTGATTATGAACAGTTGGATAAGACTTCAAAGCATAGCAGCATTCAATGAGAAATGCCAAAGTAAACTAAGATAGTAATACCATTTGTTATTTAATTTTAATTATCTACCTTAATAATTATGAAATCAAATCTCCTAATTTACTTAAAAGAATTTGATATTGAGTAAAATGAAATATTCTAACTATTATTATCATCATCAATAATAATAGTAATAATATATATTGCAATAATAATAATGTCATTATAATTGAAAATAAAGTATTATTATTATTATTATCATTATTAACAATAATAAGTATGATAATAATAATTTATTATTATGATTATTAATAATTAAAATGAAATGTGATTATTATTATAATTGATAATATACAGGTGATTATAATAATAATAATAATGTTATAATATTACTATTATCAATAATTAGAAAGAATTTTTTTTATCATTATCACCAATAATAATAAAGATGATAATAATAATATTATTATTATTCTTATTATTATTATTACTATGACTATTAATAAGTAGATAATAAATTTTATTTTTATTTTCATTATTACTAATAATAATAAAATTACAATAATAATAATAATTTTATTATTATAATATATTAATAATTAGAAAAGAACTATTATTTTTATTATCATTATCAATAATAATAATGAAGATAATAAACAAAAAATAATAGTAGTGTAATTATTATTATTATTATTGAGTGGAAATAAAATATAATATTCATATTAATAATAATAATAATAAAATTGATTATAATAATAATGTTATTATTATTACTAGAAAAAAATATCATAATAATAGTAATAATGATAGTAAAATTATTATTATTATTATTAATGAGCAGAAATAAAATATTATATTTATAATAATAATAATAATAATAATATGATATGATAATAATAAAAATAATAATATGAAAATATTATTATTATTTTCATTATTAATAATGATTATGAAGATAATAATAATAATAATATTATTATTATTATTATTATAAGTATAGATGGAATAATAATAATAATAATAATAATAAAGGTAATAACAAGGAAGTATAATTATTATTATCATTATCAATGATAATAATAATAAAAAATAAAAATAATGAAATAATAATTGTAGAAGAAAAGTGACTTGAATAATAATAATAATATTATTATTATTATTGTTTCTATAATAATTATAACATAATGAAAAGAACAAAAAAAAAGTTAGTAATAATAACAAATACAAAAATTAATAGTTAGTAATTAATATGATTAAAATTTATGAGGTAAGAATTAGTGGTTAGTTATTGTTAATTATTATTACTATAAAAAATATATTTCTCGCCCTCAATCTTTCTTTATTATTATTATTATTATTATTCTCTTCTTCTTCCTCATTCGAAGGGGATTCATCGTGTGGCGGCGACAATTGGCCAGGGAGAGGAGGGTTGGAGCATGGGGCAGCTACTGGGGTAGTGAGGTTGGGAGGAAGAGGGGCGACGATCGGCCGACCATGGAGGAGGAGGGGAGAGGTGTGGTTTGGATAGGAGTTTTGGGTCGTATTTATAGGGAGGGAAGGGGATAAGGGAAGAGAGGCTAAGCTACCCGACGTGGGACCCATCGGTCAATGTGGTAGTTGGGCAGCGTGAGCAAGGGGGCACGCAGTGAGCTGGGGAGGGGGATCGGCCCGACCGCGTCGCATGTTCTAGGGCACACGCACGAACCAGGGGAATGATATCCAAACATGACAAATTTTTATCGAAAGGTGCGTCTTGATCAGACTAGTATCCCAAACCAAAAAAAATTCAATTTGTAACTATATATTATTTTATATTAATTCTTTTAAAATAAAAACTTCAAAAATTTATTACGCGTAATCCGATGCTACAGTATTGATGAACTTTAAGCTTAACATTCTCTTATTATTTTGAATCAAACAACACTAAATTTTTTGAATTTAAACTTATATTTTATTTTTCATATTTTCTGTAATTAAAATTTCAAAAATTAATTTAGAAACATCTGTTATCCAAATTGCTCACAAACTTGAACATTACAATATAATATTTCCAACGATATATTTTATTCAACCTAATTTTGAACTACCCGAAATATTGATTTTAGCTTATTTTAATCATGTTTAGTCTTAATTATCTATGTAAGAATCTGAGTTGTCACATAAATGGTGCAAACATGTCTGGTACACCTAATTATTGCCTGGAGGATATTAATAAGAGCAAAAACATGAGTGGAGAGTCTTTAGAGCAGACCATGGATTAGTTGTGGACCTTTGATTGACTTCATACAACTATGAGTAAAACAAGCGCAACCTAAACAAGCTTGATATCAGTGAGTCTAAAGGGTATTGAAAGAATTGAACATAACAGAAGATTTGAACGCTTAGGAGCGCTGAGGCAATTCATATAATTGAAGCTCGGTCGGTTTGGCACGCTCAAGCGTTGAGGAATTTCCTTCCAAGCTTAATTGGATAAAAACTTGGGTGCCCGGGGCATGCCCAAGTGCTGAGAGCTGATCCTAAAATCAACAAAATCTATGGCTTGAGCACTTAAATGCACTCAAGCAATAAAGATGTTTGTTCAGATGCAGTCGGCCAAACGTTAGGTGCTTGAGCGCGCCCAGGCGTTGACACATATTTAGGCAACGAAGACAAAGTAGAAATTTGGGCACTTAGGCACGCTTAGGCATCAAAATACGATATAGCAGAATGCTGAGATAACAACATAGGTGATTAGGCGTGCCCTAGCGCCCTGTGTATCTTTAGTAAGCCGAAGGAACTATAAAGCTTGATGCATGGGCACACATAAGCACCAGATGACGAATGCAAATTTCTATAATAAAATTGGAATGTTGAGTTTGCCTGATTGGACATGTGGCCAGTCCAAATGAAGCATGATAACACATGACCAATGTGTAATGGTATTGGGGGGGGCTAATGTATGTTTTATTTTCATAGAATATTAAAGGATCTTTACCTTTACTTATAATATAAGGATAAGCTGTAGAGATAAGGCCATGAAAGTCATGTGCAGCATGTGCTGAGTGCATGGTTGGTTTTAAGTTGGAATTGGGGATTGTGTTTTCGAGGAAGGAGAAGTTGTGGTAGGATTAGAAAGTCTTTGAAACTCCTGAAGATAGTAATATTTATATTGTATCTTATTCATATTAGTTGTGAAATCTTTGTCATGTGTCATAGTGAATTTTCTTCGATTTTAAATTTTCCTCGTAAACTCTGGTGTAATTATGAATGCTCTGTATATATATTATTCATGTTTTGTTGTGCATATTGCTTTTGATTTTAAATATGATGAAACTAGATGATCTTTCGAAGCTTCCACAATTTTCACGTATGTACTTGATGAAGTGAACTGCTGTGAGAAGTGCTCAGATCCCCAACAGACTCATGTCAGCTACGGCCCTGTTAGGCAACTCATGGTGCTCAATTTGCAGGGCCTTGATCTGGACAGTCATCTGTCCAACAATCCTACAGTGGTAGCCCCTTCACTGATAGTGCTAATGCTCACCAAAGCCAATCTCACAAACAAAATCCCGCTCGAGATCGATGAACAACTCACCCACCTCGATGTCAGCAACACCTTCTATGGTGAGATCATCGGCTCACTCTTCTAAAATTTATAAATGATGTCATAAAGTATGACATATTTTATTACTTTTAAAGATTATAGTATTACATGAGTAATATTTAAAAATGAAGTGTTTATAAACAAATTAAAAAATGTTTTGTGTTAGACCGTAAAAAGCCCAAATAAATTGTGCTCTGCATGCTCAGTTACTCGGCTCAACCCTGCGGCTGCGTCTATCTTGAGCGGAAAACGGTTTGCATTATGAAAGGCGCAGAGATCATCGGTAAACCCAAATGCAGACGCGGGAAGCGTCGGAGACCATCCCGGCGGAAAGAGGATGCCCCCAAAGAAGAAATGGAAAAGAATCGGCCATTTTCTTCGCCACTGCCAAACCCTAAACGAAGAAAGAGTCTTCTCGAGAAGGTACTTTTTTTTTCAACCCTAGACCCTTTAGAAATCATCCTTACAATGTATAGCTAGTTCTTCCATTAAATTTAGAGCTTTTTACATTGGACAGTGCCACTGATAATCTCAATATTTATCATTCTCTCGAGAAAGCAGTTTCACAACTTCTTCCCAATTTTCCCTCAAAACACAAAATTTATTTAAACAAACGACATTAATTTATACGAGGTTCACTGAAAATTCATGTTGTTTTTGGAGATGACTATGGGAAGTTTGGGGGACATGTAATTTTTTTTCTTTAGAAAATGGAGCAAGGGCCAGATTGAAGCAAATAGTTTCCAAACAAAAATATAAAGCTGTTTCAAGATTGTTTGGAGATCATATTTTCATAGCATTTTCCTTTAGTTATATGTGACGCACCTCAATCTGGCTTTTGCCTCACCGCCCTAGATTCGTGCTTGCATCAGGCCCTGCACCGTACCCACACCTGTACTAGCCTCGCAATGTTGTTTGCAGCCACTGCTTTTCTGTCGCAATTACACTCCACACTGTAACATATGTTTCATCATTCATTTATTAAAAAAAATTGCTGAGTTTAAGATGCATTAGCTCACCTATTTTCACATTAATGCTTTGTGAAGAGGCAATTGGTCAAAGTGCTTGCCAGCTGCCCACCCCACTCTCTCATTGGCCATTTGGCCTCCATACCTCCTGCCCTCAGGCTGCCATTGATTGCCCCATTGCCACCCCCAGGAATAAAGTTATGAACTATGGGTATAATTGTAAATTACATAAAAAATAATTTAGATGCAAAAGCAAAACAATATTAACAACTTTTTTGTTAGCAACTATATCTAGCAGCTTCTTTTTTAGCAGCTATTCAGCAGCTTTATTTAGCTGTGTTGCAATGAACAGGCATAAACCATGCCTGGTTGAAAGAGCTTATTGTAATTAATAAGCAAGGCTGTATTGACACAAATATGGGAACTTGGACATGGACAAGGCATAACACGAACATGAAATGCTGTTGTTATTGTAAAAAGCTGGACATGAATTTGCATTGGACACAATAATGTAGATAAATTTTTTAAATTAATAATATTATTTTATAATTGTAAAACTGATATTAGCATAGTACTTGATGGTATAAAATAAAGGAATTTTACAATCTTACCACAAAATTCTTTATTTTCATAGTTAACACTAAGGTTTTAAGTATTATATGTATATCACAAGTTTTTATAAGAGTGATTTTTTTGTATTTGCTTATGCATGTAATAAAAGTTTGTAATATGTATGTTATATTTAAGTATTTAGTGATAAATATGAAAACAAAGAATTTGAGTGTAGTATATATGTAAAATCCCCTAAGACTAAATGTAATGTTTCATGTATATTTAAAAATTGAATATTAGTTCATAATTGAAAATATAATTAATAATTAAAGTGAAATCAAATATAATTTCAAGCAAATCAAATCAATATTTCTTTTCATTACATTATGATATACCTTTGTTTTTATTGATTACAATTTTAATCTATAATGGGATGTTATTATAAGTACCACTTTAAATATTTTATTTACATATTTAATGCTCAAAATGTATGTTTTATACTATTATTGCCAAATCTTTATTATTATGCAAAAATTACTGCCCACTTATCATCTTCCAATAACTGAAAGTGAACATGATTATATAATTAGGTTTTAAGATGATAACTATCAAGATTTGAGTGCTACAGATATAAATATCTAAGATTTCGGTACAGTGAAAGTAACTATCTCTTGATTTTCTATGACACATGTCCCATAGGTTGGACATGCATGCCCAATATCTCAATCAAGTGTGCCTATTTTATTTTTAAATTGCAAGAGATGCTTTGGGCATGCTCAACATGCGTCCATTACATGCACATGTCTGTATCTTGGAGGTTTTTGATATTACATGTCAAATATTTTAACTGTTTGTGCATCACAGTTAATAGGAATTTTTATGTTGATAAATATCATAATGTTATGCATTTAAATAAAATAGACTTCTTGGCTTGTTGAATTCTTAGAGCTAGCTTGACTCACTAAGATTTTTATACTATTACTGTGTAAGTACTATAAAGATGCCAATGTTATTAGATTGCCAATATATGCTCAACTTATTATTATTGTGTGTAATATGATTTCTTAGGTAAGAACTAACCTCAAAATAATTTCTGTATTTTTAATACAATGGTAGCCTTGCTGTAGTAGTTAGCCACTATCTTTCTTATCATTGTGACCTTGCCATTGTGCTACTAAATTGCTGGAAATTTTGTTGCTAACCATTATGACTTATTTGTTTTGCTAGCATCTTTAAGAGCTAGCCTGTTTCACTAACATTTTAATTTTATTTATACGTAAGCGCTATTAAGATGTCGATGTTACTAGCTTGTCACTATATGTTTAGTTTGATTTTTTAGTTAAAAGTTAACCTCAAAATAAGTCTTGTATACTTAAATACCACAATAATCTTAGTGTAGTAGTTGGCTACTATCTTCTTCTTTATTGTGACCTCACCGTTCATTGTACTACCACATTTGCTAACCAATTTGTTTACTTTTCTGGCCAATCTTTCAAGAATCACTATTATCTCATCTTTGCTTTTGAAAAACACAAGGGCAACATTATGAATGTCGACTGACATCCTGATGTCTTTAAAATGGGGGCAAAGTTGTATATTTTGGAAGTTTAAAAATATATGTTAGTGAACTAGGCCCTCTTATTCTACTAATAGCTTTAGATAACATGGCATTGAGAAGTCATAGAATCAAATAACCCTTAAGTTATAATTTTGTTATTCATAATCTACGTTAATTGGGCGACATTTGAATGCCACCGACATCTTATGAGCCACATTCAATTGATTGTTTTTCTTCTCATAATTTTAATAACATTTGGGGCATTCCTTACAATATGATTTATGCATGATTTAGGTTTTAGAAAGCTCATGTCTCTCTTGAACACTTTTCTTTGCTAATGTAAAGCTAACACCTCTTTAAATCTATGTGCGGTTCATGATTATGCTAAATTTTTCTAAATCACAAAATCCTTAAATGTACCAAATTGATGGAATTAGGGATTTTGAAAATTTTCCTGGGATATGGAAGAGCTTTATGCATCTTAGAGAAGGAATGTTCTAATTGAAGAAAAAAAAAACAATGGGAACGAGGAACCTTTATAACCTATTGGCACAACATAAAAAAGTATAAATTGATGGAGAGGCAAAGATGTATTCCTAATGGTACAAAGAACTAAACTTCTCTAAAATTCCTTATTAACTTTTCTAGAAGAACTAAAATTCTCTAAAACTCGCAAAGAGCTAAATGTATTCACAGTTGTTGGTGTTGGCAATTCAGAACTTTTGATACATTTAATACCCATGGAGAAAGTAGGACCTTCTTTACGACTGATAGAAAGATGAGTCGACTTAGCTACTTTAATAGAAACCCAAGAATCAGGAAGATTATCAGATCAATAATCTCATTACAATTTCATTTTGAAACAATATGAGGAACTCCATCAAGAGGAGATTGGTGTTGTTCTATCCCACCGCTGTCCTATGTAGACAATTATCATGCAGCATGACATGCTGAACCAAATCAGAAACCACGGTTGAAAATATTTTTTAGTCGACCTATATCTTAGCCAGAGGTGAATGTCGAAGCTTAGGTTGGAGTTTGAAGCAAGTATCAATGTCATGCCAATAGTTGAGCATATTGAACAAAATTTAAGTAAATTTTCAAAATTATCCTCTATCAGATTCCAAAAAAACTCTTACTAATTTAAGCCAGCGAAAGGAGATTCGAATGATATCTAGCTCCACCAGAATCCTGCCATCGATGGTCAAGAGAGATTTCTGGTTGGAGTGTTGAGATATAATGGTTTGCCGAAATTATGCTTAAGGACTACGCATTTCTATTGCAAAAATGAATATTGAGCTTGGGAAAAGCAACACAAATATTTTTGAATTGCGACTCATGATCATGGTTAAATTCTGAGGACCGTTTGAGCAGCCTCATGATATATTTGTTGTTTGGACAAATAATAGTGAAAATAAAATAGAATAAATGGTACTATTTGATAAATACATGATGATGGTCAATGAGGGTGTCATCAACCAAAAGCTAGAGAAGTAGAATAGTTGGAGCGTTAGATGTATGCACATATCATCTCTGGGCTATCATAAATGAATTTACCAAAAAGAGAGAACTCAAAAGATCGAGGCAGAGCATAAACTTCTTGTTGGGAAAAAAGCAAAGCGATTTACCACATTGTGGAGGCTGGAGCCGGGGGAGGGAACAACATCAACCACATTAGAAAACTAACAGTTAACCTACTTTGGATGAGCGCCATCGATGGCAGTAGAAGGCGAAAGGGCAGAGGGCTTATAGGTAGCAACGGTCAAGGCTTTATTGAGCTTGACGGAGCCGCCAAGTTCTTTTCTTTGGAGAATGGCAGATGCAAAGCATCCGGTAGCCATGGCAAAGACATGATCAGAGGAGACAACTTGAGCCACCACAGTCAGAGGCAAAATAACCAAGGAACTGGACGGAGGCAAAGGCAGTATCTGAGAACCCGGGGAAGCCACTTGATGATGCAGGACAAAGATGTCACTTGACGCCAGAGACACGGGAGAAGGGGATCTGAACTTGGCCACAGGAGAGAGCATTGGAGGGGGGGGAAACGAGGAACATTTATACTTATGCTCGTGCCCAGGTCACGTCTATTGCTGCAAAACATGAGTGCTAACACCGAAAAGTGCAGCCACCGGCCACTGAAGAGATAAAGCAATAGCAATGATGAAGAGAGTGGTAGCCATGGTCTCTATGGCAAACCACAATGGAAAATAATGCCATGGCGAAATTGCTTCACACACACACACAAGCTGCTGCATTTTGACTAATTCAGTGAGCTTGTAGCATGGCTAGAATAAACATTTGGTTCAGTTTTTATTAGCAAATAATAAACATATATCATATTTTTTGTTGAAAAAATATATTATGTTTATTTTAAAAATTCGTAATTGTTAATTCTCATTTTTAATCATCTGTTGAACTGGACTCAGGCTTGGGCTGGCTTTATTAATCGACCCAAGCCTGACCGAACTATTGCTGAGCTTGGGCTTTATAGCCTGGTATATGCCTAGTGGGCATATTACATAACCAAAACCGCTCAAATAGGTGGAGGTTTGGTGAGTCCATTGATTTGCTAGTTCATTGATCCGGTCTAATCTGGATCTACATAATCTTGTTTGAATTAAATACTAATGGTTTTAAATAGTCTCTTAATTGAAATTATATAATAGCACTAATTTGTTTTCCTTCAGAGGAAACTTTGGATTGCTGGATGGAGATGTGAAGGGGAATTTTTGTTGAATTTTCTCAAAAGGATTAAATATAATGGGTTCATCTAAGCTATTGGTTTCTCTCTAGGCTTGTTTTGCAGTTACATTTTAATATCGTTGTTTTTACTTAATTCTGTCTTCGATCATGGTGTAGAACTGTATTGATTTGGTGGAGGGGTTTACTTTATCTCTAGAATTATGAAATGGAATTGTGTGATGTGTTTTGCTATAGAATTAGGACTTTATAGTTGTGGCCAAGTTTGTTTGAAAAACCTTTTGTACTATTTGTCACTGATTTTATATCAGTCAAGTGAACTTTTTCTATCATTTACAAAAGACCATCTTATCTTCTATCTTATATTGCCACTTTCAACTTAAAAATCCCAAAAAAACAAATACGCAAAAATGGAAAAGCATCTCAAAGGTCGTTCTTTGAAAATAAATGTGTCAGCGAGCTTTTGCGTAAGTAACGTTCTTAACAATAGTTAGGCCTTGAACTCTATCCTAGGCTTCATGGTAAGCTGTGAGCTGGAAGGTGAATGTAAATAATGTAATGGAACTGCAATCTTTCTCCCATAATCGAAAGAGAACTCAGAGTAAATAGGCTCTGCGCTATTTTACAATTAGATAACTTGATTAATTAACATGTTAGGTAGATCATCTGCTACATTAGCGGGACGTGCACACGTGAAAATAATGTGGGCTCAAGCATTGATTAAAGCTAAGGAGTACCAGCACTGCTTTATACTGTTAAATGAAGCTATTGGTGAACATAGTTTGGTAAGCCATTATTTTCTGTAAATTCTTTTATTTTTCATTAGGCATAAATTTCCAAACAATTCTCTCTTTTAATTTTTAATGTTTAACTAGCATTATGGATTAAACAAAAAATTTATTATGGTTTTTTATTAATGTATTATTTTCATATGGCCTAAAATACTTAGCATCTCTCTCTCTCTCTCTCTCTTATTCTCTCATATTTACTTTTTGTGTACAACGAATGCTATAGATTTACATACTCTTTTTAGAGCTTCAGAGTTCAGAACTAACCAAATTAAAGCTGGGTTTTTATTGGAAAAAGTATATGAGGATCAATGTCAATGCCTTCAATGACTTCTATAGTTTTCATGCCAATGCAAATGGGTGCTTTGGGATTTTTTTACTTTTATTACTCTATAATATTTAGATGAAATTGGTATACTGGTATGATTATTATTTATCTAATCTTGTGGTGGAAACATTTCTACTCATACATATCTCACCCTTAATTAATTTAAACGTAAGAATGAGATGTGTAGCCAAAACAAAATTAACTTTTGAACTTCTAAAAGCTACCTTTTTACTTTAATATTATTTATATATTTAAATGATTTATTGATGAGAGATTTATGGGAATATAATTCATCTTATAAGAGTAGAGTTTTGTGCCCCTCTATATGTTGTGTGCGCACATGCATGTTTGTGTGTATTATATGTGTCTATGGGTGGGCATGTGTGTGAACTAGGCATTAGCATGGTGTCTGGGCCTTTCCATTTCCTGGAAGAGGTTAGGGGGCTTAAATTTCACCATCTTCATATTGCGATTAGGGGGGTTTCGGGAATGGAAATTTAGAAAAACTAAAATACATTACAAAAAATTATGTTTAAATAAGTACATAAGTTTCATGCGAAAAATGATGGTAGAAACATTGTACCTGAATTCTCTTAGAGTGTATATGCTTGTAGCAAAATAATTCTGTGACTAATTTCTTGAGGGATTTTACAATTTTATGTTTATGTAAGTAAAATTATAAAAAATGGTTAAAATTTGTGCACAAGTTGTAGGATTCAACTTGCAACATATCTATCAAAATACAAGTATATTTGGAACCTGATTATTGTAATTGAAGCGAACATGCTATTGTTCAATATCTTCTATTTGCTTATTTCTATCTTGAGGACATGCAAGAAAATTGTTTCTTCCGAGTAATTTTTTCTTATTAACACATTCTTTGTTCAGTGCAATTCTGACGTCTATAGTTATGCAGTTGAGACATAGGTTATCTGGTGGACATTTCCGAATGCTAAATGAAAAGCTGTATACATGCAGGTAAATCTTATTTTCCTCACTGATTATGTTTTGGGTACTTAATCTATGATGAAACATTTCTGATATTTTTACTGCATTTTATTAGACACGAAGGAATCAATTGATCACATATCTACAAATTGAACTAAAAATTCTAATTCCTGAAAGCTTGATATAATTGATGAGTTGTTAAATAAATTGTGTATCATCAGAATGCGATATATGCCTTGAACTTGTAAAAGATTTTGTTTATAATAACAAATATTTTTTGGGCCTTTAGTGCTCCTTGTTTTTTGATGAATAATTTCCATTTCATTTACTTGCACTAAAATGAAAGCTTCCTGTAAAATCTTAAATCACCAAAAATTTGAAGCATGTCTTTGTAGGTAGGTAGTCTTACATTTCTTGTTATAGCGCTTCTCTGTTTTCACAGATGTTTTCATTTTTGCATATCCGCTACATATTGAAGTTGTTATTATACGGTTGTATAACAAAGTGCCATTTATTCCATTTCATTTATGCTGTTTTATACTGTTTGTCTTCAGTGGTAACGAGGCATTCCATTTCTTCATGAAGGAACCTGAACTTTTTGATGTGGTAAGTGTTTGTTGACAACCTTTACAATTCTTCTTTTTTGTTCTTTTTTTTTAAATTGATAATTTAAAGCAGTTCTTTATTTTTATGTATCAATTGTTTTTGTTATCATGTTCAGTTCTCATGATTAAATAACAACCATATTACTGTTTAATGTCTTATTGTCAATATACTTATATTATCATTATTGCTACTTATATTTAAAACTTTTTAAATCTCTATAATGATTTGCTGCTTAGATATGACTCAGGTTTACTGCATCTTTTGTTATATTTTGATTCTTATGTTTAAGATGTTTAATTTATTTTGAGCATGGCTGCCAACTTAATATGTATCATAGCCTGAAAAACAGTTACTCTTGTTAAACTTATCATTTTGTTTGATTCTGTTATCTGCAAGTATTGATCTTAAACTCTGTAAACCTCCCAAAAACTCCTTAAATGTGAGCATTTTAGCATAACACTGAAAGTGAATGGAAATATTTAGAGAAAGAAAAGAACATTTTTTTTTAATCTTTATTGATCTTGAATACAATTATGATAGAGTACCAATAGAAGCTCTTTGGAGAGAAAATTTGTGT
This sequence comes from Gastrodia elata, assembly GCA_016760335.1. Taxonomy (NCBI): domain Eukaryota; kingdom Viridiplantae; phylum Streptophyta; class Magnoliopsida; order Asparagales; family Orchidaceae; genus Gastrodia; species Gastrodia elata. The sequence continues at coordinate 14,413,316 of CM028673.1, forward strand.
GACATATATTGATGTTATTAAAAATAACTATAATGCGGCTGTAAAATATGCTTGACTGCAATAATCTTGAGAACATAACTATATGGAGTGTAAGTTTAGTTACATTAGAAGTCATAATCTTGAGAACATAACTATTAAGGATCATGCCATCAAGAAGAGCTAGAGGCTCAAATACTTGATTCACTTATTCAAAATAATGGCGAAATAGAGAGCAGTGTGATTAATAGGAGCTAAGTTAGTTGGATGAATTAAAAGAACATTTATGGTGTAAGATTATGAGGATTTGGGCTAAAGAAGAAATAATGTTAGGTAAAAATCCTTGTCAATAAAAAGTACATAAAAATATATAGTAATATCTCATTTTCATGCCATGTAGTAATCTAAACAATTAAAGTACCGGTGAGTGTATAAAAAACTTGTCCCCATATAACATTTTCCATTCTTGTTGTTGACATCATTTTGTTTATTTATAAAATAGTGACAAAAGAGTTATTTGACCTAAATAATTAGATTGAAAATTTCCATATTGAGCCAACAGACAACCTGATTATTGTGAAATTGCAATTTGTCTAGTTCTGCCAAATCTACTAGCAGGATTCTCTTTCTTGTTCACCCCAAATAGTAGATTGGGATTGACTCGAGAATTAATATATGATCACAACAAATGGAATTGTTTGATCCAGACAACCAGATTGACAGTCTCCATACTGAGCCCACAAATAATATGATGGGGATGAAACGCAACTTGTTTATCTCAGACGTGTTTACTAGAGGAACCCCTTTTTTTGTTCATCCCAGACAATAGACTGGGATGATCAGAGAAATAATATATATGGCTCCAACTTTACTTTAATTTCTTAACTCAAGTTTCTATTTTGATTACTTATATATTTTCGTGCCAAATGCTCACTTATTTAAAACAACATGCCACATATAGGGCTATCAAAATACAATATTAAGGCTATCACAGTGCCAAAAAGGCTTTTTTTTATGCCAAACAAAGGCTATTGTAATGCCAAATGACCATTTCAAGTAATCACTAGAAATGCATAATTTTCTACATATGTATTGATAGTTTATATGCATGTATGCAACAATGAAGAATATGCTTGCATTAATTCTCTTAATTAGGTTTTAGCAATTAAAGGTGATATTTTTTGGTTACTTGATTATGCAGTATTAAGGATAGCATAATATTTACAAGGCATTTCTAAGTTATCGAATCTTGCAGTAGTCCAAATATAATCATATTTTCAAAGAACAAGCAACACAATGCTAACATCCATTGGCAATTGCGAACAATATAACAAATCAACTAGATTAAAGTGTATCTCTTGCAGTTTGCAAACTCAGGATTCTGGTAGGGTCAGTAGAAGATTCAAGAAATTAGAATTTTTTTACTGTCAAAAGGGGTATATATAGGCTGCAAATACACGCCTAGGTGCATATATGAACGCTCTTGAGTGTGTGACTAGGTGATATATATATATATATATATATATACACCCAGTCCTTAAATTTTGGCATTGAGTAGCACTCATTTATCTTTGTTGACACCTCTTCCATCTCTGAAGTTTACCAATCCAGGTCGAGTCTTAGGCTAGCGAAGGTGGCCGATTTGCACATCGTCAAGCTTTCAGCTCTCAAATTTGAACTAGAGTTTCCCTCCTATTTGACCATTATTTTTCTGTGTTTTCATATCATCTTAAATCGACGATCTCCCCGGCACTGTTCATCGGAACGATTTCTATGACGGAGTGTTCACTGCTCGTTGGTTTTCAGAGTCAAAGTTCCGCTCTGTAGCACCTCTTCTTCTTTGGAGCGCAGCAGCCTCCATTTTTGCTTGAGTTGTGTCATCTTCATTGCTGCTGAATCTCTGGCGCGCAGCAGCCTCCATTTTTGCTAGAGTTGTGTCATCTTCATTGCTGCTGAATCTCTGGCACACAGCTAGCCTGCTTATTGTTCGTGATTGATTTCTACGCGACCTTCATGTCCGCTTCTGTGCTGCTTCGGCTGAAAGGTTTCTTCCCCTTTCGCTTCGGCTAAGCCTGGCTGCGGAGTGAAGGGGTCAAAAGCTGTTTGGTCCGCTCATTCTGATCTCCACAATCGCCGTGTGGGGAGCAGAACATATCCAAAGTTCACTCGGGATGCCTTGACGTCCTCTTCCTCGGCATGTGGATTGGTTAAACTGATTGTGACGCTGCGAGGTAAGCCGACACTTCTCTTATCGGATGAAGAAACTCAAGTCCTCACTAAACCATTTGAGTTTGCTTTGATTGGAAATTTTTTGAATGGTAAACTATGATGGTGGCCATTCAGAAATTTATTAATAATTTGGGCTTATTTGGAGAATTCAATGCGAGATTAATAGATCACCGTCATGTGTTGACTAAGCTTTTAAATGAAGAAGATTACACATGAATTTTTGCAAAAGGTTTTAACTTCATCGACAATTTTCTTGTGAAAGTCCTAAAATGAACTGATTTCGATCCAATAATTGAACCTCCAGTTGTACCGGTGTAGATTAACTTTCCCCTATTAAAAGTTTACTTAATTTCACATTCTATTTTATTTGCATTTGGATCGTACTTTAGCAAGCCTCTTAAGATTGATTATGCTAACAATCTTATTTCCCTTCGATCGCTTGGGTTTTGGTTGAAATTGTCCTAGCTGAAGAATTAGAATATGAATTTAGATTGGGGGTGAAGAGAAGAGATATTATCAAGAATATATCTTTGAAAATAGACTGACCTGTCACACTATTGGTCATGATATGTCTACATGCTTCAAGCTTCATCCTCAGCTAAAAAACACATCTATTGGGGGAGAGTGTGTCGACTCAAACATGCGACAATGGAAAGGAAAAATAATATTAAAAAGCAAAAATTCATATTATAAGTTCTTTGTATATTGGAATGCAATTCCGATCATTCTTATAATATGTGGTAAGTTGGGGTAGGGTTTGATGATTTGGAGGTTGACTTGGACTCAAGGCCTCTCATGGAGGTTCAAGAACTCATGGAAGATAATGATAGTTTGTTTGAATTTGGCTTTTAGGAAATGAGTGGGATTCCATTGGAGATGAATCCATGGGTCTCCACTTCACCCCATTATGTCGAGGAAAGCATTGATGATTTATCGGGTTATGATGCTTTCTCTTCAGACCGACTTCAAATTGTGTTTTTGGCAGCACAAGAAATATTGAGGTTGAGAATTGCAGGGGGGGATGGATCATCATATGTTCATTCCTTTTGGGTTAGGAAGTTGATGGGATCACTCTTGGACACGGTTCAATAATGAATTGAAGAAATCCCATTAGTCCTTAACAAATATAATTTGATGGACACTCCTTCCCTAGACAATGATGAGCAATTCTCTCCTTTGGCGATCCACAGTGAGACGAGCAGCCCTAAGGAGATTGAGGAGGTGAAATATGGGCTCCACCCATGCACCGCATAATTTTTGCCGCATGTTTATGGGACGCGCCAACTCGGCCCATTGGTGGAACTATATGAAGAAGTGCTTTTTGACTTGCTCAAATGAAAAGATAACTGATTCATAAATTGAATTTAACGATATTGAAAATTTTACAAAGAATAAAAGTAAGAAAAAGAAAAGGAAGAATGGCTCGAAATCCTCAAATAGAAGAACAAGGTACATCCTAAGAAAAAGATATGTTGATCAACTTGCTTCACTTGTATATGATTATCATCTGCATACTTTTTGTATGTCTGTTGAGATTTTTTTTGTGAATCTCTTTAGGATAGTTTGGTGATCAGTTGCTATTTTGAATTTTTCTTTTCTTGTATTTTATACTTGTTTGAGGTCACCAAACATGTCTGTTGTATTGTTATTTCAAATCAATAAAACCAACATATTCTCCAAAATATATATATATATATATATATATATATATTAGGATTGATGCGTCTTCATTCTCCGGTAAGCGGATTGTGAAGCTGCAAACGTAGACTACAGGTGAAGAATGATCAGGCTAGCTTGAAACGTGATGAGGGCGAAATGGAAGAAGAAGCACATGAGGAGGCTGAAGAGGAAGTGCCGGAAGATGAGTCAATGGTCCAAGTAAGTGCTAGAGTTCGGTGGTCATGCTGCATCTCAAAATTTCTTTGATCATCTGTTGTGGGATTCATTTCGTACCATTAAAGATTTCTCAATAAATGTTTGAGGAGTCTTCCAGGTGGCAACTTCAGTTCTCTCAGGTGTTTTAAGATGTAGTTTGCTGAATGAATCTTACTCCATTTCTGTTTTAAGAGTACTGCAACTCTTTTATTCACAACTTTTAACTTTTGCTTGGTTGTTTGTCATCAGTTTTCTTCTCTTTAAATACATATATATATATATATATATATATATATATATATATATATATATATATGAGGTTGATAAAAGGATGTAAGGTATTATAGATGTTAGTGAGGATAGTGATTAGGAGGATGACAATACTGATTAGGTGATGATCATTGTGGTGGCATAAATGATAGAATGGTAGTGGGACTGTCATTATGAAGGTAAAGAAAATGAAGATGAGTTAAGGAAAATAATACTAGTAATATTGAGGATGATAAGTGATGATATTGATTTAATTACTTATGTAAAGATAGAATAAATAAGTATATAGATATATGCATTTTATCAATTTTTAATTAGTTATCACGATGGGTAGATTTTAAGTTTTCTTTTATTTTGTATAAACTTTTGAGAGCCGGTTTAATTTATTGTTTATTTTTTGGATTTTTGGAGGTTTAATTTCTTTCTTTGGAATTGTGATGCATGAATTTGTATTTATGACATTATTTATTTTAGTTTTCAGGTGTTAGAAATTTGTACTTATTTTTGCTACGCAAGCTTTGATTACTTTGTTAATTTGTATAAATTTTCTCATTCACAGCAAGCATTTGTGAGAATTTTTGATATTTTTGCATAATAAATATTTTCTTGTTTATTATGACACATTGTGGAACTATATAAATGTTAGCTATATCAATTTAAATTTTTGTGATTTTTGTTATTATTTTGTTGGAGTTTTTGTTTTAGTAGACAGCCATCAAATTTATACAGCTTGTGCTACTAGTGCTTATTGGGAGAGGTACAGGGAAAAGTCTGTTCACTAGGAATTGACACTATTCGTCTCAAAAGACATCATTATCTTGTTGAATATTATAGATGTGTGATGTATACTTTCTTAGAATGATGAATTTTTGTTCCATAGATATGCCTTTAAAATAAAGCTCAATTTGAGCCGTGCTCTCCAGTTCAGTAGATCGCAAAGTTTTTTTATATTCTCTACTAGATCTAGCTTGTGATATATACCACATTGGTTTCACTTTTCACTTTTGCTTGTATTGCTTTTTGCCACTATTCTTCATATCCTCTTTATGCACCTGCATTCTTGTAGCGTTGATTAGCTGTTTAAGTTAATATTTTTCATGCAAATTGTATTAAGCTCTTAAGTTGATTTATGTTTATAGTTTAGGGTTTAAGCTTTCAAGTTAATATTATAAAATTGTGTTTTTACTAACTTTTTTTCAAGCACTGATATTGAGTTAGATGGACTTTAATAGATTGAATGTTGGTCTTGATCCAGTTCAATGATTGACAATTTTGTACTGAGTCCATATATTTTGAATTTAAATGTATTGTTGTATTCATATAATTGATTGTTATAAAAGAGGGACTAACATTGTAATCTTTATTTATAAATGGATTTGTAATGGTTTCGTGTTTATATGTTGATGTGTACTTGTGATTGAAAATAATTGTGTAATGTTGATTTACTTTCTGATTCCCACAATTTTTGGCATAATCCTTTGAACTATATATTTATAATTTTTCTAATGTTGGAGTCGATTGGGAGATTTATATTTTGGAACTTATTTCTAATTTCAACATTAATTTTTCATTCTTCATTTTTTATTTTATGGGCAATAAATTTTTCTTAAAAACTATTTCCATAGTGGTACAAATATAATTTTAAAGAAATCATTTAAATTTAGAGTGTTACAACATTTAAGTTTTGAGTATCACAATCATTTTATACATAAAAGATATATCAACAAGAAAACATTGAAACCTAAAGCATCTAACACTAACTTATGCATAAAATGTCTCTCCACATCTTTATGAATACATTTAGAAAAATAGTATTAAATATAAAAGCATTTAAAATATAGAGCATCACACACTTTTTCTATTCATAAAAGAAGTATTTCAAATTGAAAACATGTAAACTTTAGATCTTTTCACACACTAATATATGCATAATATAAGTTTTGCATTAAGAAATTATTTAAATCTACTACATCATATATACTCAATATATGCTTAAAGAAACAAGGGAACTTTTTTTTTAGTTACTATAATTTTTTTATCTCAAATTAGTTCATAGAATTTTTTTTTGTATCAAATCAGTTCTTAAATTATAAAAACTTATCATTTTAATCATTTTAATCATTTTCGTCCAATATCTCGACGCAGCTCTATTCCTCGCTCTCTCTCTCTCCTAAACTGGCGATCTCATCGCTGCTTCACTCTCTGCTGTTGTTTCTGCCATTCCCGCCGCTTAATCCATGGTTCAATCGATCCTCTCACCGTTGCTTTAAATGTCAATTCCATTAATGCTGCTTACGGTTGAAGCTGCATTTGAGGAAAAGTTGACTTGTTGGGAACATCTGCATAGGCGAACACATGCTTTCTATCAATCACTTTGATCAAATCCTTTTCGCAGAGCCTCAAAGGATGGAGCTTCCAATTAACCCCTTGGTCATAACTATCTTGGCCAACTGACTGATGGTGTTCTTCACGCCTGAGAGATTCAAGGGCAAGCTGAAGTTGGCAAGCCGATGTTGGCAAGCTGATGTTTGAACAAACATGACCTTTCTGATGGCCGCAATGACTGTGATTGTAGCGTCCTTTTTTACTGATCTGTACGGTGCACGTGTGAGAGAACGAATGGAATTTGGGAGGGTGATGATGGGGACCATCTTCGATGCGGGTCCCGCCGTCGAGCCCGCCCGGACCCATACCGGCCTTGACATTTCAGTTTTATTTTATGCATTTATTTTCGTCCATTTCAGTTTTATTTTCGCATTTATTTTTGTCCGTTTCATGTATTGATCGGAGGGACGAATATTAGCCCTTCGATCGTTTATTAAAAACACTCTAAGGTCTAGATTGCTTTGAGGGTATTATAAATACCCAAAATCTGTATGTTAATTTCAGTTTTTGATAAATAAAAATTCTGAGTTTTCTCCAAACAGCGAGAACGGCTCTTGTTTCCCCCGGGAAAAACCTAGTTTCCAAATCCTCTCTCTCCAAACCCTAGCTGCCACCTTCTGGACCCCTCCCCTTGCTGCTTTCAAACCTCTCCCTGCAGGACAACCGCTGCCACCACCCCAGCCGCCGCCGCTGCCCAGTCGCTGCTGCCAGCCGCCTCTGCCCAGCCACTGCTGCCAGCCGCTGCCGCTGCCCCTGCTGCTGCTGCTGTTGCCAGCCGCCGCTGCTTCCCCTGCTGCAGCCGCCGTCGCTGCCCCTGCTTCCACTGCCAGCCGCCACTCACCGCTGCTGCCCCTGCTGCCGCTGTTAGCCGCAGTTGCTGCCCCCTTCCGCCGCTGCCCAGCCATCGTTGCCCAGCCGCCTCCACTGCCCAGCCGTCGCTGCCCTAGCCGCCGCAAGAAATCTACGCGGGTCACCCTTCTCGCTCCTGGTTTAAACCTGCGTGTGTTTGTTCTTCCCATACCCTAAACTGAATTTATTTAATTATTTTCTCGTGCGAATTTCGGGTAGAAATTATTTGTAGGAGCGCAAATCTAAATCCGGTCGCTGCTAGTGGTTTCGGAATGAAAACGCCTCCAAACACACCAGCATGGCAAGTACAACTCAAAGTGCGAGTTACCTTTCCGGACCGGAGCCTTTCCTTTGATCCGGAATCGGTGCCGACCGCTCTTCCTGTTCGTGACTCAGGACACCCCATTGCTAATGAAAGTTATTTTCAAATTACTGTGGAATCTTCTGCAGGCAAATGCTGAAGCTTAATTGATCTGAAGCGGCTGCGCGAAAAGTGCTTAAAATTCCAAATACATCTTACAAAAATCTGCATTCACAAGCATTCACGAACCCTAGGATTGCATTAGAGCCCGACAACACCAAACCCTAGTGTTTCCTTGCATCAGGTGAAGTCATTGAAGAAGCAGAGAGAGATGGAGAGGCGGAGGCTGGCATTTAAAGCGACGGTGAGAGGATAGATTGAACCATGGATCCAATGACGGGGATAGAGGAAACAACGGCAAGGATGGCGGAAACGGCAGCGGAGAGCGAAGCTGCAGGGATACGGGGACGAAGAGGATTGAAATAATACATTATTATAATTTGAGGGATTAATTTGATATAAATAAAATTTTAAGGAATATTTTGAGACAGAAAATTGTAAAGACTAAAAAAATATTTTCCTGAGAAACAATGCATCAAGACCTGTCAAATCTTGAGCAATACAAGTGTTCAATCTATACAAAATAATATTGCAGCAAGGAAGTATTTAATACTTAATGTGCCACACATTCAATCTATGCATAAAAATTTTGCAACACAAAGCATCCTCATTTATTTATGTAAGAAAATTTAGAGTAATAAACATTGACTTGTTATTTATTTTACTAGGAGCATAAAGGAATGATAAAACTATGGATATGAAAATCAAACTTACAATGAAAAAACACATTTTGAAAACAGTGTATCAAACTAACCATAATATATAATGTATGAAAATTTAATAAGAAAAGCCCTTTCAGTCAGCCCTCTCTGCTTGGTTTCTTACTTTTTTGTTGTTGTTCATTTTTTACACGTGCTCTCATATGGTGAATGTAAAAAAAAAATGAGCGAGTGAAATTTCTAATGGTAAGAGTAAGTTTCTCAAAAGCCACACCTGATTTTGTTTTATTATTTCAATTTTATGGTGAGTATATAGAGTTAATGTGGAAGAGTATGACATGAATTACTAATTATTGCTAGTTGTTTAAGAAGGATTGTGCAAAATAGAGTATAAAATTTTGTTTGGGAGTGATCGCATCCGTCTAAAGAAGTTCTTGCAGAAGATGTAATTGTTATTGATATATAAATGCATTGTTACCACTCCTGTGCAATTGGTAGGTGAGCGACTGTTTGGGAACTTGGGGAACTTTGTGATGGTGGCCAAGTTCAAAATAGTATTATTTATATGTGAAATATTTGACTCAAGTAAAAATATTAAGTATGATAATTATGAAATTATTTTTAGGAATGAAGATATTCAATATAAATGAATATATTATCTTATTAAGCTTTTTAATGAATGATGCTATAATACAATTAAATTGAGTGACTTTAATGGCTATAAAATTAATATCAATTACACTTTTATTTGGTGGGTTAGTAAAACTGAGGTTTGGAATGCTTTAAAGAGGATGAAGAGTGGAAAAATAGTAAGATCGGATAAAATCTCTTTTGATATATGCAAATATGTAGGTGAAAAAGTAATTTTTTGGCTTACCAAGCTAATGCTATTCTGAATACAAAAGATGTTGGTGACTGGAGGTGTATTGTTGTACTTGTTTACAAGAATAAATGAGATGCTTAAGATTGCAAATTATAGGAGAATTAAGTTAATGAGCTATATATTAAAATTTTGAGGGATATTGATTGAATGCTAATTACATATATATACTTGTACTTCACAAAATAAATTTGATTTTATGCCAGATAGATCTACCATAGAAGCCATACATCTACTAAGAGGTTTGATAGAGAAAACAAAGAATAATTTCATTTAATCTTTATTTTCTTGAAAAAGTGTATGATAGAGTACCAAGAGAATTTCTTTAGTGAGTTTTGGAGAGAAAACAAATTTGTGTAGCATATAAAGATGTTATTAGCAATATGTAAGGCTGAACATGTGTTCTATCTCAAGGTGGATCGTCTAATGCTCCTTTTGTTACTATTGGATTACATTAAGGCTTTCTTTTTTGATTTAATTAAGGGTGTTTTTATAGAACACATTTAAGAAGAGGTTTTTTGGTGTGTTATTTGGAAATAATATTCTATTAATTGATAAGATTAGGGGTATTATTAAAACAAAGCTAGAGTTGTGGATGACTACTTTAGAATTTGAACATTTTTTTCTTAGTAGATTTAAAACAAAATACATGGAATGTAAGTTTAATCATAATAAAAGCCATAATCTTGAGACAATACTATTGAGAACCCTTTGATTAAAAAGAGCAAGATGTTCAAATACCTTGGCTCAATTATTCAGAACAACAATGAAATAAGGAGTGATGTGACTAATAAACTCCAATCTAGTTGGATGAAATGGAGTACTTTTGAAGTGTTGTGTGATTGAAAATTCCACTCAAATTTAAAGAATTTTTTTTTTATAGTAGTTATACGATTGACATTGGTATATAGCGCTGATTGTTAGCTAACATAAAATGAATTTATCGATAAAATAGGTATTACAACGATGAGGATGCTAGGTAGATGCTGGGTGTATTCGAAAGGATATAGTAGGAAATGAGCTCACTCGTAGCAAAGTTGGAGTGGTTCTAATAGTTGATAAAATTAAAGAATGTCATTTAGATGGTTCAAGCATATTAAGCATAGACCATCCGATGCCTAGAAAAATTGAGTATATGAATTTTGCCCATGGTAAAAGAGTAAGATGTAGACAAAACAAAAACATGGGAAGAAATCATCAAAAAGGACCTTCTTTATTGGAATCTATGGAGGGGTTCTGTTTGATTATGTATAATGAAAATAAAAAAATCATGTAGCTGACCTCACCCAGTGGGACCAAAGCAATTTGGAAATCTCTAAATATTTTTTTGAGGGCTTCTTTTTTAGAAGTATAAATGGAAAGCAGCTCCCTTATTGGTAGAAACTAGCTAAAGTGAAGCTTTACATAAAGCCATCCTGTCAGTGAAATAGCTGCTCCAAAAGAGCCTAAAGTTCATGTAAGACCACCGCTAATGATCTTAGTTGAAAATAATGTAAACTTTTATCAGTAATATACTGACCAAGGATAAGTGGTATGAGCTAGTATCTTTGTAATGAAATGACATTTGATTCCATTGGCCTTATATGATTGTTCAAAGTGCATTATTTTACTTTTTTTCAATTTAGTTTTATCTGTACAGTTCATCTCCGCAAAGACTTCAGTACTATGATTTGATACTCATTATGTTGGAGGGTTGTGTTTTTATTTGAATGTTTTTTCTTCATTAGAAGCTCAAATAATTATGATAGAAAATGATGATGACTATGATTATTGCATTAAAAACTTGCACCTTTTCTCTCAAATATTCTACTTTCATATTGTATCATATACCTTTCTCTCATTGATTGTTTGTTTTTCTTTTTTGAGTTTGCACTGTGAATTAAATTTTGCAGAGCAGTACTATTTATTATGGTTTTAAATTGTGTGTGTGTATATATATGAGAAAATTGTCAAAATAGTCCCTTTGACTCTTAAAATTATTCATTTTAATACTTATAATTTTTTTTGGTCTTCTGACTTCGAGTTAAGTGTTTTTTATTGTCATATACCGTTAAATTGGATAAAACCATTAAATATGTAGGGTAAAATTGTTTTTTTAGAATTTAGCTAATAAAAATATGTATATTTTCATTTATTAAAAGCTAACTATGAGCCAACGTAGGGCCAACAAAGAAATTAGAGTGGATAGACACTCTTGGGTAGAGGGCCGACCCCTGTTGCCCGCCCTCCGCCATCTCCTTCACGAGCACAATGAAACGGCGTCAGCTCTTCTCTTAGAAGAGCCTCGTGATCATCCTCGAGTGCGTGAAGGCGTCTAGCCCCACCTTCTTGTCGGCTCTGCTGGTCTCTAGCACATGTGCGTAGGCCCCGTCGTCGAACCTCTCAAGCACGTTCTCCCCCGTGAGCTCCGCTGGTGCCTCCTTCGCTGCCTTGCTCATTTGGCTCACCAGATGTTCTGGTAAGCACCTCATGCTTGGTGGCTGCTCCCCGCTCCTCATTTCCAAGCACATGAAATTCTTCGCGCTGTAGGACCCGATGGCGTCGCTTTCAGCGACAGCTTTGCTCCCATTTGGCGACATACTCCCTCTGTTGAGGTCATTATTATCTAACTTTATTCCATTTTAAAATAAATAACTCATGCTAGCCTAAATAAATATGATGTTATCAGTTAAATTAAAGAGCCTTGCTACGGTACCCAAGTATTAGCCCAAAACTCATATCTTTTTTTTTCATAAATTACACATTCTTAACCCATTTATAATACTATCTCTTAATATTTAAAAAAATTAAAATATAAATGATAAATTCATACTTAAAGAAATTTTTTAGCTAGATCTTAAAAAATCAAAATTTTCGTTCATATTTAATTGTTTCTATGACATAGGATAAAAAAACACACTTTATTCAAAACCAGGTAACCAAAAAAATTATCTGCAAGAGTCAAGTACTAAAATGAATAATTTGCGAGAGTCAAAGGATTATTTTGACAAATTTCTCTCTCCTCTCTCTCACACATATATATATATATATATATATTCATGTAGTTTAGGTCATTACATATTCATCTTGTAGTGATTATTTTTTAAACTTTATAATCTCTTGCAACATTCCATTGATGTTTTGTGAGAAATTTACCTTGGTGATTTGTGGCTGTTTCAAAATAGAAAGCTTAAGTTTGTGAGTTTTCTTTTTGATCTGGCGCTCGTTTTAGGAAACGTAAATTTCTAAATTTATGCTCTTAATTACAACTAATTGACCGCTAATCACAAAAAGAAGAAACTTAAGTTTGCTTTTTACAATCTCAAAAATCTGTCTATTGAAATTAAGCTATTTGTCCCCTGCCCCCCCCTAAAAAAATATAATAATTGGGATCCATGAACAGCAGCTAAAAAGAACAATTTAGCAAACTTGTAATAGATTCCTTCTGGAGATTAGGAATTGTTTTTAAGATATCACCAAGTTTAACAAATGCTTATATCGATTGTTATTGCGATGGTTCCTGCCAAACTAATCTGTTTATTTCCTAGTATCATGCAGGATATCAAGAGCAAATGACAAAATGGCCTGAACAACCGGTAAACATCATAGTTAAGTGGCTGAAATGTCGTGATTCTTCATTGGTTGTAGCTGATTTTGGTTGTGGTAAGAGAAGAAGTCGATCTAGTTACACTTTCTATTATTGTATTTTCATCATGCATGGAAACGATTCTATCATTGCATTTTCACGCAAGGGAAAAAACTCAAATTATCTCTTGTGATCAGCTACATTTCTTCCATATATTCCATTCTAAGCTTTCATTGTTTGTAGGAAATGCAAGCCTTGCGAAAAATATAGAAAATAAAGTTTTCTCTATAGATCTTGTCTCGGCTATCCCATCGGTGATTGCTTGTGACATGTCAGATGTAAGTGCTTTCTTAAAATGACTTGTAAATATTATTTTTGTGTTGTCTGTTTGTTGAATTTATATCATTTGTTTTTAATTATTTACGGAAAATAATAAAGAGATGAAATATTGATCAAATATTTCTTTTGTAGCGCTTTCCCATCTCAAGATTTTTTGTAATAGCAGTTCATTAAGTTGAAACGGATGGCAGTAAGTTTTAACTTGTTGCAAAGATTGGGAAAACATAAAAAGTTTAGAGCCTTGGGACATGGCTTATCTAAAACAGCGATAATTTATTTTATTTTATTTTTTTTGTCATGCTTGATAGGATAAAAACTAGGAAATTGGTCTCAAATAGTCATTCGATGAATACTTGTGAATCATAGTGTTGGTGACCCTTGTAAGTATGTGACTAACCTAATAAATGCATTGAACGCACCCAAGGAGGGTTTTTATTGGTCTGAGATTTGACAAAGCACATTTAATTAAGACAAGGGTGGTTAGGTTAGGAGTGTTACAGGGATAAAAATTGGTAAAAAGATGAATAATAGAAGACGCTTGATTAATTAATAATCATTATTTTATAGATACGAGCTTGCTCAATGAGCTCATGAGTCAAACCATCTTGAGCTCAAGCTCAAGATCATTTAACGACTCGTGTACTTGACTCAGAGCTCATATTTGATTCTGCAGATCCTTGTTTTAGTTTGCTCGGAACATGAATATCATTTGACAAGCTACTTTGCAATTGAATACATGTAATTGCTCAATTATTGGTATCTTTAATAATCTAAATATAGGAGACATATGCCCTTTTAATTTATTACTTTTTAAAGAACTTTTCTTAGTACTTAATTGTATGTTTTCTTTAATTGATATCTCGTTAATATAATTTTTCTATAATTTGCATTATCATATATATTAATCTTTTTTGTAAATTAATACTACAATGTTTCTCCACTCATTCAACATTATTTGTTTTAAAAATATATAAATAATTGGTGAGCTAAATAAACTCTTCTCTCGCCTAAGCAATTTTTCACATCAATAGTGATACAATTCAATAAATTTTCTTAAGCATTCTAAGTTTTAGTTTCATTCATTTGATCAAGTGAATGAGTACTTGTTATAATCGTAGAGCTAATAAATGCAATTGCTTTATTATAACCTTCATTGACATGCTCTTGATTTTCAATTAATTGAATTTCTTCGTTTGTGAAAGGTATTTTTTGAATGACATCCTTAATATATATCTCTTGGGCTATATCCTTAACTTTTTAATTTTTAATTTAACTGTTTCTCTCGCAAATTTTTCTCTATAAAAATCTTCAAAAGTCATAATTTTAACATCACAAATTGTTTATTGAACTTGCTACAAGACACTTTATACGTTTTTCATTTTTTTACCAGACAAGTTATAAAATTCTACTTATTAATGTAGCTCTATTTTAATTTTTAAGATTTTATATCTAGTTCTTGGATATAAACTGTTGTACTGTTCTCTCATTCTTTTCAAATTTAGAACTAATGTTTGATGATGGTTTTCAATCTTTTTATGGATAATTTTATAGTTCTAGTGATATAACCAATGTCATTTTCTTACAAGAAAAATATTAATACGAGTTTTAGAAGACCCATTCTTATCATGATATCATGTTTTTATTGAATAGTGCTTTACCATTCATAAAATTATTAGTAAATATACTCTGATATTTTTTGTATTAGTCTTAATGAAACAAATTCACCATGAATGTTATTAGATTTTGTGCTACTTTTTGATAATGTTTATTTAATCTTTTCTAATAAATACCATTTTCTCTTGATATATTTTTTGAATCATTTATTTTAAATTCTACAACAATAAACTTTTATCTCACTAGGTGGGGTTGGCTAATCATTTATTCTAAATTTTGTCAACAATTTTCTATACATGAATCAAGTCATATTTAGGGCATAAGCACCTAATATTTATACTATTTATATGTCCATCTTTACATGAATACTAAAATTTGAAGTCTGAATTATTGATTCTTTTACTTTTTCACTTATCTCTTGAAGACAATCTGTCTTTTTATTAATCCAATATCACTTACTCTATGAGATTGCTTACGTACTAATATTTCAAGTTTCTGTTCTCATATACCGCCTTGAGAGATAGCTTCTTTGTTCTCATTTGTTCGTTATGTTGGAGCTGTCGCGCACATATCACACTACACTTGGATGCAGGTGTAGCAGTGCTTGCGTGCTTTTTTCTGCATTCATGCGATACTATGAGTTGCTTTTAGCGGACATTTTTTATTCTGCACAATTCTTAAATAATTCATGACTTGTTAATTCGGCAAAATTTGTGCCAATTGTTGGTTAACATCATTTTCCACCTTTGGCATCCGGGTGTGTGCAAATGACGGCAATGTTAGAATTGATACCGTTAAAAGCTAAAAAAAGGATTTGTGTATCTAAAAACAGCCTAAATCTTAGTTTTTAAAGAAAGACTATAACAAAAGTATATAGATTAATTCCTTAAGAATATAATCTTCTTATAAATACCCTAATAGTACTTGAAGCGCTAGCATGAATATTCTATATGTAGTGGTTATGCGCCAAAAATGATAGTATGTTATGACCTTTATTCTGCAATATTTGAAAAAGATTTTAATTTAGATTAACAACTTTGCAATGCTTTTTTTTATATAAAAATAATGTTCTTACAAAATTATAATGAATTTTGTTATTTTGTATGTGCTTGAGGTGTTAATATTGATTATTTATTGTTCATTTTATGCTTGTCTGTTTAATGCATTTCAATAGTTCAGCATTTCTTAACTTTCTATCATGTTGCATCTTTTTTCATTTGCAACACTATTTTTTGCGATATAATATATTGTCTTTTCAGTTTATATCCACTGATCATTAGTCTCAAATATAGCAGATGTGTCTTATATTATCCTGAAAGTTTGTTATAGTATCCTTTTGTGGGAATATAAGCATTCATCCACTTATTGTGTAATTTTATTGCACAATGTGTGTAACCGAATGTACTCAATCCCACCTAGGTTGGCAGAGGTCAGGTACAGTCGAAGGAGGTTGGCAAAGGTCAGGTACAGTCTGAGCAGGTTGGTAGAAGTCGGGTACAGTCAAAATAAGTTGAGCAGTGCTAGTGCAGATCGATGAGGGCCGGTGGAAGACTAGAAGAGGGAAAAACTATTGTTTTTTTTTTGGCTCTAGATTTCAAACTATTTAGCTGCAAATATTAGATGGAGGCCAGGCAAGGTTAGGTGGGGTCAGCACAGGTCGACAAAGGTTGTCAGAAGTAAAGCGGAAACGGCAGATGCCGGGAGCACGGAAGTCCATGTTTGATTTTTTTTTTGTTCTGATGTGGAGAGTGGTGAAGCAAAATTGTCTGATTCAGACTGATGTTAATATTCCTAAAATGGAATTTTAGGAGAAGTAATTCCCTCAAAACTTCACTTCCAGATTGCAATCAACCAAACACATGCACTTAAAAATTTAGGTAATTAGTATATTTTTTACCAAACAATCTGCAAACCAAACAACCAATGAAATTTTTTGTAAGATGAGGATATCATGAGCTTGAACAGTTCGTCATATTAGTTTTTGTCATGTAAAAAATTGTTTGCACAGGGGAGACAATTGGTATGCATTCTTTACAAAATCGCCATCCTTTTTAGTGTTTTTAAGCACAATGATTTTTTTTTCTCTCATTTTAGTGCACAAAGCAAACCACATTAACATTGATTCTGAGTAGTATTTAGTTTTGATATTACGTTAATATTCTCATAAAAATAATTCTGCTGAAGAAATTTCTTTGAGGTTCTTACATCCATAAAATTCGTAAATTTTCAAATGTAAATATCTTTGTAGAAAAGATCATAGGACTTTGTCTTTGATTATGTACTTTGGCTTCTTTATCAATCATTCAGTAAACAAGACATCTATGGTCAAATAACTAACCCACCCAATCTAAATGGCATCTTTTCTCAATGCAATTTGCAATGCCATTGCTGCACTTTAAAAGTAAAGCAAGTAACTCTTGACTTGGCAGCCCTGATTCTTCCATTTCCATTCATCAAATGATCAATCAAATATTGAGATTAGCAACAAAGACCGGCTTATATTCTTCATTTGTTATAAAGTTCTTGCAGTTCAACCAGCACAAGTGCTAATACACAAGCTTTGTTCACTTTTGTGTCTGCTGTTAGATATGTAAATCTTCTTTGGTTTGGGTGTTCTTTCTGTAATTTTTGTTTTGACTTTAAACTTG
The DNA here is from genome assembly GCA_016760335.1 of Gastrodia elata. Lineage (NCBI taxonomy): Eukaryota > Viridiplantae > Streptophyta > Magnoliopsida > Asparagales > Orchidaceae > Gastrodia > Gastrodia elata. The sequence goes on from CM028673.1 coordinate 14,431,026, forward strand.
TAGACACCCTTGGAGTCGAAATCCATTGATGTTGCCGTCTTCTGCCTTTCTCTTATGGGGATTAACTACTCCAGTTACTTGAAGGAAGCAAATAGGGTCATCAAGCTAGGGTTCGCCACACATACAACCTATCAGGAAAACGCTTGCCTAACGTTTACCGTCATGTTTAAGCAGTTATATGTTAATTTCCTTGCAGTGGTTGGCTTTTGGTAGCTGAAGTAAGAAGCAGGTTTGATCCAAACAATGGAGGCGCTGACCCAGATAAATTCTCAGCAGCTGTAAAGCAGCTCGGCTTCAAGTTGAACTCAAAGGTTCTTTTTTTTCCCTCAAAATAGAAGAAAATGTATACAAATGGTCGGGATATCAGTCAAATTGCTACCTTGGCATGCAGATGGCACAATCTATACTACAGTTCGTTAGCATTGATCTTAAATGAAATATGCTGTAATGCATATTGCGCCACCTGTTAAATACATTTGATACATATTAGGCCGACATTTTTCTGGCCGACGCATTTTTATAAAGGTTGTTCTTTGTATGGTCTTTATTGTTTGGGGGTTTCTGCTTTACAAAAAGCAGCTACGCAGAAAGCTGATTTTAGTAAGCTGCTTCTAAAGTATGGCCTTGCTGGCCTTTGTTGTTTAGCCTATAAAGTTACTGTTTTCTCCGCCGCCGCCTATCAGCTCACTTGTCTGTGCATCGATTGTTGTCGGCTGCTGCTGATATCGTGCACAGTTAGGGCCGGCAATTTTAGCCAGAACTCGAAACTTGTTTGAATTCATTCGAAATTGGCTCAATTTTCGAGCTGACTCTTGAGTTAAATGGCTACATTCGAACGATTTGGAATTGGGTCTGTTGGCTGACTTGAATTGAAAACAGAATTGAGTCAGCCCAAAATATATCATTAATTAAATTATATATTTAGCAAACAAAAATTGTCCTCTTATTTTTACTGAAATTTATGAATTTTATATTATTAAATTATTATAGCTTTTAATATTTAATTTTGACCTGTCAAATCAAAATTGCTTGAGCTCGAATTAGATCTATTTCGATTCAAACTCGAATTGGATTCGAGTTAAGTCTTGTTAGTCATATTTAAATTGAAAACTTCTAACGATCGAGTTCGGCTCGATTACAGCTCTATGCACAGCAGAGTATGGCAATATGACTACCAAACAGCGTCAGCTTTCCCTGCTGCAGCTGATGGAAACTGAGCCATCATGAATAATATTTTGCTGAAAATTTACTCACTCTTTCTTATATATCTATGATTCTTGCAGGACTTCTCTAATAAAATGTTTGTTCTATTCTACTTCAAGAAAATGGTAGAGGCTGATTAGTAACTCGTATTTACTTTGTTTTTTTTTTATTTATGATTTATGGGCTTATTTTCTGTGATATGATTTTTGCATCCCATGCTTCAGGAGAACAGTGCTCCTGCTGGAAAAGTAATAGATTGGCCTGAATTGAAGCCGTGCCTATATAAACGCCGTTGACGATCTGAAGCAGTTTTGGGCTTTGTTCACGCTTCTGTATTTAATCAGTCCTTCCAGATGTGTATTGTGAATGGTACCCTAATTTTTATAATTATACATGCAAGCTTTATATATATATATATATATATATATATATAAGGCGTTATCATTTTATCTAAGCTTATATTTTTGGTTATAAAGAATTTGGGGCTCTAAGTATATTAAAATCTCAAAATATTAGCTACAAATAGGGATATTTTTTAATAAGAACTGTTATTTAGATTTGTTGATGTGATATTCAAAAGTACTCATATAATAGGATTTGGATATTATTTCAATACAAATTTTAAAAATAATATTTATATTATTTTAATGTAAATAAATAAATAAAAATGAAATGAAATTCAAATTCAATTGGATGGATATTTTTGGATATTATGTCAACGGGTTTAAATAGTATTTCTCTTTATTTACTAATATGGTGCTCAATATATGTATATTTAAAATTTATACACTTTATTTTAATAATAATGTCTGAAAAACGTTAGAAGCACTTTCAAAAGCTTTGAGAGATTATTTAGAACTAAAATTGCAAAATACAAAATTAAGAAACTTGGAATGAATCGACAGTGGGCGATTGAGGTGCTGCAATGACTATATGATCTTCATTACCATTATTACTATTTATTTTTTTAATCCTAAAATGTAAGACTAACTTTTAAGTTTCAGTTGAAGTAAGGGCAGCATAATGTCTTAATTTCCTAACTTGAAAATGAAAGATATTACAGTACTCTTATTTTACTTCATTAAAATATCTAGTCTTAGTGTTTAATTTATAATAATTGTGATTTACTAATTAAAAGTATGATTATAAATTTATTAAAGAGGATTAATTATATTGAAAAAAATTTCCTTTGAGAATTGTACTAATTCTCATAATCAAACAATGTTGAGTTATGATTTTTGCAGGACTTCTTTAATAAAATGTCACAATATGAATATCAACATATGAGTATTATATTCTTTGATCACCTATCATAAGAGTTCAATCCTCCAAATTGCAATCCATTTATAGGCTATAATATAAATCTCCAAAGTTATTAAAACTTACTATAGTGTTTTATACAAGATTTGATCATCTTAGTTATTAACCAAGACTTAATAAGATAATGTAGAAATTTAAGAGGTAGATTTCTCATATAAGGATTAATCTTAAGATAAGGTTAATACCAACTCTTCTTAAGTATATATTCAATCAACAAATTAACTATAGCTTGTTTAATGAGAATTATTAAGAGATCATTGGTCTTAATGGCAAGTATATTATTGAGTCTCTCAAGGTAAAAAAGTTAATTGGAGTGACTAGACTCTTATATCAAATGATTCCTTCACAGTTATACGATTTCTACTTTCAAATCATAATAATATTATGACCACTAAATTATTAATTAGGTGATAAACACATTGGGAGGTAGGAGTGAAAGTGAACTGTCTAGTCACCTCCTCATATTTTAAGATGCAAAGCACAAATTCAACCTTCTAATCATTGTTCTAAGGGTTCAACTAAATGAACAAACATGATTATTCATCCTAATAATTCTAATTAAGGTTTTAAGAGTTTCAAAGGGATTTAGAGTAATTATTCATAATTAGATAAGATTAAGACAATACACCTTACTTGGCTAAAGTTAACACTTTAAAACTAAAATCTCGCTACAATTTACATTAGAATGGTTAATTAGCTCTTAATTAGATTCTTTTGATCATATATAAGTACTTTTCAAGGAATGGAAATATATGGTTTCATTAGTTTGTTCTTTAGTTTAGAAGGATAGAGAGATCTTAGGAAACTTCAACAAATCAAATGAGTTAAGAAGTGAATTTGACTCAACCCCGAAAGTCCAGAAGGGTTGGAACATTTGTGTTGATACGATATTGGGTTAGTAAAAACTAATCGAATATTATGTACTTTTCCCACAGTATCATATTGGGTGGTTAAGTGTAGAGACCCGATGTCAAGTTAGCGTGAGTTACACCAATATTAGGAGTATTCCCCTAATCGCAGGATCACATTGAGTGATTTAAGACATATGACCTATACACATCAAACATAATTCATTTATACCAGAATTAAAAATATCACATTACAATGTTTTGATCACAATGATCTTAATATTACAAACTTGAAGTAAATAAATATTTAAAGCAGTAAATCATCAGGAAGTAGAAGCAGCGCTATCTGATCTTCACGGCTCTCCTCCAGAATGGGCTCCAAAACTGGGCACGTTTCAAAAGTGTGGGCGCTTGAATATCGGTTAGTCGTGAAATTAAGTACTGATGGACATCAACTTTACAATTGTTAAATAATAAACAAAATAATCAACTTGACATGCAATAAAAAGTTGAATAGTTTATCACTGCAAAACTTTTTTAGCTGCATTGAAACCTATCATAAAGAAGTTTGCTGTCACAAAAATAAATTTTATTATTTGATATATGGTGTGGTTTGATGATATTGTTGGGCAAGTACAAAATTAAAGAAAATGGGGGTTCGTGTCACATATCATTTTCATCTTCCATCTAGACCTTCCCTCTCAACGGCATGCCAATATATGCTCCTTACGTTTCCTGATATTGGACAATCCCATCCTAACAACGTTAAATCAAACTAATAATAAGGAATAGTTTCAGTAGTGAACCCTTATGCATCACAGTTATTCAAACTTATTAAAGTATCATTTTATGTGACTTTAAAGATAAATTTTCTCAAAATAGTGCAAATTTGAGTGTAAAAGCATTAAAACAAAAGTAAAGAAGTTATTATGTACCTTTAGCAATAATGAGTGGATTTGGAACTAAGCAATTTGTCCTATACTGTGATGATCCCAATATTGAGTAATAACTAATCTCAATATTGATACATCACCATAATATCTAATACTAGATTAGAAGGAAACTAATCTAAATCATTAGGTGCTGTGTTTGGCCAATGATTCAAAAGAGGGTCTTAAGTTAAGAAGGGAGAATACATGGAAAGAAATGAAAAATGTATTAGGTACATATGATGAATATGAATTAAAATGTATGGATAAATCAATTCATTCTCATGATCTTTCCTAAGAAAATCTACAATAGAAGGAGTTCAACAACTTAAAAATAACGTTAAGTCAATCCGTTGTATGTGATTGCTTATTTCTAATTCTAATAATTTCAGCATGACTTCTATTGTATTTGCTCAAAAGAAATATATAAATATTCAAATACAAGTCTTCCATTAAATTGTAAGATTAATTAGAAAGATTAATAACCTAAGACTAATATTAAGTCAATCCATTACATGGGATTGCTTATTTTCAATTCTAATAATTTCAAGTGAGAAAAATATATGAAGAAATTATCTATCTTAGGATACACACATCCTACATCGTTTACATTATAAGAAAATGAGAAAATAACAACTAAATTTTTAGTTAAGTATGCATTCAAATGAATATATCCATTCATCCCAAACCAAGCATTTTAGTAAGAAGTTTAATTTACAACACAAGCATAATAAATATAAAGCAAATGATTTTAATTATTACAAACCAAAAATAGACATTAGAAATTAAATAAGCCAAAGTCTCTCTCTCACTTGAATAAAAAGCAAGAACTTTAATAAAATTTGGCGGAAGCAATTATTTTTCTTTAAGCGCTTGGTCCAGCTCCACTAGTCTCCAAGTGCACCTGATCTATCATATTTTGGCAATTAAATGTGATAGGGAAAAGCAATAAAGAGAAAATATGGTTAGACTAAATAGTCTAAATACAATTTAAGTTTAGGATAAGCATTTTATTATTCATTTTGGATATCACAACTAGTTATAATCTAAGCATATGCAAGAGTGCAAAATATAAGCATAAAAGTAAGAAAAAGAAAGTAAATAAAAGTAAGAAAAAGTAAAGTGAGTAAGAATACTCACATAAATATATATCTTAGCCTGTAAGTAAAACAAGGGTAAAAGCATCCCAAAGAAGCTAAAAAAGTACTAAAGTGCATATGAAAGTAAATGAAATAAAGTATGTATATATTCAATGAACTTATGCTAAGTAAGGAAAATAAGATAGTGAAGCATTTAAATATAATTATAATATTTACTATAATCTAAATGAACTGTAAATAAGTAAAGTACAATACTAAAATATGGAAAATGCAAAGTATAGAAATTGGAGGAAGATCTTAGACTATTAGTCTAAGATTCACATAGTCTATAACTATGGAAAGTAACATAGCTAAAAGTTATGATGAGTTTTAATAATCAATAAGATTGTAGAAGTTCTCATATTTTAAATGGTTAAAGTTATTTTATGGAAGTATTCATTCTATGGGTAAATACAGAATGAAGCAAGGAGTTAAACACGTCTGTTTAACAAGTAAAGAAATGCGGGGTCAAAATAAATAACACTCATATTCACCCTCTGAGAATGTGAGATCTCCTTATTACTCCTTATTAGCCTGCCCTTGGCTTAACCAACAATGTAAACCCCTATAGTTTTTAATGTGAAAGTTTTATTTATGCATAATGTCTTATATGAATGATTCAAATGAATAAAGCTCAAAGCTAAGCAAGCATTCATGGAAAAGTTTAATAATTGCAACTAAGTGATATCCAAAGTTATATAATTTTAATAATATACTTAATGATTGGAGTTAATTGAGCTCTCAATTAACTTTAAGATATTAATCTCAAGTTAATTGTAAGTAATAGTAGTAATTGAGGTTTTGAAAATAGTGATTTCATTTCATTTTTATGAGATGACAAAATAGTTTATAAGTATAACAATACAAATAGAAATTAGTTCTATTCTAGTCCTAAACCATAAGATTTAAATATGTTAACTAAATTAAGGCTTAGGTGATTAGTATGGAAGGATTAAGATTATAAAATTAACATACTTAAAGGGAATGGAAGTTAAGGTTTAATTCACTAAAGTTCTTTAGCTAGGTTGTAGTTTGAAAGTTCTATCTAAATCAAATACTAATCTAGCTAGATTAAAGTAAAATAAAAGATTTAAAGTAGAGGAATAAAGAAATTATAAACTACAAGTTCTATATTTCCTAAAAGTTAAAGGTTAAGGAAATCAATATGATTCATAAACTATTCTAAATAAATTTAGGACTTCTATTACTAGTTCTTAAAGAAATTAAATAAAGACTTAAGGTCTAAGGTGAAATGAACTAGGCTATAATCTAGTCACTTAAAACTAGTCATAGTTATTCATAATCTACAACTACAAAAGTATTAAGGCTAACTACTCTTAATGGATGTAATAAATAGATCTAAGGATTAACTACAAATCAAATTGTAAACTAATCATAGGGTTTCTATCTTAGGGTTGAAAGGTGAATCAAGCATTTTATAATTAATTCAAGTATATAAAATAATGAGAACAAAGCTCAATCACATGCAATATAATTTGTCATGGGAAATAATAAATGTGAACATGTTTTCTATCATAAGGTTTTAAGTACCTAAAACATGCAAATTTAAGAATCTATAATTATCACAATAACACTAATTAAGTAGCCAAAAATATAAAATCAATAATGATTGTCTAATGGAAATAATATTCATATATTTGAAATCTTTATAATATAAGGAGAAAAATAATACTAAGTAGGTCAAATTTGGACAATATTAGAAAATAAGGGTTTTCATAACTCTTAATTAAGGTTAAAAAATAATTAAGAAAATAAGAATTCAAATGTTAAATTTGATTTTATATTAATATTATTCACAATTTTGTGAGTGAAATACACTATTTGATCATTTAATTTAGGTATTAAGTGATCAAATTATGTCTCATACATGATTGTAATTTAATTATAATTAATTATTTAATTTAAAATAATGACTAATCAAAACAATCATCTAAATAGAAATTAGATTGCACAATATTATTCTACGCATTTTTACGATCAAAATAATATATAATATTGTATTATTTGGTTGTGTATATTTTAAATTATAATTGAATTAAGTTTTAAATAATTAAGTATTTAATAAGAACATATAATTATTACAGTGATTTAACTAATTAGTAATAGATAATTGCACAAAAATCATGGTATCAAAAGAAAACAGCGACACATATTCCTGGGAAAGGCGACGACGCAGATTACTGGATAGCACTGAAATCGATGATGCACTAATTCCTATTGCTGACGCAGCAGCCCCCGGGATCGACACGCGTCTTCTGTTATCTTTGTGAGGCGACGCGGTCGAACCGAGAATGAACCGGTCCCAGTTCAGCTGAAGTGCATAACCGCATAAAGAGTGGGATCAAACCGCTTCATCTCTGATAGGTACCCGCAAAGAAAAATTATGGTTTCACATAGAATTTGACTTCGACGGCCTCTTAGGGTGATACGCATACCAGCGAGGAGATCTCACTGAGACAAATTATCCTATATGTGAATCGGAGCCAATGGACATGGGAATCGTCAACAAAACCGATGCCCTAATTTTTGATGACCGAACCCTAATAATCCTTTTTAATAAATTAATTAATATGAGCTCATGTCATTCAAAGCTCATATAATATAAGGATTTAACTAAATAACTTAAGCAAAAAATTATAGGAAGAGATGAAGAATGGCACCTCAGGCTAGAAGAAATAAATGGAGAACAGAGAGCTTCACAGAAATCCTTAATCTGGCCATAACAAAGCTTCAGCTCCTCAAGAACTTCAGAAGGATCACAAAAAGAGAGATGAAACCGAGAGAGACGATTTGAGTCTCTCGGGTATAAGGCGAGAGTGCCGAGGACGCCGTATGCCACCTGTAACGGCCCCAATATTTGGATAGAAGATTAATCCAGATATTGGGGTGTTACCTTAGCACCCAACACTTGATTAGAAGAAAATTATTCAAGTGTTGATGCTAAGTGGCCAAGTCTCTTTTTGAGCATTTGTTAAGTTAAATAAATGAAAGTGAAGATACATATAGATGTGATATTACAATTATCTACAATGCTAGAAATTAGATAAATCCACTCATTCATCCCAAGCAGTTTATAGAAGATACAACACAGATTAGTAAATGTAGGCAAAAGTAACTTAAATAGTTTATTACAAACTTTAAAAGTAAGAGAAAAATACAGTAAGTAAATCACTCTCTCTCACTTATACATGTAATTTAAAAAAATTAAGCGGAAGCAGAAATTCTTTATAAGTTCTTCAACTACTTGGACCTACATCACTTGAAAAAAAGGACTTTGGATCTATCATATTTTGGTATTTAAATATGATAGGGCAAAGCCAAGAAAAAGAAAAGTGTGGTTAGACTAAACAGTCTAAGTATATTTTAAAATTGGCTATATTTTTAGATTAACAAGATATCACAATTATTATTTACAATTTAAGCATGCAGTGGTGCTGGAAAAGCTATGTAGTATGGAAAGGTAAAGAGTGCAACTGTAAGGAAAATAGTATAAGACTTATTGAGTATAAATACTTATTTTCTATTTATAATTCTAACATTTTCTCGAAAATTTAAAGGTTAGAAATTAATATGCGTGCGAAATGCAAGCAATTTATATGGTCAAATGAAATTATGCTAAGTAAACAATTGATATACAGTGAAGCATAAATTGAAATTAAGCAACATACACTGTATTCAAATTAACTAAAGCAATACTCAAACTGAAAATATAGAGTATAAAGGAAAAGAGGAAATATCTTAGATTCTCAATTTAAGATAATCATAGTTTAAGACTATGATTCGAAAGCATAACTAAACAGTTATGAAGAGATTTTTCAATTATAAGAAAATCTCTTATATTTAAGTTAAAGTTATATTTAGGAAAAACCTCATTCTGTAGGAGTACACAACAGAATGGGCGAGGAGTTAAGCACGTCTGCTTAACCAGATACAGTGGGGAAATTGAACATTCACATTACCCTCTCTAAAATGTGAAGTTCTAACGAAAATATTTCCATTTGTACTCTAATTGCCTCAAGGCATTTTCCCCTTTTTAAGTTTTAAGAAAATCTTTATTTATGCACAAAATCTTGAATATATGTTCAAGGATAGGAGGCTAAAAGCTATATAAGCATTCAATGGATTTCAAAAATTGTAAAGTATGTGATATCTTTTTGTTATCTAAATTTTTAATAATCTACTTTAGAGTTAATTAGACTCCAAATTGACTTATAGATATTTAATCTTAAGTCAATTTTAAATAAAAGTAGAAGGAATTGTAAATGAAATGCAATTTAATAAAATAAAAGGAGAACTCATACAAAGAAAGAAGTTAATAATTTCAATTGAAAATGAACTAATTGAATGTTTTGAATTGAACATTAAAGTTCTCTGAATTGTTTCTAAGTCCGAAATTTCTTAAAAATTTTGGCAGAGTCTCCTTTATTTTTATTCAAATTTTCTATTTTTCACAATCAATAAGTCAACTTTTACTAACTATCTCCAGTTCTAAAGTAGAGTTCAATCCTTTTTATAGGATTGTTTATTTCCAGTTCTAAAATAGAGTATAATTCCAGTTCTAAAATAGGGTTCAATCCTTTTTATAGGATTGCTCATTTCCAGTTCTACAATAAAGTTCAAATACATAAAATCAAACTAAGCAGTTTAATATATACTTCCTGTATTAAATATTAAAAAAAAAAGATGCTGACTTAAAATTGGCAATTTATAAGAGCAGTGACTTTATGTATATTTCACAGATAACATTTACTTTTGGCATTCTTGTATTATTCTTACAACTTATCCTGCAAAGAATCATCATTAAAATTAGTATTTATGAAAATATTAATATGTGAATCAGCAGTTATAAATTATAGCATTATGGGTTCAGAAATTCATAGATGCCAAAAGTGAAACTTAGTAAATAGAGAAAAACAACATGTGATAACAACTAATTTTTATATTTGCAAAGAATACAAAGGCATTTTAATTCATCTAAACTGTATGGCAGCATTTGCATATAAGTTTGAAGGCAATATTGTATCTTTGCAAAAAAAATACATAATATTATTTGATGAACATAATAATTTATGAATTTCTCAAATTCAGTAGTATTATTTGGAATTCTTAATCTACATGGCAACATTTGCACTTATTGAAATAAATAACAGTATTCATTAAATACATAGCAGCAGTTTGAATTTTAAGGCAACAATTTGATTCATAATATACAATACAACAGCTTAAATCTTATAATATAACTGAGGGCAGCATTTGACTATTTATCACCATATACTGGATGGTAGCATGTGATATTAGTACAGAAGATGACATTTAAATCCCATAGAATACATAGCAGCATTTGATTCATACATATATACATGGCAGCATATGATGTTAATAAGAGAAACTACAATTTTTATTCTAGTATTTCATAATTCTCATATTCATCTATTTATCGACATAACAATTCTATATAAGAAGTGACAACATTCATTTTCACATTAGATGACAACATACGATTCATATGTTTACATGACAGCATTTGAATCTTATAAACTAACCGGCACACCTGATTTTCCTTAAAAATGAATGACAACATTTGATCATTTCAGTTTAACTAAAGTAATAGAAGCAGTTATAATGAGAAGGCAGCAGTTTTTCTGCTACACTCATAGGGTACAGCATTTATGTCCAGCATTCAAAGGATACTTAGTTTACATTATGCAATCATAGAATATTGTCTTAATGATTCATCTTGAACTAAAGAATAACATTTGCATTCTATGGCAGCAATATGATTTATAATGAAATTGGTGATAGCATTTAATCACAAATGAACTTAAATAGAAGCTTTTGATTTCATATGATGGCAGCATGTGATGTTAAGGAGATAAATCACAGTATTTATTTCTCATTTTACATTATTCCACTTTCATGTAATGATAGCATTTGGATGTCTTAAGGATAATGTGCAGCATATGAATCTAGTAAAACATGTCCCAATAATACATATACTCATAAATATAGTTAATGGCACCACAAGATTTTACACATGTTAAATGATGGCATATATCTCTTCAAATGAATGAACAACATTGGCTTATTTAAACTTAACTGCATATGATTCTTTTGACAGCATTTATCATAAAAGAAATGGCAGCATGTTATGTTGAAGACAACATTTCATTATCTTATTCAATTGATGGCAACCATTAAGTTTGATACATTATTGATGGGAATATGGCAGCATATGCATCGATATCTAATAATAGACATATAAAGAATTTTTCAACCGTTTTCCAATACCCAAAGTACAATAATCAATATTAATATCTAAGGTTTAGATAGAGCATTTGTTTCCAGTGTTAGAAGGATACTAAAATAAATTATGTAATCACAAAATACAGCCCTAATAACTTAGCATTTGAGATACAGCAACATGTATAAACAAAAAGAAGAAAAATCCATACTTATATGTGAAACTGCGGCATAGCACCTTATAACATTTAATTCACCATTAGAGTAAGGGCAGAAATTAATTTGATATGATCCACTGATTTCACATAGTAACACTTGATTCATTAAAAGATATGGCGGCATTTTGTCCCATCACTTTAGGAATAAAGGTAACATGTGATCATATTTAATTTAGCTAGCAGCATTTGATTACTTCAAATTAAGTGACAACATTTACTCTTAAATGAATGACAGCGCTTAATATAATCTATTGATCATATATTAGAATGAAAGGCAACATTTAATCATTCTGTACTTATATATAAAAATGGCAACATTTGAATTATGAAAGCACATGATTCATGTTGAATAGCAGCACATGTTCTCTATTGAAACACTTGATGTCAGATTGATTCTACTCATTTATATAATTGACTTCACATGATCATATTTAAATAAGAACAAGATATGATTCCAATGTATATGGAAACAATTATTTTCACATTATAATTAATGGTAACATCGAATCACTCAAGTTTTCGATAATCTCCTCTTTGGAAATACATGGCAATATTAAATTCATTGAAGTAAAGAGCAGCATTTAATTGCCACTGAACTAAATGGTAACATATGACACCAAAGATAGCATTTTAGTATCTCATTCATTAAAGTAATAAATATATAGGACTGCCTTACAATTCAATGGATTTTATATTATCATTCGGTTGCAGCTTGAAGTATTCCATTTAAGATTAGATGAATATTAGAAAGTAGTGCTTCAAAATTCAACTCTAAAGTTAATTTAAGGAAATTTAATAGCAAACATATATTTAAAAAAAAAAAACTCATAATGCCAATCACAACAAATCCATAAAAGGGAAAGAATGTACGCAAGGAATAACCAATCATCTTAATCAACTAGTTTTAATTCAACTCGCTTATTTAATATTAAGAAAGAATACCTGAATAAGTAATTTGCAAAAATGATAGTAATGAAGACATGTAATTGACAATACTTCTTGTTGATTAAGAAAGTTTTCACATCTGACTTCTAATGCAATTTAACTAAAACATGACAGATTTACTAAATTTAAAGTGATAAGCATATCAATGATGATCTCATTCACAAATGGGATCAATTTGGAAGCTGTAACTTAAATCTGAGATTTTACTAAAACAGCAAGAAGAAGTCCTTACAAAGTAAAAATGACAATCATAAGAGAGTAAGGATTTAAACCTATACTAAGGTATAGTTTATAGACCTTGTAAACTTTATGAGCTTTACATTCCCAATTAGATATATTGAAGAACTAAAATTTATCATTTCATTTAACCCAAGCGTAATAATACCTCAAGAAAATATAATTGATTTTCGCTGAATCTTATGAAAAATCTGGCCATCGAATACTTAATTGTTGAAGACAAAATTTCAAAAAAAAAATGAAAGTACTCTCTTTCCTTCATGTCGCATTTTAGAGTTTATATGTTTAGAGCAAATCAAGAAACATAATCTAGTATTCAACATTAGGATTAATTGATATTGAAAATATTATGCAAAGGAAAACGTATGCATAGGGTATGAATCGAAACGAGGGTACTGATATGCCTCTCAACATTTTAATTTAAACGTATAAGATCCTCAACATATCGCAATTATTCACTAGTACCCTAAAAATCGAAGTTCAGCATTCAGCAATAGAGCAAGGTGAAAGGAAGGGAGTACCTTTTTCGCCACCTCTTTCTTGCGATCCTTTCTGTGCACCCTCATCAAAACAAAAATCGAAGGTCAGATCACATATGTATAGTTTTGACACTTATCTAGCTTGAGATTCTTTTTGGCTGTGTGCTATATCTTTCAGACGGATGAGGTCTCATTGATGACCAAGGTATCTGGTAGACAGGGAATGGTTTAGACGAGCGGTGGAGGCCACGCGTCGATGCTCCACGCCTCGGTCGAACGGCGACTTCACTTCGTTCCTATCGCCGCTCGAGTGATGAGGCGAGAGACTCGGTCGCGTGCGAAGGGTATGGGTCGGCCGCGTGAAGAGATTAGGGTTTTTGCATATGGATATGTAGGAATATATATATATGAATATATATATGTATATAATATGTATAATTATTTATTTATTAGTTTAAAACAAATTGTTATTAATTTAGGAGTTCTAGAAAAATTTGAAAATTTGCTTTTTAGCTAAATTGAGGGTAACGGACTCAAAAATGAAGTCGAAATTTTAATCGGAAATTATCTTAATTATTTGATTTATCAGATTAAGAGAATATAATAAAATAATCAAGAATTTTGACTATCTCCAAAATTCACCAAAATTTCACCCCAAGCTAATTTGGGCGTGAGGAATGCAATGGTGAAGTCCATTTTTGATTCTGAAGTCAATTTAAATTAGGCATTTTCAGAATTAATAGAAAATCAGGAAATGCTGGAAATTGCCAAACGGTCTCCAAATCGCACGAAATTTGAAATGGAGATTTTTAACTCTATTGCAAGAGTAATGAAAGAGATTTAGAGTCAATTAGAGCACTAATTGACAGGTAACAACCTCTGGGTTGTTATAGACTCCCCCTCTTAAAAAGAGTGTCGCCCACGACACACAACAATTAAGGACAGGGAAAGGAAAATGAAAAAGGAAGTTTGAAGAATCGATAATAGAAATGGAAGAATTAAATCTATCTGTTTAGAAACTTCAAGAGTTTGTGGCAAGCATCCTACTTATTTCTTTAGACATCATACGCTGCCAACTAAACTACTCTTGATCAGAAGAATTTTCTTAAGGATCTCTTCTATAATTCGGAATTTGAAAGTTGAGAGTTTCCTACTTTGGTCCAAGCAACTGGAGTTGTACATCTCTTTCTAAAAGAGTTTCAGAAGGAGTTATACAAATACTGGACTGATATCTTAATAAGGTAGGCGAACTCTCCACTAACACTTAATGATCTTTCCATGATTCACTGAAATCTATAACACAAAGATGCAAGAGAACATTTATAATTTGATTTACTTGTTCAACGAAATCATCAATCTTAGGATGTATCACAGTACTTAAATTTAAGATGATCCCCAGGTCTTGCTGAATTGTTTGATCAAAATCAAGATGTTAGTATGCCATCTTTACTTTATAGTTATAATTCAGTGTTTCGAGTAGACAAACGGTCATTAAAGAGTGGAGTTTGACTAACCTTTCCACTGAGTCAAATTGGAAATTTGAAAAGGAAAGAAATGGCTTGGTGAGTCTATTGACGAACACCAATCTCATAATATCTCCTTGGTTAATCATTTGGCAAGATTTAAAATTAACTGAGGAGATGAAAGACAACTTCCAAAAAGAAATTTTATCAGCTTAAGAAGTCTACTAAGCTTCTGGTGTATAGCCTCCACCAATCATAGGGTAGGCATTTAGAGATAAATATAGCAATACCTCTTTTAATGCTCGGTCACCAGAAGGACTTCTACAAAAGTTGAGACAGCTTATTGCCACCCAATAATATTAAAGGAACAGACACAAGTGTAGTTTCTGTAGACTCGTCTGCAGCCGTATTTACAGATTCCATACTCATCTTTCACTTTTCTATTATTGGTGAAACTATCACTTTAATCTATACTAGGAATACATAAAGTCAGGATTCACAAGATCCTATTATCAGTGTAAACTTAGTTGAATGGTCTTAAAGAAGTCAAAGAATTAGAACCAATCAAGTTCTAACTTCAATAAGTCAAATTTGACTAATGAAGTTAAATGGTTTAAATTGATCATCTTATTTACATTATGAGTAAACCTTGATATAATCTATCAAGATTAAGAGTCAAGAGATCAAACTCCAAATATGGTGTTCCAATCTCTTAATTTAAGCTTCTAAACGCATAAGGTTTAGGATTTCTAACAGCTTAAAAGCTAAAATCTTATCCATCAATTAGGTAGGGACTTAATGGGCTAGCTATTTTAATGGTACTAAGATCTACTTAGATACTATGGAATTTTCATATTATTCTATATAAGCTAGCTCATCTTACTCCTTACTAAGATCTAAACAAATGCTAAGGCAATCTCCTTGCCATTCTAACTAAGAAGAAATATAAGATTTCTATCTAAGCAGTACAAGAATAGTGCACTACTCATATCCTAAATTAAGAAGTTAACTTAATTCCTATTGCTCCATAATGGGGAATGGAATTTGTAAAAAGTTAAGATAGGGATGACCAAAAATTATAGAAATTAAATTTGAAATCAAGCTTGATGCAGTTCCTGCCTTCAATGGTGCCAACTAGAAACAAGGGCTTACATCCTCAATAGAGCAGTAAGAAGATTAACTGCACATCTATTCAGATCACTCCTTGGTAAAGGAAATGATCTTGCCACTAGAGAATATATGTTTGCATAAGCTGGAGTTAAAAATTTAATAGAAAAATGATTTTCAGATTTAAAGGATGATAATCGATCCACACTTAAAGTCGCGGTGGTTAAACCAATAGAAAAGGTCGAGGTGATTGGATTCCTATCCTCTGAGGATACTTTAAAATCCTCTAAGGAATATAAGGTTTCATCCTCCGCCTCTATTTCTCCTTATGGTATTCTATTAATCTTGCACCTCCCAACAATTCTGAGAAATTGATATAGTGGTAGGATACAAGATGATTCTAAATCGAGTCTCCAAAATTTTAGAGGTAACGACTAAGTCCAGCTTCTTAAGTCCTCACCAATTTAGGAGAATAACTTAATTAGATTCTCACTTAGAATTCATCGATTAAGGTTCACTTTACACCTTGAGTCAAATGAATTCTACTCAACAATCCATACTTAAAATTATATCGAAGTTTGTAATTGACATAAAGATAAGTTTGGATTAGAATTCATGCTAAGAAAAAGCAAGATTAATTAGAAGTTTTAAAAATTTTGGAAAATAAAATTCTCCTTAATTTGGAAGACTTTGGAGATATATTAATTGAAAGGAAGAAGGAAAAGCACAAGTAGAAAGAAACTGTATTCATTAAACTATTAATGAAGAAGAGAATAGTGTAAAAAGAAATAACACTATACTTAATGAAGTTCATTATAAAATATAGATCTAAAATTTTCATAAGAAGGAGCTCGGTGTAAATGGTTGTACCCATGAACAAACATTACATAAGTGTGATTCAACCAGTTCGTGGCATAGATATTAAGGAACTGTTCTAACATTAGAACACGTGTAAGATCTGGACATTTAATGGCACCCAATACTAAAGTATTGTGATGAAACCATTCTCTTGTCAATCTAAGAAAATTGTCGCCTCCAAAGATACAGTACATTTAATATCTTAACTAACACATTTTCACCATCAAGAGATACTTTCCTGGTACGCACGACCAAAGGTCAAGCCATACCTATGAAAATTCTAATCCTTCATCCTACCTTAAAGGAATTTATTTTCTTAGAGAAGATTGCTACAACATTAAACTGACTCAATCGATCCAATCTTAAATTTTATGCCAAAATTCGTAATCGCCATTTTGTTAAGCTTGGATGAGAAGAGTTGGTTGTTGATAGGGATGCCTACCAAACATAACATGCTTTAGACAATTCAACACCTATTGGCATTTGCTTTATTTAAGCATTACCCAGGTTGAAATGTTGAAAACTTATGGAAATGTACAACTCACTGATATGTAGGAGTGACAAGCACCCCTAATGCAGAGAGTGACATAAAGCTGGTTCTTAAAATTAGAGTTCCTTTAACGGGAAAAATAAACTCTAATTGCAACCAATAAAAATTTATTATATGAAGTATGAAAAAAATAAAAATGCTGAAAGAATGAAAGATAGAAGATATGTAAGTGGAAAGGTTGAAGATAGGTGAGGGAGCACTTATAAAAGCAACTTCTTAGCCGCCCTTTCTTAGATTTCAACCAAAACTTTCATTATTTGCATTAACTCCCTTATCTCCTCATTAGGAGGTGGGACAAAGATTCAACTTCTTTACTTGCTGAAGGAAATTATTTATCTGATTATAACCCATTCTAAGAAGATTAAGAAAGGAAAATCAAAAATTTGGAAAGGAAAGATTCTCATATAATTCATTAAAAGTTGTAGTATTTTGGAAGAGTACATAGAAAGAATGGAGAAGAAATAGGAACTACAAGTCATAAGCAACTCTCAAAGGAATTAGAAATATATTCTAGTTCAAACTCTAGATTATTTCATTTTAGAATAATTTACTTAATTCAAATAAGATTTTATTAATTATTGAATTTAAAGTTCATTCACTTTCCTAGGATGACATTCCTTAAGTACTTTTACCTTTCTGTGTTGTTGACTAGGATGAGTGGATATCTCTCTTTTAACTTAACGTTCTCAACCTTGGCTCTGATACCAACTGTAATGGCCCCAATATTTGGATAGAAGATTAATTCAGATATTGGGGTGTTACCTTAGCACCCAACACTTGATTAGAAGAAAATTATTCAAGTGTTGATGCTAAGTGGCAAGTCTCTTTTTGAGCATTTGTTAAGTTAAATAAATGAAAGTGAAGATACATATAGATGTGATATTACAATTATCTACAATGCTAGAAATTAGATAAATCCACTCATTCATCCCAAGCAGTTTAAAGAAGATACAACACAGATTAGTAAATGTAGGCAAAAGTAACTTAAATAGTTTATTACAAACTTTAAAAGTAAGAGAAAAATGCAGTAAGTAAATCACTCTCTCTCACTTATACATGTAATTTTAAAAAATTAAGCGGAAGCAGAAATTCTTTATAAGTTCTTCAACTACTTGGACCTGCATCACCTGAAAAAAAAGGACTTTAGATCTACCATATTTTGGTATTTAAATATGATAGGGCAAAGCCAAGAAAAAGAAAAGTGTGGTTAGACTAAACAGTCTAAGTACATTTTAAAATTAGCTATATTTTTAGATTAACAAGATATCACAATTGTTATTTACAATTTAAGTATGCAGTGGTGCTGGAAAAGCTATGTAGTATGGAAAGGTAAAGAGTGCAACTGTAAGGAAAATAGTATAAGACTCATTGAGTAAAAATACTCATTTCTATTTATAATTCTAACCTTTTCCCGAAAATTTAAAGGTTAGAAATTAATATGCGTGCGAAATGCAAGCAATTTATATGGTCAAATGAAATTATGCTAAGTAAACAATTGATATACAGTGAAGCATAAATTGAAATTAAGCAACATACACTGTATTCAAATTAACTAAAGCAATACTCAAACTGAAAATATAGAGTATAAAGGAAAAGAGGAAATATCTTAGATTCTCAATCTAAGATAATCATAGTTTAAGACTATGATTCGAAAGCATAACTAAACAGTTATGAAGAGTTTTTCAATTATAAGAAAATCTCTTATATTTAAGTTAAAGTTATATTTAGGAAAAACCTCATTCTGTAGGAGTACACAACAGAATGGGCGAGGAGTTAAGCACGTCTGCTTAACCAGATACAGTGGGGAAATTGAACATTCACATTTACCCTCTCTAAAATGTGAAGTTCTAACGAAAATATTTCCATTATACTCTAATTGCCTCAAGGCATTTTCCCCTTTTTAAGTTTTAAGAAAATCTTTATTTATGCACAAAATCTTGAATATATGTTCAAGGATAGGAGGCTGAAAGCTATGCAAGCATTCAATGGATTTCAAAAATTGTAAAGTATGTGATATCTTTTTGTTATCTAAATTTTTAATAATCTACTTTAGAGTTAATTAGACTCCAAATTAACTTATAGATATTTAATCTTAAGTCAATTTTAAATAAAAGTAGAAGGAATTGTAAATGAAATACAATTTAATAAAATAAAAGGAGAACTCATACAAAGAAAGAAGTTAATAATTTCAATTGAAAATGAACTAATTGAATGTTTTGAATTGAACATTAAAGTTCTCTGAATTGTTTCTAAGTCTGAAATTTCTTAAAAATTTCAGCAGAGTCTCCTTTATTTTTATTCAAATTTTCTATTTTTCACAATCAATAAGTCAACTTTTACTGACTATCTCCAGTTCTAAAGTAGAGTTCAATCCTTTTTATAGGATTGTTCATTTCCAGTTCTAAAATATAATATAATTCCAATTCTAAAATAGAGTATAATTCCAGTTCTAAAATAGGGTTCAATCCTTTTTATAGGATTGCTCATTTCCAGTTCTACAATAAAATTCAAATACATAAAATCAAACTAAGCAGTTTAATATCTACTTCTTGTATTAAATATTAAAAAAAAAAAGATGCTGACTTAAAATTGGCAATTTATAAGAGCAGTGACTTTATGTGTATTTCACAGATAACATTTACTTTTGGCATTCTTGTATTATTCTTACAACTTATCCTGCAAAGAATCATCATTAAAATTAGTATTTATGAAAATATTAATATGTGAATCAGCAGTTATAAATTACAGTATTATGGGTTCAGAAATTCATAGATGCCAAAAGTGAAACTTAATAAATAGAGAAAAACAACATGTGATAACAACTAATTTTTATATTTGCAAAGAATACAAAGGCATTTTAATTCATCTAAACTGTATGACAGCATTTGCATATAAGTTTGAAGGCAATATTGTATCTTTACAAAAAAAATACATAATATTATTTAATGAACATAACAATTTATGAATTTCTCAAATTCAGTAGTATTATTTGGAATTCTTAATCTACATGGTAACATTTGCACTTATTGAAATAAATAACAGTATTCATTAAATACATAGCAGCAGTTTGAATTTTAAGGCAACAATTTGATTCATAATATACAATACAACAGCTTAAATCTTATAATATAACTGAGGGCAGCATTTGACTATTTATCACCATATACTGGATGGTAGCATGTGATATTAGTACAGAAGATGACATTTAAATCCCATAGAATACATAGCAGCATTTGATTCATACATATATACATGGCAGCATATGATGTTAATAAGAGAAACTACAATTTTTATTCTAGTATTTCATAATTCTCATATTCATCTATTTATCGACATAACAATTCTATATAAGAAGTGACAACATTCATTTTCACATTAGATGACAACATACGATTCATATGTTTACATGACAGCATTTGAATCTTATAAACTAATCGTTACACCTGATTTTCCTTAAAAATGAATGACAACATTTGATCATTTCAGTTTAACTAAAGTAATAGAAGCAGTTATAATGAGAAGGCAGCAGTTTTTCTGCTACACACATAGGGTACAGCATTTATGTCCAGCATTCAAAGGATACTTAGTTTACATTATGCAATCATAGAATATTGTCTTAATGATTCATCTTGAACTAAAGAATAACATTTGCATTCTATGGCAGCAATATGATTTATAATGAAATTGGTGATAGCATTTAATCACAAATGAACTTAAATAGAAGCTTTTGATTTCATATGATGGCAGCATGTGATGTTAAGGAGATAAATCACAGTATTTATTTCTCATTTTATATTATTCCACTTTCATGTAATGATAGCATTTGGATGTCTTAAGGATAATGTGCAGCATATGAATCTAGTAAAGCATGTCCCAATAATACATATACTCATAAATATAGTTAACGGCACCACAAGATTTTACACATGTTAAATGATGGCATATATCTCTTCAAATGAATGAACAGCATTGGCTTATTTAAACTTAACTGCATATGATTCTTTTGACAGCATTTATCATAAAAGAAATGGCAACATGTTATGTTGAAGACAACATTTCATTATCTTATTCAATTGATGGCAACCATTAAGTTTGATACATTATTGATGGGAATATGGCAGCATATGCATCGATATCTAATATTAGACATATAAAGAATTTTTCAACCGTTTTCCAATACCCAAAGTACAATAATCAATATTAATATCTAAGGTTTAGATAGAGCATTTGTTTCCAGTGTTAGAAGGATACTAAAATAAATTATGTAATCACAAAATACAGCCCTAATAACTTAGCATTTGAGATACATCAACATGTATGAACAAAAAGAATAAAAATCCATACTTATATGTGAAACTGCGGCATAGCACCTTATAACATTTAATTCACCATTAGAGTAAGGGCAGAAATTAATTTGATATGATCCACTGATTTCACATAGTAACACTTGATTTATTAAAAGATATGGCGGCATTTTTTCCCATCACTTTAGGAATAAAGGTAACATTTGATCATATTTAATTTAGCTAGCAGCATTTGATTACTTCAAATTAAGTGACAACATTTACTCTTAAATGAATGACAGCTCTTAATATAATCTATTGATCATATATTAGAATGAAAGGCAACATTTAATCATTCTGTACTTATATATAAAAATGGCAACATTTGAATTATGAAAGCACATGATTCATGTTGAATAGCAGCACATGTTCTCTATTGAAACACTTGATGTCAGATTGATTCTACTCATTTATATAATTGACTTCACATGATCATATTTAAATAAGAACAAGATATGATTCCAATGTATATGGAAACAATTATTTTCACATTATAATTAATGGTAACATCGAATCACTCAAGTTTTCGATAATCTCCTCTTTGGAAATACATGGCAATATTAAATTCATTGAAGTAAAGAGCAGCATTTAATTGCCACTGAACTAAATGGTAACATATGACACCAAAGATAGCATTTTAGTATCTCATTCATTAAAATAATAAATATATAGGACTGCCTTACAATTCAATGGATTTTATATTATCATTCGGTTGCAGCTTGAAGTATGCCATTTAAGATTAGATGAATATTAGAAAGTAGTGCTTCAAAATTCAACTCTAAAGTTAATTTAAGGAAATTTAATAGCAAACATATATTTAAAAAAAAAAAACTCATAATGCCAATCACAACAAATCCATAAAAGGGAAAGAATGTACGCAAGGAATAACCAATCATCTTAATCAACTAGTTTCAATTCAACTCGCTTATTTAATATTAAGAAAGAATACCTGAATAAGTAATTTGCAAAAATGATAGTAATGAAGACATGTAATTGACAATACTTCTTGTTGATTAAGAAAGTTTTCACATCTGACTTCTAATGCAATTTAACTAAAACATGGCATATTTACTAAATTTAAAGTGATAAGCATATCAATGATGATCTCATTCACAAATGGGATCAATTTGGAAGCTGTAACTTAAATCTGAGATTTTACTAAAATAGCAAGAAGAAGTCCTTACAAAGTAAAAATGACAATCATAAGAGAGTAAGGATTTAAACCTATACTAAGGTATGGTTTATAGACCTTGTAAACTTTATGAGCTTTACATTCCCAATTAGATATATTGAAGAACTAAAATTTATCATTTCATTTAACCCAAGCGTAATAATACCTCAAGAAAATATAATTGATTTTCGCTGAATCTTATGAAAAATCTGGCCATCGAATACTTAATTGTTGAAGACAAAATTTCAAAAAAAAAATGAAAGTACTCTCTTTCCTTCATGTCGCATTTTAGAGTTTATATGTTTAGAGCAAATCAAGAAACATAATCTAGTATTCAACATTAGGATTAATTGATATTGAAAATATTATGCAAAGGAAAACGTATGCATAGGGTATGAATCGAAACGAGGGTACTGATATGCCTCTCAACATTTTAATTTAAACGTATAAGATCCTCAACATATCGCAATTATTCACTAGTACCCTAAAAATCGAAGTTCAGCATTCTGCAATAGAGCAAGGTGAAAGGAAGGGAGTACCTTTTTCGCCACCTCTTTCTTGTGATCCTTTCTGTGCACCCTCATCAAAACAAAAATCGAAGGTCTAGACAAAGATCGCATATATATAGTTTCGACACTTATCTAGCTCGAGATTCTTTTTGGCTGTGTGCTATATCTTTCGGACGGATGAGGTCTCATTGATGACCAAGGTATCTGGTAGACAAGGAATGGTTTAGATGAGCGGTGGAGGCCACGCGTCGATGCTCCACTCCTCGGTCGAACGGCGACTTCACTTCGTTCCTATCGCCGCTCGAGTGATGAGGCGAGAGACTCGGTCGCGTGCGAAGGGTATGGGTCGGCCGCGTGAAGAGATTAGGGTTTTTGCATATGGATATGTAGGAATATATATATATATGAATATATATATGTATATAATATGTATAATTATTTATTTATTAGTTTAAAACAAATTGTTATTAATTTAGGAGTTCTAGAAAAATTTGAAAATTTGCTTTTTAGCTAAATTGAGGGTAACAGACTCAAAAATGAAGTCGAAATTTTAATCGGAAATTATCTTAATTATTTGATTTATCAGATTAAGAGAATACAATAAAATAATCAAGAATTTTGACTATCTCCAAAATTCACCAAAATTTCACCCCAAGCTAATTTGGGCGTGAGGAATGCAATGGTGAAGTCCATTTTTGATTCTGAAGTCAATTTAAATTAGGCATTTTCAGAATTAATAGAAAATTAGGAAACACTGGAAATTGCCAAACGGTCTCCAAATCACACGAAATTTGAAATGGAGATTTTTAACTCTATTGCAAGAGTAATGAAAGAGATTTAGAGTCAATTAGAGCACTAATTGACAGGTAACAACCTCTGGGTTGTTACACCACCTCCTCTGGCGTTCTATGCGCGGTCGTGCAAAAAGGAAGAAGGTGTTCAATAGAGTGATCTCAGCCGCTAGTTCGAACCAGAGATTCTACGGTGCATATTGGATCACAGATCGGGAAGGCTAACGACCGCTGGATCAGATCCGATTTAGCGTGACGGTCTCGATTGGCGGATCCCACTGTCCTGTGCGCTGGCCTCACACACAGGATCTGCGCAATTCATTTTATTAGCCTTAGATAAAATTTAAATAATATTTATATTATTTAATTTATTTACTGTAATTAATTAATTAATTGTACATAATTAATTACTCATAATTAAATAATCAAACGCACTCCAAAAAATCCCAAAATTTCACCCTTATCTAATTGAGTTATGAGGAACTCAAAAATGCAATTGAATTTTTAATCGGAGGTCAATTTAATTATCTTAATTTTTAGGTATTCAAATAATATTTAAATATTCGGGAAAAATTCGACGACTTCTAAACAATTCTAAAATGCCACCCCTAGCTAATTTGGGTGTGGTGAGTCCAATGGTGGACTCCGTTTTCAATTCTGAGGTCTAAATAAGTTAGACATTCTTAAAATTATCAGAAAACTAGAAAATGTTGGAAATCGCCAAACGATCTTCAAATTGTACAAAAATTGAAATGGAGGTTCCTTATACTATTATAAGATTAATGGGAAAAAGTTAGAGCTAATTAGGTTACTAATTGATGGGTAACAATACTAGGGTTATTACATATACATCAAGTTTTCATATGACTTAATATTTAGTAAATGTAAAAATAGGATCTTCTAATGCGATTGGAAGGCTTAGACTTTTACTCATTTTAGATTGAAAAATTTGAAAATCTTATCTTGGATTTCAAAAGGTTTTGAAGGTGATAAGGGTAATAATTGGTGTTTTGGAAGTGCTTAGGTTGTTTGCGGGTCTTTGACAAGACTTGGTTATGTGCTTAGATTAGGCTAGCTTGGGCCAACCCAATTGGGTAATTCTTGATTTTAGGTTATAAGTGTAGTGTTAATAGTGCTAAGATTTTGTGATACTTACTCTAGATCATAGTTGTAATTAAGGATTGATTTGAAGGTTCAGGAATCATTTTGGGTTGTAGGTGTTCTGAGACAGTATGTGGCTGACCCAAATGAGCAAACGATCCCTGATTAATCCAGACCATAATTTTGAAGCTTTATTGGGGGAAAAATGATCACAACACTCTTAAGAGATCAACTTTATGATATTTGGTTAGGATATGAGTTCAACCTTATCTTGGGTTATGTTGGGTTAAATTAAGCTAACACACTGGGATTGATGAGTTCTAAGGTTTCTAAAGAAGTGATTTCTCTTTCGATAGGTTAGTGAACTTATAAAGAGTGTTGTGGCCTAAATCACTCACCGTAAGGAGCTATTTAGGCTAGTCTTGCATTGGCCCTACTTGGACAAGCATGGCTAGCTCAAGTGGCTCAAAGTGGTCCCTTGTGCTCTTAAAGTTTCAAAGTTAATTTTTGTGCTTCACAATGATCACTTAAGTGTCTTAGGTCACATTCTGACCTAACTAGCCCATATGTAGAGTATAAGGCTAGTTGGGTTATAATTTGATCTGAGCTAGCCCAATAGGGTCATCTTGCAGAAATGGCGAGTTTGAATTCTTTAGGATTAGGTGATGACTTTTAAGGAGGATGGTCAAAGTTGGTGCACCTAATTGAGGGCTTTGCCCTAGCCTAGGCTTTGGCTAGTTTGGACTAGCCTAAGTTCAATCTAATGCTGGTTTTGGCTTTTTGGGGTTGTGGGGCTTGCTTAAGCTCTCATGGCTCCCCATAGTTCATTGAGACATAAGAGGGCTAGTGGGATCCTTGGGTGGACTAAATCAACTGGGCCTGGGCTCGAGCTAGCCCGACTTAGTCAACAATAAAAAATGGCCCGAGATGGTTTATGGGTGTTCACCATGGTACCAACATGCCATGGTGAACCTCTCTCGCCCAAATTGGCGTGGACGGGTCAACCCCAAGTTGGCTAATTTTACCTTAGCCCAAACCTTAATTTTGGCTAATGAGGATTAGTCCAAATGAAGCCATAGGAGTTTTAAGGGGTTTGATGCAAATTGACTCACCTCATTAGCTTCATTGAGCAGAGGGGAGTCCATGGATAGCTGGAAAGGTCTGGGAGTCACCGGTGGAGGCGACTGCCAAAAGGAGGGTTGAAGGTCACAAGTAGGCGCTTAGGGGATTACCGTTGTTGGGCTCTGTCTTCAAGGGTACTTTACTGGGAGGTCATCGGGATCAGGGGAGGACCGGAGGTGACAGACTAGCAATAAGGTGGCAGTCAATAGGGGAGAAAAACCAAGAGAGGGAGAAGGGCATCAGGGGAAGCTCAGAGAGTCAGGGGGAGGGTGTGAGGGTTAGCTGGGGGGTTTCTGGGGGATTTATAGCCCCAGCTCAGCTAGCTGAACCGCTGAGGTGGTGGGCCTTGATGGCTAGGATAAGGGAGGTAGTTGGCAGAGGGGAGGGTCATGCTGGGGTAAGCTAGGGCCATGTCGTCGCCTCCTGTTGATCGCTACTCCTCCCTTAGGTCGAAATGTATTGATTGAATCCTATAATCCTAGCTGGGGTGGTCGGGATCATGGTGAGCTATTATCCCCAAATTCTTTTCTTTGAGACCTCTAGGGTTTACAAATGGGGAAGAAATTCTTCCCATAGAAATTGCTAAAGGGTTGGAAATCAATCCCCACACCATCGCCTGAGCAAGGCAAAGTTAATCCCCAAAGAATAGAGGCTCAGGCGTGGCTCAGACGATGCGTCCTTATGTAACAACCCAAGATTGTTACCTAGCTTAATTTTAGCTAATTAGATTCATCAAGCCATTAGAACCAAACCCTGAAAAAATTGGAGTAATTCGAAGCTCAATCATTCATTTTGGAGTATTTTAATATTTAATTAATTAGGAAATTGAGATATTTATTTTAATCATAAAATTAAAATCTGACTTTGCCATTGCGATCGTCACCCCCAAATTAACTAGGGGTGATGTTTTGGACTCATTTGGAAGATGTTAAATTTTCATGATTATTTTAATATAATTAAATACCCCAGAAAAGTAGGATAATTAAATAATCATCGGAATCAAAATCCAACTTTGCCGTTGAATCCCTCACCCCCAAATTAGCTTGGGATGAATTTTTGAGATTTTTCGGAGCACGTTTCTAAAATCTAAAATTTTCACTAATTAAAATTTTAGAAAATAAATAGATGATCATTTAATTAAGAAAATTTATTTTCTTAAAGTACTTTGTCGACTCCCTCCTCTCCCTATTCGGTGCCCCATACCCCTTCCCATCACACGCAAGGGGCAGAGCCCCTCCCCCTTCTCCATTTTTCTTCCCTTAGGCCATGCCTACTCTCCCTCCTTCTTCTTCTTTAAAGGCAGCTCTCAAGCCTTTCTTCCCCTCCATTTTGGCAAAAGTTGAAGCTCTAAAGCTCCCTACTTCCCCTTCTATTGCTGAAGTCTTGTGCTGAAGAAGAAGAAGAAGAAGTTCCTCTCCTAGTCTTGAAGAAAATAAAGGTTCCTTCTTCCGCTTTTAAGGCAAAGGTACCCATTTGCTCATCTTCCTTGCCTACTTCATATTGCTATTATACTTGATTGTAGCTTTATAAATTCATGATCATGTATGGGAGCCATTAAGGTTCTTTAAAGCATCATATTTCCTTGAAAGAAAACTGCTCTGTTTTTCGTCCATTTTGCATACACGGCCTTTATCACCATTGTTCGTATAGTTAGGATAATCTGTTTGTGCCGATTTTGGTATAAATAGAAAGGTATCGGAAAGGTGTTTTCATTGATATATGGCACCGCTCATGAAATACTTTGGATTGAGAGTATTTGAGTCCGAAATGTGACTCTTCACAGTTTTTGCACAGGCGAAATCATCGTCAGGCGCTACAACGCGTTGTAGCCCCCGAAACTCAAACAGTTCCGCTGCAACATCATTTCAGAAAGAATCATATGAAATCAATAAATAAACTAACTGAACAGTAACTCGAAAGTTAGACCGCTGCGCGCGCCACAGCGCGTCGCAACAGGCTGCAGCGTCATTTTAGGAAAAACTAAAGGAAATCAAGAGAAAAATTAATTGAACAATCACACGAAGGTTGAACCGCTGCAGCGCGCCATAGCGGGCTGCAGCGTCATTTCTGGAAAACTATATGAAACCAAAAAATAAATTAATTGAACAGTATTTCAACAAGTTAAATCGCCACAGCGCGCCGGAGCATGCGGCGTCTGAAAGCGCTGCAGCGCGCCATAGCATCTAGCTCTCATATTGGTCTCGCTGCAGCGCGCCGCAGCATCAAAAGCACTGCAACGCGCCCCAGCATCGTTTTCTGCCGTAACGCGCCGCAGCGCCTGAAAGCATTGCAACGTGCCACAGCGTCGATTTTCTTTGCAGCGCGCCGCAGCGTCTGAAAGCGTTGCAGCGCCCAGAATTTTTTGAAAGTGCCAAAAAAATGGCTGAAATGGCCAAAAATTCGCTGTTTTTGCATTTTAAGGTCTTTAGAACCATAGTGGGACCGAATCATATCAAATTTGAACATTGCATAAAATTTAATGTGAAAATTAAATTTGAAAATTTGCCCTTTTTAATATGTGCTTAAAAAATATTTTGTATCTTAAATTTCTTATGCCAAATATTAAAGAATAGGACCCTTGATTGCTTATATTAAACAAGTATATCTTAATAACCAAATTGCATGAAACTTAAGTTTTTTAGAGTTGTAATCAAATGCTAATCCCTTTAATTTGATTTAGAATTTAGTTAGTCTTAATTACTTTCTATTTTATGTTATTTTACCTTCATATTGTTTTCATGATATTATAATGTATGCTAGAGGATTTTAAGATTTATTTGGACACCTAAATGTACTTAAATTGAGATTAAACTATAAGTGAACATAAAAATCTTGAGAACTTGATTAAGTTGATGATACTTAATCTAAATTTAAAATTTAATATCAATAATACACCAATAATACATTAATTTATTATTGACCTTTAAATTAATCATTAGTTTTAATTTTGGTAAGGTTAGAGATTAAATCCTAACTTATCTTGATTAAGATCTAAATCTTAATCAAGTAACCTTGATTAAAAGATAATTTAATTAACATAATTCTAATAATGCATATGATTTGATATTGATCTTAAATCAATTAATTAGAAGTGCTAAGGTTAATATTAAATCTATATGATTGAATCATCTAAATCTAAACTTTGGATCTTTAATTTTTTCTTATATAAGACTATTGGCATAAGCTGGATAATAAAATTATAATGATTTATGAAATAATCTAACTCTAATAATATCCTTGATTTCATCCCATAATTATAGAATAGAGTATATTCAGATGGATTTTATGCATCTGATATGATCACCTTAATCCAAGTCTAATCAGTAAACTTTGAATATTAACTTAAGAAATAGAAAAGTGAGATCTCAAGAGTCTTGTTATAGGATTGGTCATCAAATGCTTAAATACCTTAAATACTGATACATTGACGTAGGAAGAACTCTTGTAACTTATTGAGGTAAGAACTTAGATGATAATTCATAACTTTAGCAGTTGATCTTGACACCTTATGATAGGAATCACCTAAAGTAGTTAGAATGGAACTTCCCCCTTGTAGTAGAAACTATTATTGAGTGATCTTCTGATCACATCCTTGGAGCATTGCGTGGACTCACCTATTTAGCGTAAGGATTAATAGCTTTGATAAATCCTTATTGATTAAATAGAGTTGTTTGAACCTAGATTATTGGTTGGTGTAGTATGGTATACCCATAGTACTAGATTATTTTAGTAGTATTCAGGAATGGTTGAGTCACTCTAAGTAAGATTTATCTTTGTGCTATCATGCGGGCTTAGGCGGATATAATCTCGCTTAGAGTAAATCAATCAATACTAAGAGTGTTATAAATGGGGACTTATTCCTTAGTTTTATTAAAATACAAATCATCATCGGGTGATGCCTCCTAGCAAAGATCGCTTTAATAGGTGTGGCTTAAACAAACTAAGTAATTTGAGTCACCCTCTTTAAGACACTAAGTGCGATTGTGAGTTGAGCATCTTAACGACTTAGCTTGAGATACAAATCGTCATCGGGTGATGCTTCCTATCGAAGATTGCTTCGTTAGGGTGGCTTAATCAAACTAAGTGTTAGGAACCACTTTTCATGCAAACATGCTAAATATGTGTATACAACATTTCCATCTAATGATTTTTAAGTAAACTCTCAACTTTAACCAATTATCAAAACTAAAATCTGAGTCAAAATTCTTTTAGTAGAATTCTGCACAATGGAGACCTTGAATTCATTATCGGATTTCAAAGCATTTTCTGGATTTTTGGATTTATCTCATGTAACTTAGAAGCATGAGCATGAGCATAAGCATGATGTTGAGTATTAGTAATGATGTATGAGTATCAGTGATGATTTATGGGTTACGGAATATTACACACATTGACTGGGGAATTTCAGGATGCATTGGCATCGCAGTTCCCAGCTGGATGTATGCATACATTGAATCGTACAACTCATAGTAGTTCAGTGATATTTTGATTGCATATCAGTAGCATGCAGTATTGTGGCATATTCAGATGCACAGTTACAGTGGCATACATCATAGTTTTATATGCTATTACTCAATTTTAGATCCATTACTGTATTGGTTTACTTTCAGTATTCAATTTCTAGTATAACTTTACTTTACTTTACTTTAGTTTTGTACAATTTATACCATTTTATACCTTTAGTTACTTTATAATTTTTCTGCAATTTTATTTATATTATATAAATGTTAAATGAATAACTAGAACTAGTTAGATTAGTTTCAATATGTTAGATTTATTATCTAATATGGGGTACTTTTTGGATCCAACAATTTGCTAGATCTTGAGCAGTATATTGAGCCAGGTTAGGAGGTGTAACAACCCTAGTTGTTACTCTAGCTAAATTTGGATTAATTAAGCTAAACCAAGCTTTAATTTTGATTTTATTAGACTCAATGGGCCATTTAGATCTAACCCTAGAAATTGAGAATCAATCGGAGCTAAAATGGAAAATTTGGTATTTTGGCTATTTTTAAGCCCTGAAAAATACCTAAATTAATTTGATCTCCAAATCAAAATCTAACTTCATTTTTGAATTCCCCACCCCCAAATTAGCTCAGGGTGAAATTTTGAAAATTTTTGGATGTCATTTAAGCATATTTTGGATTTAATTTAAATTGGTTCAATTACAATTTAGGGTTTTAAACAATTCTTAATTGCATTTATACCCTCTTCCAACGGTCGGCCGGTTCCGAAACCGCGGGCGCCATCCGGGCCGTCCATTCCGTGGATTTAATCCAATGGCCCGCGCCTTCGATCGGATCTGTCTCATCTCGACCGTTCCGCAGTTTCGAGATCCTAATCGGACGACATCTAGCTATCCGCTGTAAGTACCATCGATCAACCGTTAGATCACCCGATCTGATCCAACGGCTGACCTCTTATCTGAGGCAAATCGGTTAAGTAGCGCATTAGGACCGTCCGTGACCAACGACTTAGAAATCAGACGACGGACACGAACCCGAGCTCTGTGGATCATCTCCCTCGTCTCGCCCCATCTGCGTTTGGTCCCCCCCAACAGCCAGAAACCTCCCAGCCCTCGTGGCAGTACGGGAAGACCCCAAAATTCCCCTCCTGCCCTCGGCGCGTCCGTCTTGCGGGTCGTCTTCTCCCTAAAATGCCCATAGCCGTTGGCTCGAGCCTTCTCTTTAGCCCGAGCCTCCTCCCATTGCCATGCCTTGGAAACCACCCCCAGAGCTCCTTTAGACCTATAAATACCCCCCTGGAGCTCACAATGAGTCCTTTTGCTCACTGTGAACCCTTAACTCCAAGATAAGATCTCTCCTGAAGCTCCCTTCTCTCTCTGTGCATTCCTGGCAAATTCTAGAATTTCTGGAGCTACGAACCGCTGATAGAGGGTGCGTGTCTGGAGTTTAGAACCCCTGCTAGTTCGTGCCAAGTCTCTGGAAGCTCCAGCTATCTCCAATTCCTCTCGGACCGGACCTGCAACCCGATTTTAGGTACAGCCTTCCACCATTGAATTTCCTAATTCAATTATTCCTTCAGTCTCTAGTTTGAGCTCTTGGATGTCGTCTAGATCGCCTTAGCCACTTAAGGAACCCAATGTGATTGCTCTTAGGGCTTAGGTTGGCCAACCCCGATCGATCCTCCGTCTGGTGTGTGTGCCGCGAGCTCGTAGCCGAGCTCGAGTAAGGATCCACTGATCCAGGGCACCCCAAAGCTCGTGGCCAGAGGGCTTCGATCTGCCTCACCACCAGGATGGTGTAGGGATTGAGCTCTGGCCAAATGGTTGCCTCTGTGAGGAGAATTTACTCCTCATAGTAAACCCTAAAAGCTTCGGGTAAGGCCGAATTTATCGAGTAGCCATCCGACGATCTGGTGTGTCCTAGAAATGGATTTAGGGTAGGATCGATGCGTCTCGACTCTGGGAACATGTAGGGATCAAGCTGAGCCGCCGCTGTCACCTGGGTGCTGAGAATTTTAGCGCGGAAGCTCGGCTTGGACGGACCCGTCGAGAGGAAGAAGACGACTGATCTCGGGTCGGGCCGACCCCGACCCGCATCTTTTGAATTGGGCCGCGGTTAATAAACGAATTATAGAATTAAATTTTCTATGGTTATTATTTAATAAATCAAATTCCTACAATTTTAATTTAAATAAAAATACAGATTAAATTAATTGAATAACTTTAGCTATACTGATCTAAATGGTATGATCCAATATGCCATTTGAATCAAAAAAATACAAGGAATTTAAATAAAAAATAAATCACAGATCCAATGGTTGGATTTAAAATAATTGATTAAACTTTTTTTGTTTTTAATTAAATCATAATAAATTCAATTAATAACCAAATTAATTGATTAATGGCTCTGATTACTCATTAAACCCTAAAGAATAATTTTAGACCCTTAAAACTAATTTTGGACACTTAATTTTCTTAATCACTCCTTAATCACCCTTATTAAGGATTAGTAACTTAAACCCTATTTAAGCCTCTGATTTTGGTGAATATTATTCCTAATAATATCTTAAGTATATTAGAACCTATGGGTAAAGTTGGATTGCCCTAAGAATGCTTAAATTCACTAATCACTCTAATTGGCTTAAATAAGTGATTAGTGCTAATTAGCTTAATTATATTGTCAAAACCTAAGATGAGTGTGTTTCCCACTTCATTAATCAATATAGAACACATTAAAATAGATCAGAAGTAATTTGGATAATCAAACCCTGAAATCCTATATTTAGCCTTAAGAGGGGAATTTTGATCATTTTAGCCAAAAATGTGCTTAAGTGCCCCTTAAACCTTGGAAAATTCAGTAGATTATCCCTAGTTAAATTATTAGCATCTCTCTGAATTCTTAAGTTAAAATATTCATAAGAAATCTTCATTTAGTCTTGATTAAAATATTTAGATCTTAAGTGATCATAAAGGAGTCACTTTACCTTAATAATTGAATCTAATAATTTTGAAAGTTAAATCCCAATTTAATAAGTACAATTAAGATAGTTCATGAGTTTAAACTCTAAAGGAAACACATTTAGAAAGTCTACGTTGAAAACCTAAGTTAAATCTAAAGTAATCAAACCTTAGATCTTAGATCTTAGACTTTAGATGTTCTACTTGAATTGAACTACCTCTAATTGGATTTCTTTGAATGATTCATTGTTTAAATCCTTTGAAACCTTCCATGTGGGTATAGGATAATTCACTCTATAAGATAATGAAATTATCTTAAGGGTTGAATATAGATCTTAGATTCTTAAATTCTTATTGATTATTCTATCTTATAATTAGTAGAATAACCCTTCATTAAGTTCTTAGCTCTTAGATCTTTAAGCTTATAGGATTCTTTATCTTTAATATGGGTATTAAGTGTGAATCCTAAATCCTTAATAGGATATTTCTTTTTCCTTGGATTCAAGATTTGAACATCAAATTGGAATGTTCAACTCCAAAATCCTTAAATCTTGATTTACTTAATCAAGATTTGGGTAAGCGAGTAGAATATTAACAAATTAGGTCATTGATTTATTTACTCAAACCTTATAGTCATCACATGATTTTAGATTAGAACTTGCTAAGTTCTAATATTAACTTTAAGGATGTAAATCTGAGATTCTACTCGATAGCTGGATATTGGAGATCCTAAACTTGTACCTTCTCAGAGTATCTAGATTGGGTAAATAGACAATAATAGATATCACATAAGTCTAGATTGAGTCTCTTGCTTACTTTGACTAGATTTGCTTAGCATACCTTAGATATTGAGCCTTATCCCTTGAGCATAATAGGAGAACTTAGGATATGGATGATACATCCTAAGTTAGTATTTGTAAAGCATATCATTCATCTGGTTCGTACAGTGCTTTCAATTAGTAGAATATGTCCTAGCTTAGTCTGCCTCCTCAGTATTAGTATTGTATAGGATGGACCCAGGCCTAGCAGATTTTGATGTCTAGGCTGGGTATTGATTGATTTTGGAGGCCCTATATGGTCGATTGTCTGGTGTGGCAGTACTATGTCTTGGGCTTATTGCTACTATAGTTTGATTTTTTAGTCTTGTTTTCTTTTTTTGCCTTGCCACATGCTTCAGTGGCCTTACTTATAGTATTTGCTTACTTTATCACATGTCTTAGTGGCTTTGCGTTACATAGATTACTCTATTTCTACCACATGTCTCAGTGGCCTTTCCTTTTCTTTGCATTAATTAGCATGTTGTATGTTTACTCTTATGGCTTACTTATGTGTATTGGCATATTTAGGATGTTAGAACTTCTTGTTATATTCAGCATTTGTATTCTTTTATAGTCATCATATTTCAATGTGATCATAAGCATATTAGGTTCAAAATTATATTATAGTTGCTGTTACTTTTAGCTGTTAGCCTCATATTGTTTATTTTGTGTTGTATGCTATTTTACATACTAGTTACTTGCTATAAATGGATAGTTTATAGTTACCCCATTTCTTCATAGCTTGTCGCACCCATAATTAGCTTGCATTCTTAGTAAATTTAAATGTGATATCTTTAAATACTCAGTTCATTGAAATAGACTAAAATGTACTTAGACAATTGTCTAACTGTAACCTTTTTGTTTTATTGGCTGGGGCCCTAGTATTTGTGATACCGACAAATGTCAGATTCAGACTTGTTTGTGGGCAGCGCTGCAGGAGAGGAGCCCGTTCAGGAGGAGGACCTTGTTGTTGCAGTTTAGATAAATTTTGCATTTCTTTTCAGTGAGATTGAGAGACCTTTGCCTTTTCTTTTAAATTTAGTTTGTAATAATTAATTCTGGATGTATTTCATTTTTGCATTGTGATGAGTTACTATATTGTTTTTCTTCTCTCTACTATATTGTGCTTGTGGATATTACTATATACATATTGCTTCCACCACTTTGATATTTGTATGTATATTGATGAATGTTTATAGTATTATGGTGACAAGTTCTTGGCTTAAGGCAAGTTGGGTTTTCACCTGATTTTACTTAAGCTGGGGATTTGCCACAGTTGGAGCACAGTACTTCCTATTGTTAGTACGGGGGCCCCATAGGAGGACACCCAGGAGATTCAGGAAGATCCCGTGGAGCACTAGTGAACTTTTCCCCAACTTTAATTTTTTGCTTAGTTTATTTCAGTTTAGTACTTAACTTTTACGTCTGTATTTCATTAAATTATTTGTAATAATTCTGGATGTACTTTCTTTTCTTTTCTGAGATGAATGTTTTATACAGCTTCTGTGATGAATATTTATGGATGTTTGCTTTAAGCTTTCGCATTCTGTTATATACTACTTATACTTAGTATTGTGATGTGATTAGTATACTAGAAATGCTGATATCTTATATATATATATTGAATTCCTCATGTATTTTACATTTAATATATGTATTGGTCTAATACTTAGGATAATGATACTATTCTTATCTTAAGTATTAGCTCTCAACCCTCCTTGAGGTTGACTCAGTAGCCCTTCATATGGGTTTGGTTTCAGCTATTCGGGGAGACGGGATATTCCTCCCTGAGGGGCGTGCCGCTCCACCTCCGATCTGTTTTACCTTTTGCGCGCGGCGACGGGGTGGAGTGCTACACCTTACTCGAGCCAGGACTTGAGCAGAACTGAGCCGGCTAAAGTGGGAGAGATGACTGCTAAGCCGAGCTCTGGCTAGCCAAACCGTATCGATCCATTGAGGATCGATACACTAATGCTTCCAGATGTAATTAGTGTATCGATTGAGTGCCAATTGCGTGTGAAATGATGAGCACACATCATTGGGCCACGACCTAGTTTAGACAGTGCGGAGCACTCTCTGAAGTTTCGTCGACTCAGTCCTAGTCGCACCTAAATCGCAAGCATCTATACGCATCATGGAATTAAGCTCACTGGAAGAAGTTGTGAGCTAACACAGCTTGCAGTTGGTTATGGGAGTACCTGGTTTAACAGTTGGCGACGACCGAAGTGACTGAGGAGGAAGCAGGAGCTGACTGCACTTCATAAACTAGTTAGGGACTCGAACTTTGAGTCTCACCCTCAGACAACTGAAGCCGAACCAGTGAGCGCCGGAATTGGCCAAATCGACAAAGAAGTACAACTGGCATGCGGGGAATCCTCGGAACAAATGGGGAGAAAACCAGAGGTAGGTATGGTGAGCAAAAAGCTCACCATACGGCTATTTATAGCCCGATAGGAAAATAGGAGCTCGGGCTGGCCACCCATGCCTATCCTGAGAGCTTGGTAATTCGGTTGGGTCAGCGGTGGAGGCCAGACCCAAGATTTCAAGGTTTCAAGCCGTTAGAATGGAGAGGAACGTGGGGGACAAGGAGGATCTCTATATCTCCATCCCATCAGAAACAGCAGGAGCTAACAGGCTGCTTCAGGGAATTGGGGACGAAGGTTCACAATGGCTGACACGCTCCCAACCGTCTGATCGATTGACTAGTAAAATGGAACGGTCATGACACGCCAACCACTAACCGCTGAAAGCGGATGCACTGCATCCATTGGATTGCGAGCGTGATCCAGCAGCTAATGAGGAACGCGGGTGCGAGAGCTGAGGGTTGTCGGATTGGAGCACCAAGATTCGTACGATGCAAACGATTGGATGTGGGAGGCAGAGCCGCTTTCGGGTCCCCACAGCAGATTTGCTATGGTCCTGACAGCGGATCCTACTATTGGAAAAATTAAATTAAATTAATTTTAATTATTTAATTAAATTCATAAAATTCTTAAATCCAATTTATGATCTCCAAAAATTCTAAACCTTTTTTTAGTCATTACAGCTCACAAGCCGCATATCCCCATTCCTCTCTAAACTTGCCTTGAATCCGAGTCTAATCAATGATCACATCAATTTAATTTTATGTAGAATTCATATTAACCAACCCGCGCTTTGAGCGCCCCCAAGTGCTTGAATCTCGAGCTCCTTCGGTTGCCTGAGCGCCCAGATTTCAATCTCTAGCTTCACTATCTAAAGAAGTACCGACGCTTGGGGTCGCCCAAGCACCAAAGCCTCCAACGGTTGTGCGGGCGCAAGCACATGAGCATTGGGTTTTGTTTGCTCAAGAACATCTGGCTAGTGCTCGGGAGTGCCCAAGCTCCAAGTCTTAGTCTGGCTGAGTTCAAGAGTAAATTCCTTTAGCGCTTGGGCGCGTTCAAGGGCCCAAGCCTCGAGTGAAGATGCTGTCCCCGTTCGCCGGTTCCACTAGTCTAAACAGATGGTTCTGTTTAGGTATAGTTTAACGACGTACTCCCAAAACATAACCTACAGTAATTAAAATAAAATTAATCAAATAAATCAGACTAAACTGTATTGATATAATTTTGAGGTTGCTGTTTTATAAATAAATAATAAACCTGCACGGGTCCTTCGCTTTCTCCATCCTCGTGATCCTCGCCCTAATTCATGTACGCCGCATAGGACCCTAAACAAGTAGTATAGGAGAGAGAGAAAGACAGAGGAGATAGAGAGAGAAATAGATGGGCTGACTTCTCTTCCTATCTATGCCTCGCGCCTCCATATCTGAGGAGCGTGCTCCGTGTGTTACAACACAGAAGCCCGACAGCGCCAGCTTTTCCCTTAATTTTCCTTTCACTTCTGATCTTATCAGATTTAAAGCTTCTCAATATATATATATATATATATAATCTAAATTTTATTTTTTATATTATTATTTATAAGAAAATTTATAGCGTTGCACATTTTTGGACGTTGTTATCCACTTATACTTTATTGCAATATAAATACTATCAAAATATAGATATATATATATATATATATATATATTTTATTCAAAAATAAGAATTAAATTCTCTTTAGCATAAGCTAGCAAAAATATAATTTCTAAATTTAAATTTCAGATATCAATATTGTCTTAGAACAAAATAAAATCCAAAAAAGATTTTATCTATAATAATATATATATATATATATATATATATTGGATTCTAAACCGTTCTGCGGCCACTCATTGATTCTGAGCCCAATTTGAATGCATGTTAGTTTATTCTCATCAACTACTTAATTATTGATAATCACACTCTAATATGGATTTGCATCCATTCGAATGAATAAAAGCGCATAAAGTCAACATAATTGTCACATTTCTCCATTTTATATGATTAAAAATATAATATATGTAATGATTTTGCATCACTTTAACCGTCAGTGTCATAGAGATTTGAATGTCGGCCCACGTTTGGCAAAAGACTTTCTTAGAACAGAGTGCTGCAGAAGCACAGCACCTACGGCCATAGCAGCTAAAATAATAGCCTCCACATTCTTCACTGCATCACCCTTATTTGCTTTCACAGTTTATTTAATAAAAAAAAAAAAACATAAATTCCACAAAATCATTAACCGAAGGCGAAGCAGCGAAGCCATTATCCTTCCCAGCATTAATTCAAAGCTTGGCCCCATTCATTGTGTCATCAATTTGTATTCATGGGTAATTAATTTTGAAGAGAAAAAGCTTTCGTTCATTCATCTCATTATAGTCGTTGTTGCTCTTATATTTCTAATGATATGTTATCAGTCTTATCTTAATTTTATGATTAAGAGAATCGAACAAGTCCTTCTTTTGATGCTCATGGAGCTGTTCTAATGCAATCATCAAAGAGCATTGCATATTACATAAATTTCTATGAAAGAATATATATATTTTAAAATGTAACTTTTGAATTTAAGAAACCTGTGCCAATAATCATAGCGACTCTAACAGTCGAGAAGCCTAATTTCAACAGAATCAAAGTAATAAAATTAGGAAGATACTGCTGCACACTTCTCGGAATCATCGCAAAAATACATTAAAAGTTAGCTTTTCATAACATAAATTCCTAACATTTTGTGAGATTTTGAGGATAAATTTTGGGAAATGTAGCATTGTTAAGCCGAACGGATTCCATCAGTTTTTTTTTCAAGTCTTTAATAAATAAATTACATTGCCGATTCCTCACACTCGGCGCATTCAGAACCCAAAACAAAAGCCACACATAGTTAATCTCATCATGCGGATGACTCAAGTGGAAGAAGCATGGCTGAAGCCGGAGCAGTGCAGAGCTTTGCTGGGCAGCATCTCGAAGAACTCAGGATACTGTATGATATCCTCCAGCAGCCCACCGGACACAGCCGGGAAATTCTCACAGAATCCAAAACCAATGCCGTCCGACGCCGGCGGCATTTCGCCCGTCGAGAAAAGGGCCTCCGTTTCCTTGGCGGCGCCTTCGTAATCGGCGGGCTCCCGCTTTGGGAAGAAACCATGGACGACCTCCTGCAGGAGGCCGGAGCCCGGCGGCTCCGGCGCGAAGAAGCGGCAGCAGTCTTCGTACAGGGCGAGCGGATGGTTACTGGCAGATGCCGGTGGCGAGGAGGAGGGCGGGGGGAGGAGAAGGGGAGGAGGGGGGGTGCTGAGATGGCGCCACGTGGAGGATGGCGGAGGAGGAGAGGGGTAGGCGAAGTTGGTACGCGCTTTGAGGCCTCGCATGGCGCGGGCGGCGATGTCGTAGGCCCACGCGGCCTGTTCGGCGGTGTCGAAGGTGCCCAGCCATCGCCGCTCCTTCGACTGAGGGTCGCGGATCTCGGCGGCGTAGCGGCCCCACGGCCGCCGCCGCACGCCGCGGTAGCGAGCGGCGTCTTTGGGGGAGGAGGAGGCGGCAGCGGCGGCTGGGCGCTTGCAGTGAGGGCGGCCGTTCGGGTCTTCCATTTATGGGGTGTGTGGAGAGAGCTGTGGGAGAGGGGTGGTGGGGTGGTGGGAGTATTTATAGAGGAGGGATAATTATATGGAGCGAATGTAACGAGCGCGTAATTTATGACGGCTAATTAATCTCTATTTGTTAATCAAAGCCTCTTCGTTTATCTCTCTCTCTCTCTCTCTCTCTGTTGATTTTCTTCGTTGGAACCTTAAGGCAATTAAATTCTCATCATTTTTGGCAGGGCTTGCATGCATTACTGTACGATAGTGCAACTGATTAGAGCATAATTTTTTGATAAGAGCTTTCGCCCAATTTTATTCCAAAAAATGAACTGCACAAGAGCTAATTATCAAGCAGTTCATCAAAGACACATGAATTATGAAAACAGACAGAAAGAGTGGAGAAAACCGTAGTCCGAGCCATCGAAGAAGTTCTCCAGAAAAAGTCATCCGATCCGATTTTCCCACGAAGCAGCTCAAACAAAAGTGAATGAGGATCAGCAGTAACATAAATGTATTGAAGAGGAAGAGCCACTCAAGTTCATGTAAAGATTGTATTCCTTTATATTTCCGCAGGATTCAAGTTTGCCTGACGACTTCTGGCCACGTAGAGTATTTGTAAGCTAATAATTAAGAGCGGTTTGTGTGCCATGCTCGATGATGGTGAGCATCATTTCATCACATTATAGTATAAATAGAAATAACTTTTTTTCTTAACAATAGCTTCGTATGACTTTGAATAGAGTTGAGTTCATACTGTGTTTTGATTCCTAGCACCACAAGTTTTGCTTGAGCAAGAGAACAAGGAAACTGGTTGGTGTTAAGGCTGCTGTCAAGTGAGAGTGCCCAAGCCCAAGTATTAAAATCTTTCCAATAGGAAGAAGCATATTTCGAATCTCCTGGATTCCATGGAGAGTTTGTGTTATGCACCAAGCACTTAACCAAGGTGAGAGCGCAGGTTAATGAAGTAGAGGAGCATTAAGAATACCCAAACCTCCAAATTGTTCCAAAGTTATCGTTTTGCTCCAACTGATTAAATGAAGTTTTCTTCTTTTTTCTTCACCAGCATCATAAATAAAGCGACTAGCTAAAGACTTTTCTTTTTTAATAACCAAAGTAGAAATGTGATCCCCTTTTGCCCAATAGGTAAGTAAATTCTAAACAGAAGATTTAAGAAATTGCAGACGATCTGTCATAGATAAGTAATTTTTGCTTCAACCTTTTTAGCCAACCATTGATTTTACTTATATGAGTAGTGACATTCGCAGATTTGAGGTTGTTCGTGGAAATTTGCAGCCCAAGGTAGAAGAAGGGCATGGGGAGGAGCTGAAGCATAGTTCTGCCCATAAGCAAATTTGAATTAGTGAGCCAAATATTTGAACTCAATTTAGATTAAAATTAGATTTAAATATTTCTCTTACTTTTGTCAATCTTTTGACATAAACATAGTATAATCTCATTTGAGTTCTCTAATATTTTATTTGCTTTCTCTTCATGTTTTCTAAGATTTGTATTTGGTTTATGTAATTGTATAATCTAATTTTGATCAGTTAATATGTCTGCTATTATTTTTGTTGATGTTTTTTCTTCTTCTATGCAAGATATTAAAATTTTATGTTGTAATTATATATTATATTTGTTTTAAAATGAAAATCGGGTGAAAACTCTTAGCTTCCTCTTTAGTTTGTCCTCACATCGCTTGGTTGGTTCATGACAACAACATTGCTAATCCACTTGTTAATCATAAATCTATAATCTCATATAAAGATTAAGAAAAACCTTTATATGATGAATAAGCTCCGTTGAGTAAGAATATACATTTACAAATGATTTAAAATAATTCTCATTTCATATAAGAGTATAAAATTATATTTAAATGCTAACAAAGTCACAAGCACAAAAACATAACAAATATATTATAATATAAGTATGCCTTTCCAAACTTCAAGCTCAACAAAAAGTTATAGTTGAGACAATCAATCTATTGTTTGGAAGTAAAATATGATAGTGTTTGAATTCATATTAGAGTGAGCTAAGTATGTAAATAACATGCTACTATGGCTTTTCATTTAGGCATACATAAGAGGGTATATATGAGCACATCTACTTATCTTAATTGACTCATAAATTACACATAGAAACATTGTGAATTGACCATCTCAAGATAGCGCATTGGTCTCCTTATCACTCTTAGTGTCGGACTATACCCAAAACTAAACATATATTTGTACAGATGCAATAATAGTCAATAGTACAGAGTCAAGCGAATCTGATTCAGTATCATAATCATTTCAATAAAAAAGGCCATGCATGTACATTAATGTACATAGGTAACATATAATAAAATTTGAAGTGACAAAGCTTGAATTCAAAAAATATATAACAATTTACATACATGATATCAAACAAAATAACAGATCACACAACATGCATCATAAAATTTAAAAGCTTATGTTAATATATAATACTATCCAAACCTAATATTATTAATGTTAACATTATGCTTTCTTATATTTATTAATACATGCATACATATATTTATAAAACTATAATTTAGCTCATATAAAATATAGATTTATATATATATTTTATAAATATATTTATATGCACATTATGAAAAAATATAATAATTTGAGTAAGTTTATACTGGGCATTAAATAGGTGATAAGAGTGGATTAGTCTAATCTAAATAGGTGTTAAATGGGCTAGTATCTCATAAAAGCTGTGCACCTCTATTTTAAGCTTTCAAGAGTTACACTTTGAATGTTTAATTTAACATTAATAAATATTTAATGCAAGTAAACAATTTAAATTTAGTTATAAAATTACAAAATAATCGACAAAACAAGAATTGAATAGATAAAAAGTATGCTAAACATGAGTTTATGA
Source organism: Gastrodia elata (assembly GCA_016760335.1). Taxonomy (NCBI): domain Eukaryota; kingdom Viridiplantae; phylum Streptophyta; class Magnoliopsida; order Asparagales; family Orchidaceae; genus Gastrodia; species Gastrodia elata. Next base: position 14,474,703 of record CM028673.1, read on the forward strand.
GATGCTTAGAAGCCTAAGCTATTACACACATTATAATGCCTCACAAACATACTCAATATAGCCTTCAATTAATACTAACGAATACTAAGCAACTCAATAGACATCATAATGACATTTATTTTTTAAACATAAATAAGTATACCATCATTATTTTTTAAAACTTTACTAAGCATAAGCAATTTTTGTGTCTTGCTACTTATTTGTGGCATGAATGATATGATTTAAAATCAAGAGTGCGTTTCCATACTGACCTCTTTAGTTAATTACAAAATATATAATTCATTAAATGGTATTAAACATAAACATGCACCTCATTAAAATATGATTAGTATGTATGTGAGTGCAACATTATTCTAAAACAAAATTAAAGAGTAAGATTTTATATATTTAAAAAAAAAAGCTATTATATGGTAGTATCCTCAAGTATACCAATATATTCACTTACTCCCATCATAATAGTCGAGCAAGGTTTGCTTACTTTCTTAGTCTATCAACTTTTGTTAAGTATATTAAAGAGAGAATCGCCATTGATATCCACAAATATGATTTTGTATGCTCTAATCTAATATATACTTTTTACTTTATTTATAGAGAGTTCAATGAAAAATAAGATATGAACACAAAGTCTTGGGGTGTGTCAAAAGTTATGAAAATATGGAAGATATCATATTGTGAGATATGAACATTTAAGTGGCATATTGTGATATATGAATATTATTACATTTTAAGACTTTTACTATTAAACATTGAAATGAGTTAATTATCATGCATAATTAATGATATTCAATAAATAAGATTTTAGCCTCATATTTTCTTGATGGAAGCTACTACAATACCCCCAATAATACTTCCTTCAGTGTCTCATCATCATTAGAGGTTTTCAATCTAATGTATTAAATTGATTTTAATTGAGATTTACTTATTAAAATTATGATTATAAAATTATTATAAGCATTTAATTGCCTATGAAAAAGATATAGAATAAAGCATTTTAAGATTTATAGGATAAAAAATCATTTATTTATTATTTCTAGAATTAATCTCTTGGGTAATCCTTTTTCTTACCATACATCCTGACTTGAGTCGGTGAAATGCAAGCCAAAATCTTACTGCTTAAAAACTCTTACAATAGGTACTAGTATAATAATAATAAAAAATATATAAAATTAGGTTTTTATTTACTCAATTTGATCACTATTTTCTCCTATTAATTTTAGATGATGCTACCAAGGTTGATAATATTCCTAGAGGTAACCCTTAATGTAGAAGACTACAAGTTATTCTATATGTTTGTTTTATTTTTTCCTTTTAATTATTAATTGAACTATTTCTTTTTATAGATATAAACTATTTATTCTAGATGCATGTGTGAGTTTTTTTATTTAGAAAAAATACTTCTATTTTTGCTTAAGTTTGCCTTAATAGAATCATGGGAAAGTTCACATGTCTCCTCTACTGATCCTAAGCCATAAATTTATAGATTAATTAAGTTTTCAGTATAGTCTTTCGTACCAATCATAAGCCATAAGTACATTATTATTTAGCTTTTAACAAAGATAACATGGCAGTGCATCTCCTACCATAAAGGGCATTATAAGAAGCCATGTCGATGCTAACTTAAAAATTATTATTTTATTTAAGCTCGATCAATTGTATGGACACTTCCCAATTGCCACTAAAATTCAAATTACACAAGTGTAGAAGATCCTCCACAGTCTTATTGACCATCTCAATCTGTCAAACACTTTGATGATGGAATGTGGTGCTTATTGCTACAGTGTTATCTATATTAGTTTACATTGAACTCTAAATCTTGAAGGCAAAATAACCATCTTAATAAAAAGTATGGTCTTGACGACACTATTCATCTGTATTATCTTCCATATATTGATTCTATCAAGCCTTTCCATGGAGTTGGTTAAGCGGATAAGTAAGAATTGTGTAATTATGATAAGCTAACCATAACTTCCAAAATCAAGTCGACACCTGATCTACAATGAGGAAATCCCACCACAAAATTTATAGAGATATATGTTTATTTTCACTCTTGTATATGCAGGGGCACGAGGTGACTTTCTTAGCCTATAATTATTTACCTTCATAATGTAACATGCATCACATCAAGCCATGAAATCTCTTGCATTCTTCTTAAGTATTGGCCACCAAAATGCAAATTATAGATATTTGTATATATTTGTGTTACCTAGAACAAAAGTGTATGCAAAATTCAAAGATTTAAAGCCAATTAAATTCTATTTATCACTTATTTTAGTTTTAGTAAATCATGAATTATTTTTGCAAAAACAAAATTACAACCAAGTTAAAACTAATTTTATAAAAGTTTGGAAAATTTTTGAGAATTTTTTAATGAGTGAATTTATTGTGATTATTTTATGATGATTTAAAATCAAAACAACTATATAAAAATATTCTGGTGTTTGAATTGAATTTTCAACATTTTTGGATTTGTAATGTCCAAATTAGCTAGTGGAGAATTTGTCATAATTTTTGGAGCTAATTTGGAGAAAAGTCTAAATTTAAAGAAAAAAAAAGATTAACGACGACGCTCATTTAGCGTAGTCTATCATAAGCGGCAGATCCAATGAAACCTAGCATTTGCCATTTGGCCAAATTAGACAATTTTGGTGTCTTTGGATTCCTCTCACTAAGACCTACATTTTTGCACCTTCAATTTGAATTTTAGTGCTATATTCTTAATTAATTTTGTGAAATATAAAAAAATTCATTTTTAGCCAAATTAAACTAGGATTTTTGGGGCTTCTACCATCTAATTGAATGCATTAATTAATATTTCATAGAAATTTTCCCATATTAAGGTCATATTAAATCAAATTATTTTGAGCTATCCAAACCCCCCTTGATCAAATCACCATTGGATTAACTCTAAGGCTTTATAAACTCTCATAAACACTATAGCCATAATTATAAACCTAAAATTTTGCCACCACTCTTATTTTACCTCATTTGAGAGCTTTTGGTAAAACCCTCATCCCCTTCTCCTCCACACCTCCTCCAAACCCTAAGGACTCAATGATAAGCAAAACCAAAGGCAAGGAGGAAGTTTCAGAAGTTCCAAATCATCCAAGGAAGAAAGATCTTAGCTGCACTCCTTCTCTATCCCCATTAAACTCACTTATGTTAAGGTAATCTCCTCTCCTCATATATCTTTATTTCTTGCTTTTAGTATATTTTTCCTTGAGAAGAATGTTTATATATAGATTTATGCGATTTACCACTTAACACATGCACATTAATAATTTTTCCTATATTTCTAAGTTTGCATGATTTTCATCTAATGATTTTTTTCAATTTTATTTTTCAAATTTTATTATTTTTCTCCAACTTTGCACCTCATAACTTGTATTTTATTTACTACTAGATCCTGAAACTTTGCACATCCATTCTTCTATGTATTGTTAACAAATACTAGAAGACACCTTACAATAGTCTTGTCTCTAAGATATTTACAAATCACTCCAAAGTTGAGAAAGAAAATTATTTTCAATTAAGAAAAATTCAAAACTTTTTTGATTTTTTTACAACTCTGGAGATTCATAACTTTTCAACAACTTAGATCTAAGTGCTATAACTTGCATTTTTACTCTCTTATGATTTGTGAACAATTTCACAGAAGACCTTACAGGTCCTGTTGGATTCTATGGTCCCATTTTAAGCACTCAAACTTCAGTAAACATATTCAAATCCAAAAAATAGCTTTTTGGCAAATTTTAGAAATTATCATGCTATGATTGTGTTGCCATAACTATTAATCTAAATATTAGTTTTAGCTAAATTTTGGTATGATTACTCTCTGTTATATTAGGAATAACTTTACTATTAAATACAGAACATAATTTTGCCATTTATGTCTTCATATTTATGTCCAAAGTTTCGAAAATAATGTGATTATTTCTTGAAAAAATTTAGAAACAATCAATATTTTTCTCAAACATTTCACATTTATAGCTTTTAAAATACTATGAACTAGTACTTGAAATTTGGCATGCTTAATCTCTTATCTATTAGGAGCAACTTTCATTTATACATCAGTAGCTAAAAATGACATTTAACCCTTCATATAGGTGTTCAAAGTTCACCAAAAATCCTAATCACATCACCTGACCAATTTTAAGATTTTCACATAAACTTTGTAATATTGATACAAATACTTTATATTATAATTTTCTAGGTTTTTAAATAGTAGATTAATGTATAAGAATTAATTTTTAACAAATTTATATAAGTCTTGCAGAGTAAACGAACGTATCATGTACATAAAATTATTATAATTGTATTATTCTTAGTATTATTTTAGCTTACTTCCTTTAAATGTATACAATAATTTAATGTACCCCTAATATTATGCTAAGTTAAATTGCATTTTTTAGTTTCCATAAATGATTGTGACAACTATGTATGGGGATGGTATTTAGAGGTAGAACAAAATTGAACAAGTACAGGAAGGGTTTATTAATAACTTTTAAGAAAATAAGGAGTGATCTAGTTCACTAGGAAGGGACAGAAGATTTAGAGGAAAGACTCACCAAAATAATATTTATGTTAACAATTACCGACGGATAATTATATATCTTCCTAGAATAATTTTGATGCTAATATTTGGCAACCTCACCAAATTTTGAACGATCCGCCAAAACATTGTAAGGGTGGAGCTTCCTTAGGCTTTGAGGGAGTGGAACGAATACTCGGCGGTATTCCCTAACGACCGTAGTGCTTCCTAGGATCGAGCTCAAAGAAGATGATTCGGGGAGAGTTGTAACAACCTAAGGTTGTTACCCAACCTAATTTTAGTTTAATTGTATCTTAATTATCATTCTGTTGAGTTTATCTAACCATTAGAACTAAACCCTGAAGATTTGGAGCAATTCAAAGCTCAATCAAATATTTTTGATTATTTTAATATTTAATTAACTAGAAAAATTATGGTATTTAATTTGACATTGAAATCGAAATCCGACTTCACCATTGTGATAGTCACCCACAAATTAGTTAGGAGTGATGTTTTGGGCGCGTTTGGAAGTCGTCAGATTTTTGAGAATATTTTAATATAATTAAATACTCCGAAAAAATAGAATAATTAAATAATCGTCAGAATCAAATATGACTTCATCGTTGGATTCCTCACCCCCAAATTATATAGGAATGAATTTTTGAAATTTTTCAGTGCGCGTTTATTAAATCTGAATTTTTAATAAATTAAAAATTAGAAATAAATAAATTATTTATTTCTTAAAAATCCATTTCCTTATTTTCATCCCTCATTTCTATGCCTGATCCCTCTCTTCTCCCTGATGGAGGCCCATGCTTCCCATCCTCTCTTTCCATGTGATGACAGGAGAGGACTTGCTCCTCTCCCATAGACCATGCCCTTCATCCTCTCCTTCTTCTCCTTTAAGAAGGAGCTTAACCTCATTCTTCCTCTCCCTTTGCAAAAGCTGAAGACTCTTCCTCCTCCCAAACTCTCCCTCCTTCCTTGATTGCTGCACCTTGTGCTGAAGAAAAAGCTCATCTCCAAATTCCTAAAGAAAAATAGAGTTTCTTCTTCCTCTTCTAAAGGCTAAGATACCATTTTGCTTATTATTCCTTGCTCTCTCTTCATTTGATTTATCAAGTGCTATGATTAGCATGTTCATTAGCTATTGTATGGAGCTTCTGTGTGATTGTTGAGCTTCAATCGGACTCAAATGAGCCCGGTCGAAGCTTTTCCTCCATTAGAAAAACGGTCAAAAATTGTGCAAATTTTGTATACGTATATCTAGAACATCAATTTCTGCTTGATAAGATAATCCATTCATGCCGATTTTAATATCAATGGAAAGGTCTCGGAAAGACCTTTCCATCGGTACATGACACCACTCATGAGGTGCCTAAAATTGGGATTATTTGGGTGTGAAAGGAAGCCTATTACGGTTTTTGCACAGGCAAAATCACCGTCGAATGCTACAGCTTTGAACTTTAATCTGTCGTAGCGCATCGTAGCACGCCATAGTGCGCTATAATGCACCGCAGCAGCATAATAAATTGTGAGGTATAAAAATATATTTTGACAACAATAAAGTAAAATCACCGTAACGCCCGCACTTCGAGGAATCAAGCGCCATAACGCGCCGTAGTGCCTGAAAGCGCTGCTGTGCGCTACCGCGCCAAAATCCATCGTAGCATGCCACAGTACTCAAAAGCACTGCCACACGCCATAGCGTGCCCCGGCTCGCTACAACATGCCACAATGCGCCGTAGGGCCTAGCTTTCGGCCAGAAAGCGCTACAGCGCGCCGTAGTGCCCAGAATTGCCCGAAACTGCCCAGAATTGTCTGGAATGGCCAAAACTTCATAGTTTTTACATTTTAAGGTCCCTATAACCCTTGTGGGGCAGAATTATATCAAATTTTATGTGAAAATTAGGAATTCTAGAAAATTTTTTGTGAAAATCAAGTTTGATCTCCTATATGTCTTAAATATTTTGTGTTAAATGTTAAAGAATAGAATTCTTAAATGCTTATATTGACTTAGTAGATCTTAATAACCAAATTTGCATGAAACTTAAGTTTTTTAGATTTGTAATCAAGTGCTAATTCCTTTGGTTTGAGTTAGGATTTAGTTAGCCTTAATTACCTTTTATTTTTTTGTCACTTTACATTCCTATGCTTTCATAATATTAGGAGGTATGTTAGAGAACTTTAGCATTGATTTGGATATCATAATGTACTTAAATTAATATTAAATTATGATTGAACATAAGAATCTTGAGAACTTGATTAAATAAATGATACTTAATCTAAATCTGAAAATTGCCATCAATAATATACTAATAATATATTAATTTGTTATTGATCTATAAATCAACCATTGGTCTTAATTTTAGTAAGGTTAGGGGTTGAACCATAACTTGTGTTGATTAATATCTAAATTTTAATCACCTTAATCAAGTTACTTTGATTGAAAGATAATTCAATTTGCATGATTCTAATAATGTATATGATTTAACATTGATCTTAATTCATTAAATTAGAAGTGCTAAGGTAATTAAAGAACTTGTATGATTAAGTATCTAAACTAAAACTTTAGATTCTTAATTTTCTCTTATATAAGATTCTTAGCATAAAGTTAATTATAAAATTAAGTTGATTTATCACATGATCAAATCTTAATAACACTCTTGATTACACCCCAAAAATTTAGTATAGGTATTGATCAAATGGGCTTACCCATCTGATTTAATCAAAACAAACTTAATGAATAAAACTTATGAATGTTAGTATAAATGTTAGATATATAAGGTCTTGATGATCTTACATTAGTTTTTCTATGGTAGTGTTAATAGCCTTAACAATTGTTAACACATTGAGGTAGGAAAAACTTATTGTTACATCTTGAGATAGGAACTTAGATGATCCTTCTTAACTTTAGAAACTTGATCTTAAATCCTTGTGATAGAATCACATAAAGTACTTAGAATGAGACTTTATCAATAGTGGTAGTAACTCATATTGGGTGATCATTTTGATCATACCTTTGGAACTTTATATAGGATTTACCTCTTGTAGTCTTAATCTCATAGCCTTGGTAATCCTTATCGATTAAATAACATTGATTAAACTCAAGTTATTAGTTGAGTTTAGTTGTGTATACCCATAGTGCTGGATCACTTCACCAGTATTCAAGATTTGATTGATTCATTTTAATATAAGACTATATTTGTGTTCTATACTGCGGGCTTAGTTGAATATAGTCCCACTTAGAATAAAGCATCCAACCCTAAGAGTGTTATAATTAGTGACTTAAATCCTTAGTTTGAGAAATAAGCGGCAACCAGGTTCTGCCTCCTATCGTTGTGCGCCTCAATAAGTGTAGTTTAAGACAAACTAAGTATCTCAAGCCACGCTTCTTAGAACACTAGCACTATGTTGTGATTAGGGAGATGAAGTCCTTAATTTGAGATATAAACTGTGATCGGGTTCTGCCTCCTATCATCATGCGCATTGATAAGTGCAATTTAAGACAAACTAAGTAACTCAAGTCACCATTCTTAGAACACTCAGTATGCTTGTGGTTAGGGTATTTAACATCTCAGTTTGAGATATATACTGCGATCGGGTTCTACCTCATATCGTTATACACGTCGATAAGTGCAGTTTAAAATAAACAAAGTATTAAATCCACCCTTCTTAAAGACATACAACTATGGGTATACAACCTTTCTAACTAATGATTTTAAGTAAAATCCTAAGTAAGCTAGTTATTGAAATTAGAACTAGAAGTCAGAATCCATTTGGATGGATTCAGCGCAATGAAGACACTTAATTCATTATCTCAATTTAAATTGTTTTCTGTATTTCTGAATTTTAAGTCATGTAGTGTTGAGACATGAGCATGAGCATAAGCATGATGTATGAATATCAGTGATGATTTATGAGTTACGGAATATTGCATACATCAACAGGGGAAACTCAGATGTTTAGACATCACAATAAAATGTATTTCCTAACAGGATATATGTATACACTGGACCGTACAACTCATAGTAGTTCAGTGATAGTTCAGTTACATATCAGTGGCATACAATATTATGGCATATTCAGATGCATAATTTCTATGGCATACAGCACAGTTTTACATGCTATTTACTCTGTTTCAGATCCATTACTATTTTTATTTACTTTCAGTATTCAATTTATAATTTAACTTTACTTTACTTTACTATAATTTTGTATAATTTTGTATAGTCTTATACTTTCAGTTATATGTACAGTATTTATACTATTTTGTTTGCACTATTTAAATGTTAAGTGAATAATTAGAACTGTTTATATTAGTTTTGATATAATATACTTATTGTCTAATATATGGTACTTTTGGGATCTGATAATTTGCTAGATCCAGAGCAGTTAGTGGAGCCAGATCAGGTAGATACTTAGGAGATCCAGGAAAAGTTCATGGAGCACTAGTGGAGTCTTCTCCAGTTTTTCTATTTTGTTTAATTTATTTTAGTTCAGTAGTTAGACTTTATTTCAGTATTATTTCAGTAAATAGTTTATAATAATTCTGGATGTGTTTTACTTTTTTTTCTGAGATGAATGTTTCATTCAGCTTCTATGATGAATGTTCCTTGTTATTTGTTTTAGCTTCCTCACTCTGTTTATATACCACTTATACTTAGTATTGTGATGTGATCAGCATACTGGAAATGCTGATATTATATATATATATATATTAGATTCTTCATAACGTATTTTAAATCCAATATATGTATTCGCTTAATACTTAGCATAAGGATACTATTCTTATCTTAAGTATTAGCTCTCGACCCTCCTTGAGGTTGAGTCTACAACCCATATGAGTGTTAGTTTCAGCTATTGGGGAAGATGAGAAATTCCTTCCCGAGTGGCGCGCCGCTCCGTCGCCCGCAGCCAAATGGATTATGTTACCTCTTTTTGTGCGTGGCGACGGGGCGGGGCGCTACACGAGTTCTGGCCCTCTGATCCATTGGATGTCTCCAATTGGATCAAGTTGCCTGATCAATCGCGAGGTTTAGCGAACGACGAATCTTCTATCATTCAAATTCAACGGTTATTTAATTTAAATATATAATAATTTATTAATTATAAATTATGTACAATATAATTAACAAACGAGCTCCAAATATTCCCAAAGTTTTATCCTTAGCCAATTTAGACAAGATGAACTAAAAAATAAAGTCTAATTTTTGATTGAAGATCAAAATAATTATCTCATTTTTTTGTTATTTAAATTGATTAAATTATTCATTTTAATCAAATAACTTCCATACTTAACTTAAAACTTCAGTGATTAGTCTTAAGGTTTTTTTAAGACAAACAGAAAGATTTCTAAGTTAATATGAATATTAAAACTCAAGTAACAACCATAAGTTATTACACAAGCATGTCAGCTTGATTATTATAACTTTGTGTTCAAAATTATAAATATAATATTTCATTTATGCTAGCTCCATCACAGACATAGTCATAGTATCATTATATATTCCAAAGCTTGATGATAATGAAGTTTCCCTATTATGAATATAAAATTATATTATGTACAGACTGTTAATAATCTCATTAGGACCTCATTTTATTCATTCAAGCATGTTATCTATTCTGATAGTATATATCAAATAGTAAGAATATACTTAAATTAATACATTCTTAAATTTGTAAGGTTCTAAGCAAAGCAAACACATGCAATTAAATTAATTTATATAAATGTATTTTATGATATTCGGAATACCTGTTTTCAAATTCTTCCTATGTTAATTTTTCACGAATCTGTGTGTATAAAATTATAATTAGAAAGGTGATAATAGATCGTGTATTATAATAATATTATGATGATTATATCTTTTTTTCTTTTTTTTCTCTCTCTCTCTTTATTATTAGTAAAAATAATAAAAGAAAGGATTATTATTATTATTATCATTATTATAAATAATGATAATAATATCAATAATAAAATTGATAATTATCATTATTATTATTATTATTATTATTATTATTATTATTATTATTATTATTATGAATATAATGATGATAAAGATGTAATAATTATAATAATGATAATATTTATTATTACTATTATTATTATTTTTGTTATTATAATCTTTAGAGAGAAAACTCTATAATAATAATGATAAAGATAATAATAATGAGATTTTATTATATTATCATTACCAATGATAATTATAATTATAATAATAATAAATTACAATTATTATTCTGAGTAAAAAAATTAATTATAATGATGGTGAAAATAATAATAATCTTATTATTATTATTATTATTATTATAATAATAATTATTAGCAATAGAGAAGAAATAATAATAGTGATATTATTATTATTATATGATAATAAAAGAAATATGATATTGGGGATGAGAATAATAATAATAATAATATTATTATTATTATTATCATTATAAAATAATAATAATAATAATTATTATTATTACTATCATTATTATTATTATTATTATTATTATTATTATTATTATTATTATTAGAGAGAATATTGCTATGATAATAACAATAAAGATAATATTAATAAAAAATATTATTATTATTATGTTGATAATAATATTTAATAATAATAATAATAATAGTGATATTATTATTATTATTATTAGGATATATGATGATAAATATGATAATAGTTATAATAATAATAATAATAATAATGATATTAATATTTTAATAATGATAATATTGCATAATCATTATTATTATCATTACTGATATAATAAAAATAATAATAATAAAAATTTGCTTTTATAATATTGATAATGATAATGATAGTAGCAAAATTATATTAATATTATTATTAGTATTATTATAGTATTTATAAAAAAATGCAAATAATTAAAAATAGATAAAATAAAATGTTATAAGTATAAATTAAAATGTTAATAATAATAAAAAAATAATAGTTAGTAATAATTCAAATTATGACTAAAAAATTATTATTATTATTATTATTCTTTATTATTATGAAAGTTAAGAAAAATAGTAAATGAATTATGGCTTCAAAAGTTGTAATTATTTGTGATTATTAAATTTAGAATCTTTTATACTCTCAAATAAAATAAAATTAGCATTAGGGAAATATTTTAGCATGGTTTAGAGTTGATTTAAAGAATTCCTCAAGGAGAACTATTATATTTAGATGAGATTCAAATGAGCATAATGAAATTATAAATAAAAATTTTAATAATATTCATGATGATTTTAGTTATAGAGAAGCTAATAAAAAAAAATGATTTTGAAATTTACATTTTTGCTTAAGATTTTGAGACTGCCAATAATTTATTCACTAAGAAATGTCACTTATAAGAAAAACTCTTAGAACTCAAAATGATTGCTTCGTTATCGAAGGAAGATAGATTTTGTTACAAAAATAGTAAGTTTATTTTTGAAGAAAGCTTAACAACCCAAATTCATTTGTTAGTACTAGATTTGAAAATAATTAGTTCAGAATAAAACAATGTTATGATAATAAAATAAATATGAAAATCCTTATTATTATTATTAGTAGTAATGATGAAAATGATAATAATAATAATAATAATAATAGTGATATTATTTTTATTATATGATAATAAAAGAAATATGATATTGGTGATGAGAATAATAATAAGAAAAAAATAATAATAATAATTAATTATAATAATAAATAATAATAATAATAATAATAATATTATTATTATTATTAGAGAGAGAATATTACTATGATAAAAATAATAAGAAATATTATAATTATTATATTGACAATAATAATAATAATAATAATAATAATAATAATAATAATAATGATATTATTATTATAATAATGATAATATTACATAATCACTATTCATTAATGATAATAAAAAATAATCCAAATAAAATTTGCATTAATAATAATGATATTGATAATAATAATAACAAAATTATGTTATTATTATTAGTAGTATTACTATAATATTTATAAAAAATGCAAAGAATAAAAAATAGACAAATAAAATGTTATTAGCAGAAATTAAAATATTAGTAACATAAAAGAAAATTAGTAGTTAAGTAGTAAGTCAAATTATGTGTAAGAAATTAGTAGTTAATTATGAGTATTATTATTATTTAAAAATAAATTGTCCTCATAATTTTTTTTTGTTTTATTTTTATTGTCTTCCTCTTCTTCTTCATCTTCTTCTTGAGGAGGTTCATTGCCAGTGGGGGGCAGGGAGGGGGGAGGACCGGAGGTGGGCCGGAGGAGGAGGAGGAGGGAGGCAAGGGTCAACCGGATGAGGAGGAGATGAGGGGTTTGTGAGAGAGGAGAGGGGGGTAGTGCCCTATTAATAAGTAAGGTGTATAGGGAGGCGTGGGTCAACCGGGTTGCCCACTGGCTGACATGATGGCCAGGCAAGAAAATGTGTCTCCCCATGTGGGGGTCGGCCCTCTTGCCGGTGCCTAGGCACGCGACATGCCCTCACTGGAGCAGGCGAACGGAGAAGGAGAAAGTGAAGATAATTATTTAAGAAAAACACAATTTAAATTAATCGTACGTTTTCGCCATCTGATTTTCAACATTAACGAAACTTGACCAGAAGGTTTTCTTGATGAGACGAACGTCTTCAATTATTATTATTTTTAGTTTGGAGTTATATTTTATTTTATATTAATTTTTGAAACTAAAAAATTTCAAAAATTAATTACTTACAATTCAACATTCCAATTTTGACAAAATTTTTTATGTAGTCTTGTTTTATTATTCCGAACTCAACGACATTTAAATTTTAAGATTTTGACTTATATTTTATTTTTCTAATTTTGTGTATTTAAAATTTTTAAAAATTAATTTAAGAGTATTTGTTGACCAGATTGCTCTCAAACTTGACATTACGATCACAAAAATATACTCTTCCTAACGATATACTTGGTTTGACCTAATTTTAAACTAACTCGGGATTTCTGTTTTGGCTTAATCGAGCAATGTTTTGAACGTCATTCTCTTAGTATGATTTGGGTCATCACATAGGGAGTCTAATTTAACCATTATGTTTAAATTTGTAATATTGGATTAAAATATTATTATTTAGGTCTAAAATTTAACTTTACAAATAAGGCAGCAAATCCCTAATTTTTCTATTATTCGTGGAAGGTTACTGTCTAAGAAGTTCAACGGCATCTTAAACATTTACTTTTGGTCATTACATGTTATAATATGCTTTAATTATGATTAATCATGATTAAGAGAGAATCATTAAAATTACTCACATAAATTCCAATTTTATTTTAAATTATTATTTCTCTCATTTTTTGATTGAAATGATATATAAGATCACAATTTGGATTTGAATTGATCAATTTATTTCATTAATTCATTATAAATAAATTTTGTAAAGTATAATTTAATTAAATTTAGTTTGTCGATAATTAGAAATTAAATATTCTCAGAATATTCCCTATCCTTTATTGGGTGGACATGTGGGCCAACAAAACATGAAGTTCTCTAGAATATTATGGGAATATTATGCTAGATGAAATCGCACGGGTCACAGGTCGGCCCGACACGTGACTGTGCTTTATTCCCGCATAATCTTTGAATTCAGGCGAACTTCTGCTGCTAATTCCAGAACATTTTGATCACCTGAGGCAGCGGGTGTGGCACCCCACCCTTTAATCCACAAGATTAAGCTAAGGGGCGGTGTGTCACTTTGACTAACCCTTAACTTATTATTGGATTAGGATAGAATCCACAATCCACCTAATAAGGGAAGGAGTAAGCACATAATTAAATGATCAGTCACTATATAAGGGTTCATACAGAGTGCGAAAACGATTTAAATAGGAAATATCTAAGCATCACAATAGGAATAATATGAAATATAACTCAGAATAAATAGCATAGTAATCCAAAACACATAGTCATAAATACCTGTATTATTACATCATATTAAAGCTTAAATAATTAAAAGCAAATTTCTCTCATCCTCACATACAAGAAAACTAAGCAGCAGCTCCCCCTAAAGGCTCCTCCTCTAGATAAAGCTCCTCCTCTGGCACCTAATCTTCTAATAGATATGAATCTTCCATTATCGATTTCATAATATAGGGCCCCGGTCAAAAAAGAAAAAATCTTATTAGACAATTTGTCTAAGTACATTTTAAGCTGATAAGTTTTATGTGTTTTGTAATATCACCATTTAACTTATTCTAAGCAATAATTAAATCAAGTAAGGAAGCAACTAGCACAATAAAATAGAGGAAAAAGCTATAAACAATATTTATAACTTTAAGCAAAAATGAGGCTAAGACATGCCTCAAATGTAAGCTAAATAAGGCAGGGCATATAAGTATACGTAACTGAACGAGTACCCAAAAAAAATACTATATCCTAAACATGCTGATGATCATAAACTTATGCAGATTTAAAATACAATAAACTCAGCAATGATACATATAAATAACAGCAATAAATCTAACATCCTAAAAATATATATAAGCAACACAAGGAAATGGCTGACTGAATGAAAAATACTGAAGTATATGCAAAACATCAATACTATATAAGAATTTCTGTGTACTAACTGTCATACAAAAAGAGGTTAATCTAGCCTATTGATATATCAAAATGATCTTAGCATCAACAAAGAGGCTAAGGCGCAAAGTTATATTATTTTAGCGTTATCAAGGAGGCATAGGCAGAATATAGGATTTTCTCCTAGCATCATCAAGGAGGCATAGGCAAAAAACACATAACAAATTTTTCCTATTGTCAACAAGGACGCATAGGCAGAAAATATAAGCAAATTCTTCTCCAAGCATCAATAAGGAGGCATAGGCAGAAGACATAACTGAGAGGTAGCTCTAACACATGTAATTATTATCTTAATTATTTACCTTAATATTTTCATAAGAAATTTAAGGAGTCTCCATAATTTCTTAAAGTTTTATTTGTGCATCAAAGTCTTATATAATATGTCTAAGGAAATATAGCACAAACATCAAGGAACATGTTGCACAAAAATCAAATAGTGAGCAAGGGACTCTACTAAGCATAATGATATCATTTGTTGTCTAATTCAAATGTTCTAACTATTCCAAGTTACACAAGTCCAGGATCTCCAATTCTTACTATCGAGTGTAACTTAGAAGCTCAGCCTTATAAGTTAAAAAGGGTTAGAACTGATCAGGTTCTAGTCTAATTTAATCAAATAGGATTATAAGTTTAATCAATGAATCATACGTCCTAGTTTATGAATTTGGATGTTCTATCTAAGATCTGATTAAGATCTACTAAGCTATAGATTATGGATTAAATACCATGCGATTGAGCTTATTCACATAATCCAAAAGGATAATACAATGGATCTAGTCTTTATTCTAAAGTGATCTATTGAGTAAAGCAAATCATTTTAAGCAAATGAACTTAATACGATGAATCTTCTATCCTAAATCTAAGGTTAAAAGACAAAATAATCAAAATAAATTATAAGAGTCTATAAACTAATAAAGCTAAGCTTGTTTTTTAATGAATGAAATCTAATATATAATCTAGTCCTAATCTTAAGAATAGTACTATTGTAAAGTGAAAGATCATAAGGAAAAGACTTATAAGAGATTAAAGAATTTTACTGATTTTGATTGGAAAGCTCATTTTATTCACTTAGGAGATTCTAATATACTCCAAATACTAATTTTAGTGATTTACTAAAGAAATTAGGAGTTGAGAATGCTTAACCTAAATTTTGGATAAAATGACTATTTTGCCCTTACTTAGGGTCCAAAAATCTACTTTTTGATTTAGGGTTCTAAATTAGAATTTCTTATTGCCAAATGATTTCTTACTGTCTAGCATGAAAATTGGTAGTAAGTACGCTCAATTTAGACAAGAAACGAATCCTACATGTGCAAATTAAGATTTTTGACCTAAGGATAATCTTGCAATTTATGCCTAATGAAATCTAAATCCCTGTGTAATTTATTGTTGGTTATTATTCAATGATTCTATATTTATCATAGTGATGGGGCTGTTCCCCTGAGTATTTTAAGACCCATATTGACTATGTTTGGATAACTAGGTAAAAAGTTATTAGAGTTTAATTATGTCATAAAATGTCACTACGTTATATATACACCGAAATTAATTTTTGCATTACTTCATTTGACTCCTTTTATATTTTTGAGTAAAATGAGACCTATATTGACTATATTTGAATCATCCTACAGAAAATTATTAAACTTTTAATAATTTTGAATTAAATAATTTAAATTAAATAATTGAAATTACTATTCATTTATTAAATTTGTATTAATTTACTATTCATTTATTCAATTTGTATTAATTTACTATTCATTTCTAAAAAAAATAAATTTCCTATAGTGTTAATTAATTATTTTATATTTAATTAGTTAATTATTAGTTAATTAATAATTAATATGTTATTTAAATAATTCAAATATTATATTTTTAAATATTAAAATTACTGTTTAATTAGGATTAATATATAATTAATTTTTGATTAATTATTATTAATATTATTTAACTATATTTATTAGATTAAATTAAACCAAATTAGTTCTCTGTTAATGTTAATTAAATCAAACATAGTTTAATTTAACAAATTTTTATTTTAATTAACCTATTAACTAATTAATAAATTAATTAATATTAATTAATTAGTTAATTAATCTATTAATACTACTAATAATTTACCTTAATTATTAGATTAGTATTAATTATATTAACATTATTTTAAGTTTTCTAATTTCATTAAATTCACTACATAATATTAATATTAATTAACTAACTAACTTAACTACTAATTAACTGACTAATTAACATCATTGTTTTAATTAATCTAACTCACTGAATTATTTAAATATAGTTAATTATACCCTAATTACATTAATTAAGCCTAATTAACAATTTATACTAATAGTTATATATGGACACGGCGGGACCCACCGGTACACGTGGCGCGCTCTGACTGGTTGAGTCAGAGCAGCGGGTCCCACTGCTGGCGACGGGCAGGACTGTGGGCCCCACCAGGGCTAAGCGGTGCGCTCTGGATGGCTGCCGCATAGCGGACGGGCCCCATGCGGCAGACCGCGGACAGGCGGCGGCCCCCCACCATGCGTCACACCCTAAGGATGGCGCGTGGCGCTGCAGACCCCACTCGGGACATGCGTCCGCACCGCAGACAAACCTGCAGAACTTGGGTTGGGCCCGGGTCGATCCGGGCCGACTCGGGTCGACCCCATGCCTCTTCGTCTTCCCCTACCTCGCACCGAGGCGAGGGGAGCTTAGGCGCGGCGCTGCCGGCCCTACCGGTGATGCTGGGGCCCGGTTCGAGTGCCACCAGGTAGAGCTCGCCGAGCTCTACCTCCAGAGGGGTGAAACGCTGCCGGGGGTGGCCGGAAGTCACGCCGGTGTCTAACCCTAAGCGGAGGTTCTGCAGGTCGATACGGGGATCGGGCATCGATCGATCATTCGATCCTCGTTGCCTTCGTTACAATTATTGCATGCAGATAATCGTATAGCAGAAGAAGAGGAGAGGGGTACCTGATCGAGCACTGCGAAGCAGGAGGGTGAGGGATTGCAGCGGACGACCCGAGGATACCCAGCTCATGAACTTGCTCGATTCGCCAAATCTGGCTAAAGACGGAGGCTTCTATGGTCCTTAGCATCCTCAGGGCGGAGCAGCCAAGGGCTACGGCTTCCCCGGTTGAGTAGAGCTGTGGCGGACGCGCCGCGTGGCTTGCGGGCGACGCCCACGAGGAAGACGGCCTGGAGCCGTCCGATTCGGTTCAATCGGACGGCTCTGGTTGGCTTGCCCGATCAGACGGAACGGGATAACGCCGTCGAGCACAGTGGACGGTGTGGGAAATAAGTGGACGGCGCCGTTATTTAATAAATTAAATATTAATTAATTTAATTTAATTTAATTAATTTCTTATTAAATTATATTTAGGAAAATTCTAAATATTCACTCCGAGCTAATTGAGGGGTGAGGAACGCAACGACGAGGTCGGAATTTTGATTCGACGAGTATTTTAATTTCTCGATTTGCAGGGTATTTAAATATTATTAAAATATTTGTAAAAATTTTGACGACTTCCGATTGATATGAAAACATCACCTCTAGCTAATTTGAGAGCAATGAGCATAATGACGAAGTCTGTTTTTTAATTGGAGGTCAACTTAAATGGGTCAATTCTAGGGTTTATGGATTTTCCCAAAATTTTGATTTTTGACCTGATTGACTTCTGATCTGGATTGGATCTAGATGTGAGTTCCTAATGACTTAACTAAGCTATCTAACCCATAATTAAAATTTGGATTAACCTTAAATGACTAAGGTAACAACCTGTGTTGTTACAGCGGGTGACTGACCAATACGTTCAGCGCATCATGGTTCGTCGATTGAACCCAAACCAACCGCTAAGGTCTAATGTGCGAGCTCAATTGACTCGAATTAGGCCACGACGGAGGGGGGTTTTGGTGCCTACACCATCACCATCCGATGATGGTTCGATTGAGCCTATCCACAATGTATGAACCCTTATAGAATGCTAGGAGCAAACTCGACTGGGGCTCCACTCTTCAGCACTATGGAGCCCGATTGTATCGAGGCTCAGCTATGCTAGCTCGGGCCTGGTCAAGCTCAAAATCACTAGGCTGACTCGACGAATGCAAAATGGATGCATTGTGGAGTCCAATTGTCCATTCCTCTAGCAGAATTACATCAATTTCCCAACGAACACTAGCTGGGAAAATTGATCTAATATCGGTCATAGAATTGACCAATCTACCTGTTCTCAATTCACAAAAAATCATATACCTTTCTAATTTGATTTCCATGCATCATAGAGGAAATTAAAAGTCCAATTGGGCTAATGGGAGCTAAACAATCTGGGTTCAGAAAAGGGGTACCTAGCATCGAGGCTTGCGGGGGGTCTAGTTGGCCTAGTAGTTGGTTCCAAGCACTGCTGATATATCATATATCTTTCTTAGGATGCTGGCTCGCGATTGGGTCTCAAACTTAGAGTTACACCTACTAACTTGCCGAGGAGAAGCTCCTAAGTTTGTCGGGGGTCCTTCAGGTTCGAGGGAGGAGTTACAGAGGGTGGCAAAGATAACGGAGGCTAATCAAACCATTGGAAGGAGGCAGATGAAAAAATGAAACTCTCTAAGGGTTTCATGATGCTTAAATAGCCTAGAAGGAGACTGGGGAGGTTGGGCCATGGCTGCTGAGCCGAGCTCGAGTGTTAACCTCCTATAAGTTATTATTGGGTGGAATCGAGCCATTAAGGCCAGTGGGAGATTCCTCCCACTTGTGGAAGCCGTTGGTGATGCGAGGCATACTGGGGAGTAGGCTCTGACTACCATTGGTATGGGAGAATCTTGGTTGTTGGTCTGACTATTTTCGAGATGATGATGAGCAGAAGCGGGAGCATGGGATGTCATCTGATCCTCGATCGAAAACACAGAATAACTTTGATCACACGAATTGTAACTGCCTATTGCAGATTAAACCACGACCGTTGGATCTGTGGTGAAATCTAACTGCCCGCATTTAAGCCCAAAAGTAACGGTCGATTCAAATTAGATCAGGGTCGTATGATACAATCTCAGAATACGGAACGATAGAGATTCTCTAGATCTGGTGTTTTGTGTCCATGCCGCTGCATGGGATTCGTGAATTTTTGAATATTAACGATTTAATAATTTGGAAAAATTGATTTAATTAATTAAATTCTTATAATTTCTATTTTAAAAAATTACAAATTGTATTGTATGTTTTTCAGCCAACACAAGCCCAAAAATTATGAAACTCATACCTTTAGCTTATTTTAATGTGAGAAACTCAAATTTACCCTCAAATTTAGGTTTTGAGATCAAAATAATTTATCTAATTTTCAAAGTATTTCAATTTGATAAAATAATCAATAAATTATCCCTTGATCATTTTAGCTCCAAATTTTTAGGATTATGTCATAATGATGTTTAGAACTTAATTGTGACAAGTTTAAAATTTAGATAAGCATTGATTATTTTGGATAATATTCTAGAATTGTTACAACACATCCTTTAATATTTGAAGAGCTAAGTCACACTAACTTGTCTAGATAAATGGGACTACCTTTTGTGCAAGTCTCATCAAGAGCACAAATATCCAAAAGAACCATTTACAAGCTTCCTAAAATATCTTGTAACTTTTAAGAAGCTATGAATCTCAATAATCATAGTTAATTATGGTCATCCCTAGATGGCATTGATCTTTCTAGGATCAACACTACTGCCCTCTCTGTTGATTTTATGACCATGAAATATCATAGACTTTGACCAGAATTTGCACTTCAAAACATGGCATACAATTAATGGTTTTCAATATTGATGAAATTGTACACACATGATTTGCATTATCATCATAGATCTTTGAATAAATAAGGTTACCATTGATAAACATAATCACAAACTAATCCAAGTAGAATTTGAAACCTCTACCTTTGATCTAAGAAGACGAGAGGGGACATTTATAAGGTCAACAACATGACCAGAAATTCATAGTGCTCATACTTGATTCAAAAAATAGTTTTCAAAATGTCTTTTTCTTGGTCCTTAGTTGATGTTATCCTGAACACAAGTAAATCTTAGCGAAAATCGAAGCTCCAAACAATTGATTGAAAAGATTGTTAACGTGCAGTCTCGTACCAGTTCTTGATTGTGCTTTGTAAATCTCTCGGTAATCAATACATGCACAAAGAGTTCCGTCCTTTTTCTTGACAAATAGCACAAGAGCTATCGAAAATAACATTCTAAGGCGGATGAAACCTCGATCCAATAACTCCTTAATCCATTCATAGCACAAGAGATTATGAATAAAAAATTTAGATAGCAAATTTGACATTCTTAATATTTTTCTTTGTAAGAAAATTGGGTGGTTGAAAATATGTTCCTATGATTATATGCTGATGGCCTTTTCCTTTCTTCGATAATCAGTCAAATACATTCACGTAGTATAATCATCACGACGATAAGATCAAGTTAGAAACTTTAACTATGATAATCATGATGATAAGATTTTTTGTGTGAATACTATATGACGATCATATAGAATTTGGATCAAGAATATATATTCTTAGTAAGTTATACACTTAAGAGATTATTATTTTTTTATATTTTTAAAAAATTATTTTTAAAGCATGTATCCCAAGTCATAAAAGACAATGCAACCCGATGTTAAATTCACATATTATTTATATATTGCAATTTGAAATAAGCTATTGAAGCAAATGCTGACGGTGAGGAAGCAATTCTTCTTTTGATGCGTAGAATCTGAAAAGCTTTCTTTTTTGTCATGTTTTTTATTAGATAATGAAAGAGTAATGGTGCCCTATAATTATTGTTTAGAATGTTCTAATGTAAAGTCTTACTATAATGATCTAATGTAAAGTTGCAACACCAATTTGATGAGATAGTATATTTAAAAATTATCATTAATATTATTATACATCTTAGAATGGGAAGGTGGGTCAAGTTTTAGAACTTCACTTGGCTCTAATGGAGATGCGCGTTATATCAGCACGGTATGCATTGTTCACACGATCCTCAATTTTCATCGGTCGAGCCTTTGTCTATATATAGCTCGAATGATTTGCTTCATTAATATTTCAAATAATTTAAGTTTATGAATAAACTTAAATAATCATCAAACTTCAAATATGGCGCGGTCGGTGGGCATCATTTTTTTCGCTCTTGATCCTGATCCTTCGCAGGCGATTTAGGGTTCCCTTCGGCGCGGCTGGTGGGAGGCCTTTCAGCCCTTCACTTCCCTTCCGCTTCCTTTCTGCAAGCTCTTGGTGCTTTCTTATCTTATGAGCTATCATTTTATCTGTTTTTTAGTTGTCCTTTCTGCTCTTTCCTTTATGCCTTAGTTTTTCTTGGGATGGTTTGTTTACTATTTTAATATCTGTTCCACTGGTGATGAGATATTTCCGGGATGTCGTGGGCGATCCAAACCTAGACACCCTAAAACCCATCTGCTATCATAATTTATGCCTTTTTTTAGGAGGAAATTTGTCGGATGTCCTCTCCTAATGATCTGACATTGGTTGGCAAGTTCAATCATACTAAGCTTATCTTTAATCTAGTGATGAGCTTCATCAATCTTTTAAATCTGGATGGCTCTGTTTCTCTTAGTTCGATTGACTCTAAGCGTATTTTTTTTCAATGTTCTTTTGATTTAGATTATGTCAGACTTTTTGCAAATGGTTATTATGATATTAATGGTCACATTATTAAATTTTGCAAGTGGGATCCGTATATTGATGTTACTATTAATGTTCAATCGTTCCAATTTGGATAAACCTTCCTGAATTTAAGCTGCATTACATGTCGAAAAACATGCTATTTAATATAGCTAATGCTCCATTTGGCAAAAATACTGCAACTTTTAGAAATTTAGTAGCTCCACATATTTTAATAGAAATTGACATCTCTAAACTGAAAATAAGAAAAAGTCTTCCTAAATATTGCACTGCATGTTATGATATGGGTCGTGATAGTGAAAATTACATTCATCGAATACCAAATGAGAATTCTATCCATAATAACATTTCAGGGATGGCTAATAATACTGTGGATCTTCTGATTTACTCTGACGTTGTCAATGCTGTGAAACAAATTAATATGGTTGTTGTTGACTGCTCCTTGGGCCAAAATCTTTTAACTGACACCAATAATGGTACAGTTGCTTTAGTCGATGGCCTATGCCATTTTTCTGTTTTCGTTGGTTAATGGCTGGCCTATATGATTTTTATCGGTGGCCAATGTGGTTTTTATCGGTGGTCTATGCGGTCATTATCGATCGGTGGTTCTGGTTTTATCGGTGGTCTATATGGTCGTTATCGATCGGTGATTCTGATTTTATCGATGGCCTATGTGATCGTTATGGATCGATGGTTCTAATTTTATTGGTGGCCTGTGTGGTTGCTATTGGTCGGTGGCTTTGCCTGTTGCTTCAGATCCCCTATTGTTAGTTTTCAGCTTTGCTGTCGACTGGCTCTCTATGTGTCGTGCCTGCAGTTTCTGCTCTTGCTTTCTCTTCAGGTGGGGATTCCTTTGGCGAGTCTGTTTTCGGCTTCTTTGTATGCTTTAGGTGGTTTTTATGTTCGGCCGGCTGAGTATCCGTTTGATAAGCTACCTTCATAATTTACTGTAGAACTTTCTGAGATGGTTTGTTTTGTATATTGCAAATCCTTTCCTGTTTGCTTTGCGTTGTTTTACTGCGGGTCTGGATTAGGTTCAACCTAGCTCTGGTCCGGTAGCTGCCTGCTTTATTTTGCTCTGCCTTTTCATTTCTACTACTAGGATTTTTCTTAGGACCTAAGCCTTTTTACTTTAAAAAATATATTTTTTGTGTAATAAAAAATGTATAAATAAAATTCTATTAGATCATTTAATCCTAATTACCTATATTTTTGAGAAATATATGAGAGTAGGAAAAAAAAAAACTTTTTCTAAAAATTATTTAAATTATATGAAAATTATGCAGCTGAACTCTTCCAAAAGAATTCCCGAAAGCTAAAATTTGAGTTGGGCATGTCTTTTAGATGTTAAGTGATGGGACCGTGCATCCGCACATGCAAGAGACAAAAGGATTCTGTTGTCTCCCCATCCCGCTTCCCAAAGCCAACCATCGGCTGATCCTCTTTAATTCCTTCTTCTTCTTCTTTCTCTTCTTCTTCTTCTCCTTCTTCTTTCCCTCTGTGTTCTCATTCCTTTGTCCATATAACCCCCGCCCCCCTTCACCTTATTTAAAATGCTTTCAATTTCCATCCATCATATCATAAGCTTTTTTCACACAAAGACAAGCGCAAACAAACAAAACCTCTCTCTCTCCTCCTTCCTCGCGCCATTTATGAGCTCAAGTCCTTTCGTTGTCTCTTCCCTTTAGCCTGCGCGCAGTCTTTGACTTAAGCACGCATGCAGCCCAGATCATTCCACGAGCAAATCTACCCAAGCCTCTTAAACCCCTCCGTACTCCAATCTTGATTTGAAAAGAAGCCATTATTTATGTGCTTTTGAAGAACTCTCCAAGATCAAAATACTTGGGCTGTTATCAAACAGAAAATTCTATGAAATGCAGCCAAAAGCTGTTGGATAAAAGTAAGTAAAAACAACTTTTACCCTTAAATATATATATATATATATATATATATATATCATTAATCCATTAATTAAAATATGATTTGAAAAGAAGCCATTTTTTAGCTTATTTTTATAAAAACAATTGTCCGTCATATAAATTTCGTTCAGATAATATTTCTATTAATCGAGAATGATTAAATACAAGAATTTTAATATTTTAAAAAGAATTAAGAATGTCCCTAGAATTTTTAGCGGGCTCGATCAGTACAATTATTTCTAATTTTATACGATATAAAATACTTTAATATTTTTAGAACTGTATAAGAAATTATCCAAAAATTATAAAACCAGAAAAGCAAAGAGTGGCTAGTAAATAAATCCGGGCAATCCTTCCCTTTAAGGCGGCAATGAACATGTGGTATCAGATTGAGATTGTCTTATTTGTTCTTGAAAGTTAGAGTTTGCTTGGAGCAGTGTATTGTTTGTGTTTGAGTTTGTTAAAGCAAGAAGGAAAGGCATGGCAAATAAAGGGGAAGAGGCCATCTCAACTTCGTCATCATTGGTGGTGGAGAGATCCCTCCACCAAGTTGTGACACATCCAATGAAGATTGATGTGGTCAAATTTGATGAGAAGAATAACTTCAGTATGTGGCGATACGAGGTGACAGACTGTGGCACCCCAACCCCATCATAGTCCTGTTAACTCTTAAGTTAACATGATTACGGTGAAATAGTCACCAATAACAAGTCCTTCACTTATAATTAGATTAGATATTTCTTCTATTCCAATAAGGAAATTGTCATTTATAAGATAACTTCAAGAAATGATAAATACCAGAAATCAGAGTGCGGAAGTAAAACATACAATCCATTCCATCACAATACAGTAAAAAGAAATATATAACTCAGAATAAGTACAGTAAAAAAAAATATAAAGTAAACTTGTATTATTACAACATATTTAAAGATAAAAGTTGAAATGAAATAAACACTCGTCCTCACAAGCAACAGAAGAAACAGAAGTAAAAGAAATAAGGGTCTTTAGCAGCTCGATCCTCATCTTGAATATGGTCTTTAGAAGGCTCCACAACTTCAAATAGTTCAGAATCTATCATTATCAATTTTATAATGATAGGACCCCAATCAACAAAAGAAAAAATCTTATCAGATAAAATATCTAAGTACATTTTAGATTGCAAAATATTCAATTTATTTTAAAATATCACAATTAAAACTTAACATCTAAATAAGCAAGTATAGGAGCAGAACGCATATGAAAAGAAAAGATAATTACAAACAATAAGTTTATAACTTAAATAAAAGAGGAAGTAAGCACATACTTCCAATTATAGCTGTAACAAGATTAAGCATAAAATAAAGAATAATTACTAATAACTTAAAAGAAAACACATCCTAAATATGCTTATGATCAATATAAATTTATGCTAATTAACATAAATTAAAAGAACATGATAATACATTTAAATAACTAAAAATAAGACTAGCATCATATATATATAAACAACGAGTAAGATCGAGAACCCCACTCCAAGATCGCCTCCTCCTTCACGCTCGTCGAACGATGCGTGGCTTCCACCGTTTGCTTAAGCCAATGGAAACTCAGGTAAGATTTAAACCCATACTTTACCTGTCTTCTTAACCACCCAAACCCTGGCCGAAATCGGGAATATCGCACCGAGCCTTTGCTAGCCGAGCCTCCCCATTTCGTCGAGTTCTTCTCTTAGCCGCAAAGAACAACGGCACTCCTCCCGATTTTTCTTCCTTATTATGATTTGCATATGGTCAATATTAATCTAGGGTTTTAAAAATTTAGTAGGATATTTTATATTCAGTTTTCTTTAAAATAATTTTTGGTTATCTAATTATGTTAAGATTGTGGTAAAGTTGCATTAATTGATATTGATGTTAATCAAAATCAGTTGAACCTATGCATATTCTTTATTCTATAAAAGAATTACATTGTGAATCTCACTTCTAACCAAAACATTAGAGCTCTATATATTTAAATAATGCTATCTATAACTTATTTTTTTTATCAGCATTCAATCATATAAAAGGAATGCTTTGATGTTTATCTAAGACAGTATTGTGATTTTCATAATCTTATTAATATATTTAAGGGGATTAGGTTGTTAGAAGTGCATAAAATAAAGATGTTGAAAGTTGATAGAATTACAACATATGATAGCTATTGTTTTGTGTAGTTAATCTATTAATTAACTGCTGAGAATTTAGTTGTTATACACTGTTAGATATTGATGTCGAATTGCTGCAATTGTTAACTAAAATTTTACTTGAATTGCTTCAGCCTTATCATAGCAAAATAGCTGCATCAATTCAACTTCATTTGTTGTAATTGTTTTGCTAAATTGTTGTTGTTGTATGCTAAGATATATATAGTCTAGATAAACTTCAGTTGAATTATTTAATTGGTTATTTTAGTCTCATAAACACTTTAGAAGTAATTTCTTCTTTTTTTTTTTTATCATTGTACAATTATAAATCTTCAAATTGAATATTATTGTCCTTTGAAATTCTGAATTAATGTTGTAAAATTTTACAAAGTAATTTAAATGATCAAATGTTGCCAATTAATTTATGCAACTCTAATACTACTAGATGTTGTTAATTAAATCTATGAGAATCAAAGCTGCCATCTATTATGTATAAGTTCTTATGCTGCCATCAATATAAGGAAATATTAAATGCTTTTATTTCTTTATGAGGTAAGGATAGTTGTTGTCGCGAATAAACGTATTTCTTTCCTTACGAACTATTCAAAAGAATATTGTTGGGACTCGGTTCATATGCTATAAATAAATAGAACATCATGAATATTGAACATATAAGAATTACATCATTTATTACCTCATGCGATATTGTAGCCATTAATATATGCCCTTTCTAAATTTTTCACAGCATGTTTTTTTTTGTGATAGTCTATAAAGTATCATATGATCTAACAAGCTAGCTTAATCTTTAAATTTCCCATTAAATTCCAGATTTGTAGTTTTAGTATTTTATTGTTTCATATGATACAATACAGCCTTTTAGTTTTAATAAATGGATGCATAGTTGAGATGCGTTTTATCAAAATTAAAAGAATGGGATTTAAGTTAGTAGAAGACTCCAATATCAATCTAAAAGTACTTATGATCGAGATTGATTTAACATGTATAGCATGATTAACTGTGCTGCTATTAGAAGTTCTATTGGGTATTGAACATCTCTATTATTCTTATTTATACTTGGCTGGGAATTGAAGAGTGGGATATTGGTTATTGCTGGAAACTATGTATACTCTTTTCTTCTATTGATACTTAATATAGACCCTTTTGTTTATTTCTTTCTACTGTCAAACTAATAGCATCAACCATTAAATATTAAATGCTGTTAAACTGCTGTTAATACTATGGAATATTTTCTGCTTATCAATACAACTTTTGTTGAGTCAAACGAGTAAATGCTAAGAGAAGTATTAGATCAACTGATGTTTAAGAATAAGTGCTGCTATATCAATGAATCTAATGATGCTATGTATTGTTTCCTTTTATAAGGATGGATGTTATTATTTCTTTCATCAAAACTACATGTTGTCAATTACATTATAAGATCCAAATGACTGCCCATGGATTATATGAGGATAAATATTGCCATTTCTTTTGTAGATCACTTTGCTGCCATTTATTTCAAAAAATATAAATACTGCAATATTGTCATCAGCTGCTATCAATTAATCTATGTAAATTAAGTACTATTAGTTAAATCAAAATGATCAAGTACTGTTAGTTAGTTTAAGTGATTAAATGCTGCTATCTATCATGAGTAGAATCATATGTTGTCTTTCATTTAAAAAAAATAAGATCAATGGATTATATTAAACCAAATGCTTTACTTAAATTGCATAACATGTGTTGGGCTTAAACTCTTATGTTTCATTTATTTCATATAGATCAATTGATGTCAAATAATGTATTGGGAGTTAAATGTTGCTATGTATTCTTTAAGATTCAGATATTGTCATTTCATTTTTAAGGGAATAAATGATATCATCTTTCATTAGAATCATATGTTGCCGTCAGTTCATAAGGGAATTTATGTTGCCATGCCATCAAATGTATAAGATTCAAGATACTCCCATGTAAAGTATGAATCAAACTGCTACCATTTACGAAATCAAATGCTATTAAATGTTTCCTTGTAAGGTGAAATAGTTATGGTATTTTATTTAAGTATGAATGACATGTTGATAATTATAGAATTATCTCAAAAGAATCCAAATATTATTTTATTATTATCATATTTATAAATAGAACTATATACTACTAATAAAATAAATGCTGCCATCTTTAATATGAGATCAATTACATGTTGCCTTTATTTTGGAAGTAATAAGATAAAGATGCCGCCATCATATGATGCCTTCATTCTCAAATTGAATGGGATAAAATACTGCCCTTTGAAACTTATATTTGATTAAATGCTCCCTCTTTTAATAAAATCATTTGCTGCCTTTAAAATCAAATAAATCTAGTTTCTTTTATATTCAAATGCTAATTTTAACAATGTTATTCTTGCAAGTTGAATTATAAAATTAATACAGGAATGCTAAATAAAATGCTATGTGCAAAATGCCACATAATGTTGCTCTTATAAATGCTAATTTTATTTCTACATTTCCTTCTTAATAGATGTTTTATATAGGATGTATAAACCGCTTAGTTTAGTTTTTTATATTTGTATAACTGGAAATGAGCAATCTTGTAAAAAGGGTTGAACTCTATTTGAGAACTGGAAATGAACTCTATTTTAGAATTGGAAATGAGCAATCCTATAAAAAGGATTGAACTCTATTTTAGAA
Organism: Gastrodia elata; assembly: GCA_016760335.1. Classification (NCBI taxonomy): domain Eukaryota; kingdom Viridiplantae; phylum Streptophyta; class Magnoliopsida; order Asparagales; family Orchidaceae; genus Gastrodia; species Gastrodia elata. Next base: position 14,504,263 of record CM028673.1, read on the forward strand.
CTGGAAATAGTCAATGGATTGACTTATATTTGATTGTGTAAAATTGTTTATTTGAACAAAAACAAAGGAGACTCTGCCGAAATTTTTAAGAATTTTAGGACTTAGAAAATTTATGAGAAATATAGATGTTTTCACATGTTAAACACTTATAAAATATCTAGAGTTTCATATCTAAGATTGTAAGTATTCACTTCATTTGAAAGTATTAGTTATAAGATAATCAATTAGATAATCTAAATATTAATATAAAAAAAACCTAATATTATGAATCATGTTAAAATCATGAAATATTAAATTAATGAATTAAAATTATTTTTGGCAGATCAAAGAAATTGAATTGATTGAAATTGTATCAAAATAGTCAGGTATGTAAATCTACTTATAAGTTTTATTTTAGTATTCTTATTTTTGAGCCATTTTCCATTTGAATATTATTTACACTGCTTACCACTTTTTAATCTACAAAACAATGTTATCAAATAAGTATGTAACAAAAAGTATGAAATATAATATATATTTTGTGGTGTTTGTCTTTGGAGGATGGAACGCAATACTGAGAATCTGTACAAATTGGGCCTGCTGGCAGCCCCTGGGAGTTATATGAAGGGATTTAGCCCTTATTAGGAAGTGAGCAAATCCAGAGGAAAGGCACACCATCAGTTATTATTTTGAGTAAGCTACCGACGGATAGTGAGATAAGCTTCCTACAGGTTATGCCTATGGGTTTACCCATTTGGGCTCAGGAGTCTACAGACTCGACTTATTGTTACAAATGCTTTTTGATAAAATTTATTTATTTCATATTTATGGAATTTCACAGTTAACTTGCAAGGTAATACTTAAATTTGAAAATTTGCTTTTCTTTCATATGCAGATATTTCTTTCAATTCCAAATTTGATTTATGCCTATTATAGGATGCTAGAATTATTCTTATAAGAACGATTTGCATACTCCTACCTGACTGGTAACTAAATTTTTCAAGTTTTGAAAATTAAAGTATTGAAGATTTGCCAAAAAAATAAAAGAAAAGAAGTTAAAGATGTGAGATATGAGTAGTGAATAAATTTTTATTATAAATATTAAAGCTGTTGTAAATATCATATATGTATGGCTCTAGATGTAAATATAGATATTCATGTATTTTATTTATTTTCATAAATGCATATTTTCCATTGTATGAATTATTCTTTAAAGACTCTTGAACTTCGATCCCCGGTCGCCACAGACATACTAGCATGTGAATCACTAGGTGGATTTCACTGACAAACTAGCGTTCACATTACTATGTCGAACCAAAATTGAAGAGGCAGACTAATTAGCCCACAACTTACTGAACTGAAAACCAAAAAATTGAAAAACATCGATAAAAATGTAAATGATATTTATACAAATTCAAAGTTGACATGAGATACTCAGCAAATATCCTATGTCCAATAAATATGACCAAGGTATAAAGCTCAATACAAGATAAGCAGAGCATCAGTAACAGTCCAACTCTTAACACTGAGGTATTGTCCGCTTTGGCCTGAAAGGCCTCACGATTTTAACTACAGAAGATAACTTCCCAGCAGGTCACCCATCCTGGGAGTGCTCCTAACTGAGCACGCTTAACTTTGGAGTTTTTATCAGGAACTCCACCGTTATCTGAAAAAAATGCTTCGATGTTTAAGAGTTTCACTTTTACTACTTAAGTGGGTCATCACAATCTCCCCAACTTAAGTAACTAACGTCATTGTCAGTATCCATACACAGATCCAAGAACCATCCATTAGGTAGATAGGACTAGAGGTGACCCATACAGGCGCAAGCGGTACCCATGACCATGTAGCACCTTAACCATCATGGGTTCAAGAGGCTGCTCACATGAAGTGGTACTTTGCCCTTTATGGCACTTAGCTCCTATCTGACGCCCTATGGTTTGCTTTGATACCATTTATAATAGCTCAAACTCTTAAGCACCAAGGTATTATCCGTTTTGGCATGAAAGGCCTCACGGTTTTGCCCTCAGAAGATAACTTTCCAGTAGGTCACCCATCCTGGGAGTGCTCCCAACTGAGCACGCTTAACTTTAGAGTTCTTATCAGGAACTCCACCGTTATCTGAAAAGGCACCTCAATGTTTAAGAGTTTCACTTATTACTACTTAAGTGGGTCATCACAGCATCAAATATTAAAGTGAGCAAGAGACTCTACTAGAACACATGTGATATTCATTATTGTCTAATTTATTTGTTCTATCTACTCCAAGTTACACAAGTTTAGGATCACCAATTCTTACTATCGAGTGTAACTCAGATTCACAACCTTAGGAGTTAAAAATAATTAAAACTGACCATGTTCTAATTTGATTAAATTATTATTGACTATAAGTTAATAAATAAATTAATCAACCTATTTTGATGATTTAAGCCACCCAAACCCATCTTGATTAAGCCAAATCAAGATGGAAGGATTTAAAACTAAACTCCAAATATTATGAGTTATTGCTTAATCCAAAGGTGATCCTAAAGGACTAAAGCTTACAATCCAATCTCACAAATTAAGGTTAAGGCAAATTCTATTAAGTAAAGCCAAAGTCAATATGATGGATCTCTATTCTTGAATCTAAGGTTAAAATATCAAATAATTATTAATAAAATATAAGATTATATAAATTACTAAAAATAAGGCTTCACTTATTTAGTAACCCAATATACTCAATAGATGAACTCTAACTTAAGATCCATTCCTAATTTTTCTAAGAAAATAGCTCTTAAACACTAAGATTAACACTCAAACACAAATCCTAACTAATGTTATTAGGACATAAGAGATGAACTAGATGGTTCAAAGAAGGATATGATGTAAGATGAATCTCACATCATACAACTAACACTTTTACTTATTATTTATTTAAGATCAAAATTAAGGTTTTGATTTGGAATCTACTTTAATCATAGGAATTAACTTCTAAATCACTCTACTTACTAATTTTAGTGATTATATTATGAATCTAAGGCTTGAATGCACTTAACCTTAAATTTGGGCAAAATGACCATTTTGCCCCTATTAAAGGGTCTAAAAATCTACTTTTTTTATTTATGGCTCTAAATTAGAAATTTTTAATGGTAATTGATTACTTACTGTCTAATATGAAGATATATAGTAAGTATACCAAAATTGGATAATAATTAAGTCTTATGAGCTCAATTTAAAGAAATTGACTCATAAGAGCAAAATTATAATTTTTTCTAATAAAATCTAAATTTTTATGTCAATTTATTAAAGCTTACTATCTAAGCTTTTCATAGAATCTAAAATTACTAAATTCTGATATGTATTGGCTAAGTTATAGCTAAAACAAGATTAGGATTCAAAATGTAATGTAGGGTTTCATAAATGGGGTCTAAAACCTAACTTTTTTATTTGAAGTCTAAATTCAGCAAAATCAATGGCTATAACTTCTCTATAACCCACTAAGTACTTTAACTGGGAGTAGACTCAATTTGAACTTCATTTGGTCAAGTTATGACTTAATTAAGATTTAGGGTGATTAATGAGTGATTAGTGAAATTAATCACAAAATCACTAAACCAACCACCCCACTAGGTTTTATTCTTCTCCAGGAGTTATCAAAAACTATAATCACTCAATTTGGATTATTAAATTTGATAATCTTTACTAATCAAGTCTTAAGGTTATCAGGGTTAATTAAGAGATCTAGCCATCAAATCCAAAATATTTTTACAGTTTAATGTTTATTAGATCTTCTTGATCAAATTGGTGTATTGGAAGACCTAAATTAGAGCTCAATTGACCAAGTTATAATCAATTTAAATTTTAGGGTTAATTAGGGTAATTATGGTAACTTCTAAAAGTGATTAGGCAAAATATAACTCAAATAGAGAAATTAACACTATTAAAGTAATTTAGAGGTTCTCCTAATCACTTTAAGACCTATATTGGTTATGTTTATGTGAGTTTGTGCAAAGTTATGATAGTTTGAAGATTTATGGCATTTATAGCATAAATTAGGGGTCCTAAATGTCACTAGGTGAAATATGTATCCAAACTAAGATTTAATAGTTCCATTTTATTCCTTTAGTTTTACTGATCAAAATGATATATAATTTTAATAAGTTTGGATTTATGAATCATAAGTTATGATTGATTAAAGTTTATATAAATTATTAAAATAAATCAATTAAATTTAATCAATTCAAATTATTTAATTTTTTTAATTTCTGCTTCAGACGGTGGGGGGACCCACTACTTGATTCGATGGCAGGTGACGTGGAAGGCAGGGCCCGCGGACAGCATGATGGGTCAAAAAGGCGGGGCCCACCGCATCAGGGGGTCTACTCAAGCTGACCTTCTTCTTCTACTCTGATGATGCGCTGGATAGCAAAACTAGGGCACTGCTTAGGATGGTGCCCAGAGCTCTGATGGGTTCGATTCACACGCCAACAGTAAGGCAGAAGGTTAGCCTTTCATTTGAACCTATAAGCCCTAAGTTGGGCAGCCACCATCAACTGGTAAGGGGATGCCCTAATCAATACGACATGATTTTAACAAGTCCAGATACACTCAAAGTCAAAATTGAATTAAATTCAAAATGAAGATAATCGCATCAAGAAATTTTATTTCAATGTTTAGGTTGAATGGAACTAGATAGTAAGCATTGAATTGAAAGCAAGTGGAGAAGTAAGCACCTGATCGAACGCCAGGTGAAGGAAGAGAAAAATTACTAAACGAGCTCCAGAGGTCTTTGACAGCAAGCCATATAATCACATGAGTTCTATCGCTCCTAATGCTTGAGAAAAATTGCCCTTGAATGGTCTCTAAGGCGGTGCTCATGTGGTGGCGGACACGCGCGAGGTTCAGAGCTCGCCGCGTGCACCTCTGCGAGACACACGCCTTCCTCTGTCGACTCGATGGAAGGGATGACACCCCAATCGGCTGATCAGGATGTATAATCCGATCGGACGATCCAATTGCTTGACATCCGATATGGATGAGGGGAAACCAGATGGCGCGAGCGAGGGTCTTAACGAGAACCGTTAAGTCAAATTATCAAATTATTAATTAATTATTATTTCTAATTTTATTAAATAAAATTAAATAATTAAATGTGTTTCAAATTTTTTGATAAATTACGCATAGCTAATTGAGAGGTGAGGAACGCAACGGCGAAGTCGGATTTCGATTCCGACGAGTATTTAATTTTCTCAATTTTTTAATATCTTAAAATATATTAAAATATTTGCCGAAAATCCAACTGCCTCCAAATACTTCCAAAATATCATTCCTACCTAATTTATGGGTGATGAGCATAATGGCGAAGTCAGATTTTTGATTTTAAGTCAAATTAAAGAGATCATTTTCTAGGGTTTCTAGAAATTCCCAAAATCAGGATTTGATTCATTTGACTCTTGATTTAGACTAGGTCTTTGTGGTGAACTTTTAATGACTTAATTAGAGTACTAAAATCAAAATTAGGACTTGATTTAATCTTAATTAACCTAAGTAACAACCCGGGTTATTACACAGACGCACTATGTGCAGTGAATTTAGAAGATGTTCTAAACGACGAAGAGAAACCAAAAGAATTTTCTAATAGAAATTGGATCAAGATGAACCTAGTGCATTCGATTTGATTCAGAATTGTTTGATCCAAAAGATTAAACATGCAGTAATGATGGAGACGTCGGCATGGAAATTATGAAAATTCTTAGAGAGCAAGTACCTAATGAAGAGTATGGAGAAGCGACTCCACATAAAGAGGCGGCTATATTGGTTTCAGATGAGAATGGATATTTCCATAGATGAGCACTTAAATGAGTTCCCAAAGTTATTGATGGATTTGTTAAATCTATATGAGACTATGGAGGATGAAGATAAGGCCCTGTTATTGTTGAACTTATTACCAGATTAGTTTGAACACTTCACCATGACATTATTACATGGGAATGATTCTCTGAAGTATGAGGATGAACTGTAGCCCTTGTGAACCACAAGTTTAGAAGAAGGGATAAAGAGTCTACCAAATCAGATATGACATAGGTTCTTACACTCCAGAGTGACAGACAGAGAGGAAGAAGTAATGACCAAAGAAAAATGCCAACTTCCAATAGAGAAGCATTAGGCATAATCAGTGCACATTCTATTTGGATACAGGATATTGGAAGAAGGATTACCTAAAGTTGAGAGAAAAGTAGCAGGCAAATAAAATTTCTGAGGCAAAGGCCAATGTGATTCAGAAGGTGGTGGAGTGTTCAATTTGAGGTAACTTTTGCCATTATTTCAGTGTGTATAGTAGTTGATAGCACCAGTTGGATTATGGATACCTGCACAACATATCACATATGTTCCCAAAAGATTAGTTTTATTCGTACAGAGAAACTGACAGTGGTGTAGTCACAATGGAGAATGATGATATGCGTCAACTATTCACATTGGATGATTTATTCTAAGTGGGACTATATCCGACTAAACTCGCAGGATAGAACACAAACATAGTCCTATATTAAGGTTAATCAACCAATCCTAAATATTACTGAAGTAATCAAACACTATGGGTATATACTACTATGCTCAACTAATAATTTGGGTTCAGACAATTCTATTTAATTAACAAGGATCACCAAAGCTATAAAATCAGACTCCATTGGGGGTGAATACTATACAAGGTTCCAAGGGGGTGACCAAAAGCTCACTCAATATAGGTTTCTACCACATGAGAGAATTCTCATTCTAAATACTTTGGGTGATCCTGCCACATGGGTCTAAGATCAATCTTCTAAGGTTAAGGAGGATCATCTAAGTTCCTACCTCAATTTGTCACAATAATAAATTCTTCCTACCTCAATGTGTTAATATTTGTTAAGGCTAATTATTACCATATAAAATCTAATGTAAGATCATCAAGATCTTACATATTCAACATCTATGCTGAAATTCATAAGTTTTATTTATTAAGCTTATTTTGATTAGATCAGATGACTAAACCCTTCTGATCAATACCTATACTACAAAAGATTTGATCTTATAATAAATCAATATAGTTTATAATTATCTTCATGCTAAGAGTCTTATATATGAGAAAATCAAAGATTTTAAGGTATATGTCTAGATAATAAATCACATAAGTTTCTTAATGATCTTAGTACTTCTAATTCAGTATTTTAAAAATCCATGTTAAATTAGATATATTATTGGATTTATGCAAGTTGAATTATCTTCCAATCAAGTTGATTAATTAAGTGATTAAGGATTTAGATCTTAATCAGACAGGTTAGAGTTTAACCCTGTTGTGCCCCACCCCTTAATCCATAAGATTAAGCTAAGGGGTGGTGTGTCACTCTGACTAACCCTTCACTTATTATTGGATTAGGAAGAAACCTTAAATTCACCTAATATAGGAAGGAGTAAGCACATAATCAAATATTCAATCACTTTATAAGAAATTCATATATAGTGTGGAAGCAATTTAAATAAGAGACATCCAAGCATCATAATATGAATAGCATTAAATATAACTTAGAATAAATAGCATAGTAATCTAAAATACACAGTCATGGTACCTGTATTATTACATCATATTAAAGTTTAAGTAATTAAAGTAAATAGATCCTCTCATTCTCACTTATAAGAAACTAAGCATCTCCTTTTAAAGGCTCCTCTTCTAGATAAGGCACCTCCTTTGGCACCTGATCTTCTACCTGATATGGATTTGCCATTGTCAGTTTCACAATATAGGGCCCCAACAAAAAAAAAAAGAGAAAATCTTATTAGACAATTGTCTAAGTACATTTTAAGCCGATATATTTTATGTGTTTTGTAATATTACTATTTTACAAATTCAAAGCAATAATTATATCAAATAAGGGAGTAACTAGCATAACAAGATAGAGGAAAAAGGTATAAACAATATTTATAACTTAAGCAAAAAGGAGGCTAAGACATGCCTCAAATATAAGCTAAACAAGGCATGGTATATAAGTATAAGTAACTGAACAAATAGTGAAAGAAAATACTACATCATAAACATGCAAGTGATCATAAGAATTATGCAAGTTAAATAAATGAAACTCAACAATGGTACATATAAGTAGCAGTAATAAATCTAACATCCTAAAATATATATAAGTAGAACAAAGGAATAGTTGATTGAATAAGAATACTGTATACAAAACATTAATGTTATATATGAATATCTGTGTACTAACTGCCATACAGAAAATAGCTAATCTAGCCCACTAAATATCAAAATGATCTTAGCGTCAACAAGGAGGCTAGGGCAGAATACACATAATAAATTTTCTCCTAACATCATCAAAGAGACTAGGCAGAAAATATAAACATAGTCTTCTCCTAGCGTCAATAAGGAGACTAAGCAGAAGACATAAATGAGAGGCAGCTCTAACACATGCAATTATTATCTTTAATCATTTACATTAATTTTTTCATAAATAATCTAAGGAGTCTCCATAATTTCCTAAAATTTTATTTATGCATCAAAGTCTTATATGATATGCTCAAGGAAATATGGCACAAATATATAAGGAATGCATATCAATAAACATCAATAGAAGCAAGGGATTCTACTAAATATGGTGATACCATTTGTTTTCTAATTTAACCATTCTAACTATTTCAAGTTATACAAGTTCAGGATCTCCAATTCCTACTATCGAATGTAACTTAGAAGCTCAGCCTTATAAGTTAAAAAGAAATAGAACTGATCAGGTTCTAATCTAATTCAATCAAATATGACTGCAAATTCAAGTAATAAATAATACGTCCTAATTTTATGAATTTAGACGTTCTATCTAAGATCTGATCAAGATCTACTGAGCTATAGATTATGGATTAAATATCACAAGATTGGGCTTAATACCATAATCCAAAGAATAAGACTTAAGATCTAGGTTTTATTCTAAAAGTGATCTACTGATTAAGGTAAATCCTATTAAGCAAATTAAACTTAATATGATGAATCTCTTATCCTAAATCTAGGATTAAAAGATAAAATAATCAGAATAAGTTGAAAATTTTAGAAACTACTAAAAATAAGGATTCATTTATTAAATAACTCACTTATCCAATGAATGAAATTTAACCTATGAGTTAGTCCTAACTTTAGGAATAGTCCTAATGTGGGGTGAAAGATCCTAAGGACAGGACATAGAGAAATTTTTTAGAAATTTTATCATTTTGACCTAATTATTGATTTTACTCACTTAATTAACTCTAATATAGTTATAATATTAGTTTTAGTGAACTAACAGATAATTTAAAGGTTAAGGACACTTAACCTAAATTTTAGGCAAAATAACCATTTGCCCCTACTTAAGGGTCTAAAAAATTAACTTTTGATTTAAGGATCCAATTTGAAGTTACTTACTATACAATGGTTCTTTACTATCTAACTTGAAGATAGACCGCCCAATTTGGACAAGAAACGGGTCCTATAGGTCCAACCTAAGGTTTTTTACCTAAAGAGCAAACTTGTAATTTACACCTAATAGAACCTAAATTTTTATGCAGTTTACTATTGTTTATTATTCAAGGATTTCATAGAGTCTAAGAACACTGTATTCTGAGGTCGGATGACTAAGTTATGACTATATTAATTTCTAAGGGCACTTCGGTAATTTTGGGATTGTCAACGGGTGACAAAAATTAAACTTTTCTGTTTGAAGTCCAATTTTAGTAAACTCAGTTTCTATAGCTTCCCTATAATATACTGAGTGTGTTGATAGGAGTAGACCCAATTTGAACCTCAAATGGTCAAGTTATGATATAACTAAGATTATGAGTATTTTGGTCATTTTTTAATTTTTAGGGTTAAGATCCTAAATATTATTTTAGTTTATTGATGACATTGAAATTCTAAGCTAGTTAGCACTTTGAATTTCTGAATTTGGAGTTGAATTGACCAAGTTATGGTCAATTGAATTCTAGAGATATTTTGGTCATTTTCTCCAAAGTCAACTATAGGGTCCAAGGTTGACTTTTTATCCTGAAGTCCAAATAGAAAAACTAACACTATTACAGTGATGGGGCTGTTCTTCTGAGTATTTTAAGACCCATATTGCTTATGTTTGGACAACCAGGTTAAAAGTTATGGGAGTTTAAATAGATCCTAAAATATCACTACGTTATACACACCCCGAAACTAATTTTTGCATTACACCATTTGATTCATTTTATTTTTCTGAGTAAAATGAGACCTATATTGGCTATGTTTGGATCATCCAACAAAAAGTTATTAAACTTTTAAGAATTTTGAATTAAATAATTTAATTAAATAAAGTTACTATTCATTTATCCAATTTGTATTAATTTATTAATCATTCCTAAAGTTAAAATATATTTTTTTGTATTTATTAATTAGTTAATTAATTATTCTTAATCTATATTTAATTAATATTAATTATTATTTAATTAATAATTAATCTATTATTTAATTAAATTTATATATTTTAATTATATAATTATTGCTATTACTGTTTATTAGTTACAAAGTTAATTACATTAATTATTGTTTATTTAATTATTAATTTGATTAATCACCTACTGTTTAATTTATACAATATTAATTAACCATTATTAATTATTTATTAATCACTATTATTTTAATTAATCGCAAATTATCCTAAATTAAGTAATATAAGCTAATTAATCTTCTATTTTGATTAAATTATTAAATTAATTAATCATTTATCCTAATTATCTCACTATTAGAAATTAATCGTATCCTAACTATATTTACATTAATCAAGTCGTTATGTTAATAATATATATACCAATATATATACTTATGCAAATATATATATATATAGTTCTAACTATAGGATTTTAGATTACAGATTATACATACATTAATTATATATATATATATATATATATATATATATATATATATATATATATATATTTTTTTTTTTTTTTTTTTTTTTTTTTTTTTTTTTCATTTTTTTTTTTGCAGACCCAGCGCCACGTGGTGGCACGAGGTAGGCGTGCTAACACCTGGCGGGACCCACGCCAGATGCGCGGCCACGAGTGGTTGGCTACAGCGAAGACGGGTTGGTCCCACGCGTTATTCAAACGGCGCCAACAATGACATGACCCGTGGACAGGTGTCGATGCCCGAGTGGGGGAGGGGCGCACGGGGGACCCGCAGATCGCGCGTGTTGTTAGTGGCCCGCAAAGGCACCCCGGGCCGGAGCTGACTTGACCCAACCCGTGTCGGGTCGTCTTCTCCTCTTAGACCGAGCGAAGACGCCCTAGGGCATCAAAGATCTAGCGACACCGGCTCCCTACTGACGGGACCAATACCCCAAGCGAAAGGTCTCGCCGAGACCTTTCGGTAGGCGCCGGAATCGGCATGGATGGATGCTCCAACCGCCGGGAAACATGATGCCCTAACTATAGGGTTCGGGAGTTCCGTAGGTATACTGTGGATCTATCCTATATGCACGTCGATTGGGTCCAGTTAGACCCGATTAGAACCGTTCAATCTACAATTTGTTCATCGAGATAGCTAAATGAAAAAGGGTGATTGCAAAACATAACGTGGGGATGTGAATCGAAGGTACCTGATGTGCGATCATGATGTAGGGTGCTTGACAGACGGGGGGATCTGGCCTTTCTCCACGCCTTCTAGTGTTCCTTCCCGCGAAGGATTGATGTCAGGCGATAAATGGGGGGGTTCGACGGATTCTCCGAGGAATCCCGAAGCGCTGGCTGGCTGGCCGCGGCGGCAACCGCTCGCTGGGAGCCACGTGGAGGCATGGCAGGGACGAAGACTGAGCTCCGTCTGATCCCAGATCAGACGGCTCAGATCTGCCGTCACACTTCTGACAGATGGGTCTAATAGCTCGCGAAAATGGGCAAACGGCGTGCAAAAAAATAAATATTAAATAATTCGATTAATTAATTTAATCCTAATTTAAATAAATTCAAATTAATCAGTCAATCTACAAAATTCCCAAATATCCACCTATAGCTAATTGAGTGGTGAGGAACGCAACGGCGAGGTCATATTTTTAAATCGACGAGTATTTTAATTTCCCAATTTTCAGGGTATTTAAATATTATTAAATTATTCGTCAAAATTTTGACGACTTCCGAGTGACACAAAAACATTGCCCCTAGCTAATTTGGGGGCAATGAGTGCAATGGCGAAGTCCATTTTTCGATCGGAGGTCAATTTAAATAGGTCAAATTTTAGGGTTTCTAGATTTTCTAGAAATCAGGATTCGATCCATTTGACTCCTGATTTGAACTGGGTCTTAGAAGTTGGCTCCTAATGACTTGATTAGCGCTTAAGATTAGGATCAAGACTGAGATTAGCCCTAATTGACAGTGATAACAACTTGGGTTATTACAAACCCTTAGCTTTACCAAACTAAGACTAATAGTTAATTTATAGGTCAATAACAAATCAATGCATTATTGGTGCATTATTGATGGCAAATTTCAAATTTAGATTAAGTATCATTTACTTAATTAAGTTCTTAAGATTTTTATGTTCAAATATAATTTAATATCAAATTGAGTAAATCAAGGTACCCAAATCAATTTTAAAGTTTTATAACATATATCATAATATTACGAAAGCATAGGAATATAAAGTAACATAAAACATAAGGTAATTAAGGTTAATCAAATCTTAAATCAAACTAAAAGGGATTAGCAATTGGCTACAAATCTAAAGCACTTAAGTTTCATGTAATTTGGTTATTAAGTTCTACTTGGTTACACAAGCAATTAAAGATTCTAACATTTTCATTTGGCATAAAATATTCAAGCAATTCTCTATAAGATTTAGAACATAAGATTTATGGTAAGTGATAAAATTTACATTAGAATTCACATAAAATTTCATACAATGATTTTGATATATTTTGGCCCCATTAGGGTTCTAAAGTCATTAGAATGCGAAAAATCGCAAATCCAAAAAATTTCAGACATTTCTGAAAGCTACGACGCGCGGTAGCACCTTCTGGCCAAAAGACAGGCGCTGCGGCGCGCTGCTTTCAGATGCGGCGGCGTGCTGTGACAGATTTCAGTGCGGTGGCGTGCATCAGCGCTCTTAGGAGCTACGGCGCGCTTCAGCGCCTATTTTCCCGAGGTGCAGGCGCTATGGTCTGCGGCAGCACTTAAAAGTGCTGCAGCAGATTTCAGTGCTTCGGCGCATTTAATTCAATTTTATCAAATGTATATGCCGATGCGGCGCTCTAAGGTGCTCCACGGCAGATTTCAATTCTAAACTTTGGGCTCTACGATGTGCTGCAGCGCCTGACGGTGATTTCGTATGTGCGAAAACTTTGATGGGTATCATTCCGCACCCAAATACTCTTAATTTTGGGCACCTCACGAGTGGTGCCATATACCGATGGGAAGTTCCCTCCATGACCTTTCCATTGATACCAAAATCGATAATAACGGATTATTCTAATGATAAAAAAATAGAGCTTTAGCTATGGGCATACATAAATCATTCAGTATTTTGACAGAAATTTTGATGGGGAACTTGAGCTTCGATCAAACTCATTGAGTCTAATTGAGGCTCGACGATCATACCTAGCTTCCATATACCAACTAATTAAAATGACATTCACAATACTTTGATAAAGCATGAAGAGAGTAGCTAAGAAAAATTGAAGTAAATGGGTACTTTAGCCTTGGAATGGAAGAAGAATACTCTGCTTCTTCTTCCTTAGCTTGGAGCTTGAGAAGAGGGACCTCAGCTGAGAATAAGTGAAGGGAGGAGGGGCTGAGCTCCTTCTTAAAGGAGAAGGAGAGCATGGGCTATGGGAGAGGAGAGTCCTCTCCCATCACAAAAAAATGGAGAAGGGGAGTGGCCTTAGCTGCTTGCGTGCGAATGGAGTAAAGTGGCACCGAACTAGATAAGGAGTGGGGCCAGCCATGGAAGGAAATGGAAATAAAGAAATAAATAATTATTTCTTTTCAATTTTAAATTTATTAAAAATTCAAATTAAATAAGCATACTCCAAATAATCCCAAAAATTCACTCCTAGCTAATTTGGGGGTGAGAAATTCAATGGAGAAATCGAATTTTAATTTTGATGATTATTTAATTATTCTATTTTTCGATGTATTTATGTAACAACCCAAGGTTATTACCCAGCTTAATTTTAGCATAATAATAACATAATTATAATTCCATTAAGTTCATAGAGTCATTAAAACCAAACCTTGGAGGTTTGGAGCAATTCAGAGTTCAATCCAATATTTTGGATTATTTTAATATTTCATTAATTAGAAAATTGAAGTATTTATTTTGACCTCGAAATCAAAATCCGACTTCATCGTTGCGATCGTCACCCCCAAAATAGCTAGGGGTGATGTTTTGAACGTGTTTGGAAGTCATCGAATTTTCATCAATATTTTAATATAATTAAGTACCCCAAAAATTTGCATAATTAAATAATCGTCAGAATCAAATTCCGACTTCGCCGTTGAATTCCTCATCCCCAAATTAACTAGGGGTGAATTTTTGGAAATTTTCGGAGCACATTCCAAAAAATTGGAATATTTAAATAATTAGGGAAAATAAATAGGTAATTAGACAATCCCCAAATTGCAATTTCCAAATTTTCTAATCCCCATTTTCGGCTGGCCACCACCTCAGCCGGTGCCCATGCTCTTAGGTTTAATTTTTAATGGCCTCTCCTCCTCCCTCCATCTCCCTCTCCCTAGGTCTCATGATAGCCTATCCTCTTAGGCTCATCATTGCTTCTCCTCTTTAAAAGGAGAGCTCAGCCCTCCCTCTTGGCTTGCTGAACCTTTCTCCTCTCCCCCTCCATTGCTTGAACCCTTGTGTTGGAAAGAAAGAAGAAGTGCAGCTCACCTTTAAAAGCTTTAAAGAAAGGCAAAGGTCTTCCTCTTCCTCTCCTTCCAAAAATATAAAGGTACCCCTTTGCTCCTCTCCTTGTCTTTCTCATGCTGTTATAATACTGGAATGTAGCTTTGGAAGCCCATAAGCATGTATGTAAGCCATTATGACTCTTAAAAGCTTCACAAAAATCTGCTCTACTTTCGTCTCTTTTGCACACCCTGTCATTCATCCACATTTTTTGTAAAGTTAAGATGCTCCGTTTGTGCCGATTTTGGTGTCGATGGAAAGGTATTGGAAATACCTTTCCATTGATATATGACACCACTCATGGGACTCTATGAATTAAGAGTAATTGAGCTCAAACATAGGCCTTAGAGTTTTTGTCCAGGCGAAAAATGCCGTCTGGCGCTGCAGCGCGCTGCAGCTCCCGAAGTTGCAGAGCTAGGCCGCTGCAGCGGCATTTCAGCGGAAATTATATAAAAGTATGAAAAAGTAATTAAATAGTACACTCGCAAAATAGACCGCTACAGCACGTTGTAGCGCGCTGCAGCGGTATTTCATGAAAATCTTAGGAAAATTAGTATTTCACTATTTAAATAGTATTTCTGCAAAATGGACCGCTACAGCGCCCTATAGCGCGCTGCAGTGGGCCGCAGCGGGTTGCAGCACCGTCGCGCTAAGAACGCTACCGCGCGAAAAGAGCTACAGCGCGCTGCCACGCAAAAGGCGCTGCCGCGCAAAAGGCGCTACCGCGCGCTACCGCACAAAAAGCGCTCCAGCGCGCTGCAGTGCCCGAATTTGCAAAAACTTTCCAGAATTTTAGAAAACTGCCCAAATTTTGTAAACTTGCATAATATTCTATATTGAAATTAAAATTGAAACTTAAGTTTTTTAGAATTGTGATTAAGTGCTAATCCCTTTATTTGTTTTAGGATTTGATTAGCATTAATCACCTTTTTATTTTATGTCATCTTTCCATTTATATGCCTTTATGATATTATGATGTATGTTAAAAAACTTTAATATTTAAATGGAACATCTTAATATGTAAACTAAACTTGAACATAAGTATCTTGATAACTTGATTAAGTAGATGATACTTAATCCAAACCTAAAGTGTGATATCAATAATATACTAATAATAATTGATTTGTCATTGACCTTTAATTTAACATTGGTCTTAATGATAGGAAGGTTAGGGGTTAAACCCTAGCTTGTCTTGATTAAGATCTAAACCTTAATCACTTATTCAATTAACTTGATTGAAGATAATTCAATTGACATTATTCTAATAATGCATTTGATTGAGTATTGATCTTAAGCTATTAAACTAGAAGTGCTAAGATTAATAATGAACTAGTGTGATTTAATCATCTGAATCAAAATAAAATTGTAATGATTTATGCAATGATCTAACTCTAATAAGATTTTTGATTTATCCCTTGATTGTAGAATATGAAAGTATCAAATGAATTTTAATCATCTGATCTGATCACCTTAACCTAAGTATGGCTAGTAAATCTTAAGAAGTAGAAAAGTAAGATCTTAAGGGTCTTGCTATAGGATTCATCATTGAAATGGTTAAAGACCTTAACTAATGATACATTGAGGTAGGAAATACTTTTGTAACTTATTGAGACAGAAACTTAGTTGATCCTTCATAACTTTAGAAGTTAAACTTAATACCTTATAGTAGGAATCACCTAAAATACTTAGAATATGGCTCATTCCTTATGGTAGCAATCTATGTTGAGTGATCCTCTGATCACATCCTTGGAGCCTTGTGTAGGATATACCTACTTAAAGTAAGGATTAATAGATTTGATAAATCTTTGTTCATTAAATAGAACCTTCTGAACTCAGATTATTTGTTAGGTATAGTAGGGTATACCCATATTATTGGATTACTTCAGTAATATTCAGGATTGGTTAATTCACTCCAATGTGGACTTATGACCAGGTGTTATCCTGTGGGATTAGCTAAATACAATCCCATTAGAGTAAATCTTCCAAGACTAAGAGTGTCTCAATTAGTGAACAAGATCCTTAGTTTGAGATATAAACTGTGACCGGGTTCTGCCTCTTATCGTAGTGCGCTTCGATAAGTGCAGTTTAAGTAAACTAAGTATCTAAAGTCACTTTGCGTAGACCACCAAGTATGCTTATAATTAAGGCATTTAACGGCTTAGCTTGGGATGTAAACTGTGACCGGGTTCTGCCTCCTATCGTAGTGCACTTTGATAAGTGCAGTTTAAACAAGCTAAGGGTTAAATCTACCCTTCTTGCAAATATGCTAAATATATGTATACAATCATCCCAACTAATGATTTTTAAGTAAACTTTCAATATTAACTAATTATTGAATTAGAATGTAGGAGTCAGAATCATTTTAGCAGGGTTCTGCACAATTGAGACTTAGAATTCATTATCAGATTTTAAAGCATTCTCTGGATTTATCTCATGTAGTTTAGAAGCATGAGCATGAGCATAAGCATGATGTGTGGGTATCAGAATGATGTATAAGTATTAGTGATGATCTATGAGTTACGGAATATTACATACATTGACTGGGAATTTTAGGATGCATCAGCATCATCAGTAGACAGTATTCCCAACTGGATGTATGTACATTGGACCGTACTGCTCATAACAGTTCAGTGATATTTTGGTGGCATATCAGTAGTATACAGTATTGTGGCATATTCAGATGCACAGTTTCAGTAATATACAGTATAGTTGTACATATGATTACTTAGTTTCAGATTCAGTACTATTTTGATTTATTTTCAGTATTCAGTTACAGTTCAGTTTTGCTTTACATTGCTTCAGTTTTGTACAGTTTTGGATAGTTTTGTACGTTCAATTACCTTTACAGTTCTTCTGCAAATTTAATTACATTATGTAAATGTTAAATGAATAACTAGAACTGTTAAGACCAGTTTCGCTGTGTTAGACTTATTGTCTAACACGGGGTACTTTTGGGATCCGGCAATTTGCTAGATACTGAGCAGTATATTGAGACAGGTCAGGACGACACTCAGGAGATTCAGGAGGAGCCCATGGAGCACTAGTGGACTCTCCTCTAGTTTTATTTTCTGCTTAGTATTTTCAGTTCAGTTTTATGTCTATTTCAGTAAACAGTTTGTAATAATTCTGGATGTATTTTCTTTTCTTTTCTGAGATGCATGTGTAATAACCCAAGTTGTTACCCTTATCAATTAAGACTAATCTCCATCCTAATCTTGATCCTAAGTGTTAATCAAGTTATTAGGAATCATCCACTAAGACCAAGTCTGAATCCGAGGTCAAATGGATCAAATCCTGATTTTTGGAAAATCCAGAAACCCTAAAAATTAACCGATTTAAATTGACCTTCGATCAAAAAATGGACTTCGTCATTACGCTCATTGCCCCAAAATTAGCTATGGGTGACATTTTCAAGTCATTCGGAAGACGTCGAAATTTTGACAAATATTTTAATAATATTTAATTACCCCGAAAATAGGAAAATTAAATACTCATCGGAATTAAAATCCGACTTCACCGTTGCGATCCTCACCCTCAAATTAGCCAATGGTGAAAAATAATTTGTCGTCAAAAATCAAAATCCGATTTTGCCATTTCGTTCCTCACCCCCAAATTAGCTTAAGGTGGATTTTTGAGATTTTTCGGAACACATTTATAAAATATGAATTTATCTTTATTTTTAGGATTTATTTCTTAAATCAATCAAAATATTTTATTTCCCTCTTTTCTCCTTTTCAAAGCTGCTGTCTCCCCCTCCCTTCTTAGCAGCTTCCTCCCATCCTATGCACTCAAGTGAAATTCTGCCATCACCTTCCCATCCATGCCGATGGGAAGGCTCTTAATGGAGCTTGTCCCCTAATCCTCCTTAAAATACAACTTCATCTCAAGCTCTCCCTCTACTTCACATTCTTGCTGTACCTGCTGTTGGAGATAGCCTTAGCCCATTCATCGTCTTGCTAGTAGCTGAAGGAGAAGAAGAAATGACCTCTCAAGCTCTCAAGCCTCTCCTAGGAAATCTGTCATTATCAACACTAAGGTACTTCCTTTCTCCCATTGAATGTATTCAATGGCTACTCCATTTCACTCTTATGCTTAGTTTGCATTCTTAGAAATCTGTATTTAAGGTATGGAGTTCATTAGAACTTATTAAGATTGCAATTTTAGGAAGATAAAGCAAACTTGTTTCTCCTCCATTCTGCATACCCAGTCATTTAACCCCACTGTTTGTACTGTTAACTTAATCTTTTGGGATTGTTTTGGGTACCAATGGAAAGGTCTCGAAAAGAGCTTTCCAACGGTATATGGCACCACACGTGAAGTGCTCTAGGTTGAGAGTAATTGAGCCCAAAAGTTGACCCTCGCTGTTTACGCTCAGGCAAAATCACCGTCTGACACTCCAGCATGCTGTAGCACCCCGAGTTGCGATTTTGGGTCCGCTCCAGTACGCTGCAGTGCAAAATCCGCTACAGCGCGCTGCAGCACCTCAAGTTTTTAATCCGGGTCTGCTATAGCGCGCCATAGCGCCGAAAACTGCATTTTTGCCCGCTATAGTGCGCTTCAACGCACTGCAACGCACTCCAGCACGCTACAGTGCACTGCAGTGGGCTCCAGTGCCCCCGTTTGGAATAGGGACCGCTGTAGCACACCCTAGCGCATAAAAATGATGTTGCAGCGCGCTACAGCGCGCTACGGCGCGCTATAGGGCGCCGCAGCGGCCAGAAAATTAAATTGATCATAACTTTATCATCCGGACTCCAAATTCAAAAATTTAAAGTACTAGATAGCTTAGAATTTTAGTGCCTACAATAATCTAAAATAATATTTAGGTTTTAAATTCTAAAAAATTAGAAATTACTAAAATACTTCTAACCATAATTATGTTATAACTTGGTCAATTGAAGTCCAATTTAGGCCTACCACTAGTCAAAATATTTAGTGTGATATAAGGAAGCTATAGCTACTAAGTTTGCTAAATTTAAACACCAAATTAAAGAGTTATGTCTTTTGACCCTTTTTAACTTAGAAAAATTACCAAATCTACCCTTAGGAATTCAAATGACTATAAATAATTTATTAGATCTCATAATTTAATGTTCTTAGACTCTATGGAGCCCTTGAACATCAACCAATAGTAAACTCTATAAAAATTTAGATTTTATTAAGTGAAATTTACCAAAATACTCCTTAGGTCAAAAACCTTAGTTTGGACCTATATAATCTATTTCTTATCCAAATTTGGTATACTTATTGTCTATATCCATGTTAGATAGTAAGGAATCATTTGACAAGTAAGAAATCCTAATTTAGAGCCTTAAATCAAAAGTTAACTTTTTAGACCCTTAAGTAGGGGCAAAATAGTTATTTTGCCCAAAATTTAAGTTAAGTACATTTAATTCCTAAATTATCTTCTAAGTCAGTAAAACAAGTATTATACCTACATTGGAACTATCTAAGTGAGCAAAATCAGCTATTATGTCAAATTTGTTAAAATCCCTAAAATTTCTCTAAGTCCTTTATTCTTAGGATATTACATATCATATAAGGACTACTCTTGAGACTAGGACTAGATCCTAGGTTAGATTTCATTTATTTGGTAAATGGGTTATTCAATGAATGAAACTTTGGTTTTATTAGTTTCTAGAATTTTATAACTTATTCCGATTATTTTATCTTTTAACTTAGTTTTATGATAGGAGATTCATCCTATTAAGTTTGATTATTTAATAGGATTTGCCTTAATTAGTAGATCACTTTTAGAATAAAACTTAGATCTTATGTCTTATTCTTTTGATTATGTAACTAAGCCCAATCTTGTGGTGTTTAATCCATAATGTATAGGTTTAGAAGATCTTGATCAGATCTTAGATAGAACGTCTAAATTCACAAAAAATTAGGACGTATAATTCATTGATTCAACTCATAGTCGTCTATCTAATTGAACTAGATTAGAACCTGATCAGTTTTAATCTTTTTTTTTTAACTTATAAGAATGGATTTCTAAGTTACACTCGATAGTAGGAAAATAGTGATCCTGAACTTGTGTAACTTGGAATAGTTAAAATGATTAAGTAGAAAATAAATGATATCACCATGTTTAGTAGAGTCCCTTGCTTACTTTAGATGATTGTTGCTACACATTCCTTGATTTTTATGCCATATTTCATTGAGCATATCATATAAGTTTTTTGATACATAAATAAAATGTTAGGTAAATATGGAGACTCCTTAGATTCCTTGTGAAAATATTAAAGTGATTGATTGAAGATAATAATTGTATGTGTTAGAGCTGTCTCTCAGTTATGTCTTCTTTGCCTAGTCTCCTTGTTGATACTAGGAGAAGCCATGGTTTATATCTTCTTTACTTAGTCTCCTTGTTGACACTAAGAGAAGATTTGTTGTGTTTTCTTTGCCTAATCTCCTTAATGGCACTAGAAGAAAACCCTATATATCTGCCTAGTCTCCTTGCATGACACTAGGATTATATAGTTTTGCGCCTAGTCTCCTTGTTGACACTAGGATCCTTTTGACATTCAATGGGCTAGATTAGCTCTTTTTCTATATGACAGTTAGTACATAGATGTTTATATATATGCAGTTTGATGTTTTGGTTACCTTTCAGTATTTTTATTCAGTCAGCTATTCCTTTGTCCTGCATATATATATATATATATATATATATATATATATATTAGAATGTTAGAATTTTGCTGCTATTATATATATCATTGCTGAGTTATGTTATTTAATTTGCATATTTCCTTTGATCACCAGCATGTTTAGGATGTAGTGTTTTCTTTCAATACTTGTTTAGTTATTTATATATGCCTTGCCTTGTTTAATTTGCATGTGAGGCTTCAGGGCGCGCCGCGGCGGGCGAGCGTCCGCACCTGCGGCTCATAAAATATTTTTTTGAGCCGCCTATATATATTATTGACCCCGTTTTTAGGGTTAAGTCAGGCAAAATCCGAAAAGTTATAAGTCTCCATTAGTTTTGTGTGTGGTGGCTGCTCCATTGCAAAGAAAAAGAAGCTCCTAGGACTTGCTAACTCTAAAACTCATTGTAATCTCCTCTATACATAGTGAAATTTTTTTGCTCTTCTCTCTGTGGACTTAAATGCTAGCACCAAACAACAAAATTTATGAATTTTATTTTTAAATTATATGTGAAATGATCTCCATGCGGAAGAATCAAATTGCTTGTCATATAGCGGGCCTCACACACAAAAATATGTGTTGAACTCAAATCTTTAAATATTAATGTCAAAGTGTGTGGAATGTAGCATTACCGATGCTCTTAATACCTTCTCTCTCCTTTTGTATAGAGCGGGGGGTGGTTGAAGTTTTGATTGATATGAAGCATGGCTGTTTGTGAATGCCGTGTGAAACTGTAGATAATACAAATTCCCAATAAATCCCCCCTTCCCCCCCCCCCCCCCCCCCCCCCCTTTAATTATGAGATTTAACCCACAGTGAGAGAGAAGAAGGAGAGGCACAATGGACCGAAGAATATTGAAGTGCCTGCACACAGTAGCTTTTCAATAGATTACACTTCAAACGAACGATACCCCCATGTCTTCATTTCTGTTTTATTTTCTCATTTTCAAAATAATAATATATATATATAACGTTTCAAAAAAAAAAAAATATAGTAATTATTATATCATTAATACAGCATATTATTTTGAATATATTGGAAGGTATTTTATCAGTGATTAAAATAATATTATTGTTGTATGATTTTTTTTAGAGTACACTACTCTTACTTTTATGACTTCTGCGTTAGTATTATATGGAATGATGATTGCACTGTGGAAGAGCAGATGCTGTTCCCTGCCTTCTCTCTCTTCTATCTCTTTCTATATGCTCTATCGGGAAGGAGGAGAAGGAATTAAGTAAAGTGGATGCCAATTTTATTCAGATATTTATATTTATACGTCTGTTAATCAATTTATGGCACAGACTATGCTCGGACAAAAACATATAATCTTATTAATAACCTAATTTAATGTGAATTTAATTTAAATTTGCCTATCATCTTTTCATTTGTATATATATATATATATATATATATAAGCAGCATCTAAATTTTAATACATATAGTAGAATTTATATCACTCGAACCTATCAAAGCAAACATTTTATATATTTTAGTTAATAAATGATTCTGGTTAATTGTTAATTAATGATAATTAAGAGACTATTTAATAAATTAAAATCCATGCTTTGCGGTGTATATTTATGATGGGGTGGTTGGGTTTATATCTCAAGAATTTTTATGTTATTGAAGATTCTTACACAAATTGAAAATTAATGATTTATTTTCCAAATAAAATATTATTATGTCTCAATTTCTAAGAGAAATAATATTTTAAATCTTTATATATTTAATTGATTAATTGATATCACTATATCTACTTGATTTTTAGTATTTTGCTAAAGTTATTGGCTAAAGCCTCAGTTTTGATCTCAATTATGATTTATGTTATGGTAAGAAATTTTCTAAGGCATAACATATTATTTATGGGGGGCATAATGCTTTATTATTGGAGCTTTGGTATCAATTGATCATCTCAGTATATTATTATAGTACAGTTATAATTTTCTTTGTTTACTTTTTATTCTTTGTGAGGGTTTAAGTTTGTTTTATCTCCATCTTGAATTTCAAATTGATTCTTACCATTACTTTGGAATAAAATTGTTTGAATATACCCTCAAAGCCTTCCAAATCATTATATATTTTTAAAAGACCTTTGGTCTTTAGTGGGAGGCTCGGACTTCGCCCTCGCTCCTTGGAATATGGCGGGAGGCTCATGGAAGATGTCTTCCCATGATCACAACTGATGGAGACGATTTCTCCCTAAGTACGAGCTAAGCGCTTCCGACTCAATTTCCTTCAACTCGGTAATAATCGGTGAAAGGGCTAAACTTTGAACCCAGAGCCTCGTAGGTTTTGTGCTCGGTAAGAAACATGCACTCTGCTCTTCTTAATGCTCTACTCAATGCTTGAAAACATAAATGAGGTATACAACTCACTTCATTTTTTAGCTTTTTCTCACCAAATTTATCTTCAAAAAAGTTACACCAAAGTTCTAGAAAATTGGACCTTGTAAAATTTGTATAACCTCCTTCTTAAATCTAAATATACATACAGAGTGCAGAAGCAAAATGAGATAAATATTACATCCATTCACTATACATCAGACAATAATAATGTGTAAAAAGTAAACACAGTCACAGTACCTGTATTATTATAACATTTTAAGTAAAATTTATGAAATAAAATAAATAACTCTCATCCTCACTATAGAAAAAAAGGGAACTAAGTATATTCTGGTCCAAGCTGCTGCGCCTCCTCTAAGTAAGGCTCTTCCTCAGGCACAGGATCCTCAAACTGCTCAATATATGACATTATCGATTTCACAATACCAGGGCCCCAACCAATAAAGAAAAATCTTGTTAGACAAAATGTCTAAGTATATTTTAGGCAAGTAATTTATTAAGTATTTATTAATATCACAATTTTACTCTAAATCAAATGAAACATCTGTCTAGCATAGGAGCAAATAAGCATACAAGGGGATGATGATAAGTTATAAATATAATATTTATAACTAAGCAAAAATTGAGGTAAAAGCACACCTCAAATAAATTAAATAAAGTAGGGCATATATATGTAATATAATAAGTAAAAATACTGAAAAAAAAAATCTAAATCTAAACATGCTGATGATCATTGATATATGCTAATTTAAAAAATTAATTTGAAAATAGTACATATAATAAGCAGTAAAGTCTAGCATCCTATATATATATCTATACAAGTGAGCAGGTAAAACAATATATCTACAGCTGACTGAAATAATATGCATCAACATCATAAAAAATAGTAAGCTGAAAAACTGTAAAGAAAGAATCTATAACTGTCATATGAAAAAGAATTGGCTAATCTGGCCCAATATATTCCCATAGCCTTTATGGGCTAAGGCAGATATAATATATCAATATGGTACTGTATGACTGAAGAGGTAGATAATACTGTGCAAATATTTTTTTGTTATTTTATTTTTATTTCTGTGGATAATTTTAGAAACAGTTGAGGAGTCAAGCATATCTGCAAGACTGAATGGGTCTCAAGCTTAATACACTCTCCTTAATGAGTGATATTAAGCATCCTGATCTCTCCTTACCACTGTTCAATGGAGTAATGTGCACCATAATTCACTATAAACTGAACCCAAATGCAAATGTTTTCCTAATATTCTAAGTTTTATTTTCATATAACAATATTTTTCTTATATTACATGTTCAAGGAAAAATAATCACCAAATTCAAGAAATGCATAGCACAAAGTCAAATAATAAGCAAGAGACTCTACTAAATATAGTGATATCATATATTTTCAAATTTAACCATTCTAACTACTCCAAGTTACACAAATTCAGGATCTCAAATTCCTACTTCGAGTGCATTAGAAGCACGACCTTATAAGTTTTAAAAGGATTAGAACTGATCAGGTTCTAATCTAATTCAATCAAGTATGACTATGGGTTAAGAAACAAATCGCAATGTCCTAATTATATGGATTTAGATATTCTACCTAAGATCTAATCAAGATCTTCTACTAAATTATAGATTATGGATTAAATACCACGAGATATGACTTAATCACATAATCCAAAAATGACAAGACATAAGATCTAGGCTTCAATTTAAGAATGATCTATTGATTAAGGTAAATCCTATTAAGCGAATCAAACTTAATAGGATAAATCTTTTATCTTAAATCTAGGGTTAAAATATAAAATAATCAAAATAAGTTATAAAATATAGAAACTAATAAAATAAAAGATTCATTCATTG